>CM060118.1:12429650-13752150 GCA_030522415.1 Channallabes apus | reverse complement strand
GTGATTAGAGGACAACCAGACTGGTACAGTATGTGCTGACAGTAAGTCTACAGTCAAATAAGCATTCTACAACAGTCAGCAAATACCAGTGACAACTGGTCATGATACTACACAGGAGGCTGCTAAAATATTTATCTGTCAATAGCTCAATACGTAAACTACTAGAGCTTTGCAATGTATTGTATCACAAGGTCATCGGCGTCATGATAAGAATGATGTTGACACATTATCCTGGTCATCCTGCTACATGATGAGTGTAGCTAAACATACAGTGCCATGTCTGGGTCAAGTTATATTTGCTCAGCAGTGGTCGCTGACAGTACTCACTGGCATCATTTGGACTAAATTAATTTAATTTAAATCCTTAATTGTATACACATAAAACTGTACACTCTTTGAATATATGAATTTTCAGAGAGTACTAACCTGAAATATTCCTTGTTGCATTTGTACCTTTAGTATCTATATTTCAGTTTAAAGCTTTAAAAACAATTACAGTCCAATTATGTGTATGTACCTTTACTATATCATTCACTCACTCACATTGTCAATACCACTTTATCCTGTATAAAGTAGATGTAGTAGGGGGTTAGGGCTAACCCTAGGCTTATCCCAGGTGACTTAGGGCAGGACGTAGGCTACACCATGGCTACACCAAAACCTACAGGACGTAGGCTACACCAAAACCTCACAAAAGAATGCAGTTTAGTTGTGTCAGTTGGTTTCTGAGTTGTACACACAGTAATATTTGGTTTAACCACCTTTAGCTTTGATGGTGGCCAATTGAACCACAATTTTATCATTTGATTCTTGGAATATTCTTACACACTCACTCACTGTATATACCATTTTATCCTGTGCACAGGGTCTGGGAGCCTATCCCAGGAAACTTAGGGCACAAACCTGTGTACACCTTGGACATGGTGCCAATCCATCAATTCAATTCAATTCAATTTTATTTGTATAGTGCTTTTAACAATTGTCATTGTCGCAAAGCAGCTTTACACAATCAAAAGAAATATTTACGTTTGTATGGAATGTGAATGTGTATGAATCAAAATGGTCAGAGCAAGCCGAGGGCGACAGTGGCAAGGAAAAACTCCCTGAGATGGTACTGTAATAGGAAGAAACCTTGAGAGGACCCGGACTGAAAAGGGAACCCATTGATCTGCATTCATACTGTGTGTTAGGTGTTTAAATCCATCAAAGGGCACAAACACATTACATGCAATTTGGGATTAGCCAATCTGCATGTCTTTGGACTGTGGGAGGAAACCAGAGCACCCAGAGGAAACCCGAACCAGGACCCTGAAGGTGACCGAGGCGACCGTGTGAACCACAATGCCACAGTGTCGCCTCCTGTGCTGTGGTAAAGTTAAAATGTATCCACATGTCCAGATCAAAGATCCAGAAAGGTGTTTACAAAATGTTTACATTTTTTCTTTATGGTTCTGGCATGCTCTGACCTGTGAGTAAATCTCATTATCACATGCATGACGAAGACTGACCGAACAGATTGTTGCTGAAGCCGTCCCAGACACATGTAGTGGTGTCCCACACCCACCCCCGCTCCAGACACGAGACCAGGGTGAAGTTGGTTCCGAACACCGACACCAGCAGGTCGCTCACACTGATGTTCACCAGCAGCAAGTTACTGGGCGTCCGCAGCTTCTTAAACTTGTAGTAAAGTGCGACGACGAGAAGATTGTTGCAGAAACCCGACACGCCGATGGTCCCGATGGTGAAGGCGAGAAGTTTGTACGTTCCGACCGGGAACATCGAGGCGTCTGAGCGCAGCCGAGTCCCGGTGTCGTTTAGAGGAGACATCGCATGAATACTTCAGCATCTGCCATTCTGATGGAGTGTGTGTGTGTGTGTGTGTGTGTGTGAAACTGACCTTCTTCGCGGTCTAAGCGTCTTCTGGTTATAGTGCAGTTGCGCGCGACCTGCAGGTGCTGATGCACGCGCTGCTCATTTACACGACCTACCCACGCGCGCGCGCGCGCGACCGCACGATCACGATTTATTTGCATTGTTATTTTCACACCTGGACATTACAGTCATCAATCAATCATAAACTTAAATTAAAAACAGGGTGCATTAAAGGTGAGAGTGAGATTTCAGGTAATGTAGAACACTTTTTGGTAAACCATCTTTATGTTATTTATTTATTTATTTAAATGTCATCCTTTTTGTGTTAACATAAATGTAATGGTTTATAAGCAGGCAGCACGGTGGCACTTCAAGGTTCAGGGAAGCTTGGTGGGTTTACTCCCACATGCAGTCCAAAGATGAGGTTATTGGCATTTCCAAATCCCCTGTAGTGTGTGTGTGTGTGTGTGTGCCCCTGATAGATTGATTGGCACCCTGTCCCCTGCCTTGTGCTCCTGTATACAGGATAAAGCGATATAGATGATGATTGAGTTTTATAAGCTACACCAATTCAAACAGAACAGACATCTTGTTTGGCATGTGGGACAGGCAAACAGATTGTTTTACCACTTTGCGGTGACTGCACAACTTTATTGTTATTATTTACTACTCAGTGCCAAGTTTGTTTACATCAAGAATTTTCAATCACGGTTTTCAATGCTCATCAAATTATATTGTAGATTTTCTTTCATTATAATGGTCTTTTCTTTCATTGCAGATGTCACATTTAGAAGTAGAATAACAACCATTAATCATATTTTGGTGATATAAATATTCCTAATTATGAATACTAATCATGTAGTAATATTCAGGCATTATTATCTATTTAAGTTTTTTTGAAATAAATTGTACATTTTTAAAATGATGTTTCTTTCAGGAAGGCAATGTTGTGTAGTGGTTAGGTCTTACACCTCCAGGATTGAGTGTTCGATTTCTACCTTCGGGTCTGTGTCCGTGGAAGTCGCATGTTCTCCCAGTGGGTGAGTTTCCTCCGGGTAATCTAGTTTCCTCCTACATTCCAAAGATGTGCACAATAGGCTAATTGCCATTTTCAAACTGCTTGTGTGTGAGTGAGTGCATGCGTGTTTGTGCACTGTGACTGATTGGCACCCTGTCCAGGGAATAACCCACCTTGTGCCCCAAATCTTTTGGGATGAGTTCTAGACCTCCTGCAACCCTGAACAGAATAGGTGGTTACACAGAATGAATGAGAGAGAGAGTGTTTTCTTTCAATAGAAATGTAATATTTAAAAGTGGATTATTACCTAACTAGAATAATAAGTAGAAAAGCAGATGACCCTTTGTTAGTATTTTGGCAATATCTAATTTCATTCACATTCATGAACTACTAATCATGTGATCAATATAACTATTATTTAATAGTTTATTAAATAATGAACTGCAATGTAATGCTGTCATATACAGTACTGCAGTGTAATGCTACTGTTCATTCTAAATGTATATTATTAAATTAATTTTCAAGTCTGTACTTACAGTGGGAATTTTGTTGCCAGTTTTACTCACTCAATACCGCTTTATCCTGTGTACAAGGTCATGTAAGCACAGCATAAATAAATGTCCCACATCTCCTGATCAATACTGTCCCAGTTTATGAAACTGTTTCATGTTATATACTGCAGGATGGAGCATTAAAATGTTTCATAAAAACAATCAATTGAATTCAAATAATGTTATTTGTTTCAACCAGAAGATAAAACAGTTTATGATGATCCGTTGCAAGTTTTCAACCTAATGAGATTTTCAAGGTAGACCTTAACATAGAAATGCAATTTGTCAAGTGTCACTGAACTTACCATGTACCTTTGCTGAACAGGCTTTGTTTCAAGATTGATCATGTCCACATTGATATCCCAGATCAATAAAAAGTTTAAATTAATATTATTATTGTTAATAGTAATAGTACTATGGCATTTAATTTAAATCATACAGCAAGGACTGGATTCAGCTACTATTGCATTTTGGCCAAAAGTGGGATTATTTCCTAACTTAAATTATGGTAAAACACTATTACAAATGTAAGCAGAGCAAACAAAGTGTCTGTCCCCATAATTGAGAAAGGCACTATCACATTTGGAAAAAGTATACTTTAATACATAATTGTTAATATTTATTCTGCCCAGTTGTGCACATTGTAGTGATTCAGGTATTTTCTCTACTCTCACACTCCAAGCTCATACAGTGAGTGATATTTAGTTAATTATTTGCATCAGGCATGATGGAGCAGACGAACCACAATCCACATGGTGTTCCCAGCACTGGAATTGAATCACTTGTTATACACTCAGTGACTACTTTATTCTTCACACTGACCACCCTCCTTTCAATACTCATTTTCTTTTTTCTTTTTTTTTTTTTATCAGATATAGCCTTATTTATCCATCAGTGTGCAGGGACCATAGCTGATGACACATTATAAGAAGGGTGGATTATTCTTGGTCCAGCAAGAAAACTTCCTAATAATGGCATCTCAGTGGGTGCCAGCCAATTTATTAGACACACCGATCTTGCTGATTCACGTTATCATATTAGAAATACCTATTATACAGGAGAAAAAAATTGGATCAGTATAAAAGGTATGTTAATCCTCCTACTAAGTTCACTTTTGTTAACCGAATCCTGTGATTCACAGACTACTCTCAATTAGTGTTGGTGACGTCTTTAAAAATCCCAACTTTTGGTACTGCACCACTATGATGTCAGTCGACCCCCCAAATGCGGCCCCATGATGAATGTGATAATAGACGAAGACAGTTTTATGGAAAACACTGACACTTTCTGTGGCTGCAAATTAGCTGACCTTTTTTTCTCATGACTTTTAATGTCACAGGATGTCACTGGAATAGATTTTAATACTGCATATAACCTTTAGCACACCTTTGCTTTGTATTTGAATTGGATTGAGGAGTTACGAAATGGAGAAAGAAATAAAAATTTTATTGCACACAAGACCTTGCACACCAGACCTTAGTTTCTTATTTGTTAGCGACTTATAGAGGGAATACTCATGTCTGACATGAAAAAAATCTCTCTCTCTCTCTCTCTCTCTCTCTCTCTCTCTCTCTCTCTCTCTATAGAGATGAATCAAGAGAGATGAATGAGTTTGGTGTGGAAGAACTTGACAGTCCTGCACAGAGTCCTGACCTCACCCCGATAGAAAACCTTTGGGATGAATAAGAGCAGAGACTGCGAGCCAGGCCTTCTCGTCCAACATCAGTGTCTGACCTCACAAATGTGCTTCTAAAGAAATGGTCAAAAATTCCCATAAACGCACTCCTAAACCTTGTGGAAAGCCTTACCAGAAGAGTTGAAGCTGTTACAGCTGCAAAGGGTCGGCCAACATCATATTAAACCCTGTGGATTAATAATTGAATCTTACTCAAATTCATATGCATTTGAAGCCAGTCAGTTGAATACTTTTGGCAATATAGTGTGTGTATCATAACTACATAACGAGAAGATGGGAAAATAATAATAATAATAATAATAATAATAATAATAAAAAAACATCTTATGGTTGGTCTTGTCAAATTGTTTCATCATTATTTTGTAGTCTAAACTGCACAGGCTGCGATATTGCATATCAGGTGCACTTCTTCCAAATACTAGGAGTCTGTGTAACAGTACACTGCTCCCTAACATGGGTCTCTGTTACTATGTCAGGCTTGAATTAATAATTATGGTTTAAACATAACATTGAAACATCAATTAAGAGTTAAAATGATTGGCACATGAATTACATGAATCTACGGTGAACAAAATATCTGACTGCAGCAGAAATCCATCTGCATGTAACAAATGTAAAGAACTGTTATTTTAGTAGTACAGAACATGTTGCAAATAAAACTCATTTGCTTTCAATTACATTCATTTATTGTTGTTATTAAATTACCCTAATAAGAGTCAGCAATATCAGCAAAACACATCATGGATATAAACAGGAAACAAATTCTGATACCTATCTACAGTACATGGCAGTGCTTACTGTACACTTTCTTTCAGAATATTGCAGGACAAAAAAAATTAACAGTGAGATGAATGATATAGGTCACAATTTGAATAAGCACATGTTTTTTTTAGATGTTTGTTTGTTTTGCCTAAAGATGAAAATATGCAAAAAATTTAATTTAAGTACAGCACGATTTTAGTTTTATAACCTTACCTTTGGGTGGCACAGTGGTTTAATGGATTGCACTGTTGCCTTGCACCTCCAGGGTCCAGGTTCGATTCCTGGCAAGGCTCGATTTGTATCGCATGTTCTTCCCGTGCTTGGTGGGTTTCCCCCAGTACTCCGGTTTCCTCCCTCAGTGCAAAGACATGCAGATTAGGTTAATTATTATTCCCAAATTGCCTGTAGTGTGTGAGTGTGTGGCCTACATTGGATTGGTCCCCATCCAGGGTGTACACTGCTTCGTGCCATAAGTCTCCTGGGATAGGCTCCACGCCCCTGCGACCCTGTATACTGGATAATGCAGTATAGGCGATGAGTTGATGATGAGATGAACCTTTGGAACATTTGGCCCAAGGTGGGAATACAGTATACCATGAATGGGTCATCAGTCCATCTCAGGACACTTTGCACATGTTCCATCATTTATTAATACCAAATATTATTATTACCCATGGTTTCATTTCAATAAATAAAAGAAATCTGGTCAAAATGTCACACATACATGTGCTATAGCTTTACATCCCTACAGTATGTTCCTTTATGCACAGGAATAAAATTGAATAAAATGTATTTTTGTACATTGGATCATAACAGCTCCAACACCAAGGAAATCAAAGGCTGAATAAAATAGTTCTGTGCCTTTGAGTTCTAATGCAAAACCTCAGTGTCACAGTTGCTTGGGCATTTTGAATTTGTGTGGGCAGATTAAAAGGAAAGCTTTTTTTAAGAAGCAAGCCAAAGCTAAGACCTTAGGATCAAACAAGATTTTTTTTTTCTTCTGTCACAGCATGTGTACCATCAATATATTCATATTTGTGGAATATTGCATAATATTGGTGTTGTGGCACTGGGAGTGTTGTCTTATATACAATATGTCTTTTGCTGTGTGACCAACAGAGTGCATTATTATTAGATACTACCTTTCACCTTGGACATATGAAACCCAAACCCTAAAATTATATATAGAATTAAAAATAGAATGTTATAAACGCTATACACAATAATAAAATCCAGGTACAGTATAACAAAGTTTTATGTCTATGCTCAATAAGACAGAATATTTATGATAACATGAAACTCAGTCTGATTCTGAAGTACGTGGCCATAAACGTGTTTAATAAGTATCAGGCATTGCTTGTGTTATAAAAATGTTTGCCTCTGGTAATCCAGTAAGTGTCATGTGATGTCATGAACATATATATATATATATAATGTATAGTGTCATATAGTGTCATAATGACATGTGCAGAGCATTGTGCATGTGGGAGTCAGTGGAGGTTCAGTCTTCTCATTAACTTCTAATGAAGTTGTGCAGAGCTGTAGACTGTCATGGGTACGTTTGCTGGGGGTCAGGCAGGAGGTCAGGTACAGTACTAGGGGGTGAGAACTGAACCTAGAACACATTGTTTCACTGATCAGTGAACTTGGTTTGAACTTGTCTGGCTGCTGTAAATTCACTCTGGAGCTGTGTCCATTCTGTTTCATTAAGCCTGTATGTGTGATCACTTGTTCCATATTCAACCTTAAGCACCAGACAAAGGTATCAGTGATAAGTGTGATATTTCCTTTATATAAGGTATATTATATGCAAAACAGTATAATATACATACACACACTACATTAAAGTAGGAGCTGAGCTTCTTAAATTCTCTTGTTTCTCTCTCAAGCATGTGAATGAATAGTAATGTGCTCAGTGGCTCACATCTCTGTACATGGAGGGAGAGTGTGAAAGGAAGAAACAGTAACCCAATTACCCAGTATAACCCTGTTTCTGTAACCAAGGTTCCTTGCAAATACTTTTATGTTGTACTCCAGTGAAAATCATAAAATCATTTGTTGAACCCAGGGTTACAGGCAGCATGCGAAGGTAATACACACACTAATGAACTTATGTACTGTACAAACAAATGGAACAAAACTAGCACTAAATATCTTTTACACCTTTTAACAAACCAGTCTGGGTTTTGTCATCATTATTTTGTGTTTAGGTATGTCAATACACACCAGGGAGTCTCTTTTCTATTTTTTAATGAGAACCTTGAGAACACTGGTGAATAATGCAGTGTATTATTTCACAATGTAAGATCTTTACCTTGCACCTCCAGGGTCTGGGTTCGATTCCCCGGCCAGGCTCGATTCCCGTCTCTGTGTGCATGGAGTTTGCATGTTCTCCCCGTGCTTGGTGGGTTTCCTCCGGGTACTCCGGTTTCCTCCCACAGTCCAAAGATATGCAGGTTATGCTAATTGGTGTTCCTAAATTGCCCGTAGTGTGTGATTGGGTGTGTGAGTGTGTGTATGTGTGTGTGCCCTGCGATGGATTGGCACCCTGTCCAGGGTGTACCCCGCCTAGTGCCCGAAGTCTCCTGGGATAGGCTCCAGGTCCCCCGCGACCCTGAACCCAGGATTAAGCGGTGTAGAAAATGAATGAATGAATGAATGTAAGATCTTTAAAGAAGAATATGGATAAGGATATTTGTAAGGGTAAGTGTGATAATTATGTATATACTGTAAATATGCATATACAAAATCAATGTTGTTTGACAATGTGTAAGCAGCAATGTTGTATGGACTTTCCCTCTCTGATGAATCAGTACCGTGCTATGGTGAGAGAGGTTGCGCAACCCAGTGATGATGAGAGCAATGTGGTCTCAGATTCTGATAATGAGTACTAAAGCAACCTCTGTTGCAACACATTTTAACGTCCCATTGTGCCAGTTCACCCTTTTGCCAAGGAACAGGAGTTACTCTGGGAGTAAACAGTTTGCAATACTTTTTTTCCAGGATAATCACATCCGCACGAATGGCTTCAGAATGTTTTGTCTATTATCTGTCAATTATGTTTGGCAGGATCTTCCATCATGAACTAAGATACAAGATCAAGGAAAAACATGACATGGAAGCATCCAAAATCGAATCAATAGTGTCATGATAACATTATACCAAAAGTTTATGAAGTTTACGTCACGGATTACATTATTTTTTGACACCTTTTGTGACACCTTTTTGCTGAGCCACAGATTAAGTTAATAAAACGGATTGGAAAAAATGTTAATTAGAATATTCGTTTTAGAATATTTATTTGTACTTGTTTCTCTCCACTGTAGAATAAGAAAATACAAAATTTGCCCTTATTTGGAGTTTGTTTCTTACAAAAACAGGGGAAAAACCAGTCAAATTACCAGCATATGTGCAGCTGTTTTACTTTGGACCAATTCGTTGCTGCTGCAATCTCAAGTCAAGTCTCTTACCGTTCCTTTCCAATTTCACAATTTATTTAAAACTACCTGTGGGTCATATTACAAACTCCACATTTTTTCCTGCTGCAACACACATAACCTAGATTGCTAATAGCCAGATCAAATAAACACTCTTCTCATTCTTTGTATGACTCTTCTTCTTCAACATTCCACTTGGGTTCTTCTCATTCACACACATGTTCTGTATGTTGTGTCTTGTTACGACTAACCTTCATTCCTCTGCTTTCCAGAGCATACAGTACCTCCACCTCTCTAGATTTTCCTCCATCTGTTCCCTGCTCTCGCTACAAAGCACAATGTCATCTACAAACATCATAGTCCATGGAGGATCCTGTTTAACCTCATCTGTCATCCTGTCCATCACCATAGCAAACAAGAAGGGGTTCAGAGCCGATCCTTGATGCAGGCCCACCTTACCTTGAACTCTTCTGTAACACATACAGCACATCTCACCACTGTCTTACAGCTCTCATACATGTCCTGCACCACTCTAACATACGTCACTGCCACACAGTACTGTGCAAAGTCTTAGGCATCATATTATATGCTGTACCAATACAATTTGTTACATATGTTTATCATGTCTGCATAATTATGTACAAAAACAAAGGTGACAAAGTAACCAGAAGAACTTATATTCTCCAGCAAGCTCAGAATAACCTAACCATTACTTATAGTACTGTGCAAAAGTCATACAAAAACATGGCATAAGCAAAAAATGCTTTTGAAAACATTTCTGAAAAAAAAATAAACTTCTATAACGAGCAATACAGAGTAATAAAATAAACAGTCAATATTTGGAGTGGAAACTCATTGCTAAAGCTGAGTTTTAGACACAGCTTTATGCAGTTTTATAAGAAAACTGCTGTTAGGTTTTACTGAGCTTGCTGGAGAATATGAGTTCTTCTGGTTTTTGTCACACTCGCTTCTTTCTATTTTTATGCAAATCCCAGGAGCGTACATTAGGTTTTTTGTTTCCATCTGAAAACTGGTCTGTTTTGTACTATATTTTTTTTCTTTACAGCCATGCATATATTCTCCTGTAATGTTATTTATTTATAAATTCTTAAGTTATACAGTATATGTAAATACTGAATGATTTTGTACATAATTATGCAGACATGATAAACATATGTAACAAAATTGGTACAGCACATAATATGGTACCTGTATATCTGAAAGAAGATTCTATCTTAGTCATATGTTTCTTGAGGAGAGGACTTGAGACTGCCAGTTTCACTCAAAGTCAAAGAATAATAAATAACTACGAATTAGTAGGTGGCAGGCAGGTTTTGTCAGTGGAATGAGTATGTGCTGGTCTGAATACCCCAGGGGCGGGGCAGGGGTAGTTCAGTGGTTAGGGCATTGGACTACCGTTCCAAAGGTCAAATATTCAAACCCCAGCACCACAAGTTTCCCCTGTTGGCCCCTTGAGGAAGGCCCCTAACCCTGAACCGCTCAGTATAATGAGATAAAAATGTAGGTCGGTCTTGATAAGAGCATTTACCAAATGCCATGAATGTACTTACCCACACTGTACATTAGTGCACAAACTATGATTTGAAAGACCTTCCATGATTTACCTGCAGTAAATACCTAATGCTATGCAGTGTGCTTTTATTCATGTCTGTGTAAAGAACCCATGTACAGTATACTACTCCGTGAGTAAAGTAATACCAATATACTAATTAAATTGATTGTAATATTACGGTCTGCAAACACTAAGTTAAACCTTTCACTTTTTAAACTTAGTTTTGTAACGTACAAAAAAAATCTTAGTAATATTCCTGGAAATTGGCAATAAAAAAGAAGAAGATATGTGACCAATTCGCAGTATTTTTCACAGCACATGTAATGATGTGAAAATTATTTTCCACATTTCGCATGCTGCACAGATCTGTTGCAGGTACAATTAGTATGATGCAGTTAAACATGACCAGATGTGGATCAAGATGTAAGACTTCAGTTTAACTGAGACATTTACAACTTGAAGTGTGCAAAGTGTCTCATAACTGAATATACATATTATAACTGAACATATTCAACATATGAGATATATTTGTACATACCATGTTTTTAAGAATGGAGAAATATAATTTGTTCATGGTTGAGAGTAAAACTGTCTAGTTTTTGCCGAATCACACGATCTGAATGTATGTGTAGTAGAGCATTGAGCATTCTCCCTATGCAAAATTTATTGATCCATACATATTTATGAATGCAGGCCATGTACTGGGACTCAGGCATCCAGGTCATAGATAATTAAAGAGAGATGGTAAATATCCCTCTCTGATTCTAACACAGCCACAAGGACAAAAAGATCAATAGAGTTTAGAGTTTAATAAGTTTCAAAGTCAAGTTGTGTGAGTGAACGCGTCTTTCTGTATGGCAATCTGAATACTGATATCAAGTCTCCTTATTGAACATTTTTAGAGGCAAAATAGTTCTTTTTTCAGTGCATAACCCTGTAGTACATTTTAGGTTGTGAATTCTGTAAACAGCACTATCCATATAACCCTGGTTAATCCTACAATTTGCATTACGTGTATTTAGAAATATAGTAAAGTTTAAAAGTAAAGTAAAAAGGGGCTTACATTCAACAAGATTTGTGTGGAGAAATGAATAATGATGGGTAGCACAAGTCCCATTGAGACATTTTAATAAGCTCTTCTGGGCAGGTGATGGCTGTTGTACACACGTCACTCAACAGACTCTCGGGATTTAATTAAGGACTAGTGAGTCCTTTTTTGGAAGATAAACAAACAGCAACTACAATCTGTGTTTCTTTCTTTCACTCCTGAATGGGTATTTATTTTATAGAATTACTTAAATTCAAGCAGCATATTAATTTGACAGGGTTTGTGATGAGCCTTTTTTTTTTTGTTAGGATGGAGACAATAGGAAACATAATGGTAAAAAGGAGGAAATGCATTATTTAAATGAAAATGAGACTGTGCTATGTTGTGGTCTTACCTTTTTTTTGTGGGTTCGTAAGGGGCACTAGGTGGTGCTATAGTCCACACTTGCAGCTATACACTCACAATTACTGTATGTACTCATATTGTAAAAACCAGGTTCAGTTATAAAATATATGTATTATTTGACCTAGAATTTTTTTTTTTTTTTGGCCATTTTTCTGCAATGTTTTCTAATGCAGAAAACTGTTGATATTTGCTGTGCGGTCATAGTGCAGAATGTGTGTTTTTATTCTTCAACAATATTTTTATTGACTTTTAACAGGGATATAATAGATTAAACATGTAATGTTTTAATACAGGTTTTATAATCCCCTTATAAACCCTGTAACACCCACCCATTCCCTCCCTGACTCCAAGCCAGTTTTACATACATAAGAAAGGCTAAACGCCAGGCATTGAGAGAGAACATTGAGAGAGTTGGGTAGGTTAAACCTTTCGGAAAGCTGTTCAAACGATGCAAACCTATGGTCAACAAACAGGTCTTTGCAAAGCTTGATACCCTTATCGTACCATTCCTGAAACACTGAATCATGTAAAGAAGGTTGGAAGAGATGGTTAGAGACGATAGGACTGGACAGAGAAAAGCCCAGAAGACCGCTGTGCATGTGTGTTTTTATTAAAGTACTGTATTCTTTTATATTAAAATAACTTCATTACATTCTTTTACTTAATATAGCTACATGGGTATATGCTAGTAGGTTTGTTATAATAACAAGCGTTGTTGTAGTGTATGGTAACATCAATGCTATGTAATGTCTGTATAATTCAACTAATAAAAATGGAGGGACTGTGTAATTAAATGGCTGTTATTCCTAAACTGTTAATGCAAAACATTAAACGTAAATTAAAGCTACAATAACACGTTGATGTCACTATTTTAAATTCATTGTGGCGATGTACAGTATATAGGAAAAAATATTAAAATTGTGTCACTATTCAAATATTTATGGGTGTCACTACAGGTAAGTATTCTATGATAACCTTCAGGACCTGTGTTTTAACATCTGGATACCTTTTGCACATGACTACTGGGACCATAACACAAAGTCACATGTTGACCATATGAAAATCTACCGTTATCATTGATCTGCAGGTTGATTCTTTGTAGAACTCTGCAAGGTCAATTACCTGGTTCAGGAAACCCTTGGGTTCAACCAAAGAGTAACTCATGAATCCTCCAATTGCCATCAAAAACTCTTCTATGATCTTTATCGCTTCAAAGAGTTCAAAGCCCTCGTGCAAAGTCCACAAGGGTTCTAGCATTCAAGACTATTTCCTGATCTGTTGTTTTTGTCTGCCCTTAATACCAAGAAAACAATCTAACAGGTGCAGATAGCATGGCGAATCATATTTATACCTGTGAACAAATGGTAATATTCAGTGTTAATCAAATAATCTCAATATAGATCAAAGGGACTTTCCATTTGGTCCATTCTCTGTAATATTTGAGCACTAAAACCACACCATTAGGTGGCAGATTACCATCAAAGTTTAAGATTTCCAACAACAGCACTATGTATAGCACAAAATACACAAATGAGATTTGGTTAAAGGCATATAATTTGGGGGCATTCAGGAAATTTAAAAGATTATTCAGCATGCAACAAATGTTTTATCTTCTTGCTCATAGTTTTGATTATAACATTGATTTTGATTGAGTTCTGTTGCTAGAGAAAATCTTTGCTACTGCTAATGAAGCACAAAACTCATACAATTTATTTGACCATTTATTTAAAATGTTCTAGTTGTTAATTAAATTAATTAATTAATTTATTTATTTTTTTTACATTTTTCCCCTGACCTACAGAAATATGCAGGTAGGTGGTTTGCTAAATTCCTAGGAGTAAATGATTGTGTGAATGTATGAGACCTGTAATAGAATAGTGTCCCATTCAGAATGGATTCTTACTGTGAATTAGATCCAGCCTACAGATTGGAGATGTTGGAATGTAATGAGATGAACTTACAAAGAATAAGATAAAATAATTTAATAATTTAATAATCATTTAAAAAATGACAGTTACCTTCACATCTATCTACTGTACAGTCCATGAAAATTTTGCTTCCCTCCTGATAATTATTTTGGCACATTTGTTACACATAAAAAAATTCAGATCATCAAACAAATTTTAATATTACATGAAAGATAACCTGAGAAAATAGAAAACATAGTTTTTAAATAATGACTTCATTTATTAAGCGGGAAAGAAATCTGTCCAAACCTGGCCCTATGTAAAAAAGTAATTGGCGTTAATCCTAACAATTGGTTGTACCATTCATGTCGGCAACAACTGCAATCAAGCATTTGCGATAATTTGTTTTTCAGCTGTTTCCTTAGATCTTGGCTTCTATCACAGTAGGAAGGTCGTGGTCATGTCTTGTGTGGAAAAAGTGTTGAAAGTTTGGATATTTTTCTACAATATGAAAAAATCCAGTGTTGCTGTAATTAGAGCATCTGTAACTTATCAAACCTGACACATCAGATGAACAGTTTATAGTTTCTCAATAAAATACATTAATTTTAGACCTTTTTTCCTTTGTTTTAGAAGTAAAGTAGATATGTTTGTAATACATCTTTAATTCACTCTAATCAGCTTTGACTAGCAGTCAGATTGATACATGAACAGTAGCTACTGCTTCCCCTATTGGAAGAAGTCTCTCTCTCTTTTTTTTTACGATACATTAGGTTCCTTACTGCTGATTAAAACACTTTTGTGCAAGATTTGCCACCCAGTAGCTCTGAATGAAGATAAACCAGACATATGACAAATCTTGGTTGACTGCTGCTTGAATATACAGAGGTGATGAACACCATTTTCGGATTTTACTCATTTTGGCACATTATTATTCTCTGACACACATACCGTACAGTAGATTGACACAGCAGAAATACATTGTCTATAACAAACTTTTGGAAACTTGGAAATCACTATATAGCTTTTTTTTTTTTTTTTAGAAGCAATACATTTCCACATTTAAGCAAACAAGGACATACTGCAGCTACCAGATTTTCAAGTCTCGCGTTGAGCCAATCACATTGTTTCTTTCTGTCACATGATCAGTAAATCAAAGACAATGTCAACACAGAGGCTTCCACTATTGGTTTAGATGTGTTCAGTGTTTTTTAGGGAATGTCGTAACCAAGAAAAAGACTTTTCTAGCAATAATGAATGACAAGTATGGACCGCATTATTATTATTCTGATTATTATTAAAATGTTTTTTTTTTGCTGTTTGTATCCAGCATTGAATGATTATTTTGAAACTGAAGCGCTTCGTGTGGATTCATGCCATGAATCATTTAATCAGGGAAAGATCTGTTGGCCACTGGCATGCATCAGCACATCACTCCCCCCCCCAAACAACACAGCAATTAGCATTTACCTACATCTGAACAGAGTAGTTTACATAAATCTTGCATTTGAATGAAGCACTAAGCGCAGGGGCAGGTCTCCAACGCTTGTGAAGACAAGAATCTGACATGCATTTGATTCTTATTTTGAACATTCATTTAATAACAAGCATTTATTTGGCAATAAACTTTTGGGAAAGAAAACCGTCTACTGTTTGTGTACATATTTTTTTCTGGGTTGCTACAATATACAGTTTAATTCACAAAAACACTGGCGAAGAAAAAAAAGTGATTGGCATCGTTGACAATGCCGTCGACCCTTAAGGGTTAATATACAAAATACATTCTGTGGTTGATCAAACATCATTTTATATGCTCAGGAAAACTACATATGTGGGCCATTGTTATGTAAGCACTATGGCGAAGCCAAGAAATAATGTTACAAAACTTAACATTTGCATGAGCAATTTGTGTACAAGAGATGCACATGCTGTGTGTGGGAAGCTGTTAGTTAAATGGTGCATATCTGTACTAGGATAGCAAGCTGTTGTCATTTAGCAAGTGGAGGAAGCTGATGATGCTTTTTATATTACTTATAATGCTTCTCATGATCTTCAACAAAGTTTAGAATGAAAAAAGTTTTATGTGCAACTAAACTCAACATTTCTGTTCTAATTTACTGCAACTGCTTTTGTGTGACTCACCACAAAATCACACCAAATTGCCTACTTAAATGACCAAAAATACACTGTAGGCTGATTTATCCATTCTGTCACACTGGAGGCTCAGTTAAAGCTTTTTGAAAAATCATTAAAAACATGGCGATTGATAATCACATTTATATACTGTAACTCAAATATATTGGTAATATTTTGGCACAAATAAGTTTGCAGTGCTTACTGCTTCATTTGAGAAAAACATTTAAAATCGGAGAATCTTATTTTGCTGTCAATTGTATTTTTCATTGTCTTAAAGACATTTCAGTGTTTGGGTATCATATTAGGAACTAAAGTGCCAGTTTTGACCCATTTTTCATATTTCAGACCTGGTCTAACCTAAAACTGACCTTGTAAATGATCATAAATTGGTTCTACAATAGATCTAGAAAGGTTAAAAACAGATTTTATACAATTAACTCAGTGACAGTGAGGTGTAAATGAGTGGGTCTAGGTCCATGTACGAGCACTGACCAGTTTACCTGGACTGGATGCCAAACTGGCATCTAACCAAGAATTATGGTGTAAAACAAAGATTTAAGCCTTAAGTCATGGTTCATGCCCCCCACAGACCTTTCTGATCTTAAAAGTATTAAATTTCGACCACCCATAAAACTAATGAAACATGATATTCACAGGTGTGGAAAAGAGGTGTGTCTCTCAAATATGCTGAAGCACTTAGTGTAGGTTGATCCTTGTAGATAACTGTTGCTTTGGTTATTTGTGTGTTATAGTAGGTTTACACTCTAGTTAGTAAATTACATTAAAAAATCCCTTAGTTAGACTGGCCTCATGTGTGGATGTATTGCATGTGCATAGCATACAAAAGTACAATATATATTACTTGGTCTTTGAAAAAATAAATTATTTGCACTTTGCTGCATATATGGTTGCTCTTTACATATTGAATCAAACTAATGGCAAAAAAGGGAAAAATAAAAATAAAGCACAAGTGTACATTTTTATGTACAATTGCATTGTATCATTATAAAATTGCGCCATAAACACCATACTATGTATCAGATCTTATAGATAAAAAAAAAACATATAATGTCTCTGTAATGCTGTTTTGTGACGTAGAAAATTACTGTTAAAGGTATAATACAAATAAAATTGTATTTAACTAAATTATCTTAAGTCATGTGATGAGATTTGATGTGATGGGAGAATGTGATACTTGCTTCTCATTAAGGATTCACTTATTGAGATTACTAACTTTTACTGAGATGCTGATTATACTGTAACAACACAGGACATGCACGCACCTGTAACATGCTTCTGTATATAGATACTGTACGTTTTTCCACTATGATGGAATTGATCAGGCTGAAAGAGAGCATGCCTAGTCATAGATTACTATGAAGTGCCTTCTACCAATGCTTCCATTTTATTCAACATACCAAGCTGCATACCTAACCGCATCTGTGGTCTCAGGGTCAGGGTCAGGGTCGACATTTATCTTTAGTGAGGTCAGGATTTATTCAAAACAGTCTTCACAGAAAACGCCACTGGTGTCTTGGAGTAAATGCATTCTTCATGCTGTAGATGTTCACATGGGCTATGTTGACACATTTTAACATGAACAAAAAGACAGATGTTAACAGTTGATAAAACTCAGAAGTGTGGAAAAAATATCCTATAGTTGTGAAAAAGCATTTTATGACTCTTAAAAGCAGGGTGACTAAAGCCAATTGAGCAATTCTTTATTAAAAACGCAGTCATGCAGCATTAAAATATTTATGGGCTCTGGTTGCTCATTAGGAAAAAAATCCCAGATTTCTGCAATGCTGTTTTGTGATGGTGACTATAGCAAGCAGTGTTATACAAACAACTTTTACATTTAATGACAAATAGCAGAAAAGTTTAATAAATATATATAGAAAATGTCAAACAAATTACAATTTTACCAGGAAGTGTTGCTGCTATTGTCTAATGCACTTTACAGTTTCCAAAAACCCATGTAAAAGCCTAGTACCTTATTGCTTTAGTTCATAAATACTTAATTATTCAGATATACTTTTAAAGGTAAATTTAAACTAATACACAAATCTTTTTTTTTCAGCACAACTACCAGTTTGGAATTATTATTATTGTTGTCGTTGTTGTTGTTGTTTTTGTTATTATTGTTATTGTTGATGTTCCTATTAAGCCTATGGCCTGAACTTTGTATTTTTGTAAACATACTGATAGCTTTGTGGAGCTGATAGACTGTTGGCCTTAGTGGCCCTGGTACTGTAAATGCCTTGGTATTGTGCTTGTGATCTGAATTTCATGGGAAAGACAAGGACTGAAGCCAGCCTAATGGCATATTGTATAAACCACTTCCTTTCGAGACAAGAGATCTGTCCATGGAGAATAAACCGTGTAGATAAGTTAGCTTTGCAGCTCTCAGGAAAAGGTCACAGTTAATAGGTCATTTTCACTGTACTTGGTCGGTGTTCTGTTTACATTAATTTCGCATTTTTTTCTATTTGCTCAGGAAAATTTAACAGTATGAAAAATTGTATCATTAAATGATTTGGGCGGCGATGTATTTTTTTGTTATTGCTGTATGAAGTTAGCAGTTGTTTGCTGAACTAATGTCACATGGGCAGATGAACAAGAGATTCTGAACTCCTTGAAAACCTAATATTCTGCGTCGTCAACCTTGACAAAGCCACTCTTTTTCAGTTGCCATACCATTTTTAGAGACCCCGAGCACTCAGGGACCATTGGAATCATCCTCATCTACTGTAACCCTCCCTTGATGGCCCTCCTGCCATGTGGACATTGTTAGCACAGTTATGATGGGCTTTAATGTGAGAAAACAAATCAACAATCTCAAACATTAGTGATAAAGAATACACTTTGGTTTTAGCACCTAAAAACAAGAAGGCAAGTATTTTTTCCCTCATTTCCCATTTTTAAGGAATATTAAATTGGGGTTGCAGTGGATCTAAAGCCCCTCTTGGGAAGTCAAATAATTACTGGACATGAAGCAGAAGTATACCCTGTTGTAATACACACATACTGTACATATTCACTCATTCATTTTCAGCTAAGGTGACTTACAGTATCTTAACCAGTCTACCTACTGACATTTTGTTTTTAATGTAAGAATACCTATACAGCTTTAGGAAGATGCATTGAAACGCCACACAGGCAGAAACCTGAGCACAGGATTGAACCAAGGACCCAGGAGATGTGATTCTGGAGGTAATTCATATTATACAGTACTATATCATAATATACCGTATGTGCAGAGGTGGAAAGAGTAATAAAATTTTGTACTCAAGTACAAGTACTGTTACTTCAGTGAAATTTTACTTAAGTACAAGTAAAGTTACAATTATAAAAATCTACTCAAGTAAAAGTAAAAAGTAGCTCATTAAAAAATGTACTCAGAGTAAAAGTTACCGAGTTACTTATTTATTTTTTTTAACAGCGGGGGTGGGATGAGGCATTCTAGCGTAGTTCAAAAAAGATGAGCAGATATAAATCTCAAACTAGTTGTTTTTAACTGAAGGAACACCTTTGCATAATAAAGCTGTTGTCTTTGTTGTGCTTGAAAATCAAAGTGGTCACTTAAATATGGTGTTACGTCCCAGTCTAGGGCCATACAGCAAAAGAATGGTTCAGGGTTCTATTTATAATATGTATAACTGTATGGAAATGGTGGTATATGGCAGAAAGAACTAGAACCAATCATTAACTGATGAAATAATGAGGTTTGTACACACACACACACACACACACACACAGACACACCAGGAGGAGGATCAGATTCCGGATGGACCCAGGCCAAAATTATTTAAACAAAATGGTATTTATATTTAGTAGCTAGATTACCTGCAAAAAAAACACAAACAAAAATACAGGTACCTTCCCGGACTCCCTAAACCAAAAACAATGAAATTATCTACAAATATATACAAAGACCAACCAAACCAAAGGGACAAAGCAATAATCAAAGTCAATTGGAGGCAAAAAGTCAAAACCAGAATACACAACCAAATATCAAAATCACAACCTCTTTCCCGCGTCTCCCTCCGGTTTAAATATGGTCGCGCTAGTCGATGACGTCACTCAGGGCGGAAGCGACCGTGTGGAAGGTCAGGAAGATGCCGATGTTAGAAAACCTGGAGTGGAGTCTGGAGCGGCGCGCGACCAGGACATGATACACACACGCGAGCGCAACGGAACATTTATAAAGCATAATATTTTTATTATTTTATAATTTTCATTCATTTATTTTTTACTCAGTAGCGAATATGATTTAAAATGTAGCGAATTACAATACTTCAAACAAAACGTACTTAAGTAAAAGTAAAATTACAGATTTTTAAAACTACTTTAAAAAGTAGAAATACACAAAAAAGCTACTCAATTACAGTAACGCGAGTAAATGTAATCCGTTACTTTCCACCTCTGCGTATGTGTATACATATTTATTACACATAATGTATGATATAGATCCAACTTACACTGCTGTGTCAAAATGTCATGTGGTTAAGGCATTGGACTACAGATCGGAAGATCCCAGGTTCAAATCCCACAACCACCAAGTTGCCACTGTTGGGCCCTTGAGCAAGGCCCTTAACCCTCAACTGCTCAGATGTGTAATGAGATGAAAAAAAATATATATATATTTAAGTCGCATTTAAATATTTAAAATGCATTTAAATCAATTACTTACTTTAAAGGGTTGAAACTTGAAAGAGTTAAGAGAAGAACACATGGAAGGTTTAAACACTGCTCAAAGCCTCAGTGTGGAACTGCTTCTTAGACATTTATAAGGTGAGAAGTAAGCTTTTTGCTTTTCATTAGTGAAGGAAAGCAATAAACCATATGAATACACAGTGCTGTATCATAAACAAAGGTTTACGCTTGAGTACCTTATTTCTTTAGTAGCTGTAAGAGAATGAATGAATGTGTGAAAGCTCACTGTAAACAAACTCACTGTACTCATAAAGGGAAAGTCCGCCAGCTGCTCCTGCTCACCCTAGGAACACCCGAACCAGAAAAAATGCTTGAAACTTATTTTATACATTATGTAATGGTATCTGCATGACAGCACTTTGTTGGCTTATAACATGGCAGACTATGACAATGGCAAAGAGAAAAAGGGCCAGGAGAAACACGGAGGAGGACAGAGATTCTACGGCAGATGGAAAGAGAAAGACAGAATGCAAGGAACAAAAACTTTGCCATAAATGGTACAGTAGAAAGTAAAAGAGTTTTACAGCCATAATAATGGCAATGTAGTGCTAAGCCTGAATATTTTCCAGGTATCTTCATCTTCAGTATCTTCACCACTATGTTGTGTATATCTTTGATTCATATTTGTACAGAATACGATCTGTGTACATTTGCAACAAATGGGTCATCCTTTCTAAAAGCAAAGTGTGGCAGTATTCCCCAGAAGTCTACATATGTATCATAATTCATTCCATGTTTCTTTTCATAGAAAGTTAAAAATCTAGCTCTAAAATGAAAATGTTAAAAATAAATTATAGTGTAAGATAATACCTAATGGATCTTCTAAGAGATCTTCCAAACCTCCCTAGAAATGCAGCAATGTGTTTACATCTGAAATACACTTGAACTCATAAGCAGTGAAACAGAAAGGTACATTATTTTTAACGTGGTCGGACGCATGTTTACTTTAACAAATGGACATGAAATCAATTTAGACAGTGGTAGAGGAATGGAGGAGGAAGAAACATAAATCACCTTAAATGTGGTCATATTTTTTGCAACACTTTTATATAACACATCACACTGGGGAGAAATAAAGTTCTCTTACAGTTTTGCAGGGCTTTTTATGTCCAGTCCATGACAGCACAATTAGAAGAAGACTGAACAAGTACATTTTGTTTGGAATCGTTGCCACTTCTGTCTAAAAGAACATGGAAGCATGATTGAGGTTCACAAAACTCTGAACAAACCACAAGGTTTCAGGACCTTTCAGTTCTTTGGTCCTAATTCCCATCGCCATGTTTGGCAAAAACCAAACAGCATTTTAGCAGAAACACCCCATACCATAGGACATGTGCACCTTGCAGTTACTGAGTTCACAATGAACCCCTTTAGAGGGAGATTTGAGGCCATCTGTCTGACAGGTAAAACTTAAAGCTAAAAGCTAAAGTTAAGTTGAATTTGAGCCATGCAACAAGACAATGATCTGAATCACTGACTGATGTTCTGTGCATAAGTGAATCCCCAAAAACCTCAATGGACTGAAGCAATGTTGTAAAGAAAAAATTAGAAGAATTTCCTCCACAACAATGTGAGAGACTGTTAAATTAATACAGGAAATGGTTACTTGGACTTTAACATTTAACATGCCGAGTAAGGCCTATATGGTCTGAGATGTAGCTCTGTGGTTTTTGGGAGGATTTGTCTGAGAAGTTTTATGAGCATTGAGGGAATTGTTGCATTTGTATTATGTTTTAATCAGGTCATATTCTTAACAATATGCAATATTCACTCGTCTTTTGCCTGGGTTGAACAGAATTTTAAGGGGAAGGCATTTTTCCTCACTGATATTTATATGCTTGTTAAAATTCATTCAAGAGAATCAGGATGAAGTGACAGGACAGAGCAGGGAGAGAAGGGTATGCAGGGACTGTGTAGCAGAGACTGGGGGGAGTTAGAAACTACAATATCAATATTCTCGACCACATTAACCTCTGGAAGGTGCTCAATCATTGTTTTAATTTTTGGTGTAAATAATTATACATTTTGTACAGTGCTATGGTTAGCATTAATTTTATTTAATGAATGAAGTTAATTTCATTAATGAATCTTATATAGATGTTAGTACTGTCAGTACTGCTATTTATTCCATACAATGACTTTCAATATGCAACCAAATGTTATGGGCATGGTGGCTTAATGGTTAGCACTATTGCATTGCACTTCCAAGGTACAGGTTCGATTCCCACCTCAGATCTGTGTGCATGGAGTTTGCATGTTCTCCCCATGCTTGGTGGGTTTCCTCCGAGTTCTCTGGTT
Organism: Channallabes apus; assembly: GCA_030522415.1. NCBI lineage: Eukaryota > Metazoa > Chordata > Actinopteri > Siluriformes > Clariidae > Channallabes > Channallabes apus. The sequence goes on along the minus strand of CM060118.1, from coordinate 13,728,731 downwards.
TCCTCTCACGGTCCAAAGACATACAGGTTAGATTGATTTGGAATCCCAGATTGCCTGTAGTCATGCCCTAAGGATCCTGGGATACGGTCCAGGCCCCCCACAACCCTGTATACAGGATAAAGTGGTATAGAAGATGAAATGAAGATGTTATGTCAGTAATTTATCAGTATTTTTTGCTCATGCTGTTTTTTGACTAAAGGTTTTGCCCCGTACAGTACAGTATGTCAGCTTGCGCATTTTGTATTAACTAGTAAAACTAGTGAAATGTTTGTGTTTTTAATTGTTCACTTTATTCATTGCTACTGCTTTTAATATTGCTTCATCCAAAGTGCAACTTATATACAGTATAGAGAAAAAAGAAACATTTGAGTCCTTAGGTTCTTAGCTGCTTATAGTATTTTTGCATGGAACCCTCTCTAAAAAAGCCATAGAAACAACATCTAAGTTAAAGTCTTGATTTCTTGAAGATACAAGAACAAGTCATGAAATTTTGATAAGCTTATGAGGTTTTATCACATGGGATAAAAATGGTATGAATGAATGTAATAAATTACATATAATAAATTTGCTTTTACTTGAAAAATGGTACATTTATCAGTTTAAATTGTTACTTGACTTGCCCCTTTGGGAAAACCCTCTTGTTTAGAACCCCATAGCAGAACATGTCCCCTTTAGAGAGGGTTCCCAGTAGACCCAATTTAGAAAGCAAAAAAACCTTGATTCTTGAGTGTATGCTCTGAAACAGAATTAGGTTTCTCCTTGGGGTTTAGCAACGAACTACTACTTTGGATTGCTGAATACACACAATCGGATCTGTTTTCTATCACACTGTCTCTGATGTGACATCCGATTGGAAACTGTGATGGGAAACCAGATTGAGCTACTGGCAGTGACAGCAGCAATGTCTCTAGAAATACAGGTTATATGGGAACAACAAAAACAGCAATGAGCATTATCCAAGTTCAGTTCATTATTCCTTATTCAGTTTCACTCTCATTAGCTGGATCACGATGCAGCTTTTTGTGTTTATTTTCATGTCATGCTTTTGGCTTTGTGTTTGTCCCTCTCTTTATATCGGCAAACCAGACTGATTTAATTGCAATTTTTTATCAGTTTTGAAAATGAAAAAAAAATTCAGTAACTTGTCTTACTACCATTTTATATAAAAAAAAAAAAAAAAAAAGCAAAAAAACTAAAAGAGAAGTCAAATAACGCTTTCATTCTTTCAGCCCAAAATAATTTACACAAGTGGGACTTGGTTTGCAGACTTGGCGCGATGAATGTATATACTAGATCCAGCAACTTTTAGCAAAAGCCCCTCTCCTGCCAAAATTCCTTTATTCACATGTTAACCAACACCATTCCCTATTCAGAAATGTATCTCTATACAATTCTCTATATGGGAAATGACATTCATTCTTTCAAACCAAGCCATGTATGCTGCACTTCCTTTTGTCCTTCCCTTTGGGCCAGTAGGTTTTGGTCAGCAGCCGCTTCAACAGCAACATGGAGGAAAATGTAAATATGCCGGCTCATATTCACCTCTTCATGGAATTAGAACATGTCTCAGTAAAACTCACCTCCAGGCTCCTGTTCCGTTTGTGGGTGATGTCCTGGAGATTGGTGAGAAACAACATCAACGCAGCACAGCTAAACATTATTCTGAGCCGTGCTCTGGGACAGTTGGAGAAATTCCCCCAGTTTGAGTTCTGCTTTCTTTGGCAATCCTGGACCATGGTCCAAAGCATATTCATCAGAAAACTGACGGGTTCACCATGTTCCAGGAAAAGAAAAGGGGCTGTTCTCTTACTCCATACAGGGTGAACCATTCAAAGGATTTTATACACTGCATGGCCAAAGAAAAGAAATTTTGCACTTTAATATTAAATTTTTTCTGCAATAGCTAAGACTATCATGTGCATTTGTTTCTACGACTTTATGCAAGGTCACAACATTTATTCACAGTTTAAGTTTTGCCTGAGATCTTCCTTATGTTCCCATCACAATTTGAGCTTGATAAATCTTAGCGTTGTTGCCCTGAAATGTGCCTGTGTCATCAGGAAAGAAGGAAGCCATAGATGTGATAACCTGGTCATGTAGTACATTTAGGTCATCAGCTGAATTAATATTATTGTCACATAACAATGCTAAGCCTACTGTACACCTGTCCATCTGAAGCAACCCCAGGTCACGACATTGCTTCCAAAGTAGATCCATCGCTTCATGCGCTTCCCTTCTTACCCTGACATGCTCATCGTTCTGCAATGTGGTGAGCACCACATGACCTTTTTCCATTGCTATGAAGTCCAATCTTTATGCTCTCTTTAAAACTGAAGCCTTTTGCTGATGAGCACCATTAACAAGTGGTTTTCATGGGCATGTTTAGTTCCAATCTTGTGATTTCTCATCACACTGCATGTGGAAATGTTCTTGGACTACTTTTGGTAGGTACTAACCCTTGCTTACTGGGAACCCCTGCCTTATAGAGATGTTTTGACCCAGTTTTCTTGCCAACGTGACAAAAATCCATCTTGCCCGTGGCAAAATCCACCTGACTGACATACTGTTCACTTCCTGCCTAATATATTCTACCCCTTTATGTCCAGAAAGAGAGAGAGAGAGAGAGAGAGAGAGAGACATATAGTGCTGCATGAAGGATTGTTCTGCTGAAAACAGACATTTGTACAGTATGATTCGACTTTGGACCATTACTTTAGTAGAGGAATTATGAGACAGTATGAGGAAGTTGTTTTTGGATGCAAGTTTGGATCAAACTTTTGGCCAAAACAGCCCTCTGCCTCATTTCATTTTGCCCATATAAATTTGCAAAAAAAATAATTTATAGGCCTGTGCTACACAAGATTTTCACCTTGAAATTGTATTAAATTTCACCTTCAGTTTGCACACACAAATAGTGGTTCCCATGGAACATTAAGGAAAAGTGCACTTGACAGGATCTAAAAGAAAAAGCAAATGAAGCAAATGTAAGGCCAAATGGTCTGCTACATGTACTGTAAGAAGGTGTTGTATTGAATGAATGCATTATTTCTGTCATAATTATAAAATAAACATTGTTGACATTTATTTATAAAACATTAAAATAAGCATAATAGACAGACTTCTTATCAAGTTATCACACCTCTGACATCTCTTTAATATATAATACAGAACAGAAATTGAATTAAATTATCTCTCACCAGTTTTCCACTCATCACTGGGATCTGTTCTGCGTGACTAATGCAGTCACTATAAAACACAGCAGAGTCTGGACAGAAATAAAGCCCTTGAAGAAAAACAAATCTTTCATTGGAGTTTTTGTCCTGTTCACTTGTGCTTGCTTGGATCAATCCGGATCAGATTTATATTAAATGGTGCATAAATAAACCTTCTTCCACTGTCTAACATGTCCACACCTCCTGACCACTCAGTGTAGACTGTAATAACAGACAAGTCATGGGCATGGAAAAAGAAAGTCAGGCCCAACTTCAATGCTTTGTTGTTTCTGCTTTGCCTAGCGAATGTTTCAGGCAGTAAGCATTGCCAGATTGCTGCACCTTTGAGTCTCCATGAAGGGATAGAAGAAGAAAATATTCTCAAAGTCTATGGGTAAACTGATGTTTTTCAAGTGTTCTTGGGTTTTTAATTACATTTTTTTTTCTTTTAAATGAAAAAGGCCAGTTTTTAAATAACGTAGTTCAATGTAGATCGGCATAATTTATGGCGTTATATTGAAAGTTGGTAGATACACAGAGGCTGCATGAACTTACTGTATATTGATAATTTCTTAAGGCGAAATATACCTTCAACAGCCAACCTAAACCAATCCATAAGTTAAGTGTTTTATTTAAATATGAACAGGTGATAGGTGTATGTTTGTTAATGATCAGCACTACCTGCACAAGTTTACATACAGTACAGTAGGCAAGTTACATACACCCATTATGACCTTTACTATAATATTGGCATCAATTATTTGAGCTGGTCTTTTGCTTGGGTAATATGACTCACATTGTTTTAATAAAAGAAACAAGAATTTGTAACCTTGGGTACCTTCAATTTCTTATAAACTAAATGCCTAAATCAGCTTCTACCCTACACCAGACTTGTCTGGCTACAGTATATAACAACAGCTAGTAAGTGACTGAGGAACAATTAGTCTCTGTATTGTCAGATATCAACTATGCAAATCTACAGTATGTCTATGATTTAAATGTTTTTGGCGTAGAAATGCAGACAATCAGGGTATTTAATGTGGTACTGCATTTTGTGTTTGACTTTCAAAAACAAGGCTATTTTTCATAAAATAGTACTATTCATGAAACTACAGAGGCTTGGACCATACTGGTATTCTCTGATTTCTATGATCAGATTCTGGCACAATGTCTGTGCCATTAGCATTTGAGGAAAAACATTACCAAATGGCTAAAAACAGATTCCTCAAAATCCCTGAAATAAGAAATATGAAGAAAAGCATTGTTTGACCTTGGCTTCAAAACTTTAGGTAATGTGTTCATTTAAAAGCTGTTAACGATTTAACCATACAGTCGGTGTTTACAGCAAAAATGCTTTTCGTAAAAAACCTAGGGTTAAGGTTAAGTGGGTAAGTCTAGGCCACAGGCTTAATAATAATTATAACAACAGCAACAATAATAATAATAATAATAATAATAATAATAATAATAACATTACATTTTACAGTATTTAACAAAAAAGGGGGAAAAATACTCAAAATCATAGACATGTCGATTTTTATTGTTCTTAATTCTGAACAATATTCAAGCCGATACTTTTAACAACATTGACGTACATGCACTTTGTATACAAGAAACATAAGATACTCACGCTGTGTGCAGGAAGCTGTTGTATTCATCAACAGTGAATCTTTGTGCAGTTAGACGTGGTGTGAAGGACATTAAGCATCAAAAATAGTGTACTGTAAATAAATGCTGATATTCTGCTGTATTGAGGTGATATTAGCAATGTTGTTTTGGGGTAATTGAGTTTTGATAGTCAACATTATCCTAATGTAATTTCATCAAAGCCATTCTAATAGTTAATATATATATATATATATATATATATATATATATATATATATATATATATATATATATATATATATATATATATAATAGTTAAAAAAAAAATATATATATATATATATATATATATATATATATATATATAAATAATATCTACTATGTAATACATACTCTGTTCTGTAGATTAATCTGGTATGTACTGAGTGCATGGAATTTACCTGAATCTATTTAACTTTTGGCTGCTCCCGTCAAGGGATCTCTGCAGCGGACCATACGATCCATACTGTACACAACTTGGCACGGACTTTACACTGGATGCCCTTCCTGACACAACACTCCCATTTACCTGATGACACTGCATGCAGTGGCTGGGGAGTAGTATAGCGTGTGTCAAACAACAACGGCGGGGCTTGAACCTGGATTCTCAGATCCACAAATCAACAACCTACAGTAGAGCCTTAGCAACCACACCCAAATTTATCTAAATTTAACTACAGTATGTTTACAGTATAAACACCTAGAATGCACATAAAGAGTAAAATCCTTAAAAATGTCAAGAGAACATACTCTGGAGCATAACTCAGAACGTATTTAAATGGCATGAAATCTCTATAGTTTACTACAGTATGTTATACACAGTGTACAAGAAATACATTAATTATGCACCTTGTTTGGGCACCTTCGGTGTTTTTTTAAATGATGAAGTTGAAGCCACATCTGTTCGCTAAAATTTACTTCAATGCGGAAAATACACACGTACAGTAATGGTTACCATATGACTTCAGTTCCCGAACATCAGGGGCAATCAGATGGAATGTATCAAAGAGAGCCATGGCAAAGAATATTGCCTGTATGTTTTTTATTCTCATTCACAGAAGACTTTGGACTGCACCAAAACTAAATAATGGCTTTTCAAAAATCAAAGGCATTTGAGGTCTGCTTTTTTAGTTACGTCACATTGAATGTTGGATATTCCAAGAACCTCAAACAACAAACAAATAAACCTTTTATGAGATTTGAGATCCAAGCACCTGGCAATATCATAATAATTATGTTTCACATGTACGAAAACAACTAAAGTTTATTTCTATGTTGATCATGTATAAATATGTTTATCATAAGTTATAACGAAGGAAAAACAACAATGTCAAGCATCCTCTGCAGATATGTTAATTGTTCCTGTTTGGTTGTAACATTTACTTTTCAGCATTACTGTACTTTTGTAACAGCTCTTAATTATAGTAGCGAGTACAGATCTCAGCCTTTGTAAGGAAAACTGTTTGCTTTTGCACGGTTAGCTTTTACAATCCTACCCTCAGCTAAAGTTTGTGGCTCTTTGTCAGGATGTTTATTTATGTCCTATGCACTTCTGTTGCTTCAGTGGAATTTATGGAATGCTAAAGACCCTCTCTACTTTCTGACCAAGCAACTTGTAGACAAATGGTGCAGGCGTGCTGCTGTAGAAATGATGCACTGTTCGCCCACCTCTGATCCCACTGCAGGGCATTCTGGGTGAATGAGAAGAATGTCAGAGCTGAGGGAAAAGGTGGGTAGGCTCCATGTTCTCTTTGCCAGCACTGCTGTAACATTCGTTTTTAATTAAAGCTTTCTCGAACTGAAAAGGAAAAGTATAATGCAATTTATACGCATCATTTATAGAACAGATAACCAAATGGGACATATCAAAACGTATTTACTTATTTATTTTATAATTGTATCTTCACACAGTAAAAACATATGTACTGTATATGCTTTGATGCTTTTGTAGCACAGATAAAAGAGTCAGTATAAATATATTATCTGTACAGGGTGGGGTGGGGTGAGGAGTTGTGACAAAGTTGGGAGATAATTCACGCAGCTGTACATCACATAGAGAGAAATCATTACATCATGGCGTAACATGTACCATTGTGCATTAGTGAGCAACAGTATACAGTAAAATGTACAGCTTTTATTTACACCTATGATGGAACTGATGTGCACACCAAACAGTTTTATTTCTAGATTAAACTCTATAGTGAAAGGTAAAAATACAGTATATCTGTGTAGCTTGCCTAATTTTGATAAAGCATGCATCTCTTGTTGTCTGCAAGAGAAACAAAACTGGTTAAGCGCAGAACGTTGACGTTAAACAAACATACTGAGAGAAATATCACAGAGGCGCTGCCTTTTTAGTTCATTTCCAAGGTTGAATATGCAAAAATCGTACGGGTTTAAGATGACTGGCAAGTCTTTCTTTTCTCTTCCTGCTTCTGTCACAGGCATAGTTCAAGACTCAGGCTTACCCATGATATTGAGTATGTCATCCAAGATAGAAGGGCCCAAGTCCAATTCAAGAGACAGCAGTGACCCACTGTTGTGGTTCACAGACTCCTGAGACAGACTCTTGCTTTTCGAGAGCTCAAAGTCCAAGTCACAAATGCGTCCTTCCTCTACACCACTATCTCTGTTTTCCCAATCTCCATTCATGCTGGCCAGCTCTTTTTCATAATGAAAGATGTCACTGTTCATGTCATTATATCCATTATTGTTGATGCTGTTGTTTTTGCATTTGCTACTTATGTTGCTGTTGCCATTTTCATTGTGATTGCCATTGAGGAAGATAGGCATTAATGGCTTTTCAGAGGTGTACATGGGGGTATTCCTTTCCAGTGATTTCTCCACATGGTTAAGAGGAAATAAGGATTTCTCAATAACCTCCTCTGGAACAGGACTGGGTTCACGTCTAAAGATAGCTATGGACTGGAGAAGGCTGTCTATTTGCAGGATCTCCAGGTCATCTGTTACCTCTGAGCAGCCAGGTGGAGTGGGTGGGTCATCCAGTGGGTCCTGGGACAAGGGTAACGTGGTGGTAGTGATATGAGGCAGGGTCAGTGCTTGGCACCCACCAATGGTAGGAAGGGAGATCGCATTCTTCAGGATTGGTGAAGGAGTTTCAATATACGAGGCATCTGATGCACTGTTTGCTCGCATGAACTCGCCATGGCCACCATACTGTTGTCGAACGAGGCCACTCTTACCAGGAAGCAGCTCAAACTTGCCTTGAAGGAATGTCATGTCACCAAAGGTGTCACACAAACCCCCTTTCCCAATGTGAACAGTATGACGGAAGTCTCCTAGTGGAGGACTGATCATGTCTGGGGACAGGATGTCTCTTAGGCGACACTTCTTCCCTTTCTTGCTGTTGTGGGATTTTAGGTATATAGGAGTTTTGGCTGGCATGTCAGAAGAGTAAAATCCGTGAAGGAAGGTTAAAAAGAAAGAAACCTCTGGTCCTATGTTTCAGAACAGATGCTGATCCAAGTTCTCCCCAGAAAATTACAGGAGTTACATTCTCAGGCACGTGATAATTGTAGATATTCACTATCGGAGTCTTCAGGCCTAAATATTGGGCTGCTTTATTCCTAAAAGACCGGATGGGAAACCTTTACCTAGGAAAAAACAGAGTAAAGATTTCTGTTGTCAACATTGCTTAGCATCATTTTTGCAATTTTATATTTAATGCTATTTTCTTATAAGCTAAGTTAATAATTTTTGGATAACATAAATAATACACTTTTTCATATAGTATTTGGTACCATTCAGTACAGTAGGTTCTCCAAGGAGAGATCTGAAAGGGTTATACTGTACATGTAAACCCAACAACTGATTTTCCTTACCAGAGAGGGTTCAAATTAGAAAACTTTTAAAAATAAATATCCTGTTTCATAGTGTTTTTTATGGGCTCAGTAACAACATTCTTACTTCCAGTCTGTCTTACAGCAAATGTGTTATATACAGTACGCAGAGCCGATGTTTTACTTCGCATTCCATTCAGTTTTCAAGTAATGCTCGTTGCACAGACTGATATCTTTATATACAGTATTAGCCATCTCAGCCATTTGATATATGATATTTGTCATGAAACCACCAACAAAGATATTACTTTAGCTCATACTAACTCATATGAAAGCCTATGGAGAGGGGAAGAACAGTGTGTGCCACTAAGGAAAGCTCATATCTGACTTCATCATACCTCTGATCTCAGATCAGTATATCAACTCAAAAAAAACATGAATGGTGAGGGGCCCAAGCTGTCGTTGGCTCAAAGTCAGTCCGGCTCCTGTTTAGTATGTGCTAATATGGACCAGCTGGATTCCACACTGGTCTAAGAGAGGAGATGGGGCTTTAGAAGGATCACTGTGAGAATGACTCAGGAGAGAAAGCTACCATACTGCCATGCAAACAGAGGGAAGCCTGTATCTTTACAGATATTTGTGATCTTGCCTAAAAAGGCAACAGATATTTATGATCTTCCTATGTGCAAATCTAGTTTGTATGTAAATTATAAGATGCCAAAACAATAAGGTTTTAGAACATTTGGTGTGGATATATTTCTAGATGAGGAGGGTGAGTGACTGTGAGACAGAGAGAGAGAGAGAGAGAGAGAGAGAGAGAGAGGCAGAGTACTTTCCCATTTATAGACATATTTACTTTTGCGAAACCTCTAAGCGCTGACCCTCACCGACAGACTGCAAGCTATCACAAAAGTAGTGGCTGGGCCAAGTCCACACCAATGAGCGTGACTGAAAAAACATCCACATTCCTGCAGCAGCAGAGCGCAAGACTTTACTTACAACCAAGACCTCAATCAGAAAAGCACCTAGCGCTATGAATAGACGAATAGATATCGCTGAACAAAAAGTGATGTTGTGCATCAATCTTGCCATTTCTATCACTGATACGATTTTTAGTCTGCTTACACATGAATGAAAATTATATTAAGCGTTTTGGCTGAAACAAGACACTAAAACTTAAGTGCTGTGCTTCCTTTGCCCTGAACACAAGAAGTAACGGCCAAAACAGACAAAAACGGCAGAAATTCCAATCTGTTTACAAAACAGCAGTTGTTCCAGTTTCTAAGGATACGTGACTTGAGTGTGGCAGAATGCAAATAATTTATGGTGCATGTACACAGCATCAAGGTTGACGTGTAAAGTACTTGTGGCGTTGTGTAGAGAAAATGAATGGTACTTAGACAATGACTGCAATTCCTTCCTACATGCACTGAATGAGTGCCATTGTTCTTTTTAGCCTACTCTATTCGTGTGTGCGTGTGTGTGTTCTCCTTTCGCACAGCCCAGTCAGTAAAGAGTCCACATGTCGTTAAAGACAGTTTTAGATGCTGCTGCATTTCAACACAAATAGCCCAAACCTCACTTGACTAGCATCCAGAGAGCTATATATAGATTCCCTAAGCTTTATGGATGGATAAGGAATGTGTATGCATAAGGTAATGAATATGTGTCAGTATTCCTGCTGTCCCAGCCTAAAATTAGTGTCATTATATTATATGGCACTGTGAAAGTGTGGGTGAAGAGGTTTTATGTGTTAGTGTGAAAGACAAACATGTGGAGGGAAAAGAAAACTGGGAGTGTAAACGCACAATCAGCTAAACTCTTCATCGCCCTGTCTGGTCACTCACCTCTATCCTCCTCCTTAATCTGTCTCTGGAATAATCCCTTGAACTTCCAAGTATGTTTTTTCAACTCTGAAGTTTGACCTTGGCTAGATGCGCTCTCTCTCTCTCCCTCTCTCTCTAGCGAGGAAGCAAATTGGATTCACACCAACAATCTGGCCTGTCGCGTGCCACAAGCACCCCCTCCCCACCCGTGATCAGCATCCACATTCTTTTCTAATAGGAACTTTGTGTGTTTAAGTCGTTGTGTGTATGTGTGAAAAGAGAGAGCAAAGAGAGAGCTTTTTCTGCAGTGCTGAGACAGAAAAAAATGTCATCACGGCTATTAGCATTATTAGATTATTCATCTCTCATGAGCTCTCACATGCTGAAAGACAAAATCTACACTTGTGTTATTTCTCATGAGTAAATTGCCAGGGCTCAAGGTTCAACGCGAATGCCCTTAACAGCTGAGCGGGATGCTTTTTAAAGCAGGACGGAAGTTAGGAAATACCATGATGGATGCATGTCAGTAAATACAGTACAGTAATACTCTTTGAGGTGGGATTTGATGTCAAGACATGTCATGCGTAGTAAATCTGAATCTATGGCTGGGAAGCATGACTCGACGCTCAAGTTTCATATGAGGAATTTCACAAATAAGTACACATTCTGTCAGTGCTTCAAGAAATCTTGGCTCTAAAATTTTAAGGCTGAAAACATGGAGTTCACACCACATTTTTAAAGAAACAGTAACAGACAAATTGAGACGAGGAACATGCAGCTTGTGTCCTTGGTCCTCTATCTGTAGCTTGTCCAGACATTAAGATATGGAATTGGCAAATGGAGGGCGAGAACACACAAGGGTGGAACAACCTAATTACTGTATGTACTGTATATAGCACTGGAATATCTGATTTGTTCCTTATTTGCTAACCACAAAGAAACATCCACATAATCATTCATTACTGTTTCACATTCATAGTCTCTCTACATCTGGAACCATTAAGGATTCTTCAGATTGGCTCTCTTGTGGAACCGTTTAATATTAGCTGTAGAACATACAGCAGAAAAAATTAATTTATCAATTTATTGTTCAAGTCAAAATTCTATACGTCGCTAAGAAGACATAGATACAGTATACTTTATGTACATCCATTGAAGAACCTTTAAACCTTTGGTAAGCTTTAAAGTTATAAACCTTTGAAAAGAGTTAAAGTTATATAATAAATGATCATTTCCAATATATCTAAATAATATATAGTTCATTAATAAAAAAAAAAGTCTACATTTTATGATAATTTTTAAATTTAAACATCTATCTTTGCTTTTATTCTACAATTCAATAAAGTAAATTTTAAGCTTAATAAAAAACATTTTGGTCAATAAATTGATAAATATATTTACATTTAGGCGGTTGGTAGATGCTAGAGTGACTTTCAAAATTGCTTTAAAGTTTACATCACTGGATAGATCCTTACTCAGGTTATAATATTTGTTATATTAACATTAATATGTTACCAACCATTTCTATTGTGACTGTTTTAGTCGACATGGATTATAATAGCATCATTACGTCATTAAAATTGAACATGACTAAAAGACCTCATAAACATGACTTAAGGTCAGATTTGGGGTGGAGAAACCGCGAGCAGCACATATTTCAAGACTAGCAGCTGCCACACTGCCACCCACAAAGCCAGGCTCATGTCTTCTACTGCAAAATATGACTATGCACTTCCCTTCCATCCATCCATCCATCCATCCATTCACCTTTCCTTTCTGTCACGCGCTCTTTTCAGAGGTGTCAGTGCTGTATTATCTCATCCACAATGGAGCATAAGCCTTGCATGCCAGCAGGTCATCAGTGTATCTCAGATTGTGCTGGCTAAGTGAGAGCCGAAGCCTGGATCCACTCCAGTCACTAAGAGGGTGATGTTTATTACGGAGATGGGTGCTTAGAAAGGGAGGAGGGGTCCTAATGGGGGCTAGTGAGATGGTCCTCGTGTTGACTTACTGTATGTCAGCTTGCAAATTTGTTCTTGGTAAATAAATCACGGCCGGGGAATGTGGGTGAGTTTATTATTAGAGCGAATATGAGCATGCTGTCATCTAAACAAGTGTAATGATAACATACAGCAGTTTAAGCTCACAGTATGCAGAGGTGCATTTCGAGGACAGCCTTTAATTTAGTGCTGTCTCTGAGTGTCGCTCTGACCTATTTTAGCCTTGGCCTTTTTTGGCTGAAAATGTCGTGGCTACTTGGAACTCGGCAGTTGCTGCTGCTGATGCTGTATTTAAGAGCCGTCCAACTGTGGCGCTCAGATGATCTTCTGCTAGACATATACAGTACAGCTGATGTCTCTGAGTAAACGAATGACAAGCATGTCATTGAAGTGACCAAACCGTCTCTGCAGCCCGACCCTTAACCCTGAAAATTCCTACGTTCAAAATAGACAGAAGACCCCGTCTTTTGCACTCTGTAATAAAAGAGATTAAAGGCTGATAGCACATAGGCTAATGGCAACCTTCTCTCAACATTCCTCCAGTTTGGCTTGCCAGTTTGTAACATAAAGGGAGCTGTAATTATACTTCAGGCTAGGCGCTTCCTTTCGAGGCCTGAGGGCTAGAAAGTTCTGAGTCTTTCGAGACAGGCAGGGTGGAGCGAGTATTCTACTTGTTTCAGCCTCATCTGTTATTCCCTCTTTCTTTATTTTCTTCCCTACCCTGCTGTCCACCTCCCTTCTGTTCTCAGCCCCCATGTTGTCTTTGGCCCACCGCGTGCCGGAGATGAAATGAGAGGACTGAAAAACACGAAGGGGATGACAAAACAGCTGGGAGAACTCTCCAAGTTCTCCAGGCTGCCGCTGAATAGCAGCTCTACGACTATTGCGGTTAGTGTGTCGAACGAGTGGGAATGTGTTTGCTGTAGTTGCAGAAAAGGATCAGGTTGCCTTTTTTTGCTATGCTTCAGATCTCGTCGTGGGCAAATGCTTGACTACTTCTGTCCATCTAGCACTTGCGTGTCACGGCTTCCACTTTACACTGAGTTCCTCAGACTTAAAGACCAGCAAATACAGGCAAGCATGTGTGTGGCATGTACTGTATGAGATAAAAATAGAATAATTTATTGCACATATTGTCTTAACCCAAAATCCTACAACCCATTGATTTTGCTTGAGTCTCAGAATGACAAGGAATTTTTGGATTATTATGGCTCCTAAACACTTATAACACATCAGCCCAAAGCATTATAGCTTACTAGTTTACACAGATTTAAAGATGCATAATTTAACAAAATTTTAGTAACACCCTAAAGATTATGCCTACTGTATATTGCCAGAATATCCTGTGACTCAATCATTTCCAGTCTGATATATATATATTTTTACCTGTGTATCTATCTTCTTAAGATGAACCTCTCTGTTCTTCCCCCAGACGTCGTGTCTTGCCTTGTGAAATTTTACTGTTCCAAATTCTTTCTACGTAGTGTAGTCTACAGCGGTTTCCTTGTCTCTCACCCTGTTTTTCCTTCTATTATCCCTGGATGTCCCTTTTTCACAGGCAGTCGGTCTGCCGGACAGCTGTTTAGGAATTCCTCTGCGTAACTGTGTGCGGCTTCTCTCTTCTCAGTTCTGCTGAAGGAGAAATCTCCTCCTTCTTCTTCCTGCTCCCCCTCCTACAGCACCTGTCTCTGTCTCTCTCTCTCTTTTACTCACTATATCTCTTTGCAATCCCTTTGCCTCGCCTCTATTTCTGTGGGTTTTTCAGCTGGATAGAATCGTTGCTACATCCATCCACGAGAATCTGTGTGAAGAGAGGGTGTGGATGTGGCTGTACCGTAGATAAGGTCCTGTTAAGAGATGATGATCCTCTTGCTCGTTTCTTTCCCTCCCTCCGTCTAGTCTCAATCCTCCCTTTGTCTTTTCCTGTAGCTCTCTCTCCTCTTCACCCTTTTGCATTTAGATACATACAGTAAAATCCTCAGTGTAAATCTAGCAGAAAGCATGCACTCCCTTGCTATTAGAAGTATGAATTTCTAGCTATCAATCACACTCTCTCTCTCTCTCTCCCCGTCTTGTTTCCCTTCCAAAATACACAATCAGATACACATCAATGAGTATCGGAATTTTTCCTCCCATGCTTGCATTCATACTTTCTTCTTCCCTTACACACACACACACACAGAGAACACATGACATCGAGCACAACAGGGCCCATTTAAACCATGTGTAAGTGATGCAGTGCAGCCTTGCTGCTCTCATTACAACAGAAAACATTTGTTTTCCTTGAGTTGTCCTTCAGACAACATGCACGACAGCACACCACAGGGCTGCTCTTGTGGGAATCGCTTTAGGGTTGTGTTTTTTTTTTTTTTTTTTTACGGCATCTCCTCTACTGTGGTTTTTCTTTAAGGACAAGCATGTTTAAAGTTCCCGAGTGCTGTAAATATCTCTTCCTCAGAGCTCCCAGTACAAACGCACACCAGGTTTGCTGAAGCCTCATCACTTTTCCCTTATAGGTTACCTTGGCAACTATCGCTGCTCGTCAGGAAGTGGGAAGAGAGGAAAGAGAGAAGAGAGAGAGATGAAAACGCCGCTGTCTACTTACTGTATGTGCCAGAACCAGTATGTGTGTATGTGCCTCAGAGGCACGGCGTGTGTATAAGCAAGTGGTCGTTTAAGATCAGGTAGCTTCTGACGTGTTGTTGCAGGTTTGTTTAAAATGCTGTATTGCAGCGCCAGCATTTGACAATTATAAAAAAAAAAAAGCACATAAATTTCCTCTTGCCTTCAACTGAGTCCTCACACAGACGCTTCATAATCCGTTTAGCTGCTGCTCCGCAACACACTTAGTCAGCTAATGGGATGACTGTGTTTCTTTAGCGCCGGTTATTCCGACTGGTGGGCTAAAGCCGAGCCACCCACTAATTAAGTAAAACAGGCGTCGTTTGGTAACATCTAAACAGCTTTCTGAATAGAAGCGTTTTGGCCTTGGGGGAGGATGTGCAAAGAGTGATCTCATTGAGGCAGGCATGTGGAAAGCACATGGTTGTGAATCGCATACAATACGGCACAAGAAATATGTTTACGGTTTTCCGCTACACATACAGAACAACTTCACTTCTACTGTATACAGTACAGTATTGAACGGTCTGATGAAAACATGCTGCCCTTTCTGGTTTGCTGCTTGTGCTTGAACTATTTAGTATAGTTTCAATTCAGCCTGTGAAATTTTAGCATTGCTCCAGGATTGATGATACAATAAAATACTGTTTCAACTTGTGAACCAGAGCCAGGAATGTCTCTGTCATCCGCGGGCTGACACTGAGCGTTTTCATTCGTTAAAATGTCATGTTTTCTAAACGTGGCCTAAAGAAGCACTAGATTTTCCCAGTTTGGAAAAAGTTTCCTTTCCGTAGAGCGGGGAGAACAACCGGACTTTGTGCAGCCTGTCTTTCCAGGACGAAACCTGAAATCTGCTTAACGGCTCCTACTGAAGTCAGATCACTGAATGTCAATAGGCACTAAAATCCAAAGTGCCTGTCTGTGTTTTCTGAGGTTATTCAGATGTATTTTAGGTACATGCTGATGAGTTGGATTTATTTGCTATCATGTGGTAAAACTGGTCCCCTGGAAAAGCAGTGATGTTTTTGCCTGTTCTTTTTTGATTTGGTTGTGGAAGAAGTTTTGGAAATGTCTTAAAATTCCTGTTTTTGTTTAATTATGACTAGTTTTGTAAAATGAGATTTGTTTGAAACTTTTCTGAAACATACAGTACAGTAAGGGATGCGTTTTACCATTAAAGTTCTTACTCTGTGTAGACGTTTGTATTTTTTGTGTTCGTAAGGATACATGTCAGATACAGTGCATGAGCCCTCCATGACACTTGACAGAAACCATACATAAACACTAACTCTAGTGTCATAGTCAAGACCAACATTGTGAAATCCAAGACCAGGACTAGCTGAGATCAAGTCCCGGTCATACACAAATAAAATCACACTTTACTAAAATTTAACACAATGTTCCTTCGGTGATGTGAATACATTGTGCACAAACAGTTATAAAGTTATTACTTGACAAGAAATCATTTTTCACACACAATTTAAATCATTGACCTAGCTGTGGCCTGTTTGGAGAGAAATATAATCATGCTACATATTAAGGCTGCACAATATATTGAAAAATTATCGTTATCGCGATAATGCTGTACGCAATATCTGTATCACAAAGAGTTGTGATGAATGAAATCGATGAGTGTATGGTTACATGTAAATATAAAGTAATGTTGAAAGTAATTCATATTGTGTTGGGAGGTCTACCGTAACAGCAAACCAGAAATCAGAATATCTGCTGAGGGTTTTAAGTCATTCGTAAGAAATATCGTTATCGCAATATTCAACAACAATATTGCATATCGCATATTTTCATAATATCGTGCAGCCCTACTACATATACACTGTATGTTTTTTCTCTGTCTTGAGTCAGCAAAGTGAATCTGTCACTGGCAAATCAGAATTTCTCCCACCTAAAAATCCTATGTACACAGTGGTGGCACGGTGGCTTAGCGGTTAGCACTATCGCCTTTCACTTCCAGGGTATGGGTTTGATTGCCACCTTGGCTCTGTTTGCATGCTCTCCCTCTTCTTGGTGGGTTTCCTTTGGGTATTCCAGTTTTCTCCCCAGTCCAAAGGTGTGTGTATGTGTGTGCTCTCTGCGATTATTTGGCACCCTGTCCAGGGTGTACCCCGCTTTGTACCCTGGGTCTCCTGGGATAGGTTCCAGGCCCATTGTGACCCTGTATGCAGGATAAAGCAGTATAAGCCATGAGATGAGGCAAGACTTAGAGTATTACTAAGAGGCAGCTCGATAAGGATGATAGAGAATGTGTCAAGTTTTCAGCTAATTGAGTCAGTAGAAATAATATCATCACTGTCTGTAGGTTTTAGTTCGTACTGTATGATGAAGTGTACTGCTCTTAACATTCCCATATTTTGAGTATGAATTCTTTAAGTTAATATTTTTTAGGAAAATGTCTTCTTATGCTTTTCATAAATCTAGTTTAAAATCCTTTTACTCAATCATTGAAAATGCCAGCTGTGGTTTTCACCAAGGCTTTCTGAGAAACACACTCCCTTAATGCGCAAATATATTTTCAGCTGACAGCGGGCATGAGCGAAGTGCTTTCCTGTTGCACTTAAGAAATGCATCTAAATTAACTCAGGTCGATGGACTGCACACTTTGGAACTCCATTGACGTGAAAGAAATTCGCTGCATTTGGTTAGTTATAATAAAAAAAGACAAAGTAAAGACAGCGAGGAGCCTTTCTTCATGAGTATATTATTGAATGATTGCTCTGCTTATTACTGTACTTGATGGAATCTGACGTACTTAGGCAAGAGGAAAAAGACCAATTATGGAGGGAGTAAACTTCTTAGAAGAATTCTGGTAACCTCTTGCACAGACCCCTCTGTCTTGTAATCAGATTGCGGTTGGCCCAGAGAACCAACATCAGAGTTGCCCTGGAGGACAGCTGTAGAACACAGCTATTTATTTGCTGAGAACAGGCAGCACACTTGGCCCTTATTACAGAGTGAAAATGGTACAGGGCAGAAGAGCCACAGAAAAGAAGTCACAATGAGGCCAACCCAAGGGAGCAACTCAAGCCAATTTATACTTATCCAATGAACAAAAGCAAAAAAAAAGCTGGAGTCTAGTACAATAAACAATCATATTTATGCACAGGGCATGTAAATATTGCTTGTAGGTTATATTTGGACTTTTATTTTTCCCCACCAACCTTGGCACACCAAGTTTTTATGAACCACACTTTTTTATCATGCTGTTTCCAGTAAAGGGAACTTATAATTTAGGGGTAGTGGTGGCTCAGAGAGTTAAGACACTGAGTTACTAATCGGCAGGTCGACAGTTTGAGCCCCAGCTCCACCTGGTTGACATTGTTGGGCCCTTGAGCAAGGCCCTTAACCCTATCTTCTCCAGGGGCGCTGTATCATGGCTGACCCTGCGCTCTGACCCCAGTTACACTGGGATATACGAAGAAAGAATTTCCCTGTGCAGTAATGTATATGAGACAAATAAAGGCTTAACTTAAATAACTTAATGCTACAAAAAAAAAAAAAAAAAAAAAACACACCATACATTCTATACAGATATTGAGGGGCACTGGTGGCTCCGTGGTAGGTGTTTCGTCTGCCATGTGGAAGGCCCGGGTTCGATTCCAGTCAGTGCCCAAACCCCAGCCACTGGATACAGTGCCGGTCCCAAGACCGGATAAAATGGGAGGGTTGGGTCAGGAAGGGCATCCAGCGTAAAACCTGTGCCAAGTAGTGTAGTGATATACTTCTCAGGTGTCCACAAACTATTGGCCATGTACTGATGTGATACTGAAGTGTCAGATTTTAGTCTTGAGTCAAACCTGGAGCCTCACCCTAAATGCAGTCACAGAAACCATAGCTTATGTGAGATATGTAAGAAATCAGTAGCAGATGTGAAATGTTCCATTATGGCAGTAAAAGTCAATGTCTCTGTTTCTTTAAGAAGAAAAGCAGCTGTATTCCAATGATTCACTGCTAGAGGGTTAAATTGAGATGAATAACAGGATAGAAGCCTGTATATTTCTGATTCATATCATCTTGGCTTGAACACATTTATAATTGGATTAGATTAGACTTCACATTAGATTTCTAATTAGACAGTCCACTGAGCAAGTACAGTGACTGCATACAGAAAGGGATTAATATAGAAACACAGCACTGGTCACCTAATAAAGAGATATTAAAAGGCATGTGTGTCTAAGAGTTTCCATCACAAATTAGCGAAGTTAATTTGTGTGTTTTAAGTCATTTTACTGGAATTAACCATTTGGAAGACTATTCAAATCAACATCTGGTTAAAGTGGTACATACCCATTATAATATTGTGTGCTTTTACATATTGTAGTAATGAATTTAGGTAAATGTTAGAAATATATATATATAATATAGTTTTTTAAAATAAATTAGAGACAGAGAAATAAGCTGAATTATATTATTATATAAAACCTAAGCATAACGTAGGAACGTGAATGTTCCCAAAGTGAATCCTTTCTTTCCCCACATCAAATAATTAACTGGACACAATGTATTAAAAGTGCAATGTTTCCACAAAGTATGGGCTCAAGTAACACAAGCGAAAAATTCAAGGGCATAAGGATCTTGTGGCTTTACTACTGTATATTATCTCACGACTATTCCCTATTAAAAACAATATTATTATTTTTATTTTAAAATAATTACTTATTATATACTGTATCTATAGATTTAATATCTGGAAGTTAAAGTGTTTCATTAATTTATTATAAAAGTTATAAACCTAGAATTTAGGAGTGTGTTAAATTTACATTTAGGCATTTGGCAGATGCTCTTATCCAGAGCGACTTACATTTTTTTAAATTTATTTTTTATCTCATTACACATCTGAGCAGTTGAGGGTTAAGGGCCTTGCTCAAGGGCCCAACAGTGGCAACTTGGTGGTTGTGGGGTTTGAACCTGGGATCTTCCGAACTGTAGTCCAATGCCTTAACCACTGAGCTACCCCTGGCTTAAATGAAGTGTTACCATTTCCACCACTGTAATTCCAATGGAATGAATAAGTATCGCAGTAGATTTTATCAGTGTATGCTTAATTATTTATTTGTAGAAAGACCCCTCAAGGGGACATTGTCTGTCACTCCCTTTTGGGAATCCGGAAAATCCTCCTCTTCTTATCAGTATGGTCAGTAAATAGCATTCCACAGAACAAGAGATACTGTAGGTTTAATAAATGTCAGCTGACTGGGGATTTTTTGATGTTTACTACACTGTCAACTGCATTACAGTATATCTATCCACTAACATAAAAAAAAGATGCTTTGCATACTCACATACACTGTACATAACTATAACTTCAAACTTCATAATACACTGTGTAGTGTGGATTAAAAGTGGTACATTTTTATTTGATGAGTGTGGGCTCTGAAACTTAAATTACAGTAGCAGAAAATAAAGCACATCAGGACACAAAATCAACAACATGGATCAAATACAAAATTCAGCACCTCCTATATACTGTATATATAATAAAACTGTAACATTGGCATGGTACATAGTGAGATATCACAAGATATTTGTGAAAAAAAATTTTTTTGGGGGGGATGTACAGTAAGATGAGTAATAGAACACATCAAGATAGTTTTGGGAATTTTCATCTGTCTGTCTGTTTGTGCACGCATCTCGTAATCTTAATATAGATAGGACAGTAGTGCATATTTACATAATGGTATGTACAGATTTTCTCATGTTCTCCTTGTGTTTGTAAGGATTTCCCCCGTTTTTATGTTTTTTTTTTTGGGGGGGGGGGGGGGTTGTTTGTTTACTCCATCTGTAGACTGATTACACCAATTTCTTTTGGTTTTAAATTAATGTGGTGTCCGGCGATGGACCAGCGTCCTATTATACTGTATATGTGTTCTGGCCTTGCATCCAGAGTTCACCTTGACCCTGATGATGATGAAGCAATTAGTGAAAGTAAATGAATGAATGAATAAATAAATGAATGGCCATCTTTGTCATATTTCTTGTTCTCTTCAGCAATTAGTCCTCCAGCAATTATTAGAAGGAGAATCTTGCACCAGGCTTTTACCTTTTAGATTTATTCCTTCAGTTCCGGAGTAATGGTATTATCCAAGTTGTCTAACATGACTGCTACAGTAGTCAAGACTGGACTGGTTCATCTGAACTTTGACTTAACAGTTCATTATCAGTAAGGCCTTCCAGAGTCTTGCTTACAGATAGACCCTGATGGTTCCTATTCTTGAGAATGTAGACAGTCTGGAAAGGAAAGTCCTAATTAATGTGGCTAACAATAACATCAACTCATTTTAAAGTGGGAAATGTTTTCAATTGCGGAGTGGTCATTTTTACTGAATTGGTCAGACTGATAGAGGAGGGGAAAATGAGCACAGACCCTGATATGCTTCTGCCATGTACATCTGTTTTGTGTCTGTGGCGTCAGAGGGGGAATTATTTGAGATGCCATGCAACATTTTATAAACACAAAAATCCCTGGATCGGCCTCAGGAAAGGAAGAGTAGTATCGTTGATAACCGTATCTTTGTAATCTGTGTAACACATGTTTACAAACTGCAATGGTGGGGAAAATGAAGTCCTAATATGGCATTTGAAGTCAGCATTCATTTAGATGGACAGAATAGGCTTGAAATAAATGTGATATGTAATGCACATCTGTAAGAGTGTAGTGTAGAGTAAGAACAAAGGCTAGGGGTTTTTTTCTGATTAGTCTGCAATTAAACTGTGTTTATCTTGATGAGGTTTTTTTTTAGAGTTTGTATGTGTGTGTGTGTGTGGTGGTTGGGTACATATCACAGATTCTTTGGTTTGGGTCGCATTGAGCCCCGCTGAGAGTGTGCAGAGTAGAAGAAACACATG
This sequence comes from Channallabes apus, assembly GCA_030522415.1. Taxonomy (NCBI): domain Eukaryota; kingdom Metazoa; phylum Chordata; class Actinopteri; order Siluriformes; family Clariidae; genus Channallabes; species Channallabes apus. Next base: position 13,706,763 of record CM060118.1, on the reverse strand, counting down.
ACACATGCTGGGGAGTTGAGTGTGTATGGAGGAATTAGCTTGGAATGTGTGCAGTTGCTCTGAACCTATGTGTAGAGGAAAGAATCTCACATAAATCAAATATGATGAACAAACGAGTCCAGCAATTTGACGATCTGCTATTACAAGCCTGAATAATTTTAGCATTCTTTTAGCATGAACCAGTCTTTCGTCCTTACTTACATTACACATGGTCAGTTTCTTTGTGCTTGGAATATATGATGCATCTTCCTCTGTGTAGATAATTTTGATTTAGAGTTCTATACAGTACATTCAAACTCCGGTACATGATCTCAATCATGATACAATTGCTCTTTTATCCATAGATAATCTATAGCAGTGTCACATTGTGCTCTACAAAAAAAAAAAGAACTTTTGAAATCCATGTTCCACTCTTATCAAGCGTTAAATATCTCTGAGTGCATACTTAATTACTGCTTAGAGCAGTGCTTCTTAACCTTATTCCCACAGGACCACTGGCCTACATATTTTCGTGTTTTCCTGCTCCACTTCAATTACGAGAAGGCTGTTAAATAGTTGACTGTTTTTTTTTAGCACATATTTTAACAAAAGCATCCAACACTCATCACATGCTCCCTTCCAGTAAGAGTTTTGTCCTGGTTCTGGTCAGCCTCACCATGGCATAGTTATGGAAGTAAACCTGAGAACCTGTGTCATGATCCCACTTATCCGGTAGAGGGTCGTTGAAGGCTTGGAGGCTAACCCACAGCAGGTGACTCGGGGCACCAGGGAGGGTACACCCTGGATGGGGTACGGACAGGCACAAGCATGTATACATACAATAACTGACTCACTCACATTGGTAATTAGACTAATCAGCCTGCCCTTAGATTGTGGGAGGACACCCACCTAGAGAACATGAACACACACAGATCCAAGGCAGGACATGAACCCTCAACTCCACTTCACAGTGGTAAAGCGCTCGCCCTATCACCCGGAGATCGCTGGTTCAATCCCTGGGTGATGCTGTAACCTCTCACAGCCGGAGGTCTAGAGAGAGCTGATTGGCCGAGCTCTCTCAGAAGGGAGGGATGAGAGGTACTTGTGCTTCCACATTAATCACGGCTCTACAGCCAATCAGGGGCGTCTGTGAGCTCGCGCACGCGGAAGGAGCGCTAGCGCTTTCCTCCAAGTGTGTTACTCCGCCCCCAACGGTGCGTGAACAAGCAGTTCAAAAAGATGCGGTCGGCTGGCGTCACGTGGAAACACGTGATAGTATTCGGCCCCCTGGGTGAGTGGTAGTAGTAGCCTTAATGTGGGAGCACCCTAGTGACTGGGAGGAATTGGACACGACTAAATCAGGGAGAAAATCGGGGGGGAAATCCAAAAAAATAATAATAATAAATAAATAAATAATAATAATAATAATAATAATAATAATAATAATAAATGCAAAAAAAAAAGAAACATTTAACTTTTTGTCATTTCTGTTAAAGATGAACAATCTGAATGGAAGTAGGGAGAACATGCACTGAAATGGCACGCAGACAGTAACCCAAGCTCAGGACTAAACAACCTGGAGCAATAAGGTTGCTATGCTACAACACCATGCCACAATCCAAGACTAATTTCAAAATAAATATGCTAACAAGTGTCTGTCATTAGTCTTCCAAAATCAGAAATGAGTGTTGTTCTAAGAGGGAATGCTGTGCCAGTGGTAAAAAAAAGTTTTTAGTGCCCTCTTTAAGTATTGGCACCATTTATGAAAAGCAATCTCAAGTCATTGAATGAATCTATTTAAACATGCACCAGCACCCTTACAATTAACTTACAACTTTTCATTTTCCCTCAGGGGATTATAAAACGGTTTCATGACATACTGCGAAGAGCATCCACAAAGGTGTGGTTCCAGGTGTTGAAATTGTAGATTAATATCACTGCAGCTACTCCTCAGTTATCACGTTACCCAACTAAAGTGTCACAAGTAAGTAAAAGGATAAAACAAATACTTTGTTTCTGACGTTCAGCTCTATCTTAACATTATAAAAGTGTAATCTCACAGTAATGCACTTGTGTTGATGTATGAGTTGTGTTCAAACATAGCACACAGCCAATTAGTTGCTAAACAGGAGATCAGCCAGTTGTCAGTCAACTCTCAGCTTGATTTATCAACAAGTTCCCAAACGTAGAGATTTATCAAGATGTTTTACATCAATTATTGAAAGAGGATCAAAAATATATTTATAAAAAAAGAATCACCCAGGCATCGCAGTTCTCAGGGATTTATCATATTTTAAAAAAAGGGAAAAAACTATGGCTTACACTTTTAAAAGGTTTTTACTAAAATACGTAGAATTCCATTAGAGTTATGTGAATAAGACATAAAGTTAGATGTTTTTTTTTAATTATAAAAAACAAACAAAAAATATATTTTTTATATTTTTGCGATAGTTACCCTATTATTATACAGTTTGTGGGATTAACAAGTTTAGGGTTGGGCATATCTAGGGCTTGCGACAGTTTGATTTAGAGAAATTTAATTTATTTATATAAAAGTTAAAGTTTTGCCTGCATCTTTTAATTTATGCCTTAATTTGTCACATATTCATTACTGCACAGTGAAATTCCTTTCAGCTCCCCCCCTTTTTTTATGAGGATAGGGTCAGAGTGCAGCATCAGCCACGATACAGTGCACCTGAAGTCAACAGTGTAAAGGGCCTTGTCCCAACCGTGGCAACATGGTGGAGCTGAGGTTTGATCCGCCAACCTTCTGACCAGCAATCCAGAGTCTTAACCCCCTGAGCTACCACTGACCCACGTCATCTGTTCTTTAGTAACTGTCTTGCAGGAAACCACAATGTCAAGCTGAAATTTTAATATTAAATAATTTGTTGAGTCTCCCCAGTAATGTTAACCTAAACTATTAGACAACTATGTACACAGGCAACGCAGCCCAATAGTAATTTTCAAGAGTCCTTGCAATGAAACTGAAACAGACTATTAAATTTGCCCTCAGCTTAACCTGAAACATTTTGAACTCATTATTCAAGTAGCTACATGCATCTCTCTTAGACATTTCCATTTGTGGAAGCTCAGACAGTATGAAATCAGTTCCTACTATCCTGAAGTTCTGCTGTTGACAGATGGGAGGTTTTCTTGCCATTAGAATCATTTTTAGCATGTTGCTCCATCATAGCATCCATCATTACTTGTGTTTCTGGTTCTCCTGAGTGCTGCGGTTTGAGTTCCTTCCATAAGAAAACAGTTGTGGTCAATGCATTCGTTCTAATGTTTATGAATTTACAAGCACAGCATTCCTAGTGCCTGACATGCTCCTTACTGCTCGTACTGTCCTAGCCAGTGGCCTGCACCACAGATAGTAGCTAAGCCATCATATCAACACAGTCTCATCATTTTCATTCCCCCTCCATCTCACACAAACACATCAACCAATCTCTCTCCTAGCAACCTAACACACATTTCCCAGTATGGCTTTTAATATGTACATACAGTTTGAATCTGTTAATATAATGATTCACAATGGCATTTATATTATAGTATATACTATGAAATCAGCATTATGATGTCATAGTGCTATGACATCATCGCCTTGCTACTGTATAATAGTCTTGATGTCTCATAGTATAGATGTCATAGTGTGTGATGGCCCTATTGTTTTTCTAAGGATTTTATTTATTAAAAAAAATTTTTTTCCAAACATCGGGCTCTTTTTTCTGCTGCCATTAAGGACACCTGAGGATCTGGGCTCTGGATGTGGCCCAGGGCCTTCACAAGAAATTAATTCATTATTATTTTTAATTGTTTGCAAAACGCACCCAGTGGATTTTTAAAAATGCAATTTTAGATATTTCAAATGGTTCAGTCGTGATGAGGCCCTAAATTTATGGCAAAAGTTGGCTAATAACTTTCTTAGTTATACACTACTCCTCAAAAGTGTTGTTTTACATGCAAATTTCGTTTTTTTCATTAGATGATTTATTTTCTACATTCTACAACAATACTGGGGATTAAAAAACTATGAAATAACACATGTGGAATTAATTATGTAAGAAGAACATTCAGTTGTCATTTTAAGACACAGAGGTCCGCTGTTCTGTAATAGTTCTTGCAAGAACAGTATTGTCAAGTGTATTTGCAAAATATCAAGTGCATTTGCATCAAGCACTATAATGAAACTGGTGCTCTTGAAGGCAAGACCAAAACTTATGCTAAGTATAATAAATCCAAGCATATTTAAGTATGCTTGCAGCAGATTAATGACTAGTATACTTGAAGTTTGCTAGTTTGGAACAATTAATTTTGTACTAAGTGTATTTAAGTTGTAATTAAATTGTACGAAAGCATAACTCTATTCGAATATACAGGTACAGTATTAGTTTAAACCTGGTGTGTTGATTCTAGCTGTTATACAGAGCCTGAAAACAAGCCGAGAGCTACGGATTATACCACAAGTAAATAAGATTTAGCAATAACACATTAGAGAATACATTCAATAGGTAAAGTTTGTACCTAATTACAAATTACATAATTACAAAAACCAATTACAAAAAACTAAAATCATAAAGCTTACCTTACGCACGCGATGATGCAGATTCCAGCCGTTAATTCAAACTAGAAGGACTGGGGAGCCAATCAGAGTACGGACAGTCCGAATCTGCCCGCCTCCAGTCTCTGGTTGGTTGGAACAGTTGCAGACTTATAACGCTGCTGCAGTTTGTGTAAGTGTAGCTTTATGACAGTGAGCGGACAGAAGAGTGAGAGAGTGCAAACATAAATGATCTTAAACGGGCAAAAATTATTTTCAGCGCACAAAAACGAGTTTGAGAGCGCGCGCGAGAGAGATTCAGCATGCAAAAACGAGTCTAAAAGTGCGCACGAGAGAGTATTGCACTAAATATAAATACAAATGAATAAGTACATTTAAATTTAACTACCATATATTAAAAATTGTATTCTAATGTATACTTTCTGAACATTTGTACAATGATTATTTCGAGCATATTTTTAAAAATATACCAAAAATACATTGAAAAACAAATTTAAATAAGTATACTTTGGAAATTAGACCAACCTTTCACTTAAAGTATATTTTGCGATAATATATTTTTGGAAAGTGTACTATAATACAATTATTTTTAAGTATATTTAAAGTTTAATTCCAAGCCAATTGGTAAAAGCATGATGTTAGTATACTTTTATATATTAACTGATGGTACAGTTTTTTCAATGGGGGAAGTTAATTTAGAGATACCAGCTTCAAAAATCACCAATGAACAGCACCTCGGACTAGCCGCCATAAAGGCTTTACAGGTAATGAGTAGCAGATGCATCTCAATATCAACTGTTCAAATGACAGCATTGCATATTTAGATTCCTTCAGCATTGATTTACCAATGAAACTAATAAAAATCAGGAACGACCATGAAATTAGAACGTGGCCCCAAACCTTTGAACAGTATTATATATATAATTTTATACTGCCGTTATTATGACATAATGGTAAACTTAACAGGCTCAATATGAGTAACATCACATTCAGTGACATCACACTGAGTGACATCATAGTGTGATAGTTTCTTTTTTTAAAGCGTCACATTAAAATTTATGCTGAAAATGGGCTAATAAAATCCTGAGGTTTTAACATACTCAAAAAGCACAGAGGTTGTGTGGTGCGCCCAGGTGGCGATGGCTCAAGGGTACCTAAACCCTACCAGGTACTTCAGTGAATGTAAAGTCAACTTTTTGGTACTCATCAATCCAGTGGCGGCTGCTAGCTTTTGAAACAGGGGAAGCTCATATTAGGCCTTCATCATAAAATACATTATGTTATTCGTATGTAAATTCTGGCTAGTTTCCCCTTTCATGAGCTACTTTAATTATATGAACGAACTAACTTTACAATGCTGAAACAAGGAGCAATGTCAAGAACGCTATAATGTTTTTTTTTTTTTTTAAAGAATGATTTGTACAAACAAAAGCTGAGCTTCCCTGGAAGTGACGATTTTGGTGCATTTATTAAAATGTTGCGTTTTCAATAAAAAAAATAATAAATACCCCCAATATGTCTACTTACACAAATTTTAACTATAGTTCCAGTTATGAAAATATTACAATGTTACTACGGACATAAACAGAATGAGCAGCTCACCTTATACCTTCCAATCGGAGTCGTTCGTTTCCTGTATCATACGGAGGTTTTGCGATGCTTTGCGCATGCGCGCCCAATAGAAAATGAACGAATCACTCTCCGAGACGACTCGTTCATCTGATTCATGTTAAAGATTCGTTCAAAATGAACGAATCATTCATGAACGACCCATCACTAGACGCTGGGCTTCAGGAGGGTTTAACGCGCTGTGCTGCACGGAAATGTGTGACAAGATAATCGCGTCAAACAATCTACAGTAAATACCTGATTCTGAACGAGATAGTCATGATTTAATTTAACTTTTATTAAAACCAATATAAATACGACAGTGCATATATAAGCATTTATTTTCTGACATAGTTGAGGAAGCGGAGTTTCCCTTGTACAGTAGTCTTAGAGCCGCCGCCACTGCATCAATCTAACCTAGAACTTTATTATAATGTGCAGTAAAGTCTAGTAGCCTTAAATATTACTATACTTTAATGTCTCCAAAAAAAGTATTGAACTAGTTGTTTGCTTGCAACACATATATACCTGTTTATTAGGTATAAGTAATCAAACTTACATAAGAATAAAAACATAAAGTGGCATCTATTATTGTATGACATGTCATACTGTACCTTTTACCCATCTTTACTTTTATTTTTATATTATCATGAGACACCCACAAGACATGTTTTAGCATCTTTTGCATCATAAACAAGTTGTCCTCTAACCAGTCTCAAATTTGTATATATATATATATATATATATATATATATATATATATATATATATATATATATATATATATATATATATATATATTCAGGTTCTAGAACAACATCTAGTCATCTCTTTCAGGGAAGACCCTGCATTTTTCAACAAGATAATGCCAGACCACATTCTGCATCTGCGTAGGAGAAGGATCCGGGTACTGAAATGGCCAGTCTGCAGTCCAGATCTTTCCCCTATAGAGAACATTTGGAGGAAGGTGCGACAAAGAAGGCCCAAGACGATTGAACAGTTAGAGACCTGTATTAGACAAGAATGGGAGAGCATTCCTATTTCTAAACTTGAGAAACTGGTCTCCTCGGTCCCCAGACGTCTGTTGAGTGTTGTAAGAAGAAGGGGAGATGCCACACAGTGGTGAAAATGGCCTTGTCCCAACTTTTTTGGGATTTATTGACACCATGACATTTTGATTCACCATATTTTTCCCTTAAAATTATACATTTTCTCAGTTTAAACTTTTGTTCCGTGATTTATGTTCTACAGTGGTGTGAAAAACTATTTGCCCCCTTCCTGATTTCTTATTCTTTTGCATGTTTGTCACACTTAAATGTTTCTGCTCATCAAAAACCGTTAACTATTAGTCAAAGATAACATAATTGAACACAAAATGCAGTTTTTAAATGAAGGTTTACGTTATTAAGGGAGAAAAAAAACTCCAAATCTACATGGGCCTGTGTGAAAAAGTGATTGCCCCCTTGTTAAAAAATAACTTAACTGTGGCTTATTACACCTGAGTTCAATTTCTCTAGTCACCCCCAGGCCTGATTACTGCCACACCTGTTTCAATCAAGAAATCACTTAAATAGGAGCTATCTGGCACAGAGAAGTGGACCAAAAGCACCTCAAAAGCTAGACATCATGCCAAGATCCAAAGAAATTCAGGAACAAATGAGAACAAAAGTAATTGAGATCTATCAGTCTGGTAAAGGTTATAAAGCCATTTCTAAAGCTTTGGGACTCCAGCGAACCACAGTGAGAGCCATTATCCACAAATGGCAAAAACAAGAACAGTGGTGAACCTTCCCAGGAGTGGCCGGCTGACCAAAATTACCCCAAGAGCGCAGAGACAACTCATCCGAGAGGCCACAAAAGACCCCAGGACAACATCTAAAGAACTGCAGGCCTCACTTGCCTCAATTAAGATCAGTGTTCACGACTCCACCATAAGAAAGAGACTTGGCAAAAACGGCCTGCATGGCAGATTTCCAAGGTGCAAACCACTTTTAAGCAAAAGAACATTAAGGCTCGTCTCAATTTTGCTAAACATCATCTCAATGTTTGCCAAGACTTTTGGGAGAATACCTTGTGGACCGACGAGACAAAAGTTTAACTTTTTGGAAGGTGCATGTCCCGTTACATCTGGCGTAAAAGTAACACAGCATTTCAGAAAAAGAACATCATATCAACAGTAAAATATGGTGGTGGTAGTGTGATGGTCTGGGGTTGTTTTGCTGCTTCAGGACCTGGAAGGCTTGCTGTGATAGATGGAACCATGAATTCTACTGTCTACCAAAAAATCCTGAAGGAGAATGTCCGGCCATCTGTTCGTCAACTCAAGCTGAAGCGATCTTGGGTGCTGCAGCAGGACAATGACCCAAAACACACCAGCAAATCCACCTCTGAATGGCTGAAGAAAAACAAAATGAAGACTTTGGAGTGGCCTAGTCAAAGTCCTGACCTGAATCCTATTGAGATGTTGTGGCATGACCTTAAAAAGGCGGTTCATGCTAGAAAACCCTCAAATAAAGCTGAATTACAACAATTCTGCAAAGATGAGTGGGCCAAAATTCCTCCAGAGCGCTGTAAAAGACTCGTTGCAAGTTATCGCAAACGGTTGATTGCAGTTATTGCTGCTAAGGTTGGCCCAACCAGTTATTAGGTTCAGGGGGCAATTACTTTTTCACACAGGGCCATGTAGGTTTGGATTTTTTTTCTCCCTAAATAATAAAACCCCTCATTTAAAAACTGCATTTTGTGTTTACTTGTGTTATCTTTGACTAATAGTTAAATGTGTTTGATGATCAGAAACATTTTGTGTGACAAACATGCAAAAGAATAAGAAATCAGGAGGGGGGCAAATAGTTTTTCACACCACTGTATTATGAATAAAATATTGACATTTGTCATCTCCACATCATTGCATCCAGTTTTTATTCACAATTTGTTTAGTGTCCCAACTTTTTTGGAATCCGGTTTGTAACAATTGTCATTGTTGCAAACAGTTGCCAACACCAGTAGAGGCCAGAACCATGTTCTAGGTAGAGAGAATCATCCCCAGACACCAGATGCATCCCAAAGGGGCATCCATGTGACGAGATCTCCAAGCAGAAGTGAGGCACCAGGATGGGTCAGACAGGTCCAGAGGGCAGAGGGAGTCTAGATCACTGGCAGCTCAAGAATGACACGTGTACAGTAGCTCGACAGAGAGAGAGAGAAAGAGTGAAAGGGGGAGACAGGGGGAGAGGGGGAAGAGAAAGAGGGGGAGAGAGAGCAGAAGAGGAGAGATGGCAGGACTAACTATGACAGCATAACTAAAAGGGAGAGCCAGAAGGAGGGCTCCCTGAGATATAAAGCAAACAATCACCTCACCATCAACAAACCTGTGTGATCAATGAGAGTGAGGAAGACAGCATCTAAACATATCAGTTCACCATAATACTCTACGTCCATGAGTCCCCCAGATCTGCTCCTTTACCTATGGCAAATCTATTTATAAAAATGCTTGGCTAAATAAACAGGTTTTTAGCCTAGACTTAAACACTTGTAGCGCTGCCACACAAAAGGGACATTTTCATATACAGGGAAATGATTGAAGAGCTAATGCTGCTCACCTGTAGCCGAAGATGTGCCCTGGCGGTTTCTGTTTCCCCTTGTTACTATGTTTGGTCACCGGGCAAGTTCCCACGCATGCGCGATCCCGGCGCAAGGGAACCCGGAAGTGACGTGGGTCACGTGAGCCGGCATAAAGCCGGAACCGGCGTAGAAGCCGGCAGGGAGAGATGAAGACTGCGCTGCATGATTTTGGAAGCTGAGAGCCTGTTTGTGGATTACCCGTTGATAATTTCATTCAGTACCCAGCTCATTCCGTTTCTCGATCTCCCAGACCTACCATCTTCATCTGGTGAGATCGAACCATCTCTCCAACTCACCTGCTTCATACCTTTTGCCGTTTTTCAGACACTGGACTATCATACACACACTCACACACCCGCATACATCCCGCACACACCATTTATATTTGTATTATATTTGTATATATTGGTTTTGGTGCACCTTGTTTGTCTATATATCTGTTTGTCTCTGTATAATACACTTGGTTTAATTTATTATAATTGTTTTGTGTCGCGTCGTGTTTTGTCCTGCTGCGGTTACGCAATACCGGAAGTGTTGTTTTCAAGCCCCTGTTTAGATTCCCGAATCCGTTTTTTTGTGACCAAGCGGTTATTAAAATCCAAGCGTTACATAGTGGTGGCCCGTATGTACGGGGAATCTGTATTTTGGGGTATTTTCCGGTTTTGTGTGATGTGGCTGAACAAGATGGACGCTAATGCTAGTGCTAATGCTAAGGCTAATGCTAATGATAGTAGTGCTGCTAAGGCCGACCGTGTAGTGGCTAATAACATGCTGGATCCTTTTAATACTCGCCGTAACCCTACAGCTGAATTATCTGCATTGATTAATTCATTATATATATCAGATAACCATGATATTGACAATAATGATGATGATTTTATTGTTCATGGGACTGATATAGAGGTAGTGCAGACACTACGTACTGAACTGTATCAATGCAAGATGAATGTGGGGGCGCTTACTGATGAAGTGAGCTCCATGGAGCAGGATTATAGACAATCCCTAGACAGCAGTCTCAACCGAGAAATCAATCTTCGTGACGCAGTGGACACAAGCCTGGAAGGGCTGCAGCGCTACTGCCAGGAGGCTCTCGAAAAGATGGAGAGAGCCATCGTTGACTGTTTTCTGCGACGGGACGTCATCTGGGAAAACCGGATGAAGAGACTGCGTCTCACTGGTACGCCCACCACACAGGTTACAGGCCTGCACCCCTGCATCCCCTCCAGCTCCTGCTCAACATCTGCCCAGCACTCCAACCACTACATCCACGGCCAAGGTAAACCCACCAAGCACTACTAAGGGCAACGACGTTCCTCCTGGTGTTCCAGCACACTCCTCGGCTCTGCTCTCCTCCCCACTTTCTTCTTCTTCTTCTTCTTCTCTTCATGCTCATCCATCCATCTGCGTGGAGTTTCCAGCCTTCTGTGACGCGTCAGAGACAGCGGAGGTGTGGAACTTCATCAAGCAAGCAGAGAAGTACCTGGAGATCAGACCCCTGACCCGACCAGAGCTGCTGGGAACCCTCGGCACAGTTCTACGAGGGCCTGCTCTGAGTTGGTGGAAGATGGAGAAGGGCAAGGTGAAGGACTGGCAGTCTTTTAAGCAGGCGTTCATGGCAGCGTTTATACTGGATGACGACCTCGACGAAGACAACCTGAGGTCTCCGGTACAGCAGCCAGGGCCACGCCAAGGAGACTTCACCAATGATCACCCCGCCCTCTGTCTCATGGGGAACCCTGATATCGCCAAGGAAGAACTAGCGGGGCGGACCCGGGAGAACAACAACACGAGAGTGGCGTTAAGAGGAGCGGCGAGCACCGGGGAAAAACAGGTGGAGAGAGGCGCTAGGGGAGAGAAAGACCGTGAGGACCGCTTTAATCCGGGTCCAGACGCCATACCCCGAGCACACCCGCCGCTGAAAGGAGCTGACGCCCCACGTCTACCCACCACGTCCACTAAAGAGGCCTCCAACTTCCCGAGCGACCTGAGCGAGATCATCAAAGCCCAACAGAACGACCCAACTATCACGAAGCTGCTCTCTAAAGATCACCCAAGAGGCACACAAGATCAGAGGGTCACCTTCGAATGCCATCAGGGCGTGCTGTATCGCCAGGTACCAGTAAGGCACAGGGAGAAAATCCAGCTTGTTGTCCCCCAGTCCCTAATAAAACTTTTTCTTCATTACTACCATGACAATCCACTGGGAGGACACTGGGGACAACTGAAAACCCTGCTGAGGCTATTAGATGTGGCGTGGTGGCCAACGGTGCGGAAAGATGTCTGGCACTACACAAAATCTTGCAGCATTTGCCACCGACACAAGGCAGGACATCCATCACCACCCCGACTAAGACTTATCATGGAGGAGGGCAAACAAAGAGCAGAACACCGGAGATTCAGACAAGCCAGAGGTCACAATACCCGGGGGGAAGCAGCGCACTTCCAACCGGGAGAACTGGTTTGGGTCAAAACTCGACCTCTCTCCTCCACAGTCAAGAGAGATTCTGCAAGGCGAGCGCCCCAGTGGGGGGGTCCAGCAGAGATAAAACCCAGAAGAGAACCAATTAAATACACAAGGTCTTGGGGCTACCCACAAAAAGCCGATCTGTACAGTGTGGCGAAGTTAAAGCGCTGGTACGGACGTTCTCCTCAGACGCCGGAAGCTTGGGGGGGGGGGGGGGGTGTCTACTGTATGTAGCGCTGCCACACAAAAGGGACATTTTCATATACAGGGAAATGATTGAAGAGCTAATGCTGCTCACCTGTAGCCGAAGATGTGCCCTGGCGGTTTCTGTTTCCCCTTGTTACTATGTTTGGTCACCGGGCAAGTTCCCGCGCATGCGCGATCGCGGCGGAAGTGACGTGGGTCACGTGAGCCGGCATAAAGCCGGAACCGGTGTAGAAGCCGGCACGGAGAGATGAAGACAGCGCGCTGCATGATTTTGGAAGCTGAGATCCTGTTTGTGGATTACCCGTTGATAATTTCATTCAGTACCCAGCTCATTCCATTTCTCGATCTCCCAGACCTACCATCTTCATCTGGTGAGATCGAACCATCTCTCCAACTCACCTGCTTCATACCTTTTGCCGTTTTTCAGACACTGGACTATCATACACACACTCACACACCCGCATACATCCCGCACACACCATTTATATTTGTATTATATTTGTATATATTGGTTTTGGTGCACCTTGTTTGTCTATATATCTGTTTGTCTCTGTATAATACACTTGGTTTAATTTATTATAATTGTTTTGTGTCGCGCCGTGTTTTGTCCTGCGGTATTGCGTTTGTCCTTACGCAATACCGGAAGTGTTGTTTTCAAGCCCCTGTTTAGATTCCCGAATCCGTTTTTTTGTGACCAAGCGGTTATTAAAATCCAAGCGTTACACACTGAGACTGTGTCTGAGTCCCGAACACTATTTGGAAGACTATTCCATAATTTTGGGGCTTTGTAAGAAAAAGCTCTGCCCCCAGCTGTAGTTTTCATAATACGCGGTACTGACAAGCAGCCTGCATCCTTTGATCGAAGTAGGCGTGGCGGATCGTAAGACACTAGCAGTTCGCTCAGATACTGCGGGGCGAGACCATTTAATGCTTTATATGTCAAGAGTAGTATTTTAAAATCAATGCGAAATTTCACGGGGAGCCAATGCAGTGAAGATAAGATAGGGGTGATGTGCTCATATCTTCTGGTTCTAGTGAGGACTCTCGCTGCTGCATTCTGGACTAGCTGAAGCTTGTTTATGCACCTAACTGAACAACCAGACAGTAAGGCATTACAATAGTCCAACCTAGAGGTGATAAAAGCATGAACTAGTTTTTCTGCATCGTTTAGCGACAATATATTTCTTATTTTGGCAATATTTCTGAGGTAAAAGAATGGTATCCTGGTAATATTATTTACATGAGCTTCAAATGAAAGGCTGGACTCTATAATCACACCGAAGTCTTTTACTGTTGCACTTGATGGAACACAAAGACCATCTAAAGTTACGGTGTGATCTAAAATTTTACTCCTAGCTTTATGCAGAAGAAGCTTTATGACTAGAACTTCTGTCTTATCCGGATTAAGCAGAAGGAAGTTAATTAGCATCCAATTTCTTATGTCCTGCACACATTGCTCAACTTACGTAAGCTGGTTTTTCTCATGAGGTTTTGCTGAGACATATAACTGTGTGTCGTCAGCATAACAATGAAAACTAATACCATGCTTACGGACTATGTTGCCCAGAGGAAGCATGTAAAGGGAAAAAAGCAACTGAACCCTGAAAAAAACTGAACCCTGTGGAACGCCAAATTCCACTAGAGAACATGCAGAATAATCACCATTTAAGTCTACATACTGATAACGATCGGATCAGAGCACACGGCTATTATACGGCACCCAGTGGCAGTTTTAGGCAGGGGCGAAGTGGGCAGCCTTATTTATTCTTACAAATAACGAACATTTCATTCAAAATATTATAAACACACACCAGTAATTTGCACTTTTTTTCATTTCTTTAATTGTGTGAAATGGCAAATAAAAATAGATAATAAAAATGATTATGATGTGGAGGTGAATTGGTTTAGTCTTGACTTCTGGTCGTGAGTGACAGCGTTGGGGGAAATCTGCTAATTGTCGAATCGTCGATTATAAAGTAAACACAACAATGGACAGAAAAAGGACAAAGCTGTCAGGGGCCCAATTTAGAAAAAAAAGAAAAGATGAGAAGAAACGGGCAAAAGATAAAGGTATGCAACAATGTTCTCTCTGTATGATTAAGGTATTCATGTCATTATGCTCATTAGTGGTATAACATTAACTCTTAGGTTTGTTAGCCTTCTTGCTTATGATGCTATGCTCTATGCTTACCTTGCTAAAAAACACATACAAAATAAAAGCCTAATTTACAAACTAAAGAAATTCTATTAAATACCACAAAATGTAACCACAAAATTATGCTTTGTAGCAAGTACAGTTATTTATTTCCATTGTTTATTATGTTAATGTTGGCTATAGCCAATATATTTACAATATATTTACAGTATACTGTAAATAGCCAGATTAATTTACATATGTGTAGATAGTTTAAAAGACATTTTCCATGTCAAAGCATATAATTTGAGGGAGTAAATTAACCAAGGAGCTAATTGTTCCTCCCTTAGATTAGATTATATTAGATTAATAAAGTGTCTAATGACTGCCATCAAAAACCATGAGCCTCTTTGAGCTTATCACTTTTCTGCCCGATAAGGATCTATCTGAGATCTACTCCAACTTTTGGACTGCTCTCAGGATTGCACTTACATTGCCAGTGACTGTAGCTCAAGCAGAGGAGCTTTTCCAAACTCAGGTTAATCAAGACATACCTGAGGTTAACCATGTCTCAGGAACGGCTCACTGGCCTTGCTGTCATAAGCATAAATCATGCAATAGGGGAGCATATCTCATATGATGCCATTATTGATGACTTTGCATTTAGAAAGGCCAGAAAAGTCAGATTTTCAGTTTGTGGTTTCTGTTCTGCAGTGAAGTAAATACGTTATTTTTTCTTTAGTGTGATTTGTTCTATATTAATTCTATATTTATATAATATTTGTTTGTACACAGTATATTTATTTAACTTATGAGTAGTTTAATAAAACGTGTGGTGTGTACAAAATATGCAGTTTATTTTATTTTTTGGGGGGGACGGGGGCGCCGGGAGGGAGTCTCGCCCAGGGAGCAATTCAGTGTATAACCGCCACTGACGGCACCCCTGGAGCAGACAGGGTTAAGGGTCAACGCTGGCAACTTGTTGGAGCTGTGGCTTGAACCATCGACCTTCCAAACTGTCACTCTAATCAGAGCCTTCACACCCTGAGGGACCACTGCCAGCATAAAGTAATTAACAATTGCGCTCCTGCTGTGCTAATTTCTAAGGTAAGTTTAATGTGAGTATATCTAAATATAGAGTATATCTAATTTTTTATCATGCCTTTTGTCACAAACATCTTGGCTTTTTGTATATTTGTGTATACACTACCTGGCCAAAACAAAAATCATCATTTGGATTTACAGTAAATACACAAATACTTAAGAGCCTGTAGTTGGATAATTACTGCAGTGATTAATATGTTTCAGCTGGCAACGATTCTTTTAACTCTAACTGATGCAGTAGCTTCTTATTTCTTAAACGACCATGTCAGACGATGTACAGTATCATGTAAACATGGAAAAATGTTTCAAAGCAAACAAAACAACTTGAAGAATTGGGATAGGAACTGTCTAATGCATTTTTAAAACCTGGAAGGACAGTGCTGAGCTGTCAGCTATCAAAAGAAATGCAGTCAAAGCCATGAATGGCTTAATTGGAGATCACTTAAACACTTGGTGGAGCTGCATCATAAATCATCAACAGCAGAAAGAAAATTCACAGTAATTGCACAGTAAAAAAGGAAAAAAATATATTGCACAGTAAATAAATAAATTACAGGTTGATTCATAAATAGATTGTACAGCTGATGGGAATATGTTGCGGAATGATTAATGAGTAAAATATATTGCAGCACTGGTGAAAATATAGTGAACAATATATATCGCAGTACTGTAAATAACCTGCAGGATATAATAAATATATTGCACTACACTAAAAATAATATATTGCACAAAAGACTAATGTTAATACAGTATATTGCACAAAAAACACTAAAAACTGTTTATACATGGAGAGACTAGGGTGAGGTTACTGTGAGTTTAATAGTCTGATGGCCTGAGGAATGAAGCTGTTAGAGAATCTGGTTGAGAAGATGTGTGGAGTTTTTGATAATGTTCCAGGATTTAGATAAACAGCCTTTATGACCAATTTCTTGGATAGAAGGAAAGAGAAACCCCAATAATCTTCTCAACTGTCTTCATTACTCTCTGCATCCATTTCACATCCAAGACCAAATGGCTACCAAAGCAGATGGAGATACAACTTTCAGCACACTTTCTATAGTCCCACAGTAGAAAGTGGTTAGAATGAGAGAGGGGAGGTGTGCTCCTCAACCGACAAAGGGAAGTGCGAGAAATATTATGCCCGTGTTCTGTGACCTGTCCAATTAGGTGTATTCCTAGGAATCTGATGGTACTGACTGGTGTTATCTCCACAGCTTTGTTGTTGATGACGTGTGTGTCTGCGTGTCTGGGCTGCTTACTCCTGAAGTCAATGATCATCTCTTCGGTTTTCACGATGTTCAGGATGAGAGTGTTGTTTACTACACCCATTTGCTTCACCTCCTCTCTATAGGACACAACGTTTTTGTCCTTGATAAGCCCACCACTGTTATGTCGTCTGCATACTTAATGATATGATCCGTAGCAGATACGTAGCTGCAGTCATGTGTTGTTCACATCAGTGTGAACAACAGTGGGCTCAGGACACATCCTTGAGGGAAACCTATAGAGGTAGAGATGATACTGGAGGTGTTCCTTTCCCGCTCTCATTGACTGTTGTCTGTCTGTGAGGAAGCCTATTAGTCAGTTATACAAAGGAGTACTGATTCCCAGAGAGCTCAGTTTGCTCACCAGTTTCCTGGGGATTATCGTGTTGAACGCTGAACTGAAATCGACACACAGCATTCTTACATGGGTGTTTTTATCCTCCAGATGTGCAAGACTCATGTGGAGAGCAAAGGAAAGAGCATCTGCTGTGGAGCGGTTTGGCCGGTAGGCAGACTGAAGTGGACCGAATGCAGGGCGGAGGAAAGAAATGTGGTCCTATTATCTTTAATAATGAAAGTAAGCGCATTTCCACATGCACAATGTGACAAGAACTCATAGGATGTGTGGCCATAAGAAAACCACTTGTTAGTGAGACAATTTGATAGAAAGCCTAAAGATTGGACCTCATGTCATGTCTGCTGGGTTCAGATTAGCTGTCTACCTGAATATACTGAAATCCCATGTAAGGATTGTTTCTTTTACAGTGATAGAAAACTTCAGTGCAACAATGACAAGAATAATCACTCTTTCACAATCCGAGCCTGGTTCTGGTAGCATGAGGAATCATTTTGACCCATGACTTGACCACCACAGAAGTGCTGACATCATACCCATTGGAAGACTTTGGGATGTGGTGGAGAAAACTTTATGAAGTGGTTATACTCTCTCATCATCAACCCAAGATCACAGCCAAAGAAAATGCGACTTTGGATGGAAATAAGTTCTGTGACATTTCAGAAGTTTGTCAAGATGATGACAAATAAAATGCAGGCCATGATAAAAAGCCTAATGCAATCCAAAAGTATTGAAGTGTGTGACTTTTTCCGACTTTTTTTTCGTAGTGTACAATGTGTGCAATGTATCTCACAGCATGCTGTTGAAACTTATATGAGGCGAATATACGGAATATATGGAATTATAGTAAAAGAAAGATCACAGTAATAGCACCGTCTATCACACAACCCAGGACTATTGTGCTCTATACTGGTGTAACATATAAAACACGACTTTGGCAATAGGATCCTTGCTCATGTGGCGTGGAAAGGAATCTGCCTGGTGGGTTTGTGTGTTCCTCAAATGTGGCAGATGAAAGGGGATCTCCCGGACGTCCATGTGGTTTGAGTTTCTCTTTGAGAAAGCGGCAGGTTGACAGGTCCTCGGTCCTCAACCTGTCACTGACTTGAGAGTAAATCATCAGACAGTCTATGTCCACTCATCCTCACTGTCCAGCTGTGTCCACTTATCTGTCATGCTGGAGCCAAAGTGGCCAGTTTGTCTGTGGACTTTAAAGGAGAACAAAATTCCAGAGCTTGGATTCCACAAGCTAGTTGATCTCTCTCTCTGTTGTACACAAAATAGTGTTCTTTTAATTATTTTATTTGTTATTTTTTTGAATAGCAGTCTATTAACACAGTATTTGTGTATGTTTATGTGTCCACTATACTATAATAGTTTTTTTTTTTTTACAGTTTACTACATTTATTATCATGTGAGCACGCATTGAGATATTACACAAACAGTTCTCAGTGTATGTGTTAAGAACTAAGTGTCCTCCTGCTTGTCTAGTGTCCATCAAAAGCAACGAGAAGCACAGCAGGTCAATCTGAGTTCGTCCTACTACCATGCTGGCCCTTGTAGCACATACAAGAATTTTCATGTGTTATGCAAGTGTTCTCGCCTTACCCAAAAACACGACATGAAACACATTCTATGCCAAATTCAGCCATTTTAACAGCCATCAGCTCCTTTAAATGCATATGAACATTACATTCCCTTTGATTTCATTCAGTGGCTGAGGTCCATATAAAACAAACCAGATGCTTCAAAATGTTGTCCTTGAAGCTTGAGAACAATAAAGTACCCAGAACTGGTTTCTATTTTGCATGACTTGTTTTATTCCAGGTACGGCTTTCTGAACAGAGAAACGTTTCATGTTTTCCTCTCACTATGTTCAGTTCACAGTATGAGAAAGGCTGTATTGTCTGCTTACAAAGAAAGATAGTGCTTATATTTTTTTAACTTTTAAAATTTGTAGAATGTCCCATTTTCTTCTTTCTTTTGGATTCTGCCCCAGTACTTTCTCTATTAGGCCCAATGCAGCTGGACAGAGGGTGGCGGTGGTGGTGGGGAGGTGTCGCGGAGAGGGGAGGGAGAGGGAGAGAGACTGAAATAGCAGAGGGTGTGTAGGCAGAAGGCTGACCACTGGCATGCATAAGGAAACAGGCTCCTCTGGCCTCGGCATGGAGCAGCACTGCAAGTGCCCACATGTAAGTGTGCACTCCTAAACCAACCAGAACTATTTAAATCCCACACACAGGAGGCCAAATCAAATTTTTCCTAAAGTGGTGATCAGTTTATATATAACAGCAACTTAACCGATGGCTAAGGCTTATATTAATTAATTAAGGAGAAAAATATATACTTTTTGTTATTCTTCTTCTTGTTTCTGTGAGAAGAAATGCATTCGCAATTTTAGAAAAAAATCTGCTGTTTTTTTTTTTTTTTTTGCAGCATAAGAAATGTCCCAGACAGACGGCTTCAAAGTATTTTCCTCACAATAAACATTATACCTAGTATGTCTAGTGTTAGCAACTAATTTTCATCTTCTCCATCCTCCGAAATCCTAAGAATATGCAAATGAGAGATCATTTTGCACCTCCAAAAAGTAACATCATTCAAAGCCAACAGCTTCTGTTTCACAGCACACTTTTTTTAGCCTATAAATCTAAACACATTTTTTCCCTCATTTGGATAACTGCCATTCAAAAGCTTGCATGAAAAGTTCCAAATGCTTCAGACGATTTGTTGGCGTTACAGAAACAGCTTGAGACATGATGTTGCATGATTCAGTCTACAGGATCAGAAACCACATTTACAGTGCATGCAAAAATTAGTTAAACCAAAAAGCTTATTTTTAATTATTACCATGTTGCTGTATAATGTTGTTTATGTCTTGGCTAGACATGATTTCATACTAAAGGTTTTGCATTAATCAACATATATGAGTCATAGAAATATTTCTCGCTTTGCTAAAGCTAGTGTTTAGTGCAATCACAGTCTGAACACACTTTTGCTGTGAGAAATCAAGGCATAGTTAAAGTTTTTACAAATACATATTCATACGGTGATGTGGTCACAGGATATGCCAGACACAAATAATTTACATAATCAATATTTTGCCATCAGGTCTAACACCTACAGTAGTATATAGACTGAAGTAGTAATCATTAGACACTAAGATCAGTTCTTTTTTAAACTATATATGTCTCTGCTTGGGAAACCCTCAGGTCTGAAGTCTGCCTCAGGTCTGAATGCATTGAATGCACTGAATGCACATGTTCTCCCCGTGCTTGGTGGGTTTCCTCTGGGTACTCCAGTTTCCACCCACAGTCCAAAGACATGCAGATTAAGCTAATTGGCATTCCCAAATTGCCCATAGTGTGTGAATAAGCATGTTAGTGTGTGTATGTGTGTGTGCACTGCGATGGATTGGCACCCTGTCCAGAGTGTCCCCCACCTCTTGAGGAATGAATGAATTAATTATAATTAATTATAAGTTGGGCAAAGTTACCGTCAAAAATATAAGATCATAAAAATTAAGAAAATGCAGCGTCCTGTCCATCCATGTGACTTATGGACTATTCCAAATATTTAATACTAGTGAATGTTCCAAACATTTTCACAGAGCAATAATAATGATCAATAATATTTAATTACTATACTTCAAGGTAAATTGCAGTCATAGTGGAGTAGTTATTTTTTCTTTTTACATTTTTGTTTTAAACATTTCGTGTTTATGATTAATGATCAGAGACACGTGCACCATTTCACTAATGGTGGGAAAATGTGACGCTCGAATGACAGTAACGGAAGCGCCATCTGCTGGTCAATATCTATATGTGCCAAAAGTCATGATTTGCATCTAAACTTGAAATGTTATTTGATCTACTGTAGCTTTTTAGATCAAGTCCAGGTTTATTATTTAAGCACATTAATCAAGATTTAAAGGCATTTCCCAAGGGACTCCTATACTATACAGAGACTCTATTTAGGTATTTCACAAAAGTCCCCATATGTTCCATGTTATGGTGCGCATACAGTAGCTATCTGTTAGGTTGTTGTATATTATTTAGGTGAGAAGTGTTTAGGTGGGTAAGCACGTGATTAAACTTCTAAATCAAAATTGTAATTAATGGGACAACAACATGTGAGTTTCTTGATTTTCTTTCTTGTTCATACAGTACACATGTATCGCTATCATGTATTATTGTAAACACTCGTGACTGTTTTGCCAGTACTGTATGTACAGTGACAACAGGAGTCTAATACTAATTAATAGTATATTAAAATGATTGCATTAAAATTATTGCATATTGAAATGATTCTACTGTCCAAAACCATCTTCATGTTAGTTAAGGCTTAAAAGACCGATTTCATTCTTTTTCGAAATTATGATTTGTTTATTCATATTTTAACTTGAGTGAAGCATTTGAAGCTTTATCAAAATATTTTCATAAAAGTACTTTCAGTTTTTCTTTGTTCTGTGTGTCACTGAATAACTTAAATAGTGCTTTGGGTTTTATCAAGGGAGAAATAAAAAGAATTCACTTTAAACATTAAACATTAACAGGTTCAGGTCCAGTTACAGTGTTGTAAGTGTACACATTTTCTATTACTTTCACACTAATTACTAAATAAACTGTATTGATTAATATGAATAATAAGCTTAATATACCATAAGATATATCATATTATGAAAATCAATAAAAAGAGAAATAACTGACAAATCCTGAATTTCTTGGTGAATTTTCAGATTTCATCTCAATGCTGGTTGTTTTTTTTAAACAATGCATCAGCTGTTGGAGAATTTAATATTCATAATATTCACTCACCTTCTATACCACTTTATTACAATTAATTACAAACTGCACGCACACTGACCCAAGGCGGTAATCGAACCCTAGACAATTCTGACCTCTACGCCACCATGCCACCTAGAATTTTATATTAATTTTGATAATCCAAAAAGACCCTCTTAAAACAATGGTTGCCTCAGGAGTAATCAGAGTATAGTCACTCATAATGGTGGTCACAACCATAAAATACTGTATAGAAACTATAGGCTCATTCAGTGAATAGCAGATAGAGAGAAATTGCCACCACATGCAAAAGACAGTCATGTACAGTACATCCTCGATTACATCCTAATCAGCCATACTGTAGATGTGTACGTGTGAGAGACAGATGAGGAGTTATGCACCTACATAAACACAAAACAAGCAGCTGGAATGGTCTGAGCCTGATATTTATCGTCTGGGTATGGTATGCAAGTCCACTCCAGGGTGTGACGTACAGTGGGAGCCAGAGCTTCGCATGCAAGCTCGAATAGCATCTTATGAGAGCACCGGGTCATGGTGAGGACAGTTACGTATAACTGCAAACATGTTACGTTTTAATGCATCTTTAATTATATGCATTTAATATAGAATTATCATTCAAAGATCTAAATACATACTACATAGACCTAAACACATACTATTAATTTTTACTTAACTCATGGTTCTATATTTATTCTAAATACAGTTCTTAGACATTTTTTTAACTAACAGGATATTTTCCTTCTAAAATCATTTTATTCTAATCATATAAAGGTTAAATAACTGATCTGTTTACACCAGTCATTTCTTATATGATGCACACTTATATGAATCATAATAAGAGTCATAATAGATTAGGGGGCAGTGTTGCTCCTGAGTTGCAATTACTTTACCGCTAAATAGTACAGGTGCACTCTACTATAGTTCACAGAGGAATATCAGCGCAGACAATCTTATCAGTAGGAATGAACTCATCACATATCAATGCGCTTATCATGAATGCCGTTCATGTTTTTGTCGCATGTTAAAGGTCCCTAGAGAACGCTAACAATGCATTTGCCTGCATTGTCCTGCATACTGTACCTGCAGTTCCCTACTGTTCGAAGACAAGAGGATTAATTCTGTGTTGCTCTGATTATGAATGTGAATAATTGTAAACAGGTTGGAGATGCATTCCTAAAATTATTTACTATATATTCTATTTTAATGGTGTGAAATAATCAATGAATAATAAATTTGTTCAAAAACTAAAAACAATTAGAGGGGTATAAACCTCATAGTTTTGGGAATAGCTCAGTTTGAATTTTTGAATTATGTTTGTGATATTGAGTTGATTGAGGGCAAGCTCATAAAGATCAGCTAAAGACTATGTTGTTTTGAATAAGACATACAGTAAGTGCCAAATGCAAAACAAGTGGGATCAATGCTTATTGATGGAGTCTTTCCATCCTATAACCTAATTTAAGGGTAAGTCTAGTCTTTTAATACAAGATGTGCTACCACTAACCAGAAGAGAGGAGGATTATACTGGACATAAACAAGTGATGCTACACATACTGTGTATAAATACCTGGGTGAAAGCTACAACCTGGGCACTACACTATTCAATTCAGTTCAATTAAATTTTATTTGTATAGCGCTTTTAACAGTTGACATTGTTGCAAAGCAGCTTTACATAATCAAAATAATTATTTAAGTTTGTATGAGATGTGAACGTGTAGGAATCAAAATGATAAGACTGTCCCTGATGAGCAAGCCGAGGATGACGGCGACAGTGGCAAGGAAAAACTTCCTGAGATGGTAATAGGAAGAAACTTTGAGAGGAACCAGACTCAACAGGGAACCCATCCTCATCTGGGTGAAACGGATAGCAGGGATTGATCTATAGTCATACTGTGTGAGACTGGAAGTTCAGTATAACAGGAGATGTGTTTAAGTTAAAATAGAGTCCAGTTCGTTATTGGAAGCTCAGGTAGACTGTAGGGTTTGACATTAACTTTTTTGCTCACTGGCCAATGTGGCTAGTGGATTTCCGGAGTCATTCGCCATTCAGCCTTTTTACTAGCCACAATTTTGTTACCATTTTTTTCTTCACAATGATACGTTAATGTTTGTTAGATCTAGATTTACTTATAAATGACAGCATACACTGTATCACTATAGTAGTAGTCAAGTATTCAGTACTGTTAAGATCCCAATATAAAAACATGCAAACATGAACAGTATATTCTGCTTATTGAACTTAAATTCAAGCCTCTTACCACATGAATTGAAAACTCAGAACATTTATCATTTTAGTGTGTTGTGTACTATTACCAGAGGTGGAAAGTAACGAATTACATTTACTCGCGTTACTGTAATTGAGTAGCTTTTTTGTGTATTTCTACTTTTTAAAGTAGTTTTAAAAATCTGTAATTTTACTTTTACTTACGTACGTTTTGTTTGAAGTATTGTAATTCGCTACATTTTAAATCATATTCGCTACTGAGTAAAAAATAAATGAATGAAAATGATAAAACAATAAAAAATATGATGCTGTGTATAAATGCTCCGTTGCGCTCGCGTGTGTGTATCATGTCCTGGTCGCGCGCCGCTCCAGACTCCACTCCAGGTTTTCTGACATCGGCATCTTCCTGACTTTCCACACGGTCGCTTCCGCCCTGAGTGACGTCATCGACTAGCGCGACTGGAGAGAGACGCGCGAAAGATGAAAGAGGTTGTGATTTTGGCGTTTTGACATTTGGTTGTGTATTCTGGTTTGACTTTTTGCCTCCAATTGACTTTGATTATTGCTTTGTCCCTATGGTTTGGTTGGTCTTTGTATATATTTATAGATAATTTCACTGTATGTCTGTGCACTCACTAGTAGTAGGGGCGTGGCTACCATTTATTTTTGGAAGAGGGAATTTATTTGCTCAGGATGTTATGTGGCAATAAAATGAAGATAGCTGACTACCTTATTGTACGGAATGATGGGGGGGGGGGGGGGGGGTGATAACCTTATATATATTATGTATATATAATTTTATCAAAGCAGTCCCACAGCTTAATCATAGCTAAAACAATCCAATGAAATATTAGACTGTGAGACTTTTTTGAGCCAGGTATTTTATATAGTTTAGCTTAGGTTTATATTTTATATAGTTTATATAGGTTTAGGGAGTCCGGGAAGGTACCTGTATTTTTGTTTGTGTTTTTTTTTTTTTGCAGGTAATCTAGCTACTAAATATAAATACCATTTTGTTTATTATTTTGGCCTGGGTCCAACCTGAATCTGATCCTCCTCCTGGTGTGTGTGTGTGTGTGTGTGTGTGTGTGTGTGTGTACAAACCTCATTTTTTCATCAGTTAATGATTGGATCTAGTTCTTTCTGCCATATACCACCATTTCCATACAGTTTAAAATAGAACCCTGAACCATTCTTTTGCTGTTTGGCCCTAGACTGGGACGTAACACCATATTTAAGTGACCACTTTGATTTTCAAGCACAAGAAAGACAACAGCTTTATTACGCAAAGGTGTTCCTTCAGTTAAAAAACAACTAGTTTGAGATTTTATATCTGCTCATCTTTTTTGAACTACGCTAGAATGCCTCAACCCACCCCCCCTGTTAAAAAAATAAAAATAAAAAAGTAACTCGGTAACTTTTACTCTGAGTAAATTTTTTAATGAGCTACTTTTTACTTTTACGTGAGTAGATTTTTATAATGGTAACTTTACTTGTACTTAAGTAAAATTTCACTGAAGTAACAGTACTTGTACTTGAGTACAAAATTTTATTACTCTTTCCACCTCTGACTATTACCAGGTATTATTATTCATTATGTATTATTATATCAGAATTCTGAGTTAGGACAATGGACTCTGGTCTATCTTGTAGTGTTGACTTTATAATGTGAGGTAATTCAATCAATTGATGAAATTTCTATCATTCAACATGAAATCTAAATAGATTTTAATAGTGATAACTGTTTATATATATATATAATCAGTAAATAACCTACAGTACGCGAAAGGGGCAAACATTCTCATCCTGTTGAGAAGCAATAGCCCTTTAAGGAAATAATGCACACACACCAAACAGGAAGTAAAAGTGTGTGTGTGTGTGTGTGTGTGTGTGTGTGTGAGTGACTTGGTGATGGGAAGTTCGAATCATTTTAGTGACTCAGTTATTTGAATCTCGTTCATCAAAATGAACGAATCTTTTTTTTTAAATCATTTCGTTCATTTGATCAGAAATAAATTAAAATGTTGCGTTTTCAATAAAAATACCCCAATATGTCTACATTACTCTCCGAGATACTCGTTCATCTGAGTCATGTTAAAGAGTCATTCAAAAAGAACTAATCATTCATAAACGACCCGTGCGTGCAATGCATGTGTAGAGAGAGGCATTAAATGTCCTCATTACATTCATGCGCGTTTTATGCGCGTAATATTACGTTGCAATGCGTTTATTATATCAGATGACTTTAGAGAAAACTACAGCAAAAATATATTGTCATACCAAAGAATAAACTACCCGCCAAAGTGGCTAGTGAGGCTAAAGTTATTACCCGCCACAGCCGAATTCTACCCGCATTTGGCGGGTGGGCGTGTGTCAATGTCAAACCCTGGTAGACTGTAGGAAACTCAAGTCCTGAGAGAGAGGGATAGAGAGAGAAAAGGAGGGAGTAGAAGAGAAGGAAAGATGGCAGTTGGGTATGGTCACAGTCAAACAATGTATAATGTGAATGTACTGCATATTTAGTGCAGAGTGCAAGCAGGGACTCCAGCAGGACTAACTGACAGCAGTTATCACTAATGCAGTCCCAGTGACTCAGGAATCTGCAGTGACATGCCACAATGACTGGCACGCAGTAGCGCTTAATCTGATAATAATAAAAATGTTTTGAAAAATTGTCTCTAACATATTAAAGACTGCATGCCTACTGGTCTAGACCTCCATCAGTTTGGATCATATCATAGCATTAAACTGCTCACTGAACTTAATTCCCTGGAACTTTATTCAAGCTTCATTTACTGAAGCCCTCCACAACTGTTTGCGCACATCAGATCTCTACTCACCTCATGGTACTTTCAGTCAAGATTGCAGACTAAACTGGAGCGCCACAGGATTTCATGCTCAGTCCCATATTTTTCACTCTGTTTATCTATGACTGCAGTGCTAGTCATGAGACTCTCAATTATTATAATTTCAGACAACATAATTGTTACAATAGTGATTACATCCTACAAGAGGTTCAAGAAATATCGCTACATCAAGCACTGACAGCATCTGTATTACGATAGAGACCCAAGCTAGTTGTGTCATGAGCGACAATAAGAGCAAAGTCACCATGAAACTCTCACCCACAGTACCCGGAGGAAACCCACCAAGCATTGGAGAACATGCAAACTCTATGCACATAAAGGCGGGAATTGAACCTGGCCAGGAATCGAATCAAACCCGGACCCTGTAAGAGTGAAACTCTTTTGTTTTTTCGTGCTTTTTCCCTTTGTATATGGAATCAATACTGTTACTCCACTTATATTTTAATAATATATACAAATATGTTTTTAATTGGACTCATTTGTTGTGAGACATCTGTGTAACTTTTAGATATGTGTAAGGCAGCATGGCAGAGAAAGTCCAAGTGTTAAATACAATTAAGTGTATTACAGCAGACAATTATTTGGAATGGTTACATTTTGATTATTTTGTAATTATATTATCGTTTTGTTTATTTAAGGTTAGCATAAGATTTCAAAGGCAATTTTGTCCATAAGGAAAAACAACCACTATACTGTATAAAGAAATTAGCAATGCGCCATTTGTCTGCTGAAGAAGCTTCTCTGATCAGTAAGCTGAATCAAATGATTCCACAAACAATTAACAGAAAGCACATCCCACCAAGTCGATAATTTAAAATCAACATCAGTATGTTTTACATCTATTTGTACTGTATATTTTTGTAAAGAGAGTATGTATTATTAAATATTTTAATATTTTACTTTCATAAATTTCAATCTAGAATCTGAGTCGAAATGAGTGGGTAGAATCAAGAAGATAATTAAACTTAAGTACTATGCAAAAGTGTTAGGCACCATAAATGTGTTGCCTGACTAAGTGGTTTATACTGTGATCTTGCACTTCTAGGGTTTAGGGTCAGATTCCCATCTCGGGGTCTGTGTGCGTGGAGTTTGCATGTTCTCCCCGAGCTTGGAGGCTTTCTTTAGGGTGCTTCAGTTTCCTCCCACAGTGGAAAGACTCCTTTCGTGGCATTGTAGCCACTATGACCTCTGGCTTACGGTCCTTTTATTGTTCCATCCCTGTGTAGACCCACTTATTGTTCCATCCCTGTGTAGACCCACTTATTGTTCCATCCCTGTGTATGATTCTTCATTCAATTAGTCGATGAGTAAGCTAATTGCTAATTCCCAAATTGTCCAGAGTGTGTGAATGAGTGTGTGAATTTTTTAGCAAAATTGAGACAAGCCTTAATGTTCTTTTTGCTTAAAAGTGGATTGCGCCTTGGAAATCTGCCATGCAGGCCGTTTTTGCCCAGTCTCTTTCTTATGGTGGAGTCGTGAACACTGACCTTAATTGAGGCAAGTGAGGTCTGCAGTTCTTTAGATGTTGTCCTGGGGTCTTTTGTGGCCTCTCGGATGAGTTGTCTCTGCGCTCTTGGGGTAATTTTGGTCGGCCGGCCACTCCTGGGAAGGTTCACCACTGTTCCATGTTTTTGCCATTTGTGGATAATGGCTCTCACTGTGGTTCGCTGGAGTCCCAAAGCTTTAGAAATGGCTTTATAACCTTTACCAGACTGATAGATCTCAATTACTTTTGTTCTCATTTGTTCCTGAATTTCTTTGGATCTTGGCATGCTGTCTAGCGTTTGAGGTGCTTTTGGTCTACTTCTCTGTGTCAGGTAGCTCCTATTTAAGTGATTTCTTGATTGAAACAGGTGTGGCAGTAATCAGGCCTGGGGGTGACTACAGAAATTGAACTCAGGTGTGATAAACCACAGTTAAGTTATTTTTTAACAAGGGGGGCAATCACTTTTTCACACAGGGCCATGTAGATTTGGAGTTTTTTTTCTCCCTTAATAACGTAAACCTTCATTTAGAAACTGCATTTTGTGTTCAATTATGTTATCTTTGACTAATAGTTAACAGTTTTTGATGAGCAGAAACATTTAAGTGTGACAAACATGCAAAAGAATAAGAAATCAGGAAGGGGGCAAATAGTTTTTCATACCACTGTAGGTATTTCTCTCATCTCTCCAGGTAACATGCTTTTTTGTAATCTTGTGCAAATAAAAGTAAACATGGCCTATTATTATATATATTTTTTTATTTAAAAGTTACAAATATCTGCCTTTATTTATGCAGTCCTGCATTAGGCAGTATTAATTCGTCAGTAAAGATTTTTTTAATCGCCTTCACTTTTATTTTATGTCTTGGAACTGAACAAGCTGTATTGTGATACTATTTTCTATATTTACATCAAGAGCACCTCTACTTTATGCAAGAATTATCATTCATAATCAGTCATAATCATTCCATCGAGACGTTCTGTTCACACTCAAGGGCTGTGATCTTTTTCAGATGTTATGATAAGCACAGATGATTTTCATGCATTCTCAGTTCTTGAGTGTCTAGATGTGATGGGTCACAGTATTTTTTACACTTTTTTGTGCTGAAACACACTTTAAGGATAGTGTAATTTACAGGCCTTGCCCTTAACTAGCAAGGGCATGGCTGGTTGCATGACTGATATCTCTTCAATTGGCGGTTGGGTTAGCCCAAAAACATGGAGTCTTCTTCTCCTTTAGCTGTTTGTGTGTCTACCAGCAATGGATTTCCAAACGCAGAGCTTTCAGCATGTGGGTTCGGAACAATACAGAGCTCTTAAAGACAGAAGATGTCGAAGAAACTGCACGTAGTCATCACAGCGGCGCCATGGCAGCTCCCTCCTCCACCATGCGGGCTACGTTGTCCTTATCTCACCTTTTTATGAGATAATGTTAAACCATTCAGTAGTTCTATCCATAAATAGGTGCCAGTGCAGTACTGTGAACCCCCTTCATGCGGAAGTCAAGTGCATGTTAAGTCACGGTTGTGTATGGTGCAATTGACCATCTCTGTTTCAGTGCCATGCCAAAAAAACAAACATTTTTTTGTGTTTAAAAAACATAAGTATATTTCTAGCCTATTTTAATACACACATAATATTCTATTCATTAAACAATGACATGGCTGCATACCTTTGTCATTTGCCCATTCCATCTAATGGCTTGGACTTTATTTCTCTTTAATTCAGAATGCATTAGGACATTACCCACCCTTAATCGGAGTCAAGATTAATTTAATTAAGAGTGTGTAGCCTGCTTATATATAATTCTTAACTTGTGCTCTCACCCATATGTTCATATGATAAATGTGACACTAATAAAAGTTGCTTTCACAACTGTAATTTACTTTGTTAAAGGTGGAGTAATCAATCCTGGAGAAACACTGTGAATATTTTAACTCATCAGCCAAACAATACAATCACACCACACACCCCTTCAGTGTTCCCCAGAAGCTAGTGATGGGAAGTTTGGATAATTTTAGTGACTCGGTTCTTTGAATCTCATTCATCATAAATGAACAATCTTTTTTGAGGCATTTAGTTAATTTTGTTCTTTTGATCAGTAATTAAATAAAATTTTAAATTTTAAATTAAAAATTTTCAATAAACAGACCACCAAAACGTCTACATACACAAATTTTGGCTATAGTTCAGGTAATGAAAATATTACAATGCAGCCAAAGACATATTATGATAAACAGAATGAGCAGCTCACCTCTCATTCGTTCCGATTCGTTTGCTCCTTCACGCTATTACCGTCCATGAAAGTCACGTAACACAAGAATGAACGATTTGGACCAGAAGACTCATACGGTAAGAACCACTCAATTCTGTTTCCTGTGTAATACACTGCATAGGGTCTATGGGAGTCACTTGGAATAATTTGAATCGAACGATTCGGACCAAGACTCGAGAGGTAACTACTCATTTCTGTTTCCTGTAAATAACATACAAATTTTTGCAATGCTTCGCCCAGTAGAAAACAAACATATTTTACAAAAGCAAGACTTGTGGTAAATCCTGAAGTTCGCCACCCCAGTGTAAAAAACAACACTTAGTCTCTGGAGCTCTCTGGCTGGCCAATCTCCAGGCCTAGGGCAAACCCTGGAAAAGAGGCTAATTGATAGGCTGATCGATCATTAAACATTATGTAAGTGTTATTCTACTCCAAATGTCCTTTTGTACCGCAAATCAAATAATTGAGAACAGTGATTACATTTAACGTCTTCATACAAGGACATATACAGTACACCAATCAGCCATAACATTATGATCACTTGCCTAATACTGTCCCCTAGTATGTCCCCTGTTCTGTAACCAAAACATCTATGCAATATTTGTTCTGAGACCTTTTTATAAGACCCAGCATTAATCTTTTCAGCAATGTGAACTACAATAGCTCTCTTGGGTCAGACTACATGTGCCAGCCTTCACTCTCCATGTGTATCAATGAGCTTTGGTCACCCAACACCCTGTTGCTGGTTTCACACTTCACCTGTTGCACACTTGCTGCCTAATGTATCCAACCAAATTCCAGATGCCTTTGTAATGAGATATTGCAACTGTAGTTACTGTGACAAGGGCCAATTTAATGACTAGACGAAAGAGTCAGAGCAACTCCAAAACTGCAGATCTTGGTCTGCAGTGTTCAGGTCCTACCAAAAGTGGTTCAAGGAATGAAAACCTTGGCCCAGGCATCGGTGACAGGGTGACAGGTTCATGGTTGATAGTCTCATTGATGCACATCTGGCATGAAGGCTGGCCTGTGTAGTCCGATCTAATAGAAGAGCTACAGTAGCACAAATTGCTGAAAATATTAATGCTTTCCAGTAGAAAGGCGTCAGAACACAAAATGCAGTATTGTTTTGGTTGCAGAATGGAGAACCTACTCATTACTAAGCATGTGGTCATAATGTTATGGCTGATCGGCGTGTGCTTGTGTGATTCTCATATACCGTGGCTTGCAAAAGTATTCGGCCCCCTTGAACTTTTCCACATTTTGTCACATTACAGCCAAAAACATGAATCAATTTCATTGGAATTCCACATGAAAGACCAATACAAAGTGGTGTACACTTGAGAAGTGGAACGAAATTTTTACAAATAAATAACTGCAAAGTGGGGTGTGTGTAATTATTCAGCCCAATTTGGTCTGAGTGTAGTCAGTTGCCAAGCCACTGTAAGGACCATTCTGTGTAATTATTTTGTCAAACATCTACTAAAGCTTCCTGGTTTTGTAGGAAGAATTTCCTGAAGTGACTAAATTACTTGGTAATTACAAATTACTTCAATTTAAAAATTGCAGTGCACAAAAATTTCACAATTCAGTTAAGTATGTGTATATGGAATATATTATGAAATGTCTATTAAACAAGCTCTCTCTATATCTCTCAGATATATAAAAAATAAAATATATATTTTTAATGGCAATCTAGTCAAGTCCCTGGCCCACAAGACCATAGTGACAAACTTACTAGGTATTAGACTCAAGACTGACACCTGCAATTAATTTCATACATGTTACATGAATTAGTCTTAACAGAAAGCTTTTGAGAGCAATGAGAATAAATATTTCTTGAAAATGTTTGCGTGCACCATACACGTTCCTTGTGTTTCTTAAAAAAAATTATAATTCTCTGAACAGCATATAAAACATATTGTATATATCTGAAGGTATGCAATTGATTGCAAATGTTTTCAGTCTATAGGTTTCAAAAGAAATGACAATGCAATTTAAGAGGGCATGTGATAACATCAAGGCAGTGTTTTAGGTCAGAACAAGTCTAATCTTCACCATGTTCACACACATGCAGTCTCATTCTCTATACAGGTTGTCCTGTACTTGGGCAGAGCCAATGGAGGCCTGGAGCCAATACCAGGGCACTCGGGACATGAGGGGTGAAACACCCAGACATGGTTCTAGTTCATCGCAAAAAAAAAAAAAAAATCCTAATACCACTAAGTCATAGCCATAATTTTTACTGTTTTGAAGATTACAGTTATTTCGGGCTTTCACATCCAGTACGTCGTTTGAATGAAAGTACAAATTGTTGTACAAATTGTTAGCTTTTTCTTGTCCATTGCCCTCTTTTAATCCCACTACTTTTAGAAGTTACTGGACACCTTATGCTGTCCTATATAAATCTTCTTCAAAAAGGGTCCTCCTTAGTTAATATTAAACACCATGATTTAACATCAGAATCTGACCGTCAGTTTGAGCAGCCTTGCTGGAAAAGGCAGCATGGTTCAAGGTTGATCAGATTATATTGTATAAACCATAGTCCAGCACACTGAGCTGCGCAGGGATAACAGATATCACAACACAACCACAGTCCTCTGCTTAAATCAAGTAAGTCTTTTTTAGACTTTTATTTTCTGATTTACGTAATATTTTTAATTAGCTTTTTACTATTTCTGCAACATTTTAGTCAACCGAACCCAACTTACACTCACACCAGTTAATGAGTGACTGTGATGAACTTTGCCTTTTCGTTTTGTCTACAGTCTACAGTCGAATTAAGGTTATTCCACGTATCATCTAGTAAACACTTATAAAGTTGTTTTCTTTGGGTAACCAGGTTAAAAACAGGGACAGATACAGAGACTAGAATGCTGCATTTTTCCCTGTGAGTGTGTATTATTATTATTCATATGGTTTGCATACCGGGCCGAGGGAACAACCCAGTACAGTATTACCTTAGGTTTACATGTATTACAAGTTCTTCTAGATATTAGTCTGTATGACTGCCAGCTTGAGAGGAACGAATTTAGACTCTAAAGTAAGTAGGCCTACAAATATTAACTTGTACTGTAAATATTAACCTATTAATGATTGGCATAATTTAAATTACAGATGTTCCCTGCTAGAGGGATGGTTTCATAGTGGTTAGTGTCGCCTTGCATCTCCAGGGACAAGGTTTGATTCCCACCTCGGCTCTGTGTGTGTGGACTTTGCACAGGCTACTTGGCATCCACAAATTGCCGTTTTGTGTGTGTGTGTGTGTGTGTGTGTGTGTGTGTGTGTGTGTGTGTGTGTGTGCCCGCCGAAGGATTGGCAGGGTAAGTCTTCTGGGATAGTCTTCATTCCGCTGCAACCCTGTATACAGGTTAAAGAGTATAGGTGATGAATGAGTGAGTAAGTAATCAAGTTCTTCTAGATATTTGCCTGTTTTTGCATTTTCTCCTCGAGCTTGGGTGGTTTCCTCCGGGTACTCCAGTTTCCAAAGACATGCAGATTAGGCTATTTAGCGTTCCCAAATTGTTTGTAGTGTGTGTATGTATGTATGCATACAGGATGTGTATGTGTCCTGCAATGGATTGGCACTACGTCCAGGGTGTGCCCTGCTTTGTGCCCTGAATCTCTTGGGATAGGCTTCTGGCCCCCTGCGACCCTGTGTATATAGGACAAAGCGGTATAGACGATGTGTGAATGAAAAAAGGCTCCCTGCTATATAGGCATATAGCACTATTTGTAAAGAGATAAATTTCATAATATTAGTTTGATTCATAATATAAGCCAAGCTAATATTGCTAATATTAGGAATTTCATAATATTAGCTTGGCTAAAATGTTTGTAAAGAGATAAATTTCATAACATTAGCTTGATTCATAATATAAGCCAAGCTAATATTGCTAATATTAGGAATTTCTATATATTAGAAATATTAGCTTGGCTAAAATGTTTCATTATGTTAATTATTCATATGGAAAGCTGTGAGTGTACAAAGATGTAGCATATATTTTACGACATGAGTAATGAAGAAATGTTGCCGTTCGCCTGGCGGAACCTTTGTTCTTACAGTTCTTGCGCCGTCAGGACTGTTGTTGATGTTGCACAGCGAAGTGTCAACCACGGGAGAGTTGCCTAGCAGTAAGCATTAATCTGTGTTTGTAAACAGTTTTTTTAACACAGTGTCGTGAATGTGTGTTTAAATTTACGCTTTATCTCCGGAATGTCTATATTTAATTGTCATTTTAGTCACATTATTCCTAACGTCTCCAAGTGCCATTTGGGCAGCTTGTTAGCTATGTAGTTCTAGTTAGCGCGATGGTTTTAAAGATAATGACAGCATTTTGTGGTGAGTTCAGGGAGCTCTGCTGTTCCTCGCTCATTGTAATGTTACGAAACGAGATACGGGGCATGTCACAATAAATGTATAATTTTAAATCACGACGAGCCTGTAAGGTGTATTTGTGAATTAAACTCACATGTGACTGCTGCACAGCTTGGTAATACTTTATTATTTTCCCAAAACTTAAGTGACAGGTCCAAGTAAAGCTGGTCGTCTCTCTTTTTTCTTGTGGTGTTGCTGGTATTTTAGTTGCTTATTGCATTGTTTGGTAAAACATGTAATGTATTCAAACAGGAATAGTTTGAAAGATCAAATGTGTTTATATGAACAGTATTATGAGGTGAAATTAAAACATTTTAGTTCAGTTAAATTCAGTTTAATTCAGGTATCAAAAAGTTTCGAGACTAGTTTTGTAACACATCAACAGATGGCAGCACAGTCACACGGAGCACCGGCCTTAATACGTAAGTCAGTGTACCAAAAGATATTGTTCGGTGTTCATCTGGAGCTGTGCAACTGGTGCTATTCGAACCACATGCGTTACCACGTCTACTATTTTGTCATGGACAGTAAGTTAGAACAAAGTGCAAACGTGAAACTCAGCAAATCTGCCACAGAGACGTCTGAAATGTTTCTGGCGATGCTGCAATGAGACGTTCGAGGCGTTATGATTGGCACATTCGCTTCAAGAGCAGAAGAACATCACTGAAGGACGACGAGAGATCAGGAAGACCTTTAACGAGCTCTTCTTCTTTGTCTTTCGGCTGTTCCCTTTCAGGGGTCGCCACAGCGAATCATCTGCCTCCATCTAACCCTATCCTCTGCATCTTCTTCTCTCACACCAACTAACTTCATGTCCTCTCTCACTGCATCCATAAATCCAAAAAAAGACCTTTAACGAGCTCAACCCCTGAAAATGTCGAAACCATTTCACTACTTGTGCATGATGATTGGTGGAGAACAATCCACATCATT
Source organism: Channallabes apus (assembly GCA_030522415.1). Lineage (NCBI taxonomy): Eukaryota > Metazoa > Chordata > Actinopteri > Siluriformes > Clariidae > Channallabes > Channallabes apus. The sequence goes on along the minus strand of CM060118.1, from coordinate 13,670,494 downwards.
GTCAGTGTGTCATATGGAACAGTCCAGGCAATCCTCGTGTCATTTGAACATGCGCCTGTGTCGCTGACAAGTTTGTCCCCAGGCTACTGATCCAGAAGCAGAAGGAACATCACGTCATAGTCTGCTGAGAACTTCGTCAGCATGCTGTGGATAACCCGTAATTTATATAGAGGATCATTACCAGTGATGAGACTTGGTCCACAGCTTGTGCAAGTGCATGATCATCTTTTTTGACGTTCGTGACATTGTCCATCGTTAAGTTGTACCAGAGGGCCAGGCCGTCAATAGCAAATTCTACTGCCAGGTTTTAAGGCATCTGAGGAAGCACACCAGAATCTCAAAACTTTTTGATATCCCCTCATATAGCACTTTTAATAATGGTCTTTGTCACAAAGCAGCTTTACAGAATCAGAAAGAAAATGGAAATGAGTTTGTAAAGTGTGAGGAAATATGTACCGAGAGAGATGGTGGCAAGGAAAAACTCCCTGAGAGGGCAATAGGAAGACACCTTGAGAGGATCCAAACTCAACAAGGAACCCATCCTCATTTGTGTGAACTCAGATAGCAGGGATTGATTTGCATTCATACTTTGTGTTAATGGGGTGGAAGTTCAGTATAACAGGAGAGGTGTTTAAGTTAATATGGAGTCCACTTTGGTTATTGGATGCTTAATGTTTCATGAATCAGAATCTTCTGGATGGCAGATCGAGTCTGGATCCCTTTGAGCTCAGGAACGACATACTGTATGTAGCCCGACAGACAGCGAGAGAGAACATTTAAGTGTGGTATATGTATAGGGTGATTGTATATTTAGTGCAGAGTGCAAGTAGGGACTCTGGGAGACCGACTATGACAGCATAACTAAAAGGGAGTGCCAGAAGGAAGCACACATGAGGGCTTCCTGGCAGCCCTGACCACTTTACACTGACGATAAATGATAGCTTGTGTCATGAAGGCGATAGGGGTTTTCCCAGTTGCTTTCAACTTGCCATTATAGCATGCAATGTAGTTTCAGCAGTTCTGATGTGTAGCTTTTTTTTCCTATACTTTTACTTGTGCTGACAGGTGGATGATCAATTTCTACCTCCCATGTTTCTTCATCCAGATATTTATTACACAACAATTCTTATAGCTAAACAGTGGTACACTGTCAGGATTTTGTGGTTGTTACAATCATGTAAATCTTGAAAATGTACAATACCTTAACTATAAACCGATATGTTTGACTGAACATTCTGGGAAAGACTTATCCACAAATGCAGTAAGAAAAAGGAAAAAACTTAAGACTTTTGTTGTTGTCTATGTAGCTAGATTGCAAAAAGGAGTGTCAGCAAGCAATGAGTAGCCTCTTTACATGTTTGGCAGGTCTACTCATAAAACCTTATACATGTACCTAAGCATTGTTGGAAGTTTTAAATGATGAGCAAATGCAAAATTATTCCTTTGGGGTTTGAAAATAAAGAAATGTATTTGTAATCTGTATATTAAAGTTGCACTGCAACTATATCTGTTCATATCTGCAGGATGGCTCAGGATGGCAAGCTCCTGGCTCTGGGAGTTCTGGCTGGTGCTGCAGGGATCGGTTTGGCTGCTTTTTGGCACCAGAGCCGGAGAGCCACGGTGAGGGTGGCAGAGGCAAGTACATATTACCCGTCAAACAGCAGAAGTGCACATCAGCTTGAAGATGGTGTTGTGCTGCAAGCAGGCCAGACTGAGGTCCTGGATCGGCTCGGGGCGCTGATTCAGTGTGTGTCAGAGCTAAAAGAGGAGGTGAAGGCCTTAAAGAATGCTCTTCCACACCTGCAAGACCACATCAGAGATGAGTTAACTGGGCGAAGTCGCAAGGCAAGTCCACTGAATAGAACTACACCCACAAGGAGGAAGAGAAGCAGCGGAGCGGCCAGAGGAGAGGGGCAGAGCTCAGAAGAAGCAGAAAGTGAAGGAGGGTGAGTGCGTAGCTCCAGTGAGTGCGAATAAGTGTATTACGCACACCTACAGTACATTTGAAATCGGAAGTTTAAATTTTCAGTTTAAAGTTCAGATTTTTTTTTTAAGCACTCCACACACTTCTTGTTAACAAACTGTGTTTTGCAACCTGGTTAGGACGTCTACTTTATGCATGACACAATTAATTTTTTTCAGCAATTGTTTACAGATAGATTATTTTACTTATAATTTAGGTTTAAATAAATTCAGTTTGACTGTGCCTTTAAACAGCTGTGCCTTTAAATCAGCCTTAACCCCAGTAAAAGAAGAATAACCTCGACCTCCACAAATCTGGTTCATCCTTGAGAGCATTTTCCAAATACCTAAAAGTACCACATCTATCTGTATAAACAATATCACTCAAGTATAGACACCATGGTACCACACAGCCATCATACCACTTAATGAAGAAGAGCAACTTTAAATGTAATGTAAAAATCAATCCTAGAACAACAGTAAAGGACACTGAAAAACACTGAAGGAAACGGGTACAAAAGAATAGAGAGCAGCAGAGACTAGCAACAAAGGACAACAAAAGACTAGTAGCAGCTGCACATTCACATTCATATGGTCTGAAGAAGAAAAAGAAATTAGGTGTTTTGCCATAATGTCCATTATTGTCTGAAGTGAAAAAGGAGGAGGCTTGCAAGCTGAAGAACACCATCCTGACCTGGTAAACTAAAACATTGTAAACTGGTGGACTTTGCAATGTACATGGCATCATGAGGGAGGTAGAGTATGTGGTTATATTGAAGACATCAGCCAGATTCCAAAAGGATACTTCTAAAGTTATACTTCCAGGAGAGGACTGTGAGCAAGGAGGGCTGCAAACCTTACTCGGTTACACCAGTCCTGTCATAAGGAACAGGTGAAAATTCCAGCAACTTTTACAAGGCTACCTGAAAACTTTGACCCAAGTTAAACAATTTAAAAGCAATGCTATCAAATACCAACTAAGCATATGTGAACTTCTAACCCACTTGAAATGTAATGAAGAAAAAAAAGCTAAAATAATCTTTTTCTTGACTATTATTCTGACATTTCACAGAGAACATTCCCTGGGATTAAATTTATTTGGCTAAGATGTATGAAAACATCCGGCTTCGACTGTGCATATAGATATTAATAATACTAGGGCACGATGAACATTTAAAATTAGTTAGATTTCTTTCACTTTAATGGTGATTTGACTTTAACGGTGGATATTTACAATTGCTGTTCCTTTGACTAATGTTCCATGAAGGTAAGGAAACGTGTGGACAAGTGCTGAATTGCCTGAATATTCCCCTCTTCTGTCTGTGAATCACAGCATTGTTTACATTAAACGTTTCTCATTTTCAACTCATCTGCACTTTCATCTTCTGTTCTCTCATGCGCACACACACACACACACACACACACACACACACACACACACACACTGCCAAATAGTAGGTATGTAAAAGTGCCTGAGGTGTGTGTGTGTGTGTGTGTGCTTGGCATAATCTCTTTCTGCAGGAACAGTCAGCCTCATACAACCTCACCTCTAATTTCCTGATCGCATGTCAGAACAAAATAACATAAACAACAGATCTTTTTTTTTTTTGATAATGTGCCAATCTTGAAATGTAAAATTTTACGAGAAAGGTATATTATTTGATCATGCATTTATGTGTAACATTTCTTCATATATTTCTTTAGGTGAAAAAATGGTTTATGAACCCGAAAGATCAAGTGTGTGTCATGGTTTTTAAACTAGGGCTCTATTTACAGTACATAAAAAAAATCCCTTTTATCCCTTACGTTGACCCGTAGCCGTTATGCTTTGAAGTAGACCACACACTGCTTTTGTATCTTGTGCATTGCTTCACTATGTCCAGTGAAATATTATGATAATTTTTTATATTGTCCAGTGAAATATTATGATGAATTTCCTAGAACATTTTAAAAACCTTGGAAAAAACTGAAACCCTATGTATTGTTATTGAGCATAAGTGTATGAAATATTAATGACAGTGTTCCAGTTCATTCAGAAATGACACGCACTCGTTTATATCAAATTATTGAAGTATTTGACAAAATGAAGTATGTGGATATTTAGCTATGACATTTGTACGTGTGCCAGAAAGATTCCCGTCACTTGACCAGAAATAAATCTGCAGTGAAATAAACCAGAGAACCGATTTCTCTAAAGATCAACAATAAAATAAAAAATAAACTGGGACTTCTGATTGCACCGAATTACAGAACACAGTTATTAGAGTAAAAGCTACCTTTTATTTCCAAGGTAGAAATTTTTCTCAGTACGCTAGAGCCAAGATCGGTCTACCTCCTTCATGTCTAAAACAACAGCCTCCCAAGAACTACGTTAATGCCCAAAACATGTGGAAATGGATTGCAACAACTTCAGGACTATACTGGGGAGTTCCTGTGATGTGCAAATGGTGTGGTAGGCAGTATAAGGTTGTCCTGCAAAAAACAGAAGTTGTCCTTTGATCTTCAAGGTTCAGGCGTTCCACTTGCTGAAAGTTCACAAGAACGACAGTGTGTTCTGAGCCACCTCGACTGGGATTGCCATTCACGGTCGTACGCCCTTCTTTAAATCTGGAATTTTTTACTATAGCTACGAGTCTAATCAAAGTACTGTGCTTGATGTCTTCAGTTTTACACCTTTATTCCCCAGACATTTTATTACATGTCCTGGTATATCCTATTATACTATCTTTTCCTTGTTAGCTTTCAGTCACTGCAGAACATACTTTAAAAATTTTCCAAGCACTTTTTTTTGGAGATCACAACTGTCAGAGTTATTTTAGAGAATAATTATTTTTATCCAATGTAAAATGCAGATGAAGGGTAACGACCTTATTCAAGGACCCAACAGTGGCGACTTGCTCATAACCTTCAAAACGCAAGGCCTTAACTACTGGGCCATGAATATTTAAGAGTGCTGAGTGCAGCTTCCTCACTGCTTAAAATCATTGCACATTAAATTTAAAATACTGTAGCTGGAAGTTTAGCTTTCTACAACTCCATAGCCATTGTGCAAAAAAATTTTTGACACCTTGGTTTTTCCATTGTGTGCCGTGTCATGTCATTCTTGGCCTTAAAGTCAAAATATATTTTGTCACTTAGTGTTATGGACACCAATACACCAGTATGTCCAAAAAGAGATTTTTTTTTTTTTTTGTAATCCAGTCCAAGATTTTTTTTTTTTAATTGAAGATAAAAATCTCTCAGGAGTGTGTCTGTCCTGCCCCAGTAGGAGTAAACATGGGTCGTTGCTGCCTTTTGAAGTAACCTATTCAAGCATCTATTAACTTTTCCAACAAGACCTTGATTGATAGGTTTAAAATGCGGAGTTTAAATCAGTCGAGCCCTTCAAAATTTTTTCTAAAGTTTCAGAATACACAATCACATTCTAAACTGTATCTCAAAATATCAGCAGATACAATTCTGCAAACCACAGTGTTAAATTGTTCTTTTGGATCCTTAGGCCAGCTATAGACACCGCAGATGTATCACCTACACAGATATGATCATCTAGTCAGATGTATCTGTACACAGGTTCTGAAAGGAGTTTTGAGAGCACCGTGTGAACTAATGAAAGAAGTACAGGTGTGTAGCATGATGACTGCTTGAACTTGGAATGTTCCAACACTTTGAAAAGGATGAGTGTGTGTTTGTGTGTGTGTTGTGTTTGTGTATTTGGGTGTGGGTGTATTCCAGAGAGATAGAAGAGGCAGGATATTTTGGCGGCATACTCAGCAATGAGAGCATTGCAGGAGCTTGTTGAGGCTTCACCTGATTTGACTTCTTCTCCTCCTCACATCTTCTGTTTCCTCATTACTCTTTTCAACACTGAAACTTTATAGGTTTTAGGTGGGGAAGTTGTTTCCTCAGAGAGTGATTATAAAATGCTAAAGCCCCACAAATTTTGTTGCTTGGCTTAACTTTGACTATTATCGTACGTGTGTATATTAAGTGGTATGTAATAATGAGAATCATACGTACAAGGAGTTGTTTAGTGAAGGCATTATATATACTTTACACTGTGTTCATACAGTTTCCTCTGAAAGTATTGGAATCTGATGGCTAAACAGTTTTGCCTATACACTAAAGACATTAAGGTGTGAGATCAAACAAATCAAACATAGAATTTCAGCTCCTATTTCCTGATATTTATGTCTAGATAGATGGCAACAGCAGCTGATGGCAGATCTGCTAAGAATAACCCAAAAAGAACAGTCAGGGACATCAGGAACAAGCACAGGGCAGGGGTATCACAGTCTACTGTTCAAGTAAGACTTTGCAGTAATTCACAAAGAAAAAAGCCCCAAAACATTAACCTCTACCAAAGTGATGGAAGGGCCAAAACATAGGACCAAGTCGGTCAAACATGGTGAAAACGAAGACATGCTTTGGAGTTGCATGGCAGCAGCTGGTATGGGTTCACTTTATTGATTATATATAATGGGTGCAGCAAAATTTATAGGGCTACAGACCCAATTCAGACGCAATTATGAAATTCCAGACATCTTTTTCTCCCCAGCAGAGGGCGACAAATCAAGATCCTTTGCCAAGCATGAGCACCTAGAAGTGAATGATGTCTCCCCTTGAATTTAATGAAAACCTATATTTCCTTTACTGTGTCGTTATGAAGCAGCAACAGCACAGAAGTCAGACGTGTGTCTAGCAGCCACTTTAATTAAAGATCTGTTTTGCTCTCTGTGGCATTAAGGAAGATTAAAAAATTCCTCTCCCAGAGGCCTCGTTGCTGGCAGAGACCCAGCCCAGCCGCATCCACCCTCTTAATCCCGACATCCATTTCCACAGCTTTCTCAGTCTTTCAGGCCTTTCCAGGAATCCCTATCACAACTGATCCCGGTTAAGACTTCTTAGGTTGCACCACTTGCAAGCAAAAACAGTGTTGCACTACTGTGGAAATACTATGAAATCTGCAGTCATTTTTCAGAGAATCTAAACATCATTCAGCAGAGATACATTTGCTGACCACCCTCATGTGGCACCAACAGTGCATAAAATCAAGTCAGTTAATGTTGACATCATATTGTTAGGGCACATGTAATGTTGGTACTGGATGGGCTGGTGTGTGTATATCAGAAACTGAATAGGAATCTCTGGATTCATTCCACACAGGCTCTGAAAACTTAACTGATATTTTGCCAATGGTCAATTTTCCAGTACCACCAAAACCATCTGTTCTTCGCTGACAGGAGTGGAACCTGATGTTGTCTTTTTCTTCACTCGATCTACCTCAAAATTCAAATAATTTCAAGATGCATTTCTGCTCATCATGGTTGTAAATAGAGTTTATTTGATTTACTGTAGACTTCTTGTTAGTTTTAACTAGATTGTCCATTCTCCTTTGACCTCTTAGATGAACAGAACATCTCTACCTGAAGAACTGCAATTTATATGGACGTTCTTTGTATTTTCTACTATTTGCACACTAAAGTTGTCTAAATGAATAAAAGCAGCCAATCTGCGACCATTAGTCATTAAGCGCACATTTCCCCCATTCTGAAGTTTGATGTAAACACTGACCGAAGCTTTTGACATATTTACATAATTTTGTGCATTGTACAGATTATTGGCTAATTGGATAATTGCAAGGGTGGAATAAACTGACCAGTGAGTGTATAGTTGCTCTACAGAAAAGGGTTGCTTGTTTTGGATAAAAGCTTTTGGTACTGTACATATCAGGCTTTTACAGTAACATACCCGTGTTGACAAATACCTGTACTGACAAAAAAGTGGATTAGATTTTAAAATCGTCTGCAAGCTTGATCCAGTCTCAGTAACTGCCTTCAAGTTCTGCTGTTTGCTTTTTCTATATAAAGCACATCCCATGATTATTCACTCTTATTCCTGTTTTGTTTTAAGGATTAGCTTTTTAAACACCAATAATGGATTGTTGTTTCATGCAGTTGGATTTTTTTGCATTTGCTCCTGCTGTCTGTTTCAACAATTTATGTGTAGGAATGTGTTTGTAAAGTCTGTGCAAATTCCATGTGTTGTTTGGCCATGTGCAGGAATACTTTTAAATAATTATTTTTGTGTTCGCTTCTACATATACAGTGTTGTTGGATGCTTTGTTGTTAATGGTCAGAAATCTTACCTGTATATAAATGTGTGTGTGAATGTATACAGTATATGTGTAGAGCAGTATCTGCTCTAAGTCATCCCAAAGGTGTCCTATAGGGTTCAGGTCAGAACTCTGCAAATAAATAAACAAACAAATAAATAAATGTTAGCCAATTGCTATGGTACAAAAATGAGTAAAACACTTTCAGATGTGCTATTATTGGCCAATATCCAATTTCCCATTTCTCTCTCAAGATCATGTTTTATTGCTTATTTTATTATTAGAAAATAAGAATTGAATAATGGTGGGTGTGCACATACAATCACAGTGCAGTTGTGGCTCAGGTCTATATAGTGACGCCACCTACAGGTTTCCTGAAAATAATTTTTGAAGCTCATTTGTGGAAGCTCTGGTCGTCACTATCTTAGCAGGAGCTGACTCTACCTAAATTAATCCATAAATGGGCAAAAGTGTGGAGGCATACCCTACATGTCAAACTGTGTAAACTTCTACATTTCTAGTAGTAAGTTAAACTACAACTAGTGCAGTTAGCTGGCTAGCTGTCACTTGAATCGGTCACCCCCCCCTCCCCCCCCCCCAGTTATGTATAATTTTACTTATTAATATACATTTATGCTTCCTCTAGGTAAAATCATCCTCCGCCATGGTTTCAATTTCCACTGTTATGCAGACGACACTCAACTCTATATCAGTTTTCGACACTACCATCCCTTTCCCACTAACTCCGTTTCTGATTGTATTGATGACATAAATGCTTGGATGACTAGTAACCTTCTCAAGCTCAATACTGACAAAACAGATTTTTTACTTGTTGGTTCACCTAAAACCATTGCAGCTCTCTGTACTGATACTGTTAACATTTCCGGGACCTTGGTTAGATCTTCCACCACCGTTAAAAATCTGGGTATAACTTTTGACTCCCACCTTTCCTTTCTACCTCACATTTCTTCACTTACTAAATCTGCCTTCTATCACCTCCGTAATATAGCTCGTCTACGACCCTTCTTAGACATCAAGGATGCTGAGACACTGGTCCACGCTTTCATTACTTCTCGACTCGACTACTGTAATTCTCTTTTCTATGGTCTACCAAATACAACATTAAATAAGCTCCAATACATTCAGAACTCTGCTGCTAGGGTCCTCACTTATACAAAGAAATCCTCACACATCACTCCCATCCTACACAAACTTCATTGGCTACCCATTCGCTCCCGCATCCAATACAAGATTCTCCTTATCACCTTCAAAGCACTCCATGGTCTTGCCCCTCCATATATCTCAGATCTTATTCATACTTACTCCCCTGCTCGCACACTCCGATCTGCAGATGATGGTCTACTGGTAATTTCTCGTCATAGATTAGCATCATTTGGAGGACGAGCATTTAGCATTTCTGCCCCCACACTCTGGAATTCCATTCCCAAACACATCCGTGATCTTTCTTCATTACAGGATTTCAAAACCCACCTTAAAACATATCTTTTCTCGTCCTGTTTTTCCACTCTTTGAATATGCATTAGATAAACACTACCAGTTTTCATGTTTATCTATATTTTGTTCTGTCGTTTTTCAGATGTCTCTTTCTATGTGTAAGCATTTTTATTATTGTAAAGTGACCTTGAGTCTCTTGAAAGGCGCTATATAAAATAAACATTATTATTATTATTAATTGATTAAACGTACCGTTGTCTTGATTGGGAAATTTAGCTATTTTGTACCAGGTTGCAAATGTCTGTTTCTGTTTTAAAGTTGGACATTTTAACATGAGGTTTCATGGGGATTGACTCACTTTTTGAGCCAGATTCACTTTTGGAGCCAGACATTCGAGGAACTACACGCTATGGCACGTTCACCTTGGGTTTATTTTTCAGAACTGGAGGATGCCCCTTTCTCAGCTCAAGCTGATCAGAGACCTGAGAAATATTTTTATTGCTCCACAGTTGATTGTTTACTGCTGATCTTCCTTCCCCTTGTGAGCGTGCAGACCGGTTAATTACTGCAGGGGGCTGACAAGCTGTCAGAGCCTTATATTTACCATATCATGTACTAACTTGTAATCCCTTTGACTGTGCCGAGCACACACGTCATAGCTGTCTTTTGTTGCTTACGGACATTTTAACTAGCGCATTTGAGCAATTTATCCTTAAGAGCTGTTGATTTAGGAATATTGTTTATGTAGGCCCAGACTTGTTAAATCATTCTGGGCACAGTTTAAAAAAAACTTCAGTTAATAAAATACTGTGAGTTATAGTATTTGTGGTGTATTTTCACTCAACATTTATTTTAATAGAAACACCTGTTCATTCATGCACATTTCTAATCAGCCATACATGTAACAACTAAACTAATAAAAAAGAAATTTCTCAATCCTCATGCACCTGAAGTTGAAGGCTTATTTTTCTAGCCTTCAACTGGACAGTTGAAGGTTAGGGAAAATGACCAAGTGTTTTAAGTTTGTGTGAGTCTGTCTCATGATTTCCTGTTCTTGGCTGGCAGAAGTGAAACCTGTTGTGGTCTTCTGACGTTGTAACCCACCCAACTCAAAGTTCGATGTTCTGTTCTTGCTGAGATGCTTTTCTCCTTCACAGGTGTAATCAATGGTTACTACAGCCAGTGTCGCAGCTTGAACACATTTGGCCATTTTCTTTTGACCACTAATCAACAAGGTGTTTCCAACTACAAAACTGGTGCTTTCTACATGTTTTTTTTGTTTTTTCCCACCCAATTCTGTGTAAACTTGTTTGTTGTGTTAAATCCCAGAAGATCAGAATTTTATGAAATACTCAGACCAGTATCCAGATCAGATGTTCAGAGTCACAGCGATTACACATTTTCTTCATTCTGATGTTTGATGCGAACACTGATCTTGCAATGATTGATGCGAAGTGAATCTTTTGAACTGCGTCTGCATGACTATTTGTATTGCATTGCTGCTCCATGATGGGCGGGTGGCTTAACTGCATGAACATTTCAGGTATCCAGATGTTACTAATAAAGTGGACAGTGGGTGTATGTTGATTTCAGTAATAATGTGGAAAGATAATTGAAACTTCTAAGCAATGACGGTCAAAATTATTCAGAAATTAAACTCTGAGACTGATTATCCTGTCAGTATCACGCATGTTTCATAATTATGGGTGACTCCTGCATGATGGAACTTTGTTTTAAATAGGACTAATCCTTTCGGTTGGAACTATGTTTTGTTGACCCAGCAACTGACAGGATGATACATGAGTTCAGGAGACAACTGTTTGCCAAGTTTAGACTCATTCATCTATCCCTGTCGTCATTGTTTATGCTGATGATGTACTCTGCTTCCTTTTCTCATCTGTACGTTATGCTTCCATTAAGTAATCCCTTTTTAACTTGGCCACCCACCACATATCTATATCATTTGTTTGCTTTTATTGTACCTGTCATTACAAGGGGAATCTAATCTGCTGCACTTGAAAGAGCGGTGGAGTGAACGTGTTGGACGAAAGATAACTGATCGCAACCGTCACTCTTTTTTTTTTTTTTTTTTTTTTTTTTGCTTACTTCACTCATTTTTTTCAGCATGAGGACATTTCTAGGAAATCATGGTTGACACTCGTAGTCAAGAAGATGGAACAAAAGGAAACTCCTATTGGACAGGAAATAGCGTGTTTGTTTTGGCAGGTTCTCAGTTTAAAAGAGGCCTTCTTGTTTTCTTTCATCAGTGTCAGAGGCTTCTTTATTTAAAAAAAATATTCAGATGAAACATTGCATCATTTCTGAGTTATTGATCCCTGGGCATTGTCTCTTAACACGCTGGGAGAGTGACAGAAGTGAAAACACAGAGCTTGACGAAGAGAAGCGAAACAAAGTTTGTTGGAGGTGGGGGTAAAAAAGAAGCAAGCCAGTTGTTGCTTGTTGTTCGTTGCCATTGTCGATGTCTGACTCATGCAACGTGGCTGCCAACAGGTGGCTTCTGCACAATCTTCTCTGTGTTTTACAACTTTTCAGAAGGTCCCAGGTTCAAACCCCAGCACCACCATGTTGCCACTATTGGGCCCTTAAGCAAGACCCATAACTCTCAACTGCTCAGTTGTATAATCAGATAAAAAAAACTGTGGATAAGGACATCTACCAAATAAAAATGCAGTACCAGGGTAGATGATAATCATGCCAGAGGCGCCAAGGTAAATAATGAGAAGTGTAGGAAGAATTGATAAGATGGGGACTGGTGTTCCCGCACCCACCTCCCCTACCCCCTGCCCAGAGTTAACAAATGTGTGGCTTACTGGTAATTTTTTTTTAACTAACTTGAATGAATTCTGAAGAGCAAGCAATGCTCCAGTGCCCAGAGACTGTTTATATTTATCCAAGCACATTGAACCATACTCCAGGGAGTTGCTGTGAATGAGATCACCTGAATTCATGCAGGTCCAGGAACCGTTGGGATGGCAACGGCTCCACAGTTGTTTTAAAGACATTTCACTTGACAATTTCTCCCTTTGAATGACTGTTTCCTGAGGGAATGTCAGTGCCATGCATACTTAAACATGGAGTATGCCTTGGTTCAAGTTGTTAGTAGTTTAGAACTTGCTTTAGATGGTGTAAAATGTACACATGTCTTAGAAACATGCAAATATTCTTGAAAATGAAAAGGGCTCCATATGTCAATGTGCTATAGAAGCAATAAACGCTAAATTGTCATTTGTTTTGACCTAGGGGTCGTTTGCCTAGGGGTTTGTTTTATTTATTTATTTATTTATTTATTTGTTTGTTTGTTTGTTTATTTATTGTAGTGGTTACTAACCAGGTAACTAACTGTAAGTAAAACAAAATACGATAAAATCCAAACATTTATTTAACTATACACTCTTAATATTTTTTCTTGAATATATGTTATCATCACATAGAATATTTGGACATAAGGTACACCTGAGATTGCATGCATAAGTCGTTCCAGAAGCCAGATGCTTGTATATCATGCTTGTATCACTCTTATATTAAAGCGAATTTCCCCCAAAAAATATTCATATAAAAAATAATACATACAAAATATAAAGTAAAAATATAACAAATTAAACTGCACTTTACCTTTGAAAAGAATCATGACTGAAGTAAGACAAGAGAGGAGTGGAGGAGGGGGGCTACTGTGTAGGATGACTTTCACACACACTAGCGGAAACACTGCTCTTTCGGGAAAACTTCTTTAACAAGTACCCTCTCTAATGATACTTTTGGCTTTTGGCTCCTTTTAAGGATTACGCGGAAATGTGACATTGCATTGACGTTAATAAATCTTCTGCACTTCTACAGACATTTTTGCCTACTAATTATGGTTAATTATGGGATTTTAATAGAAACATTCATTCATTCCAGGTTTAATATGGTACGCTCGGATAAAGAGAGGAAAGGTTTTGTTTGATTTATGTTATCAGTGCACTGAGGGTTATTTGACATTTGTGCTCTATTGAACCTTATTAGCATCAGAGTATGGTGAACAGAAGGTTTTTTTTTTTTGGCTGGCTTGTGTAGCGTATCATGGGATGCGGAACAGGAATCTGGTGATTTCTCGGAATTTAGGAGAACAAGCAACAGTATCAAGGACAAAGAAAGCTAAACAGGCTTTGCTGATGAGTGAGTCAAGTGTTGGAGGTTTGAATAAATAAATAGATTCAAAGCACAACAGGACCTTTTCATGGTCATTTCCCGATCCCTGCTTTGAAAACTGGAACCCTTGGAGGCGGTTCAGATACGTGCTAAGTGTGGGTAAAGTATACCTCCATTCAGAATTCATATACACTCTGCTGCAGCACAATGTTAACTATTGATCAATCCAGGTCCTTATTTATGAACATGTAGTAAATTATAGGAGTTTGCGTCCCAGGTATCAGTGAAGCTTTGTTTACTAGTGAGAGTAAGAGCATTTCCAGACAAACAATATGATGAGAACTCCACAGGAAATCTAGTTGTTAGTGAGGCTAAAAAGGCTTCCTTTAAAAGATTGAATTTTAAAGTAACGGAAAAAGGTGTGGTTCGAAATAATGAGTCCAAATTTACCCTATTACAGAGTGATGGGCGCATCAGAGTAAGAAGGGAAGTGCATGAAGTGACACTTTGTCAAGTGTTCTTTAAACAAACCTTGTGACTGTTTGGATCTAAACTTTAAACGCTAATCAGTTTCTGCCCAAATCTGTCTGACCTTGTATAACAACACTTTGTCAAGATTGAATTTTGATTTCCTCCAGCTTTAATTTTCATAAAAATAAAGAAGGGAGGCGCATGCAGTGATGCAGCTATCATGCATAGTGGCCAGTGTACAAGCCTCTGGCATTGCTTCAGTCGGTCAGGTCTAGACTAGGCAACCTTATGTGGCAATTGAATGAAGTCAGCTGACAACCTGAATGTACTGAATGACCAGGGTATCACATCTATGGATTTCTTCTTCCTTGATGGCACGGGCATATTCCAGAACTGAAATTGTGAAAAAATGGTTCTAGGAGCATGAGAAGTAATTTTCACACATGAATTGGCCACCGCGTTGTGTGATGTAATCAAAGCTAAAGCCCAAAATCTTAAAGCATGTAACTTTTTTTGAGACCGACAGAACCGCAGAACTAATAGTCTAATAGTCATTGCCTTGTGTATTAAGTTGGTTAGCAGTCCCCTAAATTCCTTTTATAATAGAATTTGGAATAGGTGGCTCAGCTTGTGGGCCAAAAACGTGTATTTCCCAGTACTAGTCATAAACAGAAGCTGTGTCATAAAAAGCTTTTTTCCTTTTCACCTTTGGGGCATTGTCCTTTTAAATCATGGCTACAGTATGCTTAATGATGAGGCACCAAAGTTTCAACATGTATGTTGTGTACAGTATATATACCTGGAGGTACTTCTGTTTGCTTGTCCCGCCCTAACACATCTCATCAGAACCACAGATAACGTACATTGCTCCTGCCAAAGTTTAATGGCTCTCTTTTATGTTTTTAATTTCCCTCCCTTCAAGTCTTTCATTGCTCCACGAGTCTGTTATTACTGCTGTTTTTTTTTACCTTTCTTTTTACTGATGTTAGGTGAAGGTGCACTCAGGAACTCGAGGGACCTTTTTGCAGACTGTTAAAGTTAACACGGGCTTTGCATGACTTAAATGACTAACAAACAAGTCATATGATTGTTTTTTTGCTTTAGATATTTAGCCTTTAGATATCAGTTCAGTCGTAACATGTCAAGGTGTCTGCTATAAACTATTAACCAATACACTGTTCTCTTTAAACAAACCTTGTGGCTGTTTTCATCTTAACTTTGAGTGCTAATCAGTTTCTGTCCAAATCTATCTGATCTTGTATAACAACACTTCCAAGATTTAATTTTTATTTCTTCTACCTTGATTTTCTACCTTCTACCTTGAGTTCCCTTTTTTTTTTTTTTTTTTGGAAGTTGTGGAGAGAAATTACATAAGGCAGAACAAGCCAAAGATTTATTTAACAGTAAAGAAAACTTACTCACTCTGGGTTTAATTTGTGCTGAACAAAATTAAGTTAGGCGTCATGTTTATTTTCTTATGATTGCAAGCCTATAAAAGTTGATTATAGTGAAAGCTAGAAATGTGCATGACTGTCAGGCATTACCGCACAGAAATATAAACATTAATTGCAAAGTACATTGGGAGTGACACTGAGGAAAACCTCAGTGTTCAGATTGCTCTCTGTTGACACTTGTTCAAAAGTACAAATCTTTATGTTCATACTTCACTTCCCACAAAGGAAATTAAAGGTTGTTCAAGGAATGCTTATGTTTGGCATTTGGCCTTAAAGCTGCCTCTTTCCAGCATTAAGCGCATGATGTAAAAGGTCATTTGTCAGCCATCTGTTGATCTTCTACAGTACTTTACATTCTTTTATTAATATTATTTTTATATTTTTGTATTACTTGTGATTTTAGGTATATCACTGCACTGACAGACACAGAAGAGGAGGATGAGAGTGAAGAAGATCGCAAAGTCGTAGAGCCGCTGGATGAGCTCACAATTCTTTTACAGAAAGCAGATGGGCTGCATGCATGTAGCGGTCCCGAAAAGAAAGAAGGCTTGTCCACTCTGCTTGAGATGAAAGAAGAGGTAAATTTCAACAACTCTTATCTATTTTTACATAAGCTCCCAAGACCAAATAATAAGCCTCAAGTGTAAATTCTTTTCTGAGACTTGAATGCCCTTTCCCCTCACCTTTATGAAAGAAACACTCTGGTCAGGTAAGGATGTCATGTGTATCTTAAGAGAGTTCCTATGAAATTATAACCCATTCTTTTTGATCCAAGTTCTGACCCAAATTAAAGTTTTATATAAAATTAAACTTGGTAAATAATTTGTTTCTATCAAGCTCACTGTGCCACTTGCGAATGTGTGAATAGTTTAGAGTTCACCACCTGTGGGATTATAGAGAAACCGTGACATATTACTACTTCAAATCCAAACTGTATACATTTAAAAATTATTTTAATCAATTTTGAGTCGGCTTGCGGATGCATGAATTGCTGTGCAAAAGAGGCACGATTTGTAACTCAATCGACTTTTTTTTTTTTTTCTTCTGAAATGCGGAAAGTGTTAGCTTGGAAGCCCAAAATAACAATAGAGACTGGTCAAAATCTGATGATCAGGATTATGTTGAATTAAGCTAATTCAGGTGCATAACCTGTTGGACCATTTTGTTTGTGTGGTGAGTGTAATTGAGTATCAGTTGTAGGGCTGCACGATATATTGAAAAATTATTGTTATTGCGATAATGGTATACGCACTATCTGTATCGCAAAGAGTTGCAATAAATTACATTTTATTTATGTGCCAAGCATTTGTGTGTCCAAATTTGACCAATCAGATGGTCCCTTACTATCTTTATACCTGCCTCCCAAGTAGTTGATATAATGCTATTGGCTAGACCGGGCCAAAAGGGGAACCTAGCGTCTCAGTTTTTTAAAATAAAAATAAATGTTATTTATTTTTCAATCTCTGTTCTAACAAAACAAAAAAACAGGCAAGCCAAAGGAAATATTTAGTTTAAAAGACTCTCTTGTTTTAAGACACTCTTGATGAGTGTATGGTTACACATAAATAAAAAGTAAAGTTTGAAAGTAATTCATATTGTGTTGGCAGGTAACTGGTATGGTAACTGAGGGTTTTAAGTCATTCGTAGTGTTTTGAAGTCAACATATTTGCAACTTCCTTGACATATAGTTTCTTTTTAGCCTGAATTAGATTTAATTACATCAGACGAATAATTATTACTTGTTTATTTTAGTATGATCATTACATATATAAATGATATTAAAAAATAGCCAATAATAATAAAAAATGCATTTCTCTTGGGAAGTGTTATATAGCAAGAAATATCGTTATCGCAATATTCAACAACAATATTGCATATTGCATATTTTCCTAATATCGTGCAGCCCTAATCAGTTGCATACTTGCTTTATTTAGGTAACTTTTATTTTATTATACTAAAAAACATTAATTCCATATACAGTCATGTTCAAAAGTTAGTATTAACTCTGTAAAAGGGGAAAGGAAAATCTAATTTAAAACCAAATCAATAGATTCACGCCTTAAGGTTCTTTGTGACAAATGTGTCATAATTTCTGTGGTTGTGTTCAGCATTGTTAGGAGGAATTGTATTTGTCCTGAATATTTCCCAAAAGTCTGAGGACTTTGGGAAAAGAAATATTACTTCTTCAGAGCCTTCAGTTTTACAGTGGTGTTAAAAACAGAGATTTTCCTTCAAGTTTAAGTTTTGTTTTGAAATTGAGTCTGACAAACTGGAATCCAGGTTCCCAGTTTTATGGCGCTTTTCCACTGCATAGTACGGCACGACACGTTTCAGTTCAACTCACTTTTGGGGGGTTTTCCACTGGGAACAGTACATGGTACCTGGTCCTTTTTTTAGTACCACCTCAGCCGAGGTTCCAAGCGCGCCGAACCGTTACCAAAACGTGACGTGTAAACTCTGCTGGTCACTGATTGGCCGGAGAAAATCATCATTACTGCGTCACTGAGCTTGCGACACGAGACACAACAGAACTGCTATATTTAGAACAGCCAGAGAAGGATCGGACGCACCTTTTTGTATTAACCAAAAATTTTCTTTGGCTGCCATCAGCCTCTTTTGAAACAAACTCCTTCGTCTTGCTTTTAAAAACATCCACATGCCGAGAATGAAGAACATCATGCCGTCGATATACTCCATTGTTGTGTGTTTGTTTGTGG
Source organism: Channallabes apus (assembly GCA_030522415.1). Taxonomy (NCBI): domain Eukaryota; kingdom Metazoa; phylum Chordata; class Actinopteri; order Siluriformes; family Clariidae; genus Channallabes; species Channallabes apus. The sequence goes on along the minus strand of CM060118.1, from coordinate 13,652,174 downwards.
CGCGTTTACGATGATGTCACGGCTGTAGCGGCGCCGCAACTAAAACGACACGCGAGTAATCCCGCGAGTAATCTAAAGCGTTACTAAACTGCAGTGGAAGCGCAAACCGAGCCGAAGTGAGTTGAACTGAACCGTGTCGTGCCGTACTATGCAGTGGAAAAGAGGTATTAGCCATCCAGGATATTAATGCTGCACTGTTGTTTTTTCATTTGCTTTGTATCCATAGGACTCATTGTTGATCACTTACTACTATCTGTAGTTCAAGGACTTAAATTAAAACTACATGGCCAAATATAAGTTGAAGCATGTGATGTACTGTAGTTGTCGATGAGAAACCAACTAAAGTTGTTTTCTAAATCAGTGTGATCAGAAATCTCAGTACCTGTGGAGGTTAACCAGAGCCTATGCTGATGCTCATGACCTGGCTGGAGATCCTCAAGAGAAGAAGATGTATGCTGAAAAAGGTAACAATTTTTAATTTGCACTGAATTTTGGCATCAATTTGCAGCCATCTTTATATGAGAATCATAATCACTCCCTATACAAAAACAGCACAATATAGTAACATCAGGTAAATTTTGCTTATTGTTTATTGAAGCCTGTTAATAATATTGACCAGCATTATAAAAATGGTCATATGTCATGTGGTAATGGTTCTGATGGCGCGATATTAGTTACCTGAAGGGAGGTCCTGGAATCCATGATTATTTTTCTAGCTCTTCTTTTCGTCCTCATGTCATGCGTCATCTAATATGAGAGCTGTACTTGACCTCTCATCCTTTCTGCTCCATTTTGCATCCGTTCCCCATGGTCTGGTGTTGAGGCAGGAGGAGGCTGATCTGAACCATACAGCAATGGATCGGGTTAAAATGCCCTTAATGATTTTGTAGCATAAAGAAAGCATTGCTGAGCGATTTTAACTTTGTGCATCTTTTATAGAGAATACATTTGCAGGTAAACTTTATATTATTTTGTTTATTTCTTATTTGAGATTGTGGTTGTTAATTTTCATGGGGTGATGGAAGGAAGGATGTGTTTATTATGAAAATCAGTTACCATGTCTTCTGTGTTTTGCTGGCTAAGGTCCAGGTGCCAGGTTTGTTTGTTTTTTAATTGCACCACATAGCTGGATGAGTCGCTTCTTGTTGCTTGTTTTTGTTGCTACTAGGGTTGTGTCACTTGTGAATTTTATCAGCTTAAAGGGCTACAAAATGTCTACTTGTTGACATTCAAGGAATAGAGGAAAAGAGCAAATATACAGCCTCAGTGCATTTTTTTTTTTTTTTTTTTTTGTCTGCTTGTTTTTTTTTTTTCCATAATCTCCCAAATATATCACCTGACAATTAGAAAATTTTCATAGAAATCCAGCATAATCAGTTTACATCCCACCGGGTTCCTTTTAGCAAGGTTAGAAAATAAAGACTATTTACTGTGGATCAGCATAGACTGCATATTTCCCAGCAAAGTGGAATAATTCTTTTAGTTTAGAAACCTAGTCCTACTGTATATCTCTTTGATTTATATGTCTGGTGTTTGGTAGATGCCATCAATGGAGAGTGACTTACAAATAGAAAGGAGGTTGGAGCTTACATTCACCTTATTTAGGCAACTGGACAGTTGAGTTTTAAGGGCGCTCAAGGATCAGGCACATGCAGCTTACCTGGGATGGTTGAGATTTGAAATTATTATGTTTTCATTAAGTTTTTTTTTTTCATTACAACGAAGGTGTTTAGGTCTGAATATTTGTGTTTAATTTCATTAATAAGCATTACCCAATTTGTTTTCTCCTTTAATATGACATAATTGGAAGTACTGTATACCTAAATTAAATAACGATATTGCATATACAACCCGAATTCTGGAAAGGTTGTGAGACTTTCAAATCACATGAGCCCATATTTTAGTTACAGTAAAACATAGTGAACATAAATGTTTAACATAAATGAGAAATTTTTTTACTTTTATCCACTGAGCTTATTTAAAATTTTATGCCTGCTACAGGTCTCAAAAAAGTTGGGCAGGGACAACAAAGAGCTGAAAAAGCAAGACATTTTGAAAAGAGCTGGGAGAACATCTAGCATCAGGTCTATAACATGATTAGCTATTATGTAATGTTAGGGTCGTTTACAAGTAAAGATGGGAGAAGAGAAGACCTGTGTTGCCCCTCAGATGACACTGCATCGCTCGGCATGATTCTTATTGACATTACTAAATGGGCCCAGGAAGACTCCCAGAACCCACTGTCAGTAAACACAGTCTGCTGTGCCATCTGCATATGCATACTGAAGCTCTATCGTGCAAAAGGGAAGCCATATGTGAACATGGGCCAGAAGTACCGTCGTGTCCTGTAGGACAAGGCTCGTGGTGTTCTATCGTCAGACGAGTCCAAATTTGACATTCTTGTTGGAAATCACAGATGCCATGTTCTCTGGGCTAAAGAGGAGGGAGACCTTCCAGTCTTTTGTCGGCGTTCAGTTTTAAAAGCTAGCATCACTGATGGTATGGGGGTGCATAATTAAAAATTTTATTTGTCAAAGTATGATATGCAGTGAAATGCTTAAACTGGCCTGTGACCTTAAAAAAAGATTATTATAAGGAAATAAATATGGAATAAAATATAGAAACTAACTTCTAAGGTAAAATATATATCTATAAAAGTTAAAACAAGCTGTACAAATACACAATATAAAATAAAGAAAAACCTAGCTGTACAAATATGGGAAAAAAAAATTTTTGTGTACAAATATAGAAAAATACAGAAACCTTAGTGTGGAGATAGTCAAATTCCAGCACCAATCCCCAGAAACTCATAAACTCAATACCCAGACATCTTCAAACTGTTTTGAGAAGAAGCGGAGAGGCTACAACATATTTATTTTGTGCATGAAATTGTAAAATTTCTCAGTTTAAACATTTTTTATGTTCTCCATGTTCTATTCTGAGTAAATTATTGGCTCATGTGATTTTAATGTCTTTTTGTTTTAACTGTATTCAAATAATAATAATAAAATCACACCTTTTCCAGAACTTGTACAGTAATTGCACCTGCATAAGCTTTTTTAAATCTAATTCAATGCATGTATAAGGCCACTTAAAACCTAACAAAAAGCAACTTAAATATAAAGCAACTAATTTGTAAAGCAACTAGAGTGCAAATTTATCAGTTTAGTTTGACTAAATTTCTTAAATTTACATTCTATGATTGCATCCAGATTTAGAAGTGTGATTCATTCTTGGTAAATCATTGCTTTCCTGTGTTTACCATTTACCTAAAGAATTGATAAGGAATGTGAAGAACTGTAGTGACAATATGTTTCCTCCCAACAATACTGTGCAAGTCACCGTAACTTTTACCTGAACAAGAAGACTAGCATAAATATACACAATTCCAGCATTTTCTGACAATGATGTTTTTGTTTAGGCATCATCAATAATATTTAGTATTTACCCGGGTGTTGTTTAAACTCATAACACCTGAGATTTCAGTAAAAAATAAATAAATAAATTCTGATTAAATGTGATCAGTGACCACTTACGTTTATTTCAATAAGTAATTCACATAAATAACATGGTCTTTTGTGTGGTTTTCTGCATGGAATTTATTCTAGTTTCTCCAGTTTTCAGCAGTGTTTGAACCCATGTATTGATTGTTTTTTGGTTTACTTCCTGAAATTGGACTAATCACGCTTTCATTGCAGGAAAGCAAATTGGGCAACTAGCCATTTCAGTGAACCCCACGTGTGCTGAAAGCCATCAGTGGTAAGTGTTTACATCGGAGTCTATCGAACAAAAGACATTTCCTCATCCTGTTGATTTGTTGTGTTTCATCAGTCAGTTGTTTTAAACAATAACAGTGCTCCATGTGGGACAGGTTATGTAAGAGTATGATGTAATATTTTAGGTCTGGATCGCATTTTTCTTCTTAATAAAGATGCAAACAGGCATAAATTTAGAGTATTTAAAGAATATACAACAAAGATAAAGATAAAAATATTCTAGGGCCTAGCAAATATAGCGTTACACAGTGTAACCAGTGAGGTTTTTTTTTTATTTTTTATTTTTTTATAAACAATACGAGTCCTGAGAAATGTTGTGAAAATTTAATTCCATATTGTACTGACAATACCTAAAGGAAAGGGAAAAATATATATATACATTCTGTATACGATGAGTCAAATGTTTGGACACACCTACAGTACTACCTTCATGGTCTTTTCTGATTTTTATTTCTTTGCCTGCAATACTGAAGGCATTGCAGGCAAAGAAAAATATGCAACATTTCTTGATATCAAGATGTGTCTCCTACACAACGGCTCTAATCTGAGGTGTAGTAAATTGGTGATTTCTGAGGCTGGTAAATCTAAAACTTCTCTGCATATAATATATTATGAGTGAAATAAAGCGTCAATGTGCACTTTTAAATTGCAAAAGGCAGCCTTTAAAAGGGAGCATATACACACAAACACACACACACACGTGGACAAAATTGTTGGTCAATGAAAGAAAAACTCACAATAGTCACAGTAATCTGACAAAAGTAATAATAAATAAAAATTCTATGAATGTTAACCAATAATTCAATTCAATTCAATTTTATCTATATACCGCTTTTAACAATGGTCATTGTCTCAAAGCAGCTTCACAAAATTGAAAGAAAATTTACAAAAAATAAATTTTTTAGAAAAGAAAATAATTGGAAGTGTGTATGTGTGAGAAAAATGTGTCTAGATAATAATGAGACGAATGAATGATGAATGAAATGTCTCTGATGAGTAAGCCAAGGGTGACGGCGATGGTGGCAAGGAAAAACTCCCTGAGATGGCAATAGGAAGAAACCTTGAGAGGAACCAGACTCAACAGGGAACCCATCCTCATTTGGGTGATAACAGATGGAAATGATACAGTATAACATCATGTGTGTTGTGCAGGTGAAAGAATAAAAGTGAGACATTGCTTTTCAACCATGCATCAATGGAATTGTTTATAAATAAACTCATAGAACAGGCCTAGACAGAAATGATGGAACCCCTAGAAAAGACTAAAATTAATGTGACCAAAGGGACATGTTAATTCATGTCCAAGACCATTTCAAGGTGTGTCCACTAATTAGCACTCACAGGTGTCTACAATCTTGTAATCAGTCAGTCGGCCTATATACAGTATAGGGCTCCAGGTAGTCACTGTATTGTTTGGTGATATGGTGTGTACCACCACACTCGGCAGCAATGAATTTACTGAAATTATCGTGGGCCAGAGGAAGCGAAGGAAAGAGTTGTCTCAGGAGATTCGAAAGAAAATTATAGACAAGCGTGTTAAAGGTAAAGGCTTTAAGACCATTTCCAAGCAGCTACATGTTCCTGTGCACATATTATTCAGAAATTTAAGATCCGTGGGACTGTAGCCAACCTCCATTGACATGGCCATGGAGGAAAATAGATCAAAGAGACAGATAATCCGAATGGTAACAGAAGAGCCCAGAAAGACTTCTAAAGAGATCCAAGGTGAACTTCATGCTCAAGGAACATCCGTTTCAGATCGCACCATCCGTTGTTGTTTGAGCCTAAGTGGACTACATGGGAGACAGCCAAGGAGGACACCATTGTTGAAAACAAATCATAAAAAAGCCAGACTGGAATATGCCAAACTGCATGTTGACAGGCCACAAAGCTTCTGGGAGAATGTCCTATGGACAGATGAGACAAAAAAGGAACTTTTTGCCAAGGCACATCAGCGGTATGTTCACAGTCGGAAATATGAAACATATCAAGAAAAGAACACTCCCTACTGTGAAACATGTAGGAGGCTCTGTTAGTTCTGGGGATGCTTTGCTGCATCTGGCACAGGATGTCTTGAATCTGTGCAGGGTACAATGAAATCTCAAGACTATCAAGGGATTCTAGAGAGAAATGTGCTGGCCAGTGTCAGAAAGCTTGGTCTCAGTCACAGGTCATGGGTCTTGCAACAGGACAATGACCCAAAACACTCAAGAATGGCCAAGAGGAAAACATTGGACTATTCGAACGTGGCCTTCTATGAGCCCTGACCTCAATCCTATTGAGCATCTTTGGAAGGAGCTGAAACATGCCGTCTGGAAAAGGCAAGTTAGGGGTACTGTCATTTTTGTCTAGTTTATTTTTATTTTTTATAATTACGTTGAAGCATGAGCAGCTTTATTAGAGTCATAATATACTCGGATCACAAAGAGTGGCAACTTTTGCAAAGCAGACAAAATGTAACATCAATAATAGAAAACAGAAAATAACAGCACAAATATACACAAAATACACATTGCTAAACAAAGTGCCTTTTACAAAGTGAAACAGCTTTATTTCAGCCATAAATTCACAAGCACATTCCAGCCGTTCGTGGTCAAATAATTATTTAATGCTCGACACAAGCAGCAAAAAAAGCATAATAATTATTATTTGAAGAATAATAAAAAAAAAAAAACTAGTGCCTTGTGGGGATTTATGTGACGAGACATTTTCCCGGGAAAAGATTTTTACATTGATTCCTTTACATTCGGGATGTTTATTTTTCAATTTATTTTCTTCTCTCCTTTGTTTGTATCAATAATAATTCTTCTTTGACTACACTTTATTCTTCATTATTATTAATAATTGTAGTAGTAATAATAGTAGTAGTGCTGTGGCAAGTATTATTTTTATTATTATTACTTTTGCTTAGTAGTTTTCATTCCTAATGTCACTTTAAGTTTCACTGCACAGTTAAATGCGTGTATATGTGTTTATTTGTTTTTATTTTGTGATTCTGAGCTTAAGCAGTACTGTATGAGTGTATGAAGGAGGTGTCATACATTACACATACTATTGAGTATGTTTTGGAGAATTCTCTCTCAATCGACATGTTATCCCATGAATTGCCGTGAATATCAATAGTGATGCACTGTTTTGTGTATGATTATGATTTTCTAAAAAGCTATGCCTCATATATTTTAGGAATAAGAATTCTGTCTTAAATTTGTCATCAGACTCTATTATGAAATTAATTAAAATTATCAAACCACGGACAATTTAGATTACAATGTTTTATTATGCATCGTGTATTTTAAAATGTAAACATTTTTAATAATGTTCAATCATGGCTGTTTTCCTTAAAATATCACTTTGTTAATTTTTTCATTACTTCCATCTACATTTAATACAAGGATGTTTGGCTGCCGAATGCTGCCAAATAGGTAAGAATATAAAAAACCGTTAACGACTCCGTGAATGCGCTCAAATATTAACAATGAATTGATACCAACTCATTAACAAGGCGTTAATGCCGGCTGGGAGCAGACGAACATGCCAGAATTCATACAGAGCTTAAAAGAGGCTGTAAGCCAGGGGTGTCAAACATACGGCCCGCGGGCCGAATACGGCCCACTAAGGTGTCCAGTACGGCCCGCGGGATGATTTGAACAATAATATTAAATATCAAATATTTTTTATTATCATTATAAGTAGTAGTAGTAGTATTAAGTCTATGTCCGGGTATTCGCTGCAATATTGTGTTTGGTTTTATTCATTTTTTTATTTTATCATTGATCATTTAACTGCTCTTCTCTTGCGCTTCTGCCGAAACCTCTAACACGCATGCGCATTCTAAATTGGCGCCTAAATCTAATTTCCTCGGCTATTTGAAGATGTGTGGCAAGCACTCGCGATTTTAAAAAAATGTCCAAAAAAAGAAAAATTGATCTGGAAGGGCGGATGTTTCAGGAGAAATGGAAAGAGAAGTATTTCTTCTGTGAGGTTAACGGCAAGCCGGTAAGTTTAATCCGCTCACAAGCCGTGGCTGTGCAAAAAGAATACAACATTAAACGGCACTATGACATACACGCAGAGAAATATGATAAATACACTGGACAGCTCCAAATGGAAAAAGTTAATGCTTTAATCCGCTTAAAAAAAAAATTTGTTAAAGGAAAGTTCTCATTTGTAGTGTAGAGTTAATGTTCATATCCAAAGTGAATGATATATTTTTTTCATTTGCATTAACCATAAAGAATTTATTTTTGTATATGATTCTTTCTAAGCTATTGAGTTGTTAAAGGCAGCTTTTTTAAATTGTGAAGTGTTTTTCTAGTTTGTAAATTATATTGTAGACTATAGCTTCATATTTAATGTAACTGTCTGTACACAGAGTCTGCAGCATTTTTTATTTCTTATCTGACAAGTAATATTCATGTTCAAAGGAAAGGATTTTGCTTGCCATTACTTGGCATTGTTTTTCCCCCAAAAAGGAATATGAGTGTTAATGAACAGTTTCTGAGGACTTGTTACATGCAGTTTTACAGAATATAGTGTATTTGTTGTAATTTGATGGACTATGATTAAAAAAACAAATTCGGCCCGCACATGGTCACATTTCTTCTCATCCGGCCCTCACCTTAAAATGAGTTTGACACCCCTGCTGTAAGCCGTTACCATGCTCTACCGAGCTCTCCAGTGCTCGTAACGATTTTGCATCGGTCTAGACGTGGAGCAAATTCGGCTCACTGGACGGGGGCCTAAACTTCGGATTAAGCGCAAAGGACTGCTATCCAAAGATGTTGTGAGCTTACTTCACAATGCACGTCCGCACACCTCTGCCCACACTATTCAGACTCTGCAAAAACTTCATTTTGAGGTCTTGAAGCATTTTCCCTATAGTCTCGATGTTGCTCCATCAGACTTTCACCTGTTTGGTTCCCTGAAAGCAGCTCTACGAGGATGAAGATTCACTTCTGATGAAAAAGTGAAGGCAGCGGTGCCTTCATGGTTCGCAGCTCAGCCTAAAACATTCTTTAATGAGGGAATAAGAAAATTTGTTGGCAGATGAACAAGTGTATTGAAAAACAAGAGGATTACGTCTAAAAATGCTCTATTTTACTTTTCTAAAATTTTATTAAAGAAAACTTAATGAAACTTAATCAGCCAGAATGCAGATGATAATTTTGACTCACACTTGTACATAAAGACAGAAGGCACATATCTGTTTCTGGAAAGCAAGCCGTGAATGCTTCATCCTTCATCAAATCCTACTCATGTCTTGACATGAGCATTCACCTCTCCAAATTTATGAACAGAGTCTGTGAACACTTGGGTTACATAAAATCATTCAGTTTCTTTGGTCTCACAGCTGAACAAATGAAACAATGTTTCCCAATGAACACACGGCTCAAGAGGCTTAAGCAGAATTGGATATTGTGATGACAGACATTAGGGTAGATTTAAGAATAAAACATTCTTAAATGTTGTGGTAAATAGCTGTTACATAGACCAGTTCATGTTTATTTTGAGCTGCTGTGTAATTTGGTCTGGTACAAGTGTGTGTTTTTTTTTTTTTTTTTATTAATTTATTTATTTTTTTTATTGAACAGATGGCAAACCAGCTGGATGTATAATGAAATTGTATAAAAGAAGTATATAGTATAATCAAAGTGGTTTTGTACCTGGCAGAGTAAAGAGAATGGCTCAGGAAGTGAGGATAATTTAGGTCAAAATCAAGTCTTGAATTTGCCCATACATTCGTGAATTCCCAACTTTTTGCTTCAGTCTGAATACTTCAGCTGTTGTACAGTAAATAGTCCTCGTTCAAATGGGTTAATGCTGTAATGGATTCACTTCAATCTGTGTCTGACATTATTATAACAATAATATTTACTACTTCTTCTTTGTCTTTCGGCTAATCCCTTTCAGGGGTCGCCACAGCGAATCATCTGCCTCCACCTAACCCTATCGTCTGCTTCCTCTCTCACTGCATCCATAAATCTCCTCTTTGGTCTTCCTTTAGACCTCCTGCCTGGCAGTTCCAACCTCAACATCCTTCTACCAATATGCTCACAATCTCTCCTAACAATATTTACCCTTCTATATTATTATAATCAAATATTAATGTAATCATTTGTATTATATGTAACACTGTGGGCTTCTAAGGCACATAGCCAGTTGTTGTACCCACAAACTGTAGTCCTTGCTTGTTTCTTTCTAATACAAAAGTCCTCTTTTTCACTGGACTTATTCTAATGGCGGGGGGGGAAATGTCAAAGAACCCTTTTGAGCTCAGACACAATCAGAGACATTCATGATTTGGCCCTTCCACCAAGCATTGTTTAACATTACTCAAGTTATATTTACAGTAAGATACTAAGAATCTCAACCTGAAACAATTGCTGTGTTTGACCTTAAACTACCAACCAGTTCTTCTGGATAGGAATCTCCAACTGAATATAGACAATACAGTGATTAAACCTAGTAACTCTCAACTATATTAGGTTAACTTAAAAATGAAAAATTTAATATCGGTCATATCTGAGCTAGTCAGCTAATTAGGTCTCTTAGTTAGGTAGCTGGTTCCGGTAGAGTTGTGTTGTTAATTTATGTTGTTGCATGTACAGTATGTAGCACCTTGGTCCTGGAGGAACGTTGTTTTGTTTCACTGTGTACTGAACTGTATATGGTTGGAATGACAATAAAAGCCTACTTGACAAAAATATTAGATACTAACTTGAGAGAATTACCAATATAGACCTAATTGACTTATGTATTAGATGTTCGATTAAATGTGTATCCAGTGTTGAGGGTGAGACAGGAGGAGGTTAGTGGTTAGTTTAAAAACTATAGATGACAAAGACATGTAGCTCATAAAGACAAATGTCTATTGGTAATATACAGTAGTGACAATTGTTAATACAGCTAGAAAAAATAGAACTTCATTGTGTTTCTATGCTGTTTTGTGGACTTTCTTAGTATTTGTCTATAGTATTTGACTAAGCACTACTTAAGGAAAGGTATATCATAGCAAAGGTACAAACCGGATTCCAAAAAAGTTGGGACACTAAACAAATTGTGAATAAAAACTGAATGCAATGATGTGGAGATGGCAAATGTCAATATTTTATTCAGAATAGAACATAGATGACAGATCAAAAGTTTAATCCGAGAAAATGTATCATTTTAAAGGAAAAATATGTTGATTACAAATTTCACGGTGTCAACAAATCCCAAAAAAGTTGGGACAAGTAGCAATAAGAGGCTGGAAAAAGTAAATTTGAGCATAACGAAGAGCTGGAAGACCAATTAACAGTAATTAGGTTAATTGGCAACATGAGTGGCAGTGTCTCTCAGAAGCCAAGATGGGTAGAGGATCACCAATTCCCACAATGTTGCACAGAAAGATAGTGGAGTAATATCAGAAAGGTGTCACCCAGCGAAAAATTCCAAAGACTTTGCAGTTATCCTCATCAACTGTGCATAATATCATCCGAAGATTCAGAGAATCTGGAACAATCTCTGTGCGTAAGGGTCAAGGGCGTAAAACGATACTGGATGCCCGTGATCTCCGGGCCCTTAAACGACACTGCACCACAAACAGGAATGCTACTGTAAAGGAAATCACAGAATGGGCTCAGGAATACTTCCAGAAACCATTGTCAGTGAACACAATCCACCGCGCCATCCGCCGTTGCCAGCTGAAACTCTACAGTGCAAAGAAGAAGCCATTTCTAAGCAAGATCCACAAGCACAGGCGTTTAAAATGGAGTGTGGCAAAATGGAAGACTGTTCCGTGGTCAGACGAGTCACGATTCGAAGTTCTTGTTGGAAATGTGGGACGCCATGTCATCCGGACCGAAGAGGACAAGGACAACCCAAGTTGTTATCAATGCTCAGTTCAGAAGCCTGCATCTCTGATGGTATGGGGTTGCATGAGTGCGTGTGGCACGGGCAGCTTGCATGTCTGGAAAGGCACCATCAATGCAGAAAAATATATTCAGGTTCTAGAACATCATCTAGTCATCTCTTTCAGAGAAGACCCTGCATTTTTCAACAAGATAATGCCAGAGCACATTCTGCATCAATCACAGCATCATGGCTGCGTAGGAGAAGGATCCGGGTACTGAAGTGGCCAGTCTGCAGTCCAGATCTTTCCCCTATAGAGAACATTTGGCGCATCATAAAGAGGAAGGTGCGACAAACAAGGCCCAAGATGATTGAACAGTTAGAGGCCTGTATTAGACAAGAATGGGAGAGCATTCCTATTTCTAAACTTGAGAAACTGGTCTCCTCGGTCCCCAGACGTCTGCTGAGTGTTGTAAGAAGAAGGGGAGATGCCACACAGTGGTGAAAATGGCCTTGTCCCAACTTTTTTGGGATTTGTTGACAACATGACATTTTGATTCACCATATTTTTCCCTTAAAATGATAAATTTTCTCAGTTTAAACTTTTGTTCCGTGATTTATGTTCTATTCTGAATAAAATATTGACATTTGCCATCTCCACATCATTGCATTCAGTTTTTATTAACAATTTGTTTAGTGTCCCAACTTTTTTGGAATCCGGTTTGTATATCATTGAAATATTATCAATAGATCAATACATCTAATATTATGTAGGTGCCCCTTGTGCCACAGAATTAGCTCTGACCTGTTGCATGGGCTCTACAAGACCGCTGAAGGTGTGCTGTTAGCTGTTTAAGTTCTGCAAGTTGTATGGTTGGACCTCTATGGATTAGACTTGTTTTTTTTCCAGCACATCATAGAGATGCTTATTTGGCTTGAGATCTGGAGTCTTTAGAGGCCTTCAGTTTGGACCAGTTTGGTCATGTTTTTAAAACCATTCCTGAATAATCTGTTGAATGTAGCAGGGGATATTATTTTGCTCAAAGAAGCCACTGCCATTAGACAATTCTATTCCCATGAAGTATTGTTCTTGGTTTGCACACACTGTTTTAGTGAGTGGTAAAAAGTAAAGTATATCCACATGAGGCGGCGCGGTGGTGTAGTGGTTAGCACTGTCGCCGTGCACCTCCAGGGTCTGGGTTCGATTCCCCGGCCAGGCTCGATTCCCGTCTCTGTGTGCATGGAGTTTGCATGTTCTCCCCGTGCTTGGTGGGTTTCCTTCGGGTACTCCGTTTTCCTCCCACAGTCCAAAGATATGCAGGTTAGGCTAATTGGCGTTCCTAAATTGCCCGTAGTGTGTGATTGGGTGTGTGAGTGTGTGTGTGTGCCCTGCGATGGATTGGCACCCTGTCCAGGGTGTACCCCGCCTAGTGCCCGAAGTCTCCTGGGATAGGCTCCAGGTCCCCTGCGACCCTAAATACAGGATTAAGCGGTATAGAAAATGAATGAAATGAATGAATGAATATCCACATGAATTGCAGGAGCCAAGGGTTCTGAGCAAAACAATGTCCAGAACATCACACTGCATCAGCTGGCCAACCTTTTCAGCAATTTATGCTACAGCCAGTCTTTACACACCATGCACATCAATGAGGCTTAAGAACCCATGACCCTGTTCACCAGTTGTCCTTTCTCTAGGAACTAGGTACTAAGGTACTAACCACTAAATACGCCGGACATGCCACAAGACCTGACGTTTTGGAGATCCTCTGACCCAGTCGTATAATCATTTGTCAAAGTCACTTACATCCTTATACCCTTATCTCACCTACTGTACACGGCGGCCATAAGTATGATTCATCACAATTCACAGCGAGTTTTGACGTAGTGACTGTTTCCAATCTTTCTGCAAGAAAAATTAAACGTGTTTCTCGCGGACCCTGCAGAACCTCACGGAACAGCAGGCAATCACTGCCGGTGGGTCGCATTGCCGAACACCGCATCTCACCATGAGTCAAACCGCATAGGTGAGGTTTTTCCTACTTCTTAACAAATCAACTTTGAGAACTGACTGTTCACTTGATGCCAGATACATTCCACTCCTTGAGAGGTTTCACTATAGCGAGATAATCACTGTTACTCCACAGTAACAGTAATTCACTGTTCACCTCTCAGTGGAATTGTTGTCTTAGCTGATTGGTTTATATAAAAAATTGGGTACACATCTTACATTCCTGTTCTTGAATGACAAAAGTGAAATCTGATGGTATATTCTGTCATGGTATTCCATCTGCATCAAGGTTCAGTGTGTTATGAAATCTGAGACGCTTTTCTGCTAACCATGATTATAAAGATTGGTTATTCGACCTGTTGTAGACCTCCAGTTACATCAACTAGTATGTCCTTTATCCTCTAACTTCTCACATGAGCATTACACAGAACCATTTTGCACACTTTGTCAGTATCTGCTGATCTCCTGTGATATTAACACACAAAGTCAATAGAGATCACAGAGCTCACATTTGTCTCTGTTTTTGGTATGTGAACATTGAATATCTTCACCTGTATCTGCATGATTTTGTGTATTGCACATGATTTTGATTATAATTGCATGTACTGCCATTGAGATATTGTCAGTGCTGAGTGCTGGCTCCCATTGGCTGGTACTGAAGCAACTGTGTGTGAGAGATTTGTGTATTATTTGTACGATTGCGTGTTCATATTTATCTTCACTTGGTATTTTGGAAAAGTTATAATAAGGATTTTTCTCTTATCCCTGTAACTTTATTTAGTCCATCTAAATCCCTTGGCATTGGGCTCCTCCATTCCCTTCTTAGCCTAGGATTAACAAAAAGTCTTCAAAATCCTCAAGGGTAATAGGAGACTGAATTTTCTGTAAATGCAGTTTTCTTTTGTTTCTAATATCTTCTCTGCATGTTTATTGTGTACTGTATGTTCAGCTTTAGAGGAGACCTAGCTGTGGGCAGCTTTTATTAATTATGCTTTATTGTGACTTACAAGTCTTTAAATTTTCACTCAAAAAAGGGGAAATAGTGTTAGGGTTACACCTGACCACCAACCTGCATGATATATTTGTCCCCTCACAAATGTATGTAATTTAATGGAAGTGTTCGTATCCTACTTGTGTGTGAGCTGGAGCAGATTGAGCCTCAGGCAGTACGGGGAAAGACTTGTGTACACAGAAAGTTAAGAGTTAGAAACCGTTCCTGCTCGTCTAACTGAGGTTCTCTGTTCTTGAAGTAGATGAATCTACTGTAATGAATCCTTCTCTCCCCATTCACCAGATTTTTCTTAATCCCCTTTGTTATCACTTGCTGGCTTGAAGGATACGGGCTTGCATAACGTGTTGGCAGAAACAACTCCAGTGTCATTCATCCGTTTTTATTACTAGTTCACACGCTTCATCGTTCTTGTCAATCTCTGTACCTTTTGTGCTATGTTTGCATGGGAGCATGCGCTTGTGTAAGGGGGTGTTGGGGTGTATGTTGTATGTGATTTTTCTGAAATACTTTATAGCAACTGCTATAGACATATATTTCACACTCCACACTCAGCATTTTTTTAAAACATTTGTGATCTCAGTGCTTTGTAACTGTAGCCTATATTTTCCATCAAAACAGAGTTTTAAGAGCCAAGAATAAATGGCAGTCTTGTCTTAGCAAATTGACAAGAAAGGAAAGATAAGATAAGAAAATCATCAAAGATTAGATCAATCTTAAATTTTTTTAAATAAAAATCTCTGTTATATGTTATGTTTGGCCCCAAATCTTATTTACATGGAAACCCCAAATTCCTAGGACTTGCTTCTCCCAAAACTGCAATGCATTTAGTCAGTTGAAAGATGGTTTGCAATTGGCTCAGACACCATTGGGTCAGCAACCCCTCCCCCCCCTTCAGACATTGCCAGAACATGAAAACTATGTGCTATGGTGTTCAGTATGAGCACTTCATAAACTAATTAATTAAAACAGATTTACCCCTGGGATTGTTGAGCAATTGTCTTTCTTTTTTTCCTCTACTATACATTCTCTGATAGGAGAGTACATTAGTTATCATTTCTGGTATGTGTCTTCTCACTTCCTTCCAAATTTAATAGCAATGAATCATGTTGCCTCTCCACATATTATTCATCCTTACAATTACTCTATCTGGAAAATGGTGGCATTTGATTTATTAATGTCTTGTGCCATCCTTCATTATTCATGGTTAAATTATATTGTGTAGATTGAAGAAGTGAGAGCAAATGTTTCTTGCAACAGACTGCCCAAAAAGAGTGCCTAAAGATAAAGATATAAAGATAAAGTAAATTGGTTGTTTATGTAATGACCTCATCGGCAACCTCATTTTCCCTCTCATCTGTTCCAACCACTCCGCATTCAGCATCAAGTCTAGTCAAGTAGACTTTGTCACTTCAACCATATACAGTTAGTGAAACACAGTGAAATGGTATCACTTTTGGTGAAACCCTAAAAAACTCACACAACAACTGTGCACTGTATGTGTTCTTTAATATAAACTTTTCTGTAGACAGCACAGTCTGTGTGAAAATTTACTTTCAACGCCTTTGTAATATTATAGTATGCTAAAACATTTTTAGGTAATTTTTTTAATAACTACTGTACTGATTGAATTTTACTGGGGTTTCACAGTCGAATTTGGCCAAATTTGACGTAACATATAGACTTTGTTTCACCGCAGTCGGCCAACGTGAGGAGAAGATATTCTACTTTGAAATTTAAATGGAAAACATAAAAACATCATAAAAAATCGACTTGGAAAAAAAAATCATTAGCTCTTCTTAAAATTCAACTGATTGCGCAATATTTTTTTAATACGTGCTTATGAGTGTGCAGTTGAAATCTACATAATAAATGCGATCACACCTTAAAAAATTTAAGTGCATTCCAAAATTCAGCGGATAGCGTTGTACATCTTTAAAACGCGCTCATGAGAATTAAATTCTATGCGAACGAAGTCGCAGGCACATTTAGTTAAGAAAATAGCTGATAATTTCTTACCGTAATGTGCAGAGGCATTTTAATTGGGTTCAAATAAAGACACATCTTTGTGTCCAGATTGGCCAAATCAAATTCTGTAAACCTGTGTTACCTTTTATAGTGTCTGTAGTCATGGTAGATGTTAGAACTTCAGTTTATTTAAATAAAAAAAAAAAACATTATTTACACTTTGGCATCATCACAGGTAAAAGGAGATGTGCCAAAATGAGACGCTACACTATTATATGTTTGCTTTGGAAGTAAATGAATCATTTATATCACAGTCACTTTTTTCAAATTTTCCTAATTCATGTAATACTGACAAGGCTCCAAGTGAGCCAAGCCAATAACTTATGTAGCTCTTGTTAAAAAAATAATAATAATAATTATAATTTTCTGCATGCTGTTTCTGAGCAGGACTACTTTTATCAACATTTTGCTGCGGGTTGAACATTTTAACTTGAAACCAGTTGATACACCAATTTATTTTTTACTGTTTTCAGAAGTGGGATATTGAATCAGTTAGGATAGTACAGTGTTGAAGTAACTACCCCAACAGAGCTCTCTGCCAACAATAAAAAAAAGCTTTCCTTCCCTCTTTGCAGAAATCTGAGCTCTGCAATAAGACCACCTCCGCCATCAAATACACTGCCTCTTACAAGTACACACGTGCACATAAGTAAATTCATAGAAATTGAGTCCCCTATGCTTGCCACCTCCAATCCTGTGACTGACAGTGTTTTCATCTCTTGATCCTGTGTTTAAAAACTATTTGTGCTCATGATGTACTGCTTGAAGGGGACTACCAGCAGGATTATTTTTGCTGTGGTGGTGAAGCTTTGATCACTTCATACCTCCCTCTCAAAATGTTCTATAACCGTGCCATTGAGCATGTGGATGCACACGTACACCAAATTCTGACTAGGCAGCCGTGCTCTTTCAAGCCATGCAGTAGATAGACTCATGGCGTATAACCATGTCATGTGAAGAAGCATTACGATTAATGTAATTTGCTTTATAAGTGATTTTGTGTGTGTATGCAAGTGGGGGGAGAGATTACTAAGCATCTGCCTTTTCTTTTTGTATCCCCAGGTATGCTATTCTGTGTGGACTTCTGTCAGAATACGAATCTATCCAGAATAAAATAAAGAATGGCTATCTCTTCAAAGTAAGTTGAACATTCACTTAATTACCTTTTTGCTACTATTACTACTATACTACTACTTTACAATGTTGGGGAAACAATTTAATCTACTGTATGTTATGGGCAGGTTAACTTTGAGTTCATGAAGAGGCGGTTGAGTCTCTGGGTTGCTGAACCACTGCTCTATGCCCATAAAAGTGTCACAAGGGGAAGAGAAACCGGGAAAAAAAAAACGATAAATCCGTGGACAGTGAAAAGGCAGATTGAGATTAGGATGCCTGGAAAGCTGTCCATTCATGTTGTTCCCTACTATCACTTGTTGAGGGTTGCATACAAATAAAAGGAAGAAGAAAAAAAGACATGTTTCATAAGCACAGAGACAAATAAGCGTTAGGCGTTAAGAGTTATAGGCCAGAGTGTGTGGTTTAATACTTTCCTGAATATTAACATGCATTTTTGTTCTGGTACTTTAGAGCAAGATTTAACAGGTCATGTTGTGTAATGTAATGAATTCTTTTGCTTTCTTTGTTTCTCCCAAATATCAGGATCATTTGGATATAGCCATTGATCTGAAGCCACAGGATCCGCTGTCTTATTACCTGCTGGGCCGCTGGTGCTATGCTGTGAGTAAAGACAGTTTATCCACTTGATTATTTTGTTCATTTTTTATATTGGTGCCAGAACAGGATTGTTCCACTTGTTCCTATTTCATATCCTGGGTTTTAGAAATAAATTAACTTTTTTGAGTGTCATTTTGATTTTAAATGACAAAGCATTCAGACATCAGAATGGCTGCATCCATGTTTTTGTATTTGCAGCTCTTATGGGAGTTCCAGGAACAAAGTAAATGATTAACAAAGATAAATGTATAATCTTTGATGTGATAAAGCTTTTTGGTAGGACAAGGTTATGTAATATTTAGAAAGGAGTCTATCAGCGTCAGTGCTTTGTAACAGTTTGTAGGTTTCCTGAGACAGGAAAGTCTTCAGGACCACAGTTTTGGTTTCTTTTTTTTCTTCTTTTTTTTATTAACATAATAAGCTGCTTCTTGTTTGTGCTATTAACCTCAAGAGCAAATGAGTGTTTATATCTTTTTTAAGCATTAACAAGACCCAGCATGTCTTGCAAATATTCTCCAACATTCATTAATAATTGACAAAATGTAATCTTTGACAAATCATTGTGTAAGTATTGTAACTTCAGGCCCCGTGCACTTAAACAAAAAGTAGTCCAGACATGTGAAGAATTTGAGAGGTTGTCACATGGAGGAAATGACCGATCCTGCACATGGCAGATCATCCAGTATTTCCTCTAATGCTGCAGTAGGTTTCCTTGTAGGCTGCCACCCTATTAATGTTTTTCATTTTGTAATTTTGTCTATTTTGAAGGGATGTCCTGGTCTTGGTAGTGTCATTGTAGCACCCCATTTTCTCCACTTTTTAATGATGGCCTTTACAGTGCCCCATGCGATTTATTTTTTATTTTTTTCTATAACCCTGTCCTGATTTGGGGGTGTATACTGTATATCATTATAACCTCCTTTTGGACCATGGCTTTAGCAGTCAGAAAATCTTGATAGAACAGCTGATCTTTATTTTGGGTTCACCATAATCACTTTATTAAATAAAATATGTATGATAATTACTTTAAAACATGGCTTTGAATGTACAGTAATTTGTTAATTTTGAACACAGTCACAGTTATAAAAGGGTGTGTCCTATTTTACAACCAGGTTATTTAAAAAAAAATGTAAAAAAAAAATTTTTTAAACATTTCTGTTTGCATCTACACATCTCATCGTATTAAAGTTGGTAAAAGATCTGACATGATTTATCTTGGTTTTATTTTTTGACATCATCAAACCTGCAATTTTACAAGGCTGTGCAGATTTCTCTTAATCCAATGAGCATATGGAGGAGTAGCTGGAGATGACTTGTCATTACTGATGTCTAACACCAATTTGCAGAGTATTATTATTACTGCACAAAGCTGTAGTGTTAAGCCTGACGTACGTCTGTACACCTTGTATTGCACCTTCTTACAGAGAACAAAGACAACTGTTCCAGCGCTAGATTTTTCCTGGAAATGAACTTAAACCTAGTCTGTCTGTCTGTGTGTGTGTCTTTGTGTTTGTGCATGCATGTGCAATTCTGTTTAAGCAACACTTTTATTGTTAAGACTTTGAAATATCTAAAAGTTTTTATTACTGTCTCTGGTTTTGATGAATATATGCTTCTACTGTGCTTCTATGAGTGTTTATTCCCATGTTTTAATTTTTATAATTGTTCTTATTCAGCTAATGCAGATATGCTTCTCTATTATTTTTTTATACTATATTGTATACAGTATACTGTATTGTTTAGTACAGTATACTGTATAATCCATATAATAATTATCCTTTTTTAAACTGACATTATTTGAAATGTTTTATAATGTTATATATGTTTGTCTATTAGAGAAAATAAATGACTTTTCTTGCTTGTCATACAGTATGTACAGTTTAGAAAATGCAGTACTATAGGCGTCTCTTCCAGGCATACAGTCCTGTAATGTGATCTTATTTAAAGATCTGATTAAAGTCTGTTATAAATTCCTTCCAACCCATGCATGTGTATGTTCTCTGTATATGTGGATGGGTGTTTATGTCTCTCTGTGCATGTGTTTGTGCACGCAGGTGGCCCAGTGTACATGGATTGAAAGGAAAATTGCTGCTACATTGTTTGGAGAGCCTCCGAGCGCAACAGTCCAGGATGCCTTGCAGAACTTCCTGAAGGTACTGTAGGCCTCACTCTCAGAGTGGAAAAACTCTGCAACCTTAAAGATGAGGCTTAGTGCTTAAGACTTAATGCACGTTTGTGCATGGTTGAAAAAAATAAGCATTAAAAAGTCAGCCATCATGTTTGGATACCATTACATACAAAATATACTACACAGAGCTGCATATGTACAGAGCAGAGCAAAATTCAGCTAAAAGCTGTTTGCTAATAATGTAAGATCATAAAATGTAGAATCATAAGCCATCATTATTTTAAAAAAATTCAACCGTAAAGCCTGGTCTCAGTAGTGTAGCTTGTTGAATTTCTGGATCTTCCCACCATCTGCCTTGTGCAGGAGTACAGAGGCCTGTTTGTGTAGTGATGAGTTCGTATTTGCACCTGAATTGTGCCTGAAGCAAGTTAAAGAACAAACCCTGGGTATTTAACAGGATTTAATTTTTGTTCGCATATTTCATATGTTTATATAAAGAAATAAAATCACTCCTGGCCAGGACTCTCACTTGCATGACTCTTCTTCGTCCTGTGTATCTCTTCCTTCAATTTTTATTTAAGCAGCATGTGTTGCAACTTGTTGCATCTCGTCTGGATGCCAGGAGCTGTCTCACTTTCTAACAAGCTCGTCCTGTAGTTCTACCGCATCCCTTGGCTGTAGTTAGCTAGAAAAACAGAACTTCAGCATCGGGAAACAGGTTCAGGGTGAAACTCTTCTAATGTAACTTAAAAAAAAAAAAAGAATAAAAAGGTTGCCGACCAGCTTCCATTCATTTGAAATGTCAGTTAATCCCATCGTTCCTGCTCACAGCTACTCAGTCTGTTTAAACCTGAAGTGAATGAGAAGATTATTTTTAAGACTCAGTCTGAATGAGAAGATCCTTTGTAAGACTGGGCTAAAGAAGGAGATCCTTTTCATCAACATCCATGAAGATCGACTTCCGTCTCTCTTCAGCCAACAGAGGCGGTGTTGTACTGTATGTTGGACAAACCTAATATTTTAATGGCTTAAATTATTGTTTGAATGACTGTGATTTGAAGCATCAGGGAAACATTTCAAGTTTAATTGGTGGAACACACTTCAGTGCTTTGCTGTTTCCTTTTTGTGTCATGGTTAAATTGATGCAAATATAGATTAGGTGATTGTTTATTTTGATGAATGGGCAAGCATTGGTTTGTCTCGTTAATCACCAAATCCTCAGGGTGTTTATACTAACCATTTAGCTGCAAAAAATAAAATAAAAATTTAGCTGTTTGTTTTTGTTTTGTTTTTTCTTCCCCCCATTACTATTACACTGCTTTCTTATCAAACAAAAACAAGACACAGGAAAAATAAAATGCTGATTTGCAAATACTGAAGCAACAGGATTTAATCATATAATCAGCTCTTCAGTGGGATTCTGTTAATGCTCTTTTTTGTTGTGCTTGCTTTCACAGGCAGAGGAGATGTGTCCCAACTACTCCAAGTTCAATTATGTGTTTTTAGCAAAGGTAAACAATTATAGATACACATCTCTATGTATGTAGATGGCTTTTAATGCTTTTGATCCCTCAATGGTGATTTCTTTGTTGATTTTTAGTGCTATAAAGACCTGGGCAAAAGGAACCAAGCCAAGATGATGTGTGATGCTGCCTCTGAAATGAAAACAGTAACTAAAGAAGTGAGTTAATAAAGTGCATACAGTCCTGTCTATATATTTCTAGTTGTGTACATATCAGTTTTGGTCTGTATATATTTCTGCATCAAATTTAAAACAAATTTTGTGTTGTCTGCCACAGGACGAGGATGCACAAAAGGAGCTGGACTCTCTTCTCATGTCACTTTAGGTTGAAGCACAAACTACAGACTCTTCATGTCTCCTCTAGTTTTACTTGTAGTGATGGACTCATGTTGTGATGTATATGAGTGTAATCTTGACCGTCTCGATTTTTTTTTTCTGATGAATGTAGATGACATGACGTTAAAGACAATTGAACTTTGACTAAGTCAACATGACTTGTATACCACAAACCATATGACAAGTCATGTTCCAAATTATCATGGATCAAAGTTCACTTGTGAGTACATGACGACTGTTAATTTTTAAATATTTCTATCTTTATGCTGACTGGAGATGACTCAGTATTACGACAACTGGATTTTAATGAATGATCATCTTGCCTCGCAGTATGTGACACATGTCAGATTAACACAAACATCATAAATTAACAGATTCCTTCACTTTATTTTAGTACCATTACTGTATAGTTGTCAACAAAACATATATTTCTTAGCTAATCCACTAGAACAGTAAATAGGGCAGTGTCCCGCCCAGTCCCAGGCTTTTGTGACCAAGAACACTGACTTAGCTCAAAAAGTGGTAACTAATAGACACCAATCAGCCAAAATATTAACATTGCAGTATAACCACCTCATTTTGGGATAACATTGTGCCACCTGGGCAGCTCTGCAGATGTCATGCACGTGACAGATAGCGCGATCATCATTCTGGTCATCCCGGTTAGTTCGTGACAGCAGAGCTTTGTCCAGTGCATCCCATGGATGCTCGATCAGATTGGACTGTGGAGAGTTTGGAGGTCAGATTGGCAGACTTGGGCCCTTTGCCTGCTGAGCCTTGTGAGTGACAGGTTGTGGTGCACCGATTGTTCTGGTGCTTTATCTACTGTGGCCAGCATTTACTTTTTTTCAGCAGTGGAATTGGACGAGATGGGATGGCATTATTTCTCTGTGGGCATCGTTGGTGCCGATAATCTTGTAACCAGTTGGTTGCTGGTGTACTGTATAGTCGGGGTCAGTGTTGTTTAGTTTACCTGTCAGTGGTCATAATGTTATGGGTGATCAGTGTAATACAATAGTAAAGGCGAAATTACAAACAGTCTATGATTATTATCCTCTTATAAAAAAGTTTCTAATGTAGCACACCATGTTCGCTCTCTCAACCCAAAAATAGCCTGTGAGATGTGACATTATTACGATAAGATGTTCGAGAGTAAACCTATGTCGGCTATGTGCTGAAATTTGTTCCTTGGTCTTTCTACCTACATCCCCCGTATTCACATTCGACCCTTTCATCCATTCCAAACACAGTCACTTTAGTCAATTACAGTTTACTATACATGTCTGAACACTAATATCTTTGGCGGGTGCTGCGGTTGCGTAGCAGTTAGCACTGTGGCCTCGCACCTTCGTAGTTGAAAGTTTGAATCCTGCCTCGCGTCTGTGCATGGAGTTTATATTTGTTCCCCATGGCTTTTGCGTTTCCTCCCACAGTCTAGACATGTTGATTAAGGTTAATCGGCATTTCCAAATTCCCCATTGTGTGTGTGTGTGTGTATGTGTGTGCCCTGCGTTAGACTGGCCCCCTGTGCCCAGAGTCTAATGAGATAGGATCCAGACTTCTTCCCACGACCCTATACAGGAGAAGTTGCATAGAATATATTTGAATGAATTAATTAATTCTATAGTAGGGTTGTGTTTTCCTTTGTTCTTTTTTCCTTTGCTTTGTCCCTTTTTTCTTGACTTTATGACCTATGTTCAGTGCAATCCATTACACCACTGTAGCTTATCACACCTTTCCTTTCTTTTCTATTTTTTCACATAGGTGGAAAAACTCAAATGGTTCGCATTTTTTAATCCTTGGATGAATATACATTTATTTGAGATTATATTAGATATGTTGATTTTAATTTCTTAATGTGTTTTTCCTTATTTGTGTTTATGCCTGCCTACAACTTGTTTAAGCAAACTAATTACTGAATCTGGAAAATGTTGAATTGTTTTATCTTCATCATGTTTTCCTTGTAACAGGGTGGTGCTGTTTATATTTTTATACACAGTAATGGTTTTAGCTTTGTCCTGTAACACATTAGTAAAAGGAATACTGATGCTATTTTGATGATATTTTAGCCTGTTAGTTTTACTGTTTGTTGTGAATATTATCATGCTTGCCCCATTATCATTCGTGTGTTTTGCCACCGTCATAGTTCCTGTTCCTATCCCCGCATTTTTCTATATAGTTTGTCTACAGGATGCTTTTTGAATATCTGCAACTGTGGACAGTGAACCTTCAATTAGCCTGTACCTTCAATTCCAGACATAATCATTCTTGGCAAAGGTGCTTCAAAATGCTTCGAAATATGTAGACATTTACCAAACTCATAAAATGTGAAAGTTTTGGACAGTGATACAATTCTGCTTTGTATGAAGACCTATTATACCCAAATAGAAATGGCATCATATGGTTTCAGTTCTTAGTATAGGCCGCATGCATAAATGTTTACAGAGATATCTGTATGTAACCAAGCCATACATGTACAGTATGCTTGACTCTTTTCAACTAGTCAAAAAGAGCAGATGAAGGCCTGGCAAAAGAAAATGCAGGTCTGCCAAAAATTAAAAGCTACAGGATATACACTTACTTTAGACAATAAATTCACACCTTTAACATAAAAATTCAGCATCATTTATTAGAATTAATATTTGCATTAGTAAAGTGTCTGTCTGTCTGTGTGTGTGTGTGTGTGTGTGTGTGTGTGTGTGTGTGTGTGTGTGTGTGTGTGTGTGTGTGTACATTTGCACCCAAACACCATCACATTCTCTAATTTGTTATAACTTGATATATAACTTTTTGATTTAATCCTGCTCCTGAAATGTGGTTAAGTATGTGTAGGGATAGTTTTTTTCTGTTTTTGTATATGTTTCACATTTACCAAATAAGTTGTGTGTTGTGATAAATTATTTGAAGGGATTTTTTTTTTTGTCTCCAGCAACAGCAATGTATAATTAATTGTACTGTAGGTTATTCTTTATGAAGTTCTTCAACATAGTATGTAATCTGTGAATCTGTTGCATTCCTAAGTTTTGAATTTTAAAGTAAACAAATAATTGTACACACAAAAACCATACTCACTTTATAGCATTGACCACAAATGTGATTAATATATTACCCTCATTAAGTTGGTAGAATATGCGTGACATATTCTCTCTGTAACATCCAAGGCTGTGATTGGTAACCGGTCTGAGTCATTTGCAGTCAGTTGTCTTGATGAAAATAAAAAAATATCCTTGTTTAATCCTGAAAAGGAATGTATGTCTATAATCAACCAGAACTGTTTCTCTCCTGCAATGGATGTCTAGAACAGGATGTGTTTAAGGAGATTAAAGAGAGGCAAAGTTATTCATTGTCCAGACCTGGCCTCCAACAGTTGACTGTACTTAATATAAATTAGTTACTTTTTAATTTGTAATTTAATTAGTTGTAATTTCCTGTTTATAGTACTTGACTTTTTTTTCCTAGTGGTTTAAATTTTGTGATTCTAACCCTAGACAGCTAGCACTGGGAAATCCTGAACCTTTAAAGATAAATGTTCTTTTCTTGCAGGTTGTCAAGTATTGTGTGGCAGTGCTATATTTATGCTTATGAACTAATCGGTCATAACTTTATTACCAACTGTGTAATATTGTTTACTGTGCGTCCCCTTTTGTGTCACCAAAACACAGGTTTGCCCTGTTGTGGCATGGACTCAACAACAAACACATACAGTATGGCATGCTTTTTATGACCGTCTCCTCCAAAAGAAATAAAATTCAGTTAAATAAATGCACACTAAAGTAAAATGGAACAAAATATCAAGATTGCATTGAAGTAAAATTTGGACCAAGGATAAAAGTTAAAAGTAATAGAACACATGGAAATTTAAATAAGAATAAAATTGCAAAGTAAGTATGAAATCTACAAATATGATACAGGGGAGTATATAAGGACAGTTAGGCAACAACATAATGATTATCATGACTAAGTATTGCTATGTCCATATTTTATGTGTGCATCAGTGTTCAGGGCTTGAATAGCCTGCAGTAAGTTGGCCATTCTTCCTCTGGTGGCCTTCAGGGATTGGTAGGACTTCCCCGACCACAACAGAGAGAAAGAGAGAATTCCATTATTTGAATGGCTGAGGTCTTTCACTATCTTCCTGTCCTTTGGTCCTGCACCACGTGCTGTAGATGGAGTGCAGGTCTGGGAGCTCAGCGTTTCCAAATCCCATTACGATGTTCTCAGTGATGCAGACGTAGAAATTCTTTAGCACCTTGGAGAGCAGTTTAAAGACCTTGAAATAGGAAGTAGTGAGGAAACATGTAAGGTGGTAAAAAAAAAATTATATGCTTTCACAATGGTGTTGATGTGACAGGTTCTGCATGATCCGAACACTAAGGTTCTGGAAAATGTATACTCCCACAGTGTCATTCTACTGGTCTTCTCTCTTGCTTCATGCTCAAATCCACTATCAACTCTTTGGACTTGCAGATGTTCAGGGAGAGGTTGTCCTCCTGGTACCAGTTCTGCAGGCTTTTAATCTGCTCCATGTGGGGGTTTTCTCATTGTTATCGGTGTTCAGGCTGGCCACAACAGTGTCGTCAGCGAACTTTGAGACCACACAGAGTGACCACGCAGTCATGAATCTGTAGTGAGTTCAGAAGTGGTTTTAGGACGCAACCCTGGGGGGGCTCCAGTGTTGAAGGGGAGGAGGGGTGTCTGTTCACTCAAACTGCATGTTATTTGCAACTCAGAAAGTTGGAGATCCCAGGTCATCCAGCTTGGTGGTGAGTAGTGAGGAAATTTTAGTGTTAAATGCTGAATTGTTATCATACTGTAATTCTCTTTTCTGGTGTCCAGATGGCTTAGGGATGTATAGACGGTATTCAAACATTAATTGTCAGGAAGTAGTGATGAAGTGGTGATGAAGCCTCTGACCAACCTTCAGGACCAACATAACTGAGGTCATGGCTACAGGGTGATAGTCATTAAGGCAGGCAGGTTGGGGATTGTTTGGGGCAGGAATGAGAAATGACTGTTTAAAACTCATGGAAATTACTGATTGTGCCAGAGAAAGGTCTTGGGGAACACTCGTTCTAGATGGTCAGTGCAGGCTCTAGGCAACTAAGGTCTTAGCTGTTGCCACAGGCTCCTAGACTCACGGTGATTTTAGTTTCTTCCCATTGGACGTCTTCACCTCCTTCACCACACTGTGCACAATGTACTGTATGATGCAGTTTTATTTTCCTCCATGTTTCCATTAGTAAGCCTTGCGTCATAGGAAGTGGTGTAAGGTTTCAAAGCACTGATGATGTTTTTTTTTCTCCCACCCTAGACTTCTGGTTGGGAAACATTCTGCTGTTTTTTTTTTATACAGTATAATTTGCCAGTTTCCTGATGAATCCTATAAGAGCTTCCATAAACACATTGATGTCATCAGAGCTCCACCAGAACATGTCCCAGTCTGTGTAATCCAGGGCATCTTACAACACAGCCAGTACATGACCTCCCTTTGTACTGAAGTTTCGTGTTTCAGCCTTTGTTTGTATTTATTCATGAGGTTTATAGCGGCATGGTCCAATTTCCCAAACATGGATTTGGTCCATGGTCTTTGCCTTTTATTTGTCTTTGAAGGGAGTGTATCAGTGGTTCAAGATCCTTTCGTCCCTGGTTGCGCAGGAAATGTGCTGGTGAAAACTTGATGCTGCGCATCAGGGGTTGGCACTGTTTAATTCCCCCACCACAGTGAGAGCAGCATCCCAGTGCTGAATCTGGTGTTTAATGAGTGTGTCATAGAGTTCACTTAAGGCTGTGTCTGCCTGAGGTGAAATATAAAATGCTCTAGCTATGACTAATGTAAATTCCAGAAGAAGGTAAAAGGGTATAATTTGATATTGGCACCAGCTGATGTGTCATATCAACCTTGGCTTTTCTTGACTCCATGGTCAATTGTTGCTGGCAAAACAGTGGTCACTCTGACTGGAATGTGGTTTGCAGCCCCATATACTTACATTGTATGTTCTGACACCATTTTATCGTAGCCAGCAACTTCAGCAATTTGTGACACAGTAACTCTTCTGTCGGAGCAGAAGTGCTAACCTTTGCTCCATACACACATCAATGAGCCTTGAGTGCCTATTACAATTTGGCCCTTGTTTAACACCATGCGATACTCACATTTGCTCATTTTTTACTGCTTTAAAAACATCCAACACTTAGCCTACTACATCCCACCCTTTAACAGATGTCACTGTAATGAGAATTCATGTTACCTGTCAGTGGTTTTAATGTTTGGCTGATTTTATTTATTAAATTATTTAAAAACAATATATATTTTATGCTAAAAAAAAATATACTACTAATTATACACACATAAAGCTAGGCAGCTACAAATAAAGAGCTTTAGTTAATGTTTATAGAAGAAGAAATCATAGGCAGTGTTGTTGGTGCCATGTGGGCTGGTATCAGTATTTCATAAACTGCTGATCTTGGATGTTCATGTATAACAATTTCACAAAAGAAAGAAAAAATGCATTGGTTGGCCATTCTCTGGGCACAAATGAGTCAAAATGGGTCAGAGTGTGGGACTGTTAATCAGAGAAGAATAAACAGACAGAAGTAGCTCAGTGGTTAACCTACTGATTGGAAGGTTATTAGTTCAAATCCCAGCACTGCCACTTGAGTCTTTGAGCCCTTAATCTATAACTCCTGAATTCTATAAAATGTCACTCTGATTAAGGGCATCTGACAACTAATTGTAAATATAGGAAAGCCTGAGGCAGATACTGTACAACAGCAGGAAACGACACCAGGCTCCACTTCTGTCAGCCAAGAACAGGACTCTCAAGATAAAGTGGGCACAGGTTTACCAAAAATGAAGGGTTGTCCTCAACTTAGTGATGGCCAGAGGAGAAAAGCTAGCTTAATAAAGTTGAGCAATGTTTGAAGAATAATGTTACCAGGATAGCATTATTTCATCTTAGAATTATTGCCAAGATAAGGAATATATTGTCATCTTATCCTCACGGCATTGGCTCCCTGTAAAATTTTGCATCGATTTTAAAATGCTACTTTTGACCTACAGTATAGAGCATTAAACGGTCTCGCGCCGCAGTATGTGAGGGAGTTGCTAGTGTATAATGATCCATCACATCGAGTTTGATCTTAGGCTTTATCAATACCAGGTACTGTATTATGAAAACTACAGCAGGGGGCGGAGCTTTTTCTTATTAAACCCCAGTTATGGAATAGACTTGCAATTAATGTTCGGGACTCAGACACAGTCTCAGTCTCAAGTCTAGGCTAAAAACCTATTTATTTAGCCAAGCATTTTTATAAATAGATTTGTCTTAGGTAAGGGAGCAGATCTGGGGGACTCATGGACGTAGAGTATTATGGTGAACTGGTATGTTTAGATGCTGTCTTCCTCACTCTCATTGATCACTCCGGTTTGTTGACAGTGAGGTGATTGTTTGCTTTACATCTCAGGGAGCCCTCATGTTTGTGTTTCCTTCTGGTTCTCCCTTTTAGTTATGCTGTTATAGTTAGTCCTGCCGGAGTCCCTGCTTGCACTCTACAGTAAATATATATTCACTTCCATTGTTTAACCACACCTACTGTAACTGTTTTCTCTCCTTCTCTTCTCTTTTCTTCACTCTTCTTCTCCTTGTCTCTCTCTGTCGAGCTACGCATGCTGCTTATGCGCTGCCAGTGATCCAAACCCCGTCTGCCCTCTACACCTGTCTGACTCGTCCTGGTGCCTTACTTCTGGTGGGAGATCTTGTCGAATGGAGGCCCTGTGTGATCTGCTTGGGATGTGTGTGCTGACTGGGACGGTTCCACTTTACCATGAAGACGGTCCTGCCCTCGACTGATACAGACAGCTGTTCTCTGAGGACTTGTGACTGCAGTCTCTCGATAGTTCAGGACTGGAATTTTTTACACCTGAGATTCCATTAATGAACTGGACTTATATATATTAACTTGAAGGCATCATCAGTTATATTTAACTTCTAACACAGTATGACTGCAAAACAATTCCTACTTTCCATTTCACCCAAATGAGGAAGTTTTCTCTGGTGAATCTGGTTCCTCTCAAGGTTTCTTCTTCCTCTTGCCATCTCAGGGAGTTTTTCCTTGCCACTGTCAATCTGATCATTTTGATTTGTACACATTTTCGTACATTTCTTAGACATTCCATCATTTTCGTTTGATTCTGTAAAGCTGCTTTGCGACAATGATAATTGTTAAAAGCGCTATACAAATAAAATTGAATTGATTTAAATTGGGTACTTGGCCTTTCTGGTGGTCCAGGACAGTTTGGCCCTCACTGTTCTTAGGGCCAGTTTATCACCTGAGTCTTGGGTTCTTTTGCTGTCACATGATTGGCTAAAAGTATAGATAGGAGAGGATAGAGTTGTATGAATCAATAAGAGGACGGGTATTCTTATTGTTATGGTGAGAGTATTGTATTTTCCATAGTGAGGCAAACAAAGCAGTATAATAATATTGTGTTTTGATTTATTATTTAATGCTATTAGCAAAACACGTTATTTTTTGTGCAGTATGTGACCCGCATTCAAAGTGTGTACATAAGCATATAAATGCTCTTTCTCTTATATACATGCATTTGCGTTTGTCTATTTTTGTCCTAATGAGTCATATTAAGGAATTATATGGGAATTACATAACTCACATTAAATGCTATCTTTACTAGTTTCAACACATATGCAATAATGAGAGTTGTGTGTTCTTGTGCATAAAGTCAGGAGCTTGCTCTGCACTGCATCATGGGAATTAATACAGGAGTTACAGTACATTTTAATGCTATTCTGTCATCTTAAATAGAGATAGTTAATTCTCCTCTCTTGTTATTAATGTTTGCTATGTGCATTGCTTTCCACTTTGTTGTTTCAGTTGTCGGTGCAACTTTTTTTTTTTTTTTTCTAAATCTGTAATATCTTCATCTACCACTGTCTTTAAAATCTTTCAAAATCTGCAGTCTACAGTATACTGTCTGAGTCAAGCTTTTGCATTTATCCTTTTTTTTTTTTTTTTTTTTAGCTCAGCAGAGCGGGCGAGACATGGTGGTGTTGATGTGTCAGTAATCAGCTTGCTCTATCTGCACTTATCATACACTGTGGACTGGCAGTCTGGCTGGAAGTCTGTGGTTGATCAAGAACAGGATGTTCTGGGAGACGAGATAAGCTGTCCACAGCTTGTCCTAAATGCCTCCCCTTTCTTCCCAACACACTGGATGTAACTGCTACTTATACATATTGCCATTACAGTCCAATTAACATTAGGACCACACAAAAATACACAACTGTTATAGATGAGACTACAGAATATGAAGTAAAGAATCTAAAGCCACTCTTTAATGCGGAGTAACTCCAAATCCTGCTAGGTATCCTACGAACATCCCTTTTTAACTGACCTTGTGTATTTTTATAGGTTTGGAACTGAAATGGCCATTTCAGAATCTGTTTGACCACATGTCTGTTAACCACTGAAGTATTCCAGGATTATACTGTAGGTGCATCAGGGTTAAAATGAAGGGAATGAAGTGATGCACCCATCATACATAGTGCCCAAAGCCTCTGAAGGCGGTGTTATGATCTGGGGTTGCTTCAGTTGGTCAGGTTCAGACTCAGCAACGTTATGTGGCTGACAACCTAAATGTACTGAATGATCAATTTATCACATCAATGGAGTTTTTCTTCCTTGATGTACAGGCATATTCCAGGACTCAAATTGTAAAAGAGCAGTTCTGGAAGCATGAAATCTTAGTGTGTGCAACCTTTTTTCCCCCAGGCAGTGTATTTGTCAGGCTCACAGTAGATGGTGATGAGCCCCTGTTTGAATAATTAGCTTGTCATGTTTAACACTGACAAAACAAATGATAAAATTCTAAATAATTTATTATTATTATTATTATTATTAATAATAATAATAATGTACTTGGTGTGGTTCCCCTGGGTGCTCAGGTTTCCTCCCACAATCCAACAACATGCAGATTAGGCAAATCGGCATTTGCAAAGTGCCCGTAGTTTGAGTGTGAGCTGGGCTGTGCTTGCGCCCTGCAGTGCATTGACCACGCCTATTACCTTAAGTCCCGAGATGATTTCTCTTTGTGAGGAACTGACACAAATTAACTATGCATAATTGATATATGATTGGAATTAGATAACTGATGTGCTTGTGTTGGTGGTTGTTCAGACCTGGTAATGAAAGATTAAATATTTTGTATCTTAGGCTTGAAAGAGAGCCACTATTTGGCCTCCGTACAACTGAGCATGGTGCTTAATCTTTTCTTGCATGGACTGCATACGTAATTCGAAATTATTTGGTATAAACATGCTAAATACCTAAATGGAAATGTGTCTATAACTAGTAGAGTTTAATGCAAATTTGTCAGCAAAGCTGATGAAATCACCTAAAAGGATTCATTTTGTCACCCATCAGAGTTGAGTTGTTTATTGTATGTTCTGTAAGCAGTTCAATCATCTGTACACATCGTAAAACAAAGAGATAATTTTGAAGCACCATTGTACATTGTACTCTCTTTTTAGTGGTGCAACACGCAAAACGTCAATGACTTTTTACGGTTAACTAATTTAGAGAATGCAATGCTTCATTTACATACATATTTTTATATGATCGTTCAGTTTCTCTACAATGTGTGGGTTATTTCTAGTACATTTAACAATATAGAATTATATAAAGATATTATTACTGTATGCTATTATTTGCTACAACAGTTATTTTTATATAATGTTTACGTAATTTGTTAGTGAGTAAATTATGAAACTCACACACATTAGTAATGCCCTGGAAATAGTAATATTGAACTGTGTATAGCAAAATATTAATATTAAAGCAAAATATATGCTATGATATGTAATAGCTGCTATCTCTTGAACCCTGAAAACAATGTAAAAAAACAAGAAGGAATAAATGGAATATATAGCAGTACAATCATAGATAAATGTGTATGCTCCAGTCTCTTCAGCTGTTAGTTTCAGATATGAGGTTACTGAAGTGAGGACGGCCGAGATTGTGCCTCGATGTAATGTGTAAGCACGTTTCTGTTTACACTACCCGAAAGTTAAAGTCATTGAGCTTAAAAGTTACATAAAAATGGTTTGCCTGAGTGTAGATAACTTTATAAATATATTAACATGTTCTTATACACATACCGTTAGTTTTACCTGGTAAAACAGGTCTGCTTCATTGTTCATTGTAATTTAAGCCACCTTCATTTTTCATTACATAAAATATTTAACTTGTTAAAACCATAGGTGTAGGTTTACATGGGAATGGGGCATTGTGAAAATATTGTGGGAGAATATTGTGCGCTGTATTTAATTGGTAAAAATTGATCGGTTCTCGGTTCCAGATTGATTGAGAACCGATCAATCAAAATCGATTGGTCGGTTCTCCCAAAAACTAAAATTAAACCTCTGCCACGGGATAAAACGTTCATTTACTCTATACAGTTTTAACCATTTTTCTTGCATAGTGCTTGTAATGTTTAGTTGAGCCACTGTTTATAGTTTATTCACAGTCTTCATTTGCACCCTGAACAGGAAGATGAGGTCAGCCCACTTCCTCAAGCCAGTTCAATCAGTCACGCAGAGATACTGCTACTTTGAATGGGTTGGGCTTCAGAGTTAGTCCATACATGAAGTCCAAAGTCGGTCGTTCCTTCGCTGTAAAATGACACTGATGTGCCAGGAGTGTTGTAAAGAGGAAGAGCTGCATTTTGGAGAGTTCTTCTCCAATACACCGCCTCTTTCCCATGGAAAAGATCGTAACATTGCCAGTCACATCTTTATTTAGTTTCCCATTCTCATCTAGAAAGCGGAGAGGGTTGAAGATCTGAGGCTGATCCCATTTTTTGGGGTCATGGTTCAGAGACCACTGGTTAATGAAAACCACAGTGCCTTTGGGAATGTGGTATCCATTAATGGAGGTGTCTGTGGTAGTACTGTGAGGGATTGTTACAGGGATAAAACTGGTGAACCGCATCATCTCGTAGATGAAAGCCATCACATATGGCAGACGTGGTAGGTCCTCAAAGGAAGGTAGATGACTTCTGTCCACTACTTTGTCCACTTCCTCCTGAATTTGTTTCTGGATATTTGGATACCTAGAGAAAGAGGTGAACCAGGTTATGTTAGTAGGCATAACATGTTCGGTTGTTGGTAGAACTTGTATATCACTACAGAACATACTGTACAACAGGGGAAAAGGATATAATGGGTGTGAAATGCAGAAATACGTAGTATTACTTAGGGCACACAAGAAATACATAATCTGAGTTAGTACTCTATAGCATGCCTTTTGCCTAAAACCCTAATAAAAATTACAATTCTCCATGATCCACTAGCTATAATTTACTAATAGTGCACAAACAGTGTCATTGTTTCATTGTCTCACGCTGGTGGTCCTATTGTAGTGGTCACTGAACTCAGTCTGACTGACATTTTATTCAGCTTAAAAATGCTATATTAAGATCCTGCATTGTTCAATGACACATGTTTTATATATATATATATTTTTTTTTTTTTTTTTTTTTTTTTTTTAAAGCCATTTTTTAAAGCTCGTGTAGTGAACGCGGTTATAGTGTGTGTTGTTCCATCTTGATATGTTTTGCTGGGTCTTATTTCAATGTTTCCAGGTAGAAGTTCTGTAGCCTCCTCCTCCAGTTACGTGACTAAGCTGACAGCCCTGCCGCCGATAACCCAACGCGTCCGGCGCGCACTGACACGCGCAGTCTGCAGCAGAACTTAAGATTCCGAACAGAAAACCGAACCATTCCTTAAAAAACCGAACGTAAGATTCCGCTTGTCAAAAGTTACTTTATCTGCATCTATTTATTGATCACTCTGCGCAATGCTGCTAAATCTTAACCCATTTGTGAAACTGGAGATACTGTTTTTAGACTTTTTTTGGAAAATATTTTTTGTTCACTTTTTAATCTATCCACATTTAAAGCTTAACAAGTTTTTTTTGTGTGTTCGCTTTTCTTTTAGTTCCCCTCTTTTTTATGAGATTGGTTTACACCTCGGTTGTTAGAGCAAATAGACCAAACTCTGTATAAATAAAGAAAATCTCTATACTCCAGCAGGACAGTTACCTCACGAGCAACAGAACTATCCACTGCATCGCTGAGGACGTGGTGTCTTGACTCGCACCGAAGATGTCCGCGATGGTCGGGGGCACATTTTTCTCATCCAGTAATCCGCGGTCCAACGACGTGATGAATGCGTCCGTCATGTCCCGCACGATGCTCGGCTCCATAGTCTTCCGGTGCTCCATAACCTTACCCAGGACGAATTCATAGAACTCTGTGTTCAGTACCTTGAACTGATCGAACAGTGATTTGATGGGGTTGGGGAAATACTGGAGCCAAGGCATGACGTCCACGATGCTGCCGGCGCCCACCGTCTTCGCGAACTTATCGTTACGTCCCACCACTTGCTGAAACTCGGTGTCGTCGTATGAATAGCGTTTACCGAAACACAGGGCACTCATGATGTTCGCCATAGACACCACGAGATACGTGTGGGGCTGAAAGTAGCCGTGTGTGCGCGTTTCGTGCAAAAAGTGCGAGATCAGCTCCTTGACTTCACTCACGACGTGATTCTCGATGGTGCTCTTGGTCCCCGGGTTACCTGTAGTGAACTTGCGCACTATGGAATGTGCCACCCGTCGGTGCACCTTCCACCATTCGCTGTAATTACCGAAAGCCATGCTGCGACCGCTCGAGATGTACCGGAACGAGGCGAAATCAGGTCTACCTGCGAAATCCACACCCTTCTGGACGAGCGCCTGTCGGATAGCATCGCCGTTAAGAACCACTACGGGCCGGTTGCCAAGCTTGATCTGAAACACGTCTCCATAGTGCCGCGAGATGCGCGTGAAATAGATGTGCGGGTAGTTGCCCATTTGCGCTGCGTTACCGATGAGTGGCCATGAAAACGGGCCCGGCAAAGTCCGCGCGCTCCAGGTGCGCACCAAACTGCCCAGCAAGTGGACGACAATCAAGACTTCAAGGCAAAACAGCAAAATATTCTTCTTTGACAGCTGGAGGAACTCTGTGATAATTCCTGGTAACTCCATCCTCGGCTCTCTAACAATAAAAAGAAATAAATCACTTTGCTTCTAATATTTCACAGTTTTGTTTTGTTTAGCACTTATATAATACATGTCTATTTGTTATGCATTAAATGCTACACAAAGTGAGTTCAAGATGTACAAACCTTCCTTGCCAATGTTTAATGCCGCATGAGAATATTCCCCTCTTATTTCAGCACGAAAAGTTTGCTCACTTAAATTCTACGTCTGTGGACATCCTGCGGCGTAGAAAACAGCTGTTATGTCCCAGACGTTCACTTTTCACTCACAATGCTTTTTGTGAAGATAAAAATTGCAAATATCCAAAATCTTCCTATAGGGATAAAATGAGTCTCGTATGAGATTAAGTCTATGTCTATAGGGTTATTTCATTAAGTGTTATTAGATGCACAGCTCGTAGCTCCAATAATGCTGCAGAGAGCTGAGTGAATTGCTTATATGTTTTGTACAACATACAGTTTCACCACCTCCTCCTCCTCCTCCTCCCCTCTGCTTCATTCACTCCGTCCACAATTCCACACTCACACACAGAAAGATCAATCAAACTCGCCAGTTGCCAGTTTGGATGATTTGCACTCCCTGACCCAATCACGGTGTAAAAGGAAACAGCAATCCACAGTTTTCCTTCTACACGTCTAATGCCGTATTCCACTACGATGTCTATAGGCTGAGGTTAACTCAGGGTAGTAAAAGTGAGCAATCTGGCAACGCATCTTGGATACTGGCTTTGTGAAAGCTCGCAGTGTTTCTCAGTGTGAATGCGGCGTTTCTCAGTAACGCAGATCAGTCACAGCAGCGATAACACAATAACCCCTGCTGGCTCGTTAAAAACACTTTGACGCTTATAGACATTAATGCTGTTTGAGGAGACCAGTTGAAATAGACGCATATGTTGTAGTCACAGTCGGAGCATAGGCCATTTTTTTTATTTAAAGGAACCCACATTTATTATTACTTACCCATTATTTACATTTCCGACATTTGTCAAACGCACTTATCCGGAGCGGCTTATATTGTTCTTATCTTTTTATACATCTGAGCAGTATTTTTTTTTAAAGCCTTGTTCAGGGGCCCAACAATGGGGTTTGAACCTGGGACATTTCGATCAGCAGTGCCTTCACCACTGAGCTAACCCTGCCTATTCTAGGATGCACACGAATAACACAAATGACTTTTAAGACTCAACAACATAAAATATGAGGTATGTATATTTCTGCGTAAAGGCAGCTCAAGTTGGTGAAAACGAAAATTAGGAAAACTCATACAATAAAATATGACATACGTTGTAAAAGCGGACTCTCGAATGCAAAAACTTCGAAGGTCAAAATAGACTTAAATTACATTATTTCAAGTTCACATTAAAGAGATTCCAACGTGAACGTGCAATGTTTTCTTACTCGTAAAATGTTTTCTATGGTCATAATCTCTCATTGATTTGAAACAAGATTATTAAGAGTTTGAAAACAGCAATATATTGAAGAGGGGCAAAATATTCTAAATTTGTTCATTTCTTTTTTTAACTAGGCATATTATTTTGAATCCGAAATTAAGATATCATTAAAATGATATTGATTTCCAAAATATCGCCAATTAACACTGCAGATGTGTCCTCTTTGCCTTAATGGCAAAATGTATATAGACACAGAGCATAAATACATGAAGTTGAGTTTTTTACTGTATTACAATATTGTGATTGTGGTATGTTGCTTTCTGTTTTGTGTTCTCTGTTATTGTATGATTCAAACTTGGTCAAATCGTAAGTTAATCATAAAATCATACAAAGACACTGCGATATATCTTCAGTTTACCACTAGGAGGATATCATTATTCCTGCAGTATATTATGGTTAATCATTCAGCAGGACTCATCGGGCTCTTGTACAGGTGGCTTTTACTTTCCATAGAAATACACTTAGGGTCATAGGCTATGTATGACTTGTTTAATTTATAACCACATATTAACTTCATTTAAAATGTAAAAACAGTCTAATCAAAGCAAAACAACTAACATATCTGCTGTTTATTTGGAAAATGGTATTATCGTGCTGCATTTACCTGGTCAGACGCCCGTGAGAATGGCTTTTAATCTTTTCGATAAATATACTTACTGTCCTAAAGGCACAAAATATTGAGGAGTCTCAGTGGCGAAACCAAAATAAAAAAAATAGTGGGACCTTGTAACAAGGAAATCACTTTCCACCGCATACTTCTACCAAACTTTAGCTATGATAACTAAGTAATGTATTAACACGGGTTACTGTTTAACGGAGTAATGTGCGTTAAACTCCACAACAGCCCCGCGGCTGTTCTTCAGTACCACGGACAGCGCATGCGCTGAACACAAGTCGCCTTTTAGCACAGAAAGTGCTACTGTACGGCAAAACACGCTGTCTTCCAAAAAAAAAAACCTATATATATCTTACAATTTTTCCAAGTAATCATCTCCAGCTCTGAGCAAAGTTATAGCGTTATTTTTAATAAAGCATGCGTTATTTGACTTTGTGTAATGTATTTGTTAAAAACTGTGGAGCCTTTGTCACAGTACCAAACAACAGTAAAAACACTGTTGTAAAAACATTTTTGTGAATATCCTAGAATAACAGTTCTGAATAATTTGAAGACTTGAAAGAGTAGAAAAAGTTAAAAGACTTAAGGCTTGAAAGAGTTAACGTACTGTTTATTAATATTAAAACACTGTGTACTGTATGGATGTTGTTGAGGAGTGATCTGTAACACACACACGCCCAATATTATATTGATTACGTTAAAAAAAATTAACCATAATATGTATTAAATAATTCATTTGGTTCCTTCCGTTTTTTATGGAAATAAAGACTGTTTAAATACAAAATCCTCATACACAGGATCCAAATACAATATGTATACAGGTCCTTCTCAAAAAATTAGCATATTGTGATAAAGTTAATTATTTTTCTGTAATGTACTGATAAACATTAGACTTTCATATATTTTAGATTCATTAACTGAAGTAGTTCAAGCCTTTTATTGTTTTAATATTGATGATTGTGGCATACAGCTCATGAAAACCTCAAAAAATCTAAAAAAATTAGCATATCATGAAAAGGTTCTCTAAACGTGCTATTAACCTAATCATCTGAATCAACTAATTAACTCTAGACACCTGCAAAAGATTCCTGAGGCTTTTAAAAACTCCCAGCCTGGTTCATTACTCAAAACCGCAATCATGGGTAAGACTGCCGACCTGACTGCTGTCCAGAAGGCCATCATTGACACCCTCAAGCAAGAGGGTAAGACACAGAAAGAAATTTCTGAACGAATAGGCTGTTCCCAGAGTGCTGTATCAAGGCACCTCAGTGGGAAGTCTGTGGGAAGGAAAAAGTGTGGCAGAAAACGCTGCACAACGAGAAGAGGTGACCGGGCCCTGAGGAAGATTGTGGAGAAGGACCGATTCCAGACCTTGGGGGACCTGCGGAAGCAGTGGACTGAGTCTGGAGTAGAAACATCCAGAGCCACCGTGTACAGGCGTGTGCAGGAAATGGGCTACAGGTTGCAAATTTTGCATGTCATTCGGAAATCAAGGTGCCAGAGTCTGGAGGAAGACTGGGGAGAGGGAAATGCCAAAATGCCTGAAGTCCAGTGTCAAGTACCCACAGTGAATGATGGTCTGGGGTGCCATGTCAGCTGCTGGTGTTGGTCCACTGTGTTTTATCAAGGGCAGGGTCAATGCAGGGTCTATCAGGAGATTTTGGAGCACTTCATGCTTCCATCTGCTGAAAAGCTTTATGGAGATGAAGATTTCATTTTTCAGCACGACCTGGCACCTGCTCACAGTGCCAAAACCACTGGTAAATGGTTTACTGACCATGGTACAGTATTACTGTGCTCAATTGGCCTGCCAACTCTCCTGACCTGAACCCCATAGAGAATCTGTGGGATACTGTGTAGAGAATGTTGAGAGACACAAGAATCTGCAAAAGGATTCTCGACCAAGTATTGAGTGCATAACTGAACATAATTATTTGAAGGTTGACTTTTTTTTGTATTAAACACACTTTTCTTTTATTGGTCAGATGAAATATGCTATTTTTTTGAGATAGGGATTTTGGGTTTTCATGAGCTGTATGCCACAATCATCAATATTAAAACAATAAAAGGCTTGAACTACAGTACTTCAGTTGTGTGTAATGAATCTAAAATATATGAAAGTCTAATGTTTATCAGTACATTACAGAAAATAATTAACTTTATCATTTACATTTAGGCATTTGGCAGACGCTCTTATCCAGAGCAACTTACATTCTTATCTCATTACACATCTGAGCAATTGAGGGTTAAGGGCCTTGCTCAAGGGCCCAACAGTGGCAACTTGGTGGTTGTGGGATTTGAACCTGGGATCTTCCGAACCGTAGTCCAATGCCTTAACCACTGAGCTACCCCTGGCATATCACAATATGCAAATTTCTTTAGAAGGACCTGTATATATGCCCAACTACTTGTCCAGCTTTAATTTAATTAAAAGAATGAGTTTTGTTTAAAGCCAGTTTTTCAGAAAAACAAGAAGAATACAGATTGTCACCCAGGATGATCCAGGGTAGGTTAAGTATTTAAATTAAGAATTTCTGGCCACAGACATCGAAAAAATAAACCTGATGTGCGTGATCTGGTATAGGTCACCACATAGTTATATCCATACAACCTTTCTGCAATTCTGCTAGCATCTCTGTAATACTCTCATATTTATAAATATTCATCAAATACAGTATGTTAGCAATTTCACTGCAATATATAATCTATATTTATATTAATATAATATA
The DNA here is from genome assembly GCA_030522415.1 of Channallabes apus. Taxonomy (NCBI): domain Eukaryota; kingdom Metazoa; phylum Chordata; class Actinopteri; order Siluriformes; family Clariidae; genus Channallabes; species Channallabes apus. Next base: position 13,610,887 of record CM060118.1, on the reverse strand, counting down.
TTTATATATAAATAAAACTGAAATCAATTTAATTGAATCAGATATACAACACTAGCCTAAAGATCAGAGTTATATCTAAATCGATCACACCAAACCTGTTAAATATCAGCTAATTACTGTACTGACTTCTATTTCCTTAGCCATAATATTAAGTACAGTATGCAATATTGGAGATACCTGGATACGCTTCTGAATCAACCCGAACAGTTCATTAATAATATTCAGAGGTGTTTTAATGCGTTTACCGCAGTTTTTAGGAAGGAAACTGCAGTAGATTAATCAGGGCCTCATTTACAGTAAAACATTCACCTGCGCGAACTTCAAAATGGCCTTACGTTAAAATTCATGTATAAGCAGCAGGTAACAAAACGACATTTTGACCTGATAACAGAGTGAAATAACGTAAAGTTTCCAGACGTGTGAACTTTTCCCAGTCTGCCTGATAATGTACCGCTATAATAATACACTGTAAAATAATAATAATAATAATAATAATAATAATAATAATATTTTTTTAAAAAGCGTAAAAACAGTCAAATGACTGGTAGCAACAGCTGCCAAACAAAACCCGTAAAATTAAGGTAAAATACTCTAGTTATTCATATTCATATACTCATATTATGTGCAAAAACATAAAATTTACAGAAATTGTTATTTACTCTTTTACAGAGAAAAAACATAGATTTTTGACTAAACACCTATGAAGAAATGAACAATTAAAACAAGATTCCCAATGTTCCAATTGAAGTTGGAACAATGTGGTCCTTTTTTTACTCTATAGTTCTTATATAATAATGTATGTATACAAAAAACTTTACCGTTTAGTTCAGAATCCGAATGCGTTAGTGCAAGTAAGTAAAATCTAAAACATTCCAAAATTGCAAAATGAAAAGTACTGTAAAAAAAAAAAAAAACTTTATTACTTAATACTTTACGTTATTTTCTGTAAAATTAGGATTTTACAGTGTAGAACTCAGGAGAGCTCTGGAGAACGGATTTTGTTCATGTAGCATGTGATATGTTTTCGTTGGCATAAATTAATTTCTTCAATACTGTGCAAACCCTACTAATAGTCCACATACAGTTTGCATTTAATTTAAAATAATGTTAGCGGCAAATATCTAGATCAACTTCTCCTGTGCACATGATTTGTTGATTAGTGTCAAGATGTTTAGCCTATATTTAATCAAATACCCATAATTATGCATCATTCGTACACAAATTATGTTATCAATTTTACAACAAAAGCCAAAGTTACAAATGATCCCCCTGGTTTTTCTAACAAGAAAGTGTATAGTTTGGTCAAAATTGACTACTCAATTACTCCAAAGTTAAAAACGGCCTTCAGCTCGTTGAGAATCCATTGAAAACCATTTGCTTTGATTACCTATTATTATTATTATTATTATTATTATTATTATTATTATTGATCAACGTGTTGTCATTTCACAGTAAAATGTCTGTAAATGTCAGTAACTCGCTGTTCAATAAAGGACAGTAAAAATATACAAGAAAAAGCTGTAAAATATATATTTTTTAAATACTGAGGTATAGTCTACATTACCTAATATAGCATAAGCAATGCTTGTCACCTACCGTACCATGTTCCAGTGCTTGGATTGGAACACACTGCCTTCTGTTCTATAAGAGCCATCACATCTATCTCAACATCTTAGTGTTGTTTAAATCACTTCTACCACTGGATTTATTTCACACTAAAAAATCAAAATCGGTACAAACTGGTTGAGCAAGATGTCGTGTCTTTAAGTCACAAACGTATGTGTTCCAACCTCAACATTTCCAAACTATGTTTGGGTCTTTGAGCAAGACCCTCAACCTTTAGTTCATATGCTGCGTCAACTGCAAATTCCTTTAAAAAAAAAAATTTAAGTCATCAATCAAACTAGCTACTCTTATTATATTTTATACATTATTACTTCATGTATATATAATATATATTACAAATTATGATGTATTATTCCTTTTCCTATGTTAGTGATAAGTACGATCATTTTTACCTTAGTGTTTTTTTCCCTGGAGACTTGCCATGTGCAAGCTTGTTTAATAGAACAAATCCTTAGCAGGAATAGTAAGATATTTGTGCAAGTCTGAATGCAGAGAATGAAATGGAAGGGAGTTACAGTATACAATAACAATCTTAGGTCTGAGGTGTGTGTGTGTGTGTGTGTGTGGCAGAGGGGGGGTGTTTGGGGCACGTAGGTATGGTTAAACACAAATACAATGGTCTGCATGTGATTGTGTCTGTTTTTAAGAATGCATTAATAGTTATTATTGCATTCTTTTACAAAACCCACCTAAACCTAATCATTTTTTCTTAATCATAAATATACTCAGGTGTCTAGAATATAGCGATCATTAAGGTATCAAATAATATAACAATTAAAAAAGCAAGGTGATTCTTCTTGTTCTTCTTCTTCTTCTTCTTCTTCTTCTTATTATTATTATTATTATTATTATTATTATTATATAATTATGTATTGTCTTCTGTTTCAGTGTTGAACAATGTGTGGAATTCTGTGTTAATCAAGCATTATGAGATGATTTTTTTTTCTTTTGTTTTGTTCTTCCCATGGGTGAATGCTAGGATTTTTCGGATTTCTTAATACTACACATTACACTTTATCCTCTAACCATGAAAGATGGTGAGTCTGATGATTAAGTAATGTAATGATAGAAGTTACAGTATTTTCTACCTATTAATGCATTAATGTGTGTTTATTGTTGAAAAATGTGTTTTGTCCGAGTGATCATTCCAGGCTTGGATGCAACTATTACTGTGATTTATGGGAGTGATTAAAGGAAGTGCACATGCATATTTGGATAAGGGGAAGGTACAGTACTAACAATTGGTTAATCTTCATTCCTTTGATAGTTCTGTGGACTTGTGGAAATAGACACTTGGAGAACACAGCCTTGGGGCATTTGAGCTGAGTGCACTAGTCACGCACAAGCGATTTATCAAATTCTTGTGACGTTCTGTCACTGCTTTGCGTGCGAGTGACAGGACACACACTCAGCAGGCCTCAGACCTGTCTTCCCTTACAGATAATCTTTTTTTCAGTGTCCAGTAAAGTGAATATGGGAAATTCTGTAATATGGGGTACATTTTGGTGGACAAAAACACTTTATGTTCAGAACAAACTATTTTTAAAAAGACTATTATTAAATATTTTTTATAAATGTTAAAAATGTTTCTACTATTGTTCATTGATATCACTGAATTAATGCATTTCCACAAAAACGTCAATTAATTACTTTTTTTTTTTTAAACTTGTAAAGTAAACTTGTAAAATGTAAATGAGCCTACACTGTAAAAAATGAACCATGAGGCTTGTAATTTTCATTAAAAAAGTTGATGTAATCATTAAAAAATAATATGCATATTTCATTTAAAAAATGGTTTTCTGTGTTTTTTATAATATATTGAGAACATTTCACTAATAAAATTACGAAAAATATTTTTTACCTATTTTTTTAAGGAAATGAGTGCAATTTTTATGCAATTTTAATGACCATATTTTTTTTAAGTAGATAGCACATAAGATTTTTTACAGTGTAATATTTGCAAATGTAATTTTCCTTTAAGATATTTTGAATGACCCCGGATGAGATTTCCTTCATCTTCTTTAACAAAGAATAAACACTATATTAATTAACTCAAATATTTGATATATTCACTTACCATATTCAAATGTGCCTAAGGAAGTAAAAGGCTAATTAAGCCAAATATATAAGCAGCATGTGGTGACAGTTACCCACAGTTTAACTATAATAACCAGGTGAAATGAAATTACATGACATTTTTGTAATTTATTTGGGAAAGACTATGTTACTCTCCTTAATATAGACATTATTAAAATAAGCAGACATTAATGTAGGTAGGCACCGATGCAATACCATATGAGATCATTTTTTGGTTTGACATAATAAACTCATTCTGCACAGGTTGGTTTTTCTGATGCGCTTGATGCCTGATTCCTGTCTGTCTGGTCAAAGCTATGTTATTATTATCAAAGCTCAAACGCAATCTCATTCAGGCTCTATGTAGCTGTGTTAAACTTAGATTTAAAATATGAATGGCTATATTGTTTTACAAGATGAAAAACACATCTTGAATGTATGGTACAAGACAGAAACATACCCAAATTCCTTGAAAATTAATAGTGAAGAGATTTGCTTTTCCTGAAAACCTCTACAATGTTACTTTATATAAAATTTTTAATTTATTTAATAAAAACAATTATTTTAGGAACTATTTTAGGCAAAAAATGCACAATTATTACAATTGATGTTAACAGTCTTTCTATTTGTATAATCAGTAAAAATAGTTTTTAAAGGGCCACATAAAAGAAGATTTAAAGTATTTTGTCTTTATTTGTTATCATTCTTAGTTTGTTATGTCTTCTCATAAAAAACATAACAAACCAATAATAATAAAAAAGAAAGGTTCAGGAAAACCCTTTTTCAACTATCTCAATGGCCTTGTGGCCTTGTATGTCTCTCTATCAGGCCATTCCCCTTTTTCTTTGTCTAACCAACTGTTGCAGAGGCCCTTGCAAAAGCGTGGTCAGTAGCCCGTGAAGGCGTCTCCCGTTTTCTGACCCTAAGATGGCATTTTCCCTGGAATTTAGATTTAGATTTTTTTTCCTTTTTGTGATTAGGGATGGAGGGGAACCTTTGTAGCAAGAAGCAGGCTTTAGAAAAAATGGAAGCATAATCATATGGTGGTACGTGATCAATCGCATGAGTGCGCTTTTAGTTTGGGAAGCTGTAGCCTCTATTTGTCATTACATGAACTCTTTTTCCATTTCAGAGCCTCACTGCCTTTGTCGTCTGTGGCCACTGGATACACAGTTTAACAAGAAAGCTTAATTATGCAGTTCAGAGAAGTGGGGTAATGTTAGCAGGAGGAAAATCTCTATTCATGATACTTCAATACAAAAAAACACGTAACATTACATTAAATCACATTAACATACATTTTTATTCACATAAACATATATTGTAATCACATATTGTATATTTCTATTATTGTCTCATATTAGAGAAAATGTCAAAAATACGCCTATATCCTTTGGTTTCTCATAAATAAAAAGATAAAATAGAAAACCAAATGATAAAATATAACATGCCAGCAACTAGCTTGTGCAATTCAGCCTAAATAATGCATTAGTAAAATAATTCCTTAGAAGAAAATGTGCCGTTTGTGGTTATATTGCTAAGGTAATCTAAAACTTTAATGTAGAATATTATTCTTTTTAGTGAGATCATTCAAATGATATTTTGTCCAAGAAACACAGAACACTCACTTTCTTTTACACTCAAGATAATAATAGGAACAGCAATTTAAAACCATTTAAAATGGCCCATTCCAAACTTCCACATCTCTTGAGAATTAATCTCTACTAAACCTCAGCCTGCAAATGCCTCATCAGGCACAGATAATGCTTCTCATTCATCCTTGAACAGTCTTCTTTAGACGGCGTTAGTGGAGCTCATCTTCTTAGCCTCCCTGTGTTTACCCAGCCCCCCAGCTAGAGATCAGAGGTCAGCTGGAGCTCAAAGGGAAATGTTGCCCTCCCAATCTGTAACCCAGCTGCAGTGTTTTCACAAGCAGCTAATGATGATTGACAGCCATGCTTGAGTGGAAGCAGCCTCCATAGGAACTAGTCACGCAAGGCCAGCACAACTGGGGGAACTTCAGAACAGGAAGAAAATTTGTGCAGTGCGCTAACAAGCTTTCATTTCTTACACTACCTGAGGCACAACCTCAAAGCCCATGGGCCAAACACAGCTGTTTTTTAAATAATTTTTTATTGCATTGAATTAACATAATAATAATAATAATAATAATAATGGCACCTACTACTAAGTGAGTGTTGTCAGTAGCACACACAAGAATATATGTGTCAGCTATATGCGTGTAATGATAACTCACACAAATATAAATTTTTTAACTGAATACTTGTAAAGTATGTAAAGGTGATGGCTTTGTAATGTCATTAATAAATATATTGTGGGGGGGGGGACTCTTGGGATCAAATACAGGGTAAGTAGATAATTTTCTGTAAGTTGGTATATTCTCACTTAATAATTAAAAGTTAAATACATTTTAAATGTTTCTGTTTGCCCTTCAATTCAATTCAATTCAGTTTTATTTGTATAGCGCTTTTAACAATTGACATTGTCTCAAAACAGCTTTACACAATCAAAAGAATTATTTAAGTTTGTATGGAATGTGAATGTGTATGAATCAAAATGTTCAGATATTCCCTGGCGAGCAAGCCCGAGGGCGACAGTGTCCTAGACACATCTATTTGACTTTGGGAGCCTATATTACTGGTATTGTTAGAAAAAATTAAGATTAATAACAAATTTATTTCTCGTAAAGAAATATTCACGTAAGACGCTTCGCAACATCCTACTTTAGCAAAATTGGTACCTAATGTAGTGTTTACATATCAAACTTATATTACTGTATGTAATCGTCCATAGTTACAAGAGTAAATTTAGACATGCTGATGAGACATTTAATAATAGGAAAATATACATTGCCTGGCCAAAAAAGTGTTTTTTCAGAAGGGTCAAATTATAGGGCTGCATGAAGCAATGAAAACAACTAAGTAGATTTGAAATTACTAGAACTGGGTTAAGAAGCTTTCGACACATTATCAAAACCAGGAGGGATAGTGCTAAAGCGTTACTTAAGTTGAATGATAAAAAGAAAAAACACCATAAACCATAAAAACCATAGCAATGTTTAATAGTGAAAATAAGTGCATTTCCATTAACATAAAATGTACTGTAATATACTTAAAGAATTACGACTAAACAACTGTGTAGCCATAAGAAAACCACTTGTTAGTGAGATTAATCAGAAAAAGGCTTCAGTTTGCTAGGGAGCATAGAGATTGGACTATGGAGCAGTGGAAAAATCATGTGACCTGATGTGTTCAGATTGACCCTATTTCAGAGTGATGGGTGCATCAGAGTAAAAAGGGAAGCACATGAAGCGATGCACTATCATGTATAGTGGCCACTGTACAAACCTCTGGAGGCAGTGTTATGATCTGGGGTTGTTTCATCTGCTCAGGTCTAGGCTTAGCAACGTTATGAGGCGATAAAATAAAGTCAGCTGACTAATGAATGAACTCAATGACCCATCATGGGTTATCCCATCAATAGATTTTTTTTTCTTCCCTGATGGCATGGACATATTCCAGGACTCAGATTCCAGGACTCAAAAGACTGGTTCTGGTAGTACAGTATGAGGAATCATTTTGACACATTAACTGGCCACTACATTGTGTGCTGTAATCAATGATAAAGGTCCCTGAATTAAATCTTAGAGTGTAAGACATTTCTTACTTTTATCATGTTGTGATATCTGATGCAGGAGATGCATAAATTGGAACTGGACCATAACAAAGCAAAGCAAAAGTACACATTTCACTTTGATCTGTAGTACCATGTTGTTGTTTTTTAATCAATTGTGACAAAAAATGTTAAAAGTACCCGTTTTCTGAGTTTAAACAATGCAAATCAAAAATACTTTGCTTGCTTCTGATGGCACTAAGAAGATTATAGACTATATGTCTAACATTATTTTGTCACTTCTATTTTTGTTTTTTGCATTTTGTGTTTGCTTTTGTTTATTTATATTCTGGTGTCTATTTAAAGGATATCGCATGACAAAGTACAATTTCAGAAAAATTGCAAGTGAAGGTTCAAGAGAAATCCCCTCACACTGACACATCCGTGGTGAAAGTCCCCTGCAGCTCATCATTTCTAAGACACAATGTGTTTGGGGTGTATTGTTTCATGGAAGAATTGGTATCATTTCCTCTTGGCTTTTCATTGTTGCTGTTATGCCATTCATACATTCCTGAAACAGAGGATGGGACTGAGCTTAGATTGGAAGTTACAGAATTAGCAAGTGATCTTAAGTAATTACATCAGAGTCTATTTCAGACATTTTTTCCAGCACGGCTGTTGAACACAATTACTCCACAATTTAAACAACATTACTTAAAACCTTCTAATATACTGTACACTACCATTCAAAAGTTTTAGATCACTTTCTAACTCCATGATGGTTCCTGATTTTTATTTCTTTCTACATTGTAAAGGAATGCTGAAAGCGTCCAAAAAATGCATTAATCTCCTTTGAACAGTTGATATTGAGATGTTTCTGCTACTTCTGCTCTGTAAAGACTTCATAACGTCTCTAATCTGAGGTGCTGTTAATTGGTAATTTTTCAGGCTGATAACTCTAAATGAACTTCTCGTCTGCAGCAGAGGTAGGTTTTGGTCTCGTCCTCCTGGGACGGCCTTCATGAGAGCCAGTTTCATTATGGTGCTTGACGGATTTTGCGAATGTACTTGACAATACTGTTCTTGCAAGAACTATTACAGAAAGGCTGACCTCTGTGTCTTAACATAACAACTAACTGCTGTTTTTGTTGTTGTTACGTAATTACCTAATTCCATATGTGTTATTTTATAGTTTTGAAATCCCCAGTATTGTTGTAGAATGTAGAAAATAAATCACTAAACAAAAATAAATATATGTGTGTGTGTGTGGGGGGGGGGGGTCCAACCTTCTTTTTTTTTTAAAGAAAATACAAATATTCAGTAAATTTAATATTTATTAATCTGCAATATTTAAATGTAAGCAAACATTGTTAACTGATTGGTACGAAACATCAAATTTTTATATAAAATTTAGATTTCATGCCTGATCTCCTCTATTGAAATGTGTTTAAATGAAAATCAATTATCAGGTTGTAGAGTCTGTCAGCTCAAGTGAACTCTGTCATAAAAGAAAATCAGATATTAACATTCAATTATTTGTCACATTCAATTTACAGCACCGTGAAATTATTCTTTTATTTTTTTACATATCCCTGTTAATAAACTGGGGTCAGACAGGATACAGCGCCCCTTACAACTGCCCATTACAAATTTTAAATAATTTTAAAAGTCTTAATGATATTATTTTCTAATTCCTCTTGTGATTTTTTCTCTTTTATGTAAAGCACTTTGTATTGTGTATGAAATGTGCTATACAAATAAACTTGCCTTGCCTTACAAGATACTGTACAGCCATCTATGAAGCAGACGGGGTTAAGGTCCTTGCTCAAGGGCACCTTGTCTGTGACATTCCGATCACTATCCCAGAGCCTTTCTTCTTTAAGCAACCCCTACCGCTAAAGCCAAATAGGATTATACCATATATTAAGAAACACTGAAAATTATGTAAATAAGGTTCTACTTTTCACTTTGGTTATTGTCTATAAAATAATTTGTAAAAACAAATGTTGTGTTAAATTAGACAATAATGCAATATAGAAACATATTCACTGGACATCTCAAAAATTACCAGACTTTTCCAACACCACTGTATAGATGTACCTTTTTGATTTCCATGGGGAACTGCGGAACCTTTAAATATCAGGTGTAGACTATTGCAGAATGATCCTGCCAACACACATGCAGGCACGTACAATCCCCTCCACAGACATATTCCCAGGATTTACAGCATTCCCAGTGAAAACAAGTTATTTCCTCTCCACCCATGTCTCCTTTCACCACAATAATAACTAGCGGACTTTTGGAAAGCAATGGGAAGTCTGGTTCCAAAATAAACAGCACACAGGAAGAAGGGCGGAAGGGAACACTATATACTTAGGAGGAGATGCAGGGGATTTTGAAAAGGAAAATGAGAAAATGTCACCAACAGTCATCTATCAATATCTAATGAAACTGGATGTAGCGTGTCATGGATATTGCGTGTCTAGCCAACAAGGAAACTTTCCATTATTTTTCCACTGCTAAATTTAGATATGATCTATTACAAATGTGCCATTACACACACACACACACACACACACACACACACAATAAAAAAAATACACTGCCTGGTGTGAGGTTAGAAGGCTACATCAAGCAAAGAAAACAACTAAGGAGATTTGAAGTTACTGAAACTTGGTTAAGAATTTTATCACAACACACTTTCAACACCTAGAAGGAAAGTGCTGAAGCATTAACTTGTTGGAGGAAATGTGGTCAGAAGAAAATCATGAATGGAGATCACTTAAACACTTGGTGAAGTTGCATGGTAAGATATTAACAGTAAAAAAAAAAAAAAAATGCTTTAATAGTGAAGGTACTGTAAGAGCGTTTCCATATGCACACAATGTGATGGGAACTCACAGGACTGGGACTAAACAACTGTTATGTGGCAATTAAATGAAGTCAGGTGATGACCTAAAGGTACATATAAACTCATTATTATTTGGAAGTTTTTTTTTCCTTTCCGCAGCTTTCTGTTATTCACTTCACTGACTACCACTAATGAGGGTTCAGCTTCATCGCCTTGAAAAGCCTCACAGAACTGCCTCACACACATAAAGGCCAAATGGACTGTATGATGTGAGGACCCTGAACTGCTCAACCATGATGCTCTCTGTGTTGCCACAACAGTGCCAGGATGTCACAGCTTCTCACATAGAGGTTATTATGGACAGATGCTGGACATGATTTAAAGTGAAAGGGATTTGAACTGTGACACATTGGTGTAGTTAAAAAACGAAAAATTTAATTAGCTTTACACTGTTACAAAAACTAAAGTAATAAACAAGAACTTTAAGGCTGGTACTCTGACCAGTGTTTTTCCTTGTACAAGGTGTTGTGACAGATTTTTCGAATTTCAACAAATTTTAAACAAAAACCAAACAACTTTGAGAAGAGAAAAAGGGAAAAGAAATAATTAAAGACAAACGTAGATAGATTCTGCACCAGTCAGAAAGACACCCCACAAAGCTAAACACTAACTTCAAAGTCCTCATACCCTTCGTCCTTAATTTCATATGACTTATACCTAACAAGTACCTCATTGCTCCTCCTTGTTTTTTTGTTTGATTCAATTTTAATTTAATACTTAACAGATATATGTTAATTTGTTCAGCCTAGTGGTGTGCTGACTCCCAATTCTATACTTTTCCCCCTTTTGGTTAAATGGTGTACTATAAAGTAATAAAGTTAGTTGTAGTAATAAGGGTTAGTTTTAATATCACTATTAAGTTAGTATTATATTACCTTAGGTTTACCTTTTGTTTGATTGTTGCTGTTGTATTTTACTTAATATATAGTACCAAAGTATAAATTCTTGCTTTAAGCAAATCATTGCTTAATTTTGATTTTGAATTGATTGAGTTATTTTGTAGGCATCTTAGCCCATTGGCAGCACAGATTTTGTCAGATCTTTCAGAGAGCAGGTGCTTATACTCTACCTTATCCAGATCATGGGTACTCAACTCTCTGAGGAGGATTTTGATGATAATCAGTAAATGATTTTATTATTGATTATTGATCCCTTTGTTTGATCTTTGAGAGTTCTTAGCTCTTATAAAGGGAAGTCTGGCCATGCTCTGTATCGCAAAAACCAAAACGGAACCAAAGATTATTTTACTTTTCCATTACACTTTGTCTGCATTACAGTTCATTATTTCTTGCTCTTTGCTCTCTGTGTCATCAGGTCATCCTTCCGTCATGCTCCTTGGTGACGCTTCAAGTTTTCTACTGTTTTTCTACTTGATTAAAGTTAAAGAGGAATACATTAATTTAACATACAAATGTTAGTATGTATTATTAGTATATTGTAAGTAGATATTATATTAGGTTATATTATTACTTATTAACATTATTGTTCTAACTCTCTCAGTCTCTGCCTCTGCCCATCTATTTTCTACTACCCCGAATTGAGTGCCTGCAGGCCTTGTTATATATGGGCCATGTCTGATATAGTTCTTTTACAGAGGCCTTCTGGGTATTTGACATTAAACTTACTTTAAACTGAACATTGGCTTACTGAGAGTACTAAATTTCCTAAAATATAATTGAAATTCAATAAAGATTTTCCACAAAGGGTAATTATAACATATGTTTACCAAAATATCATCTGGCCACAGAAACTTTGAGAGTAAAAATGCTGCACCAAGATAAATACATTAATTTATGTTCATGGCTTCACAAAGTAAACCAGTTTCACCATATTTATTTAACCAGAATTACCAATGATTCTGTTTACATGACTGTTAAAATGTCTGTACTGACATAACTATGAATGTACAGTATTTTTTTATATCATTGTTTTACAAATCATACCTTTCATTAATCCACCAAACCATATATTCACTCACCAGAAATATAAATAACAGCTCTAGTTTTAAAAAATGTACCGTAAGTCTGGGCTGTTCAAAACCTTGGAAAGTCAGTGTCCAGCATAGTTTGTAATTCACCAACATCTAACACACTCACTGATCTTGGCAAATACCAGATTATTTGGACAACAGAAGTTCCTAGATAGATGGATTTAAGGTCTTAAGTGTTTTCTCAACAGTAGGCCCTCAGCTTTTGTTCAATTGCGTAATTGGTTGTATACTGTTATGATGCTTCTATAACATTCTAAATTCACTAAGCTGCTGATCAACTGTTGTCAACAACAGTCAAATTAGCAATAAAGTCATTTGTGTCTTTACCACTATGCTTCTCATAAAAGGTTTGTTGGGAATCATGCAGTTTTAATTTTCCTTTCCATTTCTTTGACACTGATGTAATATTTATTTTTCAAACGTTAACTCAACATAACTTTTATTAAGCCAAAGAAATAATACATGCATTCATAATATATACAGTAATAGATAATTAAATTCATTAACATAAGCTACATGAAAATATTACCAGACACTATATGACCACAGTTTGTCTCTTATCAACAGTGAAGAATGTTCTCATGGTTTACAAGAAGAATAGTAATTGATATTTCCTATTAGCTTACACTTAGAAGGGTTGTAAAATGGGTAATATTTCCCTTAAAATTAGCTTTTGTGATTCACAAAGTATTTATATGAAAACTGGAGAGTGTGAACTTTCTGTGATGTTGTGTGTCACGTGGCGATTGATGATGGAATGTTTAGATACTGTATATGATAGCAGGTGCATTCTTCCCACGTCACCGTTTTGAAGGGTCGACCATTGCAAAAAAAGCAGTTGCTTGAGTAGTCAGTCGGTTCCCGCCAAATGTGTGGAATTGCAAATTTCATGTATCTTTTTTTCCCTCTGTACCAACCTGCAAAAACTGCATATAAAAAAATGTATATAAAATAATAATAATAATAATAATAATAATAATAATAATAATAATAATAATAATAATAAAATAAAGTATATATGTATATAATTATGCATACAGTATATACATATAGTGTATAACTGTATAACACTTAAAGTTCAAGAAATTAAACTTTTTGCATTCCAAAGTTCACACGTGAATTGAAGAGCTTACACCTTATCTTGATCCCCAACAGGAACGATGAAATATGCCAGCCATTTTAGCAGAAGTTGCCACAAAGTACTTTTTGTCTCTTGTGTTGATAAATTCACCACAGACATAGAAAAACCCATCTGGCGGATGCTTACAGCCAAAACACAAGCATTTGTTAATGTATCTATCCAAATTCATAAATTCTGGTCATGTTCTTGAAGAAGTTAGCAAGAATTTCAGAAACTTCTTGAATATAAATTGTCAAATGTTCCAGAAAGTTCAAGAAAAGTCTGGTAACTTCTAAAAACTTATTAAAAATTACACTTCACCAGTTCAATTTGCTGAATTTAACTGGAATTTTAAAACCTTTTAAAGAGTTTTTTTTATCACTGTTCAGGTCACAAAAACAAAGTTTAAGCAGAACATTTTTTCTTTTTTACTTTTCTACGCGGATACAATTAGGAAATGACACTTTTAGACCAAAGACTAAAAAAGTCATTGTGTTTCATTGTGTAGTTGTAATTAGAGATGAAATTCTTCTTTAATTATTTTATAGACAAAGTGCTCTATTGGTCAGTGACTGAGCGTGTTATTCCATTTTACTCAGCCTATTGTTATCTAATTACTCAACCCATTTGTTTAAGTCAGAATACGTGTCATTTCCAACACTGTCATGCCAAGATATTCTAATAATAATGTAATACTAATATAATTTCCTTTGTTATCAAGATTAGACAGAAAGAATACATAAGAGAGTACCCACATTTGTTTTGGTTTTCTAAACAGCAAGGCCATAAAGAGATCTATGCTCTGATATTTTTGACAAATGTTTAATTAGATTTATAATTTGTTTTGTCAGTGAGTTTTCCACGGGTCCCTCTCATATGTGCCCTGTGATTTCTCAATAGAAGGACAGAGAAACACAGCTGCCTTTTAGCGTCCCACCAACATAGAGAGAGCAACCCTGATTTACCTTTTTTCACAAGTTACTGCACATTTCAATTTAGATACTTTAAAAATTGTATAATGTAATCAATATTTGTATCCATTTCATTTATCTGCAACAAAGCTACTCTTTAGAAAAACCCCTAAACTCCTTTTAATATATATTAAATTGTCACGAGTCACGGTCTGCCGGCCGGCTTTTTTCCCACGCTGTCACTCCCCCACGCGCTCATGTTTGTGTCTAGCCGTCACGTGCGCTCTCACGCCCCCGTTTCCGCCCCGTCTGCTCACCTGTTTCCCATTCCCTGACTGATTACTCCAGCGATTTAAGCATGCGCGGCGCGCTGCTCAGATCGCTGGATTATTGTGTGTGTTTACCTCGATTCTCTCGCGTTTCTTTTCTCTAGCTTTCACGTTACGACCTCGCTTTGTTTTTTCTCATTTTTGATCTTCTGCTTGCCGATTTGGATTGTTCGCCTGCCCTTTTGATCTCCCGGTTTTGACCTCACGCTTTCCCTTTTTGATTACGGCTCTAGTCTAGTGTTTTTTGCTTTGGACGCTTCGCTGACGGACTCACGGCTTTCGACCCTTGCTCACGCCCCCCGACCACGCCCCCACATCTATATACAGTCAGTAACCGCGCTTGGATTCATACCGTTTTGCCTGCGCCCGTGACAGAATAATCCAGCCAGTTATGGATCCAGCGGCTTCTGACCATTTGAGAACGGCATTGGAGAGCCAAGGTGCCCTGCTTGGAAATCACCAACAGGAACTGCTCAGTACAAAGCAGTCTCTCGCCAACGTCACGTCTCAGCTTCAGAGACTCCAACTCTCTCTACCGCAAGGAGCAAGCTCCCACGCACAACAGGAGCCACGCCTCCCCGCCCCTCCCACCTACGAGGGAGATCCAGGCACCTGTCGCTCCTTCCTGTCTCAGTGTTCCTTGATCTTCGAGCTCCAAGCCTCCGCCTTTTCCACCGAACGTTCCAAGGTGGCCTACGTCATCACACTCCTGTCTGGACGCGCCCGGGAATGGAGCACCGCGCTTTGGGATGCCCACGACCCCTGCTGTTCCAATTATGAGGACTTCGCCAGGGAGATGAAGAGGGTGTTCGACCGCTCATGCCATGGCAGAGAGGCGGGCCGAAGGCTGCTGAATCTCCGCCAGGGCTCGCGCTCGGCCTATGACTATGCCATTGAGTTCCAGACCCTGGCCCTTCCCAGCGGTTGGAACAACCGAGCGCTATGCGACGTCTTTTTGGAGGGCCTGACAGAGAAGCTCCAAGATGAGCTAATCTCACGAGAGCTCCCCTCGTCTCTCCAAGAGCTCGACCTGGCCGGTCGAGTAGATGCCCGTCTCCGTCTTCGTAGGTCAGCCCGGTTTTCTCCACCCAGAGCTCTACCGCGACTCCCACCTCCACGAGTTGAACCCCAGGAGGAACCCATGCAACTGGGCAGAACCCGCATCACCCCAGAGGAGCGTCACCGCCGCCGAGTGGAGGGGGCCTGCTTCTACTGTGGGAAACCAGGACACCTGCTCAAGAACTGTCCAGCAAAAGGGGGCGCCCTCTAGTTCAGCTGGGAGCACTAGAGGGCGAGACTCCAAGAAGGCTCCCAGACCAACGTCATCTGCTTCCCATCCTCCTCATCCATGAGCAACAGACCCACCTAGTGCAGGCACTGGTCGACTCTGGTTCAGATCGCAACCTGCTGAATGCGGCTTCAGCCCAAATCCTGGGTATTCCTGCGCTGCCCTTGGAGAACCACCTCAAGGTCCAGGCCCTCGACGGGAGTCCGCTCCCACCTATCACCCACAGAACCCCTCTCATTGGTCTAAAAGTCTCCGGCAATCACTCAGAACAGACGTCGCTGTTCATCATGGAGGGGTCACATGCCACGGTCGTCCTAGGTCTCCCCTGGTTAATCCAACACAACCCGCACATTGATTGGGTCAGGAACTCGATCGTAGCCTGGAGCCCGTCATGTTCTACGTCATGCTTACGCGCCGCCACTACACCCTGCCTCGACCCTACCCCCACAAAGGAGCCATCGGACCTCACCTGTGTTCCCCCAGAATACCATGACCTCAGGACTGTGTTTAGCAAGTCACGTGCAGTCTCTCTTCCCCCCACCGACCCTACGACTGCGCCATTGACCTCCTTCCAGGCACCAACCCCCCCAAGGGCCGTCTTTATTCTCTGTCACCTAAGGAACGCCAAGCCATGGATCAGTACATCACGGAATCCCTTGCCGCAGGAATCATCCGCCCCTCTTCCTCTCCGGCGGGGGCTGGATTCTTCTTCGTAGGCAAGAAAGATGGTTCCCTTCGCCCGTGCATTGATTATAGGGGCCTTAACGACATCACCATAAAAAACCGGTACCCCCTTCCCCTAATGTCTACTGCCTTCGAACTTCAGGGGGCCAACACCTTCACCAAGCTCGATCTATGCAACGCCTATCATCTTGTCCGCATCCGGGAAGGGGATGAATGGAAAACGGCTTTCAATACGCCAACTGGACATTATGAATATCTGGTGGTCCCCTTTGGACTTACTAATGCCCCCGGAGTGTTTCAGGCCTTAATTAACGACGTTCTCAGGGACTTCCTCAATTCATCCGTATTCGTCTATCTAGGCGATATCCTGATCTTCTCTCACAACCCAGAAGAACACCAACATCACGTCAGGCAGGTGCTGCAGAGGCTGCTGGAGAACAACTTGTTCATCAAGGCTGAGAAGTGCGAGTTCCACACCACATCTACCACGTTCCTCGGATTCACCATCAGCCCCAAGGGCATCGAGATGGAACCTGCTAAGCTCCAAGCGGTCACTAGGTGGCCCACCCCCACCTCTCGGCATGAACTCCAGAGGTTCTTAGGCTTTGCTAATTTTTATCGTCGGTTTATCCGAGGCTACAGCTCCATCGCCGCCCCCCTAACAGCCCTGACCTCTACCAAGACCCATTTCTGCTGGAACCAGGAATCTGAGAAAGCCTTCAGCGAGCTGAAGAAACGGTTCACCTCCGCCCCTATCCTCACCATCCCAGATCCGTCACGGCAGTTCATCATGGAGGTCGACGCCTCCAGCACCGGAGTAGGAGGCATCCTCTCACAAAGATCCAACCGGGATAATAAGCTGCACCCCTGCTCCTTCTTCTCCCACTGCCTAACTCCTGCTGAAAGCAATTACGGCATAGGAGATTGTGAACTCTTAGCCATCAAGTTAGCACTGGAGGAATGGAGAAACTGGTTAGAGGGAACGGAGGTCCCATCCCTAGTTTGGACCGATCACAAGAACCTCGAGTACCAACGAAGCGCCAAGAGGCTCAATTCTCGTCAGGCCCGGTGGTCCCTGTTCTTCGCGAGGTTCAACTTCACCCTCTCCTACCGACCAGGCTCTAAGAACACCAAGCCGGACGCTCTCTCAAGACTATTTACAACCACCCAAGACCCTGCCTCATGTGAGACGATTCTGCCACCCCCCTGCCTGCTCGCCGTGGCCGATCTCGACATCGAAACTAGTGTCAAGCAAGCCCTATCCCATGGACCAAGCCCAAGCAATGTGCCTCCTAACCGCCTCTTCGTTCCCCTCGATCTGCGTTCCCAAGTCCTGAAGTGGGCCCACAGTTCTAAACTCTCTTGCCACCCAGGCTCCGCCAGAACTCTGGCACTAGCCCAGCAGCGGTTTTGGTGGCCCACCCTCAAGGAGGACTCCTCTCACTTTGTTGCAGCGTGCAATGTCTGCATAAGATCTAAGCATGTCAACACGGCCCCGGCTGGCCTCCTCAGACCCCTGCCCATCCCTCATCGCCCCTGGTCCAACATCGCCCTGGACTTCGTCACCGGACTACCCCCCTCCACCGGCCACACCTGCATCATGACCGTGGTTGATCGGTTCTCTAAAGCGGCTCACTTCATCCCCCTACCAAAACTCCCGTCCGCCAAGGAGACTGCAGAACTTATGATTAATCATGTATTTAAGCTCCACGGCCTGCCTAAGGACATCGTGTCTGATCGGGGCCCACAGTTCACCTCTCAGTTCTGGAAGGCATTTTGTAAGCTCATCGGAGCCACCCCAAGCCTGTCATCAGGTTTCCATCCTCAATCCAATGGGCAGACGGAGAGGAAGAACCAGGCTCTCGAGGTCGCCCTGAGATGCATGACCTACCGGGATGTCACCTCGTGGAGCAGATTCCTGCCCTGGGTCGAATACGCCCACAACTCTCTAGTCTCTTCGTCTACTGGGCTGTCCCCCTTCCAGTGCTGCCTGGGTTACCAACCACCCTTGTTCCCCTCTCAGGAAGAGGAGGTCAGCGTCTCCTCTGCCCAAGCCTTCATTCGCCGCTGCAGGAGGACCTGGACTCAGGCCAGAAGGACGCTGCTACGACAAGGCAGAACTTATAAGGAGCAAGCAGACCGCAGATGCTCTCAGGCCCCCAAGTACAGGATAGGGTCATGCTCTCCACCAGAGACCTCCCTCTTAAGACCCTGTCCCGCAAACTCTCACCCCGTTACATCGGCCCTTTCACCATAACCAAGATTGTCAATCCCTGCGCGGTCAAACTTTTGCTTCCCTCTACGATGCGACGAATAAATCCCACATTCCACGTGTCCCAGCTACGTCGCCTCATCTCATGCCCATTATTGTGTGTGTTTACCTCGATTCTCTCGCGTTTCTTTTCTCTAGCTTTCACGTTACGACCTCGCTTTGTTTTTTCTCGTTTTTGATCTTCTGCTTGCCGATTTGGATTGTTCGCCTGCCCTTTTGATCTCCCGGTTTTGACCTCACGCTTTCCCTTTTTGATTACGGCTCTAGTCTAGTGTTTTTTGCTTTGGACGCTTCGCTGACGGACTCACGGCTTTCGACCCTTGCTCACGCCCCCCGACCACGCCCCCACATCTCTATACAGTCAGTAACCGCGCTTGGATTCATACCGTTCTGCCTGCGCCCGTGACATAAATAAAGACTATGAAAACAGCCATACTGTTTTGTTTCTGTTAAATAAATAATGGCATGGTTTCATGTTGTTGTTCATTATTGTTACGATCAAATGATTTTATCATGTTTTTATCCCCTCAAAAAACATAATCTTAACTTTTACACGTGACTGTCAAAACATATTTTGATGCCACCTGGTCAGAAAAATTTAACCCAGGTCTTCTGCATGGCAGGCAAGAGAGACCTGAGCTTAGGTGTTTGTTTCAAGAAATAGAATTAGTAGCAATAAACATAACTACTGTACAGTATATGAACTGGTTTAGAAAACAGTCCTCAAGAGATCACTATCTGAGATTAATTACTGTATAAACTGATTTATATTGACACTTCTGGTATTTATACCTCTGGGTTTTTTCAATGTTTTGCAATGTTTCTAAAGAAATAGTGGTAGAGATCCTAATTAATGAAAACATAAAAAGAAAAATTGGGTTTTGGCCAGAAATTTAATACAGATACAGACTCCAATATATATATATATATATATATATATATACAGTGGTGTGAAAAACTATTTGCCCCCCTCCTGATTTCTTATTCTTTTGCATGTTTGTCACACAAAATGTTTCTGATCATCAAACACATTTAACTATTAGTCAAAGATAACACAAGTAAACACAAAATGCAGTTTTTAAATGAGGGGTTTTATTATTTAGGGAGAAAAAAAATCCAAACCTACATGGCCCTGTGTGAAAAAGTAATTGCCCCCTGAACCTAATAACTGGTTGGGCCACCCATAGCAGCAATAACTGCAATCAAGCGTTTGCGATAACTTGCAACGAGTCTTTTACAGCGCTCTGGAGGAATTTTGGCCCACTCATCTTTGCAGAATTGTTGTAATTCAGCTTTATTTGAGGGTTTTCTAGCATGAACCGCCTTTTTAAGATCATGCCACAACATCTCAATAGGATTCAGGTCAGGACTTTGACTAGGCCACTCCAAAGTCTTCATTTTGTTTTTCTTCAGCCATTCAGAGGTGGATTTGCTGGTGTGTTTTGGGTCATTGTCCTGCTGCAGCAGCCAAGATCGCTTCAGCTTGAGTTGACGAACAGGTGGCCGGACATTCTCCTTCAGGATTTTTTGGTAGACAGTAGAATTCATGGTTCCATCTATCACAGCAAGCCTTCCAGGTCCTGAAGCAGCAAAACAACCCCAGACCATCACACTACAACCACCATATTTTACTGTTGGTATGATGTTCTTTTTCTGAAATGCTGTGTTACTTTTTACGCCAGATGTAACGGGACATGCACCTTCCAAAAAGTTCAACTTTTGTCTCGTCGGTCCACAGGGTATTTTCCCAAAAGTCTTGGCAATCATTGAGATGTTTTTTAGCAAAATTGAGACGAGCCTTAATGTTATTTTTGCTTAAAAGTGGTTTGCGCCTTGGAAATCTGCCATGCAGACCGTTTTTGCCCAGTCTCTTTCTTATGGTGGAGTCGTGAACACTGACCTTAATTGAGGCAAGTGAAGCCTGCAGTTCTTTAGATGTTGTCCTGGGGTCTTTTGTGGCCTCTCGGATGAGTTGTCTCTGCGCTCTTGGGGTAATTTTGGTCGGCCGGGAAGGTTCACCACTGTTCCATGTTTTTGCCATTTGTGGATAATGGCTCTCACTGTGGTTTGCTGGAGTCCCAAAGCTTTAGAAATGGCTTTATAACCTTTACCAGACTGATAGATCTCAATTACTTTTGTTCTCATTTGTTCCTGAATTTCTTTGGATCTTGGCATGATGTCTAGCTTTTGAGGTGCTTTTGGTCTACTTCTCTGTGTCAGGTAGCTCCTATTTAAGTGATTTCTTGATTGAAACAGGTGTGGCAGTAATCAGGCCTGGGGGTGACTACAGAAATTGAACTCAGGTGTGATAAACCACAGTTAAGTTATTTTTTAACAAGGGGGGCAATCACTTTTTCACACAGGGCCATGTAGATTTGGAGTTTTTTTTCTCCCTTAATAACGTAAACCTTCATTTAAAAACTGCATTTTGTGTTTACTTGTGTTATCTTTGACTAATAGTTAACGGGTTTTGATGAGCAGAAACATTTAAGTGTGACAAACATGCAAAAGAATAAGAAATCAGGAAGGGGGCAAATAGTTTTTCACACCACTGTATATATGGTGAGTGATGATAGTCAGATACTGACATACTGTAGGTAATGGCATTGTGTTACAACTCTAGAGTGAATATGTCAGACTATTGCCACTATCTTGTGGTTTTCTTACAGCCATTCAGCTGTTTAGTGCCAATCCTGTAGGTTCATGTCACATTGTGCATGTAGAAACGCTCATATTTTTACTATTAAACGTAGGTGTGATTTTTTTTTTACTGACAATTTTTGTAATGTAAGTGTTTCAAGTGTTTAAGTTATCTCAGAACACCGTGTCATGATTTTATTCCGACCACATTTCAGGAGTGAGAATGACGATTCGGCACTATCCGTTCACTTTATTAGCGCTGGACAGTTTTTAGCTCCATGTTTTGGCCAGGTAGTGTACAATCCTCTCAAAAGTTCAAAGTCAGTGTGTGTTATAGCTATGAGGATTATATAGAGCTGCATTGGAGTCACAGTGTCCACTTTCAGCCTGTTGATTTGCATTCACTTTAGATATGTGTTACATTCCACTAATGTAAGTAGCTACTCATAACTACTAGGTTAATTAATGTATAACACAAGGTAATTATTGAAAAGTCATAATGAACTTCTTTTTCTTCAGAAGTTGAAAATGGAAGATAATTTTAAATTTGTTTCAAGCCATGACACAACATTAACGTTTCTCATTATCTCATCATTCCATTGCATAGTGCTTTATATTTTATAAGTATCCAAAGGGAGGAGGAAACCAAAGCTTGTCTAGTACAAAGTTATGGAAAAATATCAGACAATATTTGATATAATATTTTACATGAAAGGGACAATATGGCACTCTGACCCTGCCTAGTGGAGGTTTTACACCAATGAAGTGACCAGTGAAAGACGCCAAAAAAGAAACCAAGAGACAATGTTTTATGCAACATACAGTAATTTCCAAACTTACAAACAAGTTCCATTCCCGTCTCTGTGTGCATGGAGTTTGCATGTTCTCCCCGTGCTTGGTGGGTTTCCTCCGGGCACTCCGGTTTCCTCCCACAGTCCAAAGACATGCAGATTAGGCTAATTGGCGTTCCCAAAATTGACCATAGTGTGTGAATGAGTGTGTGTGTGTGTGTGTGTGTGTGCCCTGCGATGGATTGGCACGCTGTCCAGGGTGTACCCTGCCTTGTGCCCTGAGTCTCCTGGGTTAGGCTCGAGGTCCCCGTGACCCTAATACAGGATAAAGCGGTATAGAAGATGAATGAATGAATGAATGAATGAATGAAAACAAGTTCCATTGCTGGAGCACATTCGTAAGTTGAATTTGTTTGTACGTCCGACAAAGTGAGTCTTATACACCTTTAAAAAAATATATATATATATATATATATATATATATATATATATATATATATATGTAAAGCATAAAAAAACAAACACACAGGTTTGGTGTTTTGGTTCCACAAGACTGCACTTTAAATCACGAGGGGAATCCCGATGACACAGCAGGGCCAGCTGACCTTGTTTAAAAGGAACCCGGGAAGACGTCGGGGTGACTCATTGAAACCGGTGAGGCCGATTCATTTCTCTTGCACCACCACACGCACACACATACAGTGCAATATACCAGCCTTTTGACATTTTATACATTCACTTACACACTGAGAATATTGTATATAGCCTAATTGTCAATATTGGTATCTGGTGTACTGCAGTGAAAATTTTTTGTACAATATGTGTGAGCTACTTCCGCATGATTCTACAAATGTTCATCTACAAATGTTCGTAGAGCCGCGGTCCATTCGTATCTGCAGAAATTTGCAACTCGAATGTTCATATATCGGTGACCTACCGTACTATAATTTGTTACCAATACATCTGATAGAAATGTTGATTTCCATCTTGTTTCTTTCCCTAAACATTGTCCTTACAAAGGATGCAACACCTAGGCACTAGTTTGATAAATTACCTAGAGGTCAACCTTAGTTTCACATCATCAGGGTCTCTACTGAGCCCATAGGCTTGCACATCTGTACTTTCACAGGAGTTTTATGAATGACAGAAAGTTTTATTTAGTTTCCATTGATAAAAGACGTTCGTACATGTGTGTGAAGGAGGGAGGGAGAAGAAGTGTCTTTATGTGTGTGTGTGTGTGTGTGTGTGTGTGTGTGTGTGTGTGTGTGTGTGTGTGTGTGTGTGTGTGTGTGTGTGTGTGTGTTAAGCAGAAAGAAAAGACGAGAACATGTGAATTAGTAGACCTGTCGCATTCTTTGTAGTTTACACTGACTTGTGTAACCTAGTAAGGTGGAAGACATATCAGTGTCAGTGAAGCATGCCAAACTGGATTGGCCAGGTAGGAAGGAAGAAACACATGAGTTATAATCTTTTCTCTATAATCTTTTGCTTCTCGCACGCATACACATACACCTCCCACACTGTCCCTGTTCAACCCCCAAACACTATCAGATGTCACTACATGCTGCAAGTGCATCATTAGGTGTTCATGTGCAGCCAACCTTCAATACTACATTTACCAAAGCACAATAATTTTATACATTTTATTACAAAAATATATTTATTATTATGAATAAAATTTAGCTTTACGCAGTCTATAGACCTGATACATTATTGCAAGTATAGAAACTGTAAAGCTGTGCCATTTACTTACACCTGTGTGTGCCTGCGGGGTATATTGGTTTCTCTACTATGTTGTACTTTTTATGTCGGAGCCTGCTTCTAATAATCTAAACATGGCCTGGACTAGCATGAGTCTCTTCCAGGCAAAAATCCTATTTTTTCTTTTTTAATTTTATTTATTTATTTTTTACTAGAAAAATATACTGATTGATTTTGATATTTATATGGTTGTTTATTTTAAATCTATATATTTGTTAACGATTAATTACCATAACTATCCATACTGTAACAGACAATACTTACAAAATGGCATTCCTTTGAAAAGTCTTGGGAAGTGCTTTTTTTCTTATATTGTATATGAATGCTACAGTATGATGCAATGTTGTAAAGCTTGTGCAAGCCTTGCAAACATTAATGCATGCACAGTTCTCTGTTATTCCTGGTGCATTTTATTCATTATTGTATGATGATGCATAAAACTGGATTTTAAAATGGATTCATTGACTTATGAATTCAGAAGATGACATAATGTTCCCATAGTCACATGACAAAAGCTGTTAAGTTATCCGTACCACAATGCTTTGCAGCTTTGTTGTGGTTTCTGTCAGCGGACATGCAGGGTTAGTGAGATAAGCCATTGTACATTTATTGTTGCAGCACACCACAGGCTCCACCCCAGCTGCTCCCTGTTTGACGGTCTTCGCACGAAAGACCCATGAAGAAGGGAGGGGGGAACGTGTTTCTGTGTGAAGTAGGACAAAAGGTGGAGGGAAAGAGGCTGGTTTTGCTTCTTTCCCCATAAGGTTTCACCTGGAACATGAAGCTAACATGCATTGCTAGATAGATTAAGAGGATTAATACCATTTTGAAGGTTTGGTCAGTAGGCCCAGGCACAACCTCATAGCTTAATCTTATTATTATTATTATTATTATTATTATTATTATTATTATTATTATTATTATCAAATTATTTATTATTTATGATGCATTTCTTTAAAACTGTCTGTCATTTTTTTCTGTGCAGCAACACTTGATTTTTTTTTATTTGCTTTTAAATTGCACATTTCAGAAAGTGGTAAGGTTCACAAAAGAAGGAGAACATATTGCCACAAATGTGAAAACCAACACCTTGTGCAACAGAAACTAAACTGAGAAAAGACAAGCAAATCATCCAGACAGTATACAGTACATAGGAAAACCTTTGGAAATGTATGCAAATGCAAAGGGACTTACTGTATATCGGTCATTTTCAAGACGTTTCATTAAAAGAGGAGTCTGGCTACGTGGGTCAATATTTCCACAAAGTGCCTTTGAGATGTCATTAGTTTCAAAAGAAAAAGCTGGGATTTTCTATTTAACTTCACATTATTGAGTAGTTTTTGTGCCATTAGAAATGCATGTTGGTCAAGATCTTACTTCATTTTTATAAATGACGTAAATGCATTTTCATTCTATAATGATTATAAAATATACATTTTCATAATGATATATATATGTAGCATCCTCCTCTCAACAATATATTATAGTTAATGGGAAAAATAAAATCCAATATCCATTTCCAATATGAATCCAAAAAATGAAATATACTTAAAATGTTGTAAAAAAAAAAAAAAACTACAGTATGTACTGTACATATACATTTTGTCATGGAAAGATAACAGGGTGAACCATTACTTTTTTTCTGGAAAGTGTCATGTTGGACAATTAGTTAAAGGTAATTGTGTACTGTTCAGCACATGTACTGTATTTTACTGAAAAGTTTTTATATTTATTAATATTTCACTATGATGGATGAAACTATAATGAAATTTACAGTTATTAGTGTAAATACTTTATGTACTTAATTGTTAAGTTGTTTGACCCTCCATTGAAAAACAGACAAAATGATGGTTGTGATGTCAGTGATTACATCAATGATTACAGTTTATCAAAGTGGAAGTTACACCAAAATGACACTTACTTGTGGCACTTACATAATGCACAGAGCAGAACGTGGAACATAAAATAACAAACCCCTAATCGAAGAAAACAGAATAAAAAACCGTATAGAAAACTTTCCATAAGACATAATTCTACTGATATATCTCAATGTTTGGTCATTCATAATAAAACCTCAGAAATTCATTATTGCATATAACTCAGTGATTCTGATGAGAACACCAAAAGCACCTTATAGTGATATAACCAGTAGTGCAGCTTGTAAAACAGAAGAGCAAGGAAAAGTACTGTAATTAAGCACAACAATGTGTGGTTTAAAGTTACATTTGGTTTAAATCAATGATTAAGAACACATTATTGTTTTAAGTTGCTATCTATGTAGAGAATTAATACAGCACCTCTGTGGGCTTAATTTTTAAAAAACAAAATATGTGAAAATTGCTACCATTCTGTGATGTGCAAAATGCTGCTTTTTTAAAAAACATATACTGTATGAGACCTGTACCACTGAGTAATGGAAAAAAGCATTAAAGTCTGATGAGTTGTCGTTTATGCCTCTTTTTACTGTATTTGTTTGTGTGTATGTTTGAAGAAGTCCAACAGATGCCTTCAACTCATAGTGGTAGTTACCAGCTTTTAAACATGGTGGTGGAACTTTAATAGTAAGGTTGGTCTTTTTGTGGTAGTCATTAGGGTTGATGATTGCTTGGTAGTAGCAATATCAGGACCAGGTGCAGCCTATAGTGCAACACAGTCCCTTTACCAATGTTCCGTATTCTAAGTTGGTCAAATAATCAAGAGTGGTGTCTCACAATTGAAGTCATTCATTCATTCATTTTCTATACCGCTTAATCCTGTGTTCAGGGTCGCGGGGGACCTGGAGCCTATTCCAGGAGACTTCGGGCACTAGGCGGGGTACACCCTGGACAGGGTGCCAATCCATCGCAGGGCACACACACATACACACACTACGGGCAATTTTAGGAACGCCAATTAGCCTAACCTGCATGTCTTTGGACTGTGGGAGGAAACCGGAGTACCCGGAGGAAACCCACCAAGCACGGGGAGAACATGCAAACTCCATGCACACAGAGACGGGAATCGAGCCTGGCCAGGGAATCGAACCCAGACCACAATTGCAGTCAAAAGACATAAAAATGCTTTCTATGACCTTCCCAATCACCAGCTATAAACATTACTGAACCCTTTTGGAACCCATTTCTAAAGCACAGGGTTGGCCTGGCATCTTATAAGTTACAAAATATCGGCCTCGTTATTGTCAGATTATACATGTAATAGTAACTAATTAACTAATACATAATTACTGCAATTATTTAATTAATGACACACCATTTAATTAAGTGTAATTAAAGTGAGTGAAATTGGGCAAGCTCTCAGAGGGATCGTGGATCATGCTGTGTAGGTGGATCTGTCTCCTGTCAGTCACCTCACTTATGCAATAGATAGCAGATAGTTTTTACCTCAAAGTTCCACTGCACTACAACACACATCAGAGGTCAATTGAAAATATGTGGTTGACTGGCTTTATGTGTCTGTTAAAGAAATAAGAAAAGTCTTAGAGTTCAGGCCTTATATGTTTACTTTCCTTTATTTTTTTTAACAGTTTTTTTTTATCTTTACTTTGCATAGAGGGTAAAACCATATGGTATGTCTACAGGGAGGGTTAATAAGTGTTTGAACACACTGGTTTTAATTATTTAATATATATGCTGTGCACATGTTCACTTAAAATTTACACATCTCCTGATAGCAAAAGTAAAGTAAATAACTTTAAATAAAAGTGGGTAAGTAATTATTTAACATCTGATTTATTTAATTACATAACCTACTGTACATGAGTCTTCCCTGACTCCCTTTTTTCTGAATACAGTAAATACACAATGTGTAAGAGCGATCGCATATACAGTAATGCATGTACATAAAGGTATACATTCCTTAGCAAAACCTTGCAGCTCTGTCTAATGGATGTACAGTATTCATCTCTCTATGTTTAATTAAGGCTACAGTTTTGTTTATATTTTTTGGAAATTTGTTAGAATATATTACAGGTACATAGAAACAACATAACGTCTACGAGCAGAATTTTAAAATAATAAAAATTCCATTGCATGTATTCAAATCAAATTCACATTCAAATTTTATTTGTCACATACACAGTCATACACAGTACGAAATGCAGTGAAATGTATGTAGCTGGAACTCTGTGATGTTGGTATTCCTAATGCTGTTTTTCCCCCATATTCCAAGCACATAATTGTAAGGATCATATTTAACAAAAAAAAAAAAAAAAAGAAAGTGAAAATTAATAAATTATTTAAGCCATATCCACATCATATTTAAATCCAAACATAGCCTGATTGCAATTATGTAATCAGCAAGTGGCAGCAGCACAATGTACAAAAGCATTCAGATACAGGTCAAGAGCTTCAGATAATGTTCATATCATACATTATAATTGGGAAAACGTAGATGACTTTGACCATGGCGTGGTTGTTGGTTTTAGACAGGCTGGTTGAATAACTTTATAATGTGCTGGGCCCAGTTTCTCGAAAGCTTCTTATCGCTAAGTAGTTCTTAAGTTGTACCTTAACCTCTGTCTTAACGTTATGGCACATTTCCCGAAACGTTCTTACGCTAAGTATCTCTTAGTTGCTGCCTCTTACGTCCGACGTTACAAGGCGCTGTCTACAGTGAAGGTCCTGAATTAGCTGACATCATTATCGAGAAACCGGGCCCAACTAACTAACTAACTAACTAACTAATGTCTGTCTGGAGAACCACTGCTCATGTTGTTTTGCATCAATATGTGGAAAATCTAGAGATTGTTGAGTATCAAAATCCCAGGTGACCAGGGCCCGGTTTCTCGATAACGCACACTATTCGCGCGCTAAGAAGACTCTTAAGATATATCTTACGTTAAGTGATAACTTTTCTAAGTGTATTTCTCAAACTGTCTCTTAGGAGTCTTCTTAAGTTACTGCCTCTTACGTCCGACGTTACGCGGCGCTGTCTACAGTGAAGGTCCTGAATTAGCGGACATCGGTGGCTCAGGAATCGATTTTTGACTCCTTTTTCATGACAGCGTTAAGAAAGACGGCACTTTCTATGCAAATTAAACATTGCACTAAATTCTTTTAATAGCGTTTATTTCGACATGTGTTAACTTATCAATAACATGCCATAATAGACAAATATATAAATTAAATCACCAAACTGTGGCTAATATTTTCATATAGCATGTGGCCGTGAAACGAACCGGGTATACAATCATAGTTGATTGACAAACAGCTGATAACACTCTTCACCAGCTTCAGAAACAATGTGAAGTGTCCGTTGTTGGGGTTGTGTACCGCTGCCTAATTGTTCGCCACCTGTTTAATATTAATGGTGATTGCCAATTTTAATGCATTAGTCACATTATGAAATAGGCTAATTAAAAATCACTCTATTAGTTCTGATATCAAATAAAATAACATTCCTAAACAGGTCTACAGTATATTCCATCATTAATACGACTTTGATAACGTGCCATAATGAGTTTGCATACACCGCTTATTTATAAAGACTGCTGCTCAGTAGCGGCGACTAGCGTCTTGAGCTGAAACTACGCTAAGAATGAGTTAAGGTTGGTCCAGACCAACCTTAAGAACGTGTGACTTAGCTAAGAGATACTTAGCGTAAGAACGTTTCGGGAAATGCGCCATAAAGTTAAGAGAGAGGTTAAGGTACAACTTAAGAACTACTTAGCTATAAGAAGCTTTCGAGAAACCGGGCCCTGGTTAGTTATTTGAAATTGGAAAAAGGGGGGGGGTACGCTAAAGTATTCATTCTCCCTTGTTGATTGGAAAATATTGGCTGGTTCAATGTCCAGTTTTGGTGAATCTGTACAGACTTTAGCATCAGACTCCTGCTCTGGGCTAAGAGGTGTAGAACCTAAAGTTGTCGTCTGATGTTGTCGCCCATCCCCCTATGGTCCAACTTGCTATGAATTATGAGATGCTTTTCAGCTACGATGGTTGTAAAAAGTGGATATTATTTGAATTACTCTACTTTTCATTTCAGCTGAAACCAGTTTGACTATTCTCCTTTGACCTCTCCCATCAACATTTCGCATTTCATCACCTCAGTTCTTTAGAAAATCTATTGTGCAACATAAT
Source organism: Channallabes apus (assembly GCA_030522415.1). NCBI lineage: Eukaryota > Metazoa > Chordata > Actinopteri > Siluriformes > Clariidae > Channallabes > Channallabes apus. The sequence continues at coordinate 13,580,778 of CM060118.1, read as the reverse complement.
CAAAACAAACTGTTTTGTAAGTGTTCAGGCAGAGACCTTAGTGGCTCCGTATTATCTAATCAGAATGAGGCACAAAGGAGCTTGATGGTATTCTGAACGCATTTTATTTGTTTTGGGAAGTCTTTTACCCTCATCGCCTGGTGATGATTGCATTGCTCTGTTTGTAGGAGGCTGTATGATTATGTATTTGTCTTTGCTGTGTTTTGATTTGTTGCTCCGCTGTTTTTGAATCGAATAAAATGCAAAAAGAGCTCTATTGCTTAAGAAGTATGCTATGTTGTCAACTGTTTCCATTCTTAATATGTCATGGTATTGGAGAAAAAACAATACATGGTATACAGAAAGGTAGAGAGAAATATGTGCTATAGACTTGTGTCAGGTTTATTTGTCATGTGTACAAAATGTCAGTCACAACTGTACATTGAAATGGCTGTTCAGTTACTCTTAAAAGTATACACCTGAAGATATAGGGAAGGAAAAAGGAGGAAGGAGATTATTTGCAAATATGCTATATACAGAGAAATGCAGGATATATTAGTATGTACTGTATGTGTAGAAATAAAGAAGAAACACAAACCTGAACTATTTGTGCAGTCACAATATGTGCTTATGCATGCAAAAGGTAGTAAAGCAAATAGTAGCTTCGCGCAAAATAAAATGTATGAGCAGTCAGCATAAAATGCAGATGAACCAGGAGTACAAATTAGTATTTAAATGAAATAAAGAATAAACAAAAGTAAAATACAATTAAATAAATTAGATGCACCAGTATGGTGTGGTGTATTATTAACATATGATCAATATTGCAATATATTGCACAGACAGGACTTTGCGCCTGATAGAAGCAAAGTGGTAATAGTTGTTTTTTTTATATTTGTCCAACAGAAACAGGAGCATGTGGGAAAAAAAACATGGCATCGATGTAAGCTTGGAGAAATAGTAATGACTAATGATTGGCATTTGTTCTGGATCACAGTTTGTTTAGGATCCTGATGGCCTATAGTGAAAAACTGTTCTTCAGCCTGCCAATTGCATCTTCCTTACGGCAGTCCATGGGCAAAGTGGTTGTGGCCTCTGCAACAAGTGTGCACAGAAGAGCTTAAAGCTCTTATCACAGCAGTCCAACTGATGTATAAGGGTGCATGGGCACCTTCTGCAGCCTCTTGCTGTTCATCATCATCTTCTTAGTTTTGCTGAAGATGAGACATCTCATCATCAGCTCTAACATCAACTCTGTAAGCTGTCTAATCTCTGTGTGCGATAATGTTATGTATGGTGCATGTGGATTATAGATGCCGATGTCAGCAAACTTAAAAACAATAATTGAGCTGTGCTCGGCAACATGGCCATGAGTGAACAAGGCGTACTGGAAGGGGCTGAGAATACATCCCTTTAACATCATTTTCACCACTTGGTGTCTGCTTGTCAGAAAACTTAAACTCTATCTGCAAAGATGAGAGTTAAATTCCTTGAACTTTCTGCCGAGTTTGACTGGCATGAAGGTGGTAAAGGCAAAGCTGTAGTCCATAAACTGCATTCGAACATAGGTGATTTTCTGGTCTTGTGAATGAGAGCCCTTTTGAGAGATCCTTTGTTTTCATAGAATGTAGTATAGTTTACAACTGAGACTTTTTAATTTACACAAAAACTAGCCATGACAGCATGTATAGCTCTTTTGTGTCTAGATTAAAGAGAATCATTAAATGGGGCAGGAACTGTCACATAGAAAGACTACATTAAATCCAATTATGATTTGGAATTATGTACAGTATTTTGCCAAATGGTTTAATGCATGCATGCTCTTTTCAGTTGTAAAAGTAGAGATGTATATAAGGGAGAGAATATTTAAGGTCTAAGGTCTTTATTATAGTATATATATATATATATATATATATATATATATATATATATATATATATTACTATATATATATTAATGTATCACTCTTCTTAACATAATCAGTAGTCTACAGTTCAATTCGTTGGTTTAATGGTAAGGACCCAACTTTTAAGCACAGTTCACAAATTTTTTAATAGGGTTGAGGCTTCAAAAGATTATGGGTGTCTGGGTTCATGGTTCTGTTGGAACACTTAAGTTTGTCTCTAACCCCTTTCTTTATTAATTCATCCACTTTGTGCAATGGTGCAATGTACCATATCCACTGACAGCAAGACAGCTCCTAGTCAATATCTTGAGGTTGAATGCCATACCCTTACACCTTTAAACATATATTTGCTTAAAACTTTCCTTCAGCAGGTTTTTTCTTTGTCCATTTGGACAGTTGCAGCCTTTAAACAAGCCTGAAGGTGTTGATTTTGGAACAGGACCTTCTTTCTTGAACAGCAACCTCTGAGTCCATGGCAGTATAAACTCTATTTGCCTGTAGATTTTGACACTGGTGTTCCTGTATCTTCCAGTTCATGGCACACCTGTGGCTTGGTAATTCCTGGGTTGTTCCTGACCATTTAAATATTTTTTTCTCAGGTGAGGGTAACACTTTAGGTCTTTTTTCAGAAATTGGCAAAATAGCTAAATCTGCCAATATCTTTAGTCTTGGAGACGTCCTTGGAGACACGTGTAAATCTACAATATTCTATGTTTAATTATAAATCTAATTACATTGAATTGAGACTTTCAACATATTTATTTATAAGCAAACATATTTTGTTTCCCTTTGAGTGGACTTATGCCAATTCAAAATTGTAACTTTTTCTGCTGCTACTAGCTTGCTGTAAACTAACGTTTTATCGCAGCAGAGTCGTGTACTGTAGATGAGAAATCAAGAAATGCATACAATCATTCAGCATGTTAATTTCAACAATGTGCTACTATAATTAATGTGAATAAGCCTTTCTCTTCTGTGACATAATTTTTTCCTATTGCTGTTTGGATGCGTACCATTTTGCCCTGAAGGTAATTTGTAATACAGGTCTGCATTGTGCTTAGAGAAAAAGTAATCTTGTACTTGAAATACCAGTTCCATTTCCAGAACATGTGGAATAATTATAAGTTAAGTTGACTTTCACTGTATAAACAACACAATCACAAGCCTTTACAGAACATATAAATGATTATGTCATTGCACATCATGAACAAAGCAAAACAGTACATCATGCTGAATACATTTTATACAATGCAATCTCTTCTTCTTTGCATTTCTGTTGCAATATTTTACAAGACGTCTCTGGATTTCTTTTGGAAATCATCATTGGTCTGATTAGATGCATCTGACAGTTTTATAACAAGATCATTATTGAGATACCATATTTGGGAACAGCTCTATGTGTGGTGAAAACCTAATGCAGGCTATACATCAGTACATAATGTAGTAACAATATTACAATTAAATATCATAGTGGCACCATTATGCTGTGGGGAACTTATCTATTCAGGAAAAGTTTTCTTTACAAAATTGAAAAGACTGTGAATGAAGGAAAATATGGGAATATTACACTCCTTAAGAAAATAAGGTTTTGGAGAAACTTTACCTGTCAACAGAATACTGGTTTTGAACACAAGGCCACGGCTATGAAGAAATGGTTAAAATCAAATAGCTAAATGTTGTAAAATAAATTCTTAAGCCTTAAAGCTTGTATTGAAGCAAATGCTGGTTTTACCATGTACTAGTCTGAGGAGGTTTTGAGCATCCAGGTTCCATGTACAGTATCACTGGGCATCAGAGAGTTGTGTTTTGCATCACTACTTAGGAAAGTAAAAATTTGCAGATGTAAAAATGTTAAATTACCCAACAAATATTTGATTCAAAATTCAAGATTCAAAGAACTTTATTAATCCCAGAGGGAAATTGCTTATGCTCGGTTACAGGTGCTCACAGTTGTTATCTAAGGAAAGGTAATAAAGGTCAGTCAGTCAGTCATCTTCTATACCGCTTTATCCTCTATTCAGGGTCGCGGGGGACCTGGAGCCTATCCCAGGAGGCTTCGGGCACAAGGCGGGGTACACCCTGGACAGGGTGCCAATCCATCGCCAATCCACACACACATACGCACATTCACACACTACGGTCAATTTTGGGAACGCCAATTAGCCTAACCTGCATATCTTTGGACTGTGGGAGGAAACCGGAGTACCCGGAGGAAACCCACCAAGCACGGGGAGAACATGCAAACTCCATGCACACAGAGACGGGAATCGAGCCTGGCCGGGAATCGAACCCAGACCCTGGAGGTGCAAGGCGACAGTGCTAACCACTACACCACCGCGCCGCCGGTAATAAAGGTAATAAATAATAATAATAATCTCCAAAAAAAAAAAAAAAAAAAAGGGTTCCTAAAACAATAAGTACCAACAAAATATGACTTTAGTAAAATAGTATTGCACTTAACATATTATTAATAAGGGTAAGTATTAATGTCCTGTTGTGTACCAGTCAGTGAAAAATCCACATACATTTGTGTATGAGTTACAGAGAAGAGTTGTAAACTTTTATGGACATTGGGAGGAAGGATCTCCTGTGGTGCTCTGTGGAACACTTGATAGTAATCAATCTCTGAAACGGCTCCTCTGTTCAGCGAAACGCTGTATAGCGGGTGAGAAGGATTGTTTACAATGGATTGTACTTTGGATAGAATCCTCCTCTTCGCTCCTGCATCCACAGAGTCAAGCTCCATGCCTAGCACAGATCCGGCCTTTTTAATTGACTTGTCCAGTTTGTTCTCATCAGACACCTTAATGTTACCACCCCAACAGACCACAGCGTAAAAAATTACACTCGCCACAACGGATTCATAGAACATCCGTAGAATAGTGTTACAGACGTGAGACCTGAGCCTTCGAAGAAAGTACAACCGACTCTTGACAGTAACCCTAAAATAAACAAACCACAAAAAGCTTCTTGAGTCACTTCCTCTCTCAGCTAAAACAAATTCTTAGAAAGAAAACTGGCCATAATGCACACCAGATCAATGGCTTCTTTGTTCAGCTTCTACACTGTGACCAAGTCTGAGGAGGTTGTATTTCATGTTGTATGTCATCACTCAGAAATGGATAGATAGGGGGCCTTTCTGAAAAGCCATCTGTCATCAGAAAGGTTATCACTGTTGTGCTCTGTTGGCCAGGATAATGTGGGATACAGTAGCTATTGGAATGAACTGATAGGAAAAAGAATCCCAGTGCTTTTAGCACCAATTCTTGATTTTGTTTCTCCCTTGATCTTCCTGTCATCATTTCTTTATTAAACACAGAATCCCATGATTAATCTCTCCTATTTCACTTTTTCCATTTTTTTCCATGGACACTCATGTTTACTCTTACTATACAGGACTATACGTACAGTATAATAAAGACCCATCTCTATGTGGGAGGAAAAAATGTATAAGCACCGACTCTTATACTCTTACCGGGTTCTTTAAACCATTTATATTTTAATATTAAGTGTAATTCAAAAAAGTTTGTTCCTGTCTACCAGTTTACCTAATTGACAGTAATTCCCTTACAATTCTTTGTTTTTTTTCTCAAACAAATGCAACAAGCAAACAAATGAAGCTTGCCATGTTATTGAAAAGAAATGCCTGAATACTATTTTTTATTGAATTTGCAAAAAGATGCCCCTTGAGCCTCCTTCCATAAATTTCTCAGAAAAATGTACCATGCCAATAAATAGGCTTGTTTTTGTTGAACAACATTAATTTTGTCTAAAACTTTTTTTTTGTCAAAAATATTATCGGAATGACTATATCACATGAGTTTAGTTAAAACTTTCAAGTTTCATATACAGTATGTTCCCTTAGACATGTAGACAGCTAATGACATAAGATTCTGTGTGGACTGGATAGCGTGTCTTCCAGCACCACAATAATGTGTGCTTTCAAAACCCACAATCTAACTGAAGCCTGGTAACAAAACACAGCACATCATAATCTCTCGCAAAGTTCCATGCAACCTGAGGTCATGGTGAAAAAATAGAACATGAGAAAAATTCCTTTCCACAATATGTCCTGCTATGTGTCTCTTTGGTGGATGACTAGCTATGAAGTACTGTAATGGCATGACATTTGAAATGATGTCATTGTGAGGCACGAAAATCTTCCATGTAAACGTGTGTGTGTGAATGTGCGGAAATCACCTAAATGTCTGTAAACATGAGTGTTTTCTGTAATGTCATATTGTGGTAACACACTGTATTTGTGGGAAATTTAATTTAGTTAATCCAGCCTGTGATACAGTATTTACAAAAAAACACATTGCATTCTCATTTCTGGTAGTGATCTCATTGTAGATACAAAATCTTTGATTTGTCCAAACATTCCATAATTTTCAGTATTTATCCAATTAGATGTAGTAATTAAATAAATGAGAAAACAATACTAAATAATAATTTTTAAAAAATTATAATTTTTTCGTTTAAAAACATTGTTAAACAAGTTGTTAAATTTGTTTGTGAGAAAGCATATACAGTATAGCACGCATACATACTTTGCATGCAAACATTAATTTTCATATGGAAATTATTCAGGCTATTAATATAATGTGAAATTTATTGAACAGTCCCAAAAGGAAGGAAATGAAGAAAAGAAAATGAAATAAAGTGACAGTGAGGTATTTGAAGTGTCGTAACTGTGAGGTATTGGACAGACAAGAAATTTAATGTATAATAAATGTATCCTAACAAGAAAAACTAAACACAAAAAGTCAATAAAAGCAAATTGTTAATAAATGATTGTTTATAAAATATAACCCATCGACCCGAGGAGGGACTCAAACTTGTATCCTTGAGGTGCAAGGAGACAGTCGCAGACTCAGTAATGAAATTTCTCCTGCTACTCATCACTATTGTGGTTGTTAGTTAGATGGTCATGAGTTTAATGGTAATGCATGAGCTCACTGACCACTTTCCTGGTATGAATTTCCTTGAAGCCATCTGATGACGTTTGCTAATGTCTTTCTTGCAGGATTCTAGAGAACCACCTCTGCAACTTTAATTAGAATGTTTTTGGCACATTGTTTAATAGTCACCACAAAATGCATTGTGAGTGTCATTAGCAGCTGCTTGAACTTGCAAACTCATCGACTTCCATGACAAATTACTGGCATAGTCATGTTTTATAAACTGGGTCCAGTGCTATTAGTTATGGCAATAATGCACTAACACAGAGAAGAGAATTGTTGTTTCCTTTGTATATAAATGTGTGTAATATCAATGTGCCTCAAAATCATAATTTTGCAGGTGGGGTTATTTGTACCATGAACAAAATCTTCTAATGGCCCCAACCCAAATTCTAGACCTATTTTATCATATAGGACATGCTTACTCTCCCACTATATACTCAGCTACTCTTCGTCACTTCACAAGCATAAGTTATGTCCGTCTGCACTTTACGAGAAAATATTAATCTATCTATATATATAAAAGACAAGTAGTTCCATCACAAGCATTTCATTACATTTTTTTTGGTCTTCCAGGGTCCGCTTTGATTCCCTCCATGGGTCTGTGTGTGTGAAGTTTGCATGTTCTCCACATGCTTGGTGGATTTCCTCAGGGTTCTCGGGTTTTCTCCCATAGTCCAAAGACATGAAGATTAGGCTAACTGGCGTTCCCAAATTGCCTGTAGTGTGTCTGAATAGCGTACCCCACCTTGTGCCCTAAGTCTCCTAGAATACAGTCCCCGTCCCCCTGTATACAAAATATACTGGTATAGACGACGAGTGAGTACAATAAATCAAAAGCTGCCCTATGTTTATAGAAAGCAGTGGTAGGTCTGTGAATAAGGCTTTGGGCTGCTGTTCATAAGAGCCTAAAAGTCACTTTGGATGGCATTCAGGCTTTGTACCCCAAACATTCATGCATGCTCAAATGTGTTTGGATGCCTGGTTTTAAAGAGAACACTAAAGAAATAGACTGCTTACATTTTAAATAACCTCCCTTAATATCACTGACTACGGCAGACGTTATGAAAGAGGAACGCCCCTTTTTCATTAGATTTATTCACATGATATTCTAACTTATGTCGATGTACTCATGCTTCCTTATTAGTGCTCTGGGTGTGTGTGCAGAAGTTGCAGGCACAGAAGCTGCAGGCAATGCGTGCAGAATTAATAGGCTAGGCAACTTCGCTGGTCATCTGTCAGCATTTTGTCAAGTCTTTAACAAAACATGCACCTGCTGTTCTCTTCCTGTTGATGAAGGTTATGACCACAAGACCAATTCATACTTCATCTAGGATCTCAAGTTTAAAACACCCGGTTATCGCCTGAAGCATCTGACAAACAAGTCACTGAGCTGAGCACAGACATTAACAATAATGGAAAACAACTGTGACCAAATATCATTCCATTCTTCACCTCAAATGACTTTCACAGCCTGCTATTGGCACTCATTGAAAACCATGTCTTATCATTCATGCTCAAGTTATGCAATGTATCAACCACAGGCCCCAACATGCATACAACAACAAATCAGACAGACAGTAGTCAGCTGGAAATGGAATATAAACAGTGCAGCCAGCTCTGCATGCTTCTAATAGGCTGATTTCTCTCTGTGAGTAATCTCATTTTACAAAAGCACAAGCTATTTTTTTACAAAATATAGGTGTTATCAGTAAATCATATAATAATTGATACGCAGTGCATCTTTGGGTATTCACTGAATGGTTTGTATGTACACACAGGTCGCCTAAATAATAAGGGTTAGACTTGTAATAGAGTTTATATGTCGACAGTTCATGCATGCATATAAAAAACATGAAGTTTTAGTTTTACTAGTTGAAGAGTTGAAGTTGCACACTCCCAGCATGTGATGTTCAGTCATATTATTTGGGTTTCCTTCGACGTTTAGGGTTTCTTATGTGTCTGGTGCATTAGAACATCACGTGCAAGTTGTTAGTTGTGATATCTGTGAGAAACATGATGAGATAGCATGTATGCCTGCAGCTCTGGCCACCCACCAAGATGAAAAGAAGAAGAAGAAGTAGCATCTGCCTGCAGAGCATACAAAAAAAAAAAGACCTGCAAATTTGGAGTTGCTCTGACGCACTTGTCTAGCCATCACAATTTGGCCCTTCCACAGTAGCTACATTTTCAATATCTCATTCCAATGGTGCGATGTATTAGGCAGCAAGTGAACCTTTTTTCCTGAATATGTGTTGGAAGCAAAAAAAAAGAGGGCTATCATAAGGATTTGAGTGACTTTGACAAGGGCGCAATTGTGATGGCTAGATAACTGGGTCAGAGCAACTCCAAAGCTCCAAAGGGATGTTCCAGGCTGTAGTAGTCAGGACATACCAAAAGTGATCCAAGGAAGGATAACCGATAAACTGGCGACAGGATCATGGGTGGCCAAGGCTTGCTGATGCACATGGGGGGCGAAGGCTGGCCCGTGTAGCCCGATCCAGTGTAAGAGCCGCGTAAGAGCTACATCCAGTGTAGCTCTACTTGCTGAAAAAGTTAATGCTGGTCGTGAATAGAAAGGTGTCAGAACACACAGGTCATTACTGTTTTGGTGGCTCAATATTAATTATATAATGTAAAAAATATCATAATGCATTAAAGGAAATGTTGCTTTTAGAGAAAAAGAGTAAATGTACAACATATTAGATGCAAACATTTTGTCTAAATTCAGAATCAGCAGCACAGTTGCTCAGGGAAAAACATAAATCAGATTTATCCTATTACTTAGATTTCAGCTCTACTTAAAAATGCTTCTACTGGAAGCCAGGATTTTGAGCACTAACCTTAAGTGCATTGATTCCACAGATGGCAACCAAATACAGCTTACAATATAGAGACTGAAAGCAAGCTGGGTATTCATTAACATAACATCAGTGGTAACAATACTGTATGTTTAAACACTGAAATATTGAGTTTATCTTTCCACTATTTTATAGCTCTATATTTTATCACTTGACGCCCCTTAGTGATCAGAAAGGTGTAATGCAACTCTAACTGCCACTACATTTCTTAAGTGAATATACTGTAATTACAATAGACCATTTAATTCACACTGGCCATTACAAAAGAGAAAAAATTTTGAAATATAAATCAAAAAGTCAGATTTGAACCCTTAACCCTGAAGGTGTGAGACCACAGTGCTAAGAATGATTTAATTATTTAACCATTTTTTTCTGAGCACCTACAACTGCTGTGTATCAGTAACACAGAATGTCTGAGAAACGCACTTGCTTATAATACAAAAATTTGCACATCCACACGTATGTTTCTTGCACTCACTCTGGACATTCCGGACATTCATTGACACGAGTGGTCACTGCACACATGCACATTCATGGACCTTAGCTACTTACCTTATTTTATTCTGTTTCCCTTATGCACATAGTCACATCAAATATGACACTTTCAGGCATATTTGCACACCCCCTGGACATTTCTATTTCTATTCAACTTCATTCACATACAAAAATTCCATAATTTCTATATTTTCTATATTGTACAGCTGAGTTTTTCTTATTTTTCTTTTATTTTTCTTATATTGTATATTTTGTATTGCACAGATTTTTTTTTATTCCATCTTAGTTAAATTTACTTTCTATTTTTCTTTTTTATATTTATTTCCTATTAATAGTCTTTTATTTTAAGGTCACGAGTAGTCGTCTAAGCATTTCACTATATATTAAAATATTAATTTTACAACTACAAGTCAAGTCAAGTTGGCTTTATTGTCACTTCAACCATATACAGTTAGTACACAGTGAAACGAATCAACGTTCCTCCAGGACCAAGGTGCTACATGCAACATAAATGTACAACATAAATTAACAGAAAACCTAACTAGCTAACTAAGAAGCCTAATTAGCTGGCTAGCTGAGACAAATCAGATTGACATGACAACATAAATTAACATCATAAACTAACAAAAAATTAACTACCTAACTTAGAGACCTAATTAGCTGGCTAGCTGTCTACGTTTTTTATACAAATGAATATCTCTGTGGTCGGTGATCCCCACATCCTTCAAAGAGTCCATCACTGTTCCTGTTCCGAAGAAACCTCATCCTCAACCTCATCTTAATGACTATCACCCTGTAGCCCTCACCTCAGTAGTGAAGTACTTTGAACAGCTGGTCAGACACTTCATCATTTCTTCACTACCGGACACACTCGACCCACTACAGTTTGCATACCACCTGAACCGTTCCACGGACGATGCAATCTCTCATCTACTCCACACATCGCTCAATCAACTGGACACTAGGAAAGGGAATTATATTAAAATACTCTTCATCGACTACAGCTCTGCATTTAATACCATAATTCCCTCCACACTGACCACCAAGCTGGAGCACCTGGGACGCAGCTCATCTATGTGTCAGTGGATCTCCAACTTCCTAACTGGCAGACCACAGGCAGTACGGATGGGCGGACATGTCTCAGCCTCTCTCACTCTCAGCACTGGAGCCCCCCAGGGTTGTGTTCTGAGCCCCCCGCTGTACTCACTGTACAGTACACCTATGACTGCACAGCCACTACGAACTCCACCACCATCATTAAGTTTGCTGACGACACTGTCGTGGTGGGCCTGATCTCTGACAACGACGAGACAGCCTACCTGGAGGAGGTTGGGAATCTGGAGAACTGGTGCCAGAGGAACAATCTCCTCCTGAACCTCAGCAAGACAAAGGAGTTGATAGTGGACTTTAGCACAAAGCAGGAGAGGAACTACAGTACCAGACCCCAGTAATCAACAAGAACCCAGTGGAGAGAGTGGGTTCACATCACGCAGGACCTGTCATGGTCCTGTCACATCAACACCGTGGTGAAAAAGGATCGGCAGCGTCTCTACCACCTCAGGCGCTTGAAAGACTTTAGACTGCCCTCCAAGGTGCTCAGGAACTTTTACTCCTGCACCATAGAGAGCATTCTGACGGGAAACATCTTAACCTGGTTCGGGAACAGCACCATGCAGGACAGGCGAGCTCTACAGAGGGTTGTGCGTTCGGCTGAGGTCCTTCACGATCTTCAAGGCCAGGAAGATCATGAAGGACCTCAGGAACCCCAACAATGGACTTTTCTCTCTGTTGCAATCAGGAAAGTGCTTCCGCTCCCTGAAGGCCAACACAGAGAGACTGAGGAGGAGCTTCTTCCCGCAGGCTATACAGTCTCTCAACCAGGTTAACATCAAGGACTAATCATCTCCGTGTTTTTGCAACATTGCAAAGAAATGGTCACTCATGGTCATTATTTATCCGTGCAAACACCCCAATACACTGTAGACCAGACAACCATGGTCATTGCACATTTGCAAACACATTGCAACATTTGCACAATATTGCATATTGCACACTTGCACTCACGATGCTCATTTGCACACTTCTGGAGATTTTTCATTCATTCCACTTTTTATTTGCATTTAAATTTTAATTTATTTTGTCTTGTACAGAAAAGTTTTATGTTTCTTATATATTTCGAAAAAACTTTTATATTTTGGTTTAACTTCTTATTATATATAGTTAAACTATTTATTTATTTCTTACTTCTTTTTCCATTTCTCTCTTATTTCTTCTTGTTAATAGTTTTTAAAAAATTTAAGGTCACAGGCGGTCGTATAAGCATTTCACTACATATCGTACTGTGCATGACTGTGTATGTGACAAATAAAATTTGAATTAGAATTTTTAATTTGAAATGAGAAAATTAAATGGACATTCTATTATCAACATAAACTGCAATGTGACCTATTTTTCAATTCAATTCAATTTTATTTGTATAGCACTTTTAACAATTGACATTGTCACAGAGCAACTTTACACAATCAAAAGAATTATTTAAGTTTGTATGAGATGTGAATGTGTATGAATCAAAATGATAAGACTGTCCCTAATGAGCAAGCCGAGGACGAGGGCGACAGTGGCAAGGAAAACCTCCCCTAGATGGTAATACTGTAGGACGAAACCTTGAGAGGAACCAGACTCAACAGGGAACCCATCCTCATCTGGGTGATAACGGATAGCAAGGATTGATCTATAGTCATAGTGTGTGAGACTGGAAGTTCAGTATAACAGAAGATGTATTAAAGCCATGGGCTTTAGCCCCCCTAACATTTGTACTAAGCCCCCCAAAAATTCTCCATAAACTTCACACAAATTGGTGATCACCCATCGTCCCCTTTAAATTTGTCTTCAATTCACCATCACGGAGGGAAGATTAAGTCAAGGTGTGTGTTTTCCGATAAATTGTTATATCTGCATCACTGCAGTCCTTTCTCATAAATACAGTTTACAAAATGTCATGAGTGTTTAATCAGTTAAAGCTTCGCTGTGTTCACCCTCATCACACCAGCTGTTTCCTCTAGTGAACATGAAGCCCTTAATACAGACTCTATGAACCTACAGTCTACATTTACATTTAGGCATTTGGCAGACACTCTTATCCAGAGCGACTTACAAAAAGTGCTTTAAAGTTAACATCACTGGATACATACTTACACTGGGTTAACTAGGTTTATAACTAAGTGCCATTAGTTGAACACAACTGGGAAGAGAGGTTTTTTTTTTTGTTTGTTTTTTTGCGGGGGGGGGGCGGGGGGGGGTTAGTCCAAGTACTGTAGAAACAGAGTCGTCGTTTAAAGATAGTCAAAGTCTCTGCTGTACGGACATCTAGAGGAAGTTCGTTCCACCACCTAGGTGCCAGAACAGAAAAGAGCCTGGATGAATGTCGCCCTCGATCCCTGAGAGATGATGGGATGAGGCGAGCAGTGCTGGAGGATCGGAGGGAACGTGGTGCAGTGCGTGGTGTGATTAGAGCAGAGAGGTAAGTGGGTGCAGGGCCATTTTTAGCTTTGTAGGCAAGCATCAGCATTTTGAATTTGATGCGGGCAGCTACAGGAAGCCAGTGCAGGGAGCGGAGGCGTGGGGTGGTGTGGGAGAACTTGGGGAGGTTAAAAACGAGACGTGCTGCTGCATTCTGGATCAGTTGCAGAGGACGAATCGTGGACAGAGGCAGACCTGCCAGGAGTGAGTTGCAGTAGTCCAGTCTTGAAATAACAAGGGACTGAACAAGCACCTGAGTAGCCTGTGAAGAAAGAAATGGGCGAATTCTTCTGATATTGTAAAGAAGAAATCTACAAGAGCGAGTAAGGTTAGCGATGTGTGGGGAAAATGACAGATGGTTGTCCACGGTTACCCCAAGATTGCGGGCAGTGGCCGAAGGAGTGATTTGGTTGTTGTCCAGGGATATCACAAGGTCTTGACCTGGGGATGAGTCACAAGGGATGAACAACAGTTCAGTTTTACTCAGATTGAGCTTTAGCTGATGTGCAGTCATCCAGGATGAGATGTCTGCCAGACATGCTGAGATCTGGGTGGAAACCTGAGTGTCAGAGGGAGGAAAGGAGAGAGTAAGTTGGGTGTCATCTGCATAACAATGGTATGAAAATCCATGTGATGATATGACTTTACCAAGAGACTGGGTATAGAGGGAGAAAAGAAGAGGACCAAGTACTGAGCCCTGTGGGACACCAGTAGAGAGTCTACGTGGAGCAGATGTAGATCCCCTCCATGTTACCTCATATGACCTATCTTCTAGGTAAGAAGCAAACCATTGCCACGCTGTTCCACAAATTCCAAGGCTTGTAAGAATAGATAATAGAATCTTGTGGTTCACCGTGTCAAATGCAGCTGACAGGTCCAGGAGGATGAGAACAGATGACAGTTTAGCAGATCTAGCAGTATGGAGCTTCTCAGTGACTGACAGAAGGGCAGTCTCTGTGGAATGTGCCACTTTGAATCCAGATTGGTTGGGATCATTAAGGTTGTTCTGTGAGAGATAAAGAGACATTTGGTTATAAACAGTTCTTTCAAGAATTTTGGAAATAAAAGAGAGAAGTGATACCGGGCGATAGTTGTTAACTTCTGATGGGTCCAGGCAGGGTTTCTTGAGGATGGGAATAACCCTTGCCTTCTTAAAAGCAGCAGGAACATGACCAGATGATATGGAATGGTTGATGATGGTTGTGGTGAAGGGAAGGAGGTCTTGTGAGATTGCCTGGAGCATTCTACTTTATAAAACAATCATGCCGTTACTGTTTTAATTGGAAAACCTAACTGTCTATATAAAACATTACACAGTGCATATGGCATTAACTACCATAGAGTTATGAACATAAATGATTAAAATTAGTGACCGACAGCATTCAGTGCTCTCGTTTAACTGTATAGCAGTGTGATTTACAGAGATAGAAAAATCCTTTTTTTGTCATAAATATTGTATTAAATAATGTCCCAAATCGTAAAATACATTTATTAGCCTTAGAGTAGGGTTTTTGTCACTTTGATTTAGAAAAAGTAAAAATTTTATAATGACATTAAAAGTCACCACCCACATCCCATGCGGGGCATCCACGTGACGAGATCTCCAACCAGAAGCAGGACACCAGGACGAGTGAGACAGCTCCAGAGGGCAGATATAGATTTTTTATATTTGTTTGCTCAGTCATGTTTGTATAATTGGATAAAATGACCTAAAATTTAGTTCATCACATTGCTTATTTTTGTGCTGCATAGAAAGGATTTATATGTCACTCTGTACTGCACTATCCTGAGCCTTATATATGTTTATTTAAAAAAAAGATTAAATAAATAGTGCCTAAAGTGCCCTGAGCTTTAAGGGCTTTAAAGCAGGTAGCATGGTATGCAATAAAACGTCAACTCCCGTGATGCTTAGCGAAATCCACTTCCTGTATTTGGCACGAGCGGATTTAGTTCCGCTTCCTGGATGTTTGAACGCTTTAATCCGGGTCCGGCTTTGGTGATTCAATACTCGACATGGATAAAGACGGAGTCTCAGCGATACTGTTTGACCTGGACAACACGCTGGTGGACACAGCAGGAGCGGGACAGCTCGCCACGGACAAGGTGGGACTTACAGAGGCTGAAACCAGTGACTGAGAGAACATTACACACAGTGACACTAAAGTAAATAGAAAGAAGGAAAACCTGTTTTACGTGCTGCACTTTAACCCACTGCTAAGTTAATAAAATAATAATAAAAAGTTTAAGAAAGAAATATTAAACGAGTATCAGTGTGTTTTTAGGTTAGGGATGTGATTTTGGTGAGAAGAAAAGGATTATGGAAGTTGTAGTTCTGTAACGGCTAACTCTGACACAAAGTGGAGCTCTAAAACTGTCTATTTCATTTTTTTTATGTACAGTTTTTGTTTTGAAAATGTACCATTTACTCTTTATTGTCTTATGTTTATATAAGAATTCTTATTTTGTGCTTTAACGTTTATTTTAGTTACATTTACAGCTGTATTACATGCATGTTATTTATAATAATAATAATAATTCATTATTTTGTTAATATCTTGATTAATTAATAAAAATTTTTTTTTTTTACAACTCTAAACAAATTTAGCAAGTAATTTGCTCCTACCACACAGGATACCATGCTGCCTGCCAGTTTAAAGTGGATTCAAGGATTATAGAGGAACTGCAACATTTTACCACCTTAAATGCAAACATCTAAATTAAAAAAAAAATTTTAATCGATGTCAGTGATTTCCAAAGAACATTGATACAGAACCAAATCGAATACAGAACCTTCGCCTTAATAACAATTTTTTTCTTGCTTTATCCTGGTCGCAGGGTTGTAGGGAATCCATAGTCTGTTCTGGGAACACTGCACATCAGGCAGAATTACAGCCTGGATGGAACATTGGTCATTTTTAAGATGAATTTTAAAAAGAATTACTGCTTGTTATGTCCGCCGCACCGTACACTTACCAGCTGAGCCGTATCTGGGAGAGATGTACAAACAGACATCTTCTACAAAGAAAGATCTGATTATTATCAGCAAAGAGAGCATATTTTACGCTTTTTGGCCAGGTGCCTTGTGTCACATACAAGAACCGGTCCCATACATCAAAAGAACTTTATTATTATTATATGAGTCTCGTTAAGACCTTGTATCAGCCAGACAATATGTACTGTAATACACTTGCATTTTTCAGTTTAAAAAAAGGGTTCCAGCAGACACAGGCTGTTTGTATGTATATGCATATTTGTCTGAATACAGGTGTCAGGAAGCGCAGTGGGAGAAGTTATGCTCATAGAGGCAATGGGAAAGTTTGCATTGTATTATAAAACATTACACGGACACCAGTACATGACCAGGCACAATGCACATACATATTCATGTCTAGGGACAGTGTATAGTCAGGAGTCCACTTGTGCGCATTATTATTATTACCTCGATTATACAGTAGAAACTCATGTAGGTAGGTGGACTGCTCATGGATGTTAATGAGTGTATGGGTGTGCATGTTGTATTGTAATGGATCGGGGTCACTGGTGTGGTGAATGCTCCCACTTTGTCCCCACTGTTTCTAGTATAAGCACCAGGTCTGCAACCTTGACTAGGTTGAAGCAGATCCTGAAAAAAGATGGGTGGGAGACAGTTTAAAAGCTTACATGGAGGAGAGGTGTAAGCATGTAACTGAAATTAACATTTAATCACTGTGCCAACCTGCTCAAATTATCATATATATATATATATATTTTTTTTTTATAAATTTTTTTAATCTTCCCCAATTAAACCATCAAAAAAAAGCATTAAATGCTAACAAATATTTTAGCTGGGGAATTCGAAACAACTGAATAATTTTATTTTTGGTGTTTTGCTGTCCACTATTCTTAGACTAGAAACCACAGAATTCTTGATGGCTATTTTTTGGTCTGTTACCCAGTATGTAGCATTGGAGAAGTAAACAAAATTATGTACGAAATTGATTTGTAGTTATCATACTATACTGCTATATAGTAGTAGTAAGCATTAATTAAAAAGGGCAGTATTTAGGAATAATATAACTTATTGAAACATGTCTTGTAAACCTGACAGGTCTGTGAGCTGTTGAGGAGTAAACTGAAGGACACAGACCCCGGTGATATTTGTAAGCGGTTTGCCCGTAAACTTTATGAGGAAAAGTTCGACCCATCTGCAGGCATAACGATAGATGACGTTCGGATAAACCACTGGCTCGAAGCCCTGCAGGAAGTGAATAAAAGTGTGGATCCTGGCCGCGCTCTGGCCTCAGACTGTTACTACACTTGGAAAACCACACGTCTCCAGGCTCTAGCATTATCTCCTGAAGTTTTAGCCTTGCTGCAAAAGCTCAAGCATTCGTGCAAACTGCTGCTGCTGACTAACGGTGATGCCCAGACACAGCGGGAGAAGCTGGAGGCGGTGAGGTGTGAGGGACTCTTCAGCGCTGTGGTTGTAGGAGGAGAATATGCTGAGCAGAAGCCTGCAGTCTCTATTTTCTCACACTGCTTCAAGCTGTTGGGAGTGAAACCACAGGACTGCATCATGGTGGGAGATTCGCTGGACACAGATATCCAGGGTGGAATTAATGCAGGGGTTCGAGCTACAGTGTGGATTAACAAGAGCAGAGATGCTCCCCTGGAGAATGGTGTGACTCCTGATTACACCATTCCCTCTGTACTGGATTTGCCTCATGTTTTAGCTAACCTGAAATGAAATTTCTAAGCTGGCTAAGCAATAACCATGTTTCCGGCTTAATATTTAGAAATATATGAAAAAATGAACAGATTTTTACATATTTTTGTGCACAGTCTTATAACATTTACTGATTATAAATAAACACTATTCCAATGTTGTAGAGGTGCAGGGATCCACAGTCTATCCCAGGAACACTGGAGACGAGGCAGGATTACATCCTGCCTGGGACTTCATTTACATTTAGGCATTTAGCAGACGCTCTTATCCAGAGCGACTTACATTTTTATCTCATTACACATCTGAGCAATTGAGGGTTAAGGGCCTTGCTCAAGGGCCCAACAGTGGCAACTTGGTGCTTCAGTACATGACCACACACAATCGTTCATGTTCATGGACCATTTTAGTATATTTAGGCTGTACAAAAAATCATCATATTGCGACTGCAATTTAAACTGTGATCTGTAACTATTTAATGTACCATATTTGAATTTAATAAATGTATTTATCTAGGCTAACAGTAAATTATTGGATGTTTGCCAATATTTAACATTCAAAATTATTTTAAAAATAAACATTAAATTGACAGACTACACATCTGACTGTTTATATTACCTCAACTTAATCCCAGCCTTCTGCGGTATGAAATATTTGAAATTTTACATAATTTTGTGCACAATTCTTGTCGATTCTATAACTTTTACTGATTTCAAATACTTACACATGCTTGGTGCAATTTTATTTTATTGTTTTAGATTTTTTTTTTCTTTTATAAATAATACTTTTATTGTAATAATGAAATCGAGATTAGGGGGAAATCGATATCATATATATTGTATCATAAGTCCAATACATATTTAAGGCCTTATGGAGATGCTCAAAACTACCAGGGGTATTTTAATCATAACTACTAAATCAGCAGGTTATTAGATGTTACGACGTACTAGGGATGGGAATCACCCGATACCATATCACGATACCTGCATGCTGATTCAATGTGCATTGTGATTCTTTTATTCATTCATTCATTCATTCATTCTCTATACCGCTTAATCCTGTGTTCAGGGTCGCGGGGGACCTGGAGCCTATCCCAGGAGACTTTGGGCACTAATTTGGGTGCCAATCCAACGCAGGGCACACACACATAGTGATTCTTTTAGTATTTTGTAAATATCCTGATCCAATAATTGTAAAGATTTTCTAAACAAATTTTGTAAGTAATTTGCTGCATTACTGATACTGTGTTGCCTGCCAGTGCATGGCTCATTTAAAGGAACTGCAACATTTTACCACCTCAAACTTGTCTAAATGTAAAATAAATAAAAAAATACATTTGAGTCAGTGATTCCCAAAGAATACAGAAAAGGTACATAACCAAATCAAATTCTCCTCATCTCTACAACTTACTTTCTCCTTAATTTTTTTTTCTGCTTAATTCTGCATTTTTTAATAAGGTAGTTACTGTGAGTAAATGTGACGGCCGATGTTTTTCCCTTCTGTAAATTTATAATTAGGGGCAGTTGCCAGATACAAACAGCCTGATTGTAGAAAATCCATCTATTAAATTTTGTATTTGCATTGTTTTGTACAATAGACACTCTAGAAATATAGAGTTCTGAATCTTCATTTCAAAAAAACAAACAAAGAAAAACATTAACATTGTCTCATAAAAAATCTGATTCATATCAGTTATCAAGATTGACAAATACATTGTCTTTACATGCGCAACAGTCTGAAATTATGTTCAGCGAGCATAAAATCTCTTTCCGCATGTTTAAATACAGACGGTTAATCTACTTCACGTCTAGTTTAATTTTAATGTTCATTGCCGCCAGTTCAGCCACGAAGTACCGGAACACGTAGGGGACGGCCACCGTGTCGATGGCGTCGCTCTTCTTGCACAGCGAGCAGACAGTGTTCCGATGACGCGTGGCCGACCAGTGTGGGGGCGGCTTCTCGAGCAGTGGAGACAGCAAACTGCCACACCGCACACACACCTGAGCCACGGACCGATCCGAGCAGTTAAACAGCCGATCATGCAGCAGGAAGGATGATCCATGAGCCAGCAGGGCGTCACGCTCCATCTCTCCGAAGCGGATACCACCTTGCACGTTCCTACCGCCAACTGGCTGATTGGTCACTTTGTCCCTCGCTCCAGTCGTCCTCACCTGGAACTTGTCGGAGACCATGTGGCGCAGGCGCTGGTAATAAACCACACCTACGAAGATGTCAGCCTCCAGCTCCTGTCCGCTCAGGCCAGAGTAAAGGCGCTCTGTGCCGTAATAGTTGTAACCCGCCGCCTTCAGCATGGTACCGAAGTGATCGAGGGCCGAGTTGTGCTCGGAGAAGGTGAACGGAGTTGCGTCGTGGCATAGGCCGTGCATCGCTGCCGATTTTCCCGCCATGCTCTCGATCAGCATCCCGATGGTCATACGCGACGGAAAGCCGTGTGGGTTGAACAGGATGTCAGGCGTCATGCCACTCTCACTGAAAGGCATGTCCTCAGCCGGCCAAAGGCGACTCAGGATACCCTTTTGACCATGCCTGCTGGCGAACTTGTCTCCGATGGTAGGGTTGCGTGGTACCCGCATAGTAATGCACACACGCTTGAAGCGGCCCGTACCTACATCGTTGCTGCACGCTTTGATGTTGTCCACCACACAACTCTCCTGACTCCTAAAAGGAAAAAGGCAGAAATAACAGCAGGGGTTACATCTTTTCTCATGAACTGTACGTTTCAGTGCGACCGTACTGGTGTTTTGAAATCTCAAAACTTCCCAATGAGACAGAATGATTGGCTGACAATGTAAGACTATTTAAATTCGCGACGACATACTTGTAAAAGAGAACATGGCTCTGGCCTGTATTGAGGTTGATGTAGCTGTAAAAAGGGTCGCCATAATTCAGCCTGGTTCCTATAGGGGGAAATCCATCTGCATCCAGTCTGCCAGCCGCTTTAGGATCACCCGGTTTAATCCCAAACACCACACCGTCTTCACCTTTGACCTTCTCCGACAGGTCTACTATCTCAGTCTTATAGACGGAGCCATGGGCAAAACCACGCTCCCAGGATGACTTGTTCACAATCTGCACAAGAGAAGAGAATGGAATAGAGTATTTCACATAATGACGACATACATCATGTCTAAAATGTTAACCTAGTTTATATGCCTCCGACTACAAAAAGCGTCAGAAGATTATCATCAATACTGACCATCGCATCTTCCATGTCGTAGCCTGTATAGGAGATCACGGCCACTATAGCGTTTGTGCCAATGGGGTAGTTGTCTATGTTGTAGTGGTCATACATGAGTGGACGGACCAGAGGGCTCTGGGGGGTCTGCAAGCGGTAAAGCTTGTTATCTGAGCGATCCTGATAAGAGTGCAGAGGGAAACCCATGGTCTGTTTACCTGTGTGCAAAAAAAGGTAAGAGGAAAATGTCTAAAATGATATGATTTTTGACACCCAAATATTAACCAATATAAAAATTTTGGTTGGGATGCTACAGTACACCATAAACACTACTATGAGAAAAAAAAAAGTCCTGAGCCACCACTCATTTCATCATCGTCTCTGATCATCTATGCCGCTTTATCCTGTATTCTGGGTTGCGGAGGAACTGGAGCCTATCCCGGGAGACTTGGGGCACGAGGCGGGGTACACCCTGGACGGGGTACCACTCATTTCTCCATATTAAATTAAATTAAATTGAATGATGTAGATTAAATTAGAGTATAATTGGAACACATTTTTTACTCTAACAGGTTTCAAAGTGCCTAAAGATTTATGTAACAACCTCAGCAGCAACCTCATTTCCCCTCTCATCTGTTCCAAACACTCAGCATTCAGCATCACCAGCATGACCATCTGTCATCATCTGCAACTGGTTCATGCCTTATGTTAGAGGTTTTTATGCTTGAATGATTCATAGGTCACTATGTGGCTTAAAAAAACTGCTCAGGTACGAAGACTGGACTGAAAAAGAGACACCAAATGGGTCCTTCAGGAAGTCTGGAGAACTATTCCTCAAGCGTACATTAAAACATACAAGAAAGTCTGGCTCTCTGGATGCAAAAATATGATAATGTGGGATGGCTCAAGACTTTTGCACAGTACTCTATCTAGACATGTTTTTACTTGTCATAATAACAGAAAAAGATAAAATAAAAAAGGAAATTAATTTCTGTATGAGAAAGCTTACCCATCTGGCACTGATACATGTTCCTAGGACTCTGGTTATGGTCTGAGAAGGGGATGAAGCTGGCCACGACACTCAGCATGCTGTGGGGAAAGAGCTCCTGATGGGTTGTGACACCGTGCTCGATCTCATCCTCAAATATCCCCACGTTAAGGTAAAGCTGAAACACAAAGTATGAACGCTGACTTGACTCATGCTTCCATTCCATGTTGTAAAATTCATATTAGTTATACCACAGCACTGTTAAATTCTCAGTTCTGATTTATCAGATGGCATTGATTATTTATTTATTTATTTTTTTAATAACAGAAGCTCTGACAAGTGACCGCTGTAATTCAAAGCACTGGTTTATACTAGGCGGCATCCTCGTCTTGCACCTCCAGGGTCCGGGTTCGAATTCCTTCCTCTGTGTGCATGTTCTCCCCGCATATAATAGCGTTATAGCTTGTCACTACATAAAACTGATGATTAGTTATAAATCATATCAATTTGATCGTATGGTGTCGGACCTGTTCAAAGGTGCCGATGAGCTCCTCTTTGCCCAGGGCGAGGTTGCGGACGGGTCGCACCATGCGGCATGGGGTGGTGAACATATACAGGCTCGGGTACAAGCTTGCTTTACCCGTTTGAGGAACTAGCACGATTTCTGTCCAGGGAGGAATCTTTTTCTCTTTCAGCACCTGTAAGAGGAGACAGGAAACGCTGCGTTGGATAATAAAATCACAGCATAAAATCGAGACCAAATTTCCATTTAAAATAATCACAATATTCAAGTAAACTGAATATTACAGTGATTGATTTACGACCTTCAGCTGAATTTCTTAATGTGTCAAAACAAACATCCACAGAAGCACCAAGGAATTAATTAATGAATGGAAATTCTATAAATATGTATACTGTACATGATCTCAACCAGTTTCCATAAATAATAGGTCCAAACAACAAAAAATTCATATTATAATAATAATTATTATAATAGAATTAAGGTGATTGTATGATGGCACTGATTGAAAAAGATGAACTTTTTTTTTTCCATAACCATTACTAACTTTGAACTTGCGGAGAGATTCGACCAGAGAGGGTGCTAGATCTTTCTCCACCCACCCAACCATGTTCCCGTCCAGTATGACCGGGTAGCAGGAGGAGTACGGCTGACTAGGAGTTCCATCCACTGGAGTAACACCTGCCAAAGAGAAAAGCAGTTTAATTTGGGACCATCAGTTAGCCTAACCTACTATGTCTTTGGACTGTGGGAGGAAACCGGAATACCCGGAGGAAACCCACCAAGCACGGGCAGAACATGCGAACTCCATGCACATAGAGACGGAAATTAAGCCTGACCGGGAATCGAACCCGCAAATTTTTTACGTGTTACAGTGAAGTGCGCCGAATGAAGGTGTGAGATTGCGAATGAAGGTGTGAGAAGTACATTTCAATTGCACACTCATAAGCGTGTATTCAAAAATGTACAGCGCCATCTATTGAATTTTGAGATGAGCTAATGATTTTTTAACATAAATGTTTTTATAAGGGTTTTTTCCATTTAAATTTCAAAGTAACATCTTCTCTTCTCGTGGGCCGACTGCGATGAAACAAAGCCTATATGTTACCTCAAGCTCGGCCAAATACACCTGTGAAAACCCCATTAAAATCCGTTCAGTAGTTTTTACGTGATGCGTGCACAAACAAACAGACAAAAATTCCAAAAACTGTCTTGATGTGTTCTATTACTCATCTTACGTCCACGCAAATTATTTTTTCTCAAATATCTTCAATGTACAGACATGCCAACTTTACGGGTTTTACTATATGTACTAGATATGTTTAAAAAGCCAATTAATTCAACGTACCTCAAACTTCCCTACACAGGAAATGTTAATCTCTTGAATATCTGTCTAGACAACAATTTCAATTCCTGAATACTACTATTACTAACATTACTGAGAATCTCAAGCTTTGCATGTAACTCTGAAAAAGACTTATCAGAGATAATGTGGTCACACTGTGGATTACCTAATGAGCAGAGCAGGGCAGGGAGTGTCGTAGTGGGGTGAACAGGAGCCACAATCTCACAGTGGGCTGTGAGGTGGTTCATCAGGCCGCATGGCGTACCATCGGGAGTGTGCACGGGGCACAAGAAGCCCCAGGACTCGGGTAACAGCTTTCTCACTGCCGTGGTCCTCATCTTGGCAAAGGCCGCTCCTCTGTGCACGCACCGGAAGTGGGACAAATAGCGAATGAAGTTGAGCTTATCAGCTACCACGCACAGACCACTGGCCTGCAGCATACCCAGACCTGAGGGACAACAAGATGTGTCAAGTCAGCATCTTAACAAATGCAAAAGTAAGTGCAAGCTTTTAATATAGAGTCTTACACAATAATACCTGATTTGGAGACAAGGTTTCCTGTAGCCAGCATGTACTCGAAGGCTCTGGTGACGTCAGTGCCATTGTTGAAAACTTTAGCCAAGTTATCCGAGGTCAATCCCCCGACTCTATGGCTTCTCTTATCTAAGGACAGTTTCACAGACACCAGCCAGCCAGCCATTTTCTCCTACAAAAATATACATTACAACAAGGGTGTGCTAGTTACAATAGATGAAATCTTAGAACATGATTAATAGACATCCCAATTTTAGCAACATCCTATACTACAGAGTTTTATGCCTATCGGGCAAGAACAAAAAGATGATGGGTCCTATTGAGGATCGTATGATGATACATATAGACAATAGACAATGCCACAGAAAAATGTCACAGAAAATCAAACAAAATAATTTGAGGTGACATAAGAGGAGTAATAGAACACATCAAGATGGTTTTGGGAATTTTTGTCTGTTTGTGCACGCATCACGTAAAAAATTCTGAATGAATTTTAATGGGATTTTCATATGTGTATTTGGTTGAGTTTGAGGTAACATCTAGGTTTTGCTTCTTTGCAATCGGCCCACGGAATGAGAAAATATGATTACTTGAACTTTAAATGGAAAACGCCCTTATATCATTTAAAAAATTTTTTAATTTCATCATTAGTTTATCTCAAAATTCAACAGATGGTGCTGTAGATGTTTTAATATATGCTTATGAGTGTGCAATTAAATTCCAACAAAGTAGCGAGCACATCTGGTTGACAATATTCTGTAAATTGAGAACATTAAATGTAAACACTGAGATCTGCAAATAAATCAAATATTTTTTGCCTTTGGAGAATTTCTAATCAGCCATTACATTAAAACCACCTAGGTTTTTGGTTCCCCTTGTGCCAAGGAGGCAGCTCTGGCCCAAACCCCCCCCCCCCCCCAGGGTGTGATTCCGCATGAACTCTGGAGGTGTGCTGTGGTGTCTGGCACCAGGACATTGCCAACAAATAATTTGGGTGCTGACTTTTGGCTTTGTGGCTGCAGGGCCCCGTGAGCAGTGGGCTGTGGCGCGCAGGATGTTCTGGTGACTTTCTATCAACAACTTTTTTGGCGAATTTATGGTGCATTGGGTTTTCTGTGGGATTGGACCAAATGGGTGCACACGATCCTATCACCGGTTACCTTGTTGTTCAGTTCACCTGCTGATTGTGTTGATGTTATGGCTGATCGTTGTAGACAGCTTAGTTCCAGATCTGTGCATCTCCTTGTTAATTAATAAATGGCTTAAAGGTTTAAATACCATAGCAGGTTTTTAATAAACTACTTGTGCAGTAATTTCACATGATAAATGTAATAACACAAGAATCACACCATAATACGTGCTGAACACCCCAGCTGAGCAGCAAGCTCACCTTCAGGAACATGAGATAAAGCTGTCCAGGAGTGAGGACCTCCTGACACATCAGACTGTCTGGATTCTCCTCCATACACTCCTGCTTGGCGAAGGCGAACAGCTTTCGTGTCATCAGACAAAGCATGTAGAATTTCTCTGTGTCAGACTTCAGGTGAATACACAGACACTCGCTGTGGAATGGAAAAGAAAAAAAAAAAAAAAAAGAATATTTCTGAAGGTATAGCCAGGAATCACGGACCTGTTGTTTTAAGGATTAACAATTAAGGTTATAGGGTATCAATAAGGACTTACTCCAGGAGAAATTTAGCACACTGCTCATGCGTGTACCACTCTGGCAACATGAGCTTGACCCGAAAGCGTTCTCCCAGATAGTCGAGCACCTTCGCTCTGGTAGTGCAGCCCTCCTCCATCACCAAGCGAAGCATCTCTGACACACAGCTCTTAAAGAAGGAGTTCTCCTCTCTGCCCTTTATCAACTCCTGATAGATCTGGTAGTCTGAGAAGTCCACTAGGGCCTGTGAGCCATAAATAAAATATCATGAACCACAAATGTATGCAAAGATATAGGGAGGAATCCAATCTCAGAACAATTTCGACACTCTCATAATAGGATCTTCACGGATCTGTTTATTTTATATAAGCATTGTGCAAAAGTCTTGAGCCCCCCCCTTATTTCTATGTTTTGCTTCCAAATAGCCCTTAAAAATATTTCTCCAGGCTTCCTGAAGGATTTGTTCGCTCTCGTTTTTTACTTAAGAGGAAACGCACAGTGACTCATGAAACATTAAAGCCTTAAAAAAAAAAAAATCTTATTTAAGACATGAATCAGTGAGAAACAGGTGCAGATGATGACATCGTCAGGCCCATCATTGGTATACTGTGGATACTGAATGCTCAATGGTTAGAACTAGCGCTGCAACAACTAATCGATAAAATCGATAATTATCGATAATGAAATTCGTTGTCAACGAATGCCGTTATCGATTAGTTGGGCTGCTCACGTTACTGAGGCGCACAAGATGCACAAATACACACACAGATACACAGTCGCTCGCGCAATGGAGGTTACAGAAGCACTTGCAGGAAAAAGCGCGCGGCCCATGTCCTCCAAGGTATGGGAGTAATTTACATTAAACACCTCTTATCTGGCGTTAAAAGCGAGCGGTTTTCTGCCGTTCGTAGTGTTCGGTGAGCGCGGATGAAGCGCGGAGGGTTTTCTACACATGTGGGAGCCCCTAGCGACGGGGAGGAATTGGCCACGACTAAAAAAAAAAAAGGAGTCAGTGAGAGAGTTCACACGGGCTTTGGTGACGTGCGTTTGTCCGGCTGCGCGGTTATACGGGGTAAAATAAATAAATAAAAAAAAACCCGTTGCATGCAGCTTTTTCTTGGTGTTTAAATCCCAACGAACGCAAGGAAAAAACTTCTAGAGCGTTTTCTTCACGTTCAGTTTACACCTCGGAGGACCGGATATGTCCCATCATCCTACAGGCTATACACAGGGTAATGCGGAAAAAGGGCAAAATAAACAGAGTGAACCCAGTAGCGGCCATTTTTTTCTCTCCCCAAGTCGCCGTATTACGAGAATGTCTAGTATAGCAAAATGGTCTATATATATATATATATATATATATATATATAAATATATTTTTTTGTTTATTGAGACAACAGAAAAGGATAAAATACCAGAGAGGATCGAAATAATGTATAAACCGTGACAAGGATGTAGCAAGAGACACTTTCATTAAAAATAATATCATAATAATCTAGAAGTCTATTATTCTTCTTATTAAGTTGAATTAATTTAAGAGAATTTAAAATTTAGGTCATTCTTAACAACTGAATATGTCAGTGTATTTTTTAAACTACTGTGTGTGTGCGTGTGTGCATGCATGTGTGTGTGTGTGTATATATATATATATATATATATATGTATGTATGTATGTATGTGTGTGTATGTGTGTGTTTATATATATATATATATATGTGTGTGTGTGTTTATATATATATATATATATATATATATAAATAAACACACACATACCGTATCAACACTGTTAACTTGCCATCTGCAATTATTGTTAAAAAAGAATGTTGATTTACATAAACTTAAGGTTTAAATGTCAAACTTAAAGATCATTATACTCTATGTGGCTATTGCATTTTTTTAAGTTTACTTTTATACATAAATAAAACCCTGATTTATGGTTTTATATAGTTAAGCAAAACAGCAAATTAAAGCGGTCACTTTTTATCCGATTAATCGAAAAAGAAATCGACCAACTAATCGATTATCAAAATAATCGTTAGTTGCAGCCCTAGTTAGAACAGACGAGAGGGGAAATGAGGTTGCTGCAGAGGTTGTTAGATAAACAATGGAAAAATGCATGGCTCAAGACTTTTGCACATACTATACATGAAAATGACCAAAATTCAGATCTGTGTTGTAACAACCTGGTAATGTGAACATGTAGCCTGTGTTGCATAAGCAGTACAAATATCAGCATTACCTTAAGAGCAAAACCCAGAGGAAGGAAAAACAGCTCTTTGTTATAAATGAAGTTGAGCATGACCGTTCCGTTGTCCAGGTAGTGAAGGTTCATGTTAATGGAAGTATGTTCATCTCTCACACAGTGCATTGAAATAGCTGGAAACACAAAGCAAAGAATTACCCACGGCACATGAGCTCAGTACAGTGCAGCCGCTTAAAACGTCTCCATCACCCATGGAAAAAGTACTTCTGTTGTACTATATTTTTTTAGAATGAAAGGTTAAAATATCACTGTATATAACATCAATATGATATTTCAAAACAGCTTCAGAAAAGAGTTATATTTTTAAGATAGACATTGGAAGGGCAAATACAACTTTGAAGACCCAAAAAGCTGCTCAAGGACAGGCAGAGTTATATGAAAGAGGTCAGGCAGAGTTATATGGAAGGCAAATAATTGGTTATTAAAGAATATATAATTTCAATAAAATAGTTTTTTTACATCAAATTCTTATACTCTAAATGACTCCATTAATCTGGAGCATCTTTGTAACCACACCAAATGGTGTAATCTTCCCTGGTACAACATTAATACTCACCATACTGAGTGTAGCCTTGACCTCTACTTTTAAATTTCGGTCTCGACAAGGCGATGGGGTAGTTCCTCCTCGGCATGATAAGCATGCGGATCACCTTCTCGATGCCGTTCACTACGAAGTAGCCTCCCATTTCCTACAGATCAGCAGTGGAGAAAGATAAATGAAGCATCATGCATAAACATGAGAAATTTTGTTTTCTCTAAGAATTACACTACAGATGGTCCCAGACTTACGAACGTTTTCTATTCCGGAGCACGTCCGTGAGTTCGATTTGTACTCAAGTCTGACAAAGTGAGCCTTATACGCCTTTGACATGTATATACATTGGTATGTAAATCATACCAATCCATTTAACAGAATCTGTCCCCTTTCCAAACACTGCTATCATATGGCCAAAAACCGTAATAAAGCCTAAGGAAATGAATCTCGCAGTGAAAAGCTCAGAACTGTTTTCCACTGTATTGGACTGTAAACTCTGTTTCGTTGATGATTTTCCGAAAAATATGGTGATTATTCAACTTCAGGACAGCTTTACAGGACAGCCATTTTCTATCATCGTGCTCCTGGACTGATTCATTGAAACTGATGGGACCGACTTATTTCTCCCACCTCCCCCACACACACAAAAAAATATTGATAGCCTCAGACTGGCACAGTGGAAAAGCACGCGCCCCATCATCCTAAGATCACAAGTTCGATTACCAGGTGATGCTATAACCTCTCGCAGCCGGAGGCCTAGAGAGAGCTGATTGGCCGAGCTCTCTCAGAGGGGAGGGATGAGGTGTACTTTGTGCTCCCACATAAATCACAGCTCTACAGCCAAGCAGAGGTGTCTGTGAGCTCACGCAAGCGGAAGCCCCCTAGTGATGGGGGAGGAATTTGGATGCGAAAAATCCAAAAAGAAAATATTGAACATGATTGAACCGGAAGTAGAACCACAGTCCATTCATAACTCATATGTTCCTAAGTCAGGGACTACCCGTACTAATAACGTGTGCAGATTTCCCAAAATTAAATTTTTTACCTCTGCTTCTTCATGATGCTCGATTAGCTCTTTAGGTGAGAGGCCATGTAGATTACACAATTTGGACTTCACCATGATGGGCACCTGTCCCAATGATTGCTTAATAATGCCTTTAGGGATCCCATTGACAGACCAACTGACGTCTGCCTGCACACAAACACAAAGAAGAGCTCAGGTGAGCGACACAACAACACAAGCATTTGGGTTTATTGTTAAACATGACTGCCGACCCTACCACTAGCTTTCCTCTATATGTGCACCTCCTTCCTCTACACTCAGCAGGAAACACACGGAGATCCTTGCAGATTCCTCCTTTGGCCACGGTGGGGTTGTGGATAGCAGCTTCCACAAATGACAGGCTGATTTTGTCCCCCTTGAACATGAACTCCAAAGGAGGAACGGCCTGAGAATAGACAAATGGATGATATAAGAAATGAAATGAACATAACACATTTGGGCATGCATTTTAGCAAAACAAGTAACAATGGAGTGGTGTAATGGCATTACCAATATTATAGAAGCTTTTATATAAAACATTGCCCTAAACAGACACTTTCTGCCCACTTTAAGTTACAGAGAAAGAACAACACACAAAATCCTTAATCCTGAAGAATTTTCCACAGTGGAAAATGTAATGTTTGTGTAAATTTTACCTCTGATGGTACAGAAGACTCCTTCAATAATTGTAAATATACATACAGTGGAACCTTGGATTACGAGCATAATTAATTCCAGAAACAGGCTTGTATTCCAAAACACTCATAAACCAAATTGAAGTTTCCCATAAGAAATGAAGGAAACATAAATTATGCGTTCCACATCCCCAAAAAATAAATACATAAAAATAATTAACACAAAACATTAAGTAAAAATAAAACAAATTAACCTGCACTTTACCTTTAAAAAAAAAAGTTAAAATAAATTCTGACAGATAAGTGTTTCCGTTTGTGCGCGCAGGCGCTGTGTGTGTGTGTGAGGCTAAAGTAAGGAGCCCCTCCCCCTCTCACACAGTTACCCTTCCTCCAGTCTTTTCACACACACGCACAACAGAAACACAGTTTTATCGGAAAAATAAACAAGAAATC
The DNA here is from genome assembly GCA_030522415.1 of Channallabes apus. Lineage (NCBI taxonomy): Eukaryota > Metazoa > Chordata > Actinopteri > Siluriformes > Clariidae > Channallabes > Channallabes apus. Next base: position 13,549,181 of record CM060118.1, on the reverse strand, counting down.
TCTCTAATGACACTCGATTGAGCGACGTACTTTTTACTGCTGTAAAGTAAAAATAGAATAAATTAACCTGCACTTTACTTTGAAAAGAATCGCGACAGAGCAGTGTTTCTGTGTAGGGCAGAAAGAAAAAGTGTGTGTGTATATGTGTCTGTGAAGGCGAAAGTAGGAGGGATCTGTGTGTGTGGGGCACGGTGTCCAATGAAGCGTGCAGACACAAAGAGCAAAACAAGATGCGCATGCATGATACATGATACTCGGTGCTCGTAAACCAAGACTTGCTCGTTTTCCAAGTCAAATTTTTTTTTTAATCTTTGCTCATCTTGCGAAACACCCACAAACCGCATTACTCGCAATCCGAGGTTTCACTGTATGTTGTATCATTGTATCAAATGTATCATTTCCTCACCAAATAAACAACTGCACACATTTTTAAAAAGTGCTTATTTGGGGGTTCTGCTGTATATACTCTGTACAAGATCTTACTACAGAAATAACCACTTATTATAACTAATTATTTAATATAGATCACTACCGTGGCACGGTCGTGTGTGCGTGGAGTTTGAATGTTCTCCCCGTGCTTGGTGGGTTTCCTCCGGGTACTGTATACAGGATAATGCAGTACTGATGATGAGTGAGTGAGATCACTACTGTTAGAGGTGCTGTTACAGAACTTTATCCAACACCATCATTGTGTTATGATTTCCATGTTATTATTAAGTGATACTAAATGGTAAAGCTATTTAATGTTGTTGTTATTTAATATATCTGTTATATCATGGGGTTGGGGGGGGCAGCCTGGTTTGATCGTCAAAGGTAATTTTTGTTTTTACAGGATTATTATACACGACCTCAAACACCACTGGCATCTCACAGGAGTTTTACCACATCGCGAGGCATTTCTACGTGTTCGGGGCATTAAAGGAGTTCCTGGGAGGCAGGAAGTAGGCAGTACGATCTTATACCTGTATATTGTTACTAGTAGTGCCGAAGGCCACGTGTTGGAGCACTGACCTGAACCACTCGGCACAGTCCATCAGTTACCGCCTGATCGAACGACTCGATGTGCGCTTTCACCAGGTCCTGTACGGCTCCATGCTGTTTCTCTTTAGGGAGCCCGAACCCTGTCTCCGTCAGGTGTTTTAGACTCGGAGCGGTGGGCAAATCACTCCACTTCCAAGAGGAATCCATCCTCGCACGCCCTGCTCACATGTGTTACTGAGCGCATCGGGGGAACCCGGAAACCCGAGAACGCAACATCCGCTCGCGATCAGCTAATAAATTAAAAGTCCGAATATACACTTTCATCCCCCTGCAAATAAATACATAAATTAATAAACATATGTCGAACAAAAAGTACCAGAAATTACACTTTTACAAAGACATTGTAATTATACCATTCAGAAACGCACTGCATTTACAAAATATAGAGGAAATGATCTGTTTATCTCATAATTACGACTCATTATCTCATAATGATGACTCAAAAAAATCATTTTAAAAGCATGTCATAATTATGAGATAATGAGTCATCATTCTGAGATAATGTAAAACCTGTCCGTTCAGCGGGAGCAGCCGAAAGACTAACAACAACATTTAAATGTATTTAAATTCTTTGAACAAATAAAAATCTTTTGCACCTTTACTAAAATTGTCATTTTATATTTAATTTTTTATTTATATTATTACATTTTTATTTATTATTAACTTATTTATTATATATTTATTTGTAAAGCCAAGCACCATATTCTATATTCTAACTTAAATGCTCAGTTTTTAATCAGGTATTAATAACAGACTCACTGTTTGTCATATGATTGTCATATGTTTGTCATATTTATTTATCTACTAATCATGTGACCTAATCTGCACTGAGGACGTGGGGGGTACATTTATATTTTAGGGAGCATATTTTGTTAAAATGTACTTTGTTACATGACACTATATAATTTTTTGCCTTTATTTGCTCAGTGGGCTAGCTTATAGATTTATCCAACCCTGAATATTTTAATATCACAATAAACCTCAGGATAAAGATTTGACTGTGACAATCTGTAGCAGAACTATTGGGGAGGCGGCCCTTTCCTGGAGAGAGGTTTTCCCCTCCTTAACTGAAAACTGGAGAACGCTCTTCAGACTTTGGAAGTCCTTATACCTCTCTGTTATAATGCCCGTTCCAAGCAGTTCTTGGCTTGTTACTGTGTTACAGTTTATTTTATTTAAGGTTAGCCTGTGGAAACTAACATAATGGTGTAAGAATGACTCGTCTTGATGATGGTACAGTCTACTGAGGTTAAGCTAATGTCCTTAAATGTAAACGGTTTGGGTAACCCAATTAAAAGGTCAAAGATAATGACCAAACTTAAAAAAGAGAAAGCGGATATTATTTTTATGCAAGAAACTCATCGTTCTCAACAAGAACATGGGAAATTAAAAATATTTGATTTAAAAAAATACTACAACTCCAGGGGTGTCCTCTATCACCGTTATTGTTTACATTATTTATTGAACCTTTAGCAGAATCTATCAGGATTAATTCAGATGTTACAGGTATCACAGTTAATGGGAAAAAGCATGTAATTTCTTTGTTTGCAGACGATGTTCTTTTATATCTGGAGAATCCACGATCCTCGATTCCCGCAGTGTTGAATTCTTTAACCTCATTCAGTACCGTGTCAGGCTATAAAGTTAACTTAGGAAAATCGGTCTCTATGCCCTTTAATTGCCCCCGTAACCCACCTATACAATGTCCGTTTCAGGTCTCAGATAGGGGTCTTAAATATTTGGGCATTTTTCTCACTCCCAATTTGAAAAATTTATTTGAGACAAATTATTCCCCTTTAATGCGAGAAATTAGAAAAGACTTGGAAAAATGGACCTCTTTGCCGACCTCCCTCTTGGGGAGAGTCAATGTTATAAAAATGAATGTACTGCCCCGTCTAAATTATTTATTCCAAAACCTTCCGTGTTATTTAAATTCATCTTTCTTTAAATCACTGAACGCTTCTATATCTCGTTATATCTGGAATAATAAACATCAGAGAGTTGGGCTCTCTAAACTCTGTAAACCAAGAGATTTGGGGGGTCTCTCGCTGCCCAATTTTCAGTTTTACTATTGGGCTGCCCAACTCAAAACTATAACAAGTTGGATTATGAATAGGCAGGATGCTTTATGGATCGACTTCGAATCCTTATTTTGTTATCCCAGAAGATTAGAATCCCTTTGGTTTATTAATAATATTGGTCAGATAAAACAGCTCACTGATAATATAATTATTTACAATACATTACTGGTTTGGAAAGATGTGAAAAAATTCTTAAGCATTCCTCAAACTATTTCTGTTCGTTCTCCTTTGGCTTTCAATCCTGATTTTCCAATTCAGATTAGGAGTATTGGGCTGTCGGAGTGGGGTTCTAGGGGCGTGTCTGACTTTTCAGACCTTTTGGCTTGTGATACCCTGAAGTCATTCGAAAGAATTAGAGCAGAGTTTAATATCCTCTCTGTAGATTTCTTTAAGTACCTGCAGGTCCGGCATTTCTTGGACTCCCTATTAAGGCAGAATAAATTTCGCACAATTTTATCAGAAATGGAAGAAACCATCATTTCAACTAAAACTCTTAAAGGGGCCACCTCAAAGTACTATGCTTTACTAGCGCACTCAGACTCCTCAGCCTATGATTCTTTAAAATCACTGTGGGAACAGGATCTGCGGGTATCATTTAATCCAGCAGTTTGGACGACAATTTGTGAAGGCATCTTTCCAAAATGCACTTCAATATCTTTACACGAACAAAATTTCAAATTTTTTCATAGAATTTACTTTACACCTGTTCGTCTCCATAGAATGTATCCAGGTTGTTCTAATCTTTGCTTTAAATGTAAAGCGCATAGGGGTACATATTTTCATGTATTCTGGTCCTGTGACAATATCCAATCATTTTGGAAGGGGGTTCACTCAGTAACTCAAGAGATAACGGGAAAACATTTTATTTTATCTCCTGCTCTGTATTTGTTGAATCATTTTCCAGAAGATCTTTTTGACTCGAACTCCAAGCTCTTGTTTACAACCCTCTCATTTTTAGCAAAAAAATGCATCTTGCTGAAGTGGTCCACACCCCAGGTTCCAACTGTCATTATGTGGATATCCCAGCTGTCATCTTTCCTTCCCTTGGAGAAACTAACTTGTGATCTTAATCATAGGTCGGACAAATTTTGGAAACTCTGGAAACCTCTCCACTGTTTTTTGCAAAAACTCTGAATGTTTATTTTAATAGAGGTTTTTACTTTCCCATCATGTTTTGCTTAATTTCAGCAGGCAGAGATTTTTATTTTCATGTACACTGCGTATTGTTATTTTTTTATTTTTTTTTTTTCAGCGCTGTGGGCGGGTGGGTGGGGGGGCGGGTTTGTGTGTTTGTATGTCTGTTTGATTGTATCTGTACGTTCTGAAAATCCTTAATAAAAAAAAATAAAAAAAATAAAAAAAATAAAAAAATACTACAACTCATATGAACATACACATATAGAAGGGGATTGCTATTCTTGTCGCTAACAAGATTATTTAGAACAAATTAGAATCATATCAGGAAAAGGATGGGAGATATCTCATTGTTAAGGGTAAATTGAAGAAGAGATAGTAACATTAGTAAATGTGTATGCTCCACCCGATACTAGTAAACTGTTCTTCAAATCATTAATGGATGTAATTGTACTGGAGGCAGAGGGTGTCTGTATATGTGGCTGAGATTTCAATGTGGTATTAGAACTAACAGCAAAAGAAATTTAAGCAAAATATCAAAATTGATTAACACAGCCTGGGATGATATAGGATATTGCGATGTCTGGAGACATATTAATCCATCTCTCAAAAACTACACACACTACTCAGCTTCTCACCGCATGTACTCTAGGACTGATTCTTTTTTCATGCCAAAAGGTGACTGTTATAGGGTGAGAGATTGTAGCATTGGAGTAGTTGATGTCTCTGACCACAGTGCTTTGTACCTGACGGTTCAAATAGAAGGAAGGAAGAGACAGACAGGTTGGAGGCTGAATGTGGGTTTGTTCAATAACAAAGCAATTGTAAAACGGATAGAATTGAATATCAAAGAATATATGATGATAAACGATAATGGAGAGGTAGACGAGTCTATATTGTGGGATTCTTTGAATGCAGTGATGCGGGGGAACTTGATTGCACTAACAGCACAAAATAAAAAAAAGAGAATAAAAAAAAAAAAGAGAATTAAGGAGTATAATATCCTGACATCATATTTATCAAGTGTGGAGCAACAACACAAAATCAACAGGGACAAAGATCTACTGTACTAACACGTATGCAGCAAATAAGGAAACAGATTAACGACCTGTTAGGACAAGATGTTGAGAAGAAGGCTCGATTCTATACACTGCGTTCAAAATTATTATGCAAATTGGATGTAAGTGTCATAAACATTAAATGTTTAGTTTTTAAATTAAACTCATTGATGGTATTGTGTCTCAGGGCTCTTTAGATCATTGAAATGAACCTCAGACACATGTGTGATAATTAGTTTGCCAGATAAGCCCAATTAAAGGAAAAGTACTGAAGAAGGTTGTTCCACATTATTAAGCAGGCCACAGGTTTCAAGCAATATGGGAAAGAAAAATTGCATAATGTACATTTAACCCTAACAAAGGTACTTGGATATGATATGAGATCCCATTTTCATGTATTGTCTTGTACTTGGGTCATATTTCACTGGTTACACTGGGGGAGGACCGATACCTGGTAAATATACTCCTTACAGCAGCAAGAAAAACCATAACCAGAAGCTGGTATAAGCCTTATTCACCTAAACAGCAACAATGGCTTGATGTAATTCAGGAAATAAGGACGTTGGAACATATGACTGGTGTGATACGTTTGAAGGTGGACTTGTATGCCAAAAGATGGCAAAAATGAATCTTTACTTTTACAAATCATAGGGGCACTGGCTCTCAGACTGTTCTAGCCAAAGTTTTAGGCATATATGTCAACTGTACCCATTCTTTTATACCCAATTGTCTTTCCCTTTTGTATGCACCATGTTTTTACTTTTTCTACAGTATTCTCACCACAGGCTCTATTCTTATTTGTTTAAGAAATTTATTTTATTTATTTATTTATTTAAAAAAATTCTTAGTTATTTGTTATTGAAATGGCATGTCATTTCTGGCTCAAATTAGCATTTTCTGCTATTTGGAAAATTGCATTTGATTGTAACAGTACTAAAAAAGCAATAAAAAATTATAGTGGAAAAAAAAAGATTTGACTGTGGTTATGTGTATTTGTTTGTGCACTAGGCTCTGTTAAATGCAAATAAAAATGAGTGAGAGTACAGAATTGAACTTAGACGATTTTGGACATTTTCTCCAGTAGAATTGGTCTGCGGTACAGTATGTGCCTGCCTGGGCCCAACATACTGGATTAATGTCAACATTGCCATTGCCAGAGCTCTCTTTAGCAAATTTGCATAGCACCTGAAAAGTCATTGCTAGCGTGAACACGGTGAAACAGCCAAACTGAAGCAGAAAGCTATGTGAGTTGTAATGTGAGTGTTTTAATTCCAAAAGGAGAAAAAAAATGCTAAAGTGATTTCAATAACTTATATACTGTATACAAATAGTTGGCTTGTGCGGGTATATGTTTGTGTATGAATTAATATTCAGACAGTCTTACTGCCAAGAAGGAAAGGTATCCACATCTGATTGCATACATATTAATACATTCTTAAATTAGTCTGTTCCTTCAATAGATGTGGCATTAACTTAGTAAAGGCCATCCTTTTGGTATGTTTACATGGATGAAACACTTTGGAATTTATTTTTTATTTGTTTACCATGCTTCCCTCCTGATAAAAAAAAAAAAAGAAAACTATTTCAGCCCCTTTTGGTCATGACCCAATGTGATCATAGGTGATCGACCGGTAGATTGAAAGCTTTCCCTTTTGGCTCAACTCTCTTTTTGTCATAGCAGTGCAGTAAAGCGGCTACAATACCGCCCCGATTCTCCAGCCAACCTCATGCTCCAATGTCCCATCACTACTTAAATTAGATTACTTCAATTCCTTCATGTGGGGTAATGGCTCTGTACCTAGAGTAAACCATTCATCGGTTTCCTGCTGAGAACCATGGCCACAGATATTGAGGTGCAGATCCTCATCCCCACCATTTAACACTCAGCTGCAACCCGATCCAGTGAGTGCTACAGGTCACAGCTTTTCTCTTAGCAATAGAATGAGAAGCTCAGTCATCCGTGAGAAACGCAGAGTAGAACCGCTACTTCCTTTGCATGGAAAGGAGTCAGTAGAGTTGGTTCGGGCATCTAGGATGGATGTCACCAGGATGGATTTCTCTATAGGGAAATGTTTTTGGCATGTCCAGCTGGGAGAAGGCCACAAGGCAGACTAAGGACTAGGTGGAGAGATTATACTGTATCTCAACAGTAGTTTGGGAATGCCTCATGAACCCTCATTCAGAGTTGAGGAATATATGCTGAATCTGCTACCCCGAGACTTGATTTCGGATAAGCAGTTGAAGATGGATGGATGGATGCTCCTTAGGTTTCATTCCTTTTATATTTATATTTTTATGATCTACACTTGGACTTATCATCTATATATTGTTATGCATGTTAACAATATCAGTATAGATGATAAGCATGTTTAACATGCTTTAGATATGAGATACACACACACACACACACACACACACACACATACTAACAATGCACCTCAGTCACAGGAATGTTCCTGATGATTTCCATTGCGGTGGTGTTAGTGCTGTGGCTGATTGGTGTATATGAAGCAAAAAGTAATCACGCACATCACATATGCAATTGAGAACATATGACATTCAGACAATGCAACCAAGTCTGTAATACACACCCACACCCACACCCACAGAGGTCATCCAGGTCATCAGGGATCTGTGTAGAGTCAGGGTTTATTCCCTTGGCAAACATGCTGGGTTAATCTCACACACCTCCTGTGAGATGTCCATGGTGTCTAGGTACCTCAAGAACTTCAACAGGTTTCCACACACATACATACACACTTCAACAGACTGTAAAAAATACTTTATTGTATTCTGTATGCAAATATGAATGAACGTATACACAAACCTGGCAAGTGGAAACTGGGAGAAGAGATTGGAGTCTAAATTGGCACTGAATTGGCGGGCTTTGAGCCAATCTGGGGACCAAAGGTGACTGTTGTACTAAATGAATGAGATTTCCAAGAAATGAGTGGGTTATGTGTGGTACACTACAATTATTTAAAATACATGATCCCCACAATCAGCAAACTAATTAAAGCTTTGAAAAAATGCAGTAATACATACAGTATACCAGAGTAAATGCATGCATAAACGGCCAATTGTCTAATACAGTCTATAGTGTAACAACAAAAGTGTGTGTGAAGTTGGGGTTTGATCTGAATTGTTAATTTCAATCCTGTTCAGTCTCTTGTAATTAAATTTTATTTTATTAATTATAAATTAATATAAATTAATTTAAATCCTGTTCAGTCTCTTGTAATTAATCTCTAGTACACTTAAAGTATATGGCTGTGTGTGTACTAACATACATACCTGACAGTAATTAACAAGATTTAAGTATATATATTTAATGTATTATAAGTACATTACAGCTATTTTTACTGTGTTACAAATACATAATTAATATATTATGAGTATATTATTATTGCAGCAGTAACATGCTGTTATACTTCTGGTCAATTACAAATACTAAAAAAGCACACTTTGTTGTTAATATAAATATACTTTATTGTATCATACAGTACACACAACCTTCTATACTACAATATTGCAAATGTATTACCAGTAAAATAAAGGTGTTTAGGATAATTTACAAATGCTAAATGCATTTTCTACACTATAATGTTTTTGAAACACATCAGTAATTATGTGTAAACTGTTGTCTGAACACAGACAGACATTAGTATTAGAATATACTGGTTAAACTAGTTATACTGTATTAAACCTGGTGTGTTGATTCTAGAGAACAGAGACTGAAAACAGGCCGAGAGCTACAGAGCCATTATACCACAAGCAAAGTACATAAGATTTAGTAATAACACATTAGACAATACATTCTATAGCTTAAAGTATATACATAATTACAAATGACCAAACAAAAACCATAAAATTTACCTGATGCCGATGAAAATAAAATACTAACTATACGAACTAACGTACGCAATGATGCAGCTTCCAGCCGTGAATTCAATCTAGAAGCGGAGGACTGGGGAGCCAATGAGGAAACAGACCGTCCGAATCTGCCTGCCTCCAGTCTCTGATTGGCTAGTGTGGCGCCGATTCTAGTCTATGGTTGGCTGGAATAGTTGCAGAGTTATAACACTGCTGCAGTTTGTGCAAGTGTAGCTTTATAATATGTAGTTAGCGCACAGAACAGAGAGAGAGTGCAAACATAAATTATCTTGAACACTGTCTCCCTAAACAATAAACAGAGTGAAAATATATACAAAAAGAAACGGCGTCTAACCCCCTACTTCCCGTATGAAAAGAGTTCAATTATTTACAAGCTATTTACAAAAAGCTTACATGCAGCCAAATCGGAATCCATATCATAGTCAAAACAGGCAAAGGTTCAGATAAACAGGAGAGTCAGTCAATACAGAGTTTAACAAAGACAACACAAACTATAACACACAAACTCTCTTTCTCTCTGGTACAACACTCAAAAACAAACGACAGTCAATCAGAATTTCGAAACTACAAGCACACGACAGGTCAAAATCAACGAGGCTCAAAAATGGGCCCAGGCTGAGTGTTTGGGGTGGTCCTTATATCAGGATAGGATGTAGAGTAGGACCAATCCGGAGCTCCAGCTGATTAACAGGCCACACCCACCTAAAACAGACAAGTCCAACACAGGAGCAGAGAGAGAAATCTGACAGACAAATAGCACATCAGAATCATAACAAACACGCAAAAATTTCAGGGTGCAAAAACGAGTCTAAAAGCGTGCACGCACGAGAGAGTGCACTAAATATAAGTAAATATGAATAAGTACATTTAATTTAACTGATAATGAGGGGCGTTTCTAGGATTTTCAGTTAAGGGGGGCTCAGCCCCCATAGATATTTAACACATGTTTGGTTTGTTCAGAATCAGTACTCAAATGAGTCTTCTTGATCACACACGCTGTTTACCATATAAACCTTTTTCTATGTACAGATACAATCAGAAAAATTTAACCAGGAAACAGCATATAACTTTAAACTTACATTATAAACAACACACCTATGAGGCTGGACAATGGAATAAACTGTGTCGGTGTCAATAGTGTCAAACATTTATCTGTTAATTCTTTGACAATACTGCTGCTTTTTGTTGGAAACTGGCAGACATAAAAAAATGTGAAAGTTTCTCATGCAATGACTTCAATCAATGTTGAGAACACTGTTTTAATGTGCCTGAGAGGCTGCGCTTTCAGAGAACTGAACTGTAGAACTGAACAGAGAAATGTAGATGGAAGGTTTTTCAAGTCACATGGGGAGTCTCCAAATGCACAGCAGGCCTGAAGAATAGAATCTTTTTTTTTTTCATGTGACTTGAAAAACCTTCCATCTACAGTTAAACATTCATTCATTCATTCGTTCATTCATTTTCTATACCGCTTAATCCTGTGTTCAGGGTCGCGGGGGGGCCTGGAGCCTATCCCAGGAGACTTCGGGCACTAGGCGGGGTACAACCTGGACAGGGTGCCAATCCATCGCAGGGCACACACACATACACACACTCACACACCCAATCACACACTACTGGCAATTTAGGAACGCCAATTAGCCTAACCTGCATATCTTTGGACTGTGGGAGGAAACCGGAGTACCCAGAGGAAACCCACCAAGCACGGGGAGAACATGCAAACTCCATGCACACAGAGACGGGAATCGAACCCAGACCCTGGAGGTGCAAGGCGACAGTGCTAACCACTACACCACCGTGCCACAGTTAAACATAAATATTAAAACTTTGATCATCATGTTATCTAGTTTAAATGAGTGTTTTAGCTACATAAATAAGACAGTAGGTTCTCTATTCAAACCCCTTAAAATTTCATAGCTACTAGTCTATTTATTCAAATTCATTAATATAGACAAAAATTGTTTTAATGTAATTAAATGTAATTAATGTAATTTAATGCTTTAAAAAGCACCTTTTTATTTTCATTCTTTTTGTTTGTTTGTTTCTATTCATTTAAAAAAGTAACTTTTTCTAATTCAAAGTGACAAAAACCCTACTCTAAGGCTAATAAATGTATTTTACGATTTGGACATTATTTAATACAATATGTATTTTTTAAATACATTTTTTAAAGGATTTTTCTATCTCTGTAAATCACACTGCTATTCAGTTAAAACGGGTGCACTGAATGTGGCCTGTCACTATTTTTTAATCATTTATGTTCATAACTCTATGGTAGTTAATGCCATATGCGCTGTGTAATGTTTTATATAGACAGTTAGGTTTTCCAGTTAAAACAGTTACGGCATGATTGTTTTATAAAGTAGACTGTAGGGTCGTAGAGTCTGTATTAAGGGCTTCATGTTCACTAGAGGAAACAGCTGGTGTGATGAGGGTGAACACAGCGAAGATTTAACTGATTAAACACTCATGACATTTTGTAAACTGTATTTATGAGAAAGGACTGCACTGATGCAGATATAGCAATTTATCGGAAAACACACACCTTGACTTAATCCTGCCTCTGTGATGGTGAATTGAAGACCCGCGCTGAAAGACGGGGAGGAGCCGAAGTCTGCCGACACTTTCATATCAAATTTAAAGGGGACGATGATGGGGGACCAGCAATTTGTGTGAAGTTTATGGAGAATTTTTTGGGGTGCTGACTGAGTACAAATGTTGAGTACAAACGACGCCCATGCTGATAATATACTGAGACTACCGTATATTAAAATTTGTATTCTAATGTATACTTTCTGTACTTTGTACAATGATTATTTCGAGTATATTTTTATAAATAAATATACCAAAAATACATTGAAAAACAAGTTTAAATAAGTATACTTTGGAAATTAGACCAAGCTTTCACTTAAAGTATATTTTCCAATAATATATTTTATATTATATATATATTATAAGTGTACTACAATACAATTATTTTGAAGTATGTTTAAAGTTTACTTCCAAAATTTTGTAAAAGGATGATGTTAGTATATATATATATATATATATATATATATATAATTTTTTTTATACATATATTAACTGATGGGTGCAACTTTTTGTTAGTATATTTGCAATGTACTATAGAGGATTTCAATATTGTGGCGTGGGCGGGGCGGCGGCTGACGACCGTCATGCCTTGCGGGGGTTTTCTATGTGTCCACCGTGAGAGAGAAGTGTGTTTGAGTTAGTGGCTTCGGCCAAGTTGGGTGTGTGTAGGTGCGTCCGCTTGATCTGTGTATGTGAGCAATTTGCATTGGAGAGAAAGTAAGCTTATTCGTACACTAAGATTCTTGCTAGTGTCGAAAAACCCTACAATATGTTTTTAAAACATTAAGATGTTTTTTTTCCACTGGGTTAGGTTTCCATTTTTCCGCGCGTGGTCCTCGTTGTCAAGCCGCATAATCCAGTATGATAAAACTATAAGAATATCTCCTAAGCTCAATCAAAAATAAAAGTATTTACAAAGCAGAAATACTTGAAAGTTATGTTTATTTATGCACTTAATTCTTGTTTGGTGTTCTTTTAGAACTAATTACTGCACTAGTGTGGCATGGCATCGAGTCAGTCAGCCTGAGGTAATACTGAGGTACAGTATACAGGATATAACCGCGGGGAAGTTGGTTGGACGTTGGATATACAGTACAGTACCCCCGCAGATACGTGTTTAAAGAACGAGGAAATTAACATTGTTGTAAATACGCACATGTAAATATTAAAAAAAAAAAAAACCAGCAGCAGTGGGCGGTTTCAGATGTACAAAGTCCCAAAAAGGGCGGATTTATAACCACTGTAACTATTACAGTCTAACACAAAAAGTACAGACGGATCCTGTAGATTTGCTGTACAGTAGAGGAAACACTGCTCTGTGATTTTTTTTTTCGACCTACTGTACTGAAGGTTTTCTTCACTGTTCTGAGAATGAGAAGAAGAGTTGATGAAACTGCTACATCCAAACGGACTAATGAGAAATCGACAAAAAGGAAAGATGTTCAGGTGCAATCCAGGTCAGTGACATGTGTCAAAGACTTTCCCTCTATCACACACACACACATACATTCAGCTGATATCATCTGAAATAAGCCATACAATATAACTAATCTTTAAAGGTTTAAAGTTGCAGTGGCAATTCAAATCACATCATTAATAAATAATAATAACATGCACAAGCAGTGGTGTGGGGTGCCAAAAGTTTTTGATGAAGTCGAGTGAGATGACCTCTATATCCTTTTTAAATCACTGTGCATGTGTGTGTTGTACATCATACGTCGCCACTTTAACAGCCAGTTTTTTTATTGCATATACAGTAACTAGATGAGCTTTAATTGCACCCAGGGTGAGCTTTACACACCAGTGCAATTATGCACAAACACACAATTCTCAACATTTCATTTAATTCCTCTCCCAAATGCATAACCAGACTTAATGTGCAAAGATTCACTCACACCTTGCAAGAGTTCAATAATAAATAACAAAATCTGCATTGTATTACAAACTCAATCAGTAGCCATTTCATTTACATTCATATCCAAATATTCAGTAGGCTACATACAGTATGTTAAACACATGACTTATGAACCTCCTAATATGAACTTGACAAACAGATTAATTTCATTTTTCTTATATTCTGGGTGTAACCAATATAGTAAACTTAACACATTGGCAAGCAAGGCACAATAAGCAATACAAGAAGTCACTGCCATCTTCAGTGAAAGTCCAGTACTTCCTTTTTTCCTGTTCATATGCAACTCCAGTTTTGGCTCTGACCTGCAGTTAGATTTAATTTTCAGTTGGTACTACTCTACTGGTAGTTTAGTTTAGTTTTTTTTGTACAATTTGAACACCATAAACACCATAATATGCATTGTTTTTGGACACCAAGCATGGGAAAAACATGCAAACTCCATGCACATAGACTCCCTGTGAAATATTCAGTGTAAATAGAAAATATATTACACATATTTGCTAAGTTAACAAACAACTCAACCTTAACCCAGCCAGTGGGTCACCATTGGACAGAAAATGCGCTGGATTTGTGTGACCTGGGTGTGCTGGGTTTTGCCATTTAACCCATTGAGTACAATTTACAGTATACTCTACCTGGGTTAAATTTTAAAATATGGGATTAATTTATTTGGCCTGACCAATGGATAAAATGACACTCTTGGTGGGTTGACACATTTCATTTGATTTAGTAGATAGAACCATTTACTTTCAAAAAGTCCCAACATGTACACAACTTCACATAATGTAAAAATGTCAGACAGAACCATATAATTCCAAGGTGACAATTTGTTAAATATAAAAGAAATATAAAATAAACACATTCTATAAAACAATAAAACCAAGAGGCCCCTATAAATTTGATTTGAATTGCATTTTTTTTGCATTTAATACAATCTTTTCATGGCAAATATTATAAAGCCCACATGACATCAAGCATTCCCCATCTTAATATTTGAACTATTTATTTGAACTGTTAATTACTTAACTATTAGTTTAACTATGTCATTTACTTCAACATTAAGAACAAGAACAATAAAAAAAAAAATTATTAAATGTGGGATGAAAAAACTGTTGTCCTCAAAAGTTTCACAGATGAGGACTCATATCCATCAGTCTGATATACAGTATGCTGGAGAAACTCCCAAAAGGGGAAGACCCTGCTTCGCGTAGTTAACATCAACTACATCAACAAAAAACAAAACGTTGAACAGTGCTCCAGTCATCTCCATATTTTGCAGATATTCCACCATGTTGGTGTATATAATGTGTATATATATATAGTGTATATATATGGTCCACATAGTGTTGCAATATAACTGACATTTAACTCAAGCATTTTTGTGAAGGACGTACAGCTACGTATGGATTTAATGCAAAATGTGTTCAAGTCGCTATGACGCTATGTCTGGATTTAATAGAAAAAATTCCCCCCTTTCAAATTCTCAACAAACCCTATCGTATAGATGAATATGATATTTAAATGATGAATTTACGACTTATACTAAATATTTCAAAAGGATGCAGATATAGCTCATTTTCAACTACGACTTAACAATGATGCATTTCTTCTCATTTTTTTTGAATAAGAAAAAAACTGAATCAGAAATAAACATTAACCCCCACACCCCCATATCAAAGCATTTATTTTGAACAATAAAATATACTTGCTCCTACAATCCAGTACAACAAAGAATGAACCAGTTCCTGGGTCAAAATAACCCAATAGGTGTTTAGGTTGTTTTTTCCCAAAATGATCCTGGATCAGACAGAAACAGAAGTCATTAAACATACTCCAATCACTTCTATAAAATATTATAAAATATGCCATCAGCCTTTCCACACACAACTTTAGTGAAGATTACTTGGTAATTTACCTAAAATTACATTAAAGATTACATTTAGTGAATTTAGGATTTTATTTGTGTTAACGAAATCCACTTTTCTCATAGAATACAGTATAGCTGAGCACATGGGGATTGCCTGGAGCAATCTTTGCAATTTTTTTAAATAGACCCTATCCTTAATAATCGATGAAGGTTTTGAGCTGTACACACATGCATTCTCGCATAAACAACTCTTAAAACACTTTTTATTCGGGTTTATAAGGGGATTATAAAACCTGCATTAAAATATTACATGTTTACCCTGTTTTATCCCTGTTAAAATCAATAAAAATATTGTTGAAAAAAAAAAAAAAACACTTTTTATTCAATCTTAATTCAGAGTCATTTACAGAAGTATTCTCTCTCCATCAAACATACAGTACAACTGTTGTAATGCTACACTAAAAATACAGTAATTTACTAACAGCAAGAATGATAATAGAACATACAACCTTTTGTCATTTTCTGTCATGCTGCTAACCTGAGGTTCTCATGTCGAGTTCTCATTTCACGACAACAATTTGTACATTTTTAATCATTCTGGCCCCTTAGATGATAAATTATCTATTTTATTTCAATACTGCAACCTACTTTTTGTAAGTCTGCCTTTCTGATCCAGAATGCAAACTCAACTTATTAAAGTTAAATTCTCCCATGCCACGCCTTTGCTTTGCTTACGTTACTGTCGTACTGCCTGCCTTAGATTAAAAACACAAATAAAAAACTTTCTTTCAGTTGCTCCTGTCAAGGTGTTACCAAAGTAGACCATCCAATTTGCATACATCTTGGCACAGGTTTTTATATCTGATCCCTTTCTTCCCATTTTAAGCAGGCTTGGGGTTGGCACTGTTTTTAGTGACTAGGTAGCATGGTACTGTATGTGGTAACCACTGACAACAGGGCTCCAACCTGCATTGCCATCTCTTAAAGGGGCCAGGGGTAGCTCAGTGGTTAAGGCATTGGACTACGGTTCGAAAAGATCCTAGGTTCAAACCCCACAACCACCAAGTTAACACTGTTGGGCCCTTGAGCAAGGCCCTTAACCCTCAACTGCTCAGATGTGTAATGAGATAAAAATGTAAGTCGCTCTGGATAAGAGCGTCTGTCAAATGCCTAAATGTAAATGTTAAAGAAGCCATGCATTAAAATTCTTCTATGTCCTGGGACTAAGTTGGTAGAACTAAGTTGAGTCTTCAAACAGCATCTTAACACCTATATCTTGTATGAAATAAAAGGTTTTCGACTGATGGCATTCTTAGACTTTGACCTGCTGAACCAGTATCAGGATGTGTTTACTGATAAAGCACTTCTGTAAATCATCTGCCAAACGCCATAAATGTCAATGTGATGACCTGAAACTCAATGCTTTAAAGACTGACCCATGACCCATGGGACCCGTTACTCATAACTGACATCTAGCTTGCACTGATTACCTCACCTCCACAACTGAATTAACTTTAACCCTAAATTGCATTGAATAAATTCTAAATGGTGGCTCAACTTTTAATGCATTGAGTTTCGACCTACAGTACTGAGCAAAAGTCTTGACCCGTGTCTCATTTCTTGTTATTTTGATTTAAAAGAGCCCTATGTTCTTGTACTTTTAATGTAGTCTTGAGCAATAGTTCTCCAGGCTCCGTGAAGGACTTTTTAGTTCTCGTTTTCTCATTCTCAGTCCAGTCCCTGTAATTTCAGAGGAATATTTTTTTGTTTGTTTAGTCACACAGTGTTCTATGAATCATTTAAGCATAAAAACATAAGGCATAATTAGCACTGTTGCTTTGTACCTCCAGGGTCCTGGTTCGATTCCCGTCTCTGTGTGCATGGAGTTTGCATGTTCTCCCTGTGCTTGGTGGGTTTCCTCCGGGTACTCCAGTTTCCTCCCACAGTCCGAAGACATGCTGGTTAGGCTAATTGGCGGTCCCAAATTGCCTGTAGTGCGTGAATAAGTGTGCAGGTGTGTGTAAGTGTGTGTGCCCTGCAATGGATTGGGATCCTGTCCAGGGTGTACCCTGTCTCGTGCCCTAAGCTCTCCTGGGATATGCTCCAAGCCTCCCGCAACCCTGTATTCAGCATAAAGCGGTATAGACAGTGAGTGAGTGAGTGAGTAATATAATATCAAGAGATTAGGGGATTGCTCAAGATTTTGCAGAGTACTGTGTATGAATGTTGTCTCTACTAATGTATCGTCCAGCGTGTTTTATTCAAACTTTTTTATTTATTATTAGGGTTATTTCCATGTGCTTCTCTGTTCATTTCCTTTGTCCTTTACAGGTCATCATGTTGGGTGTGGATGAAAATGGGACTGATAGCCCTCTGCACTGTGTATGTGGCCTCGCCGTTTGTTCTGCGACTCTTTCCCAGTGTTTTACAGTACATGGTTTACAAACATGCTGGTGCGTATGTTGCCCCTCAGTTGAATACTAGTTTTTAGGGATTGTGCCTCCATAAATATATTATTATTATTATTATTATTATTATTATTATTATTATTAAATCAGTTGTCCCGTATATTGAATCCATACCATTGTTTATCTCTCCTCAGTAACTTACTTTGTTGACCTGAGACAACCTTCTGATCTTGGCCTTAATCACACCATCAATATGTACCTGACCTCAGAAGCTGGAGTGACACTGGGAGTTTGGTAATTATGAAATATACAGTATTTTTGTGAACATGCAAAAGAGTTTTGCATATGTGCTATTTGTTCTCACTGTCACTGATACATCATTAGGCACACAGTTCCTGCGCAAAAGTGGAAGGAGGCTCAAGGTAAAAGTTTGGAATGGTATGAGCAGTCTTTGGGAGATGGTTCCCCTGTTTTCATCTACCTCCACGGCAATACGGGTAACAGGTGGGAACATATATATGAGCTTGAAAATTAGTGTAAGAAATAATATGCGCATAAAGCTCAACAAATGCACACTTTACTTGTACAAAAAAAAAACACCATAAAAGTGACATTAAGTGTTTCTTTTTTTTTTTTTTTTGGCTCCTGACCAGTTAGTGTTTTACTGAAGTTAGGGGCAAGAAACAAACATGAAGAAAAAAAATTATATAGCCAGGAGATCATGGCAGTGTGACTGTCTGAAGGACAGGACATTGAATGACATTAAACTGTTTTGGTTTTATATATATATATATATATATATATATATATATATATATATATATATATATATATATATATATATATTTATATATACAGTATTTTTTATCAAACTCATCTTTAGGGTATCTGAAACATAAAAAAAAACGTTAAAATATTGTGTATATTATATATATATATATATATATATATATATATATATATATATATATATATATAAATATATATATATATATATATATATATATATACAGTATATATAATAAACCAACATGATGTTTATATTGTAATGCATCCAGTTCTAATGCATGTTTTTTTAAAGATGCAAGTTTTGTATTGTTGACTGCACAAATTTGTCTGTACTTTTATATAAACAGAGCAGCTCCACATCGGATAGGTGTTGCCAAAGTGAGTAGTGAGTATTTACATTATCTCCACCGTTAAAAATGAAACCCAGAGGACAATGGCCGACTGACTCAATGCAATGTCTCATATTGTTGCAGGTGTTGAGTGCTCTTGGCTATCATGCTGTGGTTATGGATTACAGAGGTGGGTTACAGTTAGCATCTCATTGCCCCAATCTCATGCATCAATATGGTACTAAAGGAACACAATGTAACATTTAAAATGCATTTTTAACATAGTTCTTTTTTACACACTCATGAATGTACAGTAAAATTAGACAAGTCATTGTTAGGCCATTTCATATAGTAGTTTTGTATTTGGACATTATGCACATTTTAAAGAAAACCTATCTGTATCTAGACAGGTGCAGTACAGAGTTTCTTTTTTCGAGCTTATTTGACTGGATATTTCCGTTCTTCTGGCCCAAAAAGATTAATTGCAAAAAATATCCCAGCTACAAAAATGGCAAGACTTGAAATGTTTAAGCATGGTTTAAGGTGTAATATAGCAAAATGTGGAAATAGTGGAATTATAGTGGAAATAGAATTTTTACTTCTACTCCTTACATTTTCACACAATTATCTGTACTTTCTACTCCTTACATTTTAAAAATAGCCTCGTTACTCCTATTTCATTTCAGCTTGTCAATCAAAAAACAAACAAACAAAAAAAACATCTGGATAAATCGCGCCATCCGGATGGAGTGAATTTGATTGTGGTTGGATGATGTAATGTTTGCATGTAGTTCTGTTCCAAGTTTTCTGTTCAGCATCCTGACTCTGACGAGGTAACTAAGCGTGTGTAATCTTTCACTGGGCATGCGCATGAGAGAACAAAAAAAGTAAACGGCACATTCGCTAACAACTCCGTTTGTCTATGTGATCTTTATTTTCTTCTATACTGAAGGACGTTACAGATGAGAAGTATAAACATAACATTCCGACACCCTATTGGTTGATACGCGATCCATCGCACCTGCACATGACGTTATCTCACACACTCCAGCAAGGACGTTTGAATAAATTAGCATTTTCGGTTGATAAGGTTGTGATAAGTAGACGAAGCTGTCCGTGATAGAGACTCAAGATTCGAGCGAAATGTCACAACCAAGGACCAGCGAGGAAGGTAACAGCACCAGGAAGGTAACAGGAATGATATATACTGTATATATATATGTATACTCTCACACACACACACACACACATATAAAAAAATACACATAAAAAAAAAAAATAATAATAATATATATATATATATATATATTTTTTTTTTTTTTTTTTTTTTTTTGATTAATCACTTGGATTAATGTATTTGCATTGTACTAAAATGCATTCTTTTTCAATTTCCATATACAGTATCCCAAATCACTATGGCCGTTAAAAAATACAACAAAAAAACAACACATTTTTATTTTTTTTTATTTTTTATGAGGTGTTAGTGTACAGTAGTATATAGGCCCGTGGCACAGCCTAAACTTTTATCCTTAATGCTTTTTTTCCCCCTCACGTTACTTTTACTTTTATACTTTAAGTAGTTTTGAAACCAGTACTTTTACACTTTTACTAGAGTAAAAAGCTGAAAAAGAGTTGATACTTCAACTTCTAAAGAAGTCTTTTTAAACGCTAGTATCTATACTTCTGCTCAAGTAATGAATGTGAATACTTTTGACACCACTGGCTGTTAGTGTGAATACCTTCTGGATGCACTGTGCCTACACTGATGTGTATACAGTTTGTATGCACACGGATGCAAATCAAAACTATGTACATCTTAATTCTTCATTGTTTGTTGTTTATGTTTTTTTTTATTTGTGAAATTCCACTAGGATTTGGGGATTCGACTGGAGAGCCAACTGTGCCTGGCCTGACCACCGATGCAATCTATCTGTACAACTGGGTACGGGAACGCAGCAAGGACAGCCTGGTCATCATTTGGGGTCACTCCCTTGGCACACTGTGAGTGATACCACCTTGGACAAGTCATATGCATTTTTTTTAAATCACATTTTCCCATATACTTCTTCTTCTTATTATTATTATTATATTACTTATCCATGGGTTTTATTCTTGTTGCTGTCCATACCTTCCATCATCCTTTGCTTTTTACAAAGGGAGGTATCTGCACCCCTTCCATTTAACTCTCCTTCTTTAACCAGCCTTGGGACATACTGTATAGACACACTCACATACTCATTTACACACATTCACACATTCATTCATTTTCTATACCGCTTAATCCTGTGTTCAGGGGTCGCGGGGGACCTGGAGCCTATCCCAGGAGACTTCGGGCACTAGGCGGGGTACACCCTGGACAGGGTGCCAATCCATCGCAGGGCACACACACATACACACACTCACACACCCAATCACACACTACGGGCAATTTAAGGAATTATTAGCCTAACCTGCATATCTTTGGACTGTGGGAGGAAACCGGAGTACCCGGAGGAAACCCACCAAGCACGGGGAGAACATGCAAACTCCATGCACACAGAGACGGGAATCGAGCATGGCCGGGGAATCGAACCCAGACCCTGGAGGTGCAAGGCGACAGTGCTAACCACTACACCACCGTGCCGCACACAGGTCAATTTGTAAACATTAAGTACCCTACATGTCATTGGACTGCAGAAGGAAACCGAAGTGCCTGGGGAAAACTAATACTCTATATTAAATTAAAATAATGTGTTTTATTTATAGCCACATGTTTGTATTTACAGAGTGACGGGCATCACTGCAGTGAAACTACAAGAGCTAGGTAAGAATTAATCTGGGTAAATCTAGGAGTAAAAAATAACAGTTTGTAACAATGGCGTTTATTATTAAAGTTTGTTTTTTATGTAGTTACCAATATACGATAGGCAGTACTTATGGCCACAAGGAAGCCCCAAAGGTAACCTAATGAAATGAACCAAAGCTGATGAAAAACAAAGAAACATACATACTGTACATAAAATAAAAGGACAAACATACAGTATATGCATATATTTCAAATTATACTGTATGCATCTAGTTGCTGAAATACAATCAGGGCTATAATGAAATGGTTTAGATTAAAGCATATTCATGTTTTAAAATGGGAGATTGAGAATCTGTGCAAGACTTAAAAAATTGCTGTTCACAGACAATCTCATTCCAATCTGACTGGGCTTGAGCTATTTTGCACGGAAGAACAGGCAAAAATTTTACTCTCTAGATATAGACAAACCCCCAAAGACTTGCAGCTATAATTGCAGCGAAACGTGGTTCCACTCAGGGGGGTGAAGACAAATGCAATACTTTTGCAAGGCACATTCTATTAGAAGTAATGCTATAGTTTGATATAGTAATGCTATAGTTATACAGTAGTCAAAATGCATCACATGTTTGCTTTTCTCAGGAAAGCCCCCTGATGCTGTGATACTTGAAGGCACTTTTATAAATATGAAATTGCCAGAAGACTTCCCTCATCCTTTCACCTGGGTATGTAAAGTTCTGGGTCTTTGATGTCACTGTGATCTACAATACCATGCCTTGTATGGAATATAATGCAAATAGTTGAAATAGTTCAAAGTGCATTTCTTTCATCTTATTAAACAGCATGTCCATTGCTTTTTTTCCCCCTTCAGTATTACTGGAGATTTCCATACATCCAGTACTACTTTAACTTGGACTCAATTAAAGCAAATAAATTTGAATTGGTCACTGCTGAAAAGTAAGTGTATAGTCCTATTTTAGACATATGAAACAAAAAAGAAATGCATCAGACTTCAAAGTGTATTCCAGAATCATTACAAAACTGAAAGAGGATATATTATTTTGCTCTAGTGTGAATAAAATGAGGATGCCTCTTATGATCCTTCATTCTAAAGATGATAATATGACTCCCTTCTGGATGGCTGAGGAGGTACAACATAAATATCTATTATATGTTACTTATGGGTCTATGAGTCTAGAGAGTAATAAATCCTATATTTCCTTGATTAGCTTTACGACATAGCTAAAAGGGTGCAGAAGTCAGAGGAAAAAGTCAGACTGGTGGCATTTGATGGATCCCATGGATATCTTCATAATGGACTTTACAGAGATCCTGCCTTGCCAAAATATTTAAGGTAAACACATTTACTCTTATTTGGTGTATTTATTTTGTTATAATGCACAAATAAATTAATGATTAAGACTAGGAAGTTAATTACCTTTATACCTTTTCCAAAACACATCCGTTTTGTTATTATTATTTGTTATTATTATCATTATTATTATCACCATCGTTATTATTAATAAACTACACTTAATATTTTTTTATAATTCTATTTCCTTAAGACAAGTTCAGTTAGAAAATTAATCTCTTCATCCTCTTCAACTTTCTTTTTCTCTCACTAATCTAATGCAATAATTTAATCCACTGCATTCATTTAAACCTGTGACTTGCTTTATTATAGAAAATGAATCCATTTCTTTTGACCAATCTCATTCAATGTGGTACAATGATAAATTAATGCAAATATTTTGTTTATAGGGAGTTTGTGGAGCTAGTTGCAGAGTAATCTGAAGGCTTCAAAGTTGGGACTTACAAGTTTGTCTTCATGTATATGTTTTACTTTCATGTGTTAACTTTAGTGATATGAGCTGGAAGTTCACTTAATTTACAAGTCATTTTGGTATTCTCTCTCTATTTTTTTTTCTCTCTGGTCGCTCTCTTTTGCTCTCAGTCACTCTTTCTCTCCCTTATACTCACAAGCATAATTTATGAATTCTGAAGATAATCCACATACATTATGCATACCATGCACCTCAAATATATAATGCATATTATACTGTACATATACAGTATTTACATGTAGGCATTTGGCAGATGCCCTGATCCAGGATGACTTACATTTTATGTGATTATACATCTGAGCAGTTCAGGGTTAAGGGCCTTAAGGAACCTTCCGACCTGTACTCCAATGCCTTAATCACTGAGCTACGCCTGAGCCTGACGATCCTTCTAGGTGTCTTATAAACTTCTCTCTTTACATTTATGCATTTGGCAGACACTCTTATCCAGAGCGACTTAAATTTTTATCGCATTATACATCTGAGCAGTTGAGGGTTAAGGGCCTTGCTCAAGGGCCCAACAGTGGTAACTTGGTAATCAGGGATTTCAACCTGGGACCTTCCGAACTATAGTCCAATGCCTTAACCACTGAGCTACCCCTGACCTATACTATACCTTATATACTGTAACTGTTATATGTCTGCGACTGCAGTATTGTAATACAGCTGTGAAATCAGTGCATCTAATTTAAAGCAATCAGATGTAATTATGTTTAAATGAATACCAAAACTTTATTTTTATGAGGATGATGATATGTAACACAAAGGGTTAATAAAGGCTAAAAAAAACATTTATTAATAAACTTAAAGATTTACTAAAAAATGATGTGTGCAAAGAATAAATATTAAACTACATGACTGTGTCTTCTGTTCTTCATGCTAATAGTACTGTGGTTGAAGGATCTGTACATTTATATATTTGTATTGAAGATAAATATTCATATTAGCCTCAGATTTTTTTTTCTTTCTCTGTATTTACTTCTTTTTATTTTATGTTTTAGGCTTGCATTGTGTGTTCAGCAAATTATTACCAGTTTGACAAAGTTTATTACTTTCTATGTTAACAAGTTCATTAAATAAATTATAGGTATATAATTATATAATTTATGAGTTCATTTCATTTGAATCTGTATTTCACTGTAACTAAAACATAATGAACTCATTGTTTGATTATGACTTCAAAAAACGAGGTAAGTACAGAGTAACTTTTGCTACACCCCTAATAAATACATTCGTACTGCATAAATTGGTCTTACAATAGTATTAGACCACCGGTGTTCCCAAATCGCCGGTAGTGTATGAATGAGTGTGTGACTGATTACGAGGTCCTACCACGTTTGCAAAAAATGGAAATAAATATAACAGTCACCATTTGACTCCATGGTCCCTAGTTGGACTACAGAGGTTCCTAGAAGGATTGATGGAATAGTATTAGACACGCAACTACTGGTGTGTACATTGCAATTTCTCCTCAGTTGCTGTTAGTCTTTTGGCTGCTCCCGTCAAGGGGTCACCAAATCAGAACATCTGATCTAGTTCCTGAATTGTCAAGCCTTCTCTGAGGACTTGACAATTCGATAGTTCAGGACTGGAACTTTCTACAAGTCTATCTGAGTCTCCAATAACTACCTGGACTCCATTGTAACATCAGTTAACATCATCTATTATAGCTGAACTGCCTGCCACCTAAGACACTGTATAAATGCAGATCATTTCCTGCTATCACCCAGATGAGGATGGGTTCCCTGTTGAGTCCGGTTCCTCTCAAGGTTTCTTCCTATCACCATCTCAGGGAGTTTTTCCTTGCCACTGTCGCCCTCGGCTTGCTCACCAGGGACTATCTGACCATTTTGATTCATACACATTCACATTCCATACAAACTTAAATAATTCTTTTGATTGTGTAAAGCTGCTTTGAGACAATGTCAATTGTTAAAAGCGCTATACAAATAAAATTGAATTGAATTTAATCTACCCAACAACTTTTTATACAGTTTTTACGCCGTTTTACGCCTTCTTGATGCAACCCTCCCATTTTATCCGGGCATGGGTCCGACACTGCATCTAGGACCTGGGATTTGGTGCACTTGTTAACGGAGGCATTATGCCTAACCATCCACATGAAGCTTGTGCAAGGACATACACTGTATACAGTATGCAGTATATAGACAAGGGATTTGGGAGAAAATTTCATGTCCTTATATGAAGACAGTTAGTCTCATAAGGTTAAGAACAAAAATTATAATCATAAGCAGGGGGGATAAGATGTATGAGGCCTTTAGGTTTGCTAATGTCCATCACGTAGTGGCTGTGGTTAGTTTTTTGCCTTACACCTCCAGGATAGCGGGTTCAATTCCCACCTCAAGTCTGTGTGTGTGGAGTTTGCATGTTTCCCCTGTGCTTGGTGGGTTTCCTCCGGGTGGTCCGGTTTTCTTCCACAGTCAAAAGACATGCGGATTAGGTTAATTAGTGCGCCCAAATTGCGTGCAGTGTGTGTGTGCACACTGTGTTTAATTGGCACCCTGTCCAAGTGGGATAGGCTCCAGGCCACATTCCAACCCTGTACAAGATAAGCAGTATAAAAAGAGGAAGATGACATAATGTCCTCCATCTTTTTTTTAAAAGAGGAATGAAGACGTAATGTTAAAAAACATAAATAAAAAAATCTGTTAATAACATGAACTATTTTTGTATGAATGTACAGTTCCTTCCTTTATTGCGTGTGTGCGCGTGTGTGTGTGTGCGCGTGCTCTCAGATGACGTGGCTGAAGGTGGCGGAACGCCGCTACGTAGTGTTTCATAGCTCATCGCAGACTAAGCGCCACGGTATGTCATTGGTCAAGAATCTCCATGTGAGAGATTTCAGCCAATTAGAGGCAAGTGCGGTGACTCCTAAAAAAAAAAAAAAACACTTTACGACACATCCGTACTGAGAGTATCCTGAGACGACCACTGTCATAGAACCAGGAAGAAGGAAGGTGGGATAGCTTAAAAAGGCTAATATCCCGAAAACATCGGAGAACTTTCCTTTTTTTTTTTTAAACAAAAATGATGAGGTCGTCCAGGTGGAAGTGTGCAGCGTTGGTGTTACTGCCTGTTATAAGTATTCTGTTACCGGCCCGGGCGGATGAGCACGAACACACGGTAAGATGCGAGATGTTTTCGGGCCGAGAAGCCTTATGCGGTGTGCCTTTAACACCGACGGGGTGACTGATCAAGATTTAATACAGACTCGCTGATTAATTAATCCGTGTTTCTAGGGATAAATCTACAAAAAGCCGCGAGTGTCACGTCAACGCGGTTCAGGTCGATTTTTCTTCTTAGCAGTTCATTCTTTTACCAATGCTAATGCTAAAGCTAAACTGGGTTGCTAGCGCAACCGGAGCTACGTGGTCTGGAGGCCGAGTCTTCAATGGATCCTTGTGACGAATTTAGGCACTACATAGGGTGTAGCAGCCATGCCGTGCACTAATGTTAATGTAAGTCCACTTGTACAGGCAGGAGGGAGAGATTTGGGATTACGTCCAGTTTGGTAAACTGTGAACGCGGGCACACAACGTCAACTGAAGTAAAATGAATACATTCATAGTGTGTGTGTGTGTGTGTGTGTGTGCGTGCGCGCGCGCGCGCGGGGATTATTTACTGCAGTCACCAACGTGGACAAATCGTATTTAGGATAGCTGGCTTAAGGTTAGCACGCTGCTAATCTTAACGTGTCCGACTGTGTACACAGACACATCCGGCTGCTGCAGGCCTGACCTACAGTACATCAGCTACTACTGCTTCCTTATGACATGTACACCTGCTCACAGTGTGTGTGTGTTATACACCTGTAGGTTTTTATTAGGTGACTAGTCAATATGCAATTAAAGGTGATTTACATGAAGCATACAGTACTAGAGTATTCTTGAGGCAAATGTAAGGTCATCTATTCAACAGCTAAAGCTTGGACGAAATTGGGTCATGCAGCAGGACGATGATCTGTAGCACACCAGTAAATCCACATCAGAATGGTTGAAAAAGAAAAGAGTCAAAGTTGTGGAAAGCCTAGTCAAAAGTCCAGACCCACTTTAAATGCTGTCGCGTGACCTTACGAGAGCTGTGCATAAGCAGATGCCCAAATCGTCAATATAAATAGGTAGACACAACACCTGATTTAAAATGCACTTTTGTTTAGTGATTTATTTTCTAAATCTTAAACAATACAGATTTTTTTCACTTTAAAACTCTGAAATAACACATACAGCATTAGGTGATTAAGTAACAACGTCAACAGTAATTATTTTAAACATGAAGGTCAGTCGATCTGGAACAGTTCTCGCAAGGACGGTATTATCAGGTTCTTTTGCAAAACCCATCGAGCTCCATCATGAACTCGCCTCCCAGCAAGAACAAAACTTACCTCTGCTGCAGAGAAGTTGCTCATTTAGAGTTACCCGAAATCCAAAGATGGAGCTGTTATGAAGGCTTTACAGAACATGCGTAGCAGACGCTTTACATTACATTTAGGCATTTGGCAGACACTCTTATCCAGAGCGACTTAGAAAAGTGAGTTCAAGTTTCTGTCATTGGATAGATCACTGGGTTACTAACAAGTACCATCAGTCAAAAGACGCATCTCAATATCAACAGTTCAAATGATTTTTTGGATGCCTTCAGCATCGTTTTAAAGTGTAGAGAGAAATAAGCAGGAAAGTCCTGTAATGTAATTAGAAGGTGCTTCCAAACTTTTGACAGGTAGTTTTTAAAAGTGTTGGTTTGTGCACTGCTTTCTGGCTTGATGTAAACAGTTTAAGCATCTTTACATGTATCCCCTGTCTCAAGGTCCCATCTCTCCAGTACTCTGTACAGTGAGTGTGTTGTATCCCGACACTGATACAACAAAGTCTTTTGTTACATGCTCATAACTCCCTCCGCTGGTTTGATTCATAGTCTATTAATGATCCATCAGTATGTTCTTGGAGTAAAAGGGGCATTAATGGCTCAATCCTCACCCATCTCCCAAACCTCAGCCGATGCAGTGTCTGTCCCAAGCCTAGATAAAATGGGAGGGTTGCATCAGGAAAGGCATCCGTCGTAAAACCTGTGCCAAGTTGTGTGTGTGTGGATCGGATGGTCCGCTGTAGCGATCCTGTGATTGGAGCAGCTGAAACACTAACAATGTGTTCTTGGAGTAAAAAAACAGCATGCTTATATGCTGTGTTGCTTGTGTCAGAATCCAAATCAACTTTAGCACACAGGAATGATCCATTCAAAAGTATGAAAGTGAATGAAATTCCTTTATTTACAAACCAACCTGGCCAAATTGTGAAAGCGATCACCTTTTAGTTCATCATCATACAGGTCAAATTAAAATCGAGTAAGTTTTGACACTTCAAGATACCACTTTACTCTAGTCTACTCTGTTCAACATGCACCTATTTTTTGCACTTGAAGCAAAAAAATAAAAACACCTTTCTAATAAATCTTCTTTAAACATTATTTCCACCCACACTTTCTTACATTCCATGTATTTTTCTTTTTTAATAACCCTTGTTCAGTCATCCTTATACCTGTCAGCGGTTCATCTATGTATGAAGGAACAATAGGAAAAAGTATGTGAAACTCTACACAGGGGAATGTAACGTCACCAGAGCTCCTGTCCTGTTTCAGGATGCATTTTATATATCTCTGGTTAAGATTATGCCAAAACAGAGATCATCTTATGCAGGATTGATGCAAGTCTTGGATAGACGACCAGCCACATTCAGTTTTCCTTTCAGCTGATCTGTTTTAATGTCACTTTGACCTTGCATATTTTTGTAAAGAGGATTAGAGTTCACTTGTATTGACTTATCGGCCTGGCTGGATGTGAAGATATCAGAAATATCCTGCAAGCTGTTTCCTTTTTTTATGGAAAGTGTTTTTTTTTTTGCTGACACACTCTCTCTTAACTCACGTGTGTGTGTGTGTGTGTGTGTGTGTGTGTGTGTGTGTGTGTGTGTGTGTGTGTGTTCGTTGCCCTTAGTTGGCTGAACTCTGTCAATGCATGAACTAAATTCCAGTACATGAAAGAATTCTTCTCTACCTATAGAGGCCAATATGTTTTTTTTAATGGCGTGAGCGTTGTGCTAGACAGACCTGGGCTTTAAAAATAATGTTCCACCTGAAGGAACATGCAAATTGCAAGACTTAAGTATTTTGATTACTCGTGTTCGTATGATGTCTTTTTAATAACTTCATTGCAAACAAGCCTTAGCTTGTTTGCAACAAAGACTTTTTTCTTAGAAATACAGCAATCAAGAGATTGCCTCTTGTGCACTACATCTTTGGTGACCCAGGTCTATAATACATGCTGCTTGAAGTTTTCTTGATGCTGGTAACTTCAACAAAACTTTAGCGTTAGGATAAAATGGCGATTTTTCACACCAACTTTCTGTTTATGATTTTTTTTATTGTAATTGTAACTCTAAAAAAATATTGTCAAAAACTGCAACTGATTTTTGTGAACATTGTGAACAAATGTTTTTATAGAAATTTTGATTAGAGAGCACAAACTTCTAGAAGGGAATTATTTCTAATCACACTGTCCGGTTTCCCACAGATAAGAACTGGTTCCCTTTTGGGTGGTTCCCCAATGTCTGTTGTTAAAATTGCTATGACAATTGTTTTGCATTGCGTTGCTTAAACTGCCCATGAAAACTCTTTTGCTGCGTTACAATACACACAAAGATTTGATGGTGAGAGAATGCAACCAAACTTGTAATGTTAACTTAAACTTAATTTTTTAAAACTGCTTTCAAAGCCTGCTTATAATTGACACGGTGATTGAAGTCTAATGCATGTCAAAGTGAACCAAAATCTTCCCAGTGAAGCAGACAGGATATTAGAGGTGACAAAATAATTGATGTTCTGCATCACTAAGATGAAAGAAACTGCTGCAAAATGCTATTCATAGCAGAAAGTATTATAGTTAATTTGTGAAGGAAAGCTCACAGGTCATGGTTTAGCGCAGCGTTGGTATACGCCAAGATCAGTTCTTGGCAGAAACTTGGAAAGGACATCACTTGTGGGGGGATTTTTTTTTTTTTTTTTAAACTGATCTACAATATGATTCCCTGGTGCTATTGGGGACAGCACTGTTGGCGTGGCTCCACAAGATCTCTGGGGGGGTGCTGTGGTGTCTGGCACCGGGACGTTGGCAGCTGATAGTTTGGGAATATCTGGAATTCGTTGGGTTGGTCAGGCTCCTTGGGCTCTTTGCCTGCTGGGCCCCGTGCATAGAGGACTGTGATGCACTGGGTGTTCTGGTGCCTTTCTATCATAGCAAGGATTAACTTCTTTTTTTTTTTTCCCCCCCTCCCACATTTGTTCTACATTGGCTTTTCTGTGGTAATGGTGTTAATGTTATGTCTAATCAGCATGTGTAGAGCTAAACAATAATGTTAAACAGTTGAGTGCAATCTCTCAAAATTAAAGCTACAAGCACAGGATTCAGGCACAGGCATCACTGAACCATGTCGAGGAAGATGCACAGGCTGTAATAACATGCAAAGTTTATGCAGTAACATAACCTTGTGGTGGACCTTCAGTACTTACAGTGTAGCTGCTGAATTTGTTGATGTAGAATTACTTTCTAAAAAGCTTCGCGAGTTCCATGGCTAAATACACAACTGACAGTCCACATCGTCACCTGAGTAGTTCGTATCAGACTGGATTTGTAATACAGGCCGAGCATGAATGATAAAACGGAAGATGTAGCTTTCGCCACATACATTTAATGAGATTAGAAACTGCAACATTCTCATTTGTTGACTCTCGTCATTTGGTACATTTGTGAAGGCGGTCGACTTCTGACTATTTGCATTGATCTGTCTGTAAACCAGGTCTTGCCCTATGATCAAGTTGGGTCAGTATTGGTTGTGTGCTCTCAGCAGTGTTTGTAGGTGTGATGCAACAATTCTTGCAGCGTGGCATGTTGTGTTGGAGTAGATCTGGTTTGACTGCTATTCTTTAAGTAGTAGCCTTTACTTTATTTTCTGCAGAACTGCAACACGGATCAAAAGCCCTTTTGTCCAATTGTTGGTCTTATCTAAGTGAAGCCAACAAACATACTTTTTAAATCTTTTTTTTTTTTTCCTTCTAAATGCTTGTTTTTGTTTTCTGCCCTGGTTGTCATACTCTCCTCATATCATATATATTATTATATCACACATCATATGTATAATACATGCACACAGTTCTAGATTTTAGCCACTTTATTTAAACAAGACTTTATTATCTTTTATTATCATCTATTATCTTTAACTGGTTGCAAGAACGAACAAACTTTTCAGCAAGTTTTGCTGTATAAAGATGAGTCATGTAGTCTGTAGGGGTTCTGTATAGAACTGAAGTAAGTTTGTCATGTAAAATGTCCTTTCTGTAGTAGATGATCAGGCCGGTGATTAGTATACTGGTGATTAGTATACTTGTTACATAAACATCTAATTGTCTAGAAGATGGAGTGTGTAAATAGTTCGAGACACAGAACAAGACAAGAACAGGAAACAAAGCTTTTAAGGAAGGCTGGACGGGACAATCGGTCGGGAAGATGAGGGACAATGAGACCTACAGTTATACAGGCGGTAATGTAACCTACTGCCGTTAAACAACAATGATCATCTGTGGAGGTCGGATTCACGGCCTTGAGCTCTTCGCCAGCTCGGCTTTTACATTTATTTTTAATTTTTTAATTGATTTTGTGATTTGCTGCATTGGCTTTTCTGTGCGATTAGACCAGATTTCCAGATCTTTTCTTGATCAAGTTGATCGATGAATATGGACAGAGATAATTAAATAGGTTCTTTATTATATTATTTATTATACATAAATAGACGTGTGTGTGTGTGCGCATGTGTAGTATTGATTTTTTTTGTTTTGTTATTTTTTATAACTCTAATGCCAAAGTACTTTCTTCGAACCGGTAAACTGTGAAAGAACAATGCTCTGGTCCACACACTGGAGTGACAGGTTTGAAATTATAACCATAACCTGTCCTTCACGATTGTCTTGTTTTATGCCATCATAGAGAAGTGCTTCAGTGGTATACATGAAGCAAATCATGGTTGACCAGTTTTAATCATGCGGAAAGCAGTTGACTGTCGATGTTTTATGCAAACTATTTCTTATAACTGTAGGCTCCCGTACTCGCATATTTGATGTGTTCCTGTGAAGTGTAAATTTATGTATTCAAACTATTTAAAGTGTAATATGTTTTTAGGGAAACATCTTTGACATGGTAGTGTTTTCTTTTTTAGATCTGAGATCTTAATTATTTATTGGAAGGCACCGTATTCCATTCTTTTATTATTTCATGTAGGTTATCATTAGGGTTGTTCTGATTCCGATACTGGTATCGGAAATGCAGCCGATACCACAAAAAATCTGGCATCGGAATCGGCGAGTACTTGAGTCCACGTACTGATCCGATACCATTTTCCTAAACCTATTTATGCCCGCTTAGCTTACTTACAGAGTGTCACTTCCGTGTCGAGCCCGCCTTCGCATCCCTGCCGCCGAAGTGGAAAAGACCGCAGAGAGCCTTTAACCCTTTCCTTCCCCATTTTTCTAGATAAATGACCCTTTTTCCTGTAAGACCTCGCCTCGTGTCCGTGTTTCATGGTGTCGCCCGTGCACTTAGGGTCGAACCCGTTACACAGGGCTAGTAGTATTTTACTTAAAAAAAAAGAAATCTTATATATATATATATTAGGGCTGCACGATATTAGGAAAATATGCGATATTGTTGTTGAGTACTGCGATAACGATATTTCTTGTGATATAACATTTCCCTAGAGAAATGCATTTTTTTAATTATTATTATTGCCTATTTTTTTTATTATTTATTTATATGTAATGATCATACTAAAATAAACAGGTAATAGATATTCATCTGATGTAATTAAATCTAATTCAGGCTGAAAAGAAACTATATGTCAAGGAAGTTGCAAATATTTAGACTTCAAAACACTATGAATGACTTAAACCCCTCAGCAGATATTCTGACTTCTGGTTTGCTGTTACTATAAACCTGCCAACACAATATGAATTACTTTCAAACGTGACTTTTTATTTACGTGTAACCATACACTCATCAATAGTGTCTTAAAACAAGAGCATCTTTTAAACAAAATATTCTCTTTGGCGTGCCTGTTTAAAAAAAAAAAAAAAAAAAATATATATATATATATATATATATTTACAAAAATGAAATAAAAAAAATACTATTTGTCACACACACACTCGCTCCGCGATCGGCACTAGGACCCGGAAGTAATGCGGGCGCGAACCCGGAAGTATAAGAGGAGTAAACAAACCATTGCATACAGCTTAGTCACTGAGTTCGCCATGTCGGTTCAGATTGTTTACTTTCTGATTCGAGTGTGTGTTTAGAGGACGCGGGTTAAATGTGTGTTTTTCCTTTGCTCCCCTTCTGAGAGAGTCCTTAAACTAATTCGCGTGGTTATCCTGCCGACTCGCTTGCTTCCACGTTTGGGTTTACCGTCCACGCTGCAAAGGGCTAACGGCTAATCGCTAAGTCTTCTGATCATCCTGGTATAAACATAGTAAGGGGCCATCTAATTGGTCAAATTTGGACACACAAATGCTTTTGTGCTAAATTGTGAAAAAAATTGTGAAAAAAAAAAAAGTATTTATCACAATTTATCGCGCATGCCATTATCGCAATAACAATATTTTTTCGATATATCGTGCAGCCCTTATATATACACACACACACACACACCCCCAGGTATTGGATCAGTACTCGGTATTGGCCGATACCCTGAGCCCAAGTATCGGAATCGGTATTGTAGTTACTTATAATTAGAGATGTTCCGATACCATTTTTTTCCCTACCGATTCCGATACTTGGGCTCAGGGTATCGGCATCGGGAGGAAAAAACTGGTATCGGAACATCTCTAATTATAAGTAACTTCCTTCACTAAGGAACTGAATAGGATAGCCTGTGCATCGAGAGGCTCTAACATACCTGAAAAGCATTTCTAAAATGCGACTGTCCTCCTGTACTCACTCTTTATAACATGCAGCACATGGAAACACGTCTGCGTCAATGAATAACAAATCAAAACTCTGCACGAACGTTTTTAAAGAAACGCACACATCAGCCACGTCGTATTTGGCAAGCCAATCACGGCAACTCATTAGTAAGCACACAGCGAGAGCAGGCATTTCTTCATGAATATCAGAAGAAAAAAATCAGCATTTTTACGAGACCGTTTATTCTATTCCTGTATCATCCAGCGTGCAGCCGTGCTGAGTAGTCACTCAGTGTCGACCCTCGTGCACGGAGCGGTATGGTAGACCCGGGTTGCCTCTGAGCCAGAGCTGGGAACCGCTCTTTATTTCTCTTTTTATTTTTGTGATGGAGCTTTTTGAGGGGTCCTGCTATAGGTGGTTGAGTGAAGGTCGACTGATTTAACTAGATTTAGCTGATGAAGTCGATCTTAACCTGCGACGAACCATGTGGTTTGCCTCAGACATAAACTTTGCATTTTGCAAATTAGATCTCTTTTAAAGATACTTGGTAATATTACCCAGACTGGTGGCGACATGTCGATGTAGCTGTATAGTTTTATGTGATCGGCCAGTTGAGGGGCAACCGATCAGTAAAAATTTAAATGATTATCGTCTGATTCCGATCGATGCTTCCAAACATTTTTTTTTTTGTCATCTCAGGGAGGTTTTCCTTGCTCCCATCGCCCCTTGGCCTTCACATCAGGAACAAACTGATTAATATAATTTATGCGCATTTCCTCAAACTTTATTGCAATATATTTTTAAAATCTATAAAACAGCTGTATGACATTAGTCTTTAATAAAAGTGCTATAGAAATAAAATAAAATTGAATAGAATTTTTCCGTTTGTTAACTGACCAGTCGAAACAACCACAGCAGCTGATGAATATCTATCTTATCTGACCTGACATTAAGCAAAAACAGCTCAGCCATGAGGCATAGAAATCACATCGCAGCGCCAGAAAGTACGGAAATGCGTAGCACTTAACAATCGCCTATCCTCTCTTGCTTCACTCGGCAAACTGTTGCAAACCATCTGTGGGAGTAAGTACATCAGGGTCTACGTGGCTACACCTTCAAAAGTCCCTGTGCACAATTGTGTGTGTGTCAGCTGGAGAAGTGAAAAGCACCACTGAAGTGTGAAGCAATGCAAACATGTTTAATCATGCTTCACTATCTGGCAGTCTTGTACATTAATCTAGATTTGGTTGCTATCTGGAGAACATGTTCTACACTTGCTTGAGGAACGCCTACCAGGATTTGGGCCACATATAAATGCTCCTGGTTTAAGGTTTCTACATACATGTAGTCATGTAGTTCACGTTATATGATGAGATATCCTGCACAAAATATATGATCAGCACCAGTTTAGATGTGTTTATTTTTTTTAACGTATATAATGTATGTTCAGATAATTCTTTATACCTTGATCTATCCGTCCTAATATGAGGATGTTTTGATGGAGACCACAAAGCACTTCTGTATGTTGCTCCAGATGAAGGTATCTGCCAGGTGCTGTAAATATAAACGTCTACACGGTTGCTTGGTTCCGCGTGCACTGCTCTTTGCAGTGGAATAGTGAGCAATGTGTTAAAAAGCCAAGGAGAATGTCCAGTAATCCACTCCAGAGTACGGGCTGGGCAAAGACAGTTAAAGTCAGAGGACTACGCAATGTGACAAGTCATTTAACATTTGCAGGTGTGTCAGCCTGACGCACACGCTTGACATTTTTTTTTTTTTTTTTTTAGATGTTTGTCAAAGGGGTGTTACTGGTTTTCACTTGTGTAGAATAAAATACTTCAAAGCAGACAGCACAACAGCAATTTCTCAGGAGGTTTTTCACAATGTGTGTAAATGTGTATAATGAGCAAATGTAGTTGTGTGTGATTTGGACTGATGATTGGGAATAAAATAAAATTTGCTATCAGGAGAACATGTTCTACACTGAGTAGTAAATTAGATTTTATGTAAATTTGACGATTTGTTATTAACAGTGTAAATATTGTAGGGATAAAAATCACCATAGACTGCACGATATGATGTCATAATACACACAGTGATTCAATATGTATAAATCGTTAGGGTCATGATTTTATAAATATCCTGACTTTTTAAAACAAATTTAGGAGTTACAAATAGTTTAGATCTCGCCATCTACAGGATTATACAGGAGCAGCAATGTTTTTCCACCTCAAATGCAAACATATACAGTATGTCCCCTATTTACGAACGAGTTCCAGAAAGTTCCTGGAGCGTGTTCATAAGTCAGATTCGTTCTTAAGTCCGACAAAGTGAGCCTTGTACATCTTTGACACAAATCTACAATGTAAAGTATAAAATAACCAATTTGGTGTTTTGGTTTTGCATTATACTCTCGCAAGACTGCGCCTATAAATCGTGAGAGGAATCACGGTGAAGCAGCGCGGTCAGCTGACCTCGTTTAAAGGGAACCCGGATAGATATCGTTGAGGATTTTAGTTATTTATTTTTTTCTTTTCTTTCTACGAATGCTTGTAGATCCTGGGTTCATTTGTATCGGCGGAAATCCATAACTCGAATGTTCGTATGTCGAGGACTTGCTGTATAAATGTCCCCCCCCCCCCCCCCGAGTCAGTGTTGTGATGCATGAATCGACACACAAATGAATCGAGATGCATCACTGAATCGATCCCTAGAATGTTGTTTTTCCTTTTGAAGGTTGTAATTCGTGTAAGGCTCTTAAACAGTTTCCACTTAGAAGACTAATTGCTTTCTTGTTTTGTTTTTTGCAGTACGAAGACAAAGAGGAGGTGGTTCTATGGATGAACACAGTCGGGCCGTATCACAACAGGCAGGAGACATATAAATACTTCTCCTTGCCTTTCTGTGTGGGTAAGAAGAAGACCATCAGCCACTACCATGAGACGCTTGGAGAAGCTCTACAGGGAGTCGAACTGGAGTTCAGTGGCTTAGATATCAAGTTTAAAGGTAAATAACTTCTTTTAGTTTCAACTCAATGTATGTTTTTATTTTTATTTATTTTTTTATTATAAGCAGTAAACTGGGATTTAACTTTTTTTTTTTTTTTTTTTTTTATGTCATGAGTTTGAATCCCAGGGCCAGGAGTGTTTAACATCTTTTGTCTGTCAGAGCAGAGCAAGTCTGTTCCTATTTGATGGTTATTGGGTGATGAAGGAGAACTACCTAATTTCTAATAATTGCAGTTGTTGGATTATTTTTCTACAAGTATATGTAATGGATGCATAATTATAATAATTTAAGATCAATTAAATTTCCTTGGACTTGGTGTGCATGTGGTGTTGGGTCACAATGTTCTGTCCTTGCTCATGTTCTCCTAGCATAGCCTTGGGGATTATCTATAACATCTCTACGGTCCTCTTGCAAGCCCATATCAGTGTTTACAATTTTTGTTTAGACTAGTGAACATTCAGCTCGTCTTCCTGCATCGGTAAACCAACTGTTTAATTATAATCTGGCTCTTTGGGCTCCAGATTCTTCAGATGTCTTAATTCTGATGAAACTGCAGTATTTTTGCACTAACTTGGTAGAAAGTGGGGCATGAAAAGAGATTCAGAGAAGGTAAAGGTGTCCGAGTTGCTTGGGTACCGTTTTGCTAGTCTTCTCTCGACATGTGACATGTATTATTTTTTCTGAACTTTAGAAACTGACTTCACTCTCTCACTCATCGTATATTCAGGGTCTTGGGGGGCCTGGAACCTATCCCAGGAGGCTTAGGGCACGAGGCGGGGTACACCATGTGTGTACCCCGCCTGTATGTGATGCCAATCCATCACATACACTCACTACGGGCAATTTGGGAACGCCAATTAGCCTAACCTACATGTCTTTGTACTGTGGAAGGAAACCAGAATACCGAGAGGAAATCCACCAAGCACATAAGTATTTGGACAAGGACACTTATTTTTTTTATTTTTTTTTTTTTCGAAAATTTAAAACAAGACTTACTGGATTTAGTTAACAAGTAATTCTGTTAAATGAAGTTTCTTAATTTTATCAGGCTCACGTTGACTGATAAACTGTTTGATGGCTAGTTGTGGTCTGTTTCTTATTTAATGATAAATAAAGATCAATTCCATTGTTGAGTTCGATTGGGATGGACATTGTATGGAAATTTTCACTGTCAAAATAATTCAGACGCCACCCACAGTAATTAGATAATAAGCTCTATTTCTGTCAGTTGATTTATTGTCATGGCTGATTGTTTTAATTGTTCTATTTACTCTTGTTCACTCACTCACTCGCATGCTCATTTCCTAGTTACATCTGTACACCTAGCATTCATAGTTATCCAGTCAACCAATCATGTAGCAACAGCACAAGTATGAAGATACCAGTGAAGGTCTTCATTTATATCAAGCATCAGAATGGGTATAAACTGTGTTCTCTGCTACTTTAAATATGCCGTAGCTGGTGGTGCCAGATGGGTTGTTTTTAAAATCCGATGAACAGACAACTCGAGTGTCTAGAGTTCATATTTTTTATTTACTGCGCATGCGCGAGCGTGCAGCAGCTTGGTGCAAGCAATTTCCCTTTGGGATTAATAAAGTTCTTTGAATCTTGAATCATACAGAAAGAAAACATCAAAAGCAAAAACCATCCCGTGAGCAGGGGTCTTCAGGCTAAAAAACCTTGGTAATGAAAGATCAGAGAATGACCAGATTTGTTTGAGCTGATAAAAAGTCTGTATTGTCTTAAATAAGATTGTCCACCTGTACTTCTGTAATAAGCCAGTCACTTGGGTAGGTTCAAGTATTTCTATAACTGGTGTTTTTCTTGTAGCATTTGAGTGTACCTGAAAAATCTGCACAGTGCAATCGAATCGACCTGGACTGGACTCGCAAAGCAACGTCTTCAACATCTTGTGGAATCTGTGGCCCTTTTATGTACTGTTTATAAAAATAGTCATCAAATGTTTAAAAAAAAAATAAAATTTTGACTTTTGAAATATGACTATTTCAAGGGTTCAAGCATTTTTTTTTTCCCCTTTTCCTCCACCATTAGGAAAACTTGCCAAGGCTCTTTCTTCATTCAGTTGATATCATTACAAAAATGTGTTTTTTCGTTATTAGATTCAATTCAGTTATTCTTTTCCTATTTGTTTATCCCCAAATCTAGCTTTGTATGACTTTAGTATATCATGACAAAATCCATCACTGCCTTACCAATATGGTCCTAAATACTGTTTTTAGGTCCATCACGGTGTGCGTCTTAATCTGTTATCGCTCCTCGCTCACTCTGTAGGCTCACTAGGTAGGCAGCCGCTGCACATGCAGTCCCACTCTGCCTGCTGCCATCGCTCGCCAACCTGTGCTCGCATGCCATCTGGGCACTTCCACCAGACCTGCACGTGCACACACCACCTTCACTACTTTTCTTCCCTTTTCTTTCCATCCTCTCTAAATCCTTTTTTCAAGTTAAATCGATCTTTTTTTTGAAGACCTCGCCTCCTCGTGTTTGTGGTGCCACCCATGCATCAAAGTTTATTCAGCTCATGCTGAAAGTGCTGCTATTTACAATGTTTCAGTGTAAAGGTTATTTAGATGAAGTTTATTAAAAAAAACTCCTTTGGTGGAGGAACCGCTAGCGCAACAAGTGATTTGTTGTTGTTGTTGTTTTTTTTTTTTTGTTCCCCCCCCCCCCTTCTTCTTTAAAGCAATAACTAGGATTTCCTCTTTACAGATGAAGTCATGCAGACGACATACTGTGAAATCGAGTTGGACAAAGCTAAAAGAGATGCGTTTGTTTACGCCATAAAGAACCACTACTGGTACCAAATGTACATCGATGACCTGCCAATTTGGGGTGAGTGGTCCAGGAATTCTGTACTTGGCAAAGCCAGGACCACTACGCTCTCTGAGCTCTTTATTAGTCATCCCTAGTTTTATTTGTCTCTCAGCCTCTCAATTTCTACCTGATTTGTAAAATCACTTTATTGCGTCCCAGGTATTGTTGGCGAGGCAGACGAGAACGGGGAAGACCATTACCTCTGGACTTACAAAAAGCTTGAAATCGGCTTCAACGGGAACAGAATCGTGGACGTTAATTTAACCAGCGAGGGCAAAGTCAAGCTTGTGCCGAACACAAGAATCGCCATGTCCTACTCGGTGAGTACTTTTACAAAACTCTCAGTATGTATATGTGTATATATATATATATATATATATATATATATATATATATAACTAACTAAAGCATTAAACAAGATTTTGTCATCTTTTTTCATGACTGTAGGTTAAGTGGAAAAAGTCTGATGTGAAATTTGAAGACCGTTTTGACAAATACCTTGATCCGTCTTTCTTCCAACACAGAGTAAGCACTGTCGAAGATATGCAAATAAGAACAGTTTACTTAAGGTGTTATTCATATAACTAATAAAGTGGTGCATAATGAAAGAAGCTTTTCCTCCATTGGTTCTTTCATGTTTGCTCCTTCTTACAGATTCACTGGTTCTCCATATTTAACTCCTTCATGATGGTGATCTTCCTGGTTGGCTTGGTGTCTATGATCTTGATGAGGACGCTGAGGAAAGATTACGCCAGATACAGCAAAGAAGAAGAAATGGATGATATGGTCAGTCCAAATAAATAGCAAATGTGTGTAGACGAGGGCTGTAGCTATAGAATATTTTAGTAATCAAGTATTCTACCAAAATAGAGTAATCGGATAAAATGTACTTTTGCTTAATTAAAAAGCAATGTAAAATCCAAATTTTTTTTAACATGTTCATTTTTTTTTCGCGCGGAAAGATGGAAACGTAATTGTAGCGCCAAAACCCCCGGTGAATCCTGATTAACCGTACTTCCGGCCACCGTACGAAACCACGGACGTGAGATAGGGGTATTAAAGTTGACTGAGATGAATTAATACATTCTTATTTTAAAGCCTTTTCTCAGATACAAAAACTAAAAAAAAGGTATTTCAAATGACTAGGTATCAAAAATAAAATTAAGGCACACATTGAAATAAATAATTATACAAAAACACACAGTTGTGCAACGAAATTTTCAGAACTAAAAGTTTAATAATCTACAGCTGAGGCATAACATATACGCCTTTACTAACAATTTCTCTTCCTGGTTTCTTCATCTCTTGGGTCGCTGATATTTTTATCGCTCCTGTCCATTTTGCAGCCGCACCAGAACGCTCCCTCAAATTAATACACAGCTAACTGTTTGCGTCTCCTTCCTCTTTTTGGGTGACATAAGCGCTTCTTCTTCTTCTGTGTTTACTGGCGGCTTGCATCCAGAAGCGCACTGTGTCATAAGCGTGCCGTCAACAAATAATTGTGCAAAAACATAATGCAAGTTTTTAAAATTAATTAAAAGAAGCTTCGAGGCAGAAGAGTTTGCCTCGATCATTTTTTGTAATCGAATTACTCGAGGAATCGTTTCAGCCCTAGCGTAGACAATGCCTCTGTAATGCATAAGGTCGTGATTGATGAGATCACCTCGATGGATTTTAATGTGATGCATTTGGGAAACATTACAAACAGTAGTGAGTAGCAGGGAGCAAAATCTGATATGTTATGGTGTGACTCCTGAAGATTTGATTATCCAGTTTATTCAGCTTCTACCGCATCCACAAGTGTATATGTATTTTTTTGAGTTCTCTTAATTTCTCTGGAAAGTCCATGATCCAATTTTGTGTCATCCCTTACATTGTACCACTGAACAACTCTGAAGTAAATGTGAGTCTTGCTGTGACAAAACTTGGGCTTCTTGGCCTTTTAGACTGACCGTCATCAGGATCAGTTGTTAAGGTGCTCTTAAGTGGTTGCTAGGGTGTGGCCTGATGACATCACAATGATCCTAAGAGACTAATTGGTTGCCTAAGTAAAATGAGACCACCCTATGTCTCTGGCTACGTTTACACTGTCAGGTGAATGTGACCCAATTCCGATTTTTTGCTCATATGTGACACATATCGGATATGTTCTATGTCCGTGTAAACAGGAAAAAAACGCATGCATTCCGATATTTCAAGATCGGTTTCAGGCCTCCTTCATATGTGGAAATAAATCGGATATAAATCAGATATGTGATTGTTGTAAACAGACAGATCGGATTTTCTGAGGCATTGTGTGCTGTCCGTCATTAAAACAGCGACGACTTTGCGGTTTAATGACGTAATGTTATTCTCCGGTGGAAGCGTGTGTGGAATGATAACATCGCAGGTGACATGGAAGAGGAAAAGACCCCCCCCCCCCCCCCCCGGCCTTGTGTTGATGCTTATTTGGGCTAAATAACATTAAGAAATCAGTATTTGGTGAATGCAGCATATGCGCAGGTTGCAATTATGCCATTTTTTTTTTTTCTCCTCCTCCGTTTTAAAACCATGGTGCGCGAACTTTGCATATATAGCAGAGATAGCGTTAAGCTTATTACACCTTCATCTTTCTTGGCTAGTGTGTAGCGCATGAACCTCCCTTTAAGTATGCGTGATGTTTCAGATGGTATGGCAAGTGTAAACACGTGAATCAGATATGAGTCATAGTTAAAAGAACGTGTAAACAGACGGTCAAAAAAAATCAGATATAGGCAACAAATCGGAATTAAGCATCGAGACCTGCAGTGTAAACGTAGCCTCTATGACAATGGGATCCACAATTAGGTTCAGTTTCTATAGAAGTTACCATAGCAGGGAATGTAACTGTGAGCACTTGCTGTTTCAAACACCTTCAGCATAATGTCAATGAGGCAAATTTGGGCACCCCTTGGGGGCCAGGGGTACAACTAGTACCCTCTTGTGGGGTATGTTCTGAAACAGATTGCAAGCCTCTTCAAGTGAGGTAAATTTGTATATTTCAACAAAGTTCTTGCTCTGCTCTAGAATCCGTCAAAATTGGTCTCAATGTTAAGTCTATGGGATTTTTGCGGGGCGGTAAATTGCCTGATAATACAAGTGATCAATATCTGACTGATCAGGTCAATTTAATTACATTTATTTTTGGGAAACCTTCAACACCATCGAAACCGATCACCAAAGTGTTGAAGTATTGAGTTTAAAAGGACACGGCATCATTACAGCACAAAACACACTCGCAGATAAACCAATATACAAAGTCCCCTAAGCAAAATTATTGAAATGCATGATGCAAAATACATAAGTTAGATCCAACTACTGTATATAGCAAGGAGAAAAGAGAAGAGAGTATATTTAAAAAAAATAAAAAAAAAAAAAAAAAGAATGTTTAAACTATTTTCTCAATAGTTCAAACACCAGGGCTTAATCTTATTGTAAAAGGTAGCAAATCCCACAGTGTAGGGGTAGCAACTGAGAACACTTATTCATCATCATATTTTAGCTGTGAACCTGCGATGGTTAGCAGTATGTTAGTAGCAGATCAGTGCCCTGCCTGAAGTAAAAGCACGAAGCTTATCGGCAATGTGGAGCCTGACCGCATAAAACAGGCTTAAAAACAAAGTACAATTTCAAGGTTGATTAAATACTTGAATGAATGTTGCTCTGTGCAACAGACTTTATCTGAACTATCTGAACATTTTGATTCATACACATTC
Organism: Channallabes apus; assembly: GCA_030522415.1. Taxonomy (NCBI): domain Eukaryota; kingdom Metazoa; phylum Chordata; class Actinopteri; order Siluriformes; family Clariidae; genus Channallabes; species Channallabes apus. Next base: position 13,504,852 of record CM060118.1, on the reverse strand, counting down.
ACATTCCATACAAACTTAAATAATTCTTTTGATTGTGTAAAGCTGTTTTGATACAATGTCAATTGTTAAAAGCGCTATACAAATAAAATTTATGGGAGGGTTGCGTCAGGAAGGGCAGCCGATGTAAAAACCTGTGCCAATGTTGCATGCGGATCGGATGGTCTGCTGTTGCAACCTCTTGATGGCAGCAGCTAAAAGTAAGTTTAGAGAAAAGAAAGCCTTTGGGTTTTCAGCAGTAATTTGGGTACTCTCAGCAGAACCAAAAATGACTACTCTTGTTAAGCCGGAGGCAGTTTTTTTATGACATGATCTCTTTAATGCAATCAAGAAAGGGTATTTAAAGAATGGATATCCCCAGGTTTCAGAACAAGAAAATCATCTGCATAACAAGAACGTGAAGTCTCATGTTTCTGCAAGACTTTACCCAAAGGAAGCAAATGTTAAGAAAACAATAATTGACCTAAAATGGAGCCTTTAAGTAAACCAGTAGGAGGCAACTGGAGCTGAAAGATGAAGTATTTTCCCATCTGATCAACAAATGTACAAAGTACATTTGAAAGTAGGACAAATCCAGTCTAAATGCTTTTATCCTGAATCTCCACTGCGACATCAAGATGGTCTGAAAGGATGCTGTACTTGTCGTATTTAAACACCACAGTGAGGTTCAGCAGAAGAAGAAAAATCGTCAAGTAGGCTTTTGTCATTTCAACCATTTGCAGTTCAGTACACAGTGAAACGCAACAACTTTCCTCCAGGATTACAAATTAGTCCGTTTCGTAAGAGCTGGCTCTGTGCTTAATTAAAGTGTAGTAAGTGAGAAGACAGCTGGAACTATTTTTTTTCAAAACTTTTGATAGAAAGTGTAATTTTTGTTAGACTTCAGTATTGAATTCCTGATTAGGACCAACAGCATCCCACACTGTAAGGTTGTTAGGTGAAGAAATGTTTGGTTTATTATTATAGGTTTGGTTTCATATGAATTATGCTTAAGCAACTTCACACCAGAGCGAGTGCTGTTGTGCTGGTTTTGAATGTGTGTTTTGGCATGTACAGTAGTTTGCTCCCTCCTCAGTATGGCGAAACATAACGACCTACTGTCACCCATGCCACAACCGACATAGTTAAACGTCCCAGACGTCGGTCAGAACTAACTGTTGTATAATTATTGGTGGAAGTGGCATAGGGTCAAGCCGAGTCAGAAAAGCAGAGCCTATGATTCATAAGGCACACAGACGGGGGGGAGGAATGGCGGACCTCATGGTCTTACCTTTATAAACAAAAAGCTTGTGAAATTTCTCACGGGTATCAAGGGTCTCTTCAAGGTATGGGGTCTCTGGCAGGTTTAATGCTGTTTTAAAAGTATCAAAGCTGCAAGAACTAGATATTTTTCTGTTCATCTCAAAAATTTCCCACAGCTTTAAGGCGATTTTATAAGCGAGTGCTGAGACTTTTTGTCTTTTGATCTTTTAATACCTTATATGAACCATAGAGCTGCTTGTATCTTTCCTCTCTTTACCCGTTGCTTTCCTGCACTCCTTCTTAAGAGGTCGAGTTTAGTTCGTTAACGGAAGCTTGGTTCAGCTTTTGGCTTCGATTCAAATGTTTTGGAGTCAAGCATATATACGAGTGAAATTAGATATGTTAACTAGCTCTTAGAGGAATTAATACCCAGTGTATAATAGCTGAAGGAGTGTGATTTCCAGTGAGGATTGTAATGCAGAGTTAAACACAACTGATTTATGATCTGAAACAACTTACACAGCACAAACCTGGACATTTAAAGAAATCACCTTGACCCTGTTTTTGGTTGGGGTTTGAAGCAGGGAAAGGTTAAATGAATCCTTTATTTGTTAGAATTCTGCACCCGGTAACCTGGATGAACAGCAAAGATAAATAAAATAAGGGACCGAAAACTCTCGTAATGAGAGAGAATTTCTAAAAGTTTTTATAGTTTTTTCTAAAATATTTTAAAATTTTTAGTGTTATATTTTTTCATATTTTATATTCCTTATTTAAATATTTTTTTTTTCATACTCTATTTTTCTTTTTTTATTTCTACATTTTTTTATATTCTTCATTTGAATACTATTATTAATATATATTATAATGTGACGAATTTTTTAATTGGAAAATTTCTCATACAATATAAAGTCCTAATTTTTATTTGGGGGAATCAGTAAATAAGTACGCAAAGGAAACAACTGTACAGTTTCAATATAAATAACTGAACCTCAAATCTTATGTATGGTATGTGCCAGAATATACAGTATTGAAACTCGTGTATCTCGAGCGCATTGTCGACGGGGCAAAGCTACAGACGCGTATTCCCAGTAATGAAAAGGAAGTAGTGTTGGGTAGTTGCTGAAGCGATCGTGGATGGGGAGCAAGTTTGGAAAAGGTGGCAGAACAATTCTGAAAAATGAAGCACCTTATCCATCATTACCTTGTCTATTGTTACGAAATGTCACCATTCTGCAATTGTTCTGTTTCTGCATTACACGAGCAAATCGTCACAAATAAAACAATCTAGGGCAGTTGATGCAATGAAATTATATTTAAAACAAAAGTCTTAATTGAAATTGATTCATTTATGAAAGCCCTCTTCACTGATGTTAACTTGTATTATTATGAGGCAGTGATCAGATCGTCTGATGATTAATCACCCTGACTAAGGATCTGGAATCTAATGAATGATGAGAAATGAAGAGTCCGGGTTGTAATTAAGGAGAACTCACTCGCTCGCTGTTTTTCACCTGTTTGCAGGACAGGGATCTCGGGGACGAGTACGGCTGGAAGCAAGTCCACGGCGATGTGTTCAGACCCTCCAGTCACCCTCTGATCTTCTCGTCCCTCATTGGCTCTGGTTGCCAGATCTTCTCAGTGTCCCTCATCGTCATCATTGTGGCCATGCTTGAGGATTTGTACACTGAGTAAGTCTTGGGGGTTGTTTTATTTGTTCCTAGATGATTAACCAGGCTAAAGGATATTATTGATAAGGTTTTTGTTTAACTTTCTTTTTCTTACTTATAGACGAGGCTCGATGCTAAGCACAGCCATATTTGTGTATGCAGCTACTTCTCCAGTAAATGGTTACTTTGGGGGAAGCCTGTATGCAAAACAAGGGGGTAAGATCATCCTGCCTGTATAAAATAAAAATTCGCATTAAAGTCTAAAAGGATATGAATCACTAGATATTACTGTACTGTAGATTATCATGAACTCTCCATTTTTCATTATCTGTGAGTGTTTGCTCAGCTTTGCAGTTGTTCCATTTGTGTTTGAGCAGGGAGGAGATGGATAAAGCAGATGTTTATTGGTGCTTTCCTTATCCCAGCTATGGTTTGCGGAACAGCTTTCTTTATCAACTTCATTGCTATCTACTACCACGCCTCCAGAGCCATCCCATTTGGCACCATGGTGAGCCCTTTTTCTGCATGGTTTTTAAAGGTAATATCTTTAACAGTAATTATATTTTGACCATTGTGTCGCCTTATGGATGCGTAAAAATATTGTGAACAACCGATTCTCGAAGGCTAAAGTCAGAATATAGGCAGATGCGAGGGCTTTGGGGGGTATTTCTAAATACTCCACATTTCTGTTTGTCTTTCAACCTGGAAACTGTCTCCCGATGTTATGGGTTTATGATACTTTTTGGTCTTGGAGGACTCGAGGGAAAAAAAGAGATGGGGGTTTCCCAAGCTTGTCGTCTTTTCTTTTTTTTATAATTCTTCTAAAAAAAAAATTATGAATTACGAGGGAGAGTCAAATTATCCACACTTTAGCTGTATAGTTTAGTTAAAATAAAATCTGATTTGGCACCATGGGATCTGTTGTTAAGCTTTCTTATTCCCTCATGAAAAAATGTTTTAGGCAGAGCTGCGAGCCACAAATGCACCGCTGTCTTCACTTCTTCATCAGAAGTGAATCTTTGTCCTCAGAGGGCTTAGGACAGATCAGTGCCTGTATACACAAAGCTTCTTAGAATTCTCTTAGAGAGCTCCTATCATAGCCTAAAAAGTCCTAGCTGGGAGTCCTAGACTAAAAGTGATATAGGAAACCTATTAGAGCAACTCTGAGTGGGAAAGTACAAAAACCTTTATGTTAAGGGGTGGGCCAGGGGTAGCTCAGTGGTTAAGGCGTTGGACTACGGTTCGGAAGATCCCAGGTTCAAACCCCACAACCACCAGGTTGCCACTGTTGGGCCCTTGAGCAAGGCCCTTAACCCTCAACTGCTCAGATGTATAATGAGATAAAAATGTAAGTCGCTAATGGGTGGGGGGGGGATGATGCAGCAATTCAAGGCCTGTGATTGGTTGATAAAAAAAATAAACTCTGACCTCTGCAAAGGTCTTGAAATGGACTCTTAGTGAAAATAGACAGTGAACTCATAATGTTTGTTTATAAAGAAATTGTATAATCATGACTACAGGTTTCTGTTATAGGCTAAATGAGTATCTTAAAGTTAATAAAAACAGCCAAATCTTGAAAATGAAGCGGTTTTGAAGCAAACAATTTCCACACAGTAGTTACTATATTTAAGTTCTTACATTTATTTACCAAACTGATTTTATTTCTTGTAATCGATTTTAGATTGATGGGAGCAAAATGGCTCGGTTTTTACCAATTTACATGATTGCAGGACAGTTTATTTAAGTTTAGCACTTTTGGATGGTATGTAGCCAACAATCCAGGAGAGATGGAAGGAAGTAAAACAACAAGAAAACCAAATTGGACAGCAGAGCAGCGTTTACTTTTATCTTTATCTTCAGTGTTTGGAGAATATTTCTTTTTTTTCTGCCATGTTGCCCTCTGCTATAGAAACTCTTAAGCCTCTTAAAAGTCTTTACTTTAGGAGCTGTTTTTAGGGCTAATACTGTATGTTTTGTGAATAATTTTTATCTTATCTAAGATTTAATCCTAAATTTAAGGGGAAATTCTAAGAAAATGGCATATTTCTAAGAATTTTCTTAGAATTTCGTCACTAGGAGCAACTTTTAGGCTTAAGAGCTCCAACACCTCAATGCGAAAAAGCGTTGCAAAGCGTCAACAGTGTGGACAGGCGAACACTTGTGCAACTTTCCTTAAATTTCTCTATCCGTTCTTTCGGACAAAACACTTTCTCCATACTGCACACATGTGATTTGCAACACACAAGTGTTAAAATCGAGCGTTTTTCTGCCGTTCGTAGCGTCCGGTGAGCGCGGATGAAGCGCCGAGGGTTTTTTTTTTTTTCACAGGAGTCAATGACGGTGTTCACACGGTCTTTGGTGACGTGCGTTTGTCCGGCTGCGCGTTTATACGGTGTTAAAAAAAACTGTTGCATGCAGCTTTTTCTTGGCGTTCAAATCCCAACAAACACAAGGAAAACGAGTCTAGTCCGTTTTCTCCGCGTCCACCTTACGCTTCGGAGGACCGGATATATCTCCGTTTTTTTTCCGGTGTGTATATATATATATATATATATATATATATATATATATATATATATATATATATATATATATATATATATATATATATATATATATATATATATATATATATATAGGGAAATGCGGGGGGAAAAAAGCTAAATAAAATGATTTAAAAAAAAAAAAAACTTGCGCGGAAATGTTCGCATTTCTTCATAAACCACAAAAAACTTCCTTTAATCCGACGTTGTGCAGTCAGAGGTTGAACCCAGTAGCGGTGATTTTTATCTCTCCCTACGTCGCCGTATTATTTTTTTTTATATATTATCTAAAATATAATAATTTAATTAGAATTTTTAAAACAATACGATTAATGTCTAATATAGCAAAATGGTCAATATTAAAAGGAGGCACCTCAAATAAAACGAGAAGGGCTTTCATATCCAGTTCCCGACACACTGCCCCCCACAGGTTAAACACACAAACTACAATTTGGGCTGCAGGCTGGCGTTAGACAGAGACAAACGAACGCCAGTATAGAAGTGAATCGAGCGGCACTACAAAACACAACATAAACGTTTTAGGACATTCAGAGCTCGTTCGTTTATCGAAACATTTAACGCCCGTGTGAACAAGGCCTAACTATAACCGGAATGAAGAAGATTTTTGACCCTCGTATATGAACAATAAGTCAATACAAAAGCCAAAGCCCAAGTCGGGTGAGACAGATAGGAAGACACTTCAGTTTTGGTCTGAAGCTTGGATCATGATTTTTAAAAATTTTTTTGTTAATTATGGAGGCAAGATTTAATCTGTTTAGAGAATATTTCTATATCTTTAGCATTATTGCTGTTAATGCTATACTGTGACCATTATGTACAGATATCCGTCTCAGTTGGAGATGAAATGGGTTGTACTGTAAACCTGTTGAACTCAGGCTGTAACAGTAAATGTTGCACTTCAAGCCGTGTTGCATTTCTCTTTTTAATCATTCACCTTTGACACCACACTAAAGCGTTTTAAAGTTTACTTATTGTGTTAATGTGCAGTAATCATTTGATAGTTCTAATGTTGTAACTTTACAGACAGATGCTTTCTTCCCTCATGAAGCGATCACTTGTAATAGATATCACAGTGAATTTACTGTCTAGACAGCTTTTTTTCTTCATTATTTTATTGTTTATCATCATCGTCTTGTTGGTTTTGCCTTTGAGTTGCTGGGTTTGAACGGGTGGAAGTAGAAGAGTTTAAACATGGTTTGTGTGTTTGCCAGGTTGCAGTGTGCTGCATCTGCTTCTTCGTCATCCTGCCCCTAAACCTGGTGGGAACGATCCTGGGTCGGAACCTCTCCGGACAGCCCAATTTCCCGTGCAGGGTCAACGCCGTGCCCAGGCCCATCCCAGAGAAGAAATGGTATACCCTTCTTTTCATCCTTATGGAGATCAGACTTGTGTGAGGGCAGAATACCAGTAATTACAGTCTGTGTTTACACGGCTTGTTTGTTTATTTTTTTTTGTATCATCGGTTTGATTGTCAGGTTCATGGAACCTGCGGTCATCGTGTGTCTAGGTGGCATCCTGCCATTTGGGTCTATATTCATAGAGATGTAAGTATTTCAACTCCTACATCTTTGTGTTTTCCCTTGCCGGATGCATAGTTCTGGTAACTGCAGTTGTTTTTTTTTTTTTTCCTTTCTTTTTTTTTTTTTATAAAGGTACTTTATTTTCACATCATTCTGGGCCTATAAGATTTATTACGTGTACGGATTCATGATGCTGGTGTTGGTGATTTTGTGCATTGTGACTGTGTGCGTGACCATCGTCTGTACCTACTTCCTCCTCAATGCTGAAGACTACAGATGGTAAGAGATTGATCAACATTTATTCATATTTTTGACAGATAAATTTTCCACTAAAAACATCTAGATTCTCACTATTGAGGGAGATTACAATTAGTCCCCGATAAAGGTGTCCTGATGCTCCTAATTTAGGAAAATCCTTAACGAATTCGTAGTGAATACAGCTCTGAGACAAAATGATGTCTGTTCAAGCGCGCAGTAGACACTGTGTTGGGTTTGTTGTCCCCCCCCCCCACACCCCACACCCCCATCTTTTAAAAGAGGTCAGCTGAACTGAACCCGCTGTCACTGGAATTCCTCTCGCGATTTAGAGGCGCAGTCGCGCAGGAGTTTAATGCGGAACCAAAACACCAAACCTGTTTGTTTGGTTTGTTTATGCTTTGCTTACCTGTACATTTCCGCCAAAGGTGTATAAGACTCACTTTGTCTGACTTGCGAACTGTACGTGCTCCTGGAACAGGACTTGTTTATAAGTCGGGGACTTACCTTACATCCCTCCTAACATTAACCTGCTGTGCTCTGTGGACTCCCTCTGTGATTTAATCTTCCAATCCCTATCAAAAAGGCAGCGGGAAGCAGTTTTCAGCACCTTTGCATGACCGACACATTAATAAACAGAGAAATTTATTAGCAGAGATGTCCTGAAGAAATAAATAATTCAGAACAAATGGAAATCTTGGAAAAAATGGAAGTTTTGAATTGAAAACTGACTGAATTTTCTTTTGCAGGCAGTGGACAAGCTTTCTATCTGCTGCTTCCACGGCAGTCTATGTTTACATGTACTCCTTTTACTACTATTTCTTCAAAACAAAGTGAGTGGCTTGATTTTTATCTCGGCTCAGTGCCTGCAACTGTAACATGCCTTATCAAATGGTGCTGATGTCGTCTTTTCCTCTGCAGGATGTACGGTTTGTTTCAGACATCGTTCTATTTCGGCTACATGGCGGTGTTCAGTACTGCTCTGGGTATAATGTGTGGTGTGTATTACTGTCCTTTTATTTCATTATTTCTAACCTTTTGCATCTAATTCAGCCTCTATTTTTTTAATTAATTAATTTATTTATTTTAAATGCATGCATGCGTGTGTATTATTAATTCCATGCGGTCTTTCAGGAGCCGTTGGTTACATGGGAACAAGTGCCTTCGTGAGAAAGATCTACACAAACGTGAAGATCGACTAGTGACTCTACAGTATCTGTGCAATCGGCTGACGTTTCCCAGCAGTTGCGGACGCGAGTCTTTTGTTCCTTTTTTTTTTTTTCCCCTTGCAAGAAGAGATTGTGATCTTATCTTGTATAAATCTAGTTTTCCATTTTCTCAACAAATTCAAGGTTGCAAGATTGTGTATACAAGGGCATATAACGGAAGATTGAATAAACATGAGTTTTTATTATTATTATTTCTTATTTAACTGTTTCATTTCTTTTCTCTGGAGCAAATGCGTAGATTTTTTCTTTTCTTTTTGCAGTTTAAAAACTTTGGTTCTCCTCTGATAACTCTTTCCCACCCAGCATGAGTGAACGTAGACCTTTATCGATGGAGTAGTCTAGCTCTCTTCAGTGAAGAGGCCGAAGTGTATGGGAGAGCCTTTGTTCTGTTGTAGGAGAATGTTGGAGGGTTTTGATTGTGTCCATACTCCTACTGTCTGTTATGTATTGTCGAAGTTGAGCGATGTTGTTGTATTGTTTTAAACACTTTGTTACCAATCACCAAGCGCATAGTGTAACTTTGCATTCAAATGATTTAAAAAAAAAATGGGTTACTAGCTTTTCTGCCACCAGACCTAACAAACCATCACAACCACGTTTCACTTTACACTACATAGTTAAGATTATCATACAGGATATATATATATATATATATATATATATATATATATATATATATATATATATATATAATCACACATTTAAAAAAGAGGCATAAATCATCCAGTTTCCTGATCCAGGTTTTAGATTTAATCTACGATCCAGTCGTCTGCAACAAGTGCGGATGCTTTAATAAATTGGTTGTTTCAGAGTGGACTCTTGTGTTTAGTCTTACTTTTAATGTTGGGATTTAAATGAAGTCTGAGTGTGAAGATGATAAATGGTTGGGGGGGGAAAACCTGTATATAACCTTAATAATGTAACTGTAGAAGTAGACTCCAAATGTATTTTGGTTGTACAGATTTATTACAGGGTGTTTTTTTTTTTTTTGTTTGTTTGTTTTTAAACATTGAGTTTTGATCATATGATTTTCCTTTTTTTTTTTTTTTCTTCCTTTTTATTTTGTAACCTTTGGGGTGGGTGGCACTGTTACATCTTGCCTGTTAGTGCATGACATATTCATCTTGCTGTATAAACCAGTTCTGTTTTGTATCTTCTGCTTTTTCTTTGCTCTGGGACTCCTGACACAAGCTCGAGTTAAGCTTTGTGTGATCGTTCAAAAAAAAGAAGGAAAAAAAACAAACACCTGGATTGCTACATTGACTTTCTACTGCTTGTAGGGGAAATAATGACCATCGTATGCATTTTTTTTCTTTTTAATATTTATGATTTAAAGCTATAAACGGCTCTCCATGTGCTGAACAGCCAGCTCCCTCACGCTAGCTTTCCCCATCCATTACCAGAAGCAGCATTGTGAATGTTGGACACATGCAGAGTTTCTGCGAGCATACTGTAAAGGGTGACGTTATTGTACTTTCTTTGCTGTTTTTTTTTCTCCCTCACTGCAAGGAGTGCCGCAGGAGCGCTCCGACAAAGCTCGTGTTTTTCGTTCTGCTGTATACAGTATGTAACTAAAGATGTCTGAGATGTGGCAACGCCGTTTTTTCTAATCCCCTCCAACGCCAGATGATTTCTGGCCCCCTTATGTCATGAACCTTGTGATGTCTGAGAAGACATTTTAAACATGCTATACTTGTTGTAAAAAGGAAAAAAAAATAAACAATGTTTATGTACAGAGGTTATATAGGCATGGTTTGAATTCTGAAATTGATGTATTTCTTAATATTTGGGCTACGTAAGTGTTATCTTTTAAGACGGGGATCTAACTTTTTATTTATAATCTTTCACTTTTACATGATAAACACATCATTATTTAATTTGGAAGCAGTCCAAATTAATTTCAGTTAATGTTTACTCAGACATCAGAATGAAGATGGACGTGATCTCTGTGACTGTTGCCAAATTGTCTGGTTTCAGTATTTACACTTTTCAGACAGTCTGTTATTGGTAGTTATTTGTTAGAAAGGTTAGAAGTGAATGACCAGGGGTCCGTTCTTCGTACAACGCTTGACACATCCGAGGTGAACGGACATATCTAAGATGAGATCATCCTGCTAATTATGATCTGGCTAAGTTGGTTCTTCGAGCACACCTGTTGTTGATTAGTATAGCTGGATTGAGTTATCTACGATTATTGCGGGTTCGCGTGTTGGTTTATAAGGCGATATGCATCGACAGTAGAAACACTGATCACTACCCCTTTGATTGGTTGGCGAAATGGCAAAAGAGCAGCTCAATTTCTTTTGTAACACGTGTTATGTGCTGAAATGCCCCCCTGCCATGGATTGCCCCTCCTACACAATCGCTATCAAATATTATATTAGAACATATTCATAGGTTAATGGTTACAAATTACAGGAGAAAATAAAATAAGCAATATGAAAATGTATATGAAAAAATAGAAATATTTCATTAACAAAAAAAAATGAATACAATGTATATTGTTTATTTTATAATAAAATTAGTTTCATCCAATTTTTCATTATAAAAAATTTTATTTTTATTATATACAAATATTTATTTTCATATGACAAACTCCTGAAAAATAAATGTTACAAAAACATTATACATATAAGAATTTTTATTAATGATCTTGACGGCTGTCTCGTGCCTAGGGTTTATTATAGTAATATATTTGATGATAAACCTATCAATTTATTTTCTAATATAATATTTGATAGTGATTATGTGTGTGGGGGCAACCATGGCAGTCGTGCTCTTTAACAAATCAGATGTGACGTCGCCATTTCAACCAATCATAACCCGGCAGGAGCGCAGCCTACAGTAAATCCTGTTTGCATGAAATAAACCTGCATCCGAGCAGGTTTAAGCTTACGTACATGTTGCTATGACAGGAAATGCGAGAAGCGCATCGAAGAACGAAACAATCCAAGATCAGGACAAATCAACATTCAAATCCAGCTAACTGAGTTAGCGCCGTACGAAGAACTGACCCCAGGCAAGGTCAACCTGACAGCAAGTTAAATAAATAAAACTTCAGGAGGTGAAATTTCATATTTTGAAAAACATTTTCCAATAGGAAATAAAATAAATGCAAATAATCTGTTCAAGCCACCCAAAAATATATTAGCGATATTACCAGGTTCCAACACTATAATTATATTTTTGCGTATAAAAACAATCGAAACATTTAGAAAAGACATGTAAATGAAGTAAAATATGAAATAAATAGACATTAAACCTTACTTAGCCTTAATTAACGAAACTGAAAGTGGCTCCGTTTTATTCCAGATGCCGTCCTTGCTAACAATCGAGGGACCCATGCTGCTGTGTCTTTGAATTCTGAAATTGATGTCTTTATTAACATTTGGGATAAGTAAATTTACATAGCACCGTGGCTCCGTTTTATTCTTGCTGCGCTCCTTGATAACATTCTCAGGACCCACGGTGCTATGTCTTCATTAAACCTTGCACAAAATGCCATTAAAAAAAAAAAAAAAGTAAACTCGCTTCGTTTGGCTTTCCAAACAAGTTTTGTGCTCATAAAGCACTTCATGCCAAAACCTAGAGGTGATTAGCCCATAGCAGAACGGTGCATCTTGGATAAGTTAGCTAAGAATTGCAAGCTGAAGCTAGAGCTCATCTAACCTGGACAGTTCAAGATTGGAATAAGATCACTTGGCCTATATGGCTTACTTTAATGTCTGCTTACTAGAAAGTATAATAAAATATCACAAGAAACATTTTTGTTTGAAGAACTGAAGTGACTCACCAGCACCAGGCAGTGTGACTTTTTATTTGTAATCATAGCAACAACACTAAATGAGCTTGTTTTATACAGATCACTGAAATCAGTTTCTGTCGATGTATTCAGGTAGTGCAATTTGAAGTCAAGCTAAAGTATATCTGTATGATTTAGAAGCTAATTTCACTCCAGTTTCTTTTAGTTGACTTTTTCAAAGTATTCCTTGGACCCCTCTGGAGTTGGCTTTATCTAAAATAAAAAGAAACTATTTAGAAACAACACAAATGTATTTGCATTTGAAATCTTTCCAACGTTTTGATGAGATATTTACCGTGGGTGATTTTGGAGTCCAGCTAGCCGGGCAAACCTCTCCATGGCTCTCCACAAACTGGAAAGCCTTAACGAGGCGCAGCGTCTCTTCGACGGAGCGGCCCACCGGAAGGTCGTTGATGCTCATGTGTTTGATGATGCCGTTGGGGTCGATGATAAACAGCCCTCTACATGGGGACCAGATTCAGTTACTGGAAAAGAAGTCTTACAGTTTTGTTTTTACGCAGTTTTATTTCTGCTTATGATTTCGGACGTTTTTTTTTCATATTTACAAGTCAAAAGACATTATGTATGGACACACTGTTTATTAAATAGCACAAACAAATAATAAATAACAAATATTTCTCACCCCAACATAGTTTATAATGACAATTTCCTAAATAATAATGCATTTATGTAGAAAGGACGATAAAATACCTCAGTGCTATTCCAGGTTCCTCCAGTAGGACTCCATAGTCCCTGGCGACTTTCTTGTTGAGATCAGCCAGCAAGGGGATGTGGATGTTTCCCAGCCCTCCATTCTGCATGCAAACAACAAAGGGGTCAAGTTTCAACCAGAGGATTATCACTTGGCTCAGCTATTTCCTTTTTAAAGCTGACTTTGACACAAAACCAGTATTTTTATGAAAAGGGCATTATTATCTAGTTTTAGTGTTGTAGTGGCTGAATATTTCTACCTTTCGAGATGTGTTGGTCCAGGCCAGGTGAGTGAAGTGCGAGTCTACGGACACACCCACCACCTCACAGTTGATATCATGGAATTCATTAGCCTCGTCACTGAATGCGATGATTTCCGTAGGGCAGACAAAAGTACTGCAAACAAAAACGAATAACAAAAAAATGTTTTCTGGGACAGCACGGTTCTGCACTGTAGATTGCAGTTATTTATTACGCCACACCTCCTAATGCGTCTTCAGTTCAATAAAAAAATTGAAATATGGGACTTGTATGACACTCACTCAGTGTTTTTAAAACAGATACAAAAACTGCACCTAATTGTTGATCTGCGAGGGGATGCGTATTTAGCGTTCATGCCCTGTTTTTTGAAGAAAAAAAAGGGCCTCAAACAAAAAGACTTATTAACTTTAAAAAAATGGGATAAAGTGAAACTGGTGAGGGAATGGCTGTTTATAGCCATGATAATAATATAATATACTGTAATGTGTTATACAGTATATTAAGGCAGCAGATGGCTAAGTGATTAACGCTCTGGCCTTGTGCCTCCAGGGTTTGAGTCCGGTCTCGTCTCTGTGTGCAGTTTGATCATGCGGGGTTTGCATGTTCTCCCTGTGCTTGTTGGGTTTCCTCCGGCTACTCTGGTTTCCTCCCACAGTCCAAAGACATGTGGATTCGTCTAATTGGCGTTCAGAAATTGCCCGTAGTGTGTGACTGAACGTGAGTGTGTGCTCTGCGATGGATTGTCACCCCGTCCAAGGTGTACTCCGCCTCCACAACGCTGTATACAGGGTAAAGCGAGATGATACGTGAGTGAGTGAGTAAATTATAATGTGGGTAAAGTTGCAAACTTGTTTCGTGGACATTCTTCACCGTTAAATCTGACTATAAACCAATAAAACTTATGACATGCAATTAATGAAAGACTAAAACCATCCCATGGATATAGGATTGTAGTATGTATACAATCAAGTAATATATATTCACTTTTTTATATATATACAGTGGTGTGAAAAACTATTTGCCCCCTTCCTGATTTCTTATTCTTTTGCATGTTTGTCACACTTAAATGTTTCTGCTCATCAAAAACCGTTAACTATTAGTGAAAGATAACATAATTGAACAAAAAATGCAGTTTTTAAATGAAGGTTTACGTTATTAAGGGAGAAAAAAAACTCCAAATCTACATGGCCCTGTGTGAAAAAGTTATTGCCCCCCTTGTTAAAAAATAACTTAACTGTGGTTTATCACACTTGAGTTCAATTTCTGTAGTCACCCCCAGGCCTGATTACTGCCACACCTGTTTCAATCAAGAAATCACTTAAATAGGAGCTACCTGACACAGAGAAGTAGACCAAAAGCACCTCAAAAGCTAGACATCATGCCAAGATCCAAAGAAATTCAGGAACAAATGAGAACAAAAGTAATTGAGATCTATCAGCCTGGTAAAGGTTATAAAGCCATTTCTAAAGCTTTGGGACTCCAGCGAACCACAGTGAGAGCCATTAACCACAAATGGCAAAAACATGGAACAGTGGTGAACCTTCCCAGGAGTGGCCAGCCGACCAAAATTACCCCAAGAGCGCAGAGACAACTCATCCGAGAGGCCACAAAAGACCCCAGGACAACATCTAAAGAACTGCAGGCCTCACTTGCCTCAATTAAGGTCAGTGTTCATGACTCCACCATAAGAAAGAGACTGGGCAAAAACGGCCTGCATGGCAGATTTCCAAGGCGCAAACCACTTTTGAGCAAAAAGAACATTAAGGCTCGTCTCAATTTTGCTAAAAAACATCTCAATGATTGCCAAGACTTTTGGGAAAATACCTTGTGGACCGACGAGACAAAAGTTGAACTTTTTGGAAGGTGCGTGTCCCGTTACATCTTGCGTAAAAGTAACACAGCATTTCAGAAAAAGAACATCATACCAACAGTAAAATATGGTGGTGGTAGTGTGATGGTCTGGGGTTGTTTGGCTGCTTCAGGACCTGGAAGGCTTGCTGTGATAGATGGAACCATGAATTCTACTGTCTACCAAAAAATCCTGAAGGAGAATGTCCGGCCATCTGTTCGTCAACTCAAGCTGAAGTGATCTTGGGTGCTGCAGCAGGACAATGACCCAAAACACACCAGCAAATCCACCTCTGAATGGCTGAAGAAAAACAAAATGAAGACTTTGGAGTGGCCTAGTCAAAGTCCTGACCTGAATCCTATTGAGATGTTGTGGCATAACCTTAAAAAGGCGGTTCATGCTAGAAAACCCTCAAATAAAGCTGAATTACAACAATTCTGCAAAGATGAGTGGGCCAAAATTCCTCCAGAGCGCTGTAAAAGACTCGTTGCAAGTTATCGCAAACGCAAAATTGCTGCTAAGGGTGGCCCAACCAGTTATTAGGTTCAGGGGGCAATTACTTTTTCACACAGGGTCAGATAGGTTTGGATTTTTTTTCTCCCTAAATAATAAAACCCCTCATTTAAAAACTGCATTTTGTGTTTACTTGTGTTATCTTTGACTAATAGTTAAATGTGTTTGATGATCAGAAACATTTTGTGTGACAAACATGCAAAAGAATAAGAAATCAGGAGGGGGGCAAATAGTTTTTCACACCACTGTATATATATATATATATATATATATATATATATATATATATATATATACACACAGTCAAGCCCTAAATTATTCATACCCCTCGGAAATTCTGATTTACGTAAATTTTCTTCAACAAGCAAGTTTCCTCTTGATTAGAAATGACACAGGTGTCTCCCAGAAGATAATAAAACAATGTACAAAAAGCATTACTGTGGAAAAAAAAATTCTCAGCTTTTATTTACATTTGAATAAACAACAAACAATTTTACCAAATCAACAAGACTACTGGGATCATCAATTTACTTACAAATCAAGCGGGTAGAAAAACAGGACCAGGTATTTGCCCTTGTAGTTATCAAGGCTGATGTCTTTGAACTCTCCATTGTGGACAGCTGTACCCTTGAAATGTGGAGCAGGCTGGGTAACCGCAGCAGCCCATTTAGCAGTACCTAGATTTTGGAGTACATCATTTAGCAAATTTACTTTCTTTATTGAAATTCATCTAAAATGTTTGTGTGTGCAAAAATAGACATACTGATAGAGAAGCAGGCTCTCGATCCCGCAGCTCTGATCCCAGTTCCTGAAGTCCCAGTCCTCAGTGCACTCACTGCTGCTCTAGTTGCCTGTAGTTAATGATCAGGGATTGGATAAACTTCCAAACAAACATGTTGTAGGGTTCAAAGTCACACGGCACTAAACCAAGATCGGCCCTTGTTTTTCCAAATCCAATTCAAACATATGCATTACAAAAATTTATTAAGTGACTGGTGATTAAGGTTAATTCTTAACCTGGACATGTCATCTAAGGACCCTCAACATCATATCAGCTTTATCTGCCTTTGCATTCAAGGGTGTTAACTTTGGTTTTAGGAAGTGGGTGGGGTTTGGTACAATGACTTGCAGTGTCTTCTTGTGTGCACAATTTCATATCCTGTCATGCAAGTATTCAAAAAGGTTATTTGAATAATATATAATTAGTTTAACTATTCTGTAATCAGATAATAAATAGAAAGAATATAACAGGCACAAAACATATAGCATAAAAAAAATTATTCTGTACCTGAAGAAATGCTAGCATTATATTTGTGTGTGAATAAAGCTGTTGAGCGTGTATCAATGTGTAACTGTTGAGTTATAAAAACCTCAAGTTTAAAAATCTATACGAAATGCAATTTGTATTTGAACAGGTGAAAGTGAAGCAGATGACACATTTAAAAAAAATAAAATTTCGATTACAATTTATTAAAAAGTAATGTGTGTGACACATGTGGTCTCATCAACTCTAGCTCTAAAGAATTTATGTGTGCATGTAAATTTTTTATTGCTCTAAGGAGATGTTTTTTTTTAAAAAGTATTAAAATATGTTATAGGCTTAAAGTGAAGAAAATTTTTATCAGACTTTTAGATAATCAGACAGAGATAAATCTATAATCTGTAGATTATATATCTAAGATAAATCTATAATTCGTCTGCTCCCGGCAAGGGGTCGCCACAGCGGAATATCCAGTCCGCACAACAATTTGGCACAGGTTTTACGCTGAATGCCTTCCCATTTATTCGGGCTTGGGACCGGCATTGTATTCAGGGGTAGCTCACCGGTTAAGGCATTGGACTACGGTTCGGAAGATCCCAGGTTCAAACCCCACAACCACAAAGTTGCCACTGTTGGGCCCTTGAGAAGGTCCTTAACCCTCAACTACTCAGATGTATAATGAGATAAAAATGTAAGTCGCTCTGGATAAGAGCGTCTGCCAAATGCCTAAATGTAAATGTATTCAGTGGCTGAGATGTTTGGGCACTGGCTGGGACTCGAACCCGGGCCTTCCACATGGCCACCTACCACTGAGCCACCAATGCTAACCACTGTGCCCATATTCACTCAAACTTTTTAAACATTTTGTTTACATTTTAACCAGCTATGATAGAAAATGGAAAAACAAAATTAGCTTGTTACAATTACAAGCTTGTTAGTAAAGTCTCTGGTTTTTAAATGATTTTCTCCTAGGGTGACATGACAGTTCCTAAAGTAAGTCTGTATATTTAAGACAAGTTCACAGGTTTCCATAGCAACCCCCCAGGCTATAACACACTACAATGAAATTTGATTAGCACGCTTTGTTTAATTATTTTTCCAAAAAAATAAGGATATGACGCCAACAAAACTATGGTGCTGAACAAAGCCCTCTCTCTCTCTAATATCAGTTAATAAATACAGCAGGTCATCCTGGGGTTATTAATAACAACAGAGAGCGCGCGCGCTGCTGCTGTAGGTAGCGAAAGGTTAAACTACAACTGCGCGTTCCTTAACGGTGTAACACCAACCTGCACGGATATCAACGTTATAATGAAATACACATTAACTGCTAATGGTTCGAGTGCCGATATTGTAAGTTGTCCAAACAGGCTCGTTTTTATTTTAATGCGCCCAAAACTCACAGAAGTCCGGACAAGTCTTGCGATGGTGGCCGCCATCTTCAAACGTGCTGTAAACTTTGAGCGTCAGGCGCGCGCAGTGACTGCGCAGGTTCTGCGTCGTGTCACGTGACTTACCCGGAAGTCTTCCGCGCTCTCTAAACGAACGTAGGTAGACATGCGTCGCCTGCGTGACCTCCGGTTCACAATATTCAGCTTTTTTATACTGGATGCCGTCACCACGCTGTGATCATCACTTCAATGGATCCCAATTTGGAATACTGGCACAACAACGGGAAGGTGATTGACCTTGAGAGTTGTGGATTTCTTATCATTTTAATATGATTATTTTGTAATATATGTATGACATCATACTTCATGCAATGTTCTGCAGTCTTTCCTAAGCAGACTTCACATCTGGTTGAATGTTCTTGACCCCAGCTCTATCCTGTCCTCTGATGTGAGTAACCAGATCCTCTCTGTGTCATCAGTTATCAATATGTTTCTTGCATTAAAATAAAATTAGAAGGTCTAAGTGTGAAATTTATTTAGAGATCCTTTTTTTTAAACATTACATCAGATAAGTAAGTCTAGAAGACTAGTCCAGCCTTCATGCATGACAATAGGAGAATTGCAGGTAGAGTACAAAATGATGCATATTCATACTTGTATAGAAAGTGTGCATGCAGGTTAATAAATCTCTCTTATAGATAATTAAGGAGGTGGTTCCCTGGGCAACTGTAGGTAATTAAGACGCTGCTATTATCTTAAGCAAATAATCTGCACAGTAACATACACTGATAGATTCTTCACCCCCCAAAAAAAGTGATTAACACAATTTTCCAAGACATGGCACAAGGGATGAGATGATTTGCAGTACAATGCATACAGCATGCTAAAATTAATACACTCCAGTAAGTAGTCACCACTGGGAAACACTGTCGCCCTACACCTCGATGATCCGGGTTCGATTCCCGCCTCGGGATCCGCGTGCATGCATGGGGCTTGCATGTTCTATCCATGCTTGGTGGGTTTCCCCCGGGTTTCCTCCCACAGTCCAAAGACATGCAGATTAGCACCAAATTGGCGTGCCCGTAGTGTGTGAATGACCGTGTGAGTGCCCTGCCCGTCCAGGGTGTACCCCGCCGAGTTTCTTGGGATAGGCATTATAGACAGTGAGTGAGTAAGTACACTGAAGACTGTATAGTGCAATATACATTAATATACAAGTAAACAGTTTAAATCTAATGTAGATGAACTTGATGAAATGACTGTCATATTAGAAGCATATAAAAATATATCCTTGCCTCTAGATGATGTCATTGTCTTGTAAGATGCAGGTGCATTCAGTTTTAGATGAGACGTATCCCAACTATTGAAAATCATCAAGTTATATTAAGCATTACTTCCTTCTTTATGTACAGTACGTGACTGATTAAACATAAGTAATTCTTGTGTAATATAGTATACAGGATGCAAAATTATAAAGTGATTTATTAAGTGCTTTTGCTTTTAGGTTGAAATTGAAAATGCTCGTGCTCTGGTTAGAAGGGAAGGGAATCAGTTGAAGAATGAAGAGGTATGAATAAGCTTTTTAGTACGAGAATGAAAGAATATTGTTCTACTCGTATTCTTGTTTATTTCACTATTTTTTTGTTGTTTGTTTTCTAGGTCCCCAAAGAATGGAAGCTTTCTCTTGTAAGCTGCTATCACTTTCCTATTCTATTCCTATCCATGATATAATGTATTTGAGTCTGTCAGAGTTATTCTGTTATAGAAGTCATGTATTAGGGGGCGTTCAAATCAAACTGGGATTTTTGATCCAGCATTTCATAATGCTTGGGTACCATAAAGGTCAAAAGGTTCCTGGTTAAAGGGAGCCATGATCGGACTGTCTGCATACCGTCTAAAACACTTACCTCCCAGGAACTCCATTGATGTCCCAAATATGTGGAAATGCCACAGGGCGAGGACAAGACTATATAAGGATGTGTTCATATACAGTAGGTTTTAATAGGAACGACTGCAGTGGCCGGGATTGTAAATTATGGATGTCGGGGTTTCCTTTAAAACTTATTTCACTGTTTTACTGCTCTAAGCGTCTCATCACTGTACTGCACTTGAAGTCTTCTGTTAATCTTAATCGGATTTGTGCCAGCAAGTTCATCACGAGTCTCGGTTTGACTTGAACGCCCTTCGTTGGTTAAGGAATACGTAATAGCCTTGCATTATGACAGAATGAGCATTCATGCACTTGAAAAATAAACTGTATGTTGTCCTGTTTAGTCGTCTGTGCACGCTGATACGGGAGAGCCGATTTCTGCTGCGTTTCGTTCACAAGGTAACAATCACTTTGCTCTGTAAAGGCCTACAAGTGGAGAAATTTCAATTTGTTTTATTCTCAACAATTTCTTGCACTTTCCTGAATTGCTGTGATGAACTCATTGTTTGTCTTACCTCGATTCTCAGCCTTTCTGCCTGTATCAACCCCTTTGGTGAGTATTGGTACTCGGTACTCGGAACAAATACAAACTTGTTCAACATCATGGAAAGATAATATTAAAGGATCAGATCATGGTTTCTGTTTTGTCCTATAGGTCATAGCAAGTTTTGTGCCACATAAAGGAGTTACACCGGCCCTGTTTTGGCAGGTAAATCTGTTTAAATACTTATTACTGTATTCGGAAACGTAATACTCTTTTCATGACCGAGAGCGTCCTCAAACCTTCTGTTTGCAGTTCATGCTGCAGAGCTACTGTGCAGGTTTCAATCAAGCCAACAGAAATGTATCAGCCACACCGGTAATCAAGAATGTTTTTTTTTTTTCTGCATCCACATGCAGTTAAACATGACCGCTATCCATTATTATAATAATAATAATAATAATAATAATAATGATGTCCCTCACACGCCTAGCTGAAATCTTGTCTGGTTTTCTAATAGAAATGTCTTATTTTTTCGGAACATACAGTATAGAGCAAAATGTGATCAATTTTTTTCCTCTTAAGGAGAACAAGCTCTCAATAAAACAGGCTCTTCTTATTACTGGAACAGTGGCATATGCATCATTTGCAGGGGTTAGACTGTCTTTATTTATTCCATTTATTGTAGACGTCTTACAAAATAACCTGTTTAAAAGTTTTAAACCGATGCTTTTTTTTTAGGCCCTTCCTCAAATTATAATCCAGCGTTCGGGAGTCAGGAGTATTTCAGCTCAGGTCTTCTGTAGGTCAGTTCTGCCTGTTCCTCTGTCAGGTCAGTGAAGCAGTCTGCTGTGTCTTCAGTGTCCTTATATTTATACTGGCACTTCTTCATGCCGGGTTCAACTCCTATCAGTCATCTAGTCAGGATGTTATTGGATATGTATCTGTGTTTATAATCTATGTATGAATTAATGAGTAAATAAAATATACCTATTATATAATAAAATATACCATATTTCCAAGTCGGGTCCATGTGCATGGAGGTTGCATGTTCTCCCCGTGCTTGGTGGGTTTCCTCCGGGTACTCCGGGTTCCTCTCACAGTCCAAAGACCAGATTAGGTTAATTGGCATTGCCAATGTATTGGCACCCCATCCAGGGTGTACCCGCCTCATGCCCCAAGTCTCCTGGGATAAAAGCTCCAGGCGAGCCGCGACCCTGAATACAGGATAAAGTTGTATAGCCGTGTGAACAGCACACTGTAGTATATTACATATTTTATTATTATTTTTTGGGGTTTTTTTTTCCAATTTTCTCCCTAATTTAGTCGAGTCCAATTTCCCCCGTCACTAGGGGGCTCCCACATTAAGGCTACCACTACCACTCAGCCGGGAGGGCCGAAGACTATCACGTGTTTCCTCCGAACCACGTGACGCCGCATCTTTTCGAACTGCTCGCTCACGCACCGTTAGGGGCGGAGTAAAACACTCGGAGGAAAGCGCTAGCCGCTCCTTCCGCATGCGTGAGCTCACAGACGCCCCTGATTGGCTGTAGAGCCGTGATTAATGTGGGAGCACAAGTACCTCTCATACCTCCCTTCTGAGAGAGCTCGGCCAATCAGCTGTCTCTAGACCTCCGGCTGTGAGAGGAAAACAGCATCACCCGGGGTTCGAACCAGCGATCTCTGGATGATAGGGCGAGCGCTTTACCACTGCGCCACTCGGAGGCTTAAGGATGTTTTTTTTAAGTTAAAAATGTCTGTTGAAATGTATATTATAAAACAGACACATTTATTTTGTCTTTTTTTTTTTTTTTTATTAACTGACTATTTAGAAACTTTTTCAAATGAAAGGTCTTTAACAGTTTTTTTATTATAATTATTATTAGAGTTATGTTGAAGACATGATATTCAGTTGTAAAATGTAGACATTCAGCTTAAATGTTGGTGTAGTTATTATAGTAATATAAAAAATAAATAAATAAATAAATAAATAAATAAATAAATTATATATATATATATATATATATATATATATATATATATTTATTTTTTTTTTCCCTCTTTCTAGCTTGCTTGGCTGCCTTCAACGTGTTCGTCGTGAGAAGTGAGGAATCGGAAAATGGAATAAAAGTCTTTGACACCAACGGAAACACAGTTGGCGTCTCTAAGGAAGCCGGATTCAAGGTGGGAATATTGTAGTCAACAATGACCGGTGTTCTAGTTTCTCATTGAAAATCTTTTGCTGTTATTAAACCCTTTTCTCCGTCTCAGGCTGTAAAAGAGACGGCCGTATCTCGAGCAGCTCTGTTCGGTACCACTGCAGTTGTTCCGAATCTATTAGTCGTTCTTCTCAGGAGGTAATTAATTAATCATCAATTAATCATTATTAATTATTAATCGTAATTAATAATAATTTTTCCTTTTTTTTAACCATACCATATAAGATTAAGTCCCCTTTCCTGTTGTAATGACTTCAGCTGTCCTGGAAAGGCTTTGGACTAGAGTCGGCCACATTAGTGCGGTCAGATACTGGTGTCGGGTGAAGAGGCCTGGCTTGTAAATCCATCCTAATGAGTGTACAAGGGTTGAGATCAGGGCTGTGTGCATTCCACTCCAGTTTTCCACTGGAATATATTTGGGTCTATTAGTTCCACTAAAGGGAAATTGTTAGGCTACAGCATGCAAAGACATTCTAGACAATTGTGTGCTTCCAATTTTCCAAAAGTACACTGGTCAGGTATCCACAAACTTTTGTCTCTCTGTCTTGGAGGAATCTGAATGAATTCATGTTTTCTTTTGTTCTCAGAGCAAAGTTTGCCCAAAGAAACCCAATGCTGCTTGCTCCTATTCGACACATCAGCACTGCCCTTGTCCTTGGCTTGATGATCCCAGTGTCCTTCAGTCTGTTTCCACAACTTGGCATGGTAATGCATATCATGCAGTCTTGAAAGTAGATTTATGTCATAGTTTTATACCCAAGTCTGCATTATACAGTACAAAGTCGATTTTTAAATCCCACTCTGACCTTGTCCTCCTCGGACAGCCTATTTCTGGGTCCCACAGGATCCCAGTTCCAATATACTGTACACATGTATATAGTACTTTAGAATTTTATAATAGCAATAAATAGTTTGGCTTTCTGCTACAGGTCACTAATTTTACCTGGTTTCTGTTTTTTAGATTAAAAAGGAGCATATAGAAAAGGAGCTACGAAGCTTAACCCAAGATGAGAAGCTGTTTTACCACAGAGGACTTTAACCTTCTGCTTCATCTAGCTTCTTAAAGAGCTTTTACTAGAAAACCAGTCTGCAAAAGATGAAAGGCACCCCCACTCCATTTTTAGTTATTAAAAAAAAAAAAAAAAAAAGAAGTAAGGAACTTTATAACTAAGACAGGATACGGTGGAAGTATTAAGCTGAAACATGGTGGTTCAGTGTGGTCTAGGACTGAAGCCTGCACTTTTCTCAGCACTGCCGATGAACTGGAATTACTAAAGCAACACGTTTCATACTGTATACACACATTTAATAAAAAGAAATCGCATTTGGCGAATAGAACAGATTTATGTTTTTATTTAATAGCATTTAAGGCAGAGTGGATTAAACATTAACATATTGCTACTTTTATATCATTGTTAATTTCACATTGAAATCTGTTAGAGAAGCATAATTGTTTATCATTATAAAACAGGCATATATAATTATGGACAACAGCATCATTTAAGAAAATGTGCATGAGAAAAAAATGAGTGCATATGGATCATTTTTGGCACAAGCACCTCTTTAGGCAGATGATGAATAAGTAACTAAAAATAGGCACAAAAAAAAAAAAGACATTTAATAAGAAGACAGAGTCAAGATGAGGCAAGAAATGCATGGACCCTGATAAGTACGCTTTACGAAACACTTTCCTATGTGGTTCTGGTACACTTTTAAAACACAAACAGTACACACACTGTAAAAACACTGTTGTGACAGGAAGATAGTGTTCTGTACTTTGATATTAATAATTATATTAATTCTGGCATAAAAATCATTAGATCTTTTTTTTTTAAACTATTTAAATGACGTTCTACCACGAAATAAGTGTCAAAGTGTCACCTTAAAAATGTTTACGAATGTAAAAGTACATTATCCATCCATACAAGTAATTGCTTCCTAAAAAGGACCTTTCTGGAAAATGAAAGATTAGCTAATAAGTAATATACATCATCATAGTCTTGGTCACTGAATGACTCCAGAATGTTATAAAATCTCTAATAAACTCTTTTTGTAGGTTCATCTTTGTAAATGAATGTATTTACAGTATAAATCATATGATCACATAGTGATTTCTTTTTTAAAGCTACTCTAGGTCACATGGGTTTAAAAGGAACGTGGTTTATTAGATCTTCAGAAGCTGCTCAGCCGCAGCTAAATGGAAGAGGAAGTTCTCGGTTGCAGGAGGAAGGTGACGTCGCTTCAGTGTGTCCAGCGTCAGCTTGGCGTCGTCCTCGGCGAGGGACACCAAGTTACTAAGGATCTCCTTCGTCTTTATAGAGATATCCTAATTAAAGAAAAGACAGACTGTTAATACTGAACAGCAGGATCCTTGGAGATTCCTTGGTGTCCAGATCACTTTACCTTGATAACTTGAGCATCTGTACGATCTGTGTCCTCCGCCGACTGGACGATCAAGTGGCCGATCTCCTTGTGCAGTTTTCCCATAGCCATGGCCTCTGCAAAAAGCTAATTATTCAGAATTTCTAACAAAGAAATTATGTTCTAATCTACAACCATTATTCTACACCTGGATGAACAGAACAGTGTGTAGATGTCATGAGTAGCGGGTTAATTTTTCAAAGTTTTACCTTTCGCGTGTTGAGCAACGGTGATCTCGTTGTCTGGAAGATTCACGAAAACATCGAAGAGATCCGATCTGTTGATAACTTCGGGATCCACAAAGCCCGCAACGTACCCTGAGCACGTAGAAAGGAAAGAAAAGGAAATGAAGCAAAGAGATGAATAAGTCCATTACATACAAATCACCGTTGACATACTGTATAATTTATAACATATATTATTGTAGAGAATCTGAGTCTCATCTTTTGGGATGAAAAGTAAAATTGTAACGCAACTTCATCACAAGCTTCTCAATATCATATAAAGCGTGAGTTCTACAAAGCTTAAGGTGCTTTCAAGTCAGCATTACACATCCTTGCATCCATATATCAAGACAAGAAAGACATTAAGTGTGCATAGAAAGCAAAAAATTTTTAGTCTACCACTGTTTTATAGTGGAACTGTTTCCTTGTTTTTATTTGATCATATATAGCGAAGAGAAATAATGATGTAGCAACACTGACCTTTCATGTTCTTACACTGCTTATACAGTGCTTTATACAAATTTTTATATTACACAAAGAAAAAAATAAATACAAAATGCAGTTTCTTAAACAATGATTTTATTTAGTAATGGGGGAAAAAACGCTTCCGTAACCTACCCGACAAAAAGTGAAAGCCTGCTAAAAGATCTCACTTCACACCACAATCTACTGTAGAGAACCGTACAGAAACCGATGAGAAACAAAGTAATTGACATGTATCGGTCTGGGTTACTAAACCATTTCTAAAGCTCGGAGACTCCTGGAGACCACGGGTAGAGCCATTCCCCTAATAAATGAAGTCATTATTTAAAAACTGCATTTTCTATTAGCTCCAGTTATCTCTAATATTAAAATAATAATATTGTTTAATGATCTCAATCACTTGAGTGTGACAAATATAAGTACCTAAAAAAAATTATTATTTTTTTTTTAAATCACATCATCACTTGAACATGTTTGTGTTCAGTGAGGCTTTATTTCATTTAGTTCTACTTTGCATTTAATTAAATTTATTTATTCATATGTATTCATTTATTTAAGGATTTGTATGGGGGAGGACAGGACAAGACAGTAGACATGAAGAGCACAAGCTCAGGGTGTTTGACTAGACCTGCTTTGATTTCTCCGAATGATGTGTAATATAGTCGAATGTTTGAGACTTATGGTTGACATGAGGGGTTTTGTTTGAATATGTGGATTGTCCCCCCCCCCACTTCATCCTTACCTATACATGATCTGAGGTTGTCCAACTCTCTGTCCTCCAGATGGACATACGGGTGAAGAACAGACCAGTCTTTCCTGTGCCATGTCAGGGCTGGAAGTACTCTGGAGTTAAAAGCAAAAACAATCTGTTCGTCAGGAAGGGACGCAATCTCACGGTGTGTTTTTCCCCACTTTTACAATTACAAAAATGACATGTGATGCTGCATATCTAATACTGCATTTTCTATGTAGGGTTTATTAAAAACAACTGATAGATTTGACTATGAATATCTCCTGTATTCCGCATTATACATACTGTCTGGCCAATAAATAAATAAATACAATTGCACACATTGGTTTCATTTAATAAGCTCTAACTTTGTGTTAGCCATCCATTGCTATATTTTTATTTACTTACTGTATTTTTAGCTACGCTCTAATAAGTACTTGACTTTCAAAGAATTTTTAATCTGTTGTAATGAGAGAAATTTCTTTTTTTTAAACTTGTATATGGAAAACTCACATTTCATGTCACTGTCTATCATCAGTGAGTGATATAAAGAAGGGGAATGGCTTAAAAAAATTATATATATCTCTATCCACAAACATCATCCATTTCGAGTGAGCACCTGGTGAACTCTAGCAGAGCTTCGACTCGAGGATGGTAGACCACTATCCTTTTCTTCAGCATCAGTGCCGTGTACAGGATGATGGTCTCCATTCCAAACTGAGACACCACATCTGAAAAAATTAAATAACATTACTTCTCTGACTTAAAAAAAAACAACAAACAAACACATTAATCTAACATTATCTGACATTTTCCACAAAGAAAAAAAAATATGTAGTCACAAATTCACTATGTAGAGAATACACAATCCAGCAAAAAACAATAATAACATTATACAGTGATGTACTCTACAAATCCCAGATTCCGGTCTGAGAGAGATGTGCTCATATTTTACCTTTAATGGATCCGGCCAGATAGGCTTTTCTAACATCATAGTCCCTGATGAGGAAGGAACCGTTCTCATCGCTCTGACAGATGCCCTTTGTTAGGACAGCAATGTAGCCTTCCATCATCTTCACTGGACTTCCATGCTTCATGTACATCCTGGTGAACGTATACGTTTCGACAAATGTGCATGATAAAGGAGTATGTGAGATAGATGATCAGAAAACAATCTAACCAAAACATACACCTTACCTACACAGAACCCGGCTGAATGCAGCATACTTCTCAGGGTTGAAATCTTTTGCTGTAATAACTATAGAGAAATGTGTAACCTATGACAGAAAAAATAAACCACGTTTAGCCAGTACATCAGTATATATAATTTACAGCACAATGAAAACGTAACAGCATCTTTCTGACATCTTTAACCAAACTGCAGCATTTTGAGCCCTAATATCCACCTACAAAATGCCGTAACTGTTTATTGCTAACAGAGATACTGATGCATTTCCGCTGAATCAAACTGAAACCAAGTTACTACATGGTCACTTATATTGTCATATGTTATAAAGTCTAAATCAGCAGTCCAACAACTTAACCACTGAGCTACTGCTTGCTTCCCGTCTCTGTGTGCATGGAGTTTGCATTTTCTCCCCGTGCTTGGTGGGTTTCCTCCAAGTACTCCGGTTTCCTCCAACAATGCAAAGACATGTAGGTTAGGCTAATTAGCGTTCCCAAATTGCCCATAGTGTTGAATGAGTGTGAGAGTGAGTGTATGTGTGAGTGCCCTGCAATGGATTAGCACCCTGTCCAGGGTGTACCCCACCTCGTACCCTATGTCTCCTGGGATAGGCTTCAGGCCCCCGCAACCATGAATACAGGATAAAGCCGTATAGACGATAAGTGAGTAAGTGAGTGTCATTGAATGGGCTTCAACATCAGAAGACCATGTGAGGTTCCACGTCTGTCAACCAGGAAGAGAAATTTGAACCTACAGCGAGCCCAAACCCACCTAATTAAGTCACATCCCTGACCACTTTGTACATTGAATATTTCCAATATTATCCATGTACACCTTATCACGAAGTACAAATAATTACATACTAACAAATCTGCAGATAAAATTATTATATGATGCAATAACGTCAACATGAACCTGAGTCTCAAAGTACTGTACTACAGGTCCTTCACAAAAAATTTGCATATTGTGATAAAGTTCATTATTTTCTGTAATGTACTGATAAACATTAGACTTTCATATATTTTAGATTCATTACACACAACTGAAGTAGTTCAAGCCTTTTATTGTTTTAATATTGATGATTGTGGCATACAGCTCATGAAAACCCAAAATCCCTATCTCAAAAAATTAGCATATCATGAAAAGGTTCTCTAAACGAGCTATTAACCTAATCATCTGAATCAACTAATTAACTCTAAACACCTGCAAAAGATTCCTGAGGCTTTTAAAAACTCCCAGCCTGGTTCGTTACTCAAAACCGCAATCATGGGTAAGACTGCCGACCTGACTGCTGTCCAGAAGGCCATCATTGACACCCTCAAGCAAGAGGGTAAGACACAGAAAGACATTTCTGAACGAATAGGCTGTTCCCAGAGTGCTGTATCAAGGCTCCTCAGTGGGAAGTCTGTGGGAAGGAAAAAGTGTGGCAGAAAACGCTGCACAACGAGAAGAGGTGACCGGGCCCTTCATGCTTCCATCTGCTGAAAAGCTTTATGGAGATGAAGATTTCATTTCTCAGCACGACCTGGCACCTGCTCACAGTGCCAAAACCACTGGTAAATGGTTTACTGACCATGGTATTACTGTGCTCAATTGGCCTGCCAACTCTCCTGACCTGAACCCCATAGAGAATCTGTGGGATATTGTGAAGAGAAAGTTGAGAGACACAAGACACAAGAATCTGCAAAAGGATTCCCGACCAAGTATTGAGTGCATAACTGAACATAATTATTTGAAGGTTGACTTTTTTTGCATTAAAAACACTTTTCTTTTATTGGTCGGATGAAATATGCTAATGTTTTGAGATTTTGGGTTTTCATGAGCTGTATGCCACAATCATCAATATTAAAACAATAAAAGGCTTGAACTACTTCAGTTTGTGTGTAATGAATCTAAAATAGATGAAAGTCTAATGTTTATCAGTACATTACAGAAAATAATGAACTTTATCACAATATGCTAATTTTTTGAGAAGGAACTGTACATTAGGAAACCAAACTAAAACCATGTTAAAGCTTTATGTAAAGTAGTGAGACTTAGTCTTGGATGGTATCAACTATATGTGTCAAAACTTAGATATACTGTATATACTGTACAGTACCAAGCAAAAGTTTGCACACAAGTTTGAATCCTTTTTTTAAACTCTAGAACAATAATGAAGGTTTATATAAAATAACACGTGATTATATACAGTGAAACCTCAGATTGCGAGTCCCGCGGTTTGCGAGTGTTCCACAAGACGAGCAAAGATTTTTAATACATTTTGACTTGGAAAACGAACAAGTTCTGGTTTACGAGCACCGAGTATCATGGGCTTCTTATTTTGACGTCAAGCATCACATGACATTGTCTCTCTATTGCGCGCCATTGTACACCGAGTGGAGGAAGGGTAACTGTGTAAGACAAGAAGGGGGAGAGGGGGAGGGGCTCCTTACTTTAGCTTCTCTCTCTCACTCTCACACACACAGCACCTGCGTGCACAAACGAAAACACTTATCTGTCAGGATTTATTTTCACTTTTTTTTTCAAAGGTAAAGTGCAGGTTAATTTGTTTTATTTTTACTTTATTTTGTGTGTTAATTATTGTATGTAAATATTTTTTGGGGCTGTGGAACGAATAATTTGAGTTTCCATTATTTCTTATGGGACAATTCAATTTGGTTTACGAGTGTTTTGAAATGAGCCTGCTTCCGGAACGAATTATGCTCGTAATCCAAGGTTCCACTGCATTATGTAACAACAACAGTCAGTTGTGATTTCAAGACTTAAACATCAGCTGTTCTGGAACAGTTCTTGCAAGAACAGTATTGTCAATTTCATATGCAAAACCTGTCAAGCATAAAAACTATCCCAGGAAAGCAAGACCGAAACTTACCTCTGCATTAATTCTTTTTAGATGCAAAAATAAAATTATAGTGATGGAAATTGGTAATAATAATATTTTTGGGTGGCTGGAGCAGAATATTTGCATTTACTGTATATTATTTCCTGTATATTATTTTGTATGCAATACGAAATTCCGCCTAAAGAACTCGACACCAATATGGATTCAATTCACATCGTCCATACTGCTTTATCCTACTGTAGATACGGGGTCGCAGGGGGATTAGTGTAAGTCTCGGGCATGAGATGGGGTACACCCTGGACAGGGTGCCAATCCATCGCATGACACACACACACACACACACACACACACACACTATGGGCAATTTGGGAACACCAATCATCCTAATCTGCATGTCTTTGGACTGTGGGAGGAAACCGGAGTACCCGGAGGAAACCCACTTATTACAATCCCAAAATGCATTGCATACGCCTTATTTCATGCACACGTGCCAATCTTAGAGGTTTAAAAATAATAATAAACATCTAAACTTTGATCACTCTACTGCAGTTATTTAATAACGGATACATGAACGTGTGTGTGTGTGTGTGTGTGTGTGTGTACCTTGCTGAGAGCGGTGGGCTCCTGCACCTCGGTGGCGGTGACGTAATACCAGCTCCGGCGGTACTGACCGAACACGAACGCGTGCAGCTCCACGGGGTCGCGCGCCAAACAGCACTTCCGCATCAGGAGCTCGCGCAGCTCGGCGCTGACCCCCGGGAAACACCAGACCCACAGCGTGTCCGCGTTCACGTCCTTCTCTGAGACAGAGACACACACGGGAAATCAGCTGTAACGAAAACATCTGAAACAAGCTTGTGTTTTTGATAGACTGCTCTCACCGATCAACCCGACGCTCAACATCAGCTGAGTCTCACACACGGCCATGTCTCTCTCAAAAGAAGTAATTAAACAGCACACCCCTTAATTAACTAATTAACTCACTAATCCACCCATGGTCTTATCTAACACACAGTCCCATGATGAGGGACACTTCCTCAACTAGCGACAAGGGTTTGAAAATAATCTGACCCTCTCTGCCCTAGTGATTACACCTACAACAGCTCTACACCCTGGTTACTAATTAATGAACTCGTGTCATGTAGCAGCTTAATATTTAAAAAAAAAAATCAAAATTCACTGCATATCAAGTCAACATAAAAACCCACAAACATAGAGGACTGAAACGACAGGGAGAATCTCAAATACATCCCTATTTTAGATATAGTGCACTAGATAGGGAGTCTGTAAAACCATTTTATCACACCCTATCTAGTGAACTTAGCATAGTTTTGACAGTTATCCAGCGTAAAAAGCGGATCTTCTTCTTCTTCTGTGTTTAATCATCTTTACAGAGGCCGATGCTCCCCCTAGTGGCTTGGCAGCGGAGGTGATGTAATGAATCCATCCATTCTGTCTCAGCTATTATCTTCATGGTTCCGGCTCTCTCTCTCTCTCTCTCCTCTGCTAACGTTTCACCCGGAGTACTTAATCAGTCAAGCTAGGATTTGGTGGCTATGTAATAGGTTCCTCACCTGCCATGCATGTGGAAGGCCCATGTTTAATTCCGACCCAATATCCAAACCCCAGCTACAGGATGCGGTGCCAGTCACAAGCCAGGAAAAAATGGCTGGGTTGGGTCAGAAAAGGCATCCAGCATAAAACCTGTGCCAAAAGACCAACAACAACTTAATCAGTCAAGTTATGTACGTTTTCAATTCATAAGGACAATATATTTTTTCCCAGATACATGTTAATTTCACATACTGTACTGTACATAGAGGTCAGTGGTTAAAGTGTTGGATGTCTAATCAAAAGGTCCCAGTTTCAACCCCCAGCACCACTAACGTGCCACTGTTTGGACCTTGAACGAGGCCCTTAACCCTCAACTGCTTAGATGTATAATGAGGTAAAATGTTAGTCGCTCTGGATAAAGGTGACTGCCAAGTGCCATAAATGTACTAAGGAATGTATGAATTATGATCAGAGACACCTTCCCAGGAAATAGTGGAGGTGACCCCCATGGTGAAGATGTCCTGGACTAAAACTGCGGCATCTCTAAAAGCTTGTGAAAAGACTGCATTTACACAAACCCTGGCATTTTATGCTAAGATAGGTCCAGCAAAAAATTAAAAGGTGTGTTGCAAAATATGGAGCAGTGGTGGCTCAAATGATTGAGGCTCTGGGCTGTTAGGGACATGTGACAAATTATTTCATCTCATCTCTCATCTTTATACTGTATGCTGTTCAAGTATATAACACCAATATATTTTAGCCTTATATATTATTTATATATTAATAAAGTCTTGTACAAGTCTAATTGAAAAAAAAAATAGGCTTGAGTTTACTAGTAAGCAAAAAGATTGGATTGTGCCAATAAATAACAGTAATGTGGGGAGCTGAGTGGAAGGGTTGGATAGGAAATAAAAAACATACAGAAATGTTACAGTGTCTGTTTAGAGTTTTAGTTGAACAAAGTTACTTAAGCTAGCCTATCTGCTCTAATCCCACTGGTGCTATGGAAGCACAATCTATTGAAAAAGTTAGTAGGTTGCTGCATATGGGGCTGCCTAGCCAGAGACTATTTAGAATGTCCCTGCTGAGTCCTGAACACACATACAATGGACATGTGAGAATCAGAACTGACCCATGGAGCAAGGGAAGAAGGTGGCCTGGTTTGATGAGTAAATAATGGTTTATTTTGCATCATGTGGACAACTGGATGTGTTGCTTACCTTTGGAAGAAATGGCACCAGGATGGACCAGTGTGATACTCTGGGAAGCCTTGGGTCATGCCATTCATGCGGATATTATTCTGATCCAGTAAAACCCTTCCCTAATGGTAGTGCAGGTGGAATGATATCTGTTCAGGAATGGTTTGAAGAACACAATGAAGAACGTGTTGACTTGACATCCAAATTCCCCAGATCTTAATCCAATCTAGCATCTGTGGGATGTGCTGGGAAAACAAGTCTGATCAAGGCAACACGTTGTTGTACAGGATCTGCTGCTAACGCCTTGGTGGCAGACACAACAGCAGGCATTGACAGGTCTTGTGGAGTCCACGCCTTCACAGGTAAGGGCTGGTTTTTTTTTTTTGGCTCATTACATTATTTTGGTCATCTTACATTACACAATAGGAGGCAGGTGGATGTAATGCTTTAGGATTGCTGTTTAATAACCTGACACGTCATCTCTATAGTCTCTTTTCTGAATACTGTTCGGGTGGGATTTGTTTTGATTGTACATAGCACATAATGCTGTTGTTCTATAAGCCGTCTTTTAATACATAAATAGAGGCAAGCTTCTTGTCTTTGTCCGGCAATTTACACACCTGTGAGTGTGTTTAGTTTGGCTATATGATACAGAGAAGAGTTTTGTCAGCCTGTCAGTCATGCTATTATAGCTCATAACAATGTCATGGCAGGTGATGTTATTCTAATGTCAGCCCACATACAGTATGTTCTGGGGAAAAAACACAGCATTTCTCTTGACTTCTCCAGACAGGTCCAGATGGTATTTTTTTTGTACATTTGCGATAATTTTATCGGTGTTGCTTTATAAGGGCCGTTCGAATAGTCTATTATTAAAGTTTATTATGAAGTGAGGTTTGTTAGAAACTGTTAATCACCCAGATGTGTCTAAGGACCTGCTGCAGGACCTTAATTTGCCAAAATGGTAAGGAAATATAAAAGTGTACAAAACCCATTAGCTTCACAACTATAAAACTCTTGCAATCATACAAATTAAATAATTTATCTATAAAATATATAATAAAATGTTCATGTTCTGAATTTAGATATTCAAGAAGGATTTATACATTTTACTGTTGTAGTACATTAGACTATGACTAAAACTATATTTTAAAATTTGACCTACCGTTATAGGAAAAAAATATCTAAGGAATAAAACACACAGAAATACATATTACTAGGGGAAATAATCTACTTTAGGAATTATTTTCATGATGAGCTTCATCACAACAATCAGTTTTTTATTTTTACTTAAATATTATGTCCCAATAACCAAGTAACAGCACCTCAGATTATAGGCGTTATGAAGGCTTTACAGAGCATAAGTAGCAGATGCACTGTTCAACTTTTGCATATTTTGGATGGCTTTAGCATCGTTTAACAATGTAGAAAGAAATAAAACTCAGGAAAGACCATAGAACTTTTGACTGGTGCTATACAGTATAAAATACTTATACACACTTCAACATGAAAAATGTTATGGTCACTGACTATTGATAGCATTAACTATTGATATTAACTGTTTAAGTGTCTATATATTTTGGGCCCCTCTGTGTGTTTATATATTATACACAGTGGGACAAAAAAGAATTTAGTCAGCCACCAATTGTGCAAAGTTCTCCCACTTTAAAAGATGAGAGGCCTATAATTTTCATCATAGGTATATCTCAACTATGAGAGACAAAGTAAGAAAAGAGAAATCCAGAAAATCACATTTTAGGATTTTTAAAAACAATTTATTTGCAAATTATGGTGGAAAATAAGTATTTGGTCAATAACAAACAGGCTACACAACACACATACACCCTCAACACACACACTATGAGCAATTTGGGAACAACAATTAACCCTAATCTGCATGCCTTTGGACTGTGTAAGGAAACCAGAGTACCTGGAGGAAACCCAACAATCTTTTTTTTTTTTTTTGCCAAAAAAGCAACATTTTAAAATAAATTTTAACTTAATAAACAAGCAAGGTCTTGATATACGAGGAGTATGCATGTGTCTCCCGAGTGTCATGTGAGCACAACTGTGCCAATTGTTCTTCTCTCTCTTGCGCTACGGGATTATGTGTAATCTTCTCCCATGCTCAGTCTCAGTGCATGTGCATCATTTGTATAGTCAATATCCGTGCACACGTGTACTATTTATCATAACATTGTGACCACGTGTGTGCGCATATGAAAATCAAAAGTAAGTGACATTAGAGAGGTTCCTTTGTAAAGATCCAGTTTCTAGAAGTATCTCTCTGCCAGAAAGAAGTGATTCTGTTTTAGTGTGTTTGTGCGTGAAAGTCGTCCTACACAGTAGCACCCTCCCTCCTCCTCTGCTCTCGCCATCACACACACTGATGAAAACACTGCTCTGCCATTCTATTTCAAAGGTAAACTGCAGGTAATTTTTTTTTTTTACTTTACAGCAGTGGTTCCGTTAGTGTGTGTGTGTGTGTGTGTGTGTGTGATTAGAGAGGTTCCTTGTTAAAGAAGTTTCCCAACAGACCTAACAACCTAAGTTTCCTAACATTTAGTGTTTGATCTACAAGCACGCTTCCGGAAAGAATTATCCAAGGTATATATATATATATATATATATATATATATATATATATATAAAACATAAAAAAATAAAATTATATATATATATATATATATATATATATATATAATTTTTTTTTATGTCGGCGACATACGTGACGTCATTCAGGAGAGTCATCATAACCCGAAGCTCACGTGTCTGTCTGTCTGTTCTGGGAATCCTCTTAAAGCAAATTACAGAGAAGCAAACAGTCACTTATAACCACTTTCAGTAAAATATCATGTCAATAATCCTACATATTTATCGACACCTAAACGACGTTTTTCTTTTATTAATAATAAATGATAATTGAAAAACTGTCCCTTTATCCTATACGGTGCTGTTTATTTAAAGCCACCTTGGCGAAACCTGAGCCAGTCTGATTGGTTAAGGACGATTTCCAAATCAGTCCTTGTTAGGCCCTAGACTATGAGTGGTTGAAGCCACTTTGTCATGCCCTATGCAGTGCACTAGTGTAGGGAGTAGACAGCTATTTGGGACAGAGCATGAATCATGGCGGTTTGACGGTGGTACATATGCGTTTTTGTTACCGAGCACTGAAGTATGCTGCGATGTATTAGCCAGGCGAGCCAGATAACGAGACCCCTGTCTGTTTTAACGCACGTTTCATATTTTCACAAACTGTCAGGTAAGTCGTGTGAATGTGCAGTGTGAGTTGTTTGTATTTTAAATTTGGTTATGCTCGTGACAGTCATTGTAGCGAGCCGCCGGCGGCTAAGTCTTTCTCCTCACTCCGCTAGCACGCTAACACTAACGGGCTTGTTTGTTTGCTAGCTGGTTAGTTAACTTGGTTTGGACTGTTTGTTCAGATTACATGTTTGACTAATGGTGTTGTGGAATACACAAAACGGTACGCTTCTGGCAAGAGGGTAATGACTCAGCACTGTTTTATTTATTACCCGTAAAACATTAATTGTTCGCTAGCTGTGAGCTAAGTGAGCTAGCTCGGTCGGACTCGTTGTACCGGTAGTTCGTGACTCGGCTGCGGAGTTTAGAAACGGCTCTACGCTGAAATTTACGGTAACGTATTCTGTTTAATTAAACGTAAATTTTCGTACGCCGCAATCTTTCAAGCGCTGTTAGCTCGATAGATACACCGGTGTGTGGTTAGAAATGTAACTTACGTTTATTATGCTAAATTTACAGCAGTGGTTTAGTGATCATGGTAATGTAAAAGAAGAAGGGGGCCAAAACTTTCAGACAGGACTCAAAAATGAGAATTTTGATTCGCACGTTTGTATTATTAACTGCTTTCATGATGTTAGACTTGTGGCAGATTAATATCATAGACATTGAATTTGAGTTATTTCACTTTGTTTTTGAGTTTTCCCTTAATATGACTCAGAAAATATTGTTTAGAATTTTAGTTTGCGCTATTTATTTATGGATGGCGTAATGGTTGTTGGTGTGTGTCCTCGCACCACCGTACGATTCCCGCCTCGGGGTCTGTGTGTGTGTGTGGAGTCTGCCTGTTCTTCCCGTGCTTGTGGGTTTCCTCTGGGTCCTCCAGTTTCCTCCCACAGTCCAAAGACGTACAGATTAGGTTAAGTGGCGTTCCATCATTGACCGTAGTGTGTGTGTGTGTGTGTGCGCGCGCCTTGCGATGGACACACTCAAAGTCTCCTGGGATAGGATCCAGGCCCCCGTGAAACCTGTACACAGAATAAGCTGTATTGGTGAAGACGTCATTGTTGGTCTTTCGGCTGTTCCTGTCAAGGGGTCGTCACAGCAGACTGTCCGATCCACACACATGATTTGACAGGTTTTACCCCAAATGCCCTTCCCGAAGCAGCCCTCCCATTTTATTTGGGCTTGGGACCAGCACTGCATCCAGTGTCTGGGGATTGGGTATCTACAAGCGGTAGAGGAGATGAATGAATTCATGAAATTTAGTTCAGGTCTCAACCAACACATTGTTTTAAAAAAAAAAAAAAAATGAAAGACCAGACAAATGCAGCTATTTCCTTCTGAGAGAAAAGTCCAATCTCTTATTAATAACATTGTCAGTACCCTCTCTCAAAAAAACAAAACAAAGGTGGGGGATTCAGTAGATTTCATCACTACAATTTAAACATTACAAAATGTTATCATTGGAATAGTTTCTGTATAGTTGACACTTTGGACATGAATGAATGATTTCATTATGTAGTAACGTCTTGAATGGAGAGTTTATTTTAGAGTGAGATCCAAAAGTCTGACTCAGAATTAAACAGAGTAAGGTGTGTCGTCGAGGAAATGTTGCTCAACCGAACATATGGGTGTGATGGAGTTTACAGTGGTTTGGGTGTAGAACAGCCACCCTTTAAATGCCCTGTTACACGTGTCATGATGTTTTCTACATATTGAAATCAGCATACAGTCTTGGGAAGAGCTAATCACCAAAAAAAACTGTTCAGCAGTGAAGTCTTTCTTTAGAAAATGTCTGCGTTAAAATAGATTAACCACATTGAGATTAAGCTTGTTATTTAAATATCACATCACGATCACGCTGATTATCATCACGAGTCCTGAAGAAATTGCTGCCGCGATTACGACCAGCACAACGGCACGACCTCGGATATTGCTGTTGCTTTTCTACAACAGATCCACAAAAACCATTTTATTAACAATAGATTTTCTTTAACTAGTTAACTTTTATCACCCTCACACATCCTCCTACAACTGATGGAACTATCTAACCACGCCTGACGGAGCTGGAAACCGAAAATTAGCAACCAGCAGTTGATGCAATTAACAGGAGTGAAAGTAGTTTTAAATTCTTGCGGGTATTATGTAGCCAAAGGTTGAGGAGAATAAACCATGCAGGTGGTGGACAAATTGCATAAAAATCTTAAGGTTCTCCTTATATTTTCACTTATTCCACTAGGGTGTACAATCACTTGTTCAACGCAAGTAGTGGCCTTGATTAGGGGTTGGAGATCGATTTGGGATTCAGCCATGTGTTAGAAGCTAGTTAGCTTTCCAGCTGGGCTTAGGCATAAATAAAACAACACATTGACAATTCAGAACGACATGGAAGCAAATCTTGAGCAGGTAGTTGTTTAAAATGACAATGTTACCAGATGTATTTCCTTGGTAAGATGCATCCGAGTTTGGTTTGTAATGTGGGTTTTGGCACGTGATCAGTACGGCATTCCATACCAACCTACTTTCAGCCATGTGTAATAACTGAAAAGTTTATTTTGCAGGTTCACGTAATTAATGATTGTAGAATGAACACCTGAGATGCGAAGTGATGCGTGTAGTTAAACGTCCCAGTGGCGTTACTGTGCATTATCACTAGTGATGGGAAGTTTGAATCATATTAGTGACTAATCACCACTCGTGGAATAGCTCTGTTTCATAATAATTTATCTATATAACAGAAATTCAGTTTGGCCTGCCACCGGTGTTCGCGGGCTGTGTGTGTCACAGGCATAGACAGCTTGCTCATCAACTTTTTCGTCATCCTGTGAGGTAATAGAATATCCTTATTTGATTACCAGATCATCGTTAGGTGGATGTACGCGGGTGGAGCCGAGGGTAACCTTTAGTAACAAAATAGAATCGCACTTAGAATAGTCTTGCACTTCGAAGGGTGTATGTTCGTTTGTCAGGGAATTTGATGATGCTGTAAATCTAAATAAGTTAAAAAATATATTCTTTTGATAACCAGTGTTTTTAATATATGTAATGTGAATTCTGCATTCTTTTGTCAGAGTAGTTTCAAACCTCAGAATGAGTGATCCTGCTGTGAATAGGGTGGTGAGTGACATCATTCGCTCTCCAGAAGACAAGCGGGAGTACAGAGGACTGGAGTTCACGAACGGCCTCAAAGCAATCCTGATCAGCGATCCGACTACAGACAAGTCATCAGCAGCACTCGACGTGCACATAGGTGAAGGAGAAAATCATCTTCTAATCTGATTATTCAGCCTGATATGCAAATTCAGTCTTTGTATAATGTCAGTCATTTACAGGGAGTCAAAGCCGTGCTTCATTTATTCATGTTATCTGTCTATAAATACAGTGTAAATGTTTGCTTTTTCTTGTTTTTTGTCTTGTTTATTTTTATTTTTTTGAACATCTGTCCACCGAAACACTTCTTATTGTCTGTTTATATTTAAACAGTTGGAGAAATGAAAATAACACACACCTTAAAATCAAATACAGTTTTATATAAAATTATTCAAAACAATATTTTTTCCCCCACTACTACAGTTACCTGGCTTTTCTGTAATTTATCCCCCCCCCCTCTGTATCTGTACATCTCCTCTGTAACTTTCTCAGGCTCGTTGTCGGATCCTGCAAACATTGCTGGTCTGGCTCATTTTTGCGAGCACATGCTGTTTTTGGGCACCAAAAAATACCCCAAGGAGAACGAGTATAGCCAGTTCCTGAGTGAGCATGCAGGGAGCTCCAACGCTTTCACCAGTGGCGAGCACACCAACTACTACTTCGATGTATCCCATGAACATCTGCAGGGAGCTCTGGATAGGTAAGAGAATAGAAGACCAAAGAAGCGGGCACACTGTGCCGTGATGGGGTGATAGTGGAGTGTTTGAGTTTACCTGGGTCTTGCTTTACACATTTCCTACTGTAGATCAATATCGGTAGGGCAGTTTACTCCAGTAAAACCCATTTTGTCACAGTGGTATGTTGTACATTAAAAGTGGCATATCTCACATCGACTCGTGTAATTCTACCTTTTAGTTTTGAAAATAATGTATCAGAAAGCCTTTGTATCAACTTTAGCTTCAAACTCCCTCGAACATGCGATCCACGGACCCCAGGTGTGAAACTGTTTCTGTGTGAATTGAGTTTTGGGATCAGGTGTCTCTCACCGATAGTGTGTGATTACTTATTCCAGGGAGAATCATGTTGCTGTCTGGTCAGGCTACATAAAGCCAAAAGCCAGTTTCCTGTTACAGTGTATTTATTAAAAAAAAAAAAAAAACTGACAATTTTTGGAGTAAATATAATGAGTATAATTTTCACATTTTCTGTGGCGATCATATTAACTTTAACAATATTTTTTGTGATTTTAAGCAGAGACTTAATCTCTAAGATCTCTAAGAGAGACGCAAAGGAGATTAGTCAAGGTTTAGCTGGGGTTATACACTTCAGATCATATTAACTAATTTGGATCCTATTTGAACCAGTGTCCTCAGTAATGTCTATGCTTATTAACACACACAATTATTTTAGCCCTGGTGGTCATTAAGGGTCTCTTTTAAAATGTGAAACACACCTGTTGTTTGCAGTCATTCACCTGCCATATCATCTGCTTGTTTTGTTTTTTTCCCCTACCCTGCTTTTCTCAAGTCTTTCAGTTCTTATTTCATTTGCATGGCAGTTTTTCAGTATTTTGAGTCTTTTTGCATTGCCCAAGTTAATTTGCATATATTTGGACGGCATGTGAGTGTTCTAGAGCCACAATGCCCAGGAAAATGCATCTAAGAATTAGGTTTTTGTTTGTTCTCTCATATCATGTTAAGGTTTTATTGATCTAGGGTTGCAAGTAGGGCTGCAACTAACGATTATTTTGTTGGTCGATTTCTTTTTCGATTAATCGGATAAAAAGTGACCGCTTTAATTTGCTGTTTTGCTTAAATAAACCAAAAGCTTTGTATAAAACCATAAATCAGGGTATTATTTATGTATAAAACTAAACTTTTAAAAATGCAATAGCCACATAGAGTATAATCTTTAATTTTGACATTTAAATCTTAGTTTATGTAAATCAACATTCTTTTTTAACAATAATTGCAGATGGCAAGTTAACAGTGTTGATACGGTATGTGTATATATGTGTGTATATATATATATATATATATATATATATATATATATATATATATATATATATATATATATATATATATATACACACACACGCATGCATACATAAAATGTAAAAATATATTATTTTTATATATATATATATATATATATATATATATATATATATATATATATATATATATATATATATATATATATATATATATATATATATATATATATACACACACACACACACACACATGTATGCATGCATGCGTGTGTATGTGTATATATATATATATATATATATATATATACATATAAAAATAATATATATATATATATATATATATATATATATATATATACAGTGGTGTGAAAACTATTTGCCCCCCTCCTGATTTCTTATTCTTTTGCATGTTTGTCACACAAAATGTTTCTGATCATCAAAAACATTTAACTATTAGTCAAACATAACACAAGTAAACACAAAATGCAGTTTTTAAATGAGGGGTTTTATTATTTAGGGAGAAAAAAAATCCAAACCTACATGGCCCTGTGTGAAAAAGTAATTGCCCCCTGAACCTAATAACTGGTTGGGCCACCCTTAGCAGCAATAACTGCAATCAAGCGTTTGCGATAACTTGCAACGAGTCTTTTACAGCGCTCTGGAGGAATTTTGGCCCACTCATCTTTGCAGAATTGTTGTAATTCAGCTTTATTTGAGGATTTTCTAGCATGAACCGCCTTTTTAAGGTCATGCCACAACATCTCAATAGGATTCAGGTCAGGACTTTGACTAGGCCACTCCAAAGTCTTCATTTTGTTTTTCTTCAGCCATTCAGAGGTGGATTTGCTGGTGTGTTTTGGGTCATTGTCCTGCTGCAGCACCCAAGATCGCTTCAGCTTGAGTTGACGAACAGATGGCCGGACATTCTCCTTCAGGATTTTTTGGTAGACAGTAGAATTCATGCTTCCATCTATCACAGCAAGCCTTCCAGGTCCTGAAGCAGCAAAACAACCCCAGACCATCACACTACCACCACCATATTTTACTGTTGGTATGATGTTCTTTTTCTGAAATGCTGTGTTACTTTTACGCCAGATGTAACGGGACACGCACCTTCCAAAAAGTTCAACTTTTGTCTCGTCGATCCACAATGTATTTTCCCAAAAGTCTTGGCAATCATTGAGATGTTTTTTAGCAAAATTGAGACGAGCCTTAATGTTCTTTTTGCTTAAAAGTGGTTTGCGCCTTGGAAATCTGCCATGCAGGCTATTTTTGCCCAGTCTCTTTCTAATGGTGGAGTCGTGAACACTGACCTTAATTGAGGCAAGTGAGGCCTGCAGTTCTTTAGATGTTGTCCTGGGGTCTTTTGTGGCCTCTCGGATGAGTTGTCTCTGCGCTCTTGGGGTAATTTT
This sequence comes from Channallabes apus, assembly GCA_030522415.1. Lineage (NCBI taxonomy): Eukaryota > Metazoa > Chordata > Actinopteri > Siluriformes > Clariidae > Channallabes > Channallabes apus. Next base: position 13,461,493 of record CM060118.1, on the reverse strand, counting down.
GGTCGGCCGGCCACTCCTGGGAAGGTTCACCACTGTTCCATGTTTTTGCCATTTGTGGATAATGGCTCTCACTGTGGTTCGCTGGAGTCCCAAAGCTTTAGAAATGGCTTTATAACCTTTACCAGACTGATAGATCTCAATTACTTTTGTTCTCATTTGTTCCTGAATTTCTTTGGATCTTGGCATGATGTCTAGCTTTTGAGGTGCTTTTGGTCTACTTCTCTGTGTCAGGTAGCTCCTATTTAAGTGATTTCTTGATTGAAACAGGTGTGGCAGTAATCAGGCCTGGGGGTGACTACAGAAATTGAACTCAGGTGTGATAAACCACAGTTAAGTTATTTTTTAACAAGGGGGGCAATCACTTTTTCACACAGGGCCATGTAGATTTGGAGGTTTTTTTCTCCCTTAATAACGTAAACCTTCATTTAAAAACTGCATTTTGTGTTCAATTATGTTATCTTTGACTAATAGTTAACGGTTTTTGATGAGCAGAAACATATAAGTGTGACAAACACGCAAAAGAATAAGAAATCAGGAAGGGGGCAAATAGTTTTTCACACCACTGTGTGTATATATATATATATATATATATATATATATATATATATAAATAATATATACATACACACACAGTAGTTTAAAAAATACACTGACATATTCAGTTGTTAAGAATGACCTCAATTTTTAATTCTCTTAAATTCATTCAGAATAATAGACTTCTAGATTATTATTATATTATTTTTAATGAAAGTGTCTCTTGCTACATCCTTGTCACGGTTTATACATTATTTAGATCCTCTCGGGTATTTTATCCTTTTTTGTTGTTTCAATAAATTAAAAAAAATATTTTATAGACCATTTTGCTATACTAGACATTCTCGTAATACGGCGACGTGGGGAGAGAAAAAAAATGGCCGCTACTGGGTTCACTCTGTTTATTTTGCCCTTTTCCCACATTTCCCTCTGTACAGCATGTAGGATCATGGGATATATCCGGTCCTCCGAGGTGTATACTGAACGTGAAGAAAACGCACTAGAAGTGTTTTTCTTGCGTTCGTTGGGATTTGAACACCAAGAAAAAGCTGCATGCAAGGTTTTTTATTTTATTTATTTTTTATTTTTTTACACCCCCGTATAACCGCGCAGCCGGACAAACTCACGTCACCAAAGCCCGTGTGAACACCGTCACTGACTCCTTTTTTTCCCCTCCCCGTCGCTAGGGGCTCCCACATGTGTAGAAAACCCTCGGCGCTTCATCCGCGCTCACCGGACACTACGAACGGCAGAAAACCGCTCGATTTTAACGCCCGATAAGAGGTGTTTAATGTAAATTGTTCCCATACCTGGGAGGACTTGGGGCGCGCGCTTTTTCCTGCAAACGCTTCTGTAACCTCCATTGCGCGAGCGACTGTGTCTTGTGTTCGCGCTCCTCAGTAACGTGAGCAGCCCAACTAATCGATAACGGCATTTGTTGACAACGAATTTCATTATCGATAATTATCGATTTTATCGAATAGTTGTTGCAGCCCTAGTTGCAAGTGTGAAGTGCTTCTTCCAGAGCCATGTTGATGTATTTATTTATTTATTTTTTAATTTAATAAAAAAAATTTCTAGGATGATTTTGCATTTAATATACCGTGAAATATCAAGTTCATATTGAGAGGAGCAAAAATTGTAGTTAGTTATCTCTTAATTTAAAATACATTTAAAGAAATAATTTGCTAGGCATATTTGTTAGTCATAACGATATGGATTTAAAGCAGTCACTTTAACTGTTTAAAAAAAAAGTAAGAGAAGTCAACACTCGAGAATAAGTGAATGTTCTCATTAAATAGTATCTAGTACCTTTTTTTTTTTTTTTAAATGTTTTTTTTTATATAAACTGTGCAGTTGCAGATGTCTTTTGTAGCGTGGTCATGTCCTGTGAAAATGACTCAAAGGAGCCTCCATAGTTACATACAAGGAGTAAGGCATAGCATCTCTCCTCTATAATAATAACTTTAAATTAGGCGTAAATTCATTTCACCTATAATCACCTTTTGATTTAATTGATTGTGCTCTTTTCTGACCAAACTTTAGAATGTTCACAAGAATAAAAATAAATCAGTTTAAATATAGATGAGTGATTTTAAAATATTTTATAAATTGCTGAGCTGTCTACACAGAGAAAAGCCTGCGTTTCTGTACATCTGCTCATCGCAGTCTTTCTGTGTAGGTTTGCCCAGTTCTTTCTGTGTCCTCTGTTTGACGAGAGCTGTAAGGATCGCGAAGTGAACGCCGTGGACTCTGAGCATGAGAAGAACCTGATGAACGATGCATGGAGATTATTTCAGCTGGAGAAGGCCACCGGGAACCCCAATCATCCTTTTAGCAAATTTGGAACAGGTATCCTGAAGCCATGAGATGATGCACTAACCCAACTTTACAAGACTCTTATTCTAGTACACACTTTAGAAACAATAGGGACAGAAATAAAATACAACATTCTGATACATTCATTTTGTAATTACTGCACATAGAACCATTGAAATAATACAGGTAGTCCCCGACTTGGGAACATTCGGGTTATGAATTTCCACAGATATGAATGGACCGCGATTCTTCTTCCGGTTCAATCACAGAAGTAGCTCACGTGTATTGTACAAAAAACTAGACACTCCAGTGCACCAGATCCCAGTATTTACAATTATATACAATATTTTCGGTGTGTAAGTGAATGTAGACAAGCAATGAGAAAAGGATACACCGTTTATAATTCAAGGTGCATTAATGCGATAAATATAGTGTGAGATAATAAGAATATAGTACAATTTCTATGTACATGATGAAATGTACATATACGTACAGGTGGGAACTTAAGAAACTGTACATAAGGTGAACCAGCAAAATATCAATAAAAAAAAATGAAAAAATTTTATCAGTAATAGAGGGAATGAAATTAATGAAAGGTCATCGTGATGTCAGTGCAATGAAAATGTATATAAGCCTAGTACTGCAAGTATAATATTGCACAATTGTAAATTAAAAGAGGCCAATAACAACGTGATCGTACAGCTCAGGTAAACACTCAGTATACGTACTGTATATTGTATAAATCCTCATTTATCTGAAAATTTGTTTCTGGTTACACAATGTGCTTCTAAATGCTTTTAAATATGGGTGTGATTTGCATCAGCGCAGCACACTTTCTTTCATTTTAACTTGTGCTTCAGGTAACAGTCAAGCAATGTGCAAGAGAAACATGAGTGCATCAATTTTATTTTTTTTTCCTGTGTGGCACATGTGCCATAACACATTATGATTTAGCTTAAATTCCTGAATGATTAACTAAGCCATGCTTCAAAGCAATTAGGTTACACGTTCTGCATGCTACTAGCTAGGACTTATGGTACATATTAAATAGAAATGTTATGATGCAGACAGAAGACTATTTTCACAAGTTTTTTGTCTTGTAATATTCGAGGCTACAACAACAAACAAAAGCTTATGCCCAGAATGTTGTTTATTGAAAGTTGATGAGTGTTGTTCATGCTTCTGTTCCTTAAATACGAAAAGAGGTTAAATGCATTTTTAACCATAAGGTAATTGTTTAAATCCCTTGTTTGATCTCCAACCCTCTTTGAACCACAGACCAGTCGTATACAAGACAATTTTTCACATATTGGCCATCGTGTGTGTGTAACAAAGCATAATACATTTTTGTTGCTCTCACTACAGATAACCCCTTGAATTCCACCTTGATTTTAGAGGAGAACGCCAGCAGAGTTGAACATTTAATCATACTTTTAAGATCTCATCTGTTATACAGTGCAGCCTTTTTTTTTAGCTAGCTATTTTTTTTTTTTTTTAATATATATAAGGTGTCAACTGAGACAGAGAAGTGTGGGAAAGAGGTACAGAGGGAAGTGAATGTGAGATGATTGTGATAATTTTTAAAAATAAAATATTCTGCAGACTCTGATCAGATAGTTAATAACACGGAAGTAAGAAAAGTGTAAAAAATAAATAAAAAAATCTTCCACAGCTTAATTTTTAAACCAGATTATCTATGAACTCAAATGGCTGTTATACTGATTTTTATAGAGCTTTAGGGCATTTTGTGTTTTTGTTAGAAAATAAATGTATGATGTATGAAAAATATAGTAGAATAACAATTCGAGAGCATCTGAAAATTGGCTAATACTTCAGTATTTGCAAAATTAGATATTATTGAGTAAGTTAACATTAATTTAGAGTAAGACCAGAAATGTTATTAAAATTAGTCAAGAACCTAAATTGGCCATATGGTGGCAGTCGTGAGTTTTACCCGTCATGTGAATAGCTTTTTCAAATTTATATATAAAAGTTTTTTCTTGATTCTGTGAAGCTGCTTTGCTACAGTGACGTTGTTTTGAAGTGGTGTACACTATAAATAGAATTTAATTGAATTAAATTGGATTTATATATTTTTCCCCCCAAAGTAATGAGTTAATAAGAAGGTGAATGTCCTGCCCTTGTCTGTGCCCAGGGCAAAAACAATAAACAGCTTGCCTGTCTGTCTGTCTTTTGACCTGTTTGCCCCATCTGTAAATGTTGACACATGATTTTTTATTTTTTTTTTCTTTCTCCGGTAGGTAATAAACTGACCTTGGAAACACGGCCATCCCAAAAAGGCATCGACATTCGCCAAGAGCTGCTGAAGTTTCACTCCACATTTTATTCTTCCAACCTGATGGGACTTTGTGTTCTTGGAAGAGGTAAGTCAGTTTACACAATCACCTTGCTAGAGAATCATCCTTCTGTTGCGTGTGATGGATTTATTCAGTAAAGGGTTTGACAAATCAAACTATTTTGTTAAACAACTGGTAACATAAAAGTGACTAGCCTAAAGGATTTAACGCCTCTGAAATTTCTTTGAATAAAAAACCAAATGTAAAACCCTGTTCTTCAGACCAAGACCATGCTATTATGTGATCTTTTATTATTATATCCTTTTAACTTTCTCACTACGCTCTTAATCATTAAAATTTTTATAACCTAATAAATCAGCTTAATATTTGATGTGAATCTTGCCATGAAATAGCCTGAGAAGCTGATATGGCAATAAACCCAAATACAAACAAACAAATCTTTGAATAAAATGAAGTTTCATTAAATTTAAATAACAAAAGTACTTTTTAAAGTCACCTTTCTTTAAAGGTTTCATTAAGAGCAATTAGTTAGTAATAATGATGTGTGTACTCGTGTTATCAGTCAGTTGCAAGTAAGCAAAAGTGATGAGGCAGAAGTTGTTGCAGAGTAAAACATTAGGTGGAGACTTTAAATTACACTTGGGTGAAATTCCATACAGTGGACCCTTGTTTCTCAAACTCGTTTTCCCAAAATCGGGTCATGAACAGAATTTAGGAATGAATTACATCCGCGAACTGAGGTTCCAGGGCAAAAGTTTGTGGACACATGACCTACATCCATGTATGTTCTTCCCCATGTTGTTACCGCAAAAATTGAAGCACAAAATTGTATAGAATGTCACAGTATTACAATTTCCCCCACTTGTACTAAGGGGCCCAAACCTGTTTCAGCATGACTGTGCCCCTTGTACATGAAGCAAATTACTTTATGTTAAAGTCCTTGAGTTGCTCTTACTGATTCCTGACCTCAACCCAACTGAACACTGACTGATGAACCAGAAAGCCGACTGCACCCGAGCCCTCCTCACCTGACATCCGTGTCTTATCTCCCTGTTGCTCTTTTGGGTGTGAATGAGTACAAATCCCCCAAGGCCATGCTCCAAAGTCTCGTAAGTCTTTCCAGGAGAGTGGAGGTTATTATAACAGCAAAGGACCTACTGTTAGCCCTTTGACATTAAATACTTGCTTGGAGCACTGGTGTGTTTTATACTGTATGATTTGGGAATTCTTCCCTTCTTTACTTGCTGGATGACCTCTCCATTGGTGTTTCTGTACCTTATGTTTTACAAACTAAATGCTGCTTTCAAGCACTCATCTAGAAATGGTTCACCTTTCTCCAGAGAGGCGGCTTTGCTTCACTGATGTGGAAAGTACTTTTTTTTTTTTTTAAACATCAACTTTTTTTTCTTTATAGCTGTTCTAAACTTTTATTTTTATTTTTAAATGAAATGCTGGCATGTTTCTGCTGTAGTAATGACGTGTTTTGTGTATGATGTATTAACCTTATTGTGGAGGCCTCTAACAACTTTTCCTTGCTTTGAGTGAATACAATATTTGTTTTTGGAAAAAAACGTCAATTCAGACAGACGTAACCTTAAGCTGTAACGAACCTTTCCTTGTGTTCTGTCAACTTTTAAGTCTCTTTTAGGCATTTTCATGGGTTTGTCAGTGATTTGGTTGTGTGGGGACAGCAGTACTGTAAATGTAATTTTTTTATTCTTCGTCTTGGAGGGAATTTTTTGCTTGTTTTTTTTTCTTTTCCTAGTAAAAGCAACTGTTGTTAAAACCGTATTTCCATATAAAAGCACTAGGTATAATTAGGCCTGTGAGCAAACATAACTAAGGAAAGTTATTATTGTTTGAAATATTTTTGTGAGAATGTAAAAAGACAAGTGTGAATAGTGTCTTGGTGCAACAGTGCAAACCAATTGAAGAAAGAGTAGCCTTGTACTCGAGTTCTGTATTTAAAAAAAAAAAAAAAAAAAAAATTCATTAAACATGACTGTTGACAAAAGTTGACTTTTGACCCTTTCTTTCCCTTTCCTCCTTGTCAGAATCTCTTGACGAATTGACAACTATGGTCATCAAACTCTTTGGAGAGGTGGAGAACAAATCTGTGCCTATCCCAGAATTTCCACAGCATCCTTTCCAGGAGGAGCATCTTAGGGTGAGGCACAGACGATGACATTTACCACAAGCCACTAGCTATTTATATTATTTCTTTATTTATTATTTAATTTCTCTTGTTTTTTTTTTTTTTTTTTTTTGTACACAATTTTACAATAAGTATTTTATTTTTGCTTTGTTCTAAGTGTCGTGTGTGGTTCTTCTTTTTTTTTTTTTTTTTTCTCCTCCTCCCCCCTTTAGCAATTTTACAAGGTCGTGCCCATTAAGGACATCCGGAACCTGTATGTGACTTTCCCGATCCCCGACCTGCAAAAGTACTACAAATCAAACCCTGGTCATTATTTAGGCCACTTGATAGGACATGAGGGTCCAGGGAGCCTGCTGTCTGAACTGAAAGCTAAAGGTGAGGGTTCTGCAAGAAATTTACCATCATGGAGTTAGAAAGTGACCCCAAACTTTTCAACGTGTGTGTATATTATATATGTGTGTGTGTGTGTGTGTGTTCATGTCTTTGTTTCAGGTTGGGTAAATACTTTAGTTGGAGGCCAGAAAGAGGGAGCCAAAGGGTTCATGTTCTTCATCATTAATGTGGATTTAACCGAAGAAGGACTGTGTAAGCACTGCGATTATTATTGCGATATTTCAAACATCTTTCTATTTCCCCAAGTGTGTGGCTGTGTACATATACTTTTATATGGTGGTGTTCAGTTAAATTTACAGGAACCCTTTATAAGTCATAGATAAGAGTTTCTTGGTTTCCTCATCTGTGATGTGCTTTGATTTCAGTGCATGTGGAGGACATCATCTTTCACATGTTCCAGTATATTCAGAAGCTACGCACAGAGGGTCCTCAGGAGTGGGTTTTCCAGGAATGCAAGGTTGGCCATGGATTTTAAATATCATGGAACGTCATCGTGTGCTTCTGTTCTATGTGAATTCGACATTCATCCAAACGATTTTCCAGTTGACTCCAATTTGTGTTTTTATTTATTACAATTTTTTACAGGGCTGCACCTAATGATTAATTGTTTATACCGATAAGTCTGAATTATTTTGGTTGGATCATTAATCCTTTCATCTCGTCAGTAATTAATAACCATAAATTTGATCTGGAATCTTTTAAACATTTAGTCAAGCATTTTCTCCCAAAAAAATAATTCATGCATAAAAGAAAAATAGTGCCAAGAATTAAGTCCCTGTGGGTGTACATACAGTGATAAAATGTATGTAGAAAAATCTTGTTGATGATGAAAAAAAAAGACAAAATAAAATTAACATTTTACCATTTCAACCTATGAATGATATCGGCTGTGTATATCAGCTCGCCGATGTATTGGAAAGTGGCCGAGAATTCAATTCAATTCAGTTTTATTTGTATAGCGCTTTTAACAATTGACATTGTCTCAAAGCAGCTTTACACAATCAAAAGAATTATTTAAGTTTGTATGGAATGTGTATGAATCAAAATGTTCAGATAGTCCCTGGTGAACAAGCCCGAGGGCGACAGTGGCAAGGAAAAACTCCCTGCGATGGTAATAGGAAGAAACCTTGAGAGGAACCAGACTCGACAGGGAACCCATCCTCATCTGGGTGAAACAGATAGCAGGAAATGATCTGCATTTATACAGTGTTAGGTTCAGCTATAATAGTTGATGTTAATTGATGTTATAATAGTTGATGTAAAATGGAGTCCAGTAGTTATTCGAGACTCAGATAGAAACTTGTAGAAAGTTCCAGTCCTGAACTATCGAATTGTCAAGTCCTCAGACAAACAGCTGACAACACCAGTCGAGGCCAGAACCATCTTCTAAGTAGAGAGAATCATCCCCAGACGCCAGGCGCATCCTAAAGAGACACACGGGGCATCCATGCGACGAGACCTCCAAACAGAAACGGGGCACCAGGATGGATCAGACAGGTCCGGAGGGCAGAGGGAGTCTGGATCACTGGCAGCTCAGGAACCACATGTGTAGCTCGACAGAGAGAGAGAGAGAAAGAGAGAGAGTGAAAGGGGGAGACGGGGAGAGAGGAAAGAGAAAGAGGGGGAGGAAGAGGAGAGATTGCAATTAGGTATGGTCACAGTCACAATGTATAATGTGAATGTATATTTACTGTAGAGTGCAAGCAGGGACTCCGGCAGGACTAACTATGACAGCATAACTAAAAGGGAGAGCCAGAAGGAAACACAAACATGAGGGCTCCCTGAGATGTACGTAAAGCAAACAATCACCTCACCGTCAACAAACCTGAGTGATCAAATGAGACTGAGGAAGACAGCATCTAAACATACCAGTTCACCATAATACTCTACGTCCATGAGTCCCCCAGATCTGCTCCTTTACCTTATGGCAAATCTATTTATAAAAATGCTTGGCTAAATAAATAGGTTTTGAGCCTAGACTTAAACACTGAGATTGTGTCTGAGTCCCGAACACTATTTGGAAGACTATTCCATAATTTTGGGGCTTTGTAAGAAAAAGCTCTGCCCCCAGCTGTAGTTTTCATAATACGCGGTACTGACAAGCAGCCTGCATCCTTTCCAGAGAATCTGCTCTGGAAATTTTTCTGCGGCAACTGCTGGGCACTGAAGCCCACCAACACTCGGACTAAATCCACTCTTAATTGACAACTATTATTGACATAATCGATTATGTTGACATGTCGTCGTAGCCCTACTTTCTCATGACTCCGAGGGTTAAGTTATACTGTACTGTTATACTTCACCTCAACTCACCACCAACTATAAACAATCGTCTGTAGTTACGCATGTGACTGGTTCTGTGAATACTGTATAATGTTCCTGTCTTTTAGTCTTGTACACCTTCCCTAGGTTTAATCATACAAGGGTTCTGAACTGCAGTAACTAAGTAACTGATTTATTTTTAGGCAGTTTAAAAACATACAAAAGCCAGTGACAAAAGTCATGTTTTCACGTTTTATATGCAAAAAAAATTTGTATAAATCATTCCTAAAAAATACGTCATCAAATAAATCGGGGTCTCTGTGAGCGAATAGAGTGAATGTGGATGTACCTAATGTTTAATTCAAAGTTTTTAAGTTCTAGTGACTGGTGTGGTGAAAGTCATTGACTTTTTATTTTTACCTTTTTAACAGTCAAGTAGAGTAATTAAAGTTTAAAGTTAGGTTAATGATACAGTTTTATAAATGTCTCCTAAATGCCTTCATGTATACTTTTGCCTGTGTGCAGGATTTGAACACCGTGGCCTTTAGATTCAAGGATAAGGAACGCCCACGTGGATACACATCTAAAGTAGCTGGACTCTTGCACGTAGGTTCCCTCTTCCGCTTTCAAGCAGTCCCATGTTTAATTGATCATCAACACTGGCATGTTCAGCCAGTTATGGTGTCTACTTTTACTACTTGGGCCAAGATTAGCTCAGTGGTTAAGGTACTGGACTACGGTTTCGGAAGATCCCAGGTTCAAACCCCACAACCACCGAGTTGCCACTGTTGGGCCCTTGAGCAAGGCCCTTAACCCTCAACTGCTCAGATGTGTAATGTGATGAAAAAAAAAATTAAGTCGCTCTGGATAAGTGCGTCTGCCAAGTGCCTAAATGTACTTGCTGTTTTTTTTTTCCCTCGTTATTTTATTTCTCTTATTGTCTGTTGACCAGCTGTTTTAAGTCGAGCAGTTAATTGTATTTCTTGTTTCTGTATGCAGTTTCTAAAATAACTTGTAGTGACCTCTACAGTACTTCAGTGCTTTAACATGGTATTAATGGTCCATCGAAACTGTATCGATTGATTATTTTGGTGGAATCATATAGTTAAGTGTGTTTTGAGAATTATTGATTTAGTTGAGAATCAGCATTGCAGTCATTCTTAATCCTGTTAATTCATACATATTTACACATTTCTTCCAGTATTATCCATTGGAGGAGGTACTTGCAGCAGAGTACATGTTGGAGGATTTCAGACCAGACCTTATAGAGATGGTGCTTGATAAGCTGAGACCAGAGAATGTCAGGTGACTCAATAATGTGTTCATATTGTTTTCTTGACAGCATTAATTCTTTAAGACCTGTGGGAGCACCGGCGATCTCATTTGCATATCTCAATTTAAGTGGCAATAGCATCATAACAAAAAAAAAGGAATATAGCCTTTTTTAGGGATTAAAAAAAAAAAACAGCTTTTAACATTTATAGCAAAACCTCCAATACCTTTTTCCCCAACGCACATGCGGCAATTGCTTAAATACAGGGAGTTTTACGATTTGCGTCAGTTATGAATTTTCACAGATGCGCACAGAACCACAGAAAAAAAAGTCACGGAAGTAGCTCACTTGTACAAAAAAATAGACACTGTAGTTCACCAATATTTATAATTCTATACAATCTTTTCAGTGTGTATGAAATGTACAAAATGTCCGATATAATGTGTGTGTGTGTGTGTGTGTGTGTGTGTGTGTGTGTGTGTATTGCGGGAGAAATGAGTCTGCCTCTCTGGTTTCAGTGAATCAGTCCGGAAGCACGATGATAGAAAATGTCTGTCCTGTAAAGCTGTTCTGAGGGTGAATAATCCTAACTTTGGAAAATCTTCAACAAAACAGAGGTCACAGCCCAATATAGTGGAAAACAGCTCTGAGACAAAATGGCGCCCGCGATTCCCCACACAATTTAACAGCAATTTAGAAAATACTGTTACGTTTGGCATGTGAGATCTATTTCTTGAGGCGTGGTTACAGCTTTTGGCCACATGATGGCAGTGTGTGGAAAAGGGGCAGATTTAGTCAAGTGGCTTGGTTTGCTTTATATTGTATATTCATGTCAAAAGTGTATGTCTTGTATTGTCTGACTTGAGAACAAATCGGACTTACAAATGCGCTCTCAGGACGGTACTCGTTTGTAGGTCGGGGACTACCTGTATGCGTTTCCCACAAAAGCACCAAAAAGCCATTGCGCATCATTTTATTCATGATTTAAAAATTTTTTACGTATGCTTATACATCATGTGGCATGCAATAGCGATCTGCTTACAAAATAGAGTACACAGCCCGCGAGATGTCTCATCGGTAACACACATCGACCAGGAGGATGACTTGTCCGGCTGCTCATCAGTTCCAGAATGCTTGTGTTTCGAATACTTGTGTGTTCCTCTTAGTTTCGTCCTCATACTGAACATTTTTATAAGAATAACAACAGTTTGTAAAAATGAGTATATTTCACCAAGTTAAATGTATTAAAAATACATTTTGTGGAGTTTTACAGCATTTCTTTTACATTTGACAAGTTTGAGGTTGACATTTGTGGCACTTTACTCAAGAATGTCTATATTCTTGAAGGTGAGGGTGTAAAGATTAATGTGTGACGTAAGAATGCTTCAACTTTAAAAAAAAAAAACCTCACAAAAGATACGTTCTGGTGGAATTCTTCTTCTATGGACGGTCTTGGCTGAACAGCAGTCCTTAGCTGAACCCTACCACATCATTGCTTCCTTCAGCTTGTCTTGTGGAAGTAAGCCTGATACGCTATATGTGAAAAATATTAGATTTATTTCTGGGGCACAATTCTTGTCCTGAGAACTAAGTCAGGCAAAATTGCTTCTGCCTCTTAGGGAGCAATTTGAGTTTGCCCAGACTTTGGACAAACGACTTGCCTTGCATCAAAGAAGATCCTTCATGTTTGAACTCTTTTATTCTGAATGTCGTTGAATTGTTTTTCTTCTTGCGTAGTTGCTTCAGGCCAAAATAATACTGTCTGGTTATTGCCTTGAATTTGCTGCAGCGATTTTTGAAAAGGAAACGGCTTTTCTTATCTAACTTTTCTTGACATGTGGGTGCCTTATGAATTCTTCTGAAGTTTCAGAATGAAGCTGATCATGGTGAGAATCAAAATATGGCCGTGTCTTCATCATTGTATGCATCTCAACTTTTTTCTTTTTTTTTTTTTATATATTATTTTGATCTAAATCTAAATTTTCTCAATTTAAGCTTTTCACAAGCTACACGGATTGTAGTTGAAACTAAGGTATTGCAACCCTATAAACCAGCCTATCCTAGCCCATGCTCTATACAGGAAACGCTTTTATACATCTGCTTGTCATCAGTTAAAGTTGATGAACTTGCACACAATTAGCCTGCAGTCTGTACGGTTTAATTGCACTTTCCAGGTTTATGATAGAAACAGAGTGTCGTGTAGAAAGGCGAGTTTGTCTGGAAAGCCACTTGTGTGTGTAAATGACTCACCCCAGGCTCCTGGATTGTTTTTTCAGCCATGTTTATTATAAGGCAGCCTTGATGATTTTGGTTTCCTAGGCTTCCCTGAATTATGCTATTCTTAATGGAAGTCTTGTGAAAGTTGCGCAGTGTTAGAAACCCATTCTAATAGGGTAACCCTATAACATATAGGCAGGTTGCTTATTGGAAATTAATCACTGTTGTCATTTAAATATGAAAACGATTGAGTTCCAAGCTTTTTATTTTTCCAGTAGACGGTAGAGGGGGCTTTCGACTTGCCTTTGGAGTGAAATGATCTCTGCTCAGGTCTAGAGACATCGACTATTTTGGGCTCTGTTATTCAGATGATTGATTTTGGTGACTCAGAATAGCGGTCATTGTTCTGAAAGTCCTCCATCGATCAGCGAAACACCGATTGCCCTGCTGGTGCATTTCCGTCTAGATAGAGCATCGATCCCTGTCCTGGTGTACTCCAGATTGAAGGTTCACTGGAAACTTAAGCTTCCCACATGTAATGTAATAATCCTGATTCTGAGAGCCACTTACTATAGAGAAGATTTGCTAAAAGCGGATTTCTGCAGCCTGGTTCCTCCAGGGAGGCTGTGAGAGATGGGAAGTGTCAGTATCTGTAAACTGAGAGTGGGCTGATTGTAACAAGTTCCCCCCCCCCCCCCCCCAATGTTTGTCTATTCCTTTTCCTCTTCAGGGTCGCCGTGGTCTCCAAGTCATTTGAAGGACGGACTGATAAGACTGAAGAGTGGTATGGAACACAGTACAAGCAGGAATCTATATCTGATGAGGCCATTAAGGTGAGACACTCTTGGGTTGATATTGGGATTAGTTAAACTTGATCGGCAAATTTGTTATATTGTGTACTCATCGCTATATTTCAATTACAAACCATTTTTATAGGTTCACCACCTCAGGCTTTTTCCCTACATGTGGATGAGTAGCCTTTTGGGTAGTGATTAGTTTTGTATAGCTTACTGCCAGGTTGTGTTTTATGTACCTTCTGAAAGGTTATAATAGGGATTGGAATCACCAGTGAGACCACCCGATACGATATCATGATACATAAGTGCCGTTTCAGTTAATATTCCAAGCATCAAAAATTTATAAATATCCTGAGTCAATGTAAGACCTTAAAGCTTATAAATAAGTTGTCATAACTCGAAGTTTTGTATTTTATCTTTATTCAACTGCTTTACAACTGAATTGAACATGAGTAATGAAATGTAGCCCATTTCTTACAGCATTAGTAAGGGCAGCATTTAAACAATACAAAATTGCTTAAAATACAAGAGTTTAACGGTCAACTTGAAATAAAATTAAAACCTACATTTTTATTGAGTTTGTTGAACGCATATCGTCTACCATCATTATTGATTGTAAACAAATTTGGCAAATAAGTCACTCCTTCTTTCCACAAGGTATTCCGATGTAGGAATATTTTAAAGTGAGCCACCTGTAGGATTATAAAGCCATTGCAACATTTTACCCCCTCAAACACCTCCAAAGTAGCTTCCCACAGCTGGGGGCCTAGAGAGGGCTGATTGGCTGAACTCTCTCGACGGGGTGGGGTAGGAGGCACTCGCCCCCAACAGTGTGTGAGCAGTTCGAAAAGATACGGTTGACTGGCATCACATGGTTTAAAAAAAAAAATAAAATAAAAAATATCTATCTGTCTATCTATCTATGAATGAGAGAGATAGAGAGAGAGAGAGATATATATATATATATATTAGGGCTGCACGATATTAGGAAGATATGCGATATTGTGACAGAATGAAGTATAAAGATATATATAAAGATATAAGCGGGTATAAACATAGTAAGGGCCCATCTGATTGGTCAAATTTGGACACACAAATGCTTGGCAAATAAAGTATTTATCGCAACTCCTTGCGATATGGTTATTGCGCATGCCATTATCGCGATAACGATATTTTTTCGATATATCGTGCAGCCCTAATATATAAATATATATATAGGATAAATGTATTTTTCCCCACCTGTATCTAGATTGTAAAAAAATATATATATCCTCAGTATAAGTATTAACAGTAGAATATGGAAGATATTTTTAAACCTTATTCTGTAATATTTCACATTTTTCAAGTGTCCATATATTCAGTATACTTTAATGTTTAATATAGTATCACAGAATCCCCACTTTGTGATTTTATCATTCTGTTTCAGAACTGGCAAAATGCTGACCTCAATGGAAAGTTCAAACTCCCAATGAAGAACGAGTTCATCCCCACCAACTTTGAAATCTACCCTCTCGAGAAGGACTCCCCATCCTATCCCACACTGATCAAGGTGTGTCTTTACTCTGCTTTCCAAAACCTTTTTTTGTTGTTGTTTTTTTCTCATATAACTGACTGTTTCACATGTTTCACTTGCATATAAATCCTGACTATGTATCTTGTGCAGTGAGTATCTTCTGTCGGCTACAGAGCACCTGATCTGTGAATGTGTTTTCTTTCTATAGGATACAGCGATGAGTAAAGTGTGGTTCAAGCAGGATGATAAATTCTTCCTGCCCAAAGCTTGTCTAAACTTTGAATTCTTTAGGTAAGGTCTTGAAGTGAATAGCTCGTTGGGATAACAGACGTCAGACATTTATTGTTAATTTATTTACTGTACTATTGTCATTGCATGCTAGAGGTGCTGCTTGGCTTCACTAAAGTATTTGGGTTGTGGGATTTCTTAATTCTGAAGGGGAGACATCTATGTCATTGCCATTTTATCTGTATTACCCTTATTACCCCTTGAGGGGGGTGAAAACTGCCCTGGGCCTCTTAGAGAATTTCTAATCTCTTTATCACATACTTCAACTAAAATGCAGCTTCTTGTATGTTGTTTCTTCTTCCTTTTTTATTCTTTTTATAACTCTTTGTACAGTTTCTTAGTTACAGGTGTTATGGCATCACTGCGAGTCTGAAATAAAAAAAAAAAAAAGAATCTTGTGAACTGCCTTTTTAAAAAAAAAACATTTTTTAAACTAGAGTATCAGTGACGCACATGCTCTACGATACAAGTCTAATGTTTTGATTGATCACTGCCGTTGTCTCCACAGCCCCTTTGCGTATGTGGACCCGTTGCACTGTAACATGGCATATTTGTACCTTGAACTTCTTAAGGACTCCCTCAACGAGTATGCATATGCAGCCGAGCTAGCTGGCTTGAACTATGATCTCCAAAATACCATCTATGGGATGTATGTAAGTATCCAAATCACCCTCGTGTAACCGCTCTCATCGTGCATCCCGCTCCATGACTACCCTACCACCGTTATGCTACCCAGCTGCGCAAAGCAATCTGCTTCTTCGCTCTTCTCATTAAAGCGCTGTCCAGAAGGCCCAGATGGTGGTTTGGAAGTTTATGTACTATAAGAAGCCAGCAGGTGTTTTCAGTGTTTGAGATCTGAATCTCTGATGGAATTCCCATTTAGTTGACCGCTCGTGGGTGACTTAATCCGATTATACAAATAGTTGTTTTAATCCGATTTCACAGTGTGGAGAGGTCACATTTTTCCATTAAAAATACTGTATTAGCACTGACGTATTAAAATCGGACCAGTATTAACCATTTAATGTGCGGGTTAATCTAGCTAATTTAGCTAACTCTACTGATTTAGCAAAACATTCCTTTTTTATTTATTTATTTATTTAAGGTTCGGTTTTTGTTCTGGTGAGAAAAATCTGGTGAGAGTGAAAAATGGATGTGCTAAATGTTCCTTGTCTCGAGATACCAAGCTGGCAACCTTTTTACATTGCCAGAAGGACATGAGGGCGTTTTCTAAAGTGCATATTAATATATGTTTCACACCCACTTTACCTCATGAAGGGTTTATTAACTGGTTTAATGAGTTACCTATTAATCTGATAATTGAATCATGTGTGTTTGAGGCAGGCAAACCATTAAAATATGCCGGACTGGAAGTACTCCAGAACCATTCCTTGTTGCTGGCGTGGAAGGTAGTTTCTGCATCCGCCCTTGTTGGCTCTGCCGGTTTTGAGGCTGCATATACATACTCTTAGAGAATTTTTTTTCTCCCCCCTCCTTTTGTCTCTTCTCCTGTTTTCACTGTCATTTGTGTCTTTTTGTTTTGACAGATTTCTTTTCCAACAAACATACTTTTTTTTTGTTTGTTTGTTTTTTCTTTTTCCCTTGTTAGTCGCTACCTATACACAGATCCCCTGCACTGCAACATGACGTACCTGTTTCTCAGGTTGTTGAAGGATGATTTAAAAGAGTATACATATGCAGCCAGACTGGCAGGGCTGAGCTATGGCATAGCTTCAGGAATGAATGCCATCGTTGTAAGTATGGCACGGCAACTAACCCATCATGTGTGGCAGGGGAAAGGTGTAGGGATGCTTGAGGCTTTGGTAGTGTGCTAAACTGGTTTTCCAAATCCTTTGCTTATATTCTTGTCGGTGTGTGAAAGGTAAGTAGTGAAACCCTAACCGTCTGCACTAGCTGAGTGGCTAACGTGGCCCTTCTTGCTTAAACTCCTGTTCCATTGTATGATGTGACCGTCTATCTTAGTTTCACACAGTGGTGTATAGCCTCTTTAAGACAGCATGCAGGGAAATCCATTTTCATTTCAATACTCATTTTCTAAAACCTCTCCAACCAGACCATGTTCATTTACTTAATTGTTGTCACCTGCACATCAGCTGCCATATTGTTGTATTTACTGCTGTTGGGAGTCCTTAGAATAGGTGACGTATTATGTGATTGTGTAATGTTTACGATGGCCATTTAATATTCTAATTCGTGGCTATGACGAGCAAGATGCAAGTTTGTCTGTCGATATTATCCAATAAAAGTTTTTAGTATACACTAATATTCATATATTTCATATCATTCACATGTTCTTTTTTTATGTTTAAGTTACTTGAGCTGCTTAGTTCATGATTTATATTTGTTTTTATTTTGGCCCTGACTTTTTTTTGGT
Organism: Channallabes apus; assembly: GCA_030522415.1. Lineage (NCBI taxonomy): Eukaryota > Metazoa > Chordata > Actinopteri > Siluriformes > Clariidae > Channallabes > Channallabes apus. The sequence goes on along the minus strand of CM060118.1, from coordinate 13,443,530 downwards.
GCTAAACACCTGTAGAACACACGGGCTCATTAATTTTCTTTTATTTATTTGTAAAATTACTCTGAATTTGTCATCATGCTTTTGAGCCTAAACACAATAATCACATTTTATTAGTGAGCAATAGTTCATCGTGCTGATTTACTAGCCAGTAATTTTAACAGGAACACCTGTACCCTTGTTCGTTCATGAGCAGCTAATGGCATACAATCATACAGATACGTGAAGATCTTCAGGTAAATTTCATGTCAAACCTTTATAACAGGGAAAAATGTGATCTCTTCATGGCTGTTGGATAATCTTGTTTCGGGTGTTTCAGAAACTGCTGAGCTCAAATAAGAGTCTTTAGCGCAGAGGTGTTCAAATGCAGGTCTGCATGGCCAGTGTCCAGCACAGCTTGGAGATTTTTCTGCTCAAGCTCAGCGAATTCAACTAATCTTTTAAGTGCCAGGCTAAGTGTGTGTCAGGTGCTGGTGAATTACAAACTGTGCTGGACACCGGCCCTCCAAGACTGGATGTGGACAGCCCTGTTTTAGAGTGTGCATAAAATGGTGCAACAAACAACATTCAGATAGTAGTTTAGTTTGCTCAAGTGGGAATGCCAGGCACACTGAAGCTGTCTGGGTGTAGGCCCACAGTTTTCTCAATCTTTTGCCCAGTTTGGGTGTCCACTGAAGATTCAGATGTGGTGGTCTGCCGTAGCTCATCTGCTGTAAGCACTGGCATGTTGTGCTTCTTGAGAGACTTTTCTTTTTACCATGAGTTGTCACCAAGTGTGATTAAGTTACTGTAGGCTTCCTGTCAGCTCAAACCAGTCTGGCGATTCTCCTCTGACCTCCCTCAGCAACTCTCTTCCTCACAAACGATCATCGGATGATAGTTGCTTGTTGAATTTATTTTTTTTTGCACCATTCTGCGTACACTCTACTGGTACTCTATTAATACAGTGGTGTGAAAAACTATTTGCCCCCTTCCTGATTTCTTATTCTTTTGCATGTTTGTCACACTTAAATGTTTCTGCTCATCAAAAACTGTTAACTATTAGTCAAAGATAACATAATTGAACACAAAATGCAGTTTTTAAATGAAGGTTTATGTTATTAAGGGAGAAAAAAAAACTCCAAATCTACATGGCCCTGTGTGAAAAAGTGATTGCCCCCCTTGTTAAAAAATAACTTAACTGTGGTTTATCACACCTGAGTTCAATTTCTGTAGTCACCCCCAGGCCTGATTAATGCCACACCTGTTTCAATCAAGAAATCACTTAAATAGGGGCTACCTGACACAGAGAAGTAGACCAAAAGCACCTCAAAAGCCAGACATCATGCCAAGATCCAAAGAAATTCAGGAACAAATGAGAACAAAAGTAATTGAGATCTATCAGTCTGGTAAAGGTTATAAAGCCATTTCTAAAGCTTTGGGACTCCGGCGAACCACAGTGGAGCCATTATCCACAAATGGCAAAAACATGGAACAGTGGTGAACCTTCCCAGGAGTGGCCGGCCGACCAAAATGACCCCAAGAGCGCAGAGACGACTCATCCGAGAGGCCACAAAAGACCCCAGGACAACATCTAAAGAACTGCAGGCCTCACTTGCTTCAATTAAGGTCAGTGTTCACGACTCCACCATAAGAAAGAGACTGGGCAAAAACGGCCTGCATGGCAGATTTCCAAGGCGCAAACCACTTTTAAGCAAAAAGAACATTAATGCTTGTCTCAATTTTGCTAAAAAACATCTCAATGATTGCCAAGACTTTTGGGAAAATACCTTGTGGACCGACGAGACAAAATTTGAACTTTTTGGAAGGTGCGTGTCCCGTTACATCTGGCGTAAAAGTAACACAGCATTTCAGAAAAAGAACATCATACTAACAGTAAAATATGGTGGTGGTAGTGTGATGGTCTGGGGTTGTTTTGCTGCTTCAGGACCTGGAAGGCTTGCTGTGATAGATGGAACCATGAATTCTACTGTCTACCAAAAAATCCTGAAGGAGAATGTCCGGCCATCTGTTCGTCAACTGAAGCTGAAGTGATCTTGGGTGCTGCAGCAGGACAATGACCCAAAACACACCAGCAAATCCACCTCTGAATGGCTGAAGAAAAACCAAATGAAGACTTTGGAGTGGCCTAGTCAAAGTCCTGACCTGAATCCTATTGAGATGTTGGGGCATGACCTTAAAAAGGCGGTTCATGCTAGAAAACCCTCAAATAAAGCTGAATTACAACAATTCTGCAAAGATGAGTGGGCCAAAATTCCTCCAGAGCGCTGTAAAAGACTCGTTTCAAGTTATCGCAAACGCTTGATTGCAGTTATTGCTGCTAAGGGCGGCCCAACCAGTTATTAGGTTCAGGGGGCAATTACTTTTTCACACAGGGCCATGTAGGTTTGGATTTTTTTTCTCCCTAAATAATAAAACCCCTCATTTAAAAACTGCATTTTGTGTTTACTTGTGTTATGTTTGACTAATAGTTAAATGTTTTTGATGATCAGAAACATTTTGTGTGACAAACATGCAAAAGAATAAGAAATCAGGAGGGGGGCAAATAGTTTTTCACACCACTGTATATCAGTACTAATAACACCCAAGATCTGTTTTGATAAGCTTTTAAGAAACAGCCACCTGAGTGCTTATATACTGTACATTTGGGTTGTGGTCAGATCATTGCTTTCCTGTGGTGTTCATGGGTTTTCATCACAGTGGTATTCATCAGGCTGATGTAGAATTTCTTGAAGTTAATTTTATTCTCACAGTTGAGCGCATGGAAGTGTGAGCAGAGCTTCTCTTGGTAATCAGTAATAAGGGAAGCTCTGCTCACAGTTCCATTTGTGCTCATGATGGTTGTTGGTTTGAACCCATGATTGTAGGAGTTGTAGAATATTCTCTTCTAGTAACTTTCTTTCTTGATTAACGGGCAATCTAACACACTAACTCCGCATATATAACTATGCAGACTACTGTAATACAGTTGCAGTAATGTTTGCCATGGTAGGCCCAGTGTGTCAGTTTATTAGTACAAGTGATTTCATGTCATGATTTAGCTATAAATTGTTTAGTTTTATTGTCGTGAAATTGCTGAAGTGTAGTTTAAGGGAAGCGAGTTTTGTGCAGCTGAAGAGGAAATGAAGTGAATGGCGTCTGTGTTATGTGACATTTTGCCATCTGGTTGCATTACTTTGTGTTTTGCATGCTTTTCTTTCGCTGCCTTGAATATTCATTATCTCCCGAGTTTTATCGTGTTTGTAATTATAAACGCGTCCCCACTTCCTAAGCAGTTGGTTGATGCCAATTCTTAGCTGTGTGTGAGAGCATATCTCTTGGGTTCCTCCCTATAATGACCGGTTGACATTTTGCTGAACAAAATAATTATTTTCTGGACCGTGTGCCAGACTAGGGCTTGTGTGGGCTCTCCGGCAGCACGGCTAGTTTTACAATAGCAGTGTTCGTCTCGCAGTGCTATACTGAGCAGAGCTCTTATACTTTTTCCTCGTACAAATGCATGCACACATTTGCCTTGGGTGTGAAATATTCTTGCACTAACTATCATACTGTCTCTACTACAGCTTTCGGTAAAGGGCTACAATGACAAGCAGCATATCCTGCTGAAGAAGATAATTGAGAAAATGGCCACGTTTGAGATCGACGAGAAACGTTTCGACATCATCAAGGAGGCGGTAAGAAGGGCTCGCTTCTCCTCCTCCCCATCTCCCCCCCCCCCCAATTTAAACCCCTTCCAATCGGTACAGAACATCAAAAATGCATGTGGTCTGATCTCTGAGTAATATTTATGGCAGACACATATAAGTGGTCTACATAGAAGAACTGCTTATTAGCAAGAAAGATGCAACAGTACATGAATTTTTGAATACATATTGCCCAGTTTGAATTAGCTACCCAAGTTTCCCCATATAATTTGTACCCACGTTTTGTCCTCATGTCGATGTAGTAAACGAGGCATCGCTCAGACAGACTTTGATCCAGACTGAGTGACAGTTTTATCAACCCTGATGTTTTCTGATAAAATAATAATTAATATACCAGCAATCTAGTGCTTTTTTTCTTGAGGTGGGTGTGGCTATACGGTCACTCAACAGAGCCAATTAACGCAATAGTTTCCCCATATATAGACCGTGTGTAGCAGAAGCGTGACACAGCATGCCTAGCTCCAAAAAAAAGGAAAGTAGGCTATGAAAACCGAACCTTCGATGGTGAATGGACAGATCAATGAGTGTTTGATCCTCATACATGTTTCGAAACTGTAGTGATGATGATAAGCAGTCATTTCAAGTGCCAAACACAGGTTGTTGGAGACAAGGGCGTGTAAAATCTCTCAACTGAAAGCAACTAAAGTGCTTTTACCATCATTTACAGCCCAGAACCTTCGTGCAAATGATTCACTAAACATTCGTTAAATAATATTCTGTATTCCATACAAATAACAAGGAAATGTACAAGACCTTCAAAGTTCAACTTGTCTACATGTTTTATGTAGTTACCGAAAAAGTGAAAAATAAATATTGTTGAAATTATGGTAATATTTTAAATTGCTTATTTTATAGACTTAAAATGACTGCATATATAAAGATCTGGGCATCGATAATTTTATCGACCGGACCATCTTAAAATTTAACTCAGGACACGTGGTGTAGACTGTAGTGGAATTTAGTGAACTGAAAAGTCTTTCTAATCTTTTCAGCTTGTACAAAATGAGTACATGAGTTTTGCTGTATTTTTAATGGGATGCTATTTGTTCCATTCGCAGTATATGAGGTCTCTGAATAATTTCCGGGCGGAGCAGCCTCACCAGCATGCCATGTACTACCTGCGGCTACTCATGACCGAGGTGGCCTGGACCAAAGACGAGCTCAAAGAAGCACTGGATGGTGACTTAAACGCATGCACACACACCCACGTCGTCGTTGTGTAAGAATGCTGGCGAGTATGAATCATTGATCTGAATTGCGACGGGAAAATTGAGCTTACAAACTCTGGACAGCCACGTGCCAGTGTGGCTGTTTTTAATTTAGAAGCAGACGTTACACACATCAGCTTAGATTTTTTTTTGTATGGTGGTTCTTCATTTCTCCCTTCTGTTCCTGTTGCTAAGGGCCGTCATGATGTCTGTAGCTCTTAGTCAAGATCGAGTTTCTCCCTCTATTCTGCGCTTCAGTGTCAATTTCTTTATCAGGGTTTTTCCCTCAAGTTAACACCACTATCCATTTTTATTTTCTCTTATTTTTACCTTCTCATTTTTCTTCCCTGGTTATATGATCCTCTCCTTGTCTCTTGTTGATTTACTCATCTTGTGCTACTTGAGTTACTCAGCTCTGTCTGAATGTGGGTCAGACGCTGTATGAATTTAGAGTAGGCCATTCTATACTGTTGTGAATTATGTGCGGCAAAAAAAAATAATTGTTTGCTGATTAGCATGTATTGAGGGATCTGCCGCCATGTGTGTGTGAAGTAATGACACCCTGTTTTTCTGCTATGTCTAGGTAATGTTTGAGAATGGTTCAGTGATTGCAAATGTCATTTATTTTAGATGTCACTCTGTCCCGACTCAAGGCCTTCATACCTCAGCTGTTGTCACGGTTACACATTGAAGCCCTGCTGCACGGCAACATCACCAAACAGGTTGGTTTAAAACCTTTAAAGGTTGACTGTGTGTGAGAGATGAAGGCGGCGGCGGCGGCAGCTTTTCACTGCATTGCAGAAGCTCTCCTGAGATGTGACTGACATGCGGCCACCCTCTGATCCAGATAAATAAATACGTCTTGTGTAGGGTTGCAACTAACGACTATTATAGAAAGTATTTGTATAGCACGAAAACAACCATCAGGTTGACCGAAGTTCTTCACAATATAAACATAAAAATTACAAAGAAATCGTTACACGTATTAAGAACAGCACAAAAAAAACAGTAAAATCGAACAACAGTAAAACTAGTAAAACCACGCTACTGTTTTAAACACCAGGAAGAAAAGATAAGTTCTCAGTTCAACTTTAAAACTGGAAAGATCTGTAACAGATCAGATCTCATAGTCAGATTATTCCACAGTTTTGGGGCAGCCACAGCGACTGCCCGTTCACCCCAACGTTTGCGTTTTGACAACAGTAGTTCCAGCATCAACTAGACGACCTAAATTGATTATCAAAATGATTAAACAAATCAAAAATTCAACAAATGGCCCATCAGGTCTTATCTATCAGCTTTTAAATTAATTTGACATTGTTTTGTGCATGCGCTAACGAACAATGGAGATAATAAAGATAAATACTTCAATAACCAAGGAAAAGCAAAGTAGAAGCAACGAAATATAACTATGAAAAAAAAGTTTAAAGATGGCACGTAGCGATTGTGATTTCAGTTTTCTGAACATTTCAACTTAAGTGTGGTGAAGAACCTGAGCGTGTGGTAATTGGCAGGGAAAAGGACACACCTGAGGAGAATATGGCTATTTCATATGGCACGTGTGTTGCTGTGAGCTGGGGGTGTGCTTCCCCCCCCACCCCACCCCCTCCCCAACCAACCAGCACACAGTCTTTCCCTCCGATTCTAGCGGCTGAGTTGCTCGAGGTTAAGAACAAAATGTTTACACAGTCATGAGATTTTTTTCCCATGAAGGTATTTTGACATTCACTCCTGTAAGCCCGACACCTTCACATCAGAGCCTTCACAGTTTGCGAAGCTCGAAAACGTCATGGACCCAATCGACAATTAAATTTAATGACCGATTTAAGTCGATAACATCGATTAATGGTTGCACGTCTAGTGTTGGGCTTTACTGCCCTGCCCTTTAATCCAAGTACCCCAGCATGCACAACCTGGATGTTTAAATAATTAACAACTCCAGGGTCGCTAATTATAAATCTGCTTTGTTTCCATAGCAATCCAGGTTTATTTCGAGCAGGTTTAGTGCTTTGTGTTAAAAACTGATTTGCCAGGCATTTAGCATTTTATAGAATGGCAATTTTTAATAAACATCTGTCCCAAGTAACAGAAGGTTGAGGTTTATAGAGAAGGAAAACCTAAAATAGTATATGTGTAGTTAGTTTCTGAGTTCTTCATTTGGGTGGTTATTTAAGACAAACAGATGTGTATTTGTATAAGCTGACTTTGATTGAGGTCAGTTACTATGTTTGGATGTTCGGTAGCTTATGAGCAGCTTCTGAATCATTTTCTCCATCTGTGCCTTTTTCTGTAGTCTGCACTCAGTATGATGCAGATGCTGGAGGACACGCTGATTGAGCATGCTCACACCAAGCCCCTCCTCCCCAGCCAGCTGATTCGCTACAGGGAGGTGCAGGTGCCGGATGGTAAGCGCTGGGACGTCTCTCTGCCCCCACGCACATCACACACACTTTTTATAACCTCACAGCAGGACACACACGCAACCTTCGCCCGGATTTCTAGCATTACCGGCTAATGGTTCGACTGTGAAACTTTCACCTCTGAGAGGGGGAAACACAGCTGCATGATACATTACACAGTCAACATCAGCTGGACCACACAATTTTTATTTAATTTTTTTTATTTCCCTTTAGCGCACACATTCTGAATTAAGTATTTTCCAGTTCTTTAACTGTGTTGCACTGGTTTGTGTCAAGAAAAGTGTTCTGTGCAATTATCAAAGAATAAAAATTATTGTGACTGAATAGGTCACTAACATTTCTGACTTTACCAATCAATAAGAGTGACATCTTTTTGGCATTCAGCTATAACTCCTTTTAAATATTCCTTAGTGCTTCTACAGCACATTAAGTGACGCATAATATAACTCAGGTTTTGCTGACCCTGGCAATGCTAAATAAATATTTATTTAATATTTAAATAAAAAAGTTATTTATTTAATCAACCAAGGATGGAAAGAAGTGAGTTTATTCCACCAAAAAAAAAAAACTTACATACACACTGTCTTTATTTACCACGGTATGCGTAATATAAGTATTCAAAGTGTGTGTGTGCACCGCCTCGCTGTAGACCGTGTTCATATCATTGATTCTCAAACACATCCCGGAACCAAGGTCGCTGCATAGTCCTGCGAAAGGAGACGATTTTCTGCTGTAATGCGGGCACGGTTCTTGGCGGATCTTCAGTTGAACACACACTCCTTTAACATTCCCCACAAGTAGGCTTCCGGTGGTGTATGATGGGGGGGGGGGGTTATAGAAGGGAATCATTCTGCCACCTTTTCCAAACTCCGTCTACATTCACAAACACTTCTATATGAGTGGAGATGGTACGTAACTCATGAATACTTTTTCCTCCGTCAAGAGACCCATTTCCAACAACGACTGAACACAACTTCCTTTTCACTACTGGGGACACGTGCAGCTGGAGCTTTGCCACCACTGACAAACGCATAAGCACGCGTTTCAGTACTGTATATTTTGGCACATGCTGTATTTGGGGGGGGATAATCAAACGTGCCTTTGCTGGAACTTGAAATTGTCTTCTTTCCCCATAATTGAAGTGTGAGATGTTTAAATTAGTTTCCAACCTCGTGACATTAGAGATGCTTCCTAAGAACAGAATCCGTTTGCTGTTTAATTAAGCAAAAGTTCATTTATCAACAATGTATAATATGTAAGAGAAACAAAGATTATTTTTTCTTTTTAGAAAAAATTATTTCTTAAATGCAAAAAGCATTTTAGAAAAATAAAAGCAAAAATAAACATTGTCATTATTCACAATACAAGGAATAGCTTATAACCCTGTCTCACCTATGCGGTTTGTCTCACGGTGAGATGCGGTGTTGGCACGCTGACTTTCCACTGACGTTCCGCAAAGTTCTGTAAAGTGGTTCGCAAGCAACTAAACTTTCAGAACTAAAAATTTCAACAATTTCTGTCGTTTTCTCTTCATGGTTTCTCCATCTCTTGGCTCGCTGATATTTTTTATCGCTCCCTTCCATTTTGTAGCCGCACGAGAACGCTCCATCAAATCAATACACTTTAATAAAACTGTTTGTGTCTCCTTCCGCTTTTTGGGTAACGTAAGCACTTCTTCTTTGGTGTTTACTGGCGGCTTGCATCCGGAAGCGCACTTTTTAAAAGCTTGCATTATGTTTTTGCACAATTATTTGTTGACCGCGCGCTTTTGACAATCAATTAAAAGAAGCTTCGAGGCAGAAGAGTTTGCCTCGACAATTTTTTTTTAATCTAATTACTTATTTTTATTTTATTTTATTTTATTTACCTTTATTTAACCAGGCAAGACAGATTAAGAACAGGTTTCTTATTTACAACTGTGGCCTGGCAATGAGTACTTGAATTACTCGAGGAATTGTTTTAGCCATAATCGCATATTTTTTAATGTGCACAAAGTTTTGGAGAATAAACGCCCTAAGTATAACAGAGTTGTACACGCCCACATGCGGGAAGCTGAAATTCTCTAAAGCATTTCTGAAATCCACCCGGTAGCCATGACTAAACCGAGACGTGTTCTATGCTTTCAAAAATGCAACCATCTTATCTTGTGAAATGTCTGACAAGTCGTCGACGTCAAGCCAAGGTCTTTTACACAGACTGGACTTTTTGCTTTTTCAACAGAGAATGCTCTTGTGCTCTTTGAGCCCTAATTTCAGTCTCGTTTCATGTTCCAAATGTGATGCATAAAAGTTATTAGACCTCATTATTTCTGGACCAAGATAGAAAGCTGGTTGTTGTATTAAAACCTGCTTTGGATTCAGGTCCATGATTTGTGTGTCTGTTTTGTATGTGTGTGTTTTGTCGTGGCTCCTTGTCTAAGTCCAGTTCTTTGTGGTTATCAGGTGGCTGGTATGTGTACCAGCAGAGGAACGAGGTCCATAATAACTGCGGTATAGAGATTTACTACCAGACGGACATGCAGACCACGCACGACAACATGCTGCTGGAGCTCTTCTGCCAGATCATCCATGAGCCCTGCTTCAACACCCTGCGCACCAAAGAACAGCTGGGTACGTCTACTCACACATCAGGAACCAGCGGAAAGTTGGAACTAATGTTATTGTTCTGGTGCCATTTGATCTGTAATGTTTGCATGAAAAGCCTCTGAGTGTTAAGATCCTCATTGAGGTTCTCATAATTCATGAATGACGGGGTTATAGTGTTTTGGGAGTGTATTTGGATATATTTAGGTTTTAAACTATAAAAATAGGCACTTTTAGGCATTTTTTTTTTTGGCCACATCCAAAATTGGGGCTGGAAAAATCAGAGGTCAGAACAGCACATGGTACTAGTGCAGTAGATATCGAGTATTTTAGTAATCGAGTATTCTACCAAAAAGTTTATCAATTAATCGAGTAATCGGATTGATTAAATATTTGTAAAATATATAAGAGAAACAGATTAATTGGTTTTCTTTTTAGAAAAATCTACTATTATTTTTTAAATGCATACAGCATTTTATCAAAAAATAAACATTACTATACACAATACAAGTAACAGCTTAAAGTTGACTGAGATGAATTAAGTGCGTTACAGTGCCATATATTCTTATTTCAAAGCCTTTTCTCAGATGCAAAAAAAATGGGTATTTCAAAATAAATATCAAAATGAACTAAGGCAGCACACATTAAAACATTTATATAATTTTATCGCTCCTTTACATTTTGCAGCCCGCACCAGAACGCTCCCTGAAATCAATACACAGCTAAGTGTTTGCATCTCCTTCCGCTTTGTGGGTGACGTAAGCTGCTTCATCTGTTTACTGCGGCTTACATCCGGAAGCGCAGGGTGTCGTGCCAAACAAATAATTGCGCAAAAAACACAACGCAAGCTTTTAATATTAATTAAAAGAAGCTTCGAAGCAGAAGATTTTGCCTCAATTTTTTTGTAATCGGGTTACTCGAGGAATCGTTTCAGCCCTACATGGTACTTTTGCCCAAATCACCTTAGTGGCTTAATGCAGTGTTAGAAAACTGAAAATAAATAAATAAAATAAAAATCAGACAGAAAATTGCCATCTCAATCTGCTTTCTGTTTGGATATGATGGAGGTTTCACAAGCATCATGATGGTCTAAGACAGCTTGTTTGGATAATGAATACTACATTTTTGACTCAGAGACTCAGAAACAGATCATTTTCTTTTTAATTACGTTTGAATTTTTTAAGTAACTTGACAAGACACCAGTTATACATAGTGTGGTATAGTTTTATTTATTATTTTTCTCTTTCCTTTAAGAAATAAAAGCCAGGTGTTCTCAGCTTGATCAAACTCGTACTTGCACAGATGGAACCCGGAATTTCTGCTTGTGTAAATTCTGCACATTTTTTGCTCTGTGTATATATATTTACTCCATCATGACAAGTCCACTGATGCAATCTGCACCGTCCAGCTGTTTCATCCCACTACCTCTGCGTTCTCCAGTATTCCTTTGTGCTCACTCCGTGTTCCTTTCAGGCTACATCGTGTTCAGCGGCCCACGCAGGGCGAACGGCGTGCAGGGGCTTCGTTTCATCATCCAGTCTGAGAAAGCCCCTCACTACCTCGAGTCTCGGGTGGAGGCCTTTCTCAAGACCATGGAGAAGAACGTGGAGGAGATGAGTGACGAAGCCTTCCACAAGCACATCCAGGCCCTCGCCATCCGCCGCCTTGATAAACCTAAGAAGCTGGCGGCGGAGTGCGCCAAGTACTGGGGCGAGATCATATCCCAGCAGTACAACTTCGATAGGGGTGAGTAACACAATTAAAAAGTTTTTTTTTTCCCATCTGTCTTTCTTTTCTCTCAAAGCTGCTTCAGGGTGAATGAACAATTGAACTCCTTAAAGCAAACAGCGCCCATGTTTTAACATAACTCTCCCACACAGATAATATTGAAGTTTCCTATTTGAAGACGTTAACGAAAGACAACATTATGCAGTTCTACAAGGTACGTTTCCTCTCTGATCATTTTATAACGAACACACAAATTTCTCCCTGTGTTAGTCACAAGTAATAATTTATCTCTTATCCCACAACGTGATCTGTGAAGACCAAACCCAAGCAGCTACAGTGTATTTGGTCACACAGTGGTGTGTAGTAGCTGTAAGTTCCAGTTTTTAACCTGCAGAGTCTCTAAAGGGACATGACAGGAAAAAATATAACATACAATATATACAGTACTGAAACTCGTGCCTGCATTACGCCAGCAAATCGTCTCCTTTTGCAGGTAACAGAAAAATCAGAAAATAACTTAATGACACGTCAACATTTTATATATATATATATATATATATATATATATATATATATACACACACACACACACACACACCATGGTGAGAGCAAAAGAGCTCCCTGAGGCCAAGATGCTAAAAGAGGTCACCAAAGATCCTAAAATGTCATCACAGGACCTACAGCAGGCTCTGACAACTGTTGATGTGAAAGAGCATCAGAAAGAGACTGCACAAGTTTAACTTCCATGGGAGGTTTGCAAGGAGGAAACCTTTGCTCTCTATTCCAAAAGTCCTGGCCTGTCATGATTCCCTCTCTGGCAAACTTCTGTCTGGCCTTGATGGTTCTCTTAATGTTCTTTGGGCAGATGAGTCCAAAATTTATTTATTTGGACACCAGAACCGAGGACATGTTTGGCGTAAACCAAAGACGGCCTTCCAGGACAAGAATCTCATACGAACTGTGAAGCATGGAGGCGGAAGCGTGATGGTTTGGGGCTGCTTTGTTGCAGCAGGACCGGTCCAGCTCACCATCATAGAATCCGCCATGAATTCTACTGTGTATCAGAGGGTGCTTGAGGAACATGTAAGAAAAATTAAAGCCGAAGTGGAACTGGACCATGCAACATGACAATGACCCAAAACTACCAGTAAACCAATCAGGAACTGGCTGAAAATGAAGAAATGGAGAGTCCTGTTAAACTCTTCCACATGAAATGGGTCTCATCTTCAGGTTCTATGACTGGCTTGTATTTTATGTGTATTGTTGATCCTAATAACCATCGATGAGACCAAATTCTTCTCCCCATTCGTAACACACACAGCAGAATTTGCTTACAAAGATGAGAACAAACATTACCTTGGTTACAATAACAACGTAATCAGCTCCAGTAACGACAGAAAACCACATTTCTGTAATATTAATAAGATTAGAGTTTAAGAGAGATAATAATTAGTAAAATAAACTGTGCTAGAAAAATAAAAAAAGTACAATGTTTTAAGTCCCGCCTTCATGCAGTAGAATTCCAACCAGTCATAGACGAGACCAAGTGACCGACTATGTGGTTGATGTCCCACACTGTCCTGAGGAAATCTGCTTATAGACTGAACATCTGTGACGTCATCAGGATGATTTTTTTTTTTTTTTATTTCCTAGAGGTGGAAAGCTGTGTAACGTTGATGGTTTTATTTATATGGAACAGGACAGAACAGGTCTTTTGTCCCTCCTCATCTTTTAACACCTCAGCCACAGAGTGATGGAGAAATTATACATTTGTGCTACATTTCTGCTCGTCTTGTGAGATCTCAAACACACGGTTAACAATGTGGTTATATGGAATAATCATTGTAACCAGGGAATATCCTGATTTAGGCTTTTAATCCCATTCTAGCTAATACGGCTATATTCATGGCAAGTCAGGTTTTTATGCGAAATTAAAACTAGATAAGATGTTAAAGATCGATTCTTATTTTAAATTTTATTTATTCATTTTTTTTTTTACTGAACTTTTAAAACAAAATTTGGATTGTTTTAAAAACTTTTTCAAAAGCGATAACAATAAAAGTTCCTCACAAATAAAATGCGTTTGATGGACACGAGTGTTATATGATGAACACTGGTGAATTTTCTCCAGATAGTATTAATGTGTGTAGTTTTTGTGTGTAGTTTGATTCCAACGATTATTAAAAGGAAATGTACGTTTTGTTCGAACGTCAGGATTTATTTCATGTCCCATATTCTGATTGCGGTTTATTTTTGATGTATATATTTAAAAATTGGTTTCAAATCTGTCAGAGGGTTTAGGTTTTGTACTTGATCCAATCATGGTCAAGGTCACAGCAATGCCGAATGTCTGAAATCGGTTTCCTTCGTGAGCCTCTTTCTTGCTTTTAAGTATATTTAAGGTCATTAAGGGTTTTAATAAGGTCATCACAGTGGAGTAGTGGTTAGCACGGTGGCTTTTCATCTCCAGGGACGAGGATTGAATTCCTGCATGGAGTTTGCATGCATGGGTTTTCTCCAACAGTCCACAGACATGCAGCTTCGGTTAATTGGGGACCTTTAAGTTCGTAACAAAGTAATAGACTTGTTTCTAACTCTTCAACTTGCTCTACAGGATCTGTTGTCTATCGACGCTCATAAGAGGCACAAGGTTTCTGTACATGTGCTGTCCAGGGAGATGGACTCCTGTAAGTACCCGCCTACGTTTTTTTTTTTTTTTTTTTATTTATTATCTTGCACAGAGTAATTTATTGCCCATGTGGGGCAACACATAATCAACTCGGATTGCTCAACATCGCCTCGCTTGTTCTAATGCCAGGTCCAGTGGTGGGCGAGTTCCCAGCTCAGAACGACGTCAATCTCGCTCCTGCTCCGTCTCTGCCTCAGGTATAAACACGTAATCAGCGATCAGAATGTGTGTGTTTATAACCGGTGTTCTGTTTCTACAGTGAAAAGACCGTGTTTTGTTTTTTGTTTGTGTTCACAGCCTGTGGTGGTCCAGGACATGACTGAGTTCAAGAGGAGTCTGCCTCTCTTCCCTCTCGCTAAACCTCACATCAACTTCATGGCTGCCAAACTGTGATTTACATACAGAGCATCGCCGGGTTGGACCGAGACACACCGCTCCCCTGAGTTTAGAGCCAGTAACTCCATCTTCTGTCTGCGTGTGTGTGTGTGTGTATATTTGTGTGTGTATGTGTGTGAGAGAGACTTGGCAGAGGTGTTGCAGTGATGAGTCACCATGTTGACTACAGCCTGTTCACCGAGGAGCTGTTTAAAAAAAAAAAAAAAAAAAACAACACCTTCCTTCACTCTCTCACTCACACATGCAGCTGTTTTAGAGAATATAAAAAAAGAAAATAATTTCATTAGTCAGGAATAGTTCATGTAGGTGTCGAGTGCTGACTGCAGGGATGTTTTACTTTTTTTGTTTTGTATGTGTTTGCCTGATGATTAGGAAAGGGTTCAATTATTATACTTTTTTTTTTTTATTTTTGAAATGCTGGAAATATTTTCTTTACGTGCGCTTCTGGAGGGAGCGAGTCAACATTTTAGCAATCGAGACTTCCTGTTTACCCAGAATCTAGGAAATGCACTGATTTATTTGGCCTTTGTGTGCATGTTAAACCTCATCACTTTTTCCTTTGCTTAGATTTACTTCTAAAACATGCTTTTTTTTTTTTTTTTTTTTTTTACTCTATTTATTAATTTTACAAATAGATTAAGGGACAAAGTTTCAGAATTTTTCAATTGTTACTCTGCCAGGGTGCATATTATCCGTTCTTTAATCCCCCACCCCCCACCCCCGCTTCGTTGCTCCAGCGGCCCTTTAACATCCCCCGTAGGGTAACGTGCGAGATGGACATTTAAAGGATACGGCTTTAGAAACACTACAAATAGCGCACATCGTCTACGCTACGAGATTTTCCGCTTCGCAGTCAGGTATCGAAAACTGGAGAATCCTGATAATTCTAACCCCCTTTTTTTTTTTTTTTTAAACACTTAAGACTTTTGCTAGGGTTGAAAAGTATACAAATGCTGACTTTGTAGTTATCAGATTTTGGGTAAAGAGAAAACATGTTTAGTTGCTAGAATGTTGAACTATTCAATCCATTCACCCAAAACTCTCATCACTTTGAGTTTGAACATGCTCATGCAACAAGCTGTCTACACATATATAGTTTCTGTACCAGAAATATTTTGGCCTTAAGTGAAAAATGAAACTATTTTAAATTTAATGAAGAGGTTTTTAAAGGGGGAAAAAATCTGGTATTTTATTTTAGCTAGTTAAATGTTCTGGAGGAGCTGTTTTAGGCTACTGAATAGAGACGGGCGTGAAACAGATTAATCAGGCTGCTTTATTATAAAGGATCATACTCAAAGTGATTGTTCTGGCTTATTTTATTTGAAGTTGAAGAACTTTAATAAATCATTTTTAAATATATTTTTCATTTTGTTATGTTTCTTTGGGGGGGGGAAAAACAAGCATACGTTTTAGTGATCTGATGAGATTAAGTTTAAGTCATGGTTTCCACCTGTAGTCGGTGTGTTTTCATTATATTTATATTGGCTCGGGGGAGGAAGAAAAAAAAAAAAAAAAGCACTAACTGGCTGTAGGTTTGAGTTTAGAGTTTAGAGAGTCGTGAGGCTCGACTGTGAATATAGAAGCTCATCATCACGCCCATTGTGTGAATTAATCTGAACCTGTTTTTTTTTTTTTTTTTTTTTTTTTGCTGGAACTAAAAATATGCACATCATGTCGAGCAATATCACACAAGGCCGCCTGCGCCGATGCTGCATGTGCTGCGAGGTCTCGTTCGGGTTGATTGAGCGATGTTGGAATGTTAGTAAGCATTTCCAAGCCGTTCTATCTGTGCGTTTCCTCTGCATGGGGTGGGGTGGGGGGTAGATGAGCGTCTCTCAGGTCTGTTAGTGTCCTCAAGCCTGACCGCTCCACTCATGTTTTCTGTCAGTGGCAAAAGCCAGCTTTATTTTTTTTTTACCTCCTGATTACTCTCAGGCCTGCAACTGTAATGCTGCATTTACTAGACTAATAATACAAAATGATGGTGCACCTGGTATACAGAGGTTTTCTCTCCAGCGAACCATAACCATGCTCGATATTTATCCACCATTAGTGGACACTAGGATCCCTAGTATTTTTTTTTTTTTAATCCTAACACCTATAGTGCTTCACTTAACAGCTACTTTTTTTTTTGCAGTACAAAGTGTGGAATATTAGGAATGGCTCCTTTAGACAAATCTGGTTCCCCCATGCAATTGAGATTGAATGGAAAAAAAAAAGGTGGAAGTTAATGCTGGTGAAACATGTGCACTTAATGCTTGAAGAAATGAGATGAAGCCCCCAAATCAGCATGTGAAAGATTTGCTAGGAAGCAACACTTATAAACCCCTTAAACAGGATTTGTGTCTACATCTAATGAATGGTACTGCTACGTGTGAGACTGTCATACAATTAAAAATGATTTAAAAAAATAAATCCCTGGTTACTTCTTGTTAAACATGTCCTATGTACAACTTAATATCACGGTTCAGTTATCCACAGGTTTATAAAACAGATTTAATAATTAATGAAATTTGCCCCACCTTTACACACAAGATCCTTGGTTTAAAAAAATAAAATCAGGTAGGCCACATAGTCAGTCAAGCATTGGAAAAATACATTTATTCACAAGTGAACCATAAATGAATTTCAGAAGCAATATCTGTATATACAAGTCATACAATTATACAGCACTCTGCTTTGTGTTTTGGCATTACAGTGAGCAATGTTTAACATATTTAAAGAAATTGTTAGACACGGTGATTAAATGACTCTTGGCTGGAAATGGCAATAAGCATTTAAGTTAGGATCAGCCTGTGGATTTTTTTATTTTCTCCCTAAGTGCATGAAAAGTTAATTTTCAAAGTTTCTTTTTGGATTAGATTAGCTGTGTTTAAATAAACAAGTACTGTAACTGGTGACAATTTAAAACCTGCCAAAGCAGTAAGTGACTATCAGGCCTTGTACACTGAAATCAGTTGTTATTGGCATGCTCTGTCCCCCCCACCCACCCAAAAAAATTAAAAATCAATCCCTACATTCATATGTAGTACACTGTTAGCTGTATGCTGTTCTGATAAACCTTATATTAATGGCAATCACAATATTAATAGTAATCACACGGATAGAACATCACTTAAATCGATCGGGCACGACAACCATCACTCGACTATCAGTACCTTGACGTGCTCAGGCTGGCTGTGTCACAGAGGCTTGTGCATCTTAGGCCTTATTTGTTTATTCATCATTCCTTCAGAGGACTCCCTTCACCACGGAGGAGACGTGTCAGGCCTCGTGGATTTGATGAATTCAGTGTAGTCAGGATCATGAGTGAGTGAAGGTTAAGAAAAGAGAAGCTTTAATTGTTTTTATCCTTCCAGATCTTTTAGATCATTTAATAAACAAGCACCAGAAGTTAGTGAGGAAATTAGTTCTAAACATCCTAAAGCTGACTTTCCGATTGATTATTCCTTATTTTATAAAGCTTTCACTCACCATTCTCTAAAATATTAAAATTGACGTGTATATATATATATTTTACGTTAGTCGTGTTGTAGAGGTGTGATACTCCACCTCATTTTACAACAGATTTTCGGAACAAACATTAAGACTAGTCCCAACTAAAAAGGTTACTTTTCCGACTAGTATCAATGTTTCATACGCCCAGTGTTTCTCCTTTTAAATGTAACTCAGGCTGAGCCTGTTGCTGCTACAACAAAATCTTCATACAGCAGTGTGTGACTGATTTATTAAACATCGCACCTGTCGAACACGCAGCGTCGTCTTCAAAAGGCAACGTCCATTAATCTGTCTCAGTGTCAAGAGTAGTGTTTATAAAAACCAAGTCATTTAATCACATAAAACTCTTAGAATTTCACGTCCTACTCTATCTAAAAAAAAAAATTAATTAAATTTACTACAACCTATAAAATACAGAAAAGAAGGAGCGTCTCCCAGCTCGGATCATAACGCTAAGGGAAGCCTGGATCTTTACTCATACACATGGAAGAAAGGAAAATCACATTCTCAGGGAGAGATTAAACTGAACAGCTTACGTGAATCAGAAATGTATCTGTGTGTGTGTGTGTGTGTGTGTTGAAACATCCATCACTGTCTCCTCTCATACATGTTCAAGTTGTAGCAGCCTGAGTAAAGCAGGTTCCAGCAGCAGTCATGTACGTTCGTGCCACCACACACACGCCACGGCAGTCTCAGTCTGTAAAGGGCTGGGGACGTTCACTCAGGCCTCCTCTTGCTCGGGGAAGTTGAGGATCTTGCGATGGGCCTGGCGGAGGTACTGCTGCTGTTTGAAGTACACCTTAAACGCACCCTTGATGGCCACAAATGCAATGCCGCCCTGCAGGAAGAGAACACGATTAGATACACACACACACATCATGATTAACTGTATAGGACGTCGGAAAGATGAGACATGACCACAATAGTGATGGGAAGTTTGGATCGTTTCAGTGACTCGGTTTCTTTGAATCTTGTTGTTCAAAATGATTTAATCTTTTTTTTTTTGAGTCATTTAGTTCATTTCGTTCTTTTGATTGAATTAAATATTACATTTTCAATAAACAGACCAACACAAATTCCAGTAATCAAAATATTATATAAGGATATATTATGATAAAAGAACGATTCGGACCAGAAGATATGAGTTGAGCTGCTCATTCTGTTTGTCACATGACTCTCACCGGAAGTCACCGGAAACATTTACATTTAGGCATTTGGCAGACGCTCTTATCCAGAGCGACTTATATTTATCTCATTACACATCTGAGCAGTTGAGGGTTAAGGGCCTTGCTCAAGGGCCCAACAGTGGCAACTTGGTGGTTGTGGGGTTTGAACCTGGGATCTTCTGAACCATCGTCCAATGCCTTAACCACTGAGTTGCCCCTGGCTGGACGGGTCTTCCAGTCCAAGTCGTTTGTTCTTCTGAATCTATTGCACAGCATAGCGTCTATGGGAGTCACATGACAAAAGAAGGAATGATCCGGACCATAAAAGACTCGAAGGTGACTTACTCAGTTCTGTTTTGTGATGCTTTGAAAACGAATGAATCGTTCGCTGAGACTGCTCGTTCTTCATAAATGACATAAGGAATAAAACTAGGGTTGTTCCGATTCTGATACTGGTATCGGAAATGCTACCGATACCACAAAAAAAATCTGGCATCGGAATCGGCGAGTATTTGAGTCCATGTACCGATCCGATACCATTTTCCTAAACATAGCCTATTTATGCCCGTTAGCTTACTTGTCACGGCGTGCGCCTGGGATGGGCGTGCGCCCAAATTGATATCGCTCCTCTGAAGCTCACTAGTTAGGCGGCCTCCCCCCCCTTAGGTATGTGAAGGAGCAGGGCCGCGGAATCAGGCAACGGCCCATGAGCTATCGCCGCTAATGATCCCGGCGCTATAAAACACAGTGGGGAGTGTAGCTCGGGGTCTGACTGTGGGGAAGCTGGACTTTGTGACGCGGTGGATTTTATGAGAGACAGTGGCACAAGAGCGGGGCGATGTGATGCGCCCCAGAGACTTTAAAAAGGGGGGGGGGCGCCTTTGATCTCCGCGAGAGGAGCACGTGAACGAGCTGCGCGAGCTCCCGCGTAGAGCCCACCTTCGCATCCCTGCCGCCGAAGTGGAAAAGGACGCAGAGAGCCTTTAACCCTTTCCTTATCCATTTTTCTAAATAAATTACCCTTTTTCCTGCAAGACCTGTGTTTCATCGTGCACTTAGGGCCGAACCCGTTACACAGGGCTAGTAGTATTTTACTTAAACAAAGAAATGATGTGTGTGTGTGTGTGTGTGTGTGTGTGTGTGTGTGTGTGTGTGTGTGTGTGTGTGTGTGTGTATGTATGTATGTATGTATGTATGTATAGATATGTATATGTATATATATATATATATATATATATATATATATATATAAAAATAACATACACTGTACAGATACACACCCAGGTATCGGATCAGTACTCGGTATCGGCCAGTGTATCAGTGTATACCCTGAGCACAAGAATCGGTATCGGGAGGGGAAAAATGGTATCGGAACATCTCTAAATAAAACAGAACAGGGTGCACTTGAAAGTAAATGATCTACAGTGTGATGGCTCAGTTGTGATGACGTGACTCTCGCGTCAAAACAAGAAGCGCTTGCCAACAGTTTTAAAGCAAACGAAATTATAATACAGAGGTTAAAAATCCATTTTCTTCCTCAGCTCATAGCGGTGTGTGTGTGCGCGCAAGCGTAATCTGACACTGTGCCGGCTGTGTGAATCCCACTTCAGGAATAAACACACACGTGCAAACGAGATAGACACACACTCTTCTCTCTGAAGAAACTCTGCTCTGTCACAGTTATTTTCAGAGGTAAGGCAGCGGTTCGTTTGTTTGTTTTACTTTACAGCAGTGATTCTGTTAGTTTGCACTCACATGAGTGTCATTAGCGATGTTGCTAATTTCCAGATAAAACACTGTAGCGGGAGAGAGACATTGATTTATGACCGCTGTTTACAGGAGTGTAGTCTAGTGCGGGAGATGCATTGTGGGTAATGCAGTCCGGTGTGTGTGAACACGAATGCGAGATGTAGGCTGGATATAGAGCCTGAGTTTTGTTCGCATTCAATTTGTCTGCGAGTTTCTGGGACCAGTACCATAAAGACGAGAAAAGCTGTGCCGAATAAAAATAAAGCGCCTCATCAAATTATCAGGTTACAGGTCCGGGTCCGTACAGGATGGCGTCTGGGTCCGAACCCCCTGTTAGCGACCCTTGTTTTTTTTTTTTTCTTTTAATACCAACAACATAATCGACCTTTTTGTCTTCTGCAAGCAAAATTTGAATCATCATACTTTATTAAAATTTCCTCGAGTTTCCTGATGTCATTTTTTTCACCATGTTATCCATGCTTTAATAAATTCACATGGCATGTTGAAGATCTTCGAGACTCAATCTAATCTAATCAAGTCCAATCATTCTTATCTACTTCTACACGACACTGTAGGTGCTTTTTTTAAAAAAATAAATAAAACAATCCTGTCGTACCAGGATGGTCCTCTGCAGGTTAGAGTTGACTCTGCTGAACATGAGTTTGCCCACGATGGTGGCGATGGTGGGGAACACCAGCGCTCCGCACAAGATCCGAGTGGCCGATACATGATCCGCTAAAGGACTGGCCTCAGCCGGGATTCTGGGAACTGGACAACCGATGCCTGCAAAACACGGGTGATCCCGGATTACAAAATAAATAAGGCATCAGCAGCTGTTGAAAGGATTTACAGATGAGGCTAATTATAACTACGCTTATAAGTCTCAAATCAGAATGTGTTGATTAATTTCCTCTACCATCTCACCTGCCTATCATTTAAATTAACACATGTAACGTGTTATTTTATTTTTCCTTGAGTACGAACTCATTCACAGGGACAGATGAAAGACGAGCTAAGTGAAAGTACAGATCAGGTAACTAGGCATTAAAAAACTAATTGTATTTTATTACAAATGGAAAATGAAAGCTTTCAATTAAATTTTATTTATATATAGCGCTTTTAACAATGGTCAGTGTCTGTCAGAAAATTAAAAGAAAATTTATGCAAGTGTGTATGAATGAGGAAAAAAAAATGTGTTTAGATGAAAAGATCGTCCCTGATGAAGCCGAGGGCGACGGTGGCGAGGAGAAACTCCCTGAGATGGTAATAGGAAGAAAACTCGACAGGAACCAGATTCAACATCCTCATTTATGATCCTCAATCCTCATTTCAATGTGGACGACTTCTTGCATCGTTCACTGAGCCTGTGGTCATCAGCTTTGCATTACTTTTTACATTTTTAAACGGATGGCCATCTTTGTTTATCGGCGATTCCTGTTTACTATCTGTCTATTTAGAGACTTTTTTTTTATCACGACTCCGGTACTGATACCACGAGTTCTACAGCCTAGTTCACTTTCACCCACCCTGTACATACGTCATCACTCGTAACATAATCGCTCAACATTTAACAGCACTATAATTGAAATAAATAAAAATACACAGAGATGTGATGTTTATTTCTAGGTGATATTTTGTAAATCACTTTGTCATAAAAGCAATAAAGCAGCCGGCTGGTGAAGGAAAACATTCCCTCGTTCCACCTTTAAATGTTATTTATTAGATTATTCAGTCTTCTTCTTATTATTATTATTATCATAATGCACAGACCACACATTGGTATATACGCCCCAAGAGGAAGTATATACATGATGTGTCTGGAGATGGAAGTTCTTTATCAAACATTTCAATAATAATAATAATTAATCTGCACCTCAACAAGCACCTCCTTCACAGCTCAGCTCTGATCCCTGATTTTAAAGAAAC
Organism: Channallabes apus; assembly: GCA_030522415.1. NCBI lineage: Eukaryota > Metazoa > Chordata > Actinopteri > Siluriformes > Clariidae > Channallabes > Channallabes apus. The sequence continues at coordinate 13,420,467 of CM060118.1, read as the reverse complement.
CTGGGCTGTTGTTTTTAGATTACGTGTGAGGAACAGCAAGACGTTTCCTGTTGAACACTTTTCCGATCTGCACGTCACTGTACAGGAAATATTCAGTAACCACTAATGCACACAGTATTTTCTCTCCTGGCTGCTCTTAAATATTAGATTAGATGTTGTGAAGAGAGAGATTAATCAATCAATTAATTAAATTTATTTACTTGATCGAGATTCACTTCCCAACCACGTGTATTCTGTAAAGCTAGAGCGATTTAAAAAAGAAAAAACAGCAGGCGTGGATGGGACTCGAACCTGGGAAGAAGCTGTTGAGGATCTGCAGTTTGTTGGAGTACTTCCTCCACAGTCGCAGCACGTAATCCTCCCAGCGTATCATCTTTCCCAGGATAAGCATGACGGGGATGGTGGGCAGTCCGATGAGAAGGAAGAGTGGATCGGCCCGCTCCATCACGTCCAGACCCTCCTTGTGGCCGACCACCTGTAGGAACAAACTGTTCAATTTTGCAGGTTCCTTCAGCACCTCGGCGTGTGAATTTCAGCAGGAATTTATCTGCGTGTTCTCACCTGCATCACCGTGACGGCACCGTATGTGACGGCGGTCCAGTAGATGGAGCCCACCATGATGCCAGCTGCAGCAAACGGGCATGCCTTGGAGATGAGCCTGTCTGCCAGGTCCAGCACGTACACAATGGGTCCTGCTCAGACAAACACAGACAAAAAAATATTATTATTATAATTTTATTAATTTTCTTTTTTTATTTATTCTGCAGCAAAGACATTTTATTCAACGCAGGATTTCAGTTCTACTCGATCAAGGATTTTAAGGTGTTTAAAATATATAAGGACATATAAGGACAGGTTGAACACCACCTCTATTACATAAATCAGTCGTCTCCCAACCTTTTTTTGCACCACGGACCAGTTTTCTGTGGACCGGGTCATCACAACAAAGCATAATAAAGTGCACCCTGATACAGAATCTGTATGAGCCCTGAGCTTATTATGTGGCAAGACGTTCCCACCTAGGAGACATGAGGAATACACTTCAGGTGTCGTTGTCCCCCATGTCCTGTCAGCTCCCTTACTGTATTTTCACCGTCACTGCAGACGATCCCGTCTCACAAAGAAAAGTAGTTGAAAATGGAAGAGGGAGATTCGATTGGATATTCCACCTTAATTTTCTTTCTTTTTTAACGCCATACCAGCTTCTACGGCTATACTCACGGTGAGAAGCATTGTGGTTATTTAAAAATTAGATAAGATGTTTAAGTTAAATTTTTTCTAAGAATTTTAAAACCATATTTGGATTTTCTTGTTCAAAAACTTTTTTAAAAGTATCAACAGAATAAAACAAGTTCCTTAAAGGAGTAAAAGAGTTGCAGTCTAATAAAATATGTTTGATGGACAACTGGGTTGTGCATGATGAGCATTGTGGTGGATTTTCCACCTTAATTTTAAATCAAGAACGTCAGCAGAGTTGAAGCTGCTTCAAACACACTTTTAATGCTGCATTTATTATGCAGAGCGGGATGCAAGTCTATCCCAGAGCATTCAGGAAGTGGATGAGTTGGTAAACAAACGTGTGGCACGGACACGAAATCATAAACTACATACGCATAAGAAGACTAATCAAACTTCACTGCATGGCTTTGGATTTTGAGCGATAAACATTCGCTACACTGACAGGATTTGACCCCTGAGATAAGGAAGGCGCAAGGAAACTTATTAGAACCTAAACAGGTCTGCCTCTCCAGCAGGGGGCAGCAAATGATTTTGCTGGTGCTTATCAGCTGGAGCATGCTCAGTACACGAAACATTCCCTTCTCCTGGTTTTACTAGCTGATGCTAAACTTGTTCACTTTACCAACATCGGCCCTGGCAGGAAGCAGGAGTGCCCGGCTCTTACATTCTCACATAATCCAAACCTGTGAGAAGGAAAAACAAAAACCCCAGACTGAAATTTAAAATGAATGCTGCAACACAGGGGTCGAACAAAACATCTTAAGTCATATGATATTTATTTTCATGCACGGATCATATGAATACCAGGCACTCTTTATACGAGTGGTCTCGACTCAAGCTGTGGTTTCCTGCTGTGGCACAAGCGATCTGAAATGCACACGGATTTGCATTTCCTTCCTGGGTGAAATGGCGTGTGGTAAAAGTACACGGACAGGAAAAATGGCTCGACGTTAATTACAGGGAGAATTTACACATTGTGATGATTTGAATATTAAAGCAATGGGATAAACAAATGTAGTCTGCTTCTAAACTCCCTCCACACACACACACACACACACGGCGATAGCCTCGACTGGGATGTAAATTTACTGGTAATGACGCCGACGCAGACTGAAGTTGATTGACTGCCGCTCCTTGATCGTCTATTATTATTATTTTGCATTTCATGCATACTTATAAATGACGGAGGAAAGCCGTGTTCACAATCAGAGTCACCAACACGTCCACTGGTGAGAAAATCCAATATTGATAAAAGCATTCTCCAACAAGCACTTTATAAATAAAGCATGCATCCATCTCCACACTCTTAGCTTCACTTTCCTGCGCAATAAGACGTCCATCCTGTAACATTTATATCGTTTATCATACGCTTTAAAAACAAACAAAAAAAAAAGTCACGAATATAAGAACTTGTCGAAGTTATTCCAGCAGCACCATTTTTGAAACAAAACCTGAATGTATTTTTGAGGAAGAAAAGAACTTTTCCAGCCCAAGTGAAAAGCAAGGACATGATGCTGTTAATCTTACGCAGGCCGGTTTGAATGAAACTCCCGGCTGCTCCTTCCCTTTAAAAAGCAGACTGTGTGGCACTGTTGCCATGGCACTACAGACTGCCGAGGAAAGAACCGAGCATTCCCGAACCTGGTGAGCGCCTCCCTTTCAGTTTATATCCTCCTTCCACAATAGTGACAAAAAAGTCCCGCGGCATCGAGTCCATCCGCGTGCACAAGTTCACATTACATTAAATAGGTGTTTTTTTTCCTCTCTCTCAAGTATACAAGTCTACAGTTCTGAACTGATGCCTTCTCTCACTGAGAGAGAGAGAGAGAGAGAGAGAGAACACTAACATTCATCATGTCTAAGTGGCTAATTATGAGCACTTACAGTACCATGAGCGGTCAAATAAAGCTACCAGTTCCATGAGTCACTTAATATATCGATACTGGCACTGTAACTCAAGAAAAACTGCGAAATCTAAGAGGTAGAACGATTTAAACAGGAAATGGTGCGAAACATAGACAAGATAAGAGTGTCTTTCATTTGTAATGTTAATTCACTTGGAGGAAGTCTAATTTAATCTCCTAAGTATTTCTGTAGTATTGGACGGCCTTTTGCCTTTAGACATCACCAATGCAGCCACTTTGTGCCAAGTTCATCAATCCAACAGGAAGATTCATCCATCTCTGATGACGGTGCTGGAATCTATGCTTCCTTCTCTCCGTCTCTCGCATTACAGCGTGGCACTGTGGGGAGGTGGGGGTGCGGTGGGAGTCCGCCCTAATGGCTATTAGAAAAAGGAAAAAGCTGAGCCAATTGTTTCTACCGCCGGCCACAGATTACATAATTAAAATTATTACTTTTTTAATAGCAGGTGCAATATTGAGCCACCGAGTTCCCGGACCGATGGAACAAGTAAAAAGTATTTCCAGCCCTTCTGTGCCAGCAGCTGGCAGTCTACAATAAACTTTTTGTCCTCGTTATTGGCCACCTGACGACAGATACAGGGAACCTCAATGTCTTTTTTTTTTTTGGTCTTGTCTATGCATAATCTGACCAAAGATATAATAAACAAAAGTGATAAATGAGGAAGCTAAACTTGAGAAGGCTGAAAAATATAATCATTGCTGAGCAGCTTCATTTAAACTCCTGCCAAAGTCTTTTCCTGGACTGGTGACGTCAACAAATGATTTCTGTAGTCCAGTTTAAATCCTATTCCTGAAACATGGTTCAATGTGGTCTGCACATTTGGATGCTTCAAGCTAAGCAACTGCGAGCTGCAATCTTAGCATGGCCACTAGGGGTGCTATATCCTGAAATAATATAAGGAAAGCTGATCTTGCAGTTAATTTTCACTTTCAAATTTTGTCACATATAGTTATAGACAGTGCAGTGAAACACTTATACGTCTGCCCACTACCTTAAAAAAATTACAAAAATAAAAAAAATATTAAATAAAATGAATAAAATATATTTAAAAAACTTGGCTATACAAATATAAAAAACTTCAGTTGTAGACTCTACTTTAGACCTTTTCCAAAGTTAGGAAAGTTGGAACTAGAATTATTCACTTTTGCACTGTGCTTGTTAGGCTTCTTCTTATGGTTAATTCTTTATACATTTTATTTGCCTTCACTTGCCCACTCATGGTAAGCGCTCATAATTAGCGACAGTGCACGTTGAGTATATTTACCAGAGACGCGCGTTGGTACCAGCCGGGCTAAGCATCGTCAAGCAACTTGTGCTCGTGTACTTGCATTAACCATGTTTCAGGCCTGAGACATTAGCAAGACAGGAACCATATGAAACTTCAGTAATGCTCTTTTAGACGATTAAATAGAGCAGCACTCTGGACAATCGATACAAGTGTACATTCATTTAGTCAGAAGACCAAGAGATTCTTAAACATATTTACACGACAGGCTCACTGTTTAAATGTATACACAGTAGTAGTTTGGGCATGTCTTAAAGTCATGCCGCTTTGCATAACAGGATTTTTCACTGACAATACCTGCTGATCCACTTTTTGATTATTAAACCCATATTTCAAGAGAACAATTTTTTTTTTTTTTTACTTCTGTGCAGTATTGGGCATCGTTATAATTATTAGAACTAATCGAACCCTCTAGTAAAATTTCCTTCTCCTCACTTGAAAAACCCGTGACCTAATATACCTTAATGATTTCTTTAGTACACGTTGTGTGTGTAAACTGCTAGTAAGTAAATGTATATTTGGATCATCTGCAGGGTGTTTGCCTATGAGGTGTCGTACACTGGTATTCCACTCCTTAAGTACACACTCCTGGACAAACTGGAAACCACCGCAGGACTCTGCGCTACATGGACTCCAACATCGAGCGTTATTGAGACAATATTACAGTCATCGGAACTGGCTGGTTTTCAGCTTGATCTTCTTTACGCTTCTGTGCCGAGTGCACGAGCTTCTGAGTGGTGCGACATGAATGCAAAAAGAATTTGTCTCGAATCCCTCTCATTAAAACACGGTAACACGAGTCTCGAAACACCACGGCCACTGATTTAGTCTCAAAATGCGCACGTCGACAGCACAAGAGGTGTTTGATGCTGTAGAACATCACATAATACTACAGACGGAACATGATAAACTGTTTCCACACAGGCATCACATGAGGTAGGAGTGAATTATATGATTAGAAATAATAATAATGACGGATGACAGAGATACATTAATGTAGCTTTTTCTTTTTTTTTCAAGTTAAAGTGTTAACAAATTAACCTTAAATACCTTAAAGAGTTTATGTTTAGGCCTCCGAGTGGCGCAGTGGTAAAGCGCTCGCCCTATCATCCGGAGATCGCTGGTTCGAACCCCGGGTGATGCTGTTTTCCTCTCACAGTCGGAGGCAGAGAGGGAGCTGATTGGCCGAGCTCTCTCAGGGGGGAGGGATGAGAGATACTTGCGCTCCCACGGAGGAAACACGTGACAGTCTTCAACCTCCTGACTGAGTGGTAGTGGTAGCCTTAATGTGGGAGCCCCCCCTAGCGACCGGGAGGAACTGGCCACGACTAAATTGGGGAGAAAAATTGAAAAATCCGTCCGTCCGTCCGTCCCCCCCCAAAAAAAAGTTTGTTTAAACAAAATGTTAAAACTAACGTTATAAGGAACGCGCTACGTTTCATTTATCATGTTCAAATCAGTTGTGAAGCTAATGAATAAAGCGAAAGGTTAAAACTTTATTTTTTTTTCTTTTTTAAACGACCAAGTTTTTCAAATTATAACTAAATCTGAATATTCCAACGCAAGTATTACAATTGGGATTTTTATAACCTCAGGATACAATATTAATTGAATCCGCATCTCGGTATCATGATATCGTATCAGGTGGTCACTGGTGATTCCCAAGACTAGTTTAAAAAAATGTTCATTGTAGAGCCGCAGTAAGTGCTGTATGTTCATACGCCATTGCCGGTCACGTCTCTCAGCAGAGTTAATGAACTGTGTATCCTCGGAGCAGTAATAAAGTATAAAGCTGACAGCGCTGGATGCGGCCCTTTCTCTTTCTGTCAGCACTCTGGATCAGTAAGGTCAGCTGTGTTTGCTGACTGCATCACGGGTGCTGCTGAAAACTTCATCTGATCTTGAGTGGTTTCATATAGAGACTAAAGCGCAGGAGGTGGCATTATTTTTTTTCCCCCACTGACTTAACTTCCTAAAAGACCGTCTGACTAAAAAAAAACAAGACAATGTCGGCTTTAGCGTCGATCTTCTTTGAAATTGGAACGACTCAATTTTGGTCAGATCTTTCATGTATGTCCATTTTCGTTCTTTAAATTTGCCTCAAGTGCCAAATCAAATCAAAGGCTGCTTCAAAGTGGAACCGTATATTGTCCCATTCTGTCTCCCTCATCTCGCCACTTTTGCCGAGCTCTCACAAGGTGAATGGAGCGCACACATGCAGGGCAATTTCACAGCTGGCCACAGATGAGGAGGTGAAATGATACAGACAGCATGATCCAGAAATAAACTAACACGAGACCGACACAGCCAGACGAGTAGACAAGAACAATGGGAACGGAGAGAGAGAGAGAACAAAAAGGGGGTTTTAGTAAAGCAGTCTGAAGGTTATTCGATCCATTTGCATAGAGGAACAAAGACCGTCTGCAATACATGGGGATAAAAACTGATAGAGAAAAATGACTGAGACTGGCAAGCACTCATCTAGAGTGGAGGATTAATCAGAGACGACATCTGCTGACTGAAGAATAAAATCCCCCAGTCTGGGTTTAGGCGTACATGCGAAATGAGCATTTCTATTTTTATCCAAAGCTGTCTAGTGGATGATGTATATCAATCAATATATAAATAATACTTCTGCAAAACGTGTGTTTGAAAGAAAAGAAAGAATAACACAATCAAGGAGCACGGACAACTGTAAGGCCCTTAAGAGCTGCTTAAGATTAGCCTTTTAATTGTGTTTAACGGAGGACGAGGAGTGAGAGACGGAAAACGAGCGAGACAGAGAAAGAAAGACAGGCACATAGTGACAGGGAAAAAAAACAGACAGAGTATGAGAGAAGGAGAGAGACAGTCACATTAAAAAAAAAAAAAGAAAGAAAAACAGACAGAGAGCGAGAAAGACAGATACCGACAGAAGTAAAGTGAGGCGGATAAATAAGAGTCGAGCAGCGTGACAGAATGAACAGACTGCACATTAGCTGCAGGTGTTACTCGTGTCCACCAGATACAGCACATCATGTCGGGCAGCGCAGCAATCCCTCTATAAATAGCTCGCTGCCTGTTTACTGCCACGGTGGACGCAGACCGTCTCCTAATCGTGGCTCACTCCGACGGGGAGAGCTCTCAGTAACCTAAGGTAACCTTGTTTGACGCTCTGTAATTTCCTGCTCCGAGTCAAACTATAATCCGTTAGAGGAAAGCTCACCTACATGAAATACACGTACTGGAATTTTTACAGAGTTATTGGTTGTTTGAAACAGACCAGAGACGGCTAAGGAGATCACTGTGCCAGTAAAGCTTCATCATGGACGCTCTTTCCTAGGAGCTGTGTTTGTTCTCCGAGATCTCAAACCCCATTTCTCATCATGGAAAATCAAACTAAGACAATGAAGGAAATCGAGGCATACACAGAAAAACAAAACAAGAAAAAGTCATATTTCGATTAAAGTTGAACTGATGAGAACAATCAGGCTCGGACAGCATTCCTCACAAAAGGATAAAAGAAATGAAGCTCACTAAGGGACTTCCATGCAGGAAAAAAAAAAAAAAAAAAACCCTGGACCCACAGTGGTATGGATTAGGCCTTCATAACATAGCGATATCCCGTTCTGCATTACCACGTAAGCTGCGCTGTAAATCCTAAGCAGCCCTTAGAATTATTTTTAAAAAAGCTGGGACTCCTAGATCTGTTAACTCTTCTGTTTTAAAGGTGACTTTAAATCCAACTCAAACCTGATTTGAGAGTTTACTCACTGTAGTTTGTCTCCGAATTGACAGTTTAAAACTTTTTGGCCAACATGAGGGCCTAAGAAATGTTTTTTTCTTTTCTTTCGTCCTTCCAACCAAATGAGCATTGCTGTGAATAAAGAAAATCTTTAACTGAAGTAACAAACAAACAAAAAAAAAAACATCATGATATATGTTTACGACCTGAGGTTTCGCTGGAATATGAACATGAGGTTAGACGGAGGTCAAATTCCTGTGCATTAGTCACCCAGTAATGTATTCTGTATACTGTGGTTTAGCGAGCCTTGGCCTTGAACCAGGGGCTCGAGGCTCTGACTCTCCAACATGCAGGCGTGTTATTGTTATTCACCCAAATGAGGATGGGTTCCCTGTTGAGTCTGGTTCCTCTCAAGGTTTCTTCCTAATGCCATCTCAGGGAGTTTTTCCTTGCCACCGTCGCCGCCACCCTTGGCTTGCTCATCAGAGAAATTTCATTCATTCGTCTCATTATTATTATCAGCACATTTTTCTCACACATCCACACTTCCAATTATTTTCTTTTCTATAATTATTATTATTATTTTTTAATTAATACATTTTTTTATTATTATTATTATTTTTTGTGTTACATTTCTTAAATTTTTGTGAAGCTGCTTTGAGACAATGACCATTGTTAAAAGCGCTATATAAATAAAATTGAATTGAAAAAATTGAATTATTGCGTTCTTACCCGACATGCTCCTACAACCATTTAACAAAACTCTATACGCCCTGGGAAAGATTTATACGACAATGAATTTATATAAATGATATACGGATAAAAGTTGTTGTTTTTTTCTTTTTCAGAATGAGACTTTAATATCAGTATCGAAGATAAATGACAGAACTGCAGGTATGACTGAGTACGGGTATCCTGATCATTAGTGTCACTTAAGTCCACTCATTTAAAGCACAGACATCTCTCAGGGTGACTGTGCAAAAGCTTAAATTTATTTTTAACGTCATGTTTAACACAACACAGTTGGCAAACAGACAATAATAAGAAAATAAAATCAATAACAATAAGAAAAAGAAAGAATCACCCTTATTGCATAAATTTGAAAATAAAACAATAAAACAGTACAATAAATAAAAATATACAAAACACAAAGAAAAAGACAATGTCCTCGCATTGTATTAAATTCAAAAGGCTATTAAAAAAAAAAAAAAAATTAATAAAAGATCTTGAGGTGAGATTTAAAAATAGTAAGAGTCTGGGCCTGTCTGATGTACAGGGTCAGCTCGGTCCAGGGTTTAAGGGCTGATACTGAAAAGGCACGATCACCTCGAGTCCTCAACCCAGATTTGTGAACTGTAATTAAAATCTTATCACCTGGATCAGAGAGACCATGCTGGAATGTATGGCTTCAAAATGTCAGAAATACACGGTGGCGCTTGACTATTCGGAGCTTTTAACAACAAGACCTTGAACGAGACCTTTGAACTGCAAAGGGAGTCACTGCAGGGATGACCGTGGACGACACTAAAACACTGTCCAGGTTTCTACAAAAGAGTTAAGGGAAGACGTCACTATGAAAGAGACAACAAAGACTCCACCAGCACCAAGACTCCAGAGTTAAAACTCAGTATTGGTGTGTACGACACATACCCAGCTTTGGGAAGACGATGAGGTACTCGGCGTTGCACTGAGGACAGGCCACGCGTGCTGTGCTGTTGCCCCGCTGCTTCTCGTCCACCCAGCGCTGCAGGCAGGTCTGGTGCACCCACTTGGTGGAGCCGCGGCATCGACACGGCCGCACCCACTCGGCAGTGCGGTCATCCTCATCTGTGGCGAAACACACCCAGCAACTCCTGCGCAACACAAGGGTAGAGAAGAACGTTAAAATGTACATTCAGGTTCGCTTTCTCTTCATCTACTCAAAAATGCTCCTGAGAAAGGATGGATTTGTCCTGGTAATAACAGCAATCTCAAACAAGCATCACTGAGCAATTTAGGTGTGCGTCATTTTTTCTTTCTGTAATTTTACACAACTTTTCCGCTTGTGGGTGTTGAAATATATATAGACAAACTGAATACATAAAGAGGAAACATTTTAATGCATGTGAAACACTACTGGCGTGTATTATCAGACATAAGCTAATTGTAACACAAGTCAGCCAAGTTTGGGAGGAGAGAGAGAGAGAGAGAGAGAGAACAGTAGCGTTCTGGGTGTGTTGGTATTTTGGCTCCTATCCAAATCCACAACCCTGAAAAACCTGGTAGAACTAAAACCATTCATTAGAAATGACCTCTTTTCAAATAGGATTAGGAACATTTGCATGTAAATTTGGTGAAGCCGTCGTCCATCCTTTCCACTTTTGAGCACAATGTGTTAGTATCAGAATGAAGAGAAATCCGAGTAAAGCAAAGTCACCTTATAAAAACCAGAAGTTGTTCAAGTACCAAGTCGAGTAGAGGCTTTCTTTTTTTTTAAATCATTGAAACACTTACAAAAAAAAAAACATTGCCACCTGTCTGCTTAAAAAAAAAAAAAGGAATCTAAGAATAAAAGATGAGAGCAAGAGAGGGAGGGAGGGAGAGAAAACAATAGACAGAATGGGCGCGAGCATCATTACAGAGAAACGCTCGAAGGACAGACCAGCATTCTGTCAGTGACTAAGCACAAGCGAAAAAATATATCTTCAACTCAGCATCACAAAAGCAACCTGATGAAGTGAAATACCGGAGGAAAGGAGGGGTGGTGGGGGGGGGGGGGGGGGGGGGGCAAACGCACAAAGGAAAGTGCATTAAGCTCATCAAGGTGAATCTGTTTCTCTTGTCACTTCATAAACCTCAATGTCCTGCCTCCTGAACAAAAGCTAGTTGAATACATCAGTCCAGAAACAGAAGCACAGCAATATTTCATTTTGCATACGAATGCGTCATTTCCAGTAAACTGAGGGCAGGAACACCTTTTCTGCAAGCAGTTTGTCCAGAGTAATAAACGATGAGTCAGAGACTGGACCAGCGTTCTGGTACCTTATAGCTTTCATTTTCCACTGGAGAACGTTTTTATTGATTACATTTTTTACTTTAACCTACTAATCCACACCAGAGTCAATGACTGGCAAAACAAAGGGGGACAAAATCTTTCAAAAGTAAACGATCATGAGCACTAACAAATAAACCACTATTAAAGAAAAAAAAAAAAAAAGAAAAGAAGGAGAGGGAGTGACCAATTCTGGCAAAGAATTTGATCAAACTCCGACCCCTCCCTCCTTTCAGTTCTTTGCCCATAAACACGTTGTGCGCATTCCCAAGGCAATGACGTTAGATGACTAACATCATTATAAACCATCAAACTAATTACATGCTTGTTTTTTCCTCCCAAAACTACAGGGAGCAACAAGGATGATAACATTATTTAGCATAGCATTTCAAATTATGCATCAAGCCAAATAAACCCATTTTAATGTTCCTTGAACCAAAACCCCTTTTTCATTATACCAAAAACCATTATGATATTAAGCCAACTAACGAAATCATGAGGAAATGGGAAAACAAGACAGTTTCACAGAACCAGGGTACCAGCACTAGACAGTCATCATCGTGAGCATATCTTGACAGACTAGAAAGTGAACTGAATGTCTGTGGGCAAGTAATTTGATGTTACAGGTATCACCCGGGATTAGTCTTCACAACATTTAGGAAGCGGGACAAAACAACACTGGCATGTTTACATTTAGGCATTTGGCAGATGCTCTTATCCAGAGTGACTTACAAAAAGTGGCATGGCATGTTGATGTGAAACAGCAAAACTAATGTCAAGCAGACACAGAGAAACCTCTACATTGTTTTTCATGCTTTTAACCTTTGGAGGTCTCTCTACCATGAAAATGTCCAGCCATCGATAATGTATCTCTTCACCCCGCTCACATGACCTCTAAAAATCTTTATTACACTTTTGCGGTTTCTCAACCATCTCTCTCTTTCTTCGTCTCCTTCATGTGTGGAGTGCAGCATGTAAGCATGTGTCAGATTTGGCCCAGACTTGGCCCTCAGAGCACTGAACCAGGGACCCGTCATGCTAGTTCAGTATATTTATATATTTTGGCTCAAGGCCTTTCCTTGCATCCACTTTTTCTTTCACCTTATATTGTCAGAGTTATACTGACATCAGACAGATTATATTATACTATACAAAAGGGATGGAAATCACCAGTGACCACACGATACATCACGATATCTAGGTGTCAATTAGATTAAAATTGCGATTCTTTAAGTTTCAAAATTTTATAAATATGTTTCGATATTACATTTCCCCGCCGATTTTGTTACAATTTTTAACCTTTAAAAATTTTTAATGGAGTAGTTAAATGTAGCCCTTAGTTTTCAACTGACCTAAAAACCAAGGGAAGCATTTAAACAATACAAACTAACCTCAAATACAAGAGCTGAACATTTAACATTTTTAAACAATTAAATTAAAGAAAAATGCTACATTTTTACTGAGCAGTACATCTCGGTCATCCGCTATAATTATTATTTCTAAACAAACTTAGCAATCAATTCACTTCTACCACACTGGATGAAAATGAAAACATGTACCACCTGCAGGATTATAAAGAAACTGTTAAACGCCATCAAAGTCTCAAAACTCAACTTGACAGTGAGCTCACGGGTTGAGTGACTGCGAACACACAGGGTTTCTGAAAAAGCCATAAAAAAATATATCTATATTGCGCCACTCTGAAGCGTCTGCACTCGGTACAGAACCATCTGATCACTGATCACATCATGAGGCTGATCACGATCGAGCGATATTTTAATCCAAACATTATACCACATACAAACGTGTCATACCACAACATCCCTACTGTTCACATCAATTCTTACTTCATAAAAATTTCATAAAAATTTATAAAAGAAAAAAAAATTACATTATGTGATTTTATAAGTGCCCTGGGTTTTTATAAGGGAGGATCAAATTTGTATTTGTGTGTATAAACTCAACCGAGCTAACCAACAACCACTACACTACATTTGCATTATAGATTCTGAACAAGTGTTTCGTACGATAACTTGTCAGCAAATGCCACTGTTTCAATCCACCCCGTCCCTGTTGTGTGACGTCAGCTCAGTTTATTTTTAATTCTCACACCGTCACACCTAACTTTTTCCTTTAAAACCACTGAACCTTGAGCATTTGGTAATCACAATGGAGGTTAATCACTGTTTATGACCCAGTGAAATAACAATCCCCACCCAAACAATAATTACTGGAGAACGCGAGAGCAGAAAACTTGAATCCAAGTAAATGACGCGTCATCTGATGACAGGCAGTAAGGCTGATGCTATTTTGAGCTCTTGTACGGATGGAGACCATATGACCTCGATTAAAGAGGACAACGTATAAAATCTGCAGGCCAGCTCTATTAAAGACTCGATTAATGAATTATATGTGGTTGGACAGGTTAAAAAAATTAATTAATTAATTAAAAAGTGTGACTGCGCACGTTCAGAAAAACACCAATGTAAATGTACATCGTAATGAGCTATAATGATTTCATCAGGGAAACTTTGACTTCTTGTATTCAAAAGAACAGAAAGTCCAACTAATGCAGAGGAAAGTGACACGGGAAAAGCACTCCAAAAATCGACACCAACATGCTTCTCATTTTAACGATAAAAGTCACTCTTAGGTCATGCCTCAGTGGGAAGTCTCCTTTCTCTCCCTAATCTCCACCCACACCGGGCTGAGGTTTCAACAGCCTGCTACAGGATGTTAGTGGAGAGTCGGACATGCCGCAGCCCAATCGCATGCTACTAAATTTATAATTCAAAGCTATAAATAATGCAGGGGTGAAATCTCTGCTTTTGTCTGCCCCAGCGTGTGCAGCAGGATGGTCACATCTCACTCGACTCTTTCTCTCAGGTGATTCTTTCCATCCAGTGCTTCTGAATTAAACATGAACGGCAGGGCTGCTCGAATGACTTAGGAGAACAACCCTTAGTCTTATCTGACAAACTATTAACCTTTACCATTGATGGGTCCAAAGGCCATGAGGTGACACCATGAGACCAAATAACGCGAGTAGCGTCATCTGACTAGGAGCTAACACACACTGAGCGATCATAAATATCGTTCCCTAGAATGTTAGATCAGAGTGAAGCCATAAAACACATCTACGTTCTAAAGTTTCTCTCAAATGGGAAAGAGTCAGCATTTAAAAAACAAAAAAACAAGCAAAAACACTGGTGCGAATATCTTCTGGGATCTGTGTTTAATTACTTTGCCTAGCCATAAAAGCACTGGAGTTAACGACATAAAATACCTCCGGACAAAAGATCTCGCCCAAATGAACAGATAGAAACATATCAGTTCAAAGTGAAATTTTAACACACACAGAGTGAGGTACACAATGAGTTCTTGCCCCCCTAAAGCTTCTCTTACTTTTGTTACTGTAACTCTGCCTCCTTCATGACGGCCACTGATAGAGAAGAGCAGAAACGCAATCCACTCTGTGAAAAGCAAACCTCTGTCTGATAACGCACAGACACCACGTAATACAAACACAACAAACAGAGAAAAGACATTTACTTCAAACTACTTTATTTGAGGTAGGGGCTCTTGGCTTCTTGGTCCATTGACCGCTTTTCAAGGGCTCAAAATTCTCTGGAGTTCCCGTTTCCATATTGGATTTCACACAATATTTGTAAGTGTAAAGCCATTTTACACCGTGACCGTACGCACGGCTATCGCAGCACGGCTCTGATTTGGTGTGAACATGGCTTAAAAGAATCTAAAATCAAATGAAGACTAATAAAATTTTAACATTAATCTGATTTTTTTTTATTATTATTAAATATTAGAACCCGAATTCCAGAAATGTTTGGATGATAAAATGCGGTTTGAATAAAATGAAAACAAGAAGACTTTTAAATCACATGAGACAATATTTTAATTTACAATAGAACATAAATGTTATTTTATGTTATGTGAGAAATTTTACATTTTGAATCATTAAACTAAAAGTACGTCACAGGCGACCACAAACTCTTCAGCAGCTAGAAACCTATACCAGGCAAGAATCAAGGAAACAATTTCAAAACCAAAACTCTATAACCTCGATGTCCAGACGTGTTGAAAAGAAGAGGAGATGCTACACCATGGTAAACATGCCACTGTCCCAACTATTTTGAGACCTGTAGGAGGGATCAAATTTAAAATGAGTTAATTTGTGCATACATTTTTTTTAAATTTCTCTGTTTAAACATATGTTCACTGTGTTCTATTGTGAATAAAATATTGGCTCATGTGATTTAAAATTCTTTATTTTAATTTTTTAATAAAATAAAACTAAATGTCCCAACATTAGATCAAGAATGTACCACCTCTTATTACAGGGAGCACGGCCCAGACTGCCTCAAATCTGACCAATAGAAATCTTCCATGAGTAATGCTCTGCCAGGAGAATGTCATTTTCAGTTTTCTTTCCAAGATTTCTTCAGGCCCCTTCATGTTTGTAGGATAACTGACTGGTCAGGCTCATGTTCAGAATTTCTCAAGCTGGAAAAAACGCCGTGGTTGTGATAAGCATATAAACTAGCGTTAACAGACAAAAGTATAAAAAGATCTCTTTCCAACATGCTCACATGTGGCCAAGTACCACTGCGATTCCTGGTAAGGTATTTTTTAGCGTTAAAAATGCAAGAGAGTGTTGTGATGCTTGTCTAAAAGCCAGTAAAAGGACAACACAGGATTATGTGTTATCTCTCTTTGGGAAAAGAAAAGAAAAACAAACCATACTAATGGATGGGTGAACAATACCATTATAACCCAATCCTTGCTTTAAACAATGTTTCTGTTCATGCAAAATTTTTTCAATGCCCAGATAATCATGACTGATCGAGTTTGTAAATTCAGAACAATCGTTCCCTTAATCACAAATCTATCGTTAAACAATGTTCACCACATAACCTCACATGAAGGTAGTTTATTAAGATTTTAATAGGACAATCTTGTACAGTGTGACAAATAGTAATCTTAAACATTGGCCATAATAGCACAAAGTATTTTACATCATCATTTACATTTCATACTGCTGTCTGGCAGCCTTGTCTTTAAAAAAAGAAAAAGAAAAAAAAAAGCCTCAGAGGCATATTATGTACTTGTAACACGTCATGAAGGCTGCGACACAATGTGTCTTGCCTCAGAATACAGGAACTGAAAAATCCTCAGACAAAACTAAAACTGATCCTTTAGCTCATTCCTCATCATATTACACTCGAAGCCAGCGTCACTGTGGCTAAATAAGAAATTGCAACTTTAATAACTTGTGGGAAGGAATCAATCTCTGCAGAATGTCAAACAGCAGGACAGATACGTGACTTATCCTCTGGTTTACACCGAGTACAAACTAAAGTCTGAAAAGTATGATCTGAAGACCAGGCGAACAACTAAATCTCTCTACCTTATTCTCAAATCAGCACGAGTCTGAAAACTGAGCCTTTATCAATTGCGACACACGCTAGAGTCAAGTAGATCAGAAGCAAAGGGTAATGTCAGTGTTTCACTCTGGATCAGAGCCTGGCTTTTACTGCAGCAGATCAGCACACAGTGTTCTACCCAAAGGGCCGGATCTGTTACGACATAATTATAATAAAAAATAGAAAGGAGAGGAGAGAGAGGTGATGCTCTGCAGTGTTCCAAGCAATGAAGAACTGATTAAAACAGTGTTATACTAGAAAATATTCATGTTGATACGATTCAATTAAACATCACTTCATGGCTAACAAGTGCATAGAATAAAAATCATATTTTTTAAATCAGAATTTGCCTCATTGTTTCTGGAAACAAAAACGATTTCACTAAATAGTGCGTTAAAACCTCAGGCCTTCAGTTTCTGCATTCATTTGTGAAAAATAAAGGCTTAAAAAAATTAAATAAATAAATAAAAAGGGGGGGGTTGTGGAGTTTGTTTTACCGCAAACAAATTCTACATAAAATTCCATAAGTCACTACGTTTATACACAACTTTATACAACGATTTATCCTCGTCCCGTATTTGACTGAAAAAGCAGGTTTTCATGATCAGTGATCTTAATTAAAATCCACTAACAGGAAGGTACAGAGCGATGTGTGTTGGTCAGCTAGTTTGTCAACGGGCTATTAGTGGACCTCGATTTTTAAAATCACTGTCTTTATGCTCGAAAATAAAAGGCATACGGCCGCCAATATGCGGCCTGCTGAGAACCTGTCTATGCTTTGGAGCAAGTGAAGCACATCAGATCATTAGCAAAACACAAAATCTGATTTATTGGGTGTTCAAACGAGCACATCATTAATTTCCTATCAGAACAAACCAGTCAGGTGATTCTCCTTTAATCTCCCTCATCAACAAGGTGTATTAAAGGACATTTTTTCCACTGTTTCATTAGAGACTGAGAGAGACTGTTTGGGGGTCATATAACGTTAGAGATTTGTGTTAGACGACAAGAAAAAGTGGAACTATGACAGACCTTTAGAACAATTTCTAACTTTTTTTTTTTTTTTAACTCGGACTTGAATGGTACATTCAGATTTTTTAATGAACCTATTTTCCACTCTTAGTCTTGGTACAGCCATGTTCAAAAGTTAGTACCCCCTCTTTTAATTCTGTGTGGTTTTGTCTACAATTACAATGAATAATTATGATCATACAACCTCAGATGAACAACTTTTTTTTTCCCCACCATGCCATTTTTTATTTAACAAAAATGGAGCCAAAAAGAAAAATTTTATTTGGGCAATTGCTATGTACCCCAAAAGATTCAATAGATTATAGCAGTAACTTGAATTAATCATTCCCTGGATGACTTTCAGTCCCTCACCTCTTTGTGGAAGAATTTTGGCCTATTCTGCAACATTTACACACACACACACACACACACACACACACACACACACACACACACACACACACACACACACACACACAAAATAAATACATTTAAAAACAAAACTAAAAAAAAAAAAACTATTAAAAGAGGGGGTATAAATTTTTGAACATTACTATGCATGTATGTACACAGTATACATTTGCTTTTATACCCTGACTGATATGAATAAAAGTTTTAGATAAAATGGATAATAAATAAAGTAGATATTTTGTTAATTTATTTGTTTGATAAATTTCCTATTTGGATAAATATTTTCCAATTTGTAGAAAAAGCTACCATAATGTAATTAATGAACTATTGTAACATGTACGGTATATACAAAAGTGGTAGGACATTCGCTGAGAGTTGTGACACTGACAGAAGAGCCAATTCCCCCACGCCCTTTCCTTGTTTTTCAAAGTACTCTTTTGGTACCCAAATCATTTGATACCCTTTTAAACTTTTCAGAGCAGCCTTTTCAGGGTTTTTCCTACTTTGAGAATTCAAAAGTGACTGCCTCTCTCAAACTGCAGTAAGCAGTCCTCCAGTATTTGGTGATTTCCCTGCTTAAATATACTTGATTCAACTCGGCAGGTAATTAGCAGTATTCTTGAGTGCCTTAGAGGGGAAAAAACCCTCCAAACTGTGTTGAATTCTGGTCCTTTCGGAGTGGTTTTAGTTACTCCTGGAAGACAGCAACAAAAACCTCAATGGCTTCGGCTCTATCCTACATCAAGCACTTTATTCCCCCACAGGCGGAACACCAAGTGCATTTATTACAGCACATTATCAAAGCAACAGGGGTTCGTAACAGAGTGATGACTTTAGGTAGATGAGACTTGGCTTTCAACAACAGGGAGCCATAATGATTCTAGACCAAAGGATATCAAAAACATTGATAGGAGTTTCCTAAATTACACCGATTAG
Organism: Channallabes apus; assembly: GCA_030522415.1. Taxonomy (NCBI): domain Eukaryota; kingdom Metazoa; phylum Chordata; class Actinopteri; order Siluriformes; family Clariidae; genus Channallabes; species Channallabes apus. Next base: position 13,401,463 of record CM060118.1, on the reverse strand, counting down.
ATTTTTTTTTTATTCTGACAGCCATGTTTTTTCTTTCCACGTCGAAAGGAATAAAAATAAAAAAAACACTGTCATTTATAAATACCCATTCTCCGATCGGTCTTGGATCAGGTGCCAAGAACTGAAAGCCACAGCCTCTAAAATAAACCCTGTGCCTACAGACTTGTGTGTTATAGCATGCGTGTTGGTTCCCACTGGAGAACAGTTCTACTTTCGATTGTGACGCTAAACCTCATTCCAATCAGCATTGTTACTGAGAAGAGCAATCACACTCTAAATTAAGGTCCCAGACCTCTAGATTACCATTAACATTTCAGTATGTGCAGGATTATAACCCGAAGGGTCTTTTAGATAGAATCTGCTGGCAAGAAAAGTGATCCTGCTCACCTTTTTCTTCATCCAATTGCAGACACGTTACACTACACAGACAGACAGGGTGTAAGGAGCTACACCAGAACAAAATAACCCTATGGAATTAAAAGCTCATCTTATGGGTGTTATGATGCTAGAAACATGGGAACACTGGCAGCTTTCAGCCATGATTTAAATCCTAGGATGCACACGAAGCTGATGGACTTCATGGACCTTTTCCTAGAGCTCAACAATGGCTCTTTGTCAGCTGTGGGACTTGTACTCACAACCTATAAATAAAACCACTTCTTATTCTTATCCTGTAAAGAACCTAATCAAGAGGGCTTTATTAAATCTCTTGCTCTTTATGACCCCCCCCCCCCCCCAGTGGGGAGGAAAAAAAAAAAATCCACAAGCATTTATATCTGGAGACTGGTTTGAACTGCAACGATGCAGTCAGCTCTAAACTTTTTCATGCGTTTTGCATATTTAAAGAACTTGCGAAACAAAAAAGGGCAACCACCCAAATACCTTTAGCCATCCACTGGGTGTGAATGTGCATGTGAAATTCCTAGCACATTTCATCATGTGCTGAAACTAAAACAAATCACATATAGAAAAGCAGGCATCCAGGAAGCACCAGACATGTCATTATGTATGCTACTGACGCATTGCTATGTTTTTTTGTACCAAGGTCCATTTAGATGTAGCGCCTAAAGAGGGATTCAAGTCACCTAAACAAAGGCTCCTCTCACACGGCTGAAGTCACATGACTGTGGGAACCTGGTGCATGTTCGATACAATGCTGCTGTGACACCACAGAAACAAACGCATTTTCATCGCTAGTCACTGAATATCACTGAAATCAGAACGGTTTCTCTGGTCTTGTGCTCCAAGGTCCTATAAAGCTACTTCATACAAAAAAAAAAAAAAAAAAAACAGCTGTCCTACAATTCATCACTAGACAGTGTTTTATTAGGAACAATGAGAAACAAAACTCCCAGCCGGCACATACTAGTGCACCGGCATATATTTAACACATTTTAACTACCGGGTGTCCCAAAAGTCTCCAAACATCTCTCCCACCTACCATCTCTCCCACTCATATTGGCCAAAACAGAAAAAGTTTCATGTTTACCAGAGGGAGAGGGGGAGGGAAAAAAAAAAAAAGACACTAACCAACAAAATGTCAGCACTTTACAATAATGTTAACGGTGAAGATTATTAGAAAGTGATTACATACGTTTTATTGTGCACCTCTGTACCAGGGCAAGCAAAGATCAACAGCGAAAAATGTTGACAGCATGAACATTAGACAACTAATTTGTAAAATAATTATACTGAAAATGTACTTTTACCATAAATTATTTCAGAATCACATTAAATCTACCATCCAGCTGAGTTTTCGAAACTGGTTATTACAATTTTCTGTATTCTCCTTGTGGAGAACAGTGGAATATTAAAGCAGTAAAAAAAAAAAGAAAGACTATAACCTAAGGAGGGCTGCAACTAACGATTATTTTGATAATCGATTAGCTGGGCGATTATTATTTTTTTCAATTGATCGGATAAAAACTTAACGCTTTGATTTGATGTTTTACTTAACTATATAAAACCATAAATCAGGTTATTATTGATGTAAAAATGTAAACTTTAAATGCAAAAGCCACATAGAGTTTAATGATCTTTCATTTTGACATTTAAACCTTATTTTATGTAAATCAACATTTTTGTTTTTAACAATAATTGCAGATGGCAAGTTGACAGTGTATTTATATATAGCTTAAAAATACACTAACATTCAGTTGTTAAGAATGAACTCAATTTTAAATTCTCTTAAATTAATTCAACTTAAGAATAATAGACTTCTAGATCATGATATTATTTTTAATTGAAGTGTCTCTTGCTACATCCTTTTCGTGGTTTATACATAAAAAAAAAAATAAAAAAATTAAAAAATATATATATATATATATATATATATATATATCAAATTGCCTTTTTCCCCACATTTCCCCATGTATAGCATGTAGGATCATGGGATATATCCGGTCCTCCGAAGCGTAAAATGGTTGGGATTTGAACGCCAAGGAAAAGCTGCATGCAACGTTTTTTTTTTTTTTTTTAACCCTGTATAACCGCGCACCCGGACAAACGCACGTCACCTAAGCCCGTGAGAACACTCTCTCTGACTCCTATGTGTAGAAAACCCTCCGCGCTCACTACAAATGGCAGAAAACCGCTTGATTTTTATGCCCAATAAGAGGTGTTTAATGTAAATTGCTCCTACACCTTGGAGTACTGGGGTGCATGCACAATTCCTCCCAGGCTAAAAGGTTTATAATTATGAAATATAATATATGCAGGGAAAAAAATTATATTATATATAAATCATGCTTTATTGTGCAAATTCAGTCTGTTAACAGTGGGTATTCTTGGGCATGTGCAACCCTCGTAGGGCTGACTACCTTGCAGATCCATGACTGGTGCACTGTGTGAGATTGCATCAGTTAATTCTGCAAGGTGTGGTATGGGACTTTCATTTGAAGTACCACAAGCAAATCTGAACTTGGGCATTTGGCTACATTTGACTTGGAGAGACAGCCGTGTTCTCCTGAACAGCCCAACCCCCAAAACTCATGCACATGACCCCAAAAGGATGTTGCAAGCCCCGCGAGGTATCACGTTCATCACCTTCTACCTGATGTTTTCTTTCCTCTATAAAGTGCTGAACCTAACAAAAATAAATACATTAAAAAAAATAAAAAGAGTGCCCCCTCTACCTAAAAAAAAAAAAAAAACCCACACAAATGTTTAACAGATTATTGTGCATAGTTCAAGCCAAAATAAATATATTATCCAACAGGAGTTGAGATGTATGACCAAAGCAAATGAAAAGTTTGTGATTTAACAACTAATGCTCTGTCCAGCCAATTTTGCTCACTTTCAATCAACATGAAAACCTAGATGTTAAATAAAATCAGGTTTCGTTGCAATCGTTACTCAGTGCTTTGGCTGTGTTCTAACCGCTTACAATTCTTCTTGTGTTTGTCTGGCTCTTATTTATAGCAGGATGAAACTGACTGGTTTCACAGGGCCGTTAGTGACACACCTGGGCATGAATAGGATCCTGCTCCTTTATTATATCCAGTATGCTTTTCAGATCCTGAACTGATTATCAAAGACTAGACAAATATGAATGGTTCAGTGATACAGAGGAATATTTATAGTCATAGCCAATCTTCTTTCATTAAAAACACATTCTACATATGTTAATATTAGACATATTGTTCTTGGCATTATATAAAACAGAACAAATGCATATGATCCATTCCGGGACAGTTCCCCAAAACTAGACTAGAAAAAAAAAATTGAGCTGTTTAGTTTAAAATTTAAGCAGCACATGGTATGATTAAATTCTTTCTAAAACATGTCCTCAGTTTATTTTAGACATAGTCCGATGTCTGAAAAAAATAAATGCAAGTTTAGTGTAATGAAGATGGTGTGTGGACAGAAAGCGAAACTAGAAAAAAAAAAAAAAAAGAAAAAAAAAAAAAAGGCAAATAGCTTTCTAAATTAAAATGAAAGACAGTAAGGGAGGAGAGTGTCTATGAAAGGTCAGCGAGGATTCAAGCGTGGCTCTCACTTTCCTGAAAGTGAAAGACTGCATTGCAGAGGGAAGCAGCTGGGGGTGGCATCCTTGATAAAAGCTCTTCTCAACCTTCTGCCCTAAGCTGATAGAGTCCATCTAACATTAACCTCTCACTCGCTGCCAATGATATATAGCATCATGCTGTTATCTGTCGCTGCACGTGGCAGGGGTTAGCAATGAGATAGTACAGCTAGAACTAACTGCTGCACTGGAGCAGAGGCAGAGGATTAGCTGACGTTACTGAACAAAGAAAAATTTATAAATCGACATGTCGAAGTTTAACTTGAAGAAATGTTTATGTATTTTGTCCTCATAAATTTCAGTAAATGAGAGGATAATTGATGTTTTTTCGCAGCAACATGGTTAAGAAGAGCTTTATATCTCCATGATTGACATACACTGTTCAGTTTAAGTCAAATGCACCAAGAGTTTGCAGAAATCAATATTGTCCTTGCCTAAATAAATTGTTAAAAAACAAAAAACATGGATAATGATACAAACGTCAAAAACAAGATTAAATTCACTAAATCATTCACTAGCTTCAAACTGATTTAAAATTATAAAGCCTTATAAAACTTTGTCCTTATTTCTTTCTCCTCTCACTCTCCTGTCTACATTTACAGGATTTAGCAGATTTCCCTCATACAAGCTGATTTAGTGAAGTATACATGTTTGTTTAAAATAATATTATACTAATAGACTCCTTATTAGTTAGAGTTCTTTCTTTCTTAAGCTAAGGTGATGCATCTGATCTGAAATATGATGCATCCACAAAAAATTCTCCATAAGCATTCTCCATGAGAATTATTGCAAAGACTATTACAGGTTTTTCAGGATGACCCTTCTGGAGCTCAGGCATACTTCACTTTTTTTGTTTTTTAATACAAATTCTGTGCACAAGAGCTTTCAAGTCATGGTAAGAAGGAAAGGCTGAAGGCTCATTTGACAAAAAATAAAAATAAACGATTATACAAAAGTATAACATGGCAGTAAAATAAAACTGAGGACAAAAGAAAATTTCTATTTATCCTCTGCCAATCACAACTAGAGAGAGAGAGAGAGAGAGAGAGAGAGAGAGAGGGGGAGATACATCCTTGTGGTATTTAAAAAAAAAATCTCAGCTTTCCAAGTAGAGCAGCAAACTTGGCTCCTTATGCATTTGGTCTCGTCCACAGTTTAGCTATTTAGCACAGATGTGAACAGTGTGCATGTGGCAAATGGTTCACTCATTGAAAAAGGAAGAAAAAAAATGAAAATTAAAAACACAAGGTCAAGATGCAGAAAAAAGCCTTACAGCTCAAGGGAAGACACACAACAAATCGATAACTCCCTGCTGCAACATGACCCACAGCCAATGCCAAAAGCCTGCTATATTTAAACGGCCCAAGATCATAAACATGAAGTTGAAGTCAGATGATTTGATAACGCAGCTTCAGGATGGCTAAAGTGGTGCTGCATTTAAGCCTGTCCATTTACAATGAAATAATATTTACCACCAGTCACGCCTTCGGAAACGGGATCTGTGCCAGACTTTCATTCTCAAAACAAAAATGCTTAACATGCGCTAGAACAGGGGTGTCAAAGTCAAATGGACGGAGGGCCAAATAAAAAATTTAGCTACAAGCCGAGGGCCGGACTGTTTGAATGTTCATTGAAAAATTTTTAAATGACGCATATAGTCTAGTGAACCTAATTGAACCTACTGAAAACCTAACAAATATATTCCAATATGATCAGATAAATAAAGCAATATTTTCTTATGGCTCTGTCAGTAATCTTTAATTTTCAACAGACACAAAAGACAAATTTCCTTTATATAAAAATCCCCATAACATGAACATTAAATGAAAGAAACCGGTATTCAAGGCACCATCAGTAGCCTATATTTTCTATTTTAGCAAAAGTGGGCTAAATTTACTTCAAAGAAAAAAACAATAATAGCAATTTTCTATCATCCACTCAACTGAAATATTTTTAAAATATAATTGGATTGAAATACAATAAAATAAAGTGCAAAAATCTATTAATCAAAAACAACACTTTGTTTAAGGAGAAGTAACAGTTTTGTTTAAACAAAAGTAACCTTTTGTAGCCTTTGTTCCATGTCCATATTCTTGTTTTTGTCCGCGTGTTTCGTTTCATAATGTCGTCTCAGATTATACTCTTTCAGTACCGCCACACTTTCTCCACACAGAAGACACACAGGTTTTCCAGCTACCTCCGTGAACATATACTCCGACTCCCACCTTGTTTGAAACCCCCGGTTCTCAGTGTCCACCTTCCGTTTTGCCATTTTTGATGGGTATCTGAAAGTTAATTTTACTGTGATGCTGACGACTGCTGTGCCAATAAATATTGAAATGAAGCAGCCTACTGCTCGGTGCGTCACCGTTGCATTGTGGGAAATGTAGTATTGGTGCGTGTAAAAGATCTGCGGGCTGCCGGCTTGCTGCGGTCTGCGGGCCGGTTCTAATAATAAATCAAGATCATCCCAGGGGCCGTAAAAAACCTTCTCGCGGGCCGGATGTGGCCCGCGGGCCTTGACTCTGACATATGTGCGCTAGAAGATTGATTTATGACATCCTGTGTAAACACTGATACACTAATGACTTAAGGTCAAGTTTAAACATGGAAACTAATCCGCAAGCCTTAAAAGGTTTTCTTCATTTAATATTTTATACCCAAACAACATTGATTATGAAGCAGGTTTACCTAAACTAAGGATGCACCATTGATGTACTGTAGATTTTTTTTCTTATATACTTATTAGGTCTAAACTTAAACGGGCTTGAACTGATGAACACGACTAGAACATACAACTAGGGCTGGGCCGATAAACGATATCATATCGAATCGCGATTTATTTGATTTTAAAAACGATGAAAAGCTCCAGACATTTTTTGCTCGATATGGATTAATCTAAGAGCCAATCACACAGCAGAACAATACGACAACAACCAATCAGCGTGCAGCTTGCGCGTGCCGCGCAGGTCAAAGTTAATTTCCTGCCGCACTTTGCGAAGCAAACTTGACACCAGGACGACAAAAAAAAAAAAAAAAAAGCAAGCGGAAGCAGCGACGAAAGTGAATCTAACCTCGAGTTATTATCCAAAAATGTTGAAATTGTCGACCAAAAAGGTAGCACGAACTCCATTATATGAACGCATCACCCACACGACCACACAGAGCATGAACATGCGGGCCGATGCTACTCCGTCAACTAGCAGGGCTAGCAGTGGGGCTGTACCAAAGCAGATATCGATTGCGTCGTCTTTCGTGGCCATTACACTTTATGAAAGATGTTCCTAAAGGAGCAAGGATATAACCAGGGCCGTTTCTAACTTTCTAGCGAAAGATATGATGCCCCTAAGCACACGAGGCTGAAGTTAGCTCCTTATTCGCAGCTTCCGGTTTGTTTGGCTCCTTATTGCGCAGCGTCTCATTTTGCGGCTGAAGTTTAGCTCCTTATTCGCCTCATTACTAACAGGAGTTGGCGAAAGCTGTGCAGTTTATCAATAAAAGCAGCTTCCGATTCGTTTGGCTCCTTATTGTGCAACGTCTCACTCTGCGGCTGAAGTTTAGCTCCTTATTCGCAGTTTCCGGTTCGTTTGGCTCCTTATTGCGCAACGTCTCATTCTGCGGCTGAAGTTTAGCTCCTTATTCGCCTCGTTACTAACGGGAGTGTTCACGTTGCCGAATGCTGCGCAGTTTATAAATAAAACGTTATTTTGGTGGTTTAAACCATTCTGGCCAAGCAAATATGAACTATACAACACCTAGCAGGTATCCAACTATATAGTAAAAGTGAAATTGTTCTGGCCCAGATTGATAGCTGCATAATTCATTCCATGTTTGTTGTCATTGCATGCTTAAGCCATTATGCCAGTTTATTGGGGCCGTGTTAAATAGCCTTCATTTAACTCTGAATTGTGGGATAAAAAGACGGCCCTAGTGTGTGTGGTCTAAATGTTTGTTTCTCATTATTGTTTAAAAATCTCAAAACATTAATATATCATCACAAGATACTTTTCATCATCACAAACAAGTATTTTTTTTATTTTTTTTATAAAAATCTTTGCCGTGTAAAGATTGTGAGCATGTGCCTATAGTATCTTAATTTTTAAGGCCAAATCGGTCATCTGTTTTTGTTAATAAACTATACTTTAAAATGTAATTTAATGAACCCTTTAATTTTTATGGCTTCAGTTTAAGTTGTTCAACATTGATGTTCAATAAATAATCATAGATAGTAGATAGTGTGTGTTGCCTTCAATTAATCAATCAAGTAATGCACCCTTCATTCAAAAATCTCTCACTTGTGAGCATATTTACTGTACAAAACTTGTCAGTGAACTATGAGGGCAAAAAAAAAAATCGTTTATTAATCGATATCGAGTTAAAATGTTCAATTAATCGAGATTGATTTTTAGGCCAAATCGCCCAGCCCTACATACAACCCTATCACTGTTGCAGCAACAATCTAGTTCTAGAGCTGCTAGCATTCGGTGAGTGAGATTTATCAAGATTGTGTGTCACAAACATATACTGTATACAGGGATAACCTGTATTGCAAGCAGGCACTACTATTTATCTTGCAGGGCTTTAAACATGGCAAGAGCAGGGTGTGCCTCATGCTGCATTTTAATTTACCTCACAACAGGTAAACTGGAACTCATCACTCATGACCTGTGTGTGTGTGTGTTCAAAATATAAAGTGAGGAAAAACCCTAAATGTCTCCGTGGTCTCCTTTTATTATCAACAATCAAGTTAATTGTGATGTAGATGAGATAACATAACCAAAAGGGTGTGGACACCTGACTTGTTCTCATTCAGCTACAAGAGAATCAGTGAGTTCAGGTACTGATGTTGGACGTGAAGACTCGGTGCCCCACTTTATCGCACAGACATTCAGTGAGGTTAAAGTCAGGGCATCCTGCAGGCCACTTGAGTTTGCTGCAATCTAGCCAAGACTGTCTTCATAGAACATGCCTGGGCTTCTTAAATCCAGTGAAGAACAAAAAAAATAAATAAATCATAATCGACCTCGTGTTATCGGTAGATAACTGATTGTTCATATACTTACCAAATAGTGTGAATTTGCATAGATTTAACATGCAGATATCTGAATGATAACACTGTTTTATATATATATATATGTTACATCTGTTCGTTAAACCACTTAAATATATAGCATATTTGTTTTGAAGAAAAAAGCTACTACTTAAAAAAAAAAAAAAGAAAGAAAAGGGGGGGGGGGTTGTAAATGTGTCATAACTCATTTTATTGGCCATGTTTGGATCCAATCATGTAATTTATAACCAAGTAACCTTCAATTGAGGTGATATATTAGACAGGTGTGAAATAAGATGTCAAATATGTCAGATGTAAAAAAAAAAAAAAAAAGAAGAATAAAAAAGATTAAGAAAATACAGTGAGCAAACTGATCAATCATTTAAAAATGCTACAAATACAATGTTACAAAAAGAAAAAAGGGAAAGAAAAAAATCTTTTAAAATAAACTATAATAAAACAAGAGGGTTTATGAATTCTTAAATCTAATAATTGGTCTGAAGGTAGAGCTCTGACTATAGTGTCAGCTGTTGCAATGTTATTAACTTTCATGTGCAATGTAATAAAAGGTTTATGACAGATGGGGATATTTATACAGTGACACTTTTCTTAAAGCGATAACACAGGAAGTAACATTTATGAAGGAATTACAAAGTACCAACATTCATGGTCTCCAGTGTAACCGTCCACTATAGGAAAGTAGTAAAGAAAGTGCTTTGTTCCTTTTTATTTTTTGGCCATAGAGAGAAAAAGAAAGGTTGGTAAGGAAACAATTGCGACAACTGCTATAAAAGTAACAGGAACTAAATTGTTCATTATTAATTCATAAAAAAAAAAAATAAAAAATAATAAAAAAAAAAAACTGTTGGCAAATTGCTGTTATAAAAGGAATAAACCACTTCCTATAGGACACGCAGAATAGTTTTATTTTTTATTTACAACTGTGGTACCAGCAATTGCGCCACAGGCCTTATCAAAAGCAGGCACTGGTGTTGAAGTGCCCTTGTTTGTTTGATGGAGGTAGTTTCCAGTAAAGGTGACCTTAGTCTGTTTTGCCCACAACATTAACCCTATGTCTGAATTCAGCAGGCCTTGTTTAGGCAGAATAGCATGGCTCGTTAGCGCCAGTCTTGGAGGGCCAATGTCCAGCAAACTTTGTAACTCACTCAGACCTAAACACACCCACTGAACATACAAATTAACATTGGGTGAATCAGCCATAGGCAGCACGGTTGTGTAGTGGTTTGTCGCCTTGCACCTTCAGGGTCCTGGTTTGTTTCCCGGCCAGGCTCGATTCCCGTCATGGAGTTTGCATGTTCTCCCCGTGCTTGGTGGGTTTCCTCCGGGTACTCCGGTTTCCTCCCACAGTCCAAAGACATGCAGATTAGTCTAAATGGCATTCCCAAATTGCCTGTAGTGTGTGAATGAGTGTGTGCCCTGCGATGGATTGGCACCCCGTCAATGGTGTACCCTGCCTCGTGCCCTATGTGTCGTGGGATAGGCTCCAAGCCCCCCGCGACCCTGAATACAGGATAAAGCGATATAGGTGAGTGAATGAGAGTGAATCAGCTGTGTTTGAGCAGAAGAACTGGCCCTTTCTAGCACTGTTGAAAATACCTGGTGTACAAGCTTAAAATCACAAATATTTATTATTGTAATAAATATTTGTGTGCTCAATTTACAGTAAATTGTTAATCGCCTTCTTTGTGAAATAATTTTTCACAGCCCAAAACTATAGAAAGTAGTAATGCCTCCCTGAACACTACAAACAGACTGACCTAGCCCACAAAAAAGCTATTTAAAAATAGTGAAACAGGTGCGTCTCAAGGTAAAATGGGGACAAGACTTTTCTAGAAGAGAGGTTATATAAGCAGCAGAGTGTGTCCTGGAGGAGGGCTGAAAGTGAGTGATGTGAAAGGAAAAGCACAAGAACCTAGATAGGTTCATAGACAGCAAGTTCCTATTAGCGGAGTAAAACATTACTTTTTGTAAACATTTCTTTTAATAATGCCATTATCTTTCTGATCTCGTGTGTGCTGTTCTCACAAGACAATACAAAATACACACAAGTGTAGATCTTAAAATATTAATACACTCGAATATAAGATGTAAGGTGATGTTTCATATGCAACTCATTAATTTTTTTTTTGTTTAATTATGGGAAATACCAATTGGGAAACTGTATGCTTTTATATTTCTAAAGATTAAAATAATTACATAAAAACATTTTGGACAAGCAATTGACATTTTAAACCTTTGCCTAAATAGGTCACAATGCACACCATGCATTGAAAGAGTCGAACATTTTAAAACCTGTTTTATTTAGTTTTCCCAGGCCATGAGAGTGTTTATTAAAATACAACTATTTCAAAGGTTATTCATCTTACACTGTACACAGCATTATAACAGTTATGTTTAGCAAAAATTAGCTGAACAGGTGTTTAAAAAATCATTTTAGTGTAGTTTTCCGTGATAAAAAAAAACCCTGTGTGAATAAACACAGCGTGCATTCAGTATTGGGAAATTTGCTAGAGGCGTTCAAGTCAAAGCGGGATTGTAAAACTGATTTTTCTGACTTGAACCACAGTACACTGATGGAACTTTAACTGCGGGAAAACACTAAAATGATGCAAATGAAGACCATACATCCGTGAATGACAATTATGCCTGAAATGGCTCGGAACCCAATGCAGTCGTTGAATTCGTGATCATTCAGCGAGTGGAACGCCTGATCCTTAAAAATTGACAGATAACTTCTCACCAATTTGCAGAACAGATGCATCTGTCTGTTGGAACTGTACACACAATCATTCAACAACACCACTTGCACATTACAGAATTTGACTCACTCTCAAGTTGAGCCACAAATAAAAATAAATTAATTAATTTAAAAAAAGGGTACAAAAACATCCTCAGAGAACAACTTCTCCCAACCATTCAACAAGAGATCGAAATTTTGGGTCAATGGCCAGGAAACTGCCCAGACCTTAATCCCATTGTGATCTGGATCAATCCTCAAGAGGCAGGTGAACAAATAAAAAAAATAAAAAATAAACTTAAATTCTGACAAATTCCAACCATTGATTTGGCAAAAATTGCCCACCATCAGTCAGGATGTGCCCCAGAAGTTGATTGACAGCATGCAAGGACAAATTGCAGAGGTCTTGAAAAAGAAGGGTCAACACTGTGAATGTTGACTCTTTGCCTAAACTTAATGTAATTATGAATAAAATCCTTCAATGCTTGATTATACTTCAGTATACCATAGTAAAATCTGACAAAAATTTCTAAAAACACTGAAGCAGCAGACTTTGTAAAAAAAAAACTAATAATAAAAATGTAATACATTATATTTGTGTCTCTCAAAATTTTTGGCCACGACTATATGCAGTGACTGTGTACAGAATGTACAGTCAAGTTAATAAGCAAAATAATAACGGTAAAATATGAATAAAACAAACCATTTTGACTATATCTGCCCTGATAAAACTAATAAAAGCAGTTAAACTGAATTACTGTTTAATCTATTTGTACATGAGTAAAATAAAACCAATATCACTTGCTCTAGCTAAATCTGATGCTGAGGGAATCATGCTAGCTTAGCAAGCTAACCTAACAGGTGACGTTAGCTAAATTATTGATTGACGTTAGCCGCTTTGGGTTTAATTGAATAAATGACTTAATTAATTCACTTACCTGTCCATCATTTGCTGCATTGCCACGGCGGTATCGTCTGTCATGCCTTTGTGGCCCTCAGAAATGCACAAAGGAGCCGCTAGTTGTTATTATTAACTTCTCGGTAGTTAGCGGGATGCTAAGCTATGATAAGCTCAGCTAGGGTAGGCTAGGCTAAAACCAGGCCTTCAGGAGAACCGCCAAGGGAGCGCGAGAGCACCTCGCTGCACTGTAGCAGTTGATGCTAGCTCGAGCCAGTTACGACATAAAAACCCAACACTCGGTTAGGGTGTTACCTAACAATCTAGTACCTCGTACTAACACCACGCGTATTAGTTTTCTTGCACCACACCACTAATACTTCGTACGTTCTCGCGCCACTGTGACCGCTTGACTCCATTTACGGCTCCTGACAACGCGCTAACAAGGAGTCGCACTGCGCATGCGCTGACGGACCACAACACCAGCGTGCGCGAGACACGCCGCCGCTTAGGTGTTCTGGGATATGGAGTCTGCATTCGTGCTGTTCTCGTGCACCTCTGAATTTATTAAAGAGAGGAAGCATGAAGATACACATATGGTTACAAAACACGTCGTATTGCGGTAAGAAACTCTCCGGGGTTTTTTTTGGGGCACAATTAAATTGATGTAGAGATTCACATAATCACGTTGATCATTTATGGATTCCATTCAATAAGAGTGAAATAGGAGTGCATTGAAGTTGTGCTAAAATCTAAAATGTTATACGTACTCAACAATCTGCTTGTGGTGTTTAATATCATCAGAATATGTTGACAGTTTATTGCATTTTATTTATTTATTTTTTTTTCACATTTTTGAACACAACATAATGTCTAGAATTCAATGCTGTTTATTTGCATGTAAACATTTATTTTTAAAAATCGTCATAATGGGGAACGCGTTCACCTGGAGGAGTGTATATAATTAAGTCATTTTTTTTTTTATTCTTAAAACTTTCTTTTGGTTAATTTACCATCGCTATTGGGTAAAAAAACTACATTTCCCATGCACCATCTGTGCGCCGTCCATGCGCCGCAGTCAATCAGCTGTTAAGGCAACTGCTGCTGACTCGACCTCGTTGTAGTAGAAAGGTTGCTGGTTTGTCACTAAACCAGGCAAACATAAATAGCACTATTTATTTACAGAATCCAAAAAAAGGTGAACGACAAGGTAAAGTCTTTTTAAAGTTTACAAGCGCAGTAAAAGGAAAAAAAGGCATGCATGCATGTATGTGTAGCATATGTTTGTGGCTTGCAGGAGAGGATTAGTGAAACAGGATGCATGAATACAGTACGTGGTTATATGCGTGGCTCATAAAAAAAACATATGGAGAAATAGAAGCTTTGACGCATAGGCCAGGATCAGAAAGTGCGTGTGTGTAGGCTGTGGCCCAAGTGTGTTATTGATCACTGTGTTGACCTTGAATGGGCGGTTCTTATGCAGGAACGTGAATACTAGGATTATCAGGATCCGCCTCGTAGATCCGTCTGTTTCATGGAAATGAAACGGTTTTTTTTTAGGTAAAAAGTAGCCTTTGCTTTTAAAAGATTTATATTAAGGATCCAGCCCGCCCTGAGAGGTGCAGCAGCTTGTGTATCTTTGGGCTAGATCTAAAAATGTTGCATCGCTCGGCCTACTTGAAGATCTTTTTACTGTCGTATTTTAACCTACACATTAATATCACATAATAATCGATAGGGTGCTTTTCTATTTTGGCTTAGCCTAGTGTGTCAGGTTATTTTGGTCAGCCATCTGCTGCAGCAGTATCATATGAGGAACTTAAACCCTTTCATTATTTTCTCCCAGGGGAAAAATATATATATATACTAAACTATATATACCCTCCTTTTTGAGAAACTTAAAGATTCAATATTCAAGAGAATTTGTTTGTATACACACCAATAGTCTGAGTGCATTGGATTAAAAATTTTTTTTTTTTCGTTCAGAAGCTCTTTGAGTTAATGATAAAATAAGAAAGATAAATACAGGAATTAGTAGTAGAAGGATTTAGGCTATCAGACTATAACACACTATGACATTATCTAGTCCTATAGTGTACTATGGTATGTTTTAATATATTCCTTAAACCCAATCTGTGCCAACAACACAGCATAGGTCAATGATGATTAAAAAATATATATACTGTATGTGCTTATATGGAAGTCCTGCTGATGTTTGTCAATGGGGAGGTTTCAGATATCAATTCCGGATATGTCAATGAAAGCTGTCATTACTTTTAAAATGTGTGTTTTACCACTCCAGTAATATGGGAATGACATTGCAAATATGTAGAACATATTAAAATTATTATTATTATGACTTTGTAAAGGAAATGTGATCATGTGTGTCTCTACTATTTCCATGCCTGTGACCCATTTAAAAAAAAAGTTTTTTTTTTTTTTTTTTGCTCAGTCATGTTTGTATAGTTGGTTAAAATGATTCATCATATTGCCTATTTTGTGCTCTATACTGCACAATCCTGACAACTTTATATGTTTATTTTAAAAAAACAACAACAGGAAAACAAATAAAGTTTTCATGGCTAGACATGATTCCCGGGTCATATTATGTAACAATGCACTCCATTTATTTACCTTAACTCATCCTAAAGGACTCTTTAACCATGTTTCTGACTAGAGAATACAATTCAAGGGTACACTGCAGCTTAGTATTTCCTGAGAGTGTATATTCATTGTTTATTAAAACAGCACTAAATGTATTTCACAAGAGATGTGTTGACCAGTATCATGTCTCTCATATGAGGCAATTAAGCTACAGACCTCTGCCTTAAAACAAACCAGAGTTATAACAGAGTCATATCTTTCATTTTAAGTACAGGGTTTTGTATGAAATGTCAGGGACATATATGACTGTGTTGGACAAAATGCCCAAAAAAATAAACATGACGCAGCAACTGGGAAAATGCATAGAGAGAATGTATGAATTATATGTTGTAAATAATACAAATACAAATAATACAAATACAGTCCAGCTTACTTGAAATGATTTCTTGAGGTCAATGTGTGAAGCTTTTGTTTATAGTACAGGCATTTTTAAGAGTGCACATGCTTGAATGAATATTATGATAAAATAGGGCTGGGCGATTAATCGAAAAATAGACATTCAGAACCTATAATCGATCAAATTTTCCCAGGTCGATTATTTCGATTACTTTTCCTTTAAAAACAATACTGCGTGTGGAGCCATGTGACCCAGCTCTTTTACGTTACATTATTCCGCTGACATGTCGAGCATGGAGAGCATAAACTATGAGATAACTGAGCAACAGAGCAGCTTGTACCAAAGAAAAAACGCAGTCTCCTTATTTGGACACATTTTGGCTTCAGTAAGGATGACCTCGAACAAAATGAAGTCAGATGTAGACACTGTAGAAAAACAGTTTCAACGCCCAAAGGTAACACCACAAATTTGTTTGAACACTTGAAGCACAATCACGTTACTGAATATGAACAGTGCATGGCTAAAAAAAAAACAAAAAGAGGCCGACAAGGGACCAGCAACAAGTGCCTCTGAAAAGCAGATGTCGATCACACAAGCGTTCACAAATACCACACAGTATGAGAAGCGTTCAACAAGATGGAAAGAAATAACTGACGCTATTTGTTATTACATCGCAAAGGATATGACTCCCTTGGCTACAGTGGAGCGAAGCGGGTTTAAACACCTCGTTAAAACTCTCGACAGAAGATACACTGTGCCACCGCGATCACATTTTTCTAAAACTGCGCTGCCAGACATGTACAAGATCATGTAATGCACTCTTCATTGAAAAATCTCTCACTTGTAATATGCGAGCATATTTACTGTACAAATCTTGTCAGTGAACTATGAGGGCAAAAAAATCTAAAAATAAATAAAATATCCAGATTCCTCGGGTCCGTGTGCGTGGAGTTTGCTTGGTGGTTTTCCTCTGGGTACTTCGGTTTCCTTCCACAGTCCAAAAGACATGCAGATTATTTGGAATTTATTTAATTGGTGTTCCCAAATTGTCCATAGTGTGTGTGTGTGTGTGTCCTGGGATAGGCTCCAGGGCCCCTGACGACCCTGTACACAGGATAAGTGTTATAGAAGATGAACGAATATGTAGGTTAACAAAACCCATACTATTATATAGGCTATTTATTGGGTTAATATGTGTTTGATTCAGCAGTAACAATACTGCGCGTCTCCTTTAACCTTCCTGAAGGACGTGAGTCTATTTATTGACGTATGCAAATTTATAAGAGGGGGCGGAGTTATGGGAGAAAAAACAGGAACAAGAATCACTTTCACATTGCAGTCTGGAGTTCCGGTGAGAGGGGAAAAAGAGACGTGGCGAGAAAAAAAATCGGTGAATATCGGTGCCTTCAAAGCTCTTTTCTCCTTAATTCAGATTCGGAGCTGTGGCTGGCTGTGTGTGTGTGTAAGGAGATCCAGGTTGCGCAGTAACGCCACCAGTTTGCGCTAAATGGGTGATTACGGGTTCGCCTTACAGTCGGCTCTCCTCAGCAGTAGCGGCAGCTATAACGCTCTCCCTCTCGCTTCGTTTGCGCCGTCCAAGCACCGTAGCAGTCCGACGAATGTGGTGTACGATATCCTCAATAATAACTCGTCTCTGTTTCTCCCCCTTGCAGCTCAGCAAACCATGCAGGATGATTTACTGATGGACAAAAGCAAAGCTCAGCCTCCTCACCAACACCACCAACACCACCAGCAGCAGCAACAAGACCCAACGAGCATCGAGTCTCCTTCCACGCCGACTCCCTCACCGTCCGAGCCGGCGATCTCCGAGGACAGCAGCCCGTCGAGCAGCAGCAGCAGCCAAGCGCCTTCGATCCAAAGCAACCAAGAGAAAGTAGCGATGGAGTCCCCGATCCTGCCGAACCTCGGCTTCCCGGAGACCGGCGGCAACTCGTTGTCTCCGTCGTTCGCCAACACTTGGTCCTCGGGGACGGCGAACGCGGTGGACGATAGTTTTTTCCAAGGAATCCCCCCGGTGAACGGCACCATGCTTTTCCAGAACTTCCCGCACCACGTCAACCCGGTTTTCGGCGGCGGAGGATTTTCGCCGCAGATCGGCTTGGCACAGTCGCAGCAGCAGCAAGTACAGCAGCAGCAGCAGCAGAGGAGATCTCCGGTCAGCCCTAACCAGGCTGCTTTTCCTCAGCGGAACGCGTACAGCCACCAGGCCGTGCTGAACACCAAGGCCTCGCCGTCCTCGTCCTCCTCTCCGTCGGCGTGGAGCGCTCAGCACAACGCCGTCTGGAGCTCCGGATCAAACCCGTGGAGCGGGCTGCCGGCCGGCCGGGACCCGCGGAGAGCCGTCGGTGTGGGAGTCGGCCTGCCCTCGGGTCTTAACCCGATCTCTCCGATGAAGAAGCCGTACCCGACTAATGTCATCGCGCCGCCGAAGTTTCCCCGAGCCGCCCCGCTTAACCCCAAACCCTGGCTGGAGGACAACGCCTTCAGGACCGACAACGGCAACAACATGTTACCTTTCCAGGTGAGAGAAGTTTTTTCTTCTTCTCTCATTATATTCACTTATTAAACAAACACACACACACACATTCTCTCTCTCTTTTTTTAAATAAGATAATAACCTGTATTATTGATTGATTATGCTGTTATTTAAATATACAGTAGGTAAGTCTGGGATGTTTTCACAAACAGGTTTGGTTTCAGGGCTGTCAAGATTATTTCAGTAGTATTATTTGTAGTATGTGATCATTGCAGTGTGTGTTGATAAGGAAAGGAGTGTGTTATCGGCTGGAGTGTGACCTTCAGAGTGTTGTCTAAAACGTCTAATGCCTAGCTAACCTTTACAGGAAGGTCAAACACACACTCCAGTCTCTCTCTCTCCCTGGTTTATCCATGCATGTCATTAGACTTCGCCTCTGCGTCTCAGTCGCCACTTTTCTCTCCCTACAGCATTTGCACCGTTTTCAACACGTATTTGAATGTTCGTCACACACGCAAATCGTTTTCACAAATGCCGTCGGTCGCATATCCTCCTATCCACCCCGTCACACCCTTCATAACTTACGCTACATTCATATATTTCTGTGAAGGTTTATTGTCGGGGGAAAAACAGCCTGTACCGGTTGAGTGTAAATGGTTAATTGAGATCACGTCGTTCTGCCAGCTCACGCAGGGGCGTTTAAAGGGACCAGAGAGTGGATTTGATTGGTGGATTCCAAACTGGGCGGGGCGTACAGGCCCCGCCCACAGGTCCTGTCAGAGCTGTTTGCCACTGCTGTCATGAATGGAAACACAGGGCCTCACTGATCTGCCTGGCCTTGTTTTTCCTCAAATAAAGTTAAATATAGATCAGTTCTGTTTCAAGTTTATTTAGACTGATAACTTTTTTTTAACAGTTGCAGTTGTTTGTAAAGACAAATGCATTTTACACGTAACCACATGGCTCAGAAATGTTCCCAGAGTTTATTCCCATTATTTTTAATCCAAAGCCCTTTTTTTGTTTGTTTGTTTCAGACCCCTATCTAATCCTCGCTATTATACGTTCGTGCTGTATTGTGCACTTCTTCCGTATAGGGATTATGCCCAGTGTAACTGCATTATTTTATTTTTTTTTTTACACCAGTGGAAAAAGGTCAGCACTGCGGCAGGGAGAAATCTGATGAGTCATGTAGGTGGTGATCCACCAAGTGACAGGTTCTGCCTTGTGTCTCCAGTGCGGGTTGTGTGACTTCTTCACCACTGGTTGTTGTTTTGGTCATAAATTGAAATGGCAGAACCGGTGTCATATGAACACTTTGAAATTAAGAAAAAGCAAGAATATTTATGTTGCACTTCTCAGGAAAAGATACAGCTGATAAAGGTTGAAATTGAAATGGCAGAAAAAAATGCCTCTTTTCCTGTCTCATCACGTTATGAGATCATCTTGCGTGTATGCTTAAAGGACAAACTGGGATGGATGAAACGCTAGCACTTATACTAAGACACTGCTCTTAGAAAGGATCCATCTTGGCGCATCGGGCAACGCCTGGGTGTGTGCAGTCTTCAGTGAAGACAAACAGCGGACATGCCTATTAGTTTTAATAGACAATTATGTGATAATTTCCTCACTTTTAACATTAACATTTATTGTGCAACTATTTAAGATTCCATTGAATTATGGTTGAATTTGGAGATTAAATTAAATCTTTTGTGTGGTTGAGTGTGATTTATACAGTATAGACCTGGGTTGTGGGGCAAAAGTGACAGCAAGACTGTGAAATTTACATTGTTCAATTAAAATATATTTTTTCAGTAATGAAGAAGTTATTCAGATCATAAAACATCTTAAAGTTTTTTTGTTTTTTTTTAAGTTTATCCTGAATGTTTTTTCCTTGAAACGTACTTTAATAGAAGTATTGAATTCATATCATGCCTTGATGATGCATTAAACCTTTGATAATGCATTAGACAACTCTTCCCCAGCTGTCTTGGTTTAAATACCTATTAATCTTATCTTATCAATAAACATATTAAAGGGTACTTTTTTTTTTTTGTTCCACATTGCTTGAAACGGGAAGTATCACTGAAAATTAATTTATATACATTTAGTGAAGTGTGGAAAAAAAAATCACACGATCGGCATCTGTCAAACCGGCGTCCTGTGTGAACTCTACGATGATTAAAAAGTGCTCGGTGCCACTTTACGCCTACTCTTTGCAGAATCTGTTACTGTTTACTTGCATGTATGTTATTAACTTTACTTCAGTGCATTTATATTTGGCGATTTTTATCATTTTATGCAGATAGTTTTAGCTAAATAAATCATTTAATCATTGTTAAAGCCAGTCAAATACCTCTTTGGGGTAAAATGTAAGGTGAATACATCTTTAAACAGGTTTAATCTCCTGTTTAATTATTAGTAAATCATACCATTTGCGCCAATGGTGGTAATAAACAATTTCGGCAGTCTGGTAAGATGAAATGAGGGGAGAAAAAGGAGGAAAGGTTGAGGCCAGAGAGCGGTTAGAATCCCAAACCAGGTATTGGGCCAGATCACCAAGCAGACAACCACCAACCCTTATGCATGGCACTTCCATGGAACTGTGTTCTCCATTAATTCTATGAATTAGCCTGTGAAAAGGAATTTCCACATAAACACATAACTGTATGACTCCGCAGATTTTGATTTTAATAATCAGTTGCCTTATTTGAGCCAATGAAAACCTTTAAATGTATGAACAGGAAGTGTTTTACCTTACAAATGAAGTGCTCATTGTTGCCACGTTATTGAACAATTAACAAAGGATTTGTCTGCTTTAATCTATTCTATTGTTATCATTTAGTTCAAGATTAATTTTACGGTTATATTTCTTTAATCCGATCAATGTTCGGTCCGATCATGCCTAAAACATTTAATCAGATTCTAACTTGACATGCACAAACCGGTTATGTCGGCTGTGCAAATGTCGGAAATATAACAGAATTAGTAGTTGAGAAAATTTAAATTCAAGGTGATGATCATGATGGAGCCACATTGTGTCATGGGGGCAATATTAGGGGTTTCTGCCGTTCTTTTTTTAATTTCACTGTGATTTCAAATGCACATCCTCCTCACTCAGTTCTTAAACAGGAGGGGAGAATGAAACGACCTTTTATAGCTCATCAGAAATGCAAAATTTCCCACCTGAATATTTCTAAGGTCCATCCCACCCCCCTCATTCCGAGTGACTATTCATTCCAATCAGGCTGGATTGGTTCAGTCTGTTCTGGTTGATGAGATTACACAGTGTGTTTTTCTTCTGATTGGCCTGTTATTCTGATTAAAAGGGGAAGTATTAGGGTTCAGGAATATAATCAGCTTGCTCCATTCTTATATTTTAATCGGTGATAATGAAACTAAGGTGGTTTTTCACTATTTTGTGGTTTAACACATATTCAGGTGCGGCTTACCAAAAGACAATCCTAGTTAACAGCTGTAGTTTACAACAAGGTTTTATTTTTCTTTGAAATACAATGTGAAAGAGTTATATGTGGAATAAAACAATGTGCTGATCCAGGAACATAGGCAATCATTTGAGAATATTTTCTTTCTGATTCAGCTTTGCGACAGTAAACATTGTTAAAAGCGCTGTATAAAGCTGAATTGAAATGAAATGACACCAAGCCAACTGGTTATTTGATTAATTTGACCATTCCAGTAGAGTACTAGTCCAAAAACGTTTAATTACCCGAATCCCACAGCAATTTACCAAAAGTATAAATTAAATACAACAAACGTGGTAGTTTTTATGAGTTTATAATTGAATGTAATGTTTTTGACCATGCAGGTTATTGCTGTAGATTAATGTATAAAATATTAAAATAAATAAATAAAACTGTCAGGCACAAAAATAAATTCACACTTATTCAGAACAGACAGCTTTAAAAATGCAACAGCGCTGTGGTGTAAGAGAGCAATACTCCATGACTCAAGTTATGAAACGAGGATTAAGCCTGCTTGGCTCCCCCCCCCCCCCCCCCCAACAGCTTTAAGCGAAATCATGGGAAATACCATTTTCAAGACCCCCAGTCACACGCTCACCTTACGACAAACTGGAATTTTGCATTCGGGTGCTTGTCTGATCTTCTGCGGTCAAACCAAGCAGGGTGGCTATGGAAATGTGCTGGAGATGCAAATCCACCAGGGGTGTGAATACTTTGTTTTAAAAAGACATGTGAATTTAAGCTACCTTTCTTCTCATTGCCACCCCCCCCCCATACACACACCATTTAAAAAATAAAGTAAAATCATCGCCATTATCTGACATTATCATCGAGCTGTGAGTTTGACATGGGTGGAGTATAACTTCACTGCTGGTGTGAGTGTGTTAGGATAATTAGAAATGATCCCACAAAATCTGACTGAAATATTTAAGAAATTGTCAGTCATTTATAGGCCAAGAGAACATGATCAGTTAATTATTGTTGCTTTCCGACATTGTGACTGCAGCATGTACTGGCAGGATGTGTGTGTGTGGTGTAGCGCCTGACTGAAGTGAGAAGCTCAGCGTTTTGAACGCTCATGATTAGTACAAAGTGGGCAGATTCCTATCTGGGCTCAGACAGGGGAAATAACACTTTTTGAAGGGCTCTGTCAGTTACATGACAATAGCTGTGGTGGTGAGCAAACTGGGTTGCTGAGCACGGGAGGCCTCAGCTACCTCTTTCTCTCACACACACACACACACACACACATTCTTTCTCGCCACTGCCGTACCCGCTCGTCCATCTCAAATTTGAATCCTCTTTTACTGCAGGTTAAGATTTATCTCATGCCCCTGATTACAGTTATGGATGGACTGATCCAGCACAGAGTATCATTATTAGGCATGTCCATTTCAGGCAAAATGACTATTTGAAATTTTCAAGGCATTATTTAAATAATATTCAAATATTGGAACTGCCATAAACATGCACATGAAAGAGGACACGGGTGCCATTGATAACGTTAAGTGTAGTGATGCAGTATTCCTACAGCCGGAGCATGACATTACATTCCACGTTCGAATGTAATATTTGGTGAGCTTAGCAAGCTGCAGTTAAACCACTACAAGTCATACACACTCGGTTTCACAGCGTACACACGACGATTGACGATATCGCGTTTTTTTGTTTTTTTTTGGATTTAATTCAACTTAAATTTGGCCCCCAATTGTTTTACACCTACTGAAACCAACACCGTATGAGTCTAGGAAAGTCACAGGGGTGGAAAAAAAAGAACCCAACAACTAATTTTTCATTTTCAGTACTGAAACGGAAAAATACTGCACGGTGACATTTTCGTAATGAAAGAGAGCCATGATACACTGCCAGTGGCGGTCAGATGACTCTTTGTCTTATGTTTTTTGCAGAAATATGTCAGGAGTGTATGAATCTGTGTTAATTTGACCACAGCACTATTACAATCTCGATGTGATCTGATTGGGGAAAAAAAACACTATATAATATAGTTTATTCACAAATTTTTGAAAACTCGGGACGCCTGTGGTTATTTCATGCTGGACGTTTTCAGAGTATTAAAGCAGAGCCATTAAACACCATTTACTTGTTAACAACATGAACATCATAGTCATCAAAACAAATCTTAGCTGATTTGTATATCTATATTCTGTGTATGAGTTTGGATGCGATATGGGTTACAGTACATGTCTAGTCTTTGGCGTGAGTGCTAGGATGTTTATCTGATCAGGCATGTCATGACCAAGCAACAGTCTCACATATTTCCTTGAAGGCATACTTGATTGTATGAGCTGATGTCTTAAATGACAGCAATGTTGCCTTTTCTGAGAGATGAGTGTTTGTTCTTGGTCTCGTGCCATTAGAGACAATTGATTTATTTTGCTCTATTGCCTTAAAGTTCCCACTTTTCAATGCATACACATGCTTCAGATCTGGTTTGTGTGCTTCAAATGTCTTGTCTTGTGCAATCCCCCATTTCACCCCCCCGCCTTTTTTTTTTTAATATATATATATATTTTTTTAGTAATACCAGTCATACCCTGATGACTAAGTGATCCGAACAAGATGATTGGTTCGACAGCAGCGCATTTAAAATCAGAAAGTAATACTAAAGTGTTACTTTTAGTATGTGAATTCTAACTAACTCCTTTTTTTTTTTTTTTTCTTTTTTTTTGTCTTCCAGGACCGGAATCGGCCCTTTGATCCATTTAACTTGCAAACTTTGGAGAAATCCTTAATGGATATGATAAGGACGGACCACGACAAAGGTAAACACCACCCTGTCGGGGGCCCACCAATGACTATCGCTGATATTGTATGGAGGAATCATTTTGCAGGTTAGGAATATTCATACATCCATGCTTTCTTTGCTTCTTTTTCAAGCTTCAGGCAGATCATCCCAGATTGACGTTTTGTTTCGCATTACATGACATGACTTTATTTTGTACATGACCTTACCTGCAAAATCAGCTGTATGTAGAAATATTTATATTCGTTCAGTGTGTGTGTGTGTGTGTGTGTGTGTGTCCATCTGTCACAATTGGTTGCGTGATGTTTTTAATTTCATTTAGCTTTAATGACCGCCTTTGTTTTCGCAAAGCACAAAATCTCTGCCTGTGTGATTCGGCGTGAGCTGATTATCAATCTGGTGACTTTGTGTGATTTAAGCGCAGCCTGAGGAATTACAGCATGCATCTATTGGAGCATTGGTGTGTCTGTTTTCCCCAGGCTGAGACTGAGAGATCTCCATAAATGTCACGTAACAGAACACGGCCATGTGGTTTTGTTGGTTAAATAACAGCCTTTCTTTCTTGTTTATTAGGTTCTTAGCCATAGATTATGTGGATGATGCACCGTACAAGCATCTGTCAAAGAGAGGTCACTTAAGAAACCATCAGAATGATGATATTAACACAAAACTATCATTCGAATTATAGCAGGTGCTCATGTCAGAGCTGTGGTGTTACAGAAAATAACTGCAGGACTGTGATGTAAACACTGATGCTCAGAAGCATCCAGAATAACTTGGAAGGATGATTTGAAGTGTGGCTGTGAATTAGCACTTGGTGAGCGAGAAGACCCCTTTTTTATTTTTTTTTTTTTTAAGTTTGCTTTTCATGCAAATAAAAGGCAAAACTGTTGAGCGTCAAGCCAAAATCTTGTGCAAGCTGCTTTCACATGTTTGAAGGAGAAACATTGTGAAACAACATGGGCATTCATGAGCCTCGTGATGTTCTTATTGCTGCTTTCTTGGCTCACTGAGAGCTCTTGATGAAGTAGATTTCGAGGCAAAATGTTTGTCAAGAAAATGTTTGTGCTCATGAACTTGCTTTTCCGCTGCGAGTCACATCACGCACACATCACCCCTGTTGGGTTTCGGTCCGTTAAAGCTGTTTTTGTGCACACACACACACGAGTGATGTGCGTGGCATGTTACATAGTGTATAAAAAATCTCCACCTGGATTGAACTAAGCAAATAGGTAAGAGCCATTGAATAATCATTGCAGTGATTAATATGGTGAGTAGCTTCTCATTACTTAAACAACCATGTCAGAAAACAGATCCTGTGGTTCTTGCCATGCTTCAAGCGAAGAAACTAAGGAGATTGCTGAAAATACTACTATTGGGTTGAGAACTGAAAAACGCATTATTATTATTATAACCTCGAATATTGCCGAACCATCATCTTCGAAGAAAATGTGCTCGGAAAAAAACATAATGGATTAGCTTTGATGGGAGATCACTTAAATGCTTAGTTAAAGAACTCAGTAGGCTATGTTTAATAATGAAAGTAAGAGCATTTCCATATGCACAGTGCAAAGAGAACTCCAGAGAATGGGAATAAACAGCTGTGGAGAACCTTAAGAAAAACACTTCTCGTTGAGGATAACTGAAAAAAGGGCTTTAATTTGCCAGGGGGCTTTAAGAATGGACTGTGGAGAGCTGTGGAGTTCAAGATTCCAGTGTTTCAAAGTGATGGTGCGTTATTTCATCTGGGTCTCCTTCTGACCCTGATGCACCCAACATGCCTATGGGTTATGATCTAGGGTTGCTTCTTTTGGTCAGGTCTAGGCTCAAATGTTTTTCCCCCATTCGTGGATTTTATTAAAATTTTTTCTTCCCTGCTGGCCTGAGCATATTCCAAGGATTCATTAAACTTAAATTGTGAAAGAGTGGTTCAGGGAGCATGAGACATCATTTGCATGAATTGCCACACCTTGGAGTCCTCTCAAATTTTCTCAATGGGGTTAAGGTGTGAAGGTCCATGTCTCCCATCATTAACGACAGATCTTGGAGAGAAATTAATGTCCCACCCAGTTAGATAAACTTGCTTATATGCTAACTGACTTCAATTCAATTCTATTTGTATAGCGCTTTTAACAATTGCTATTGTCGCAAAGCAGCTTTACACAATCAAAAGAATTATTTAAGTTTGTATGGAATGTGAATGTGTATGAATCAAAATGGTCAGATAGTCCCTGATGAACAAGCCAAGGGCGACAATGGCAAGGAAAAACTCCCTGAGATGGTAATAGGAAGAAACCTTGAGAGGAACCGGACTCAACAGGGAACCCATCCTCATCTGGGTGAAACAGATAGCAGGAAATTATCTGCATTTATACTGTATGTTAGCAGGCAGGCAGTTCAGCTATAACAGTTGATGTTAATTGATGTTAATATGGAGTCCAGGTAGTTACTCCTTGACTTGGCATCTATTGGCGTTGAGAACCTTGTTTTTTAACACAACAAATTTCAAAACTTACTTCATGTTGTAAGAATTTTTAAATATTTAAAAATAATAATCTTGAACATTCAACATAAAAGATTCTACGTTTCTATGCCCCTATTTAAATGTAAGCAAATTTTTGACACTGACTATGTCAACTGCTTTATACAAACACTCGGCTTTTCCTCATGCCTAATCTCTTTTACTGAAACGTGTATATCGGCTTTAGTCCACACTGTCATTAAAGCAAAATTGAGGACATACCATATTAGATACTAGAAAACGTAAATAATACAAAGATTCTACTTTTCACACATGAAAACTTAAAGAATGGAAAATCTTTTTTTCATAAACACTGTCAGTGGTTCGGACACTGTATATTCTCTCTTTGTGGCATTTTGCTCAGTAGCATGCTTTGGTTCCTTTGGCCTCTTCGAATCACTACAAATCAAAACGAACCTCATCATTTTGACCTGTGATGAGACATTTCTGATGACAGTGGTTTATTCCAGGTGAACATTTTTTCACATCCAGAGGGAACCTGATGATATCAGTCATCTAGCTGGAGTTGCCTGTTAGAAAACGCTGTCCACCACCTCCACTTGAGGGAATATCTTTTGAAAGAGAGTTTATTATCCAGTACAGTTCCAGAAACTCTCTCAAGGTGCATTCAAGCTGTTCTGTTGGCTTTTGGTACCTCATCTCTTTACGTCCTGTTGGTTTTTCCATACAAGCAGTTGGTGCACTATAAACTTTTTCTGTTCCATGGAGCTGTTTTTCCAGTCCTTCTAATACATTTGTGGGTGGGTTTATTATTGGCTGGGAGATTGAATGATTTCTGAAGAATTTTTGATTAATTGTGTAGAAGCTGAGAAATTCACTAAGCCATACAGCATGCAAGGACAGGACAGTTAGAGCTTTTAATATTCAGCTATAAATAGTCAGCTACAGTAGTCACTGTTACTGGTTCCAAAATAGAAAAGTGTCACACTAATTCTCTTGATCTGTCCATGGGTTCAAATGAGGTTAATAGCTAGAAATTGTGAAAGTGATGAGCAAAGTTTGGATTGGATTGCAACACTGCTAGTGCAATTAAGACCATTTGATTGCTGTATGATAATCCTCTCTATTGTGTTGCAATTATTTCATCTTCATGGGCATGAGTCAGGCAATGAATTGTGTCTACTGTATATTTGTGATATTTTCAAATTTCAAAACTTACTTCCGCTAATGTATTAGTCCAAAGTACGCAAAAATCACGATAAATGTCCAAAAACTATCTGATTTGTTCATACTACTTTAATTCTCGTGCATGTAAACCTCAGGGTGTGGCACCCTGGGAACAAGACGGGGACCTATAATGTAATGACTGTCAGTAGCGTTTATTTTCCTCATTCCTGTCACTCTTTTACTTCTCTGGATGAGATTTATACGTACATAATCTCACCCGGACACTGTTACTTAGAACTGGGAAAAGCGCATGACAATATATTAATACTGATTATCAATTCAACATACTTAGTACAGTATAAATCACAGTACAGGATCATGTAGGGGAAATTTAAAACAGTACCAAGATTTATAATCTGGTGATTTATAATTTATAATCCTGGTAAACCCAGGAAACGATTAGTTCTGGTTCCTCACATGCTTTGTTCCTCATGATTTCTCAGGGACTTTTTCCTTGCCACAGTCACCTCTGGTTTTCTCCTTGGTGATCTACTGTTGGGTTTCTGCCAACCACCTTTGAGAAAAAGCTTATTGTTCAAAGTACTATACAATTAAAATGGAGTTGTATTGTAAGCCTTTCTTAGGCTTAGACAATTACTGAAAAACCCCACTTGTTTAAAAAGTTATAATTTCCCTATAGGGGAAACTCAACTGGAGTTTCTGTTACCACCAACTCTCCATGTTTAACAAGTGCCACTGAAAGTATTTGTCACCTTCCGGTCATTAGTGAACACGTTGTATGTGGGAAAGTGGTGTGAAAAGGCCATGAAAGGCAAAGGTCAGACCTTTTTTCCTCTCCAAGTATGCAATCAATTACTACACTGTAATAAAATTTTCATTTTATCTGTATAGTCTGTGCATGGGTTTTTTTTTTGTTTCACAAAATTAATACAGAGAAATACGAGAGCTGATCAAGTCAAACCAGGTCTTGTAGTTAAATTGGTGAATGAAGGCGTCATTTACAGAAGATTTTAAGCACGGTCCAGTAATGAGACACTTAGTCGCATTACTAAGAGACTAAGTAATGATTGCAGAAATTTTAGAGAATGCTGTAGGCCTGAATGACGATCCTGTCCAAGGTGGCTTGGACATTGTGATTGTGCTCTTGAACATTCAGCAAGTTAAACGCCTTAAAAATCGAGAGTATCTGCCAACTTGTTGTAGAGACTCATCTGTCTGTGAGAACAGTCCACAGAATCATTAACAAACAGCACTTTTACATTACATTATCACCATATCCCCTGTACAGTCTTGACCTCACTCCACATGTTTGGGCTGTCCTGGGAGGCCAGCGAGGCCAAGATGTCTGATTTTAAATCCACAGTTATATCTGACCATATGTCTGCGAAAGAGAAGAAGGGATGCATCGGAGGTGTATTTTTAGTGCACACCTCTGACTAGCATACCATGACGGTGCCTCTGAAACATACTGCTGCCTTGTGCATCATGTATAAGAGCATAACAAATACACGTGTAGTATTTCATGCTGGTTTAACAGTTATTGGAGTACCCATGCACACCCTTGGTCAAGAAGGATCTGTGTGTTTTCTTTAACCTAATGTACTGTATAAGCTTTATGACTGTACTCAACGGTTTTCCGACAGACAAATATTAACCTAGTTACTAAAACTAATCTAGTGTTTGCAGTGAACGTTAAGAACTTTTTTTTTTATGTAACCTAAATAATCCCTTACTGTCAGGTAGCAAACATTTTGAATATTTCATAAATCCTCTCATAAATAATGTTAGCTCATGCATGATAAAGCTAACGTTACAGGTGAAGTGATAAATATGTTATTAAAGTAACTGCAAAATCCTGTCAGACTAGCTCAAGTTTGCTTACTGGCTCAATATTAAATATTTTTCATTTCAGGAGCATTTTGTAAAAAAAAAAAAAAAAAGACTTTTGTAAATATGACTGTGAGAAAGTTGGGTCATGTTTAGCTGGCTAGCTCTAGGCTAGCTGATTAAAGTTAGCAGCAAAATTACAAAAACAGTGGTACTTCGGCAAACAAATTAAGGCCGAAAAATAAAATATAAAAACATTCATAACATTTAGAAAAGACATGTAAATTAAGCAAAATATGAAAGAATTAGACATTAGACCTCAGTTAACTTTAATTTGTGATTAAAGTTAATTTATGAATGTGCCTCTCTCTTCTTCTTGCTGCAGTTTGTGCTAACATTCCTCGGACCCATGGTGCCATATTTTACTAAAGCTTACACAAAATGCAAAAAAAAACCCCGCAAAGAATATGTAAACTCTCTTAGCTTGGCTTTCCATTGACGCAAACAAGTTTTGAACAGCTCCTGGATGTACACGCAACTTAGCTGGTTTGGCTCCGTTCGTTTGCTCATATGCCAAAAATGCTTCGTATACCAAGGCGAATTTCTTTCAAAATTTCAGGTTTTAAGGTAAAAGTTTGTGAGGCGTGGCATTGACCTAAAATATCTGACAGATTCAGTCAAGTTTACTCGATAGATAACAGTATAATTTTATAAATAAGACTTAAAATTCCTTGTAGAAATCTTATCAGGTTAGCTCGTGTTAGCTCGTGTTAGCTCGTGTTAGCTAGCTAGTTGTCTTAACAGAGTCAAAATACTGAATCACAGAACCGCTCCAGTGAAAGTCTTAAGTGGGCAGTTAAATATAAAGGATTGAGTCACGGAGCAGAAAGGCCACGGGTGTAAAATGGTCATGATGTTGTCACTGTGTGGTGCTGCATGACGCATCCATTCTGTAATCCTGATTTCATGCTTTATTCTTCTCAGGGTCACTGTGGTATTAATGACTGATTTGTCTCTGTTTTGGAAATAAAACCAGTTAAGATTGCTGTAAAATATAATGAGCTGGTACGAAGGATGAAAAACGGACCGATAGAGCCGTATTTGTAAAGCTGGTTACTGACAAACATCCTTTTTGCAATTTTCAAATTTTATTTGTCACATACACAGTCGTACACAAGTACGATATGCAGTGAAATGCTTATACGACCGCCAGTGACCTTAAAAAAATAAAAGCTTATAGATAAGAAATAAATATGAATAAAAAAACGATAGAAAATAAATTTAACTAGGATAAAAATAAAAATATACTGTACAAATAAGGACATTCACAATATAGCAAAATGTATAAGAAAAAATAAAAATGTATAAATTTAGTTTAAATAAAGAAATAAAATGACTGGGGGTGTGCAAATATGCATAAAGTGTCTTATTAAAGTGTCTTGTGCAATGGTCCAGAATTGGAAATATAAAAATGTAAGTGCATGTGTCCATAAGTGTCCAGTCAATTTGGATGTTAAAAATGTAAAATCCGTGTTGGTTCTTAAAGCCTGAAGACCGACACACTGCCTGGCCAAAAACAACGTAACACCTCGAAGATTTCATTCAGTCAGATTTAGCTCTGATTATAGTGCGCAGTGTGGTGGGCAGTTTGTGTGAAGATGATTCCCCATGCTCCTAAAACCACTCTATCACAATTTGAGTCCTGGAATATGTCTGTGCCATCAGGGAAGGAAAAACTCCATATTTGGTCATTCAGTACATTCAGGTCGGCAGCTGACTTTGTTTGTTGCCACAAAACATTGTTATAATCTGGCGTTGCTTCAGTTGGTCATGTCTAGGCAATCAGCACTCATAAGGCTTATACAGTGGCCTCTATGCATGATGCGTTCTCACTTCATCTCACGATCAAGCTTTCATTCATAAATGCACATTAATCTGATTTGAAATAGAATGTGCATGGATTTCATGTTCTGAATGGCAGCCAGGGCTGGCAATGAAGAGGAGGAGATGTAGTAGGGGAATGGCTGAAGAGGGATTCCTGAACAAACACAGCCCCTAAATTCCCCCCCACCTCACCGCCCACCCCCAAACCGCTTGTTTTTGGTTTGTACCCAACAAGGTGAGACATAAAGTCCCACTGTCGCCACAGAAAGGGACGAATATGTGAAAGATTCCACTAGCAAACACAAAGACTCCTTGTGTTGGGAGCTCATGTGTTTACATGCGCACAGCCTTGTGCAGTCACACACAATGACAACACACTTGCGCTTACACGTGTACCACACACACACACACACACTCTCGCACAATCTCTCTCTTTCTCACACATGCTGGCCTCTCACATGATCCACCTTCTGCCCCAGGGCTAAAGAGTCTAGCTGGAGCAGTTATTCCTTACTCAGTGCTTCCTTTGAAAATAAGCTCTGACTTGTTGAATTCTTTATGAAATTCTTTAGGTTCTGAGCAGAGATTGTTGTTTTTCCCAGTTAGTTGTTGACCCGTGCAAAAGGTACCCAAGGAACAGTAATTGGAATTAGTTTTCAATGAATACACGCTCATTAACATACACTTCTCAAGACGACTTTGATATGACGTCTCCTAATATTTTGAGAAGTAACCCAGTGTTCAGTCTTGGACTGAAGTCATAGACATGTGGAAAGTGAGCTCGCACCACTTCAGCACTTCAGCATATCTCCGGCCAAGCCTTCTGAAAGGCTGTGATTTGTTTTCCCCCATTGTGGTACTAAGTCAGAATGGTCAGGTGTCTAAGAAAAACGACAGCGACAAACAGAAGTGATACAGGAGATCAGCAGTCAAGTCCCATGAATGTACTAAATCTAGCAGTTTTTTTTTCAATTCTGTTGAACAATAACTTGAACAATAACAATAAAGTGTAGGAGTTTTGGGACTATTTAGTGCTGCAAGTGCTTGTCAAACACATTGCTCATCTCTGGCCTGTTCTGTGAGCCGAAATGAGAAAATAAAGGACAGTGGGTGGGGTGAGTTCACCATAAAACTAATCAGTCAATAACAACGGTATGAAATGATCTAAACCAAAGCTCGACTGTCTAAGCATGCAGGGTGTGTCCAGGTGAAAATGCTCGAAGGGTAACTCTGCGTCCCTAAAACTGTTTAGCTCAGCTCTAGGAAAGAAGCTTGACCATCATACATAGTGTTTTGGTGACCCTCTGGGAAAGTCACTATTGTACTCCCTTGTGCACATGCATGCATGTTTGGATGTTTTTTAATGACTAGACACAGCACTCCTCACTGCCTAGTATATATATTTACATTAAATACAGTATGTAAAATCACAATTGCATGTAGGCATTTGGCAGACATCCTTATCCAGAGCGACTTACACTTTTATCTCATTATACATCTGAGCAGTTGCATAATGATTAGCACGTGATCGTAATCCCTTACCTGTATTTATTTACTTTTTTAAATGCTTTTCTAGCTTTATGATGATAACTAGAAAAATGCGACTAGAGTTCTGATCATTTGAGATCAGAATTTTCCCCTCATCATACATATGACGTGTTTAAAAGTGAATTACATGAATCAGACTTGGCTTTTCAGCAAGATTTAAGAACATCATCACGGCCCAGGTGTAGTAAGAACGATGAACTGCTCATTGCTTATTGGCAGAAAACTCAGGAATAACAGCTGCACTTGTGCGCGGTGCGTTGGGAAAAATCTGGAGAATCAGTTCCTCAGTTCCATTAGCACTGTTAATGTCATTCTCTGGCATTCCATTGTCGGGTTTGGCATTGCATACCTATCCGCTCGGTGGATCAGTAACTTCTGTATTTTTCTTTGGAGAGGATTAGTTGAGTTAATGAGACAGAAATGTGCATGTGTGAGCATCGTTGGACGAATCCGCAATGAGTATTAACTAATGAGCGCTGAGTGCAGTGCATACTAAGTAATGTTTCTTGTTTAACTATCTACGTAGCTGAAATCTACCAAATATTTACTCAGCAATAATTCATAGTCTTTAAGTTAATGTGGGTCTGACACCATCTCTGTAGTTCAGGTCCCATTTGACATGCCACCCCTCCATTACTGGTTTGGCATCTCCCGAATCAGCAGGTTTGTTTGGTCTGCCTGCTTGCACTATTGCTTAACCACTCATTTGGTTCAAGTCCACGATGTGTAAAGGGATCTTACTTTCTATATATATGTACATGCCCTTTCAAACCCCAAGTGTGTGTTTTTTTCATACACGGCTAGCACTTAGTCCTCAAAGGTTATCCATTAACTATGGTTTTCACATCCTGGAATATTTTTGGAAGGTCATTATTCCTGACACGGCATTATGCAAACTGGAAAAAGGATGCTGTTTATGCCTCTCTGTTGCAATCTGACCAAATAGGAAGATCGGAAAAGGAAACCAGTATAGTACCAGAGCTGTGATGAGGAAATATAACTGACAATCATCAGACGCTTGGATTTCTTGCCAAAGACTGAAATTCCACCTTAAATATATACGACATACAAGAACTTTCTCAAAATTTTCCTGTAATGGATCTAGGTACGTCTTGAACGCTTGGTGTGTCAGACAAGTTGCCCATGTACTGTATACGGACAAGAATTTAATATATAGCAAAACACTTTAGAGAAACATTGCCTTATTGTCTCGTTTTTGGAAATCTATTAAATCCTGTCATTCTGAATGATTTATTACTGTTGATTTTGGGTTGTTCTGAAAGAGGAACCATCTTGTATACATTTGAGTTGCAAAAGTATGTATTGTCCAGTGGTCCCTGTTCGGGAACCAATCAAATCTCTTCATTTCTCAACTTGTTTTTTAAATAAGAGAATACAAATTTATAGTAAATCGATAACATGACCGTAAATGTCATTTCCTGTATTATACTATATTTTAAAACTTAGTTCATTTAAGCAACTAGTAACGTATTATGGATCGTGCTGTCATAGTGTTCTAGGAAAATAATCAGTAATGTATTATTACAATGAATCCCAGAGTTACTGCATCCCAGAGTAGATACAGTACAAAAAAGAAAAAGTCACACATTCCAAGACTTCATTGACGGCCTTTAGCTTTGATTACGGCGCACAGTGTGTTGGCCAGTTAATGTGACAAAATGATTCATGCTCCCAGAACCACTCTTTACCAATTTGACTCTTGCAACATGCCTGTGCCATGTGGGGGGGAAAACGAAAGTCCACTGAACTGATAATCTGGTCGTTCAGTACACTCAGTTCATCAGCTGACTTCATTTTATTGCTACATAACATTACTGAGTGTAGATCAGATCAACTGAAGCAACCCCAGATCACAGCACTGCCTCCAAAAGCTTGTACAGTGGACACTATGCATTACTTCACGCGCTTCCCTTCTTACTCTGACGCACACATCGCTCTAGAATTGGGTCAATCTGAACTCATCAGACCACATGACCTTTTTCCATTGCTCCAAAGTCCAGTCTTTATGATCCCTAACAAATTTCTGTGGGTTTTTTTTCCTCCTGATTATTCTCACTAACAAGTGGTTTTTCTCTTATTTTCAAATTTTTCCTATCAGTTTTTTCTTTTCTTTTTAAGCCATGCGTCTTTACTAAGTGTTTAAGTGACTCCGTTCATGGTTTCTTTTTCTGACAACACTTCATGGAAGAAGTTGAAGGTTCAGCACAGCCCTCACAGGTTTTATTAATAGGTTGGATAGCAGTGTTGGATGTAAGTACTCAGTTATTTAGTTATATTTTTAAAAACGTAATCCGTAATCCAATTTATGTAATCCGTGAGCCAGACAGCAGTCATTCAGTTATCGTGTGTTTTGTGAATGTCGTCCTACAAGCCCCGCCCCCGATACCCCCCCCCCCCACCCCTCTGTTATTCCTGCCTCTATACCCCTGCATTTTGACTCGCGGTGAGAAACGGTGTTAGGCACCGTGAGCTGCCACGAGTGACCGCCCGAAGTTCTGCAAGGTCCGCGAGGACCGACGCGCGGAAAAGATGGAAACGTAATCCCGGTGCCAAAACTCGCTGTGAATCATGATGAACCGTACTTACAGCCATCGTGCGACACCGCGTAATTAGTTACTTTAAAAAGTAACGTTCCCCCAACACTTTTGGATAGTTCTTAACCCAACTCCAGTCATGTCACATCTCTTAAATTTTTCTCAGTACTTGAAACATGCCAATAAATTGACCGTTCTGAAATGGTGACTTTTTTTTTTTCACACTGAACCTCTGCAGCAGAGATAAGTTTTGGTCTTGCTTTCCTGTGATGGTCTTCATGAGAGCCAGTTTCATAATGGTGCTTGATGGGTTTTTACAAATTGCCCTTGATAATACTGTTCTTATCTTTGGGTCTTAAAATAACAACTGACCGTTGTTGTCGTTGTTACTTAATTACAGAATGTTATTCCATATGTTTTAAAAAATTCTAGTATTGTTCTAGTATGTAGGAAATAATTCCAAACTTGTATCTCAACTTATGCATTACATTTCTTATGCATTTGTAGTTGCATTTAATTTCTTGGAAAATCCATGAAACATGTTTATTCCTGCTATCATTTGCATCAGTGGTTCCCAACCCTGGGAGCGTTTTCGCTTTGCTCTGCTCTGCATCACACGTACAGTAATCTACTACTAATGACCAGCCTTTTCTGAATAGGCGTGGATCTACAGTATTAGAGTGGGGAAAACACTCAAATATAGGGCAGGGCAGGGGGTCCTCCAGGACCGGGGTTGGGCCACTTTACATTGAGCATTGTAGCAACAGTTGGTTGCTCATTTCTCTCTTAAAGTTATTTAGAAAGAAAATAATTTCAACAATGTTAAATAAACATGTCAAAGAAAACTCACCGTATTTCAACAATTTCAGGGTTTCAATCTGTATAAATCTGTAAACTGTTGTAACCTAATATATACTATATGTTGCAGCATGAACTACTAAGAGGCCTTGCTGCTATAGAAAATTCCGTTCGCGACAGGCTTTAAGAACATCTTCATCATGACCCAGTGAGAAACCGGGCGAACTCCATGAGACAAAACAGAGCAATAACAACTGCTTACATAACTTACTGGAATCCGGTGAATCCTTTTCGTACTGTGAGGTAATGCGTTCTTGTGCCTGCTTTACAGCGAGTTTAAACAGTATATAACATTGGCTTCAGAGTCGGTTTGCTGTTGATGCTGTAATAGCTGATCAGTTCTGCAGAATTCATAGCAGTTATGATCGTCGTAGGGTTCAGTAATCGTCAGTGAGTGGACGTGTGATAACCGAGATTCTAGAAGGAATTTTTACTTCTCTAGGAAGAAAAGGTGCCTTTTGATGTCAGGAATTAATCAAGGTATTCACTAGGTTTTCTTTATTTTAGTGGCGGGTGTTGTAGTATTAGCACTGTCACTTGCATCTCCAGGGTCCGGGTTCGATTCTCGGCCAGGCTCGATTCCCGTCTCTGTGTGTATGGAGTTCGTATGTTCTCCCGTGGCTTGGTGGGTTTCCTCCTGGTACTTCGGTTTCCTCCCACATTCCAAAGACCTGCAGATTGTGCTAATTGGTGTTCCCAAATTGCCCGTAGTGTGTGTGTGTGTGTGTGTGTGTGCCCTGTGATGGATTGGTGTGCTTCAACTCGTGCTCTAAGCCTCGTGGGAGAGGCTCCAGGCCCTTCGCGGCCCTGGATAAAGCGGTATAGACAATGAGTGAGTGAGGGTTGTAGTATTCTAGTATTCCGCAGTCGTCAGCACGTTCTACTTCAGGCGCCGATTATAATACATTATGTCGCAGTTATGATGATGTATAGTACATCGTCTGGTCTGTTGTAGCTCGCTTTCGTCAAGGTTGTGCAAAGTCTTTTGCATTCTGAACTGCTTTCCTGTTCGTCATGATAGTAAGCAGTTAAACCCCGTTCCCACTTTCATGAGTCATGCTACTGTACGAATGCGCCAACTGTGATGAGCCACGGGTAGTCGTACAACAATATGGTGGCCTGCCAGGGGGTGTCAGGGTAGTAGTGACTCGTAGTGATCTGCAGCTTGCCGGCTAAGGCCGTGAATTTTTCTTTATTCCGAAAATATTTCTGCCGTATGTTTCCGTAGGCCTGTTTCAGGTGGAACCTACGATCATTCAGACAAATGGCTAGAGAAAAGTCAATTACTGTAATACAGCCCTGCTATAGTGATTATTTTTTATAGACTATATAGAAATCCAGATCCTGTCATGGAAAGTAATTTCATTATGTTTTCACCGTCCGTTAAAATGCAGAGCCGGTATGTTTCACAAGAAAGCTTTAAGTGGCATGCTAAGAGCTTGAAGGCTTGAGGCTTGTTCTGCCGGAGTCCCTGTGAGTCGCAGAGGCCCCGCTGTGCAAATTCACACCAGCGCCTTATCGTCATCACTGTGTTTGCATACAAGCCAGTCGGAGCCTGTTTGAAGCTGCAAGCCCAGATGTCCCTTCAGGACGCTACGGGGGTGTGTTGAAAACTGTCACTTGGTTGGGACAATAATTGCAAGGCAAGAACACCAAGCTTTGAGGAGAGTCAGTAAGATGTTGGAGCGCTGTGTGTGTGTGTGTGTGTGTGTGTGTGTTTTCATATCCACTTGATTCTTGCTACAGACGGCACATCTCTCTGGCTGACTCGGATGGGGTCGGGGTGGCTCAGCCAGGCACAGAATGCGTTCCCTGTCACATTCCCAGCATTCTCCTCTCCATTGTCCCGAGCTATGAAGCTCTCTTTATGCTGCGCAGTCCTATGCCGTCGCCTCACTTGGATTCCACTAAAAGGCTCACTTGTACTCAACTTATGCCTCTCGGAATGCGCAGGCATCTTCCACAGATTTTTCACTAGCTGCTCTTTTAACACGCCTGCGTTTTGCGTTCTAGTCGTCTCGTGTATGCAGCATGTACTGTGTTTTTTCGTGAAATCTGGTTGGATCTCGTTCCAACCCCCACAGCTATCGGTTTGTAGCTCCGTGCACAACACAAGTCAGTATTGGCCTCGTGCGCATCCCCACGTGAGGATGCGGCTTCAAAGATGTGCATGTCTCTGCGATTTTTTCCCATAAGCCCTTTGCTTTCGAGCTAACACATGCATCTTCATGTCCTCTGCGACTGCAAATATTAAAGGAATTCCTAAAACATATTAAAAAAAAAAGGTGATGTGGTTTTGTATGAGTAAGATTAGATATTTTTACGTACATTTTTCTTTGCGCATACGATCTTTACTGAAATGCTGAATATTGCATAGAGCTCGGAGTCAGGTAAGTGTTCAACTACTGTATACGGCAGCTTCCGATAAGCTGCCGGTTATTTGCAGTATTGCTTTGTTTTATATCATTACTGACCAATTTTGTCTTTTCTTTTTGTTGTTTCCTCAGGACGCATGGGTCTGAACTTTCATCACCCAGCAGCAGAACATATAATGCCACTGAGTGAGTGATTTTTGCTCCTTTTCCTCATTCCTAATTATGCATGTGTGCTGTCTTCATAGTCCAGGTTGATTGTATTTATATATTATGTCTGTGATTCCAGTTACGCCGTGTCTTCCTAATGGCGATTCCGCTCCAGATACATATACTACATATATAAACGGACTATTTAAAAATGTCTCTCTATAAATATCGGTGTTGCCCGTCTCCCTGTTTAGTTTCACGGGGCTGTTCTTTAGAACATCTGGCTGTATGCCAGGCTCATTTTTCCTGTCTGTTTGACCTTTACACAGCCTGAACTCCTGGCTGTGTGTCTCATAGTTCACAATGCTGCCTCGTGGCTCTGTCTGACGCACCGAGCCTGGTGCCGGCACACATGAGCACTAAAATAACAGCCTTGAAGCCCTATATATCCGTTCTGTCCCCTTCAGCAGGTGCATGATAGCCACAGGGGGCATCCAGGGAGGGACACTGCCCTAAGCTTTTGGGACGATTCCAATAGAATGTCTGGTTTCGTTTAGCATATCCATGTGTGCCCCAAACATTTTAGTCCGGGGGTTGGAATTTGGAATGTATGGCAGTGCTCGAGGCACCCAGTAGGTGTCTGCTCTTTTCTGTCAGTCGGTGGTGTGTGTGTGTGTGTGTGTGTGTGTGTGTGTGTGTGTGTGTGTGTGTGTGTGTGTGTCTCAGTCAGGCGGACTGGATGGAGGACATTTTTGTGGCCTGGTGCTGCATCCGTTTAGTTTAGGGGCAATGTTTAGTGGGTGAGCACAGAGCCAACTCTGTTCCTCGCACCGCCATGCCTTCAGAAGGCCCCTTACTGAAGATTTCAGGGGGAAAATTGCCTCATCGACACGCCGCATGTGATCCACTGGTTGCTTTAGGACTACTCATGAAGGGACATATAATTTAGGACCTTACAGACAAAAGTATTCCTATTGTCAGATATTTTAGCAGTTAGCAGTATTATACACTTGTATCAAATCTACCCAAGTAATGGTCTGATGAGTTTCTTATTGTAGTAGTTAGCACTGTCGCCTTGCACCTCCAGGGTTCGGGTTCGATTCCCGGTGAGGCTCGATTCCCGTCTCTGTGTGCATGGAGTTTGCATGTTCTCCCCGTGCTTGGTGGGTTTCCTCCGGGTACTCCGGTTTCCTCCCACAGTCCAAAGATATGCAGGTTAGGCTAATTGGCGTTCCTAAATTGGTGTGTGTGTGTGTTTCCTGCGATGGATTGGCACCCTGTCCAGGGTGTACCCCGCCTTGTGCCCTAAGTCTCCTGGGATAGGCTCCAGGTTCCCGTGACCCTGAATACAGGAATAAGAGGTATAGACGATGAGTGAGTGAGTTTCTTATTGGTGAATAAATAATCTTGTTATTATTATTATTTTTTTTCTAAAGTATTTCTAAAAGTCTGAGACACATTTTTGAGTTTGAACACTTTGCAATATCTATCCAAGTCCTTTTCTTTACTGATGTGATGGGTTTCCCTCTAGCATGCTGCATTATCTGTATATTAATAACAAGAAATATTAAAAATATATATGAGAAAAAGATAAGGAAATGCATGCTAGAATTAAATAGATCTGTTACAATGTAATCAGTAACCGGAATTAACTTGCGAACTAGATTAGCAGATGTTAGCTTTTAGCTACTATTCATCACTGCATGGCCAAAAAAGATGCACTACATATTATTACATATTATTTCATACAGTCTGGAGGCCAGTTCATGTGAAACAGTGATTCGTCATGCTCTCAGAACCACTCTCTCACAATTTGAGTCCTGGAATTATCCCTGTGCGATTAGTGAAGAGAAACTCCATAGACCTGATAACCTGGTCATTCTATACATCTATACAGCTGAGGTCATCAGCTGACTTCATCTTACTGCCACATAACGTTGCTGAGTCTAGACCTGAGCAACGAAAGCAACCCCAGATCATAACACTACCTCTGGAGGCTTGTACAGTGAGGCACGATGCATGATGGTTGACATGTGCTTTACTCTGGAGTAGGGTCAGTCTGGACTCATCAGACCACATGATGTTTTTCCATTGCTCCAAAAAACAAACTTTATGCTCCCAAGCAAATTAAAATTATTTTTTGATAAGTCTCACAAATAAATTCTGAGAGTTTGCATTACATTATGTTGTTGAAACGCTCTCTTCCCCTATTTAAACATTTTATTCCTATGACGTTGATTCAGCACTGTTCTTCCAGGTTCCAATAATGTCCTTGATAATTCTTAACCCATTTCTTTTTTTTTTTTTTCTTTCTCCCGAATCTAGTCATGTCCAATTCCCTCCCGCCACTAGGGGGGGCTCCCACATTAAGGCTCCTTACTACCACTTAGCCAGGAGGGCCGAGGGTTGTCACGTATTTCCTCCAAACCACGTGACACCAGTCGACCTCTTTTTTTTTTTTTCGAACTGCTCGCTCATGCATCGTTGGGGGCGTCGTAACACACTCGGAGGACAGCGCTATCCGCTCCCTCTGCCATAATTAATGTGGGAGCACTAAGTACCTCCCATCCCTCCCCGCTGAGAGAGCTCGGCACAATATAGCTCGAGGCCTCCGGCTGTGAGAGGTTACAGCATCACCTGGGAACCGAACCAACGATCTCCGGATGATGGGGCGAGCACTGTGCCACTCGGAGGCCACTTCTTAACCCATTTCTAGTCTGATAATTCAACCATTCTGAAATGGCGACGATTTTGGGCCAGGCTGTGTATAATATTTAATACTTGGTATATTCAAATTGATCATGTCAAACTGTAAAAGTCCGTCTCTTGGCTGAAAAGCCTTGTTTTGGAGGAATTAATTAATCAGGTGGATTCTCCGGCATAATACTGGTGGGATATTCTCAGCATACTCACTTTTTATTGGGGTCGGAGTTATCCGCAAGCCGTGTAACAATTAAAGGACTCGAGGTGATTATTTTTTTTTTTTTACTTTCTTTTTTTATCCAGAAAACATAATTACAGCATGACTTGCACCGTCATTGTTGTTCAAGCTGTGCCAAGATCAACGGCAAATTTATTTTTCTTATTCAATCTCTCCTCTTAAATTGTGACCGGGATAAGCTCTTGGTCGTTGGTTGCCTTAACCTTCCACCAATTGCCCCAAAGCAAATTCCACTTTATGAAACACTTAAACTTTGGCACACATGCCCCCCCCCCCCCCCACTCATTGGCTTGGCTAATACTGTTTCACAAGACGTTTCGTATCTCTCTCTATCTCTCTTTCTCTCTCGTACTCGTCTCCCTCTTGTTGCTAGGCACTCTAGACTCCCTGACCTCATCTCATCAGGCGACTTGGGTCTGCTCTTAGCCGCTAAACACACAGAGACTCTTTAAATGAAAAAGAAATGCCGAAATGTGGGATGCTCCATCCAGTCAGTCTGGAGTAAATATTGTCCTCCTGCAGTGAGAATGCCATACAGTCGGGTGATGTTGGAGTTCTTGCTTTGAGGAGGGAGTCTTATAAAGAAGCCTGCTGAGAAGCTGTTTAGCTCATCGGACGCTATGTTCTGCGAGACTCAGCGTGAGCTTTATTCAAGCCTAGCGCC
The DNA here is from genome assembly GCA_030522415.1 of Channallabes apus. NCBI lineage: Eukaryota > Metazoa > Chordata > Actinopteri > Siluriformes > Clariidae > Channallabes > Channallabes apus. The sequence continues at coordinate 13,358,520 of CM060118.1, read as the reverse complement.
CTTCCTACCAGACTCTAAACAAGATGATGTGATCCACACCATTCTGCTCGTTTGTCTATTATAGCCTGTGCAGGAATAACTTTTGCATTAGCAACGTTGCTAATAGGGAGTAGGAGATTGTAACGTGGACGGGAAAGGGTTCGAAAAGCTAACTAGCGGAATACTACCTAGCGCCGTAGTTGTAATTAAAACAAGGTTTGATATTCCGTCATGGAGGGTTAAAGTGACTATTTAAAGTGACGCGTTCGGAAAATGAACAAGCATAATAAGCAGCCTAAAACGTTTCAACTTTGCCCTGAGCACAACGGCAGCATTTTGACAGAATTTGCACAATTTTCTGCAATGCAAATCAACCTCTGGGAGTGTGTTCTCGGTTTTGCCTGATCGGCAGGAAACCACAAGTTCAAAGCCAGCGATGCCCAAGCATCATGACACCACCCAAGCGTTTAAATGATCCTTCATTTCTTCTGTGTTGGTTAATAAAGGCATGTACTACATGGATCGGTCTGTGTGACAGGAAGCATGTGTTAGCCATCACTCATCAATCTAATTCGGTGACGTCTGTGTAATAGGACGGGCTGAATTTCTGAGAGCGGATTCCTTATAATATAGTATAAAACCTGTACCAAGCTTGTGTGCGGATCAGGAGCAGCCCAACTACCAACAACATAAATAATCTTCTAAATAAAAAGTCTAGACGTCTACGTTTCTCACGTTCAGGAAAAAACCCCGCAACATTATGTCATGTTATGCATGTACATGTTACAGTATGTATGTATAGTGCGTTATTTGTTTTGCTTTAATAATCTGTCGCTTATGTGCTACATCAGTTTCATAGAACAATTAGATTCATGGGAGATCTGTTCCTGCTCACTACAAGTATATATGTACAGTAGGTCAACATTGTGTCTCCCTTTGTTTTTTTTATCTCGTATAAACTCGCCGTGCTGAGTGCGCACATGGTGAAGGGTTCTGGTCAGGGTGAATAAGTGGGAGTAATGCTTTGTTTTGTTTTATGCACCGGTTCGTTCTCACAAGTGGAGTAGAAGAAAAGCGTTCACACGGTCACCCTGGAAACGTGCATTCGAATCCCGCAGCCCTTTGACTCCTTAGAGTGTAGCCTGCGCTTTTGGATGCTCCTGGATGCGGAAGAGGGTAGATAGCACATTCCTGAAATGGCATTTCGGCTCATTAGATAATTATAGATCATTATGATAATTATCCAATCTTCCATTTGCCCAGCTGAGTCTGAGCCGGAGCGTATCCCAAACCTGTGTGTGTGTGTGTGTGTGTGTGTGTGTGTGTGTGTGTGTACAGCAGACCTGTGTTAGGGCCTGTGCTCTCACACTGTTGCCTAAGTGACTATTCTCAATGTCTGCCCACAAAACCCATGTCTCTGTTTCTCTCCCTCTCTTTTCTCTGTCTGTCTGTCTGTGTCTGTCTCTTTCCTTCCGTTGTTCCTTCTCTCTGATCCCTCTTTCTCTCCTCCCCGTCCCCTGTATGCTTTTTTTCCTCCTCTGTGCCCCCCAAACAGCCAGGAGTTATGGTCGCAGAAGAGGTAACACTCTGCCTTCTCTCCTCTTTGTATCTGTGTTTGTTCAGGTTAAAGCTGTCTGGGGGAGGGGAGGGGAGGGGAGGGGAGGGGGGGGTTAGACGGGTGGAGGGTGACGATGGGGTGGCTTATGCTGAATGTCTGTCTCATCTTGCTGTGGTTGGATGATTTTATTCTGATTTCATTCCTGCTCTTCTCTGGATTATAGATTATATCATCATCAGTGCATATAATCATGTTTTGCGGGAAGGAAACTTTAACCGTTCATTTGCTAACATGGGGCTTGAGTGTTAAATTTCCTGTTTTTGTGGTTTTGTTTTTTAAGTCTTTGTGAGAAGAACACACCACGATCTTACTTTTCTGCCTTAGTCATTGTGTTTTTTCGTGCTTAACAAAGTGCTTTGTGATTTGCCACACACACGCGCACACACACACATACTGTAGGGCTGGATAGTATCCACTCGATAAATCATGTTGTTGCAGTATCATGGACGGTGGCCCTCATTTATCAATCCTTTAGTAATATGATGTGTGAAAAAAGAAGTTTTAAAAAGAATCTGGTCTTCATATTCACGTGCGTATGACGATGAACGCCAGTCGCCTGGAAATAACCAGGTGCATTCTCTACATCTGTTGACGCCCACAGAACTCCATAAAAGGGCGAAGCTCACAGAGCTGGGACGAGAAGTGAAAAGCGAAGAAATACATTAGGTGGAAGTATTTTACTCGCTATAGGGCCCAAAAATATGTGGCCACATGATCCATGCATCAATATGTGCTTTTTGAACATCCACTCCACTCGACTCACACTGCCACACCGTGTGTTTATGGAGCTCGCTTTGGGCACCGTCATGCCGGAGCAGGTTTAGGACTTCACCAAAATGTCGAGTGACTCTCGGCCAGAAATCCCTCTCTCTCTCTCTCTCTCTCTCTCTCTCTCTCTCTCCATGTTTGAAAAGCAAGTCGGATATTTTGCAGCACGTTAGAAATCATGGCCGAGTCATTGCACCACGTCCTCATTTCATACAGTGGCATTTGTTCTTAATTCAATGACTGGCCTTATTTGGCTTAATTCATAGAGCTGTGTTGCTTAAGTGCTGTGCTCTTATTTAACAGAATACAAACTAGGGCAAACAAATAAATTAATCAATCACAGCGCTGTCGCCTTGCACCTCAAGGGTTGCCAGGTTCGATTCCCATCTCTGTGTGCATGGAGTTTGCATGTTCTCACTGTGCTTGCCGGGTTTCCTCCAGGTACTCCATTTTCTTCCCAAAGTCCAAGTGCATACAGGTTAGATTCAAGATTCAAAGAACTTTATTAATCCCAAAGGGAAATTGCCTACGAGAATTCCGAGAGCAACTGCACCAAGCTGCTGCACGCTCGCGCATGCGCAGAACCAATAGGCTAATTGGTTTTTCCAAATTCCCTGTAGATTGTGTGTGTGTGCGTGTGTGCGTGTGTGCGTGTGTGCGTGTGTGCGTGTGTGTGTGTGTGTGTGTGTGTGGCCTGCAATGGATTGACAACCCGTCCAGCGTGTACCCCTCCTCATGCCCTAGTTCTCCTGGGATAGACTCCAGGCCCCCTGTGACCTTGTCCACAGGATAAAGGGGTATAGACAATGAGACGAGTTGAGACATTGTGATTATTTTAACATAGTTTAAATTGCCATCAAAATATATGATATTAAATGATTACATGTACCATGTTGTATTCGAATAATAATGAATGGAACAAATGATCTGAAGAGGATATAAGCCAATATTTATTTATTACCTAAAAACGTTAATATTTAAAATCATTGCCAAACTCTACATTAATTACGTTAATAAACTGCGATTACGTAATATTTTTGTGATTAAATAATTGCACAGGTCCTTACTGTGATTTAGATTCTTATGTGATTGTGCAGCACTAATACAGACTGTTTTCTGAAATGATGGGATTTTCCTGAATATAAAGTTTCTTGTATAAATGCCCATATCCAGCTTGATAAATGAGGCCCACTGTAAGTTGTTAATTTGACTGCGTAGATGCTAGTTTGAGGTTATTTTATTTTCCATTGTTTCACTAAAGACTTTCGTTTCAGCTTTATTTACCGGAATTAAGTGTGGATTTAACTTTAAGATAAATCCACAATTTAACTTAAAGTTTATTATTTTTCTTTAATCAGAAATTATATTTGTTTTTTGATGTTGTGGTGTGTAAGCGTTATTATGTGCACATGGCAATATTTCAAAGGTCATTGAATAATGCATTGTTCAGCCCTAATCAACACTATCGGTTTTATTTTCAAAATCTTCTTGTAGCTTGAATCTACTGTGTTGCTACAATTTTGAGATCACCAAAAGAATGTCATATTTATCATCTACACATGCACACAAAATAAGTCACATGCTGACCTTGGCTATCTATGTTTGAGATAATCATGTCTTTGTCTTGGCTATTTACAGAATTTCACACTAAAATGCTTAAATTACTTGGAAAAGTCAAATGCTGAATGTCTTCTATTTAGTCTACAATCATTGTAATGATACGTGTGTGTGTATATAACATTATAATATATATATATATATATATATATATATATATATATCACACACACTCAACACACGATTTTATAAATAACCCAATTTGATATTAACATTATATTCAGATTTTGTTAAAATTCTACCACATATTGGCCTCCGAGTGGTGCAGTGGTAAAGCGCTCCCCCTATCATCCGGAGATCGCTGGTTCGAACCCCGGGTGATGCTGTTTTCCTCTCACAGCTGGAGGCACAGACAGAGCTGATTGTCCGAGCTCTCTCAGGGGGGAGGGATGAGAGGTACTTGTGCTCCCACATTAATCACGGCTCTACAGCCAATCAGGGGCGTCTGTGAGCTCACGCATGCAGAAGGAGCGGCTAGCGCTTTACTCCGAGTGTGTTACTCCGCCCCTAACGGTGCGTGAGCGAGCAGTTCGAAAAGATGCGGTCGGCTGGCGTCATGCGGTTCGGAGGAAACACGTGATAGTCTTCGCCCTCCCGGCTGAGTGGTAGTGGTAGCCTTAATGTGGGAGCCCCCTAGTGACGGGGAGGAATTGGCCACAACTAAATTAGGGAGAAAATTGGAAATACCAAAAAAAATTAATCAAATTCTAGCACATAGTTTGCTCTTACTCTATAGTTTAGAGCATGCTACCTGCAGGATTATACATTTTACGACCTCAAATGCGAGGTACATATATTTTTATACAGTATTAAATACAGTGTATATATACATGAATTGCCACGACTCAATCGATCTCCTTCCCTATCTCAACTACACTGTTTATCTGTGTTTTTTTTGTTTTTTTTTGCCAGTTCTCTCTTAGCTTTGATTTTATTAGATTGGATTTGTGTAAAGATTTCCTTTTAACCAGCACCGCAGTGTTAATCAACTCCTGGCATATAACCCAGGTCTTAAATCTGCTGTGTAATTTTCCTGCTCGCACTGAACCTCAGCGGACTGGGCTTTCTCGCTGCTGTGCTTTGTGCTGAGAGCGCCGACATTGTGCTCAGAATGTGAAATCAAGCAGTCCTACAATAGATAAGAAGCAAATTAATAGAACCCAAATTATTTCAGCACCTAGGTACTGCAGGGTTGTTTAAGGTGGAAGGATCTTTGCTCTTGAACAGTTTTCTTCCTGGTTGCTTCTTTAATGTACAAGTAAGGTGACTAACCACAATATTGTCCTTCCCCTTTTTTCTTACCTTTCTTTCAACCTTATATTCTTTCATTCCCTTTTTGTGCCATCTGTCCTTCCTTTTTTTCCACCTCTCTCTCTCTCTCTCTCTCTCTCTCTCTCTCTCTCTCTCTCTCTCTCTCTCTCTCTCTCTCTGTGTGTGTGCATGTATGTATGTGTAGGTCGCTCATCACTGTTTCCTTTCGAGGATGGATTTTTGGACGACGCTCACGGAGATCAATCTCTCACTTCAGGGCTGAACTCCCCCACTCGCTGTCAGAATGGTGAGAGGATTGAGCGTTATTCCAGGAAGGTCTTTGTTGGTGGACTGCCTCCAGACATCGATGAAGGTATTCGCTGTACAAATTACTGTTATGTCATGTAAAATGAGGTACTCCATTAGGAATACTGAAACAAATGCACTTTTTCTTCTCCCTTTTGAAAATGAAAAACTATTAATTCTTCCTACAAAGGTTAACTTTGTGTCTCAGGCAGGTCGTCTCAGGTACCAAGTCATCATGTCGCATTAGACCATATGTTTCTCTTTGTAGGAAAGCGACATACTTTTTTTTTTAAAGAAAAATTTAAGTAGTTCAATATGAAGTTGTTAGAGTCCTTTTCACTAAATTGCTCTGTAAACATTGTAAAACATATCAAGGAAAAAAGAAAGATAATCTCAACGCGGCAAGCTGCCAAAAGTGTGGCTACACAGGAAAAACACTTCTGAACCAGCTGACTGGTCATGACTAGCAAAAGAGGCTTTTACATTACCAGGTCAGCAGTTGCATAACATGCCTGTTTTACCTTTTAAAAGAAATTCCACAGATCTTATAACAAGATAATTGTACTATCCATGTCAGCCATTCTGAGTCTGTCTTATCTCAGGATTTCTGCCTCTGGAAGTTTTTGTTGTGACTTTCTCTATGGTTAAAGCACAATATAAACTGGAATTAAATTCTGTTTTATGCCCCCTAACCAGCAGGGGATATACAGTAAATATCACCCTGAGATATGCAGAGATGTTACAACAAAGTGATGTCATAGCTGGATAAATCACCTCAACACTGAGGCAGGAGTGATTCCTTACATTCACTTACAAAGTGCCCAAGCTGGCAGCAAGACATTGTTTTGCACTAGTGGTCGTAACACCAAGGCAGCTCTCTTCCCAAGTAGATCTGATGTCCTAAAGCAACAGAAACTTGGCACCCATGTCAGTGTAAATCTCATGTAGGTTTGGCCCCTGGGGTAAAATCTCCAAATAAGGCGATGTACAAGGTCACCCATATTAGTAACATCATTGTACCAGTCATCTCTGCTCACCTTTCCAGTTAGATTCCTTATCCAAATAACACACACTTGCATACAGTATGTGCCTGTTTTTTTTTTTTTATGTTGAAACTGTAACATACTAAACTGGTTAACATTGATAAATATGCATTTTTACACAACTGGGTCATCAGCAGATGTGTGTGTTTTAAGTTAGCACATAGTATTAGTCCAATTGTGGATGAGAAAATGTTTATTTTCACAATCAGTGTTTATAGCGTTTTTATTCCTAGCTAATTGTGTGTGTGTTGGCTCTTGACCATTTCAGCTGCACTGAGCAGACTCTGAATTTCATGTAAGAGTTGATACTTTTCACTCAAGCAGTGTGAATAGGGACACATGCAACTGAGCTGCGAGAGCCTTATTCAGGGAAATTAGGTTTTTAATAAACTTGCTCTCTGCATGTTGAACTTTGGTCAGAGTGACTAAAAACAAGCCTAAAGCATGCCAACATAGAAACCGTAGTTACTTTGTTTTATGATGTCGTCATTATCATGGGCTTTGTCCTGAATTCTCCTATTATTCTCCCCCCCCCCCCCCCCCACCTCCAAATAGATGAGATCACCAATAGTTTTCGTCGCTATGGACACCTGGTGGTGGACTGGCCTCATAAAGCAGAAAGCAAGTCCTACTTTCCTCCTAAAGGTAAGAACAGTGGTGCATTAAAGTCTACTGCTAACACTGAAGTCTACTGCTAACACTTACCAGTGCTTAATTTCTTAATGTCCACCAGATGCTCAAGTCCCGTAATTATGTTTGACCATAGACATTATTTCTTACCTATCCTGCATACTGCTATCCACCAGGTCTTTGCAAAGTCACCCATTAATGTTATCCACTGCTTCCTGCCATTCTGCAATACCAAAAGGTTCCCAACTCTGGAATATGTTGGCAAATATGTTGGAAAGGAGATCTTTGAGACCAGGATTTGGAATCTGAGCCAAGAGTTGTGAATCTTTTGGTATGGCAGGCACTGGTGGATACCAGTGCCTGGCATTCTGCTATACCAAGTTTCCCAAATCTGGGATATGTTGGTCTCTAAGACCAGCATTAGCCTGAGTCCAACAACCATTATCCACCATGGCTGTTGGTCATCCGACCTGCCACCCCTCTTTAACTTTACCCATCTCTATCTATTATACGAGTTCACTGTTATCAATCACAGCTTACCATCCCTCTACGTTCTTACCCATTTTAGCATTTTAGCCCCAAACACAGTTGGCCACTAATTTAACATACCACATTTCAACACTCTTACCCAACAGAGTCTATTGTTCTTTTAGTTTATTGTCCTTCACGTCCTTCACCAGAACCTGCCATCAATTTATATCCTTCCCCCTATGGATTAGCATCCCTCTATACCTTAAACACCTGAGCCTATCATCTTTCTACATGTTTAGTCATCAGTGTCTCCAAATCCTTTACATACCAACAGACTATGCCATCCCCATATATCCTTCCCACCAGAGCCTACCATCCCTGTACATCTTTATCCATCAGAACCTTCTATTTTTCTACATTCATGTTCACAGATTATACCATCCATTTATATCTTTACTCTCTGGAACCTACCTTCCCTTTATATCTTTACCCACAAGGAGTTACTGCCCCTCTACACCCTTACCCACCATAGCCCACCATCCCACAATATCCTTAGGGGTTACCATCCCACAACATCCCTACCTACCAGGGGTTACCATCCCACAACATCCCTACCTACAGGGGTTAACATCCCACAACATCCTTATCCAAGAAGGGTTACCATCCCACAACATCCTTACTCAATTTGGGTTACCATCTCACAACATCCTTACCCAATTTGGGTTACCATCTCACAACATCCTTACCCAATTTGGGTTACCATCTCACAACATCCTTACCCAATTTGGGTTACCATCCCACAACATCCTTACCCAATTTGGGTTACCATCCCACAACATCCTTACCCAATTGGGGTTACCATCCCACTACTTCCTTACCCAAGAAGGGTTACCATCCCACAACATCCTTACCCAAGAGGGGTTACCATCCCACTACTTCCTTACCCAATTTGGGTTACCATCCCACAACATCCTTACCCAATTGGGGTTTCCAACCCACAACATCCTTACCCAAGAAGGGTTACCATCCCACAACATCCTTACCCAAGAAGGGTTACCCTCCCACAACATCCTTACCCAAGAAGGGTTACCATCCCACAACATCCTTACCCAAGAAGGGTTACCCTCCCACAACATCCTTACCCAAGAGGGGTTACCATCCCACAACATCCTTACCTAAGAAGGGTTACCCTCCCACAACATCCTTACCCAAGAAGGGTTACCATCCCACTACTTCCTTACCCAAGAGGGGTTACCATCCCACGACATCCTTACCCAAGAGCGGTTACCATCCCACGACATCCTTACCCATCAGTGGTTAATGTTCCTCTACAACCTTACCCGTAACAGCCCATTATACCACAACATCTTTACCCATCATGGCAAACTAAGCAAATCATGTACTTAAGAAAAATAAAGATTTCCCAGGGCAAATAGTACTCAAGTCCCCCATTTACATGTCTACTTGAGCAAAAGTAGTTACCTTCAAATTTACTTAAGTAGGTTTTTCACAATAAGAATTGTATGGCAGCTTATGTTCCCTGTATCTGTTTATTCTGTATCTTGTTTACTGTTTGTCCTGCCTTCAACTCACCTGGCCGAATTCATTAAGGGCTTCATTATCTCATTAGGTGGGAATCACCAGTGGGAAGAATTTTAAACTGTGCAGCAAGTGCCTGGGGTTAACCACCCCTATTAAAAAATAATTTTAGTGCATTTGTAGCGTTGTACTGAAGTCTTTAAAAAAAAAAAAAAAGATTGAAGTGCCAGCCCCTGTGATGTACGGTTGAGGGAGAATAATGACTTGTTACTGCGTTATACAGCGTCACTCGGAACACTTTGAGTCTGGTTCCTCTTAAGTTTTCTTCCTCAGCTCACATTATAAATAAAATTGAATTGAATATTGAGTTCAACCTCAATATTGCTGAATATGAAACTTGTTTCAATGGAAATAAGGCTTTTTGTATTCTACTGCACATATTGGGTAATTTTTTAAATGGAAAGACATTGTTTTTACAATTATGTAATGCACTTTGTGTATCTTCTGTGAATTAAACTAATACAGTTTGCACTGTGGCAGTGGCATGCACAGACACTTCTAGACAAGCATGCTTGCTCAGACAGCACAACACAGGCCGTCTGTCTCCCAGGCACACACATAATACACCCTTCCTGCAGGTGTAGCTGGTAGGGAGGACTGTTTGTGCTCAGTACCTTGAGTGATCGGTTCAGTGGGAGAGAGTTTGGCTTGGCCAGGTGATCAGAGCTCAGCACATGAGCCAGAACCTGCGTCATCTCAGAGGAAGCTCCTCCATAACACTCCATGTGTCATATCAAGGAAACTATTAACACAGTGCTGGATGTGACTCGCATTCCTCAGCCTGAGGCTAATGTGCTTCATCTGGGGAAGGCCTGAAAAGAATTTCTGTTCCTTTCCATCTCCCTTTTCCACCTGATCCTTTTTAGGGAATTAGAAAACATGCGGCTAAAATAGCTTTGTATTGGGAGCTGAGAATAAAGCAGTGACCTTGTACGGGAGTCATGCGATCTGGAAGTGTATGAGAGGAAAGGGTTCCCTCTCCTGAGATTAGCAGTGTGATGGAGTTGTACTTCATCTTAAACTCTCCTAAAAATGTTTCTCCTTCAACACTGCTTAGAGTGATGTACAGTGTTTACTTTGTGTGACTAAACCAATTTTATCTTACTGCTTATGTGTGTGTATTTTATACAGTGCTTAAGGAAAATTTTCAAACCCTTTCAAGTTTTCCACGTTTGTCATTTTTCATGCTTCTTTGCATAAAACTGATTTTTCCTATAAAAGAAGGCATTTGGTACGTTTTGTTAATTTATGAAAAGAACCCAGAATAAATTAAGATATCCTATCCTTAAATATCCTATTTAAATAGGTACTAACTAAATAGGTACATCATTGGCAGTAATGCCTGCGATCTCAGGGAATCTGGAGAAGGTTTTCACTCGGGACAGCTTCTTATTTTTCTGCATCCATTTGTCCCTCTATACGGACAAGTCTTTCAGTCTCTGTAGCAGAAAAAAAACAACCTGCCCACCGCATGATGCTGCCACCACCATGTTTGACGTTAGACATGATATTAACAAGGTGATGCACAGTGCTTGATTGATTTCCTGATTCCAAATAGTTCAATATTTGTTCTGTCAGACTAGAGGATTTTGTCTTTCATTGTGTGAGGGTTCTTGAGAGACATGTTTTTGTTGTTTGCTGTTAGCATGGTGTCAATGTGCCTTTTAGTGAGAAATGGCTTCTCAATGTGGCCACTCTACCATATGGCGCTTTTCCACTGCATAGTACGACACGGTTCAGTTCAACTCACTCTTGGGGGGTTTTCCACTGGGAACAGTACCTGGTACCTGGTCCTTTTTTTAGTACCACCTCAGCCGAGGTTCCAAGCGCGCCGAACCGTTACCAAAACGTGACGTGTAAACTCTGCTGGTCACTGATTGGCCCGAGAAAATCGTCATTACTGCGTCACTGAGCTTGAGACACGAGACACAACAGAACCGCTATATTTAGAACAGCCAGAGAAGGATCGCACGCACCTTTTTGTATTAACCAAAAATTTTCTTTGGCTGCCATCAGCCTCTTTTGAAACAAACTCCTTCGTCTCGCTGTTAAAAAACATCCACATGCCGAGAATGAAGAACACCATGCCGTCGATATGCTCCATTGTTGTGTGTTTGTTTGTGGCGCGTTTACGATGACGTCACAGCAGTAGCGGCGCCGCAACTAAAATGAGACGTGAGTAATCCCGCCCACTCTAAAGCGTTACTAAACTGCAGTGGAAGCGCAAACCAAGCCGAACTGAGCCGAACCGAAGTGAGCTGTACTGAACCATGCTGTGCCGTACTATGCAGTGGAAAAGAGGCGATAGACACCTGAATTGCTGCGCTGATGTTAGTCTTTCCCATCTATATGGAACGTCTTCGACTGAGGTCCTTCACCCTGATTGGGCAGCCAGATATGGAAGGATTGGAAGTTCAGTATACCTTCCATTTGAGAATGATTGAGGCTGTTGTGCTATTGGGTTCTTTCAGTCCTTCGCCAGATCTGTGTCTTGACACAATCCTGTCTACAGATAATTCCACTTTGTTTCCACTGGGAGACCTTTATATAGACAGACACCGGTGGTCTTCAGGCAAGTTGTAGGAGCATCTCAAGGACCACTAAGTAGGAGAAGGATGCACCAAAGCTCAACTTCATGCGTCATAACAAAGGGTCTGAATACTTATGTAGATTGGCTATTCATAAAGCATTTTTTAATGATTATAAATAAAATTAATAATAAACAAGAAGTGTATAAATTCTAGAATAGCGTTTATTCTCTTTGTATCTTGCAGTAGTCTGACCGTTGCAGATTTGGGAGTAGTGATTTAATCTCATCTCTTTTTAAAAAGAGCAGGCTTGGTGAATGGAAGATCCCCCACACTTCTCCGTGACATACTGTGTAAAACGATCCCATGTGTCTTCGGGCCCGTGTGCAACTGCTCCCGGTGCAACTCACTGACTCATACTGTGGCTCTGCACCACTTGTGGGCAAGAAGCAATACCCAACTTGCCATGTGGTTCACAGCTCATGCGCGTGTGTATTTAGAATCACTCTCGAACAGATTGCAGTGTTCAGTAATAACGTAACCGACTTCCTCACTTTAAACGGAATAGAGTGAGAATAAGAACAGGCTACATCATGGTGTAACTCGGCATGTTGCACCTGAAGGCATTGGAACAGATGGCAGTGTTTCTAGAACTTTCTTTCACTGTCATTCTCATAGTGCGTATTTGTCTTTGGGTTTCCAGTGCTAAACATCTTAACTCTGTCATAAGGTCTTTTAAGGTAATTGTGCTCAACCAACGAAATAATAAAATAATATTATTCATATAATATAATATTATTAAATTATATTATGGACCACAAATGTGGATCTATAGGCTATAGGTATTTTTCTGTTCATTTAGCACTTAAGATGACATCAAAGCTAACAATCTAAGATGAAATGGAACTCGTCATTATGTACTTTTTCATCATTTGCTTGTTTGCTTATGGAGTCAGACTTTTATATATTCTGTATTCTTAGCCATTCTGTAAAAGAGGTTAAAAGCTTGTTTTTTTTTCATTAAAAACAAAAAATATTCACAAATAATAGTTTGTATTTCAAATATTTGTTGTTGGAATTTATTATCGACTGATTTTCTGCAGTAGTAGGTCTGTTATTTTTTTCTGTAAACACACAGAGAGGAAGAATGATATAAATAATTGTTACAGAAATGTCAAAAGCAAAAATACAGTAAAAAAAAAAAAAAAAAAAAAAATATATATATATATATATATATATATATATATATATATATATATATATATATATATATATACACACACTACAGTTCAAAAGTTTTAGATCACTTGCAAATTTTTTTTTTTTGTTTAGTGATTTATTTTCTACATTCTACAACAATACTGGGGATTTCAAAACTATAAAATAACACATATGGAATTAGGTCATTACGTAACAACAACAAAAACAACAATTAGTTGTTATTTTAAGACACAGAGGTCGGCCTTTCTGTAATAGTTCTTGCAAGAACAGTATTGTGTCAAGTGCATTTGCAAAATCCGTCAAGCACCATAATGAAACTGTCTCTCATGAAGGCCGTCCCAGGAGGACGAGACCAAAACCTACCTCTGCTGCAGACGAGAAGTTCATTTAGAGTTATCAGCCTGAAAAATGATTAGAGGCGTTATGAAGTCTTTACAGAGCAGAAGTAGCAGAAACATCTCAATATCAACTGTTCAAAGGAGATTAATGCATTTTTGGACGCCTTCAGCAAAACTTTACAATGCAGAAAGAAAGAAAAATCAGGAACGATCATAGAGTTAGAAAGTGATCTAAAACTTTTGAACGGTAGTGTATATATACACAAATATTTATAAAATTTCATATATGTGCAGACACACACATATGACCAATACAATGGGCACCATTGGCCTCCACGGTTCCTAGTTGGACTACAGAGGCTGTTAGCTGGATGGATAGATATTATCTACCATGCCGTGAAAAAAAATATTTGCTCCTTCCTGTTTTTTTGGTCACCCTTAAAAAAAAATTCATCCTCCAACAAATGTTAATATTACACAAAGATAACTCGGGTGAACATAAAAGTCCAATTTTTAAAATGATGGTTTCATTTATTTAGAGGCAAAATGGCGTCCACACCTGCCTGGACCCATGTGAAAAAGCAATTGCCCACTAAATCTAATAACTGCTTGTGCCATCCTTGGTAGCGACAACTGCAATGAAGCTTTTGCGATAACTGGCCATCAGTTTTTCACATCACTGTGGTGGGATTTTGGCTCATTCTTTCTTGAAAAATTGTGTTAATTCCGCCACATTTGGATGGTTTTCAAGCATGAACGACCATTTGGAAGTGGACTTGCTGGTGTATTTCAGATCATCGTCCTACTGCATAACCCATGTGCGCTTGAGCTTGAGGACATTCTCCTTCAGCATTGTCTGGTAGAGCGCAGAATTCACGCTTTTATCAATTATGGCAAGTTGTCCAGGTCCTGAAGCCCCGGCAAATACTTGGGCTTTTTTTAAATGTCATTAATTAAAGTAATAGACCGTTTTCCCTGTTGAAAGAAAAGTAATTTTAGAGTATTTGTAGCTTCCCCTGAAAAAACAAAAGCAAGTATAGCAAGTCAGCTTAAGAGCTGTAGCGTAGTCTCCAAGATTCTTGAACGTCATTTCAGGTTGTAAAACTGCTTCTCTAAATCTTGCCCTTTTTTTTTTTTTGCTGGACCAGACAGTCCAGCTCTGTCTTCATTATCAACCTGTTTGTGTAGTCAGGTCATGCTCATTCACTCACTCACTCACTCTATACTTTGTCAACGTGGCTGTGTGTTTTATAACTGTCGTCTGATCAGTATTAACATCCAGGGCTTTGTGCTGTTTGAGCATTAATTCCACTTCCTCCTCCATTATATAAATCTGAGCACAGATGAGTGGATGAGAGCACTTCCTTCATCACTGTAATCATTCCACAGTTACGATGAATCGCGAACGGCTTCCCGTTCACAGCGTTTGCTCATTACAGTATATTGTGCGTAAGTGCATCATATTTCTACTGGAATATGAGCTTCATGCACAGAAAAAGAGTGACCTCAGGTTTTAAAGAATCAACTTCTTTTATGTAATAGCTTTTCATGATGCATGTTTAGTTTGTTTTAAAACTTAAGGAAGCAGATTTTTTTTTTTTTGGGGGGGGCGGGCATCATGAGGCATCATGAAAATCCGAGAGCTGTGAAATCCGTCATAGTTCTACTGTGTATGAACATGTATGCACTTGAGTGGTAAAGCTATAAATCTCATAGTGCAAGCTATTGCAGTGTGTGTGTGTGTGGGAGGGAGGGAAAACCCTGCTAATAGGATCACAGTAGCACAGCTGTTCTCTCCAAATAGCCTGCGAGTTTCATGTTCACACTTTTAGGAACTTTAGCATAACCTTAAACTCTCACACACGCACAGTCTCAAAACACACAAACACACAGGGTCACTCCGAGGCTTGACTGATCATGTGCAACTCTGCTGACTTGGCAGGCTAAAGACTTCATGGTTTTTTTTTGTGTGTAAATGGTTGTGTGTTAAACAGAATTTTTATTTTTTGTTAGTTTTTTTTTTAATCCCAAATTTGGTCATTGCGAGTTAATTCTCCCGTCGAGCATTATAGAAAAACTCGCAGCTTATTTGTTATCCTTTATTATATGAGCAATCTATTGATCTGTGACCGCTGACCCCGCCCCCTTTTGCATCTATGACATCACAGAAGCCTGTGATTGGTCAGTGTCACTTTGATTGACAGGGATTGTCATTCAGTTCCTCCTCCTCCTCCTCCTCGAGAGAGAGAGCAGAGTTCAGTTTTGCTCTCTGGACTCGAGGGTCTTGCAGTGCTGTGGTGGTGGCGTCTCACACTCCGTGCCGCTTGGGAGTATTTGACCAAACCGTGTCTCGCCTCACTACCCCCAAAATACACAACGCACACTTTCAGCAGTTTCTATTCTTATACCCGTCGTCTTCTTTACTTTTCGTTTTGTTTTACCTCAGAATCCGTTGAGCTTTGGGTAGATTTCAGGATCCGTGTCACTCCGTTAGCCTTATTAAACTCTTGTTGGTATTTTGTGCTCATTTTTTCATTTCTTTTTTTTCCTGTCCCCTTCCTCTATTGGACAGAACATGGCGTTCCTTTCTTCCATAGATGTTCCCTGCTGCCTTGGCCCTGATCCTTGTTCTCCGGCTGCTGGCTTTCAGAGGACATTCGCTTACAAAGACCCAAAGATTCTCTTTCGCTCTCTTGCTAGCAATTTCAGTATAAGAATCTAACTTGAGAACTATCTAAACTGGGTTGGATTCACCAAAGGAAGTTGAGGAATGTATTTTTTTTTCCAAGACTTTGACTGACAGGATTTGGAGGATGAAATTTGCCCAATTAACCATGAATAGTTGAGTTCCTGGGTACGTCAGCGAGTGATCCATGAGCAGTATCGCCGTGCGTGGGCGTGTCGGTACCCAAGTTATAATCCGGTTACAATCAGGTTGATTTTGTTTTGACAGAGTTGTGTTGAAATTGTGCCACAAGTATAAAAGTACATGACTCATGTTTGTAGCTCAGTCCATTTCATTAGGGAATAAAACATTACTTGTCATGCCGCTATAGAAAAACAATCCATGGCACGGTGACTTTCCAATCGCTGCTTGTCCTGCGGTGTTGCATTCCACTTATGCCACAGCACTTTGCCAACGATTCCATTTCCCAATGCTTCTTCTTGCTTTGTAATCTTTATTATGAAATGGTTAGTTTCGACCGAGTAATCCGATTGGACGAGAGGCTTTCCAACAAGTGCTGATCTCGAGCATAACGGCACTGGGACGTTTAACTATACTGTACGTATCACTCTGGGTCACAGGTGTTCCAATTTGCCAATTTGCAGTGCGGACTGAGGATTCCGCTGTGGCGACCCCTTGCCGGATGCCGAAAGACCAACAACAACAACATTATATGATGATAATAAATGGTGTTTGTGAAGCTGCTGTTAAAAAAAAAAGAAAAGAAAAAAGAAGCAGTATCATACTGGAGGTCATGTTGTTTGCTGAGTATCAGCATGACCGTGATATCTTCTGCATCATCGTCCCTACAACCGATTCACGTTTGGACTGATATTCAAGCACGACAGCACTCCCTGTCGTGTGATGATGCTCTTAACCCTGTCTGCTCCAGCTGTGCCGTATCATAACTGACCCTGCACTCTGTCTGACCTCAAAGAAAATGGGATATGCAAAGAATAAAGTATGTCTCAATGCGGTAATGTATACGTGCCGAATAAAGACTGAACAGACCTGGAGAATCGGGAGATTTAATAAATAAACACGATTGAGAATAATAATGACTTTAATTAAACCTATATATTTTCATATAACCTACTTTACGCGGAGGAACGACGTTAGCAGCTCTGAACAGTTAATCCATGATCATCCCTTTCTCTAATTCTCTTTCATGAACTATTTACTTTATATGTCAGAAAAGCACAGCTTGTTGTGGGAATAAGAAACCGTCTTCTAACAGAAAGCTTTTCCATGCATCACTAAAGGTAACATACTACAGCTGGTGGCTCTCATCTCATTAGGAAAATGTCATGACCTGATGTTTCTCCCTTTCTTTTCCTCTTAAGGAAAAAACTCCCTTACTCCCTTGTATCTGTTGAAATACTTACACACACACACACACACAGCTCTTTCTTTGCACAGTGACTTCTTGACTGACTTCGTGTTGTTCTCCTTCTCCTCTCCTGATGATTCTGCATGGCTCGTGGTTCTACTGTGGAATGCGGAGAGTAAAACATGACGGCTGTGCATTCCTCTACTAGCGTGTCCCACTTGAACACCTCCCCAAAACTTGCAACGTCGGCACATTTGCACGACACGCAGCCCCTGAAGTCCGTTTTTGTCTGTACAACACTTTATTCGGAGTTAAGAGAAAAACGATTTGTTACCATTTCGGTAAAATTTACAGATTTTGGAGCTCGTTAAAATAATTTGTTTATTAATATACAAACCGGATTCCAAAAAAGTTGGGACACTAAACAAATTGTGAATAAAAACTGAATGCAATGATGTGGAGATGGCAAATGTCAATATTTTATTCAGAATAGAACATAAATCACGGAACAAAAGTTTAATCTGAGAAAATTTATAATTTTAAAGGAAAAATATGTTGATTCCAAATTTCCCAAAAAAGTTGGGACAAGTAGCAATAAGAGGCTGGAAAAAGTAAATTTGAGCATAACGAAGAGCTGGAAGACCAATTAACAGTAATTAGGTTAATTGGCAACATGATTGGGTATAAAAAGAGCTTCTCAGAGTGGCAGTGTCTCTCAGAAGCCAAGATGGGTAGAGGATCACCAATTCCCACAATGTTGCGCAGAAAGATAGTGGAGCAATATCAGAAAGGTGTTACCCAGCGAAAAATTGCAAAGACTTTGCAGTTATCATCATCAACTGTGCATAATATCATCCGAAGATTCAGAGAATCTGGAACAATCTCTGTGCGTAAGGGTCAAGGGCGTAAAAACCATACTGGATGCCCGTGATCTCCGGGCCCTTAAACGACACTGCACCACAAACAGGAATGCTACTGTAAAGGAAATCACAGAATGGGCTCAGGAATACTTCCAGAAACCATTGTCAGTGAACACAATCCACCGTGCCATCCACCGTTGCCAGCTGAAACTCTACAGTGCAAAGAAGAAGCCATTTCTAAGCAAGATCCACAAGCACAGGCGTTTTCATTGGGCCAGGGATCATTTAAAATGGAGTGTGGCAAAATGGAAGACTTCTGTGGTCAGACGAGTCACGATTCGAAGTTCTTGTTGGAAATGTGGGACGCCATGTCATCCGGACCAAAGAGGACAAGGACAACCCAAGTTGTTATCAATGCTCAGTTCAGAAGCCTGCATCCCTGATGGTATGGGGTTGCATGAGTGCGTGTGGCATGGGCAGCTTGCATGTCTGGAAAGGCACCATCAATGCAGAAAAATATATTCAGGTTCTAGAACAACATCTAGTCATCTCTTTCAGGGAAGACCCTGCATTTTTCAACAAGATAATGCCAGACCACATTCTGCATCAA
The DNA here is from genome assembly GCA_030522415.1 of Channallabes apus. NCBI lineage: Eukaryota > Metazoa > Chordata > Actinopteri > Siluriformes > Clariidae > Channallabes > Channallabes apus. The sequence goes on along the minus strand of CM060118.1, from coordinate 13,339,626 downwards.
TCACAACATCATGGCTGCGTAGGAGAAGGATCCGGGTACTGAAATGGCCAGTCTGCAGTCCAGATCTTTCCCCTATAGAGAACATTTGGCGCATCATAAAGAGGAAGGTGCGACAAAGAAGGCCCAAGACGATTGAACAGTTAGAGGCCTGTATTAGACAAGAATGGGAGAGCATTCCTATTTCTAAACTTGAGAAACTGGTCTCATCGGTCCCCAGACGTCTGCTGAGTGTTGTAAGAAGAAGGGGAGATGCCACACAGTGGTGAAAATGGCCTTGTCCCAACTTTTTGGGGATTTGTTGACACCATGACATTTTGATTCACCATATTTTTCCCTTAAAATTATACATTTTCTCAGTTTAAACTTTTGTTCCGTGATTTATGTTCTATTCTGAATAAAATATTGACATTTGCCATCTCCACATCATTACATTCAGTTTTTATTCACAATTTGTTTAGTGTCCCAACTTTTTTGGAATCCGGTTTGTACATGGACATACTGTAGTGTACAGTACATCTTGTGATGTTTTGAGCTTTAATGCTTATACAGAAGGGGATCCATGGTGTATAGTTAAAGTTAGTTGTTTCCCTTTTTTTAAATGTTTGTATTTCCCTTTTTTCCCCCTTTTTTTTATAATATTACACTTGGATTAAGTGTCAAAGATGATTGTTTTCATGTTGCAGATGCAGCGTACATTTTTACTTGTTTGTAGATTATTTGCCTGTTATTAGTAATGAGTAAGTCCTTTTCATGTCCCGCATTACCACTGGAGACGGTTCTGACCCCTCGTTTATCTTTTCATTGTCCATAGTTGACCCTGAGTGTCTCTCTCTCTCTCTCTCTCTCTCTCTCTCTCTCTCTCTCTCTGTCTCTCTCTCTCTCTCTCTCTCTGTCTCTCTCTCTCTCTCTCTCTCATACAGGTTATGCCTTCCTGCTTTTCCAGGAAGAGACTTCAGTTCAGGCTCTCATTGATGCCTGCATCGAGGAAGATGGAAAACTCTACTTGTGCGTCTCCAGTCCCACCATTAAAGACAAACCAGTGAGTTAAATAAAATAGTGTTCGTAAGTGTTCAGATCAGTCCATAACATTCCCACCACCACCACCACCAGCAATTTATATACCAGTAAACTGGTGACAGGATCCCTGGGCACCCAAGACTCATCTCTGACAAATAGAACTCAACCCTGGCCATGAGAGAACGTTACACTAACAGCTTGCAGTGCCGAGTTCAAGGTCGACCCGTCCGTCACGTTCTCCAGATCTCAATCCGATCAAGTACACATGAGCCGAGTGATCCAGACATAAAAATCTGATCCGCAGAGGCCCCACCCCCTGCAAACAGCACGTAGCACCCAACGTCCCGGTGCTAGACCCCACAGCACACCACCAGAGTTCCCATGGAGCCAAACCGTGAGGAGTCTGAGCTACCCAAGTGGCAAAAACTGGAACCTAGTTTTAATGGTTTGAAAGTTATGGCTGATCATTTTCTCTCTCTCTCTCTCTCTCTCTCTCTCTCTCCTTCTTTGTCTTTCGGCTGTTCCCTTTCAGGAGTCGCCACAGCGAGTCATCTGCCTCCATCGAACCCTATCCTCTGCTTGCTCTTCTCTCACCCGAACTAATTTCATGTCCTCTCTCATTACATCCATAAATCTCCTCTTTGGTCTTCCTCTAGACCTCCTGCCTGGCAGTTCCAACCTCAGCATCCTCCTCCCGATATATTCACAATCTCTCCTCTGAACATGTCCAAACCACCTCAATCTGGCCTCTCTGACTTTATCTCCAAAACATCTCACATGGGTTGTCCCTCTGATGAACTCATTCTTGATCCTATCCATCCTTGTCACTCCCAAAGAGAACCTCAACATCTTCAGCTCTGCTACCTCCAACTCTGCCTCCTGTCATTTCTTCAGTGCCACTGTCTCTAAGCCGTAGAGCGTCGCTGGTCTCACCACTGTCCTGTACACCTTTCCTTTCATTCTCGCTGATACTCTTTTATCGCACAACATACATGAAACTTTTCTCCACCCATTCCAACCTGCTTGTACTCGTCTCTTCACCTCCTTTCCACACTCTCCGGTGCTCTGGACCGTTGACCCTCAGTACTTAACGTTCTGCACCCTCTTTACCTCTGCTCCCTGTAGCCTCACCGTTCCACATGGGTTCTCTCTCTCCCTCTCTCTCTTTCTCATGTATATAATGTCTGATGGTGAGGCAGTGAACTGATGGCACATTTGCAGTGCCTCTCCTTAATGCTTTTTGAAGTCGAGCCTTCATGATCTTGACATGACTTGTGTTGTTCAGGTCCAGATCCGCCCGTGGAATCTGAGCGACAGTGACTTTGTGATGGACGGCTCTCAGCCTCTGGACCCTCGCAAGACCATCTTTGTAGGGGGAGTCCCTCGACCTCTGCGTGCAGGTAAGGGGCAAGGTCAGATTTTCTCTAGATGCGTGTCTGTGTTCAGGACATCTTAATAATTTTTTTAAATCTTAACACACATACAGTAATCTCTCTCTCTCTCTCTCTCTCTGTTTGTGTGTGTGTGTGTAGTGGAGTTGGCGATGATAATGGACCGACTGTATGGAGGTGTGTGCTATGCCGGCATTGATACTGACCCTGAGCTGAAGTATCCTAAAGGAGCAGGTCGAGTGGCTTTCTCTAACCAGCAGAGCTACATCGCTGCCATCAGCGCTCGATTCGTCCAGTTGCAGCACAACGACATCGACAAACGGGTGAGCGCACCAGCGCTGCGTGCCTCTGCTCTGCTGTTAACATTCTTCAACACGTCCATGTGTATCAGAACCGTGCGGTCAGGGCTCCATCAGGCTCAGGCATGGTATTGTGTATATTAAAAATTATTTTTATCTCTCCAAACCGAGTGTTTATGATCAGACCGGGAGACTGGAAGTCATACAGACCGAGTCGTATTCATGATCACCGTGGTGTGTGTGATGGAGTCTTCTGTTTCAGCCCAGTCTCTGTGCTCTCATTCTCACACCTCTGACCCCCACATTCCACCATCTACACACACACACACACACACACACACACACACACACACCTGCAACCTGTTCTTACTTTCTTTCTGCATTTATTCCTTTACTTCCCATTTCTTTTACTTCTTTCTGTTTCTTTCTGCCTTTTGTTCTTTTTCTGCATTTCTTTCTGTCTCTGTTTCTTTACTTCCTATTTCTTTTCCTCCTTAATGTTTCTTTCTTTTCTTTCTTACTTCCTTTCTTAACCCATTCCTCCTCTTCATCCTTCCTGTCTTTTCTTTCTTCATACTTTGCTCCTTATGTTTTCTTTTGCTTCTCTGTTTCTTTCTTTCTTTCTTTCTTTCTTTCTTTCTTTCTTTTCCGTATTAACTCCTCTTTTATCCTTAACCTTATTTCCTTCTTTCTTTCTTTGTCCATCAGTCTGTCTTTTTCTTCCCTTCTTTATTTCTTTCCAATTTTTTTCACTTTTTGAATATATTTTTGCCATACTACATTCATTCTCCTCTTTTTTTTTTTTTTTTTTTTTAAATTTCTTCCCCTTTTGTTAATTTCAATTGTCCTTCATCAACTCTGTCTTACCTACCTTCCTTTATTTCCTCTTTTTCTTTCTTTCCTTCTCTCTCTCTCTCTCTCTCTCTCTTTCCCACTCTAACTCTCGAACACTTGTGCTGTTTTTTTTGTTTTTTTTTCATGTACGAGTGCTGATCATCAGTAGGAATGAATTTAAGGCAACATTTTTACTTAATGATAGTTATGCAGGAGGACAACTGAGGGGCGTGGCCTTTGACTTGAATCCTGGCAGCTCACATTGCATGCATGTTTGGAGTTTATCGATGATCCAGACAAAACAATGTAGTTCCAGGCAGTTGAAGACACACGCTCACACTCACAGAGAGAGAGAGAGAGAGAGAGAGAAAGATGCACACTCGGATTAATTATAGTTTTGCTTTCGCATGCGTATGCAGTCGAGCTGCTTTCTATTTTAAGTGCGTCGTCCTGTAGGACAAAGCTGACGGTGTGCAGATGAAGCCTGAAGGTCTTCCTGACCCAACAGAATATATGTGTGTGTGTGTGTGTGTGTGTGTGTGTGTGTGTGTGTGTGTGTGTGTGTGTGTGTGTGTGTGTGTGTGTGTGTGTGTGCGCGCGCACCTACCGGGCTCTTGTATTAAGTGCTATTGTATTCACTTCCACTGAATTCTGGCTTTCCACCAAAAGCAAGTTGTTTTCATCCTGCAGCACTTGTGTACGTGTGTTTCATTTGTGGTTCCTGCTGAGAGCATCAGACCGGCCTCGCTTCGGCATCTGTATCTCCTCTTTTTTTTTCTTCTGCCTCCTTATTTCTTTCTGTTTGGTGGTTTTGATGAGTCAGCAAGGAAGCTGGATTTGTGCTTTGAGGTGTGATATTTAAGGAAAGGCTAGGCGTAATTACTTTTGGAGCTGTGTGTCACAAAGGTGAGCGTGACATTTCATTCGGCCAAGCGATGTGACCCAGAGAGGCAAGGTTTCAGGTTTTGGATCAGTTTTGGTACTAATACATTTTTGGTGTCTAAGCCTGTAATTATAGTGGGCTCAGGTCACAGGATGGAGGGCAAACTTCAAAAGTGCAAAAGAATCGGGCTTGACATACACACGTTAATAGCTTTGCAAATGTTAAAAAGTCTACTTTTGTGTTTTCTTATGATTAAATAAATAATAATATTATATAGGGCGGCGCGGTGGTGTAGTGGTTAGCACTGTCGCCTTGCACCTCCAGGGTCTGGGTTCGATTCCCGTCTCTGTGTGCATGGAGTTTGCATGTTCTCCCCGTGCTTGGTGGGTTTCCTCCGGGTACTCCGGTTTCCTCCCACAGTCCAAAGATATGCAGGTTAGGCTAATTGGCGTTCCTAAAAATTGCCCGTAGTGTGTGATTGGGTGTGTGAGTGTGTGTATGTGTGTGCCCTGCGATGGATTGGCACCCTGTCCAGGGTGTACCCCGCCTAGTGCCCGAAGTCTCCTGGGATAGGCTCCAGGTCCCCCGCGACCCTGAACACAGGATTAAGCGGTATAGAAGATGAATGAATGAATAATATTATATATATATATTTATTAATAACCATGTCCGCGGTGTAGCACACATGCCTTTACAATGGGCATGTGCACTGATGAAGCTTAAAATGATGATCTTTGTCATAAACAATTAGGATGAACTGTATAATGGTAAGTTTATTTCATGTATTATTACTACAAGTAACATACTGGATTTTATTTACGATAAGTTAGAGTTTACAGGTTTTATATTGTAATTTCTGTCCATGTTTGAAAAAGGTTCATATGTGGCATTTTGTAATTGTCTTTTTATCATGTATTTTTCACCAATGTCTTATCGTCTTATCATTTCGACTACAAAAATCCTTTGTGTAACATGTAGCACAAAAAAAAAACCTAAGTTTTTCGGTGGGGAAAATTTGATTTATCGATTGTCTGATCAAAAAATAATGTTATCGAGTATTATTTTTATACACTTTCTGGACAATATAAATGTTGCGCATTTAATATTTCCTCGGATCACCTTTAGCTTTAATTACAGCCTGCACACGCCATGGCACTGTTTTAATGAGCTTATGTAACCGTAATATTTATTTCAGTCCATAGTTGCATTAGATTTTGTGGAAGGTCTTGTATTGGTGATGGGAGAGTCAAACCACTCCATAAAGTTTTCTCTACACATCTCCAAGACTTTCAGTGGGGTTGAGGTCGGGTCAGGACTGGACGCTCCCAGACGCACTCTTCTTTGACAGTTTGACTCCTGGAGTAGTCCCGTGCCATCAGGGCCGAGAAACTCCATAGATGTGAGAACCTGGTCATTCAGTACATTCAGGTCATTCACCACTGTGCATGATGGGTACATGCACTTCCCTTCTTACTCTGACGCACCCATCGCTCTGGAACAGGGTCAATCTGCCTATTTATCCTCCGAAATACTATATAAATTTTTTTTTATTTGTCTTTTTTTTTCAACTGTTTAGTCCCAATCCTGTGAGTTCTCATGGTCTAACTTTACCTATAAAACATAGCTGTCAAGCATGCAAGAGATCTCAAATCATTCATTACGTTTTTCAACCTCATTTCTTCTGTAAAGTTGATGGTTCGTTGTTATCCTTCCAGGTTCTAAGAATGCATTTTACCGTTCTCGTACCAATTCGAATAATTCAGCAATCTTCTTAGTACTGTATTGTTTCCTTGATGCAGGACAATAATATGAATGAAACGGAGTAAAATCTTTTCCATGACCACACGGTATGTCTTCTGAGACATTCATCCCTGTAGTAATGAACCAATCACCCCATAGAAGGCTCTTAGCCATTTTGATAAAAAAAAAACATTTTGACCAGGTATATTGGTTATTGGGTTGTCATGGGATAAACCTCAATATTTTATAAGAATAATAACAACAACCAGTTATGTATTGATTAATTGAGCCGAGACCGAGCATGGGAGACAATTACCCACGATCCGGCAGCGTGAGAGAGAGAGAGAGAGAGAGAACAACCGTTGGCTCAGTTGTGATCATGTGACGTCCAGGAGCTAAAGCTTATACGTTCTACCCGTATTTCAAGACCTTGCTCATTTATCAAGTTAAAATTTACTGCAAAACACTTGCAGACCAAGTTACTCCCAATCCAAGGTTTTACTCTACAGTATGTAGTTTCATATCATCTGTACGCCAGTGCCAACATTTATGCCAAATCATGACCTACTGGAATTTTCATGAATTTGCTTGATAGCCCGCTGGTACTGTGAAGCACCCAGCCTGAATGGCTGGAAAATCTATGCACCTATGCATATTTATTTAGTTTTTTTTCTTCGCAACACTTTACTTACCCGTTTCCTTTCCACCCGCTCACTGCTGATTCAAATCTCATGCGTCTGTCTGTAGGTGGAGGTGAAGCCGTACGTGCTGGACGATCAGATGTGTGACGAGTGCCAGGGCGCTCGCTGCGGAGGCAAGTTCGCCCCGTTCTTCTGTGCCAACGTCACATGCCTGCAGTACTACTGCGAGTACTGCTGGGCCAGCATCCACTCGCGCGCCGGCCGCGAGTTCCACAAACCGCTGGTGAAGGAGGGAGGAGACCGACCACGCCACGTCTCCTTCCGCTGGAGCTGATGGAGGAGTCAATCCTCCTCCCCTCACTTCTTCACTCCCATCACCCCCTCCAACCAACTAACCACCGCCATCGCCATCACCATGACTACAACCGACAATAACATGGGTCTTCTTTTATCTTTTCTTTTAAAAAAAAAAAAAATCACAGTTCTTAAAGTCTTTGTCCACCGTACTTTCTGCTAAGGAACATTCAGTTGAATACGAATTTTGAGTCTTTCTGCTCAGAAATTTGCACTTTGGCACACATGTACACACTTGATATTAGCTAGGTCATGACAACATTGTTCTTTTTTTCTTTTCAAGCTTACACAGATTTCGTCTTGATTTAGTCTTTCAGTGTTTCCCAATAGGACATCATTAGACAAGAGTGAGACTATATATATATATATTTACATATATATAGTCATACATACATAAATACATACATGCATACACATCATGTATGTAAAATTTCTTTTTTATTTTTTTTATTTAATTTTTTTTTTTTTCACAGACCATGCACTTGTTTTCTAAAAACCTGCATCATTGCCCTGAGTACAAAATGTGACGGAACAAAAATTACCAAAGGTGAAAATCATAAATTTGACAAACATTAAGGGTGAAAGAAAAAAAAAACAAAAAAAAAAAACAAAGGATCTTAAATGAATCTTAAATTGGCACACATCTATTTTGCTCTTCATTTTGGAAACAGTTCGGTTAATAACTCGTGCACAATCAGATTTAGTTTCCTTCGCTTATATAAATATATATATTTTTTAGGCCTTTATTTTTTTAAAAAATTTTTTTTTTTTAGTGTTATGTACATGTAATGCTGCAATAGCTTTTGCTGCTAAATCCATGGTATATAGATGTATACCATAGTACTTTATTCAGGCTGGGGAGTGGATGAGAATCGGTTAGGGCGTCTGGTTGGGAGGTGAACGGGCCTCGGCGGGCCGCGGAGTCAGCATTCGCCCCTGAACTGCATGTTTATCCGAATCAGGTCGCTGCATGCAATAGAATTTTCAGTATCGAGTCTTTTTATTCATCTTGGCCCACTTTGCACATTGTAGACGAAGAAAAAGAGCAGGAAAGTGGACAGGAGGTGGTGACGCCGCGAGAGGAAAACCCGTCTCGCTCGATGGCTCGTTTCTGTCTCGCTGACCATATCATGTGTCAAAAGCTAAAAAAAAAGCGTGAGCAGAAAACTAAACCGCAACGGAGTTAAAAAGGCCTAGATGTAGGATAAGCCTTCAAACAAAACTCTGTCTAGTTGGTGAAGAAAACTTTTCTTTTTTCAGTGATTGTTAATATAATTGTGCAATTTTTTATACAGTATGTAGTTAGGTTTGAGTATATATGCCTAGAACTGTGATTCGCTTTAACTGTTCTTGATGTCTAACGAGTCCTGTGAACTTCATAACCAGAGTATACACACACACGCGCACACACACACACACACACACACACACACACACACACACACACACACACACACACACACACACACACACACACACACACACACGTGCGCACACCCCCCCCCCCCCCCTCAGTCTTCCCTGTCCTTCTATTCCGTATACACTGACACACACACACACACTTTTGATAGTTCTCATACAGGATGTGTAACAACTCAACACCCCCCCCCCCCCGCACCCCCACACAACCTACCGACACCATTCAGTAGAACTAACACCATGTCAGGCCTCGTCGCTTCTGCCTGACTGGGGAAGTGATTAGTAGACAAAAAGAAAATACTGCAGTGATGCATGTGTGTGTTTTTTTTCCCCTCAAAGACCCACATAAACAGTTCAGACAGTGTGACTGCAGCACTTTCGATTAATGTCACAAGAACATTGTGTGCTCGCTGCGTTTATATATATATATATATATATCTATATATATATATATATATATCTAAATATATATACACACAGATTTTCCTGCAAAGCTTGAAGAATAGAACCAACCTGCTAATAATGATGGTGGATATTTTTTTAAGACTATGGCATGGGCTCGAGGAGAGGACGAGTGGGAGTCTAGGAGAACACAAACAAGTATTGGCTGCTGATGTGATGCGTTTAAGAGTGAGAGAGGTTTCACGAGCCCGCGACAGTCCCGAGCTCGGCCGGGCGGTGTTGGGGGGGGAGGGGGGTGATAGGGTGGGGGGGGGGTGGCTATGTTGCATGGAGCGAAGCGTAAAATCGTCCCATCCCTTTCTCCAGCAGTGACTAGTCTGTCGAGCTGGAAAAAGCCGGAGCAACCGTGGATCGGGTTTTTAAATCCTAAACCATCATCTTTAGGATGGAACACTTTGTTCGCTTTTGAAAAAGAAAAAAAAAATGTAAAACAAGAGCTACTTTTTTACTGATGGAAAAAAAAAAAGTAAACTAATCATGAATAGCAATGAAGATCCTTATGGACGTGAATTCTGGGGGGTTTGTGATATTTCCTTCCCAACCCAGAAGGGTTTTCTAGATCTGTTCCTTTTCTGTAATAGACATTTGTTATGCACTACTCTTTGTATCTAGATAGTTAGCTATCAGTCAGCTATTTTTTTTTGTTGAGAGCGAGCGAGCGAGAGAGAAATAGAAATTGTGTGCTTTCTGACTGACGTGATCTTTTGCAATACCTCAATTTTGAAATATAATAGGAGAGAAATCAATATTTTCTAAGTAAGTTTATTCAAATACAAAATATATTAATTTAAATTTGCAAGAAAATGATTTAACAGATGGTTAATTTTATTTTTGTCATGTTTATTTTGCTTTTATGTTTAATTTTATTTTTTTGAGGAAAAAAAAAGATAAAAAAAAAAAAAAAAGCAACTGAAGGAGCTAGAGCTTTATAACTTTAATCAGCTGAAGTAGAGAGACGACATTAACACGGCGTAAAAAACGGAGAGAGAGAACCGCCACCCACACGCCACAGTGTTAAAAAGAAAACGAGTTCATACAAAATCCTACTCCAGAAAAAGAAAAGGAAAAAAAATAAAAAAAACAAAAACGTGGAGTCGACATCCATTAGGTGCTTGAAAAGCCAACTGACGATACTTCCCTTGGTTTTGTATGTTTATAATCAGTCATTTACTGACCAGTGAAACTAATAATTATTTTTTTTTGATTTGTGATTGATTTATTATAATTATTTTTTTTTAAACAAAAAGCTTTTTTATGTTTCTTAAATGTAGCCCATTTGTTTTGTAAAAGCGAATTTGCCCTACTTTGTTAACCTGATCTAATTTAAGCTAAACTGATCTTCGAGGGTTCTTGATTAAATGGAGAAGAAAAAAAAATGGAGAGAGAGAACGTTCTTTTTTGTTGTTGTTGTTAAATAGAAAAAAACACACACAAAGATTGGAACAGTTTCAGCTGTAACTTGATCGAAAGCCCCCGAGGTGCGTCAGCAGCGCGGTGGCCTTCTATTCACCTAAGACTTGAATTAGTCCCATTTTTTTAAGGCTATAACCTCGATTCTTTGTTGTAATGTGCAATACTGTTTGTACTGTTTGTAAAAAAGAAAAAAAAAAAAACGAAACGAAAAAAAAAGACGCATAAATCTTTATTGCAGATTTATTTTCATTGCAAGCATTGTGATTCACTAAAATCATTTTCTACTGTGTGTTTACCTACTCTACATGCTAGTACCTTCCAGTGGTAATGTAGCCTTTATACTGAGAAATTTTTCATTATTTTTAGAGATTTTTTGCAAAAAAAAAAAAAAAAAAGAAAGGAATTAAAACATTTACATATTTTTTTTTTTCTTCTTTTTTTAATTTCATATTTCTTTACAGATTTATTTCTCAACCATTAATATTGGCTATTTCTGGGGGAGACTTTCATACCTGGTCAATGTCGTTAATATTATTTTGTATTTTTACTTGGAATAAATTAATTTTATGATGCTAATTCTTTAAAAAACTCTTTTTGTTTTTATTTTATTTGATGAAGCTGAAAACATTTGTAACGTTACTAAAATGTCTAGATTTTTTAAATGCAACGCTTTTGTGTTAACTCGCGGATGTTGCTTACGTTAGTGTGACGAAGTTATAAAGGGGGTTTCATAAGTGGGAATTGATGTCTTTGGGTAATGGAGAATGATTGATTGGTAACGTATGGACTGAATGGGCAATAAAACGACGAAAGGAGCGGATTTGTGGTGAATGTTGTGATGCAGTGGAAACTCCACAGTGATTTAACTACTACCACTCCGGTCACTGCCACTGAAACGGCCAGGATGTGCTGAGCTGAAGAGAATCACAACACCTTTCTGAGAGCATTCACTCCCAAACCTTCCATCTGTAGCAACACTTTGAAGTGAAAACACATTCCAATGAACCTCATGTTTTGCCCTCTTCTACACACACACACACACACACACACACACACACACACACACACAAGCTCGCAGATGCCCAGGGTTGGCCTGCGTCACCGTCATTAACATGGGACAACAGGGTTTAGGGTTTACCGTCCCTCCCGTCAAGAGGACAGAACTGATTTTGTCCTCTTTATAGTTGTGGTCTGGTTGGGATTCGTGCTTGTTTTTTTTTTTTTTTTTTTTAATGTTGCCCCAAGATAACCACTTTGACAAATTAGTCCTGGGGGTCTAATCATAGACCAGGTCTGGGATTGAACATAACATTAGGGTTGTATAAATAATGTAGCGTGAACCAGGCGTGAGTGGCGGAAAGATCTCTTGAGCAAGCCTTTTGATGCTCTTAGCCAATCAGCGGCCCTGCGATCAGACCCCGGCGTCCTGACTAAACCCGGGTAAATATTAGCTATATACTGGTGTTCATTGTCACTGTGATTGTCACTGTACTGTATTTACAGCCGTCAGCGCTTAGATATGCAACTGATCCATCACGTTTTCTAGTTTGTTCAAGTTAAACTAATGTTTGATCACTTTTAAAGAATCAGAGGTTTAAAAAAAAAAAAAGTTTAAAGACGCCGCCCTTATCTTTTTAGAGGGAATGCTCCAGCACTGGTGTTGTGGTCGGCTCTTCAGCGCCAAGTTCAAAACGAGACCGGATGTCCTCTCTAGCTTGCCTTTTTCTACCCGTTTTTGTGGTGTTTTTTTTTCGTTCCCTAATCCCAGGCTTGCATACTAACCTCTTCGTGTCCTCCTGGAATGTTTAATTTGCCTCCACTGGTATCTGTTGCTCATTTCATCATTTGCTCACTGCAATAATTTTGTTCCCCTTCGTTCCTAAAGGAATCTAATAATTATAATAATAATGTCACTAAAGAGCCGATGAAAAGGAGAAGACAAAAGAGATGCCGCGTCCTGGTGACTGTTTCACACTCTCTGTAGATGCCTATATATTTCCTGGTCTAGATTCGGGTAGTTATTTATTCACCTGTGCTTCATGCTCATTCTCTGTGGGTGGATCTGCAGCCCACTTTGTATCAGTCATGTGAAATATAAAAAAAAAAAAAAAAAAAAAAAGGGGAAAAAAACCCTGATATAACTATCTACATGAAGGATTGATTTCTTTTTCTACGTTTCCTGTTTTAATTTATAACTAATGACAGGTTCTATCATGACAAGGTTTTGAAATTGTTGATTTGGACCTGTGCTTGTCTGATGTAGTTAAACTGTGATATAAAAAAAAAAAAAAAAAATACATGGAGGGCAGTGCTGCTATTGCTTACAACTTGCTTCAAGTTTGTAGTTCCCACCTTCATTATTTCCCCCTTTTCTGTACTAATAAGCAGATCTTATTAAACATGGTTGTATGATGCTGTGAAGTGTGGTCGTCTTTTGCATGGCCTCAGTGTTTTTCCTGTAACTCCTTATTGCATGAGCATACACCATAACTTTTAATAATTACATGCATCTTGTATTTTAGATTTTTTTTTTTTTTTTTTTTACAAAATGAATGTCAGTGCCTGTGTATTTAATGAGATTCGGAGCATTAATAGGTTTATGACCCACACCCTAACCACTAATTAACCTCTTCTCTTGTGTGCATTTATTTTAAAACATGAAGAATCATCAGCAGTTGTGCCAAAAAAAAAAAAAAAACACTTTTCTTTCTCAAGTCCAATATGGTGAGTGGAGCATTAAATGTCTGTAGGGATAAATCTCTTGCTAGGGGTTATGGTGTAAGGAGCCAGGAGCTGAGACAGCAATGTTATAAAAGAAGGCCTAAGCAGAAGCATAGCTCTCTCACTCATATACACACACACCCCGATCTACACATCCACCTACAATACACATGTACTGTTATATGTACGATGTCCATGTGTCTATTCTGATCTAATTTGTGATTGAATACACTTGAGGTTTGATGAATCATAAGGCACTTGAGGTTTGGTTAAGCGCTTCATTAAACAAGTTGGATACAAAACTAAACCAATGCAGCTGTGAAATGCTGATTCCCCAGTGATGTCAAATGATGAGGCCTGGGAGTACAGTGTAGTTAAAGTCAGATGTGCAGGATACCCGAGGTCTCCTACACCACGTCTTCAAGGAGCTCACTTTGTGCGCTGGAGCATCATCATACTAAAACATTTCCTTTTACTGCAACTAAGCAGCATGGACATCATATAGCTAGAGCAAACAAAGCACTTTTTTTTTTTTTTTTAATTGTGCTTCTAACTAAGGCTGGTATTTGGTTTAGAGCTGTCGATCAGCCCAATAATAACCATTATAATAATTCCCAATGTATGGAAGGTATGCAGCCGTGTCCTACTAGAAAAGACAAACAGTAGGACCTGCTGTACACTGAACCATGATAAAAACATGACTCAGAAGATCCTTCATCACATACGGTAAGCGTCAGACACCATTCCAAATTTTATATGCTGCACATGCAATAAGGGAACGGCTGTTGAAGGGACATGCTGTTACTGGAAAAGTGCAAGATGTGCTGATGCTACAACACAAACTGCCTTAAGCACACAATCATGTCCATGTTGTTTCGAATGCTGCCTCAGTGTGAGGATGTCAGTAGTTCATCAGTTACAGGAAATACTCCTGTTTGCATATCAGAATTTTACCAAAAACCTACAAAACAAAAATAAAATGATTTGTAAAAATCCCATGGTGCACCCTTGTTGGTTTATTGTGCACATTTTATAAATTAGAAAGAGAAATATGGAAATAAAGTCTATTACAACTAAAGTTTTTCCAAATTTATAATTTGTAGAATTCTTTCATTTTTTTAGGTCATCAGCAGTCATATAAGCATTTCACTTCATATACTGTGTATGTGAATTATTATTTTTTTTAAAGAACAGACAGGCATCAAAAGAAAGCTCATTAGAATTTATTAAAATTCTATTGGCTTAAGCAAAGAAGGCAAATTACAGACATATTTACAAAGTCCTTGTTTTTCTTTTTAAAACTATCCCGACAAGGTTCCATGAGCATCCCATATCTGCCAGGTGAACAGGACCGATGATTCCAGTCAGCACGGTGCCATTGCACATGCCAGACTTTTCACATTTACTCTGGGTGCGAGTGTGCGTCGTGGTAGGCCAGGGGTGAAGCTCTGAACTGAGCTACAGACGTGGATGAGAACTGACAGGCACTGTGCGTCAGAAAGGAAGGGGGGAGAAAAAAAAAAAATTATATCACCCCCTAGTGGAAAAGATGATTAATGTTCATTCCAGTTCATTTCTCCTTGTTTATGTATGTATACAGTGTCCCCTGGTGTTCAAGATACAGAAGCCTTTTTGGTTAAGATGGCTGTGCAGTCTACAAAAATAAACAATATATACAAAATCCTATGTTTTGTATATTGGCTTATATGCCTATTAAGATCCAATACTGACAGGCGTTTGGCCTTTCGAGGTATGCTTTAAGACTGAATAAGTGCAGGAGGACTTGTCGAGGATATTGTTCATGATCAGGAATACGAGGGAGATCCCACAGCATGTGTGAGAATAAAATCAGTGGACCAAGACTGGAGGGGAAATGAGTCAATCCCAGTGCGTTCCTCCTCAGCTTGGCAGTGTGGGGTCCGACAGTGTGCATCATGGAGTGCGAGTTCTTGAACAGAAAAGTGAAGTCCAGACTGACAGAACGGATCAAATGTTTCGTTAAAAAGGTACCATATGGCCAAATGTTTTAAATCCAGACGGTGTTTCATTCTCTTCAGGGCGATGATTACTCATTATTGTCTGTAACAAGTGGTCGATCCTAAGAGGGCGGCTGTGCGAGTAGGGTGTGTGCTGGGTTAGTGCAGCGAGAGCATGAAATTGTCCAGATCATACTCCGCCTCATACTGCTGCTGGTCCCACAATTCCCCCAGGCCGTCCAGTACAGACTTTATACTGCCCTTCCCTGAGGAGGAGGACGCCATTTCGCTCGTGTCAATTTTATTGTCCTAGAAACAACAGAAGTAGTTTACATTTTAGACGAAATACGCACATTTCACATTATGACAATCTTTAATCGCAAGGTTTACTGTTCAACACCCAATAAGAGTGAGTCCGTATAAAATAAGGCATGGGAGGCCATAAAATTAAAAACTTTGAATTTAACAATGCAATATAGTGCCTTTGGAGGTCAATAAATGTAATACTTGGACAGATTCACATAAAGAAAATATTTCATTGACACTCAAAAACTAATTTAAAAATGTGGATTTCCCTTTCAATATATTCTTTGCATAGCATGGTTTTAATAATGCATGACAACCCTGTGCCGTCTAGTCCAAATGATCCTTGCCCTGTTTGTGGGGTTATTAATTCACATGTACATATGGGAAGGCGTATAAAACTTAAACAGTATTGTGTTCAGACATAAGCACGAGTGTTTAATAAATCCCTCCCACTCCCACAGAGGAAACCCCTCACAAAGTCCCACTGTATGAAGCATGAGAGGGCTCACTTGTACCCACTCTGACATGACTGAGTAGGAAAGTTTTGGGCACACAGATGCCCTAACAGATGAGCAAAATGGTCACATAACCTTATGCTTGTGGTTATGTGAAGAGTTCATATTGTACAGTGTTGTCCATGTAAATGCAGCTATTGCGAATGTATCAAGATTGCTTTCATCTGATTGAAAATCACTTAGAGATTTCAAAATTAACTTTAAGCTGAGTTTACATGCACAAAGCTTTTAATCGGAATAAAATTTTATATAACGTGTTTATATGATGCATTTTTATTCGGACTGGCCTATTATTCCCATTGTTAGTGGAATATAATACAGATTATAAAAACAGGAGAGAATGACGACCCTTACCTTGTCCAGAGTGAAAAGGTTCAACAGCTGGTCTGTGCCCATGCTCTGGAGGCTGGCGTTCTCCTGGCTGATCACGGTGTTCGCTATACTCATCTTAAATTTTTGCAGACCCATGATCTTCTCCTCCAAAGTGCCACGAGTGATCAGACGGTACACGTTCACCACACGTTTCTGAAATCCAAACGCAGCCACGGGTTTTTTTCTCTTACCAAAACCAGTGACATTTGTAAATAATAATTGCACCCACACACACAGACTTACCTGTCCTATTCGGTGAGCACGGTCCATAGCCTGCAGGTCTCTCATTGGGTTCCAGTCATGTTCCACAAACACCACAGTATCAGCTCCTGTGAGGTTCAAGCCCAGACCACCTACGTGTGTCGTCAGGAGCAGCACATCTATCGATGGGTCGTTGTTAAACCTGCAAGACAAAAAAAAAAAAAAAAAAAAGGTTAAAGGCGAGCAGTTATCCTGCAAAATTGCTGAGTCACCCGTGGGCCACTTTATAGACAACACAGGGTATTAATCACTCAGCTTTTTTAATCCTCGTTTTTTCCTTCCAACACACATTTTATGCTTACATATGAAAAACATGCTTTCAATATCTTTGTGACTAAATCGCATATGCCATTTTATTGGGAAAAACGAAGTACTGTTAGACGAACAATGCTCTTAAGTTACATTGGTGTAACATTCAAACGTAAGCCATCTGGAATTTGACTCAACTATGACCGGCTTAAATTAATTATTCCTTCGTAAAGACACAAGGAACGGAAAATAAACATGGATTCTGGCTCGTCTAAGAAATCTTAATACGAGGTAAATATCTTGGACTGGAAAGATACACATTGTGTGTACACATCGATGTATAAGCTCGTATTTATAAAAGCTCGTCACCTGGAGACAATGGAATGGCGCAGGCCTGCAGGCACACTGCCGTCCAGACGCATGTAGGTGACTGTAGGCAGCTGAGGCTTCAGAAGGTCATGCTCCACGATGTCCAACATGCTCTTCAGCTGGCAGAAGATCAGCACACGGTGCTGAGCCACCACCGCCTCTGTACTGACATCCGAGGAGCTGGACGAGCCCAGACCACAGTCCAGCAGCAACTACATGATGAGATGGCATGTTGAAAATTAATTCAAGAGTTCAACTCTGATGTCCGTGATGAGCAATTATTCTAGTCGTTTCATGACAAATTACTTTTATTTTTGTATTTTTACTAAATGATGCAGATCAAAAAAAAAAAAAATAAAAAAAATAAAAAAAGGAGTATTCAAATCTTTAACATTCCCTCCCTTCCCTCTCCTGTTATCTCAGGACCTGCAATTAGTAGAGTTTGCACCTTTAAAATAGCTTGGTGCTAAAAAAAAAAAAAAATCCCCTGACTTGTCATGGGATGCCCACGTTAAGAACATGATCTCGAAGGTGCGCACCAGAATATAACATCTTTACAATTTTTACTATCCACTATGGGGTGGTCTACCTAAAGGTCTCTTGGAGGAGTTACAGAGGATCTAAAAGTGATGCAGTCAGAAAATAGGCATTTCGACTTCAACTCCATCAACACTGAGAGGGAGGCATGATGAAGCCACTGAAATATTCAGGGACAGTTCATAACCGCTGCATTACTTCCTGCCTATGGCTGCAACACCGACATATTCTCTTCGGTGGCACAAGACAATTGCTATACTTGGGAGTAAAACTAAACGTCATGAAATCTTTATTCCTCGTGCTCTAAAACTTTTGTATAGATAACTTACATGTGCTTGATTAGGATGTCTTTTCTGGGTATCTGTATAATGTTTTTGCTTGTAAATTTAATGCTTAATTTGCTTGCATGTAAATTTATTAACTTTTATAAATTTAAGTTTTATATTAAGTAAATTGTGTTATTTGACACATTTGAGGGTTTCTGTACTGCAATAAGCATGTCTTGTCAAATTAAGCCCATCAATCTAACACCTAACGGTCACCTTATAACTAACAGTTTTCTCTGGGCAATCTACAGATGTCCTGGGTTTCCACTAGTGATGCTCCGATTGATCGGCCCCCGATCATGATCGGCCGATATTGGCTAAAAATAGCTTGATCGGCGGACCCCAAAAGCGCAGATCAAAAAAGCCGATCACTTGACGGAAATTACTCGCGACTTTTTCACACGTGCATGCACGGCGCACAGGTAAACAGCAGCAGAGCGAAGTTTACCAGTGGCACCATGAGTTCTCCCGGAAGTGTCCGATAAAGACGTAATGTTAAATGTTTGCAATGCATGTTGTGATGAAATCCCTCGAGGTGGAAGCAAGAAATGGCATTTTAACACCACTAACATGATTAGGCATCTTAGAACACGCCATACAACTGAATATGCCGAGTATGAGAAACTAAACCAGCCGAAGTCAACAACATTGTGGAGGATAAAGGGTTGTTTCTCTGCCTTGTTATTTAGGAAGGATGGCATTGGCTTACAGTAGCTTGCATCATTTTATTTTTTGGATCTGATGTAGTTGGTTCCTCAACTACATCAGACGTTCATAACGGGCGTTCATTCCTCAACTACATCAGACGTTCATTCCTCTTTGTTTGGAATAATTTTAAGTTACTCTGCCTTATTTGGGAAAGATGGCCTATAGTAGCCTTAAGTTCTCATTTTCTAAAATAAATACTTGTTGGTTCTTCAAGATCTAAAATTTTCTAAAAAAAAAAAAAAAAAAAAAAAAAAAAAATTCTCAATATAGTTAATTTAGAGTTAGTTTCATTTTCTACAAATGGTGCAAACTCTGCTAGATTATACATTAAAGATTCCCATTCCCCTGCCATTCGGCAGATCATGATCTTGGTGATCGGTCGGTTTCTAGTGCTAATAGGCATTTTAAATTTTGCCAGCACATTGCACACCAGAATATTCCTGTGCATTGAGAGGCAATTACATGAACTAAAAAAAAAAAAAAAAAAAAAAAAAAAAAAAAAAAAAAAAGAGAAGGCTTTTTAGATCTTCGTGCTTCTACCTGTTTAAGTGCAGAGAGTTTTGGTGCATGCTGGATGTCCCGGAGACTGGAATTCTGGGAGGTGAGCTGCTCACTGATGCGCTTGTGCTCAGGATGCTGAGGTGTCAGGACCAGCGCTGGATGGTTACAAAGCTTCCTCAGGTATTGCAGTGCCTACACAATATTAAAAAAATAATAATTTAGTAAAAACTGGCCAAATCAGTAGAAGTTTCTAATGTAAAGTCTAATAAAATTTACATAACAGTGACAAAAATTAGACAAATTCTCATCTTTAATTTCTGGCATCATGTCACTGCTGTACATAAGTGACTAGCAAGCCTAGCCAGGTTTCTTTCAAAGTACAAACCAAAATCCTGTGTACATTTCACACCATTCCAGCAGAAAGTGCATATAAATGTTAAACAGCCAAACCACTTATATCTCACCTGGAACACATGTCCAGTGGCCTTCAGCTTGGGTTTGTCCTCATCTTCTTGGGCTGTTGGGGAGAGGACATCGTCCACGTTCACCTTTGCCCGAGATTTGGCAAAGTCCTCGTACAACTGAACCTAAAGGCAGAGAAAGGGGAAGGAAAAGATTACAAAGAGAGCAAGGGGGGAGAAGTGAACTGAAGGGAATTTTTCCAAAAGTGAGCAACACTTGATCATACATCGAAATTTTTCAGTTGAATAAATTAGTTTTAAATCTCTGCTGAAGGCTTGCATAAGTAAGTGGACATGCAAATGACAATACCTGTAGGGGACTCAGGTTGCAGTAGTAGTCTTGTATAATCTTGGGTGGCAGATCTTGAAGGACATCCTCCTTCATCCTCCTCAGGAGAAAGGGTAGCACCTGCCGATGCAGAGCCTCCATAGCCAAAACCCCTACAGGACACAAAATATATGTTACTACACACCACCAGCACTAGAAGCTCTTACAAACAGTCCAAGACATTTAACAGACCTGATACCATCTGCCCCAAAAGTTTGGTACGTTATGCATTAAGGAACATACACAAAATGTAAATATGTTGCATTACTACTACATAAAAATATTTTATAACAAGAAAACAAAGAAAAGTTAAAAAATGATCCAATCTGCAATGATGCTCTCTTCCAAATAAATCTATTTCGGGTACAGAAAATCATTCAAGCAAAGTGTTCTAAAAGAACAATTCGATACAGTTAGAACCTAACAAAGACATCAACCATCACCTAAACATAGCCCCAGTCTACAGAACAACAAAAACATATGCGGTCTTCGCTAAAAGATTAATGAAACACTGTTGAAAACCGAGGAAGTCGTGAAAAGCTCCTACCTGCTTCCTGTTCACGGGAAGAGCTCTTGGCGTCTCGGCTAGCAAGTATGGGCTTCCCGTAACGAGCGGCAAATTGGCGCTCTGTACCCAGAAAGCCTGGCATCAGGAAGTCAAAGAGAGACCACAGCTCCAGGACATTATTCTAAAGAGGAGAAAGGATGAGAGAAAGGAGAATAGTTTTCTTCTTTTCTCAAACACTTTTTCAGGAAACCTTCCTTTAATAATAATAATTCTTATTTATATAGCGCCTTTCCAGAGCTCAAGGACACTTTACAATGAGTGAAAACAAAAGAAAACAGACATTGTTTTCTACTTTAGTACTTCAATTAGGTCAACAACAACAAAAAAAAAAAAAAAGGATTCAGGTGCAACATTCGGAAAACAAGCAAGTTTTGAGTAAAGATTTAAATTCTGAGACGTTAACAGAACGTGCACTGAATGATCTGCCGCCCATTGAAGAGAGGCGGTGCCGAGGGACAGTAAAAAATTATTATTTTTTTTAATCGGAGGAACATAGTGAACGAGTCGAAATGTAGGGGGAGAGCAGATTGAGAAGATAATTGGGAGCCAAGACATTATAGATTTAAAGACAAGAAGAATTTATTTAATACGGTAGGCAACTGGGAGCCAATGTAGATCAGACAAGATTGGGGTTATATGAGCAGAGCGTTTGGTATGAGTGAGTGTTCTAGCCGCAGAGTTTTGAATATATTGTAATCTAGAGATGGAGCTGGCTGGTAGACCAATGAAAAGGGCATTACAGTAATCAATGCATGATGATCCGAATGCATGGATGACAGTTTCAGCATCTTTGGTTCTGATGAAGGGACGCAGTTGGGCAATGCGGCACAAATGAAAGAAACCAGATTTAGTGACGGATTTAATGTGAGGCTGAAAGGAGAGTGTGGAGTCAAAGATTACTCCTACATTTTTGACAGAAGTAGATGTTTTGATGTGAGAGCCAGCAATCTCGCAGGTGTAATTGGTGGAAATATTGCTGGTGAGTGCTGGGGTTCCAATGAAAATTCTCAGTTTTGTCCATGTTGAGTTTCAGAAAGCTTAAGCTAAGCCAGTCTCTAATGTCCTTCACACAAGCAGAAATTGTGTCAGTTTGGCCAGATGGAGTAAGTGTACAGATAGAATAAAGTTGAATGTCGTCGGCATAAAAGTGATAGTTGAGACCATGACGTTGAAGGATCAGACCGAGTGGGATTATGTAAATTGAGAATAATAGTGGGCCAAGAACAGATCTCTGGGGAACACCTCGCTTCAGGGGGACGGTGGGTGATGGACAATTTTATATTTCTGTTAAGGTTTTTCGATCTGAGAGATGGGAAGAAAACCAAGACAGAGCAGTACCAGAGATACCCAGACCAGAGAGACGTGAAATAAGCAAATCATGGGAGACAGTATCAAAGGCAGTGCTGATCACGTAGCAGCAGTATAGACAATGAGCCAGAAGCAGCAGATCATTTACTACCTTTACAAGTGCAGTTTCAGTACCTTTGACTGCAAGCTACATTCCATTTGAAATATACTGATTTCTCAAAGCAGAGGTTTTCATGCATGTTACAGTTTGCTATTTATACTGCTTGTGTCTCTGCAACTATGGATTTTTAGGGGTGTCCTTCATATAAAGATTGTCTGCGTGATAATATGCACATATATGGATATATAGGGGGGCGCTCTTGCATGGCAAAGGACGTGTTTGGCCAGTGCTCTCGCCGAACTCTTTTGTAAAATAAAGCGCTTATTATATTTAAAAAAAAAAAAAAAAAAAAAAACCAGTACAACAAATTTGATATGATTTACCCTCTGAAATAAGGGGGAAATTAATATGCGGATCAATGGCGGAAAAACTACGCAAATATAAATACGACGCATCATCCAACACTAGGCCCAATGGATGCTGAGGCCTTGAAATCCGAGATTCTTCGCTCATTAAGAGAAGACATCTCGGCAGTAATTAAGGCTGAACTAAAAAAATAAAATAAAAAAAATTTAAAACGCGCTTGCCGATGATTTCAATGCCCTTAAAAACGAGATACAATCCGTTAAAAGGGAAATTATAAATAATGCGGCTGTGTTTCACTCCGAAATCGAACAGATGATGACCGTGATACAGGACGTGGAAGGCGGCTTATCAACGTGGTCGGACGAGGTGACGACTTTAAAATCTGTGGTCACTTGTTTAAAAACAGAGGTAGCTGAGCTAAGAGTGAAATGCGAGGACAGGGAGGGAAGGATGTGAAGGTGTAATATCAGGATAGTGGGGGTAGCTGAGACGGAGGGATCTCAAACTGTGTGTGTCGAGGCTCCTGAAAGAAACACTACAAATGGAGAAGGATGTGCTTGTGGACCACTCGCATAGAATTCAGGCTCAAAGAAGATCGGATGGAAAACCACGTGTCATCATGCCGAAACTTCACTACCACCAAGACTGTGTCGCGTGCGCTCGATCGTGCTCCGCTGAGAGAATCGGTCTCCATTTTCCTGGATTATACTGCGAGTGTTGCCAAGGCCAGAGCTGCGTTTACCGAGGCTCGGAAATTACTGCGTAATCGTCAGGGCGTCCGGTTTGGTATTCTATACCCAGCCCGTTTACGTGTTTCACACGACGGAACAGAAAAGATGTTTACAGATGCAGAGGAAGCCATGAGGTACATCAAGAAGAACATTATCCCCGCAGAGCACTGAAAATTATGCAAACACTTAACTTCTATTCGTCTATACCGTCTTCCAGCTTAGACCACGCTTCAGTGGAGCAGTGACCTTTTGTTTGCATTGTTTTAAAGCTCTCAATTTATCGATCTACGTTCCTACCCTCACCTATGGTCATGAGCTGTGGGTAGTGACCGAAACAACAAAATCGCGAATACAAGCGGCCGAAATGAGTTTCCTCCGCAGGGTGTCTGGGCTCTCCCCTTAGAGATAGGGTGAGAAGTCATCCAGGAGGGGCTCAGAGTAGAGCCACTGCTCCTCCGCATCGAGAGAAGCCAGATGAGGTGGCTTGGGCATCTATTTAGGATGCCCCCTGGACACCTCCCTTGTGAGGTGTTCCGGACACGCCCCACCGGAAAGAGAACCCGGGAAAGACCCAGGACACGCTGGAGGGACTATGTCTGTCGGCTGGCCTGGGAATGCCTTGGGATCCCCCCGGAAGAGCTGGAAGAGGTGGCCAGGGAGAGGGAAGTCTGGGCATCCCTGCTGAAGCTGCTGCCCCCCGCGACCCGACCTCGGATAAGCAGAAGAAAATGGATGGATAGATGGATGTTTTTAGCTCCTCCTCGAGGGCATACAAGGTACTATTCAGCCATGAGCAGGAGACTTTCTACGGATAATACTGACATGACAATATTTGCGTAATAGTCTCGCTGCTGATGGAAACACTGACTCTATTGTTGGTGTACCGTTAAGGTTTCCATCTCTACTTTTATCTTTTTTGGGTTATCTATTTTACTGTTATTATTATTTTATATCTTTTAATTAAAGGTGTGACTCTTCCTCAACTCTGAGCTTGTATTGCTTAGTTGCATTTAATATCTTTGCCGGTGTTAATAGGCTTACTTTAATTTACTTTTCCCCCCCCTATTGTTATTACCATTATTATTCTTACTGTTATTCCGCAGATTTTACGACAAATCATAATGCGCTATTTGAGTTACTTTAGTATGTGGGTTTGGCGGGAGCTCTGTAGAGCTCCCAACACAAACACTTAATGAGTGGATTAGTTTTTGCAGGGTATTTTGTTCACCATTTTCGTGTAGGTGATAGGGGGGAGGGGGTTTATTGTTTTTTGTTTTGTTTTTGTTTCCTACCAGACTTATTCTGTCAGATGTCCATGTTAATTTACACTTGTTTTCAAGTTGCTTTTATGGATTTCATTTATATAAACACTTCCCCTTAAGATGCAGCTACTAAAACTTCCAAAGTGCTGGATGGCTGTTCAGTTAATTTCGTGAGCTGGAATATTAAGTCACTTAACTATCCAGTGAAACGTAAAAAGATATTTGCACATATATACACAACAAATTACCTATTGTATGCATACAAATATGAAACTATGTGTAGATCCTAAATATGGCAGCATGATTGTTTAAAAGGATCCCCAGATTTGTGCTCCTTGTTGGAGAGCCTTCTATGATTTCTAGCAAAAATGAACACAGAAATAAGCATTTAGTGTTCTACACTGACCTGGATGGGAGTTCCTGAGAGGATAACTCTGTAGTTGGCAGACAGCTGCTTGATAGCTTTGGATAGTTTGGTCTTCCCGTTTTTAATAACGTGACCCTCATCAAGGATACAGTAATTAAATTTAATATTCCTGTTAGGATGAGAAAAACCACTGGGTTAAATAGAAGGAAAAGATGATTCTTCGAAATGAACACATACAGCATGCAAAAATATTTACCTAAAAAAGTCGATGTCGTTCCGTACAACATCGTATGATGCTACCACAAGGTTGTGCTTTTTCACTTGGTGCTGTAATCTGGAACAGGAACAGAAAGAGATGAGTCAACTAAATGAAAAATTAGCAGGCCTCTGCTATAAGAAATTGCTAATGGCGGTCTGCAACAACAATCCTGCAGTGGATGGTGAGGAATCTTACCGTGCTCTCTCTGTAGGAGGACCTGTATAGTGCAAAGGGTTCAGGTACTCCTTAGAGCAGAACTTGCCCACTTCATCCACCCAGTGGCCTGTTAAAGTAGGGGGACACACAACTATGGAGGGCAGAGGACAACAGTCGGCAGCCTTAGTCCTGGCATACTCTTGTGCCCTGCACCAGAAACAAAGCATAGAAGAAAATGCCCACACTACAGTTGAGCGCATGACGCACTCGTCGCCAGATATATTACAGCGTATCTGGCAGGAGATGGACTACCGACGCGTGTCGTGTCAGAGGCAATGCGCATACTGAACATTTGTGAAGCTTCGTGTAATCGGTTATAAAATCAATATAGGTCATTGGAATTTTGATAATTTTTTTTTTTTTCAACATGAAGCCTATTTAATTTAGTTTTTTTAGTTTTTTAATTTTTTGTTTTTAATTTAGTTAACATGTAGTTACCCAGATATTCACATTTTAAGTGATGTGTATTAATTCTTTTACACAGTGTCCCCCAAATTTTTGTACAAGTAAATAAATTACCTGAAACTTTTCAAGTCTGGCCTTTTTTTTGTTGCCTAATTTTCTTTTGTTACTTATGCTCAAATCACATCAATAATATTCTAAGAAATCTACACCCCTAATCCATAATGGCTCTAACCAATTAAAAGCAGTGAGGATTACCTGAGGTAGTGGTCACCAGCGAGAATGCAGATGGATTGAAGGGTTTTACCCAAACCCATGTCATCACACAGGATTCCATGCAGTTTGTATTTATTCAGGAAGGACAACCAGTTCACTCCATCCTGATGAAGATAGAACAAACTAACAGTTAAAAAAAAAAAAAAAAAAATCATCGTCATCATCACCTTGGTCTTACCTGCCGACTTATAGCAATCATTTCCCCCCCTCAATGTCATTCAAACAAAAATAAGGTCAAATCTGTAGCACTGAACCATGTAAACTCGTATAAAAGGATTCGGAGGTTCGTGGCCAGCGGTAGATGAATGTTTTAGTCAACAAGAGTATGTTCTATTGTGTGAACATACATTTTACACATACAGTACTGTATACACCTGCACACAAAATTCAAGCAGTCCTGTATTACATTACAGCCAGAGCACTACAGCATATATAAAACGGCGCAAAAACAAAAAAAAATTTAAATAAAAATCAATAGAAAGTTCAGAACATGTGGCTTATGATCCCATTAAAAGCAATTTCAGAGCGAGCATAGATTAAAGGACCCACAGACACCCAGCAGGATAACTTATCCATATACAGTGGAACCTTATACTAACGGAATCACTGCTGTAAAGTAAAACAAATTAACCTGCACTTTACCTTAGAAAAGAATCGACACAGCAGTGTTTCAGTGTAGAGCAGGGATTGTGTGTGTGTGTGTGTGTGTGTGTGTGTGTGTGTGTGTGTGTGTGTGTGTGTGTGTGAGAAGGGGCACAATGTCAAATTACACGCATGCACACAACGGCAGGCTGCAGGAGAGAGAGAGAAAATGGATCTTTAACCTCGAACGAGACTTTTGATTTACCAGCGCGCGCACACATGTTATAAGAAACCGTACATGCACACTGTACACATGCTTGCAAAACTAAAAATGTTTTATACACACACACACGTGGTCACAGTGTTCTAGTAAACAGTACACGGATGTTGATTATACCAGTAAGAGACGCGCACCAAGTCCGAGCAGGGGAGATGATTACCCACAGTTCCGCAGCATTCGCGAGAGAAAAACCATTGGCTCAGTTGTGATCACGTGGCGCACGGTGTCAAAACAAGAAGCGCATGCGTGATAATCGTAAACCAAGACTTGTTTGTTTTTCCAAGTCAATTTATTGAAAATCTTTGAACCGCGTTACTCGCAATCCAAGGTTACATTGTATAATCATAATAGAGCTTGACAAGTAAATCAAGCATATACAGTATGTTACTAAATTAGGAAGAATGCAGTCCAGTCACATTATAAACCACGAAAGGGCGACACATATGTGAGAAGCGAGGTCTTGATTCTATGCTATGTCTTCCTTCTTCATTTTAACTGTGAATTGCTCAGTCACCTGCTCTATAAACTTTGCATATAGTTCTCCTTGCAAAAGTACAATAACAATTTAGAGAGGATAAGAACAAAGTCAGCTAGTCCACGGGCAGATCCTTCACTCTGGGTATGGTTTCAGTCCATTGGGAAAAGGAAAGTGAGAAGGCCATGTGAGACGCTTTTGCACTTGTTTGGTATAAATTTAATTTGGCATCAACGCGCACACACCCCTTCTGGCACGCTTTAATTTAAAGGCAAAAGCCATCTGTAATATTGACAGTGGGGATGGAGAGGGGATGAAGTGCTGAGTGGCCACGAGTTTAATTGAAATGCAGAAAGAGCAGAGAGGCCATACTTCACCCTGCACTCAGGCAGAGTGGTGCAGAACAGGAGAGCTTTCAGTACACTTTGGCAATATGCAAATGCATACAAGAGAGGCTACATTATCATCCCCCCCACCCCAAGACAAGGCCCCCCACCAATTTGAAATAAGCCATCATGACACACTTCAATTCAAATCCTGTGTTAAATATTTATCATTTGAAAACAGACACACATTTATAATGCAAAGGGCAAGACTACAAAACCACCTACCTGCTGATATTTCCTGAGTTCTGCTTTAATAGGGACAGGGATTGTGTAATTCTCCAACTTCCTACTATCCAACAACTGCTCCAAAAAGTGACGCTCTCTGGCCTTCTGACGAATGAGCTCATCGGACATGGTGGGTGGGTTAGGGATGCCAGCCTATAAAAAAAATAAATAAACCATCGATAAGAAAATAAGCACTACATTTCTCTTTCTGCATGCAAACCAGAGTAGAATAAAACAGCCTTTTTTCTGCAAGGTTGTATAACATCCATTCATACATTGGATACATTATACAAAACATATTCCCTGCATGAATGTGCGTATTTGGTTAACAATATAAATGAGTCGTGTATATATATATATATATATATATATATATATATATATATATATATATATATATATATATATATATATATATATATATATATATATATATATATATATTATAGGGACAAATTCCAACCAAGCCCATACAGTGCCTCATGTGGACAGTTAATAATGCTTATAAAACAAATGTCAGATTCAGGCATTTTTGTGATATTTATTGTGTTTATAAAATTTACATCTGCAGGATGTAGGCCATATGTTACCCCTCAGTGGTATGGTCCATGCTTATCTCAATTGGTTTCATTCCAGTTCCAAATGAACCCTAACACAGTTTGACTGCAGTGAAGAAAAAAGAAAAACATGCATTTGCATGCAGAATGTGTATTTTTATAGACGAAAACTGCAGAGGCAAGAGACAGAAATGTACCACTCGCCAAATGATTTATCCAAGGGAGAAAATGAGAAGACAAATTCTAGATTCATAAATGTTGATGCTTTGATGTTGTCTGTCACCAAGTGGCACCAAACTTTTGTATTTAAAGAAAATAGTAAAATATTAATAAAGTTTGACATAGCAGATGGCCTACCTATTTTGTGAGATATAGATTTTATTTTGGGGTGAATCATAGGTTTGGGAATTGCAATTTTCAATTTGATTCAGTTAGGTGGCCGGCAAGGATAATCCTGTACACACTACCTTAATTCAAATGCCAGTGAGGTTAAAAAAAATTACTAAAATCATTAAAAAAAAAATTTAAGAGTAACTTACCAGAGTGCAGGCAGTTTATGTGCATACTATAAAATACAATCATGCCTGAATAGCACTTTCTATTGTGCAAACTGTCTGAAGCAGCAAAAATTCAGGTTTTGAAAGAATGCTGTGTAACTTGTTTAATCGTTCGTCTCGTACAAAAAAATCTTTCTTCCCACACAATAATCCTATAAATAGAATTTTTAGTTCTATACTCAAGTCCAAAAACTTCCATCAACCGTCCATAAACGCAAAAAAAAAAAAAAACATGCAGTAATCTCACAAAATGAGAGAATTTTAAAGCAAGCACTTTGTGAAATTGTACCACTGCTTTTGCAGAAGGTTTAAAGAGCTTGAAACGTTTGCAGAGTCAGTCAATTTTAAACGATTTATCAGTTGTAAGATTCTGATTCAACTCTGACCCAAACAAAATCGAACTACAAAAGATGGATTAAACTAATTTAAATCGCACACCTCAAGTAACGCCTAATCTTGTCTCCAGACTTTGTGCGTGCCTCCTTTAGGTAATCTGGTTTCCTCCTGCATTCCACATGTGGTGTACATATAATTAGACGTGCGAGGTAGCGCTTGTGCCCTCAATCCAGCTTGTACCCTGCACCTTGGGCTAGGTTGCAGGCACTGTGGTTCATAGGATATGCAATGAGAAGTACGCACCTCCAGAGGCAGCAGGCGTATGAGCGTGGCGAAACACTGCGTGGCCATGAAGCGTACACTGTCACTAGGATCACTCATGCGGCCCAGCACAGGAACGACCAACAGCACAATGTAGGGTATGATGTCCACATCCAGCTGCTCCATCACACCTGAGAGCTATAGTGAAGGACCAACAATGCTTGCGCTGTATTATGAAGAAATACTGTTGCCATTTACTGCTTCAGACTACAGCACCAGCTTTTGAATTTTTAAATTAATTGATTTTTTTCAAAAGGGAACTTTGTTACCACAAGCTTGGCCAAATACACCTGTGAAAACTCCATTAAAATTTGTTCAGTAGTTTTTATGTGATTCGTGAAAGTAAGAAACCTTGAGAGGAACCAGATTGTTTGTTTGTATTTGGGTTTATTGCCATATCAGCTTCTCAGGCTATTTCATGGCAAGATTCACATCAAATATTATGCTAATTTATTATGTTATAAAAATGTAAGTGATTAAGAGCGTTGTGAGAGTTAAAAGGATATAATAATAATAAGATAAGATAATAGCATGGTCTTGGTCAGAAGGACAGGGTTTTACA
The DNA here is from genome assembly GCA_030522415.1 of Channallabes apus. Classification (NCBI taxonomy): domain Eukaryota; kingdom Metazoa; phylum Chordata; class Actinopteri; order Siluriformes; family Clariidae; genus Channallabes; species Channallabes apus. The sequence goes on along the minus strand of CM060118.1, from coordinate 13,309,407 downwards.
TTTGGTTCTTTACGTGTACTTTAGACAGAAATTGTAAGAGTTTTCCTGGTTTTGCCTTGCAGAATATGTTTTTTAAATCTTGTTCCGGTAGAAATTGTTTTCTTATGGTTGTAAAACTTGGGCAGTCCAAAAGTATGTGTTTTATGGTTAGGGTCGTTCTGCAGCGCTGACATTTTGGGGCTTCTTCATCCTTCAATAAATAAGCATGGGTAATGTGTGTATGGCCGATACGGCACCTTGTATATACTACCTGGTCGTGTCTTGATTCGAATGAGTGAAAACTTCTTTTTCCTACCACTGGGTTTATTTCGAATAATTTGTTGTTTTTGTAATGTTCCCATTCTGCTTGCCATTTATTGGATATATATTGATTTATCAATGGTTTAAGGTCAGAGGGTGGGATTTGGCATACGCTAATAGTTTCTTTAAGAGCTTGTCTTGCTGCCTTGTCAGCTTGTTCATTTCCCATTATTCCACTATGTCCTGGAATCCAGTAGAAGATAATATTGTGATGGTTCTTCTGTAGTTGGTTTGCCTTGATTAATACTTCAGTGATAATTGGGTGATTTGTTTTCAGAGATTCCAAGGCTTGTAGACAGGATTTTGAATCGGTGAATACTAAGGCGTTTAGTTCCCTTTCTTTTTCAATATGTTCCAAAGCAAGTAACAGAGCCCGGGCTTCTGCTGTAAAGGTGGAACTTTGGTCTGGGATACGAATTCCGTAATGGTGTTGGTCCGTTATTGCTGCTGCAGAAACGTGGTTGTCCATTTTTGATCCGTCCGTGTATATGGGTTTATGGTTGGGAAAGATGCTTTTTATTTCGAGGACTTGTTGACGGAATATATACGGATGAGTTTCAGCTTTCTTATTATAAGTCAGTTCCAGATTTATTTTAAGCTTTTCCAAGCTCCAAGGAGGTATTGGGCAAAAGTGTGTCTGACTTAGGATGTCCAGATTTATGCCCAAGTTTTCCATGTGAGGTCTGGCGCGTATACCGAAAGGTTTGATGTAGTTTGGTCTGGCCTCATACAGATGCAAATATTGTGGGAAGAAGGTCGGATTGTAAGATGGATTTTGTGGATTTGTTTTTATCTTTGTTGCATACTGAAGAGCTAGTTTCAAGCGTCTGATATGAAGAGGTGGTTCATTTGCTTCTGTGTATAGGCTTTGAACTGGTGAGGTCCTGAAAGCTCCCAATGCGAGTCTCAGTCCTTGGTGGTGGACAGTATCTAGCATTTGTAGGTATGATTTTCTGGCGGATCCATAGACGATACTTCCATAATCCAGCCTGGATCGAACTAGTAGTCTGTACAGTCGTAGTGAAACTGTGTAATCCGAGCCCCATTTAGTCTTTGCTAGTGACTTAATGATGTTCAAAACTTTTAGGCATCTGTTTCTTAGGGACTTAATATGAGGGATGAAGGTCATTTTGTTATCCCAGAGCAATCCTAAGAATTTAGCTTCTTTGACGACTTTGATTGGTTCTTTGTCGATGAATAGTTCTGGTTCATGATGCAGGGTTCGCAGGAGACAAAAGTGGATACAGACGGTTTTTGTCTTAGAGAACCTGAACCCATTTTCTACTGACCATTCATGGATTCTGTTTATGCATAACTGTAGGTGTCTTTCGATTGTGCTCATGTTTTTCCCCCTGTAACATATACAGACATCATCAACATAGAGACTACACAGTATATTTGGACCAATAGTATTTACAATGCTATTTATTTTTATCATGAACAGTGTGACAGAGAGGATGCTGCCCTGGGGGACTCCTTGTTCTTGAGAACACAAGTCTGACATAGAGTTTCCTATTTGGACACGAAAGCTTCTGTTAGATAGGAAACTGGATATGAAGGTGGGTAGGTTGCCTCTGAAACCCATTTTATGTAGATCTTTTAAGATCCCGTATTTCCAGGTGGTATCATATGCTTTTTCTAAGTCGAAAAAGACGGCTACCACATGGTCCTTTTTAATGAAACCATCACGGACATATTGCTCAAGTCTTATGAGATGGTCTAGAGTGCTCCTTCCTTTTCTAAAACCACACTGGAAGTCACTTATTTGGTGGTCGGATTCCAGTTTCCAGATGAGTCGATTGTTTACCATCCTTTCCATGGTTTTGCACATACAACTAGTTAGTGCTATAGGTCGATAGTTGTTTGGGTCTGTATGGTCCTTATTTGGTTTAGGTATAGGTATAACTGTTGCCTCTAGCCAAGATGGTGGGATACTACCAGTTCTCCAGATTTTATTAAAGTTTCCCAATAGAATAGACAATATGTTTTGGGGTAAGTGTTTCAAAAATTGGTAATGGACTTTGTCTGGTCCTACTGCAGTGTCATGGCAGCATTTTAAGGAAACCGATAGTTCTTCCATAGTAAAGGGTTGGTTATACGTTTCTAAATTTTCAGTATGGAAGTTTAATTCAATTCTTTCTTGTGTTTCCTGGAGTCTCCGAAATTTTGGGTGGTAATTTTCTGCTGAGGAGTTTCTTTCAAATGTTTTTGCTAAACTGTTTGCTATTTCTTGTTTCTGAGTTAGAAGGGTACCTAGCTCATTTATATGTTTTACTTGTGATCCACCTCCTTTTCCTTTCATTCTTCTTATCACATTCCATATTTTCTTTGTAGGTGTGTTTCTTGTCAGGCTTGATACAAATAGATTCCAGCTTCGTTTCTTTGCTTCGTTTATGTATCTTCGTGCTTGTGCTCGGCTGATTTTTACGTTGGTGAGGTTTTCAACTGTTGGATGTTTATTGAATGTTCTTACCGCTTTTTTCCGTGCCTGTATAAGTTGTTTGCATTTATCGTCAAACCATGGGTTGTGTCTTTTGAATTGTTTGGTGGATGATTTTGGGATGGTTTCATCTGCTGCTGTAATAAGTGTGTTTGTGAACCACTTCATGGAGTCCTCATGGTCCTGACAGTTCTCGATAATTCTCTCTTGGCAGGCGGTTCGAAATGCATGCCAATTTGCTTTTTGTAATTTCCATTTTGGGGGGGATTGCTGTATTTCAGTTACTGTTAGAGTTATAATCAGTGGGAAGTGGTCACTTCCACAAGGGTCATCCCATACAAGCCATGAAAAATCGGTCAACAATTCGGGGGTGCAAATAGTTAAGTCGATGGCAGAGAAGGTTCCATGGCCTGGATGTAAATAGGTATGTGAACCATCGTTTAGTAGGCACAAGTCATTTTCAATTATGAGTTTTTCAATTCTTTTTCCTTTTGCGTCAAGGTGCTTTCCTCCCCACAAAGGATTGTGGCTATTTAAGTCACCCATGAGGATATAAGGTGTTGGTAGTTGTCCTATCAGTCTTTCCAATTCTTGGTATGTTACGGTGTTATCCGGAGGTATATAGATGGAACACAATGTAATTGCTTTTTGTAATGTCAGCCGGACTGCTACTGCTTGTATGTTGGTGTTTATTTTGATGCGACTGTGAATGACATCATTCCTTACTAATATAGTTGTGCCACCTGATGGACGTTGAATGTTTGGGCCATATGTGTTTAGAAAAGTAAACTGTTTCAGGGACATTGTGCAATTTGGGGAGAGGTAAGTTTCCTGGAGGCAAAAAGCAAGAGGGTTGAGTACTGCAGTTAGGCGTTGTAATTCAGCAAAGTTGGCTTTCAGTCCACGACAGTTCCACTGTATTATGTGTCTATCCAGTTTCAAGTGGGTAGGACAAGGGGGTGTCCCTTACTCCGAACGTTTGGAGAGGGACTCCGGCTTCGAGAGGATGTGTCCTCTGTCATTTCGATGTCTTTAGTGGGGTCAGTCTTCTTTTCTTTGCTTAATTTATGCGAGGATGATTTCTTATGGCTCTTATTGCTTGTTTGGTTTTTGTCGGTCAAAGAATTGTCTTTTTGGTTCGTTTGTGTCTGTTGTGTTGTTGTCTGTCTTTGGCTACTTTGGGTCTTGTTCTTGGTCTCCTCTATCTTTTGTGCTTTATCACTTATCCAAGTAATTTCTGTTTGGGTTTCAACAGTTCGTAGTTGTGGTTTTACTACGGCTGCAAAGGTTCTCTCTAATCTGAAGGTGTGGGCACCTTCAACTAATCTTCGAGCTTCCATATAGTTCACTTTCTTGGTTATTTTTAACTTTAGTATTTCTTTCTCTTTGATCCAGGAGGGGCAGGTTTTTGAGGAAGCTGGGTGGTTCCCTGCACAGTTATTGCACTTTGGCGGTCTGTTGCAGTCTTCTCCATGCTTCTCCTCTCCGCAGTTACAGCAGATGTGTCTATTTTTGCAACTAGCTGAACCATGTCCGAATTTGTGGCAAGTGAAGCATCTCAGTGGGTTTGGTAAAAACATATCAACTGGGACACTTAAGTACCCTAGTTGAATCTTTTCTGGGTGTTGGGGTTTGTTGAAGGTTAAAATGTAGGTGCCGGTCTTGATAATGCGGCCTTCTTTCTTGATTGTGATTCTCTTTACATCTATTACATCTTGAGACTTCAATTCTGCAGTTATTTCATTCTCTTCCATATTTTCCAATTCCCTGGTACGAATTACTCCTTTACTGTTATTTAGTGTCGGATGATTAAAAGCCTTTATAGCTACGCCAGCAAGCACATTTGTGTGTAGTAAGTTCTCAGCTTGGATTTTTTTCCTGCATTCTACTAGAATCTGGCCAGATCTTAGCTTCTTTACATTATTCACTGTCCCAGCTATACCAGCAATACCTCTCTGTATAGCAAATGGGGATAGTTTGGAGAGCGGAGCATCGGGAGACAGGGACTCCAATAGTATATATCTTAGCATGTTGTCGTTTTTAGGGGGAAAGTTGTAGCTATTCCCTAAATCATAGGTCGAGTCTTGATCCGATAATCGTCGTTTTGTGGTTTGAGTTTTTGCCATGTTGATTAATTTTATGTTTCGTCATCTCTACTCTTCACCCACCTCGGAGCCCAACAAGGGGATGCACAGAGCCGCGGATTTCCACCGGATATGCATCAAAGATATAGGGATGATATACTTGAGAAAGTAAAAACAAATGTTTTCATAACTCAATTGACCCTTAGCCAACGCCTTCTGGTAAGCTGTGGTATATCCAGGGCAAGTCTTGACCAGCCGATTGATTGGAATGGGCCATTCCAACCTCCCGTCTGAATGAAATTGGAGCCAAAGTATTGTGTTGGAGCTGTGACATCCGCAGTATGTCACATTCCTCAAATACCAGGATCTCGGCATCCACTGACACGGGTCGCAACTCACGGCTTAACAAGTTGCCCCATTTGTCGCCTCTTACGATCAGCAAGGGGGTGCTAGGGACCTATTCTACCCCGGGTCCCCACGGGGGGAGAGGAACCAGACTCAACAGGGAACCCATCCTCATTTGGGTGAAACGGATAGCAGTGATTGATCTGCATCATACTATACTACTCATACAATATCACTCATTGTATGCCGCACAAATAATTCTTTGCAAAGATCTTTAAAACGTACAGACAAGCCAACATCACAGTTTTATGTTTTACACACACAGAAGGATACAGGCCATTGCCTCGATGGCTCCCTCCTGCTTGGTGCTGTCATCAATCACCCCCAACCATGGTAGCACCTGCTCCAGGAAGCATTCCATGGTTTCCATAGTAGCGATTTTACTGAACACACCAAAACAGCGAGCAGCCATGTGACGCACAGATGTGTATGGGTGCTGGAGACACGCACAAAGCAGAGGCAGCTGCTCCAACAGCTAGAAAAAAAAAACCGACAGACATCTCATTTAACCAAGAGTTAGGCTGAATCCCATTTCTACCCCTTACCCCTTCACATAGCCCTACCCCTCCGTTTGGCGCGTTCACGTGAAGGGGTAGGGGTGTCTCATTTCTCTTTTGGTTGGAGGGGTAGGGGGAAGGGGAAGGGCCAGATAGCCCTCCAAACGAAGATTTTTCAGGACCTCACTTCAAACGAAGGGCTAAGCGAAATTTTCAACATGGCTGCTCACTCGAGCAAACAGACCCATAAATGTAAATTTTTGCCATAAATAAAGATTTTTATGACAAGTTTTCATTATATGTATATTACCTCTAGTCTTGTGTTTATGGTGATGTTCTGTAAAGAAATGTTTGCAAAAAAATCGCTAAAGTTTGCTAGCGGCTAGCACCGATTGCACGATATTACAAATATATATTTTATTTTTATATATTTTTATAATTTATATTATGTATAGGGATGAAATACGGCGCAAAAAAACTTTGGGAGTGAGTAATCTCTCTCTTATTGCAATGTGTGATAAACATCGGCGCATGTCCTTTAACGTAACATTAGGAACTAGTGACAACGTATGATGACGTATAACAGTGTTGTCCCATTTCTTAGGGGAAAAATTTAAACCCTTCCCCTTTCCACTTCGTTTCAAGGGGGAAGGGGAAGGGGCAGAAAATATAAATGGGATTCAGCCTTAGTGTATTGATTTAATTATTTTATTAGATTAGAGAGTAAACAGGTTTATGGGTACAGAAAGTGCACCTACCAGAGATATGAGCTCCTGAGCCATGGCTCCTGTGCTGACCTCTAAAACCTGTAGAGAATTGACCAGCTCCTGAGCTACCATGTCACCTTTCTCCAGAAGCTGCCTGGAATCTACAATAAAAGGCATGTTTGAATACAGTTAGACATTACACCCTATTACATACACAGCCATTAAGGATACCTACCACAACCCAGTATGTCTCCCAGAGCCTTCAGTGGCCCGATCATAGACTCCCAAAGACAGGGCAAATCCTTGACGAGACCAGGCCCAAAGTGCCTAGCGATGGTCATCATTGAGAACTCTGCACCTCTCCTCTGGACGAGGATTGGCTTCTTGCTCTACGAAAGTAAACTTTTTTTTTTTATTAAAGCCTTGCAACCTACATATTAACCAGCAAAAATAATGACAAATCATTTTGTCATAATATCAGGAGCACAGAAGATGAAACACCACCAACCTCATCGGTTTCTGCGGAGATGGAGGTGCCTTGGGAAAGGTCATTGGGTGACGTTTTTGGCAATTTGGGGGCAGGGCCTCTCTTGCTCGTGATGGCAAATGCTGCTCTCTGATGTCGGTAAAGGGTAATGATGCCCTTTGTTTTATTCACCATGTGATGCATGCCATCTTTCTCTGATACATTTGCTACAAGAAAACACTTAAATTTATTGCCATTATTAACCAAAATTAAGCATTTTTTTACAGGCCGTTCAAAAGATATGTAAAAATCAAAACACAATCACTATAGATAAAAAAAAAAACCTTACTTTTACAGCCATCCTGTGTTGGAGGCATGAATGGCGGAACAGGGCACTCTGCATTGGGTGTGAGAACGGGGTCCACGCACACTGAGCCGCAAAGGTTTTTAATGATTTTTGAATTGGGGCAAGGTGTGCGGCCTGTGCAGAGCTGGAGCAGGCGGGCTATGCTGGAGGCCGCGTACCCCTGCACCAGTGTGTTCTCCTCCTTCTTAACAGCCTCCATAAGTGGGCGCACCAAAGGGTTTAGCTTTTCGGGCAGCGCTGCCAGGCCCACCACAGCACATGCTGCAAAAGTATGCACGCGTAGATGCATCTGCTGCCACTCAGCACTGGTCTCTGCCACTGTAGAGCACGCCTGCTGCCGCTTACTCTCCAATGACTGCAGCTGCCGAGATTTCAAGTTCAACGATGCTGTGGCCTCAGAAAAGATGGTGGTCACCTGAAGGGGGACAAGCAAGGTCATAAAGAAGTTGTGTGGGAAGACACAAATTTGATGAGATTCGTAGATAATTTCTATGTGGAATCTATCCAAAAATAAATCTGTAAAGAGAATATAATGTATACTGAATGGCTCAAAAAATATATATATATTTTTTTTAGATGGGTCAAATTATTGGTCTGTATTTTTGGTTATTATTGGGATTGGAAATTATTGTCTGGGGACAACAGCATCAACCAGGAATCGATGTCCGGCTGATAGGACGAGCACTTTCCGAGTAGTGCAGTGGTACTTTCTTTACACCATGCCAGCTTCTACGACTATATTCAAGGTGAGAGTCAGTTTTTGTTATTCAATATTAACACTAGATTATTTTCTAAGAACTTTTAAAACAGAAATTGAATCAACAGAATAAAACAAAGTTCCACACAGGAGTAAAAGTATTACATTTGATGGACACGAGTTTTACAAATGTGTGTTTTACTTTTTATTGCCCTATTCTGCATCTTGTATAAATGACTTGATCCAAACAATTATTAAAAAGAAATGCAAGTCTTGTTGCAACATCAGGATTTATTTCATGTAGTTTATTTAGACATTGATATTCTGATTGAGATTTATTTTAGACGTATTAATTTAAAAATTCTGAAAATCATAAAAGCAATTTTTTTTTGGGTTCAGTTTTGTCTACTTGCTACTATGGACATTTCAATTATTGAAATCGCAATTACATTTCAAAAACCATGAATGAAGATGGGTGAATAAATAAATAGCAGTGTCATCCTTCATCCTTATAAAGTGATGAATTTACCATTGAAACAAAAATGCTTGAGTTTAATCTTTGTGCATCTTTGAACTAATATTTTAGTTGTATAACCATGGTTTATGAGACCTGCTTCACATTTGACAGTTGTACTACACGGCACAATTCCTCTGCATTTCTTGGTTTTGCCTCATAAACAGCATTTTTAATTGTCAGCCCACAGGTTTTCTATTGGATTAAGGTCTGGGGATTGGGCTGGCCACTTCATAACTTTAATCTTGTTGGTCTGGAACCAAGATGCTGCTCGCTTACTGGTGTGTTTGGGGTCGTTGTCTTGTTGAAACCCATTTCAAGGGCATTTCCTCTTCGGCATAAGGCAACATGACCTCTAAGTATTCTGATGTACTCAAACTGATCTATGATCCCTGAAATGTGAAATAGGCATACACCATAGTACGAGAAGCATCACAATATCATGATACGTACTTGTGCTTCCATGCTTCACAGTGTACTGTGGCTTGAACCTCTAATAGTAACAGTACTAACAGGTAACTTTAGATGTTCTTTGAGTCAATTTTATTCTTCGATCCATTCGAATGGTAGTTTTCATTTTTCACCTTTCTGGTTTTGGTCTTCATTTTAAAGCTCAAAAATTATTAGGTAATTACTTTTTAATCAAAGTACGCTGTTCTTCTGAACAATGTCTGGACGACCCATTTTACTCAGATTTTCAGAGAGAAATGCACAGGACAACCTTTTCTGCATGTATCCTTAAATAAGGGGAACTTGTTTGACACCGGTTTTCACAGAATAATTTACCTCTCTAATTAATAACTCCACACTGCTATTTTTTTGAACAGGCTAATATTTGTTTTTCTTCACTTACATTAAACTAATAATACATTTAGCAAATTTTTCTTCATGTTGTGATTCAGAATAGAATGTGCAGGGAGTCCAATGCATTTATGTGATTTAAATTAAAAGATATTATATGGAGCTTTACTCACTTTTTTTCAAAACACTGCTATTATTATGAACACCATGTTCAAATATATATATTAAAAATAAGTTGGTCTGGTCTAGCTAAATTCAGCAACACCCCAACTTAAACAGCTATATTCAAACTTTTACAGACTCAGACTTTGAAGGGGTGGTTCTGGGGGAATGAGCGATCACTTCTACACATGAATTGGCCATCACATGGCAAACTGTGATGAAAGCTAAAGGCGGTCAAACAAAATAGTGTTTTTTTTTCGGCCTACGGCTGCATCACAGTCATACTGGGGATCTGGACGACACTAACCAAGTCATTGGCCTGATCGATTGTGAAGACGTTGCAGTTGATTTTCTCCCTCACATCGATATGTGCGTCAGCAAGGAGGGCGATGAGCTGTTTGCATTCATTCTGCATGCGCGTGAAGGGGATGGCGATTTCATCATAGTACAAATGTTCGGACAGAATGGCCAACAGACGAGGCTGGACCACACTGGACACCATCTCGCACTCCTACAAAGAAACAGAAAAACCAGATTCAATCATACAACCTACAGTGCAATCGTGTCCGTTTCTTAAATAACACAATTTGGTAGTTTGGGGTGGGGGGCAAACAAGTAGTTAAACTGATTGTTGTAAGCTTCTGAAATCCATGAGGAAATCTTCAGCAGTAAATTTACATTACATCCAAACACTTAATGTCCAAAATGTCAATTATTTCCAATTAAGGAAAGACCATTGCCCTTTTTACCTTCTGTAAGGATGCCCATTCACACAGCACCATGGACACAGCAATTCGCTGGAGAGCCGACTTAGAGTTGAGATGGAAGAGGAGAAGCTGAGCCAGTGACTCTGCCGGTCGAATATCTTGAGTCGAGTTATTTAATCGTGGATCACAGATACAGTTGCACAGCGCCCCCAGCAGTCTGGAATAACAAATCACTGCTACAATGAGGCAAGACATAGCAACTTTTTAAATGCATCCAAAACCACAGAAAAAGGAAATAAAGAGCCAAAAAGCAGGGGGGGGGGTGCACTTTAAAAAAAAAAAAAAAAAAAAAAAAAAAAGCATACTTGGCAGCCATGAGCCGGGCACGAGTCACTACATAGTCTCTCGAGGCTGGGTCTTCAGTGATCGTGTCGGCTCCTCCGATATACTCTTGCACAATCTCCTTCACCTGCTGTCCACCCTGACGAGACTTCCCACTCGCCTTTTCCTTAATGCAAGCATAAATACACCGTCAGCTCTACTAACAGACTAATAATCAATTTGGCAAATATGGCATTAAAACCTTAAACAGAAATGCTACTGATGATGGAAAGATGCATGAATTTTTTTTTTTTTTTTTTAAATGGGGGTTGCCAAAAGCCATTTATTTTACGCATTTGCCCCAGATTTTCATTCTACTTAAAATTTAATGTGATCTAGTATTCAGTTCATTAATTTGTAGCCCAGGCATCACTAAATGATCGATCACTGACCAAGTGATCGTTCTATCTGGACCCTGATGCTTTTCTGATAAATGAGAATAATTAATATGGTGTGAAATTCTCAAGAGAGCAACAGTTCATAAAATAATCACAAAAACAGGTCAGATGTGCCTTGAACTCACCTTGGATCGAGCCTTAACCTCCAATAGCATGTTGAGGTCAATGGGAATGTGAGTGGCTTGCATCATCAAACAGAGCCAGGCACCCATCCATGGACAGCTGGCCGCTACGACATACTGCTGAGGGACCTGCTTTAACAGCTCAACCCAGACCTTGACCCCCAAAAGGGGGAGGGGTAACAAAAAAAATAAAAATAAAATAAAAATCCACTTAGCACATGATCGGGTACAAAACGTTACCAAAAACGAGAGTGGGTGTGTCGGCCGCATTACATACCTTCTGGATAAGATCGAGGATTTCCTGGTTACTCTCGAGAATGCACGACTGAAATATGTGCCTGAGCATGTCTTGCAGGATGGGGTTTAACCACACGGCGCAGCTCTGAGGAAGTACACAAACTACATGTAACGCCACTTGCATTAAAAAAATAAATAAAAAAAAAACTGGAGGACTTAGAATATGCCATATGTGGTATGCAATCTGCTCAAACACACAGCCCTTTTCTATAAAATGTTAACATTTTAATAACATTAAGTTACGCTTTGATTCTTTTTTCTCCCAGAATATTTCTAAACAAGACAGGTGATGGGTTTTCAGCACTGTTTTGTGGGCTATGAGATCTGGCAACCATGGGTTTTATTATCCACCACTTGGCGTATTGTAGAATTTTTGAAGAATGGCAAAAATTTTAATTTGTCTGTGGGTATGTCTGAAGGCAAAATGAACATTTACACAGAAGTGAGGTATCGGAATGGCAGAAAGACAGTTTTTATGGATTGATGTAACACTTTTGCTCTTTATATCCAAGGTCTGAAAAATGTTAAATGCTGATAACTAGAATGAGCTTCTATAATTCTACATGACTGAAATGCCAAATTTAATACAGTCAACCCTCGAAATTCGCAAACTTCATGAATTTTTGTAAAAACACATGCTCAAAAAAATCCCTCTAAATGACATAAGTAATCCTGGACTGTAATGCATGTAAGCACTTTTTCTTTGGTATGCGCTATGGTGTTCTTTGGTATAAGGAGGGTAAATTAACACCACTCCAAGCCACGTTTTCCTCTACGGTTGCTTTGTCGTCTCTATAGTACAAAAAAAAAAAAAAAAAAGGCTATATTTTAGATGGAAATTTAGCTGAATTTAGTGTTGCATTTATTGCTTTTAATAATTGTGTTAAAATGCATTAAAAAAATATATACATATCTCTCTATCTATATTGCCACGGAAGAAGGTTGGATATTTGCAGTTTCCGAGAAATTGCAGGGGTTACCACAAACAATTTAGTTTGGTTCTAAAGAAAAATCCGCGAATGACTGAGGGCGCAATCTCTGAACCACGACTTTGCATCTACCGCTCATTAAAAAAAGTTCAGCATTCTTTATGAAGCTACATTATACATTTTCTCAACACTCATCTTACCTGATCAGCCTTGGACAGCAAAGTGAAAAGTGTCTCTAATGCAGCACGTCGAACAGAAGCAATAGTGTGCCTAAGAAATGGCCACACTCGAGGAACCAAAATGGTCAGCGACTGCTGCATGCTGGGTGTGATGATAAGAGTTTGTTAGGCAGTACAGGGCAGGACCACTTTAAAATCATATCTACTATAAACCCTGAGTAGACTGCAGAGGACGGAGCACAGAATTACAAACAGAAGAATTGGAAACTATTGGCAGAGACACAGCATTAAAAGCTACCACGTCATGCAACAGTGAATATAAAAAGTTCCATAGACTAAATGATATCCTGTTATTTAACATGCTTGTGTCTGATCTGCCCATTTAAATAAAGAGAAAAAGTGGTTGAAAGTGCAGCTAAAATTTCCGGTAGTAGTACTGTTAGGACCTTGAGCAACTCCTCAAGCCCTCTACGCCTCACCTAAACTTTTACGTGATTCAATAGGCCAAAATCAAGACTTCGAAATGCACAGATGCTAAATTTTGCAAAAAGTTTATTCGAGTTGTTAGAGTTCAAACACACACATAAGTGCTAAAGAGGGGTTGCAGTCTTACCTGCACTGAAGGACCTGAGGGTATGTGAGCAGGGACGATAATAAAGTCATGATGCTGTTTGTAGAGGCTGTGAGGTCATCAAGCTCCAGAAGAGCATCCCACAGTGTGTTCACTATAAAAGGTACCTGCAACATTCAAACAAAAGGCAGTATTATATAATTAAACAGGGCTAATCAACTAAAGTACTAGTCTTACCAATACTATACCACATAGTGATGCAAGATGCAAGATACAAGATGGGCATGGCATTTATTATTATTTTTAGTATTATTTTTGGATGAACACATTTATGGTCTGACCTTAGCAGGCTGAAGCTGCACCAGTCCCTCCACTACAGGGATAAGAGCAGCAGCTGCTACTGCACGCACATCGTCATCCAGATCCTGGAGCCCCTCTGTGATGGCAGGAAGTACTCGAGGAAGCAGTTGTGAAATAAGATCCTGTGTGTTAATGAGAATTGACATTCAAGTTAAATTTTAATCGTTTTAAAAAGTTTTATTTTAAAAATAAAAAAAAATAATAAAATAAAATTGTTCAAACCAACATCCACTGACTCGCATAAAGCCACACCCAGAAATATATGCTCTTACCTGTCGGATTGCGAGGGCATACTTGATGCCCAACAGCCCGCCGTGCCGAACCTCCCACTGATCTTCTGTAAGCAGCTTCAACAAAACGTCCACCGTCATGGTAACGCCACATTCAGTCATGTGCTTCAAGGCCACGCCCAGTGTCTGTGCACAAGTTTCTCTGACTGGAGCAACAACCTAATAGGGGAACAAAATAGTGAAAACCAGAAGAGCCCGCTTTTACACGAAAAAAGGAAGAAAGCCCAATAGTTGCAGTTGGGATATATAAAAATAAATAAATAAAATTCCATTAGGTCACAAGAAGAGTGCCTTACCTCATCAGACACAAAGTCTCCAAAGCGGTCAAGAGCAAAGACGCAAAGAAGTCTGATGACCAGGTCCTCCAACCAGTCTTGATGCTGCTGGGTTAACTGAGAAAGCAAGTTTATAAATTAATACATGAAAACAAGTTCAAATGCTGACAGGTTAGCTCATAACTACATTGTGAGTTTTCCACATGCAGTCATAGCTCAGTGGTTAGGATGGTGGACTATGGATGGCTTACAGGTTTATTTATAAATAAAAAAAAAATTAATAAACACCACCAGGCTGCCACTGTTGTGTCTTTAAGCTTGGCCCTCAACTGCTCAGGTGTATAACAAGATGCATGCAATAATGGTGTCTGGAAAAGGGCGTCTGCCAAATTATACTGTAAATGTTATTTTACAGATACAAAAATACTAATAAAAACCTGTCAGTTCCCTGGTGTGACCAGCATCAGCTGAGGAAAGCATCATAGAAACAATACTTTCCAATTGTTTGTGTCACTGTGAATGGATTATGACAATATTAGAAGGCCACCTCACTTTTGCATGGGATATTTGCATGACCCAATTTTGTTTTAATAATAAAACAAATTGTCCAGAATTCCAAGAAAGCTCAAAAAGTTTCACAATCCTCTGAATCTTCCATGCCAGAGGCAGTCGGATTACTCATGCATATTCTATTGAATTTATTCTCAACTTGTACAGGTAGTCCGCGACTTACAAACGAGTTCTGTTACGGGAGCAAGTTTCTAAGTACGATTTGTTCTCAAGTCCAACAAAGTGAGTCTTGTACGCCTGACACCAATAATACAGCCATTTTCCATCATCGTGCTTCCGGATTGATTCTTTGAATCCGCTGAGGCAGACTAATTTCTCCTGCACCCTCAATGCAATATTTAGACATTTTATACATTCTCACACAATGTATATAATTGTATATATTGGTATCTGACAAACTGCAGTGCATTTTTGGTACAATACTTCTCAGCTACATCTGTGATAATGTTAGCAGGATAATCTGAATTTAACTTTTATACCCTTTTCCCAAATATTGGCAGGGGCATAAAAGAGCCAAATCTACATTTGTACAAGTTAACTTACCAGATTATGTAAAAAAATAAATTATTGATAGTCCTAGGATTGCACTCCAAAGAGAACGTTACAATTAAGTCTACATAAAATTTCACAAATTTGTGAAAATTATTGGTTACAACAAACCAGTTACACCACCCAACAGCGCTACTTTTACAATCAAACGCTAATAATGCAGAAGGTATTAAGAATACCTGCATCCTCTTTCTGCATTTGTGAATTTCTCAATTACCTGTTTTTACTGGCATTTGTTTGGATCACTCTTCATCCCTCTCAAGTTCTTTGCTTCTCTCTCGTCTTTTGTTTTGCCACATCTCGGTTCTTTTAATCTTTTAATGCAAAGCTGTATAACATTTGTTCCTTTTCTTTTCAATCAAGGGTATTTTGACCTTTAGATTGGTTTAATTCTGAAACTACATTCATAGATGGTGGAATTAAATTTAGATCATCAGCAAGCTGCCTTTCGTTCCTCTCTCTGTGGCTTTTCTGGTACTTTCCCCATTCCACCCCCTTCACCTTCTGCTTTTTTTTTTTTGCAAGCAGAGCAACTAGATTTTCTTGTCGTTTCCTTCCCCCCACCCCATTAACAGCAAAAAAAATGAATAAATAAACCAAAGCAACAGGCTCTTGCATCAGGGTCTGCATTTATTTTAGCTGCAACACACCACTATCACATAGTAGGTCTAAAAGCAATAATGCTTTGATCATCATCCTAAACTACTTGTATCTGTGGGGAAAAAAAGCCTCCAACAAAGATTTGCAGTGAGAATCAAACAGATGTAACCAGTTACACTGACATTTCAATTACATATTAAAATCTAACAGGCATCATCATAGCTTCTATATAACATGATTGACCTTGCCTGTAAAGATTTCAAACCATTTTAAAAGTTAGCACCTTTTATTTTTTTTATAATTATGAATTATAATCGTTGACCAGGAATGCATAGGTTTATACGCATGACCTCAGGTTATGTGTGAAAAGGCCAGTTCTCATACTTTAAAGACCGTTACTGGCCTTGGTATGCAGCAGGAGTAATCAGGGGTACATGATGAAAAATAATTTGTCACATTGTTGTCTTAGAAACAGCTGTTTCTTACACCACCCTGATATTGGTGAAGTAGATATGACTGACATACTGTTCCCAAAAAGATTTATTTTACCAAAAGAATTAGCGCATCTTCACTTTCAAGTATGATTAGATGAAACTACTGTAAGACTATATTATTAGATTAGGTCTGCAGAGAGAATGAATATATTTATTTTTAACCCTTTCAAAATAAAGTAAATGGACAAAAAGAAAGATAGTTATGCCATCAAACGTATTAATTTTGTTTTAATGCATTTAAAATAAAAATACCACTACAGTGCCTGAGAAGAATAAGGTCAACTTGCATCAATACATATCCTTCAAAACAAAGCAGTTGTATGGTTCATTTAACCCACAAAACAAAAACAACAAATTAGTCTGAATTCATCAATAATGACCCCCAATGCCAGAAGAAAAAAAAAAGAAATCACACCACACTTATGCACAGCAAGGCAAGTACTTCATCTTTACCTGCTCTGACGTGCTGCCCACCATCTTCCCTCCTCCTGCACCATGACATTTCAGCACCTCTCTCAGGCCTGTGCCTGCACCATGCCGCACCTGTAGTTACACACACACCTTTACAAGTCAAGTTTCTAGTACCCTGTTTAATTAGTAACATAAAAAGCTACCCTTTTATGGATTAAAAATAAATAAATAAAGTAATTACGGTACCTCCCATGATGGATTAAACAGGTCATTACAAAGCTCTTCACAGAAACTCTCCAGGGGCCACTCTTGAGTCTTACAGAGACAAAAATAATAATTAAATGAAAGAATTACATACTTTCTGAATCTTCACTTCTACAAATTTTAAACTACGCTCCAAAACCAGCTAGAATGAATTCCCCCTTTACTGCAGAGACAGCTAATCAGTGCTAAATTACGATCCAAACAGGGCATGTTTTAAAAGGCTAAAAGCAGAAGCCCCCAAAAAACGGCCTTTAACAAACAAACACGACTATATGTTGGCACAGCTTACACTGGGTGTCATTACAGATGGCATCCCAGCATGTATGCAAGTGCAGATAACGCTTGTAGAGATCTGCAAGTGTGTGGTATATGAGTGCATGAAGGGTCTTCCTCAACTGAGCATTTTGGTTTACACACCTCCTCAAACAAACTTGAGTTGTCAGGAATGTTATCAATTAAGACTTTGTTCTCAGTAGCTGGCTGCTCGATGACCACGTTTGTGGTTTTCCGCCGTTTCTCTTCAGGCTCTCCTTCGAAGCTGTCATTGCTGAGAATGAGAACAGAGTAGAAGCTGTCTGCCTGATCTGTGACTCAATGTTAACTTTAATACAAAAGTAGAAGGAATGTGTCATTGTACTGAAGATGGTGGTACCTTTTTTCATTAGGGTCTAAATCTCTAGATCTTTGCTTTGCCACCAGCTTGGCCATCCTTTTAGCCTTGTTCTTCTGACGATTGCTCATGCCGGGACGGAATTCTGAATCTATAAACTCTGCTGCCTGCATGGGCTATGAAGGACAGACATCCGTTTAGACACCAAACAACAATGCAATCTTCCCTACAATAGTAATGGACAGGATGATGGGTCACATCTACTACAGTAGTGGCAGTGCTTAAGATATTATTTCTTTAAAAGAAACTGTGTGAAAAGAACAACTATGCACCATGCAATTCAACACAAATTATGTTTCCTCTCTTCAAACTGATCAGAATTTCATTTCTTATCAACCAATCACAGTCCGTGTGGTTGCTAGGGATGATGCAGCAATACAAGAAGATAAAGGTTTTTGTACTTTCCTTACTCAGAGTTGCTCTAAGAAGTTTTCTAAATCACTTTTAGTCCAAGACTCCCAGCTAGGACTTTTTAGGCTAAGATAGGAGCTCTCAGAGAATTCTAAGAAGCTTTATGAATACGGGACCAGTAGTTTGTCTGTGAACATGGACTAACGCTGCATAGTCAAACCTTGGATATGAGTAACTTGGTTATGCAAGGTGAGCAAAAATTTATAAATTTGAACTTGATAAACGAGCAAGGTCTTACAATACCACCACCTTGTCTGCCGAATATCACATGATCACATGGTGGGCATGATTGCCAGACAAAATGGCCAATGCTTTGGTTCTGGATCACATGACTGCATATTGCATGTTTGTCCTGGGACGCCGTAAAGTCTACTGCACACAGAAATAAGGCAACCATTTTAATTTAATTATCAAAGAAAGTAGATAAAGCCACAGCTCTCAGCCAAGCAGAAACCCAATAAGAGGTAAATGTGGGCTCCAGAGAAGTGAACGAAGAGGATCCAAGTAGAAATTAATTTCTCTGATAGTATTACAAACGTGATCGATTGAAATTTAACATTTGATTTGTTGCTGTTTTGAAAGCGCACACCGATTTTTATTTGCCATCATTGCGTATTTTTCAAAAGATTATTCACTATTGATTGGTTTAGTTTTTTTTTTGCTCTCGTCCAGAGTCTTTTTTTACATCCTAAATAAATAAGTGCAGAATTCATGCACAAATGAAGGGAGGAAATAGCTGTGGTTCAGCAACTTTGAAACCCTCACACCTTCCACAGCATATCCTCTGCTGTAGCTTGACAGTGAAAATTCGCTGTTTAGTTATCTTTAACAATTCAGTTATTTGTTTATTCTTAAGCCTGGAATGTCTCACTATTCCAAGGGTAATTAAGTTATGCAGAACTTGGACACACCAGTTAGCCTACTCTGTGTGTTTTTAGACTGTGGGTTCCTGAAGCACCCAGAGGAATCCCACCAAGTACTGAGAGAACATGCCAACCTCACACACAAACACAGACAGACCCGACACAGGAATTGAATCATTGACCTTGGAGGTGCGAGGCCACAGTGCTAACAGATATGTCACCTGAAAAATATAATGCAATACATCCATTTTGTCAATTTAATCGTGAGGAGTAATTCAGTCTTACCATATGGCTGCGGAGACTCTGGAACCCAACAACCTTGCCAGTCTGAGATCTATTTACATTGGAGGTACAGGTATAGTCCAAGTCTTCATCATTAAACAGGTCTTCTGTATCCATACCTATAGCCGCACCCATATCCAGACCAAGTTTTTTCTGGAGCAATTTCCTCTGTCGGGCCAGACGTTCCTTGGGGTCGACCTCGGCTGTTTAGCAGACAAAAAAATAAAATAAATAAATTAAAGGATCTTCGAAACATCCTTAACGCTGTGGATAACAATTTGGGCTTGTTCATTATTTGTGATGGAAGGACACTGAAACCTAAGGCAAAATCAACAGCATTGACGAAAAGGTTGGATTTACACAAGTCCTTAGAAAAGGTTTATTTAACAAAAGAAAAATGAGGAAAAAAAAAAAAAAAAAAAAAAAAAAAAAAAAAAACTCATCTATATCTATGTTTTGCCAACGCTAATTTGTTGCTTCATCAATGAAGCTGGACACAATTCAGACAAATGGTAAACAAACTGTATGCACTGTTGATCTCCAATACAAGAGAAGCTTTTGTTTATTTTACGCTTCAGTCAAATGCAAAAGAACCCAAAGAAAGCCATCTGACTTGCAAAGCTTTACTACATTACTACTCATATAGGTGGGGAAAGGAGAGAAAACACAAGTAATACCTTGTAAAAAATAACTTTATTATAAGTCTAAACAAGTTCTGAACAAAAAGTACACTGGGATGGTGAACAAAAATGACGAGCAAAACAAAACAAACAAAAAACATGAAAGCAAAACAAAATGCACGCTTATGCATAACCTACCCGACTTGTCATCCTGCACTTCAAACTCTACACCGGCCGACCCAAGCAGTGACGCTCCATGTCTGAGCAAACGAGAGATGTCAAACCTGTAAAAACTGAGTCTGTCTGAAGAGCCGTCCTCAGGAGACATGTCTTCTACATGGGACTCTACACAGGACAGAATATACAATGTAATGTTGCAAAAACTCAACACCATCAATTTCAGAACATTTTAAAATAGATAATGTTACAAGTGGTTTCACCAAATTCAGCCAAAAGTTTACCTTTTAATGACTACTCAATTATTGGACATTTTCAGAACAAGAATCCTTACTACTCAATAGAGCATGCATTTGCTGTTATGACTTGCTGCATATCCAGACTTTTCTTTATCTGCCATGTCCAGGTAGCGCAGGCATTGTTCTTTCAACTCTATGCTTTCAACAGTGTCCCTAGGTACATTCAATGTCAAATTATTCAGTCTTTGGTATCCTTTCCCTAGTTTGTGAAAGGCAAGGATGTCGTCTTTTTTTTTTTTTTTTTTTTTTTTTTTTAAACAATTCTTTTGCCTTTCTGTATTTTTAAAATGCCATCAAATGAGACACTGAACAAACCTTTGTGTTTTCTCAAAGTTCTTAATTAGTTGCATCAGGTATGCTTGAGATAAACGTTTTGCAAATGTCTGCTCTTATGACGGGTTATATACATGCAATTTGAACCATTTTGAGACTGCAGTAGTCATTAAAAGTTAAACTATAGCTGGATTTTGAGAAACTGCCTGTAATAGTTGTGCTAAGCTAATCAAATTTCTCTTGTTTGATGTGAAACAGCTGACAGTTTGTGATTTTTTCCAACAAACCCCAATTTGTAATGGGGTTGAATAATTTCCAACTGGACCGCTCCTCTAACCTGAAGAATATGATTACTAATTTTGCCTGAACGTGATCCGACACCTACGTGTTCACTTCTGATTTAACATGCTGACAAATACTGTGGATAGCTGTACAGAGTTCAAGCTGAGTAATCTCACTTCACTTTCACCGTTTCCCCACTGGAGTTTCACTCATAGAAAAACTTTCCCCATAAACCTTTCAGCTGATTTTATGCGCCACACAAATCTAATTCCCCCAAATGTAATATTTTCCAATCTCACCTTCAATGCGCATTCAATCTAGTGACACACACTGCATTGTCTTTATTCATTACACAAGTCTACAGAAAAATTTCTTAAATGTCATCAGGTAGTTTAATCTCTCTCCTTGTCCTTACATATTTATACAAAAGGAACTCTGCTGAGCAGAAGCATTCAGTCTGGCGTCTTCACTAGTTAATACTGACTACAACTTGCATCACAAGCCAAGTCACAAACAAACGAGTATGAAACTCTGTAGTAAATTGCACAGTGAATCTTGAGTCTATGAAGGTGCTTGCCTACAGAGAAATACAGGAAGATGTGCTTACCTTCCTTTGGCTTGGGAGCCGGGTTCCATGCAGGAATATTTTTCACTATGGCCTCCACTGCCTGACCAGCTGCAATTCGCGTGTCCCAGTTAGGACTCCTCAAATATATTAAAACCTTATAAAGAAGATAGAACAAGATAAACAATATTCAGGCAGCATCACCTTGTGGCTATGCATGTAATATTTCCAGGCTACTTTTGTGCATTACTTATGCACACACACAACAAGAATAGCTAATTCAAACACTGATGTAACCTTCAGATTAGCGATAAGCATTTCCACATCTATAAATTGCAAACAGAGCTGAAAACAGAGCTTGCAAGTAAAACAAACAAGCCTTAAAATAAAATGGCAGCATTAGATGTGCAAGATGTCAAAAGAAAAGTGAAAGATCACCTTGGATAACAAATTATTCAGCTCATGTGGATGAAGCTTGACCACATCTCCCAGCTGTTGAGCGGCAGCTTTCCTGGTCACTGGAGTCGTGCCAGTGTCCAACAAGATGAACAGACGCTCAAGCCTGAGATTCAGGGGGTGGGAGGTTACTCACAGCACTGAAAGTCGGCTCATGAAACGCTTGGTGTTATTTTTTTTTAAAGTAGAATTTTGACATTTGACCTGGAGAAGACCCTACTACTGTTTATGCGTTGTGTCACCGAACCAGGACGAGCATCTAAAGCCACCTCACTGACAGATGATGTAATATTTTACTTAACGAAAGGAAAAGAATTAAAATAACTAGCTAGTTTCACTGACCTTTCACAAAAAAGGTCAAAACAGGGGCTGCGAAGGCTTATTCACAAACCCTGAACACCTACAGAAGATATTTGCAATGTGTGTAAACTGGGTTGCCGTAACCACATCACTTTCACTAACTCTGCGCAGCTGCATTCAGAGAGGAGTCCCTCTCTCCAATAAAGCACTAAGCCTAACGAAAACCACCTGCAATATTGTACAACACCGTATACATTTGCACCATGTCAAAAGTGGAGCATGTTACAATCAGTTTTGGAAACACACATCGTTACACGATAGGAATTTTATCAGGTGAAGATACAGCTCAAACGAGGGGGAGAGAGAAGAAAAAAAAAAAAAAGAAAAAAAAAAAAAAGGTGGACAAGAGTACATTTCAGAGCACACTAACCAGCACCTCAAGTCTCAGAAGCCGAGATTTAGTCATCCAGACGGTTCATGTTAACTGGGTCAAGGGCATGACAGCGGTGGACATCTGAGAGATGAAATGGTTTTGATGCTTTTGACTTGTCATTTAAGCCATTAGGATGTTACCAAAAAAGAAAAATAGAAGAAAAAAAAGAAAGAAAAAAAAAACATAAAAAGGAAAGGGCTTCCCAGGGGTTTTTGATAAAAGAAAATCAAAATCTATAATAATAAGTGGTGAAGTCGACAGTAGTTCCATAATCAATCATCAGTTTGAGTACCCCAATACATCTAATAATAATAATCATCATCATAATTAGTTAGTACATGAAATACTTCCGGTGACTTGTGCCAAAAACAGATTGGGCTCGGTGGGAACGATTTCTGACTGGACTCCCTCTGCATCCAATAGGATTTTGGCAGCCATTCACTTTTTGACACAACTCAGGAAGTATTTTTCCAAAGGGGGAAGAGAGGAAAAAAATTTTTAAAAAAGGAGCTAAATTTGTACTCAATTCTCGATTTAGCTCAGTGAGACCGCAGAAAATTCATACAAGACACACCGGACCTTTTTTTTTGTTTGTTTTTGCCCGGAATAAGGTTTGTGAAATTTGGTGTCGATAACTTGCATTGTCCTGTCATTTTTATACACGTGCGTTCTACTGCCTTTTGTAAAGTATAAATAAAATTACTAGGCATTTCCCCTACACAGAAGTTGCCCGGGCACATGAAATTTAATTTGTAATTATTAAAAACACTTGATATTTTTCATAGGGCACTGGTGGCTCAGTGGTAAGTGTTTCGCCTGCCATGTGGAAGGCCCGGGTTCGATTCCAGCCAGTGCCCACACCCCAGCCACTGGATACAGTGCGGGTCCCAAGCCCGGATAAAATGGGAGGGTTGCGTCAGGAAGGGCATCCGGCGTAAAACCTGTGCCAAGTTGTAGTGCGGACTGGATATTCCTCTGTGGCGACCCCTTGTCGGGAGCAGCCGAAAGACCAACAACAACAACTTGATATTTTTCATAATCAAGCCTTTCACCACCCACCATCTAATCAAGTTTTGATTATAATCGTTTATCGTTGTACTAACATCTACATTTCTTTTTCTGTGCATGGCAATAAATTTACAGGTCTGCAAATAAAAAGCTATTAAATTCAATATGTTTATATACCAATTGGAAAGAGCTTTATATATACACACACGTACACCATTAAATGTGTATACCAGCAACAAACTGTTGCACCGTATTACAGCAACAAATAAAAAATTGGTGCGTACATGCAAGATGAACACTATGACGTATAAAGGCTGATGTCATAGTTCTCGGATCATAATGCAAGACCAGAAAAACTATACAAGGAAGTCTGTACAAAACGTTGTACAATTTTGCAAAAATCCAATAAGACAAACCAACAAACAAACAAAAAAAAAAGCCACAGCATCATCCTCCCACTGAGACATCGTCATTCAGAGAAGACTGGAATTTCCATCCTGTCCATGACAGCCAAGTGTGTTCTCAGCATCTTCCCCTTCACTTTCCAGACACTTAAAGACCATTTGTTTCACCTTAGTGTTGAGATGCGTTAGAAAGTATTTGGTTAAGAGGTACACTGTGCTTTCATTGTGTATAAAAATAGACGAGATGATGCAGCTTGGCTGCCTACACTTGCCAGGATCTGACCAAATAATTCAGCAAACAGGAGCGATGCAGCCATGATTACACACATCCTGAACACACACACTTGGGGGGGAAAAATCATGTAGAGAGAAATTTTCGCTCCAGCAAACCAGCTCTTCTAGATCACACGTTTAACAAGTTGGGGTGATGTTTAATCGACTAATCACCTGCGGGCAGGTGGAGATGATGTAGTCAAGCTTAACGTTATATCGGAAATAATGTAGTATTAGTATTCTATCATTACTAACACCATCACTGGACAAGTTTTCCCTTTACAGGATACACATAAGATGTCGAATGCACGGTGGATAAGGTCATCAGCACTAGCATCATATTCCAACATAACGAGGCCTCTATAAAGTTTCCCAGCACAACAATAAACATTATACTGCGACATGTTTTTGTAACAGGTATTCACCACGAAGTTAAAAAAAAGCATCGTCCTTGTTAAATCCACATTTTCCCTTTATAATGACTCGCCATTCTTTTTCCATCCACTTGAAAAACCATAAAAATGTGGCCTTGTTTCGGAGTCCCGGCTAAAAGGCTAGCCTACTGCACTGGATCGGATCGGCTCAGCTAGCAACGGCAGGGGAGCTACGTCGCTAATTTGCTAGCTTAAGAGTTAGCCTGGGTGCTATGCTTTAAAGAAAAGTAAAACAAGAAAAATGAACTCACCTCGAGACAGCCATGGTGAAAAATTAAAGTGTTTGTTTTTTCTAATGTAAGTATGGTCCGTTGGAGGGATGTTGAATAGCGGACATTAACATTAATTGCTCGGAAGCGGATTAGCTTATGTTAGCTTAGCTTATCAATCCGCTAACTGACCGGTGTAGCACTATAGCGCTAGCTATAGGCTTAGCCAGCGCGTGCTGTATGCAGAAAGGCCCGATATCCCTCACGCACCATCCGAACAGTAGAGTGTCGACGGTGCAGCCGCTTCACACTAGCTTAAAAAGAGACGCCGCGGATTTTCTTAAATATCTCCTTACACACAAAAACAGCGAGTCACACTTTAACACCACAGACATCAATTTAACCCTCGGCACTTCTCCCAAAAAGATATTTCAACCGAATAAGTAAAGAAAAATAATTTTGTTGGTCACAAAAGAGAAGCCGGGAGGCTGATTTTATATGAGGAGCCATCTTGTATATATTCCTTCCTCCGCAGTAGCTGCCACCTGATTGGTTACATGGCCTTCCGCTGACCAATCAGAGCGCAGATGTCAAGAGGAAGCACGCGGCTCGACAAAAAAAAAAAAAAAAATCCTTGACAGGATATGGGATTCCTTTCCTCACAAGTCAAATGCAATCGTTACACCTTTTGCTATAAGCCCTTTACATTTCTGTTGCAAATGCACCTGAAGAGCTTAGCACAGGGTCTATATACACCTTGCTGAAAAAGCCTGCTTAGTCTGAACAGCTAGCATTTGACAAAACACATGCCAAGCTAATCAAAATGGTAGACTGGTGGTAGAATGTATGGTAGACTAATGACAAATCTGGTGGAAAATGGAAACATTTCTGAACTACTGTTACATGAATAGGTGGCCCTGAAGTTGTCACGGGTTCGAATTCCACTTCAGGTCTGTCCGTGTGGAGTTTTCATGTTTTTCCCATGATTGGTAGGTTTCCTCCAGGTACTCTGGGTTCCTTAAAGTACTCTGGGTTTACTGTGTGTGTGAGTGTTTGCATATGCGTTTGCCTTGCAATGGATTGGCATCTTGTCCAGCCTCTTGCAATATGTCTCCTGTATGTGTGTGTGTGTGTGTGTTTGCATATGCGTTTGCCTTGCAATGGATTGGAATAGGCTCCAGGGGATTGGAATAGGCTCCCCCCCCTCCCCCCACCACCCCATGACATAACTGAATGTTACATTTTAAAGAAAATAACAAGTAAGGCAAGGAGAAAACCTTAGTCATTTATAGATCAATTTATTCAAGTAAAAATAATTCTAGAAAATGACTTATCACGCATCAAATCTGGTGTACCCAGCTGAATAGCCTGTGTTCAACATGTCAATATCAATTAACAATATCGTGCAATATCGATTAGCAATATCATGTCCAAAATCAATTAGCAACATTGTGTGCAATATCATTTAGGGATATTGTTTAGGAATATCATGTGCAATATTGTGCAATATCAATTTACAATATCAAATGTAATATAATTTAGCACTAACATTTGGTAAAATCATTTAGCAATATCATGCAATATTACTCGTCACTGCTGCTATGTACAATTCTCAATCAGTATATGGTTTCTGCTATTCTTATTGCTAAACCGGTTTATCTACAGTATAAGGTGGTAATGATAGTCACTGGGCTCCCTGATTTATTATATATGTAATACCTAAATAATAACTATTATATCAATTATTACATCAACTATTACAATTAAACATTGGTTTATAGTGATCTCCACCTCATCACAGGCATTACACCAAATCTAATAAAAATAAATAAACAAATCACAGACTACATGAATATACAATGATCAACTATTAATATGACCAGTGAACCTCAATTCAATTCATTTTTATATAACTTTACGATCATTGTCATAAAGCAGCTTTACATAATCAAAAAGAAATTAGGAAAATGAGCTGAATGAAAATGAACTGAATATCCCCAACTCTAAACCAGCAAACTGGGGACAAGATCATGGGCACCCAAGCCTCAGCCATGCCTGCAGGAACTGAAGGTCATCCTGCTTGTTCCAATCCCACAGAAAAGGCAATGCACCGAAAATTACAGAAAAAAGTAAATGTTGGCTATAACACAAAGGCAACAGAACATCTAGTGCACCACAGTCTGCCATGCACCGGGCCCTAAATCGTAGTTGTTAATGTGAATCCAAAACCTGATGTTAATAGTTTTAATGTCACAGCTAATCAGTTGCAATTCAAAGACTACTGGCCTACTTTGGAAACTACAACTGACTCACACCTGACTCACACATGACTGAGTAACTTTCTCCATATAACCAGATGTTTCAGGGAACTATGTAACCTGTATCTAATTTTTTAATCTGCAATCTAAACCCTTGATCTGCTGATCCAACAAATCATCCTAAGCCTGTTTGATAGTTTATGACACATCAGGAAGAACTAAAGACAGATTTTGCATCTGTTTTATTAAAATGCTTTTCTGTGATATATGTATTAGATATAACTCATTTTTTTGTGCTTGTTGATTTTTACATTCCTGTAATGCTTCAAAAGAGCTAATGAAGCTTCCAGAAGTGGTTAAATGTGCAACATCTGCTTCATATCGCCAGGCGTGCAGTTTATTCTTGATTTTCGGGGAAATGCAATTATTAATTGTATTAGATCAGTGGAAATGAATAATCTAATACTTCTTAAGTAATTTTGTATTGTGGAATTTTAACATCACATCACTGATTTAAAATGTTTTGAATAATCTTTTGGATTCTCTTGGATTCGGACTTCAGACCGACATTGCTGCAAAAGGTGCTTTAACAAAGTACTCAGTGATGGGTATGAGTACATATGTAAATTGGATATTTCAATATTTATATACAGTATACAGTATACTACTTACTTATTTATACTACTTAAGAATTAATTTTTGAATCCATTTTAACATGAGTGTGTAACAACAAAATCTGGAAAACTTTAAATTGTCTGTAATTTATTTAGTACTTTTTCATACTCACTGTATGTTTTGGGTCATTATACATCTGTAATATGAAGTGGTATCCTATCTGTTCATCCTGCTAGTTTCATCAGCAGTCAGATCATCAATAAACACTAGTGACCCTGTTTCATTGGCAGCCTTGCATACCCATGCTTTTGACCATGATATGTTTCTTCTTTTCAATCATTCTGGTAAAAAAACGTTAATTTTGGTTTCATCAACCAAAAGAATCTGCCAAGTTTCCAGCAAAGTCTAATCCGACCTTTCTTTTCTTGAGTGTTAACAGTGGTTTGCACCTTGTTGTGAAGTGTCTGTGTTAACTTCATAAAGCTATCGCTTGACTGTAGATTATGACAAAGAAAGAACGTAAGAAGACTACGCTTCTAAGAACATTTAATGTGAAAAGTGTACTCATAAGTAGATATAAATGAATGATGTACAGTTACATGCACAGATCTTCTTAATTAATTGCCTTTATAATCAATTAACAATAATGGATTTTGAGATACAGTATGTATGAAAGTAAGTTAAGAAACTCTTGTCTCATTTTGCATGTAGCTAGAGATGTCAGGATGTGGTTGTCTACATAGGAGGTGTGAATAAAATTTGAGTCACAATATTTCAATCCAGCTGAGCACTTATATTGTAGGTATGTTATATTTAATTATATTATATAATGTAGAATTATGTAGAAATATGCTATATAATATATTATACAGTATAGCATATTATATTCATATACTGTACTATATACTATATATATACTATATATACTGTATAGGGTGTCCCAAAAAATGTGACATAATTTTGAAGACTACCAACTGGATGTGTGTCATGTCACAGGCAGTGCGCATACATTTGTGAAGCTTTGTTAATCTTTATATATATATATATATATATATATATATATACAGTGGTGTGAAAAACTATTTGCCCCCTTCCTGATTTCTTATTCTTTTGCATGTTTGTCACACTTAAATGTTTCTGCTCATCAAAAACCGTTAACTATTAGTCAAAGATAACATAATTGAACACAAAATGCAGTTTTTAAATGAAGGTTTACGTTATTAAGGGAGAAAAAAACCTCCAAATCTACATGGCCCTGTGTGAAAAAGTGATTGCCCCCCTTGTTAAAAAATAACTTAACTGTGGTTTATCACACCTGAGTTCAATTTCTGTAGTCACCCCCAGGCCTGATTACTGCCACACCTGTTTCAATCAAGAAATCACTTAAATAGGAGCTACCTGACACAGAGAAGTAGACCAAAAGCACCTCAAAAGCTAGACATCATGCCAAGATCCAAAGAAATTCAGGAACAAAAGTAATTGAGATCTATCAGTCTGATAAAGGTTATAAAGCCATTTCTAAAGCTTTGGGACTCCAGCGAACCACAGTGAGAGCCATTATCCACAAATGGCGAAAACATGGAACAGTGGTGAACCTTCCCAGGAGTGGCCGGCCGACCGAAATTACCCCAAGAGCGCAGAGACGACTCATCCGAGAGGCCACAAAAGACCCCAGGACAACATCTAAAGAACTGCAGGCCTCACTTGCCTCAATTAAGGTCAGTGTTCACGACTCCACCATAAGAAAGAGACTGGGCAAAAACGGCCTGCATGGCAGATTTCCAAGGCGTAAACCATTTTTAAGCAAAAAGAACATTAAGGCTCGTCTCAATTTTGCTAAAAAACATCTCAATGATTGCCAAGACTTTTGGGAAAATACCTTGTGGACCGACGAGACAAAAGTTGAACTTTTTGGAAGGTGCGTGTCCCGTTCCATCTGGCGTAAAAGTAACACAGCATTTCAGAAAAAGAACATCATACCAACAGTAAAATATGGTGGTGGTAGTGTGATGGTCTGGGGTTGTTTTGCTGCTTCAGGACCTGGAAGGCTTGGTGTGATAGATGGAACCATGAATTCTACTGTCTACCAAAAAATCCTGAAGGAGAATGTCCGGCCATCTGTTCGTCAACTCAAGCTGAAGCGATCTTGGGTGCTGCAGCAGGACAATGACCCAAAACACACCAGCAAATCCACCTCTGAATGGCTGAAGAAAAACAAAATGAAGACTTTGGAGTGGCCTAGTCAAAGTCCTGACCTGAATCCTATTGAGATGTTGTGGCATGACCTTAAAAAGGCGGTTCATGCTAGAAAACCCTCAAATAAAGCTGAATTACAACAATTCTGCAAAGATGAGTGGGTCAAAATTCCTCCAGAGCGCTGTAAAAGACTCGTTGCAAGTTATCGCAAACGCTTGATTGCAGTTATTGCTGCTAAGGGTGGCCCAACCAGTTATTAGGTTCAGGGGGCAATTACTTTTTCACACAGGGCCATGTAGGTATGGATTTTTTTTCTCCCTAAATAATAAAACCCCTCATTTAAAAACTGCATTTTGTGTTTACTTGTGTTATCTTTGACTAATAGTTAAATGTGTTTGATGATCAGAAACATTTTGTGTGACAAACATGCAAAAGAATAAGAAATCAGGAGGGGGGCAAATAGTTTTTCACACCACTGTATATATATATATATATATATATATATATATATATATATATATATATATATATATATGTTTTTTTTTAATAAAATCTATATTCATTTAAATATGTTGTTGGAATTAGCCTATTTAATCTTGTTTGCCTAGGCCATGTAGTTACTCAGATATTCATATTTCAAATGATGTCAAAATTTTGTGACACTCAATATCTGCCAAAAAATTTATACACACTTTAGAAAAGGAAAACAGTTTGATGTATATTAAGTTAATGTAATATTAATAATATTATTATAATATTATCATTTATATCAATATACAGTGTAATGTATAGCAATATATTTAGTATTAAACTATTTATTAAATACTTTCTGTTTCTGTTTTGACACTTTATTTTTCATGAGACCCCAAGGCTTCTATAGACATCACATTTTCTTCAGCCTTGTAAGATCCGCATATTATGATGGTATGGTATTTGTCTAGGCTGTAGTTGAAAGATTTTCAACTACAGTTTGGAGCATGGGCGGCACGGTGGTGTAGTGGTTAGCACCGTCGCCTTGCACCTCCAGGGTCTGGGTTCGATTCCCCGGCCAGGCTCGATTCCCGTCTCTGTGTGCATGGAGTTTGCATGTTCTCCCCGTGCTTGGTGGGTTTCCTCCGGGTACTCCGGTTTCCTCCCACAGTCCAAAGATATGCAGGTTAGGCTAATTGGCGTTCCCAAAATTGACCGTAGTGTGTGAATGAGTGTGTGAATGTGCGTATGAGTGTGTGCCCTGCGATGGATTGGCACCCTGTCCAGGGTGTACCCCGCCTTGTGCCCGAAGTCTCCTGGGATAGGCTCCAGGTCCCCCGCGACCCTGAATAGAGGATAAAGCGGTACAGAAGATGAATGAATGAGTTTGGAGCATGCCTTTGGGGATTTGTGCTCACAAAATCATAGGGTTGAGCTCAGGCAAGGAGGCCTGAAACATAATTGTTCCAATTCATCCATCAATAATGTGTTTTATGGGGTTAAGGTCAGTGGTCTGTGCATGGCAGTCAAGTTTTTTGACACCAACTTTGGCAAACTATGTCTTCTGTGCAATCACCCTGCCCGATCAACATAGTCAATGATTTTGACAAGAAGAATGAAAAGAAACTTCAAAAAGAAGGTGTACCAAGCTTCATCCACAAGCAGACTTGAGTCTGTCATTGCTGCAAAAGGTGCATTCTTGAAGACTGGGACAAAACATGTCCAGCACGTAATATTGTTCAGAAATAATTCATATTTTGATGATGGTCAACTGAAAAAGCTGAATCATCTTAGAATAAAAAGTTGTTCTTTTTTTCAGTCCAATTTAAAATTATGTTTATTTTATGACTACCTGTGCAAACACCACTGCCCACTGGCCATGCTATGCCCACTGCCCAAATAAACAGAATTTCTGTTTTATTATATAGTCCACACCGTCAGATGTGTGACAACATCATCAGGTAGGAATTTATTTATTTATATTTTCATAAATTTTTCTTTACATTAAGGAAGATTTTATTAATAGTATTACTACTTTACTGTTTTTAGGTAAAAAGCAGGGATGGATTCTTTCATAATAACTTAAAAGGAAGCAATTTGTTTATCCTAATTAAATGCTTTTAAAAGGTGCTGCCTTGAATTTAGAAATAATTATATGACAGTTAAAAAAAAACCTTGGTTATTAAACAAAACCTATGTTTGCAAGAAAATAATAATAATAATAATAATAATAATAAATACATCATTTATTATTAATATGTGCTGACAAAAATGTTACAACTGAGAGGTTGTTCCAAAACCCACATCACACTGTTCAACAATATATTAAAAAAAAAATTTGCTCCAGTTCTCAAGAATGACTGATATATAAAAACACTTTAATATCTGTATTGTAGCCTGCTCTCCTGCTACTGTATGCTAAACTCTGGTTAGCTTGTGCCTGTCAGTGACCCCAAAAATTCCGTCAACCAAGAGCATGTTCTGGTACAGAGATTTCAGGAGCAAGAGATTTAACCAAAATGGGACAAAGGCAAAAACTGCCTTCCTGCCTGACATGATTCATGGTGTCACTGTCAGCAGCATGCACTGACCCAGTTATTATATACCGTCTAGACTCACAAATAGGTGATGTAATATCAACCTTTTATGTAATATCAACCTTTTTAGCCCAATCGTTTCTCAAATTATAAATCACAATCTTTCATTAATCTTTATGCAGTGCCGGTCCCAAGCCCGGATAAAATGGGAGGGTTGCGTCAGGAAGGGCATCTGGCGTAAAACCTGTGCCAAGTTGTTGTGCGGACTGGATATTCCACTGTGGCGACCCCTTGTCGGGATCAGCCGAAAGACCAACAACAACAACAACAACAACTTTTACCCTACACCTACAGTAAGTACTGCAAACATCCACAGGGAGGATAGGGCTAGGGACTATAAGAATATCACTTTCACAAAACATTGAATATTTCACTATTTATTAAAATCACATCTTACCTACTCACAAACACATTTTATTTTATGTTCACAGTGACTATTAGTAGATTATCTTTGGGGATTTTAATAAACAGTAGACATTGCTGCTATGGACCATAAACGCTATAAGAGGTGGCTGGTCACTAGAGCATCACTAGAGCATTTTCTCACCTAATTTGCAGGTGCTTCTGGAAATGTATTCTTAACGTACTCCTTAATAACTGGTGAAAGCTACATTTAAATGCTTTACTTAGTTGTGAGACCTAAAGCCTTTCCTATGACCGTAACTGTTATAGTGGCAGCAGTTGATATTCTAGTACTTTAATCCTTTTGATTTCTTTACTGATGCATTAGCTATGGCTTTACTTGCAGTACTGCAAATGTAGCACTGTCCATTATAGTGGTGCTGCTGGACCACTGCCACAACACTTCCAATCTAGCTTATATGAGATATCTATAACTGAGGCCATCTAGAAGCAAATCAAAGAGACACAACTGGCTATATTGGCACAACAGCTGCAAAGCTGCAACTCCTTAATGTATCCACAAATCATATGAACAGTATGTAATGAATAAAACATGAATTAATTCAATTGATTATTTTCTTTCAAAACAGCACACCCATTTTGTATGCCTTTCATGTCACTGTAATTTACCGGCAGTTACTGTTAGTCATGAATTAAAGAATGACAAGCAATACACTTGATCAGTCTAGGTACATTTAACATTTTAGGAAATACGTGAAAGAACTTAGTTCCTGGTCTCTCCTAGCAGATGTAAACAGTCATTCGCAGCAGTTGAACTTAGTCTGTTATCTTAAAGTTAATGAGAAAAAAACAGACTGTAATAGTAGAGAGAAACTGGGAAGGCAGCCAGTTAAAAAAATGACAGCTTTAGCTGGTGAGGCTTTTCATGAATGTAAATGTTAATTAGCTTTTACAGTAAAAATAACAAGGTAT
Organism: Channallabes apus; assembly: GCA_030522415.1. Classification (NCBI taxonomy): domain Eukaryota; kingdom Metazoa; phylum Chordata; class Actinopteri; order Siluriformes; family Clariidae; genus Channallabes; species Channallabes apus. Next base: position 13,275,640 of record CM060118.1, on the reverse strand, counting down.
TAACATAAGCACATTGACCGATCGATCCATCCATCCACCCAACTATCCATTCACCCACCGACCCATCCATCCATCTATCTATCTATCTATCTATCTATCTATCTATCTATCTATCTATCTATCTATCTATCTATCTATCTATCTATCAGTACCTCAATGTCAAGTTAAAGATGGTGATGTGAAAACACTCAGAATGCAGAGACATGAGAAGCCAATAGCCAAATCTATTGGTATAATTTTTTATGTTCAAGATGTTCAGTGTGTCAGGTCATTAACATAATGATAAAGATATGTTTCATATTTAAACAAGGTGTCAATGAACCTTTTCCATGATTGAAGGGATGTTTCAGACTTAAACCCAAAAGCATTTTATAGTGGTTTTAGATGTGACTTCCACAAAACAAGTTGTTACCGCATGCAGAATGGTAAGTTACTGGTTAGCACTTCTGGTTAGCCGCATGGTAGGTTACTGGTTCTTCTTACAGGGCTGGGGTTTGAATCCCGGCTTCAGTTCTGTGTGCATAGAGTTTGCAAGTTCTCCACATGCTTGTTGGATATCATTTGGTTCCTCTGGTTTCTTCACAAAACAACACATAGTAGGTTGAATGGACTTTGTCTGTCCATACTGTATGTGTATGGATTAATGAATGTACTATGAAAGTGAATGAAAGTCCATGTACCAATTTCTAAGAGGGAGATATGGGTCTAGTCTCATTATAAAGAGGTCCACCAGTAGCAGGTGTTCTGCAGTTTACCTTATCTGCAAGAAATTAAATGGAAATTAACCTGGAAAGAAAGCAATTATGTAAGTGGTGTAGTAATGTTTTAAAATTAAAGGTGCCATTGAAACTGCCAGACGACATTATAGCCGTGTGGAAATGAGAGTGTCCCCACAAGTCCTTTATTTGCATAACAACATAAATTAACAACATTGATGCACCGTGTTGATTTTTAATCATCGTGTGTAATTTTTAAATGACAAAGATGAATAAAAAAGTCAGGAAATCAAGTGGACAGAAAAGCAATTTGGCTTAAAACAAACTAGAAGTTCTGGTGAAAATTTTGTCAGCCAGATTGCTTGTACAGATACTCCATGACTTCTACAGATACACTATGCCAGTTTTAATGTTTTAATATTTTATAATGTCCAATTTGATAAATTTAGAAACATACAGGACAAAATGTTAGCAGTATCATAATTGGGGAAAAATAGTTCCAAACATCTAACATATTAGCACTAAACCTTTCTATACCGATAATTTTTCTTATAGACAGAATATTGGCTAATGCTGTTAACAATCCAAGTGCTGTCAGATTCTGTATACTCAGACTGTGGACGGAGACAAGTGAGTTTGCTGTTTCAGAGAAGTTTATGCAATATATAGTGTCCTGGGCCGAGGATGGGCATAGTAGATTTCCTTTGCCACTTGTGCATCAACTCACAGACCCTGAGGTTTTTGCAATCCATTCTCAAGTAAACTAGCTCACAGCAAGAATTACTGAATTAAATCAGAAGGCAAAGTTGTCATGACAACACTGCAGTTTTAAACGTAACAGCTTGTTCGTGCGACTCATGTCCTCTATCATAAACCAGCATGATCTTGGCTAAGAGACTTTGACTGGAGGTGGATAAATCAGCTAGAGTTTGACCCCAAAAAGCTTGCAAATAACAAGCCTGTCAAGTTGCTGGAAGTGAGTGCGGCAGCAGAAAGAAGCTGATTTTTAGCTTTCAGTGGTGTCTCAAACCATCTGTAAGTGCAAAATCACATCCTTCTTATACCAATTATGGCAAAGTCTTCTTCAAAGCATAAATGTGGACAGCATCCCACAGTGAATAACAGTATGTAACAGTATGTTAGCAAATACAGAGTAGGGCTGGGCGATATCAGTGTTTCATATCAGTCGATAATGATAATTATTGATATTTTTTATGACCCAAGTAAAATAAGGACCAGGAGAAAAATATATTACATTTAAAAAAATATATTTTAAACTTAACCTTCCTCTGATCATAGTCCCCTTAGTTATTAAGACAGAAATGTCAACAACCATGGAAAACTCAAATAATTAAAATGTAAACATAAGTTTAAAGTCACAATGAACACTTAATTATCTCTTAACATTTAAGGTACAAAATGAAAGAATATGTTAGAAACGCTTAATAAAGTGTAATAAAATAATGCAAAGTGCATTTTCTGCTTATGAAGAGGAATCCAGCAGACCAGCACGATACAACGATATGGCGCAACCATACTGTTACATGGTTGGCTGTTAGTGCATCACTCCCCACGTTGCTAGGTTACCAGAGAGCGAGTGAATTTGCTAATGCAACTGTCACGGGCAACCGGAGGCGGACCAGTTAGCCCTTGTAGCGTGGACGGTAAACCCAAAGCGGAAATAGTGCGAACAGGCAGGATAACCACGCGAGTCATTGTAAGAACTCTCTCATGCCAAGAGCAAGAGTTTACACAATTAAACCCGTGTTCTAGCAACACACACTCAATCAGGAATTGGACCAAAATGGTGAGTACTCACATAAGATCCGGCGAAGCGCCGGAAACGGCATGGGCAGACTCAATGACTGAGCGATGTGAAGCGCCATCTTGTCTCCTTTTATGCTTCCTGAATCGCGACCGTACTACTTCCGGGTCCTATTGCCGGTCGCGGAGCGAGTGCGCATGACAGCAACCAAACTAGCTTCGCGACCTCTGTTTTCTTCCGACAAAGAATAAAAATTATCGAAAGTTTTATCGACACATTTTTTATTGATATCGATCACGTGTCTATCGCGATACATATGGTTATCGTTTTATTGCCCAGCCCTAGTACAGAGAATCTAAAATAGTGTAAGACTTCACATTAGTTCAATGGTTAATGTTTATGTGAGTGTTTATTTTATATAAGTATATTAGGTTAGTATATTATTTAAATATGATAAGAAGATTTATATGATAGAGAACATTTTAAAATCTTGTGAAGTGAACTATGAAGTGTACAAAATCACATAGTATATTTATCATATAAATTAGTTGCAGACTGTTTAATGTACAAAATACTCAAGTCAAGTCAAGTAGGCTTTATTGTCACTTCAACCATATACAGTTAGTACACAGTGAAATGAAACAACGTTCTTCCAGGACAAAGGTGCTACGTGCAATATAAATTTACAACACAAATTAACAGAAAAACTAAACTAGCTAACGTAGAGACCTAATTAGCTGGCTAGCTGGGAAACGTCTACATTTTGTATACAAAATAGAGAAGACAAAGAGCACATGCAAATGTGCAAACAAGAGCGACAAAGTGACAATGCGAGAAACATGATATTAAATACTCTGTGGTAATGAGGTGATGAGTTGAGCTAGCTGGACGTTACTATGTAGGAGGACAATTTTTTCGCTAGACATTGCAATTCTCTTTGTGTAGAGTAATGAAAGAGTAACCATAAGTAAAAAGTAAAAAGTAAGGTGAGAGTAACCATAAGTAAAATAGTTTTTATTTAAAAAATATTTTTAAAAGTAGATTTCTATACAGCTCCTAAAGGGATGTGTACAAAAAGGCAATTCTCTGGTGCACACCGGAAACTTACTCATGCTCACCAGACAAATAAGGATAAACTAACTGACATTGCTCAAGAGCACAAGAATATATACGTAAGCTTCATTGATCACCTTAATGCATTCAAACAGATTTATTCAGATAATGGAATTTGAAAACATTCTTCTATGTGTAAATGCATTAAATAAAAAAAGTTACTTGATGGCATGTGTTACAACACAAAATGGAAAATGACTACAGCAGCATCTGTCCTTGCATCTGTTTGAATGTACAATTTGACGGCATGTTGAGAGTTGAAAAAGAGTCTACACATTTGTGATACATTGCAAAAAGTTATACATTTTTAAATGACACAACAATTCCTAGGCGGCGCGGTGGTGTAGTGGTTAGCACTGTCGCCTTGCACCTCCAGGGTCTGGGTTCGTTTCCCCGGCCAGGCTCGATTCCCGTCTCTGTGTGCATGGAGTTTGCATGTTCTCGCCGTGCTTGGTGGGTTTCCTCCGGGTACTCCGGTTTCCTCCTACAGTCCAAAGACATGCAGGTTAGGCTAATTGGCATTCCCAAATTTACCATAGTGTGTGTATGTGTGTGTCCCCTGCGATGGATTGCCACCCTGTCCAGGGTGTACCCCGCTTAGTGCCCGAAGTGTCATGCACACCCAATCTGCGCCCGGCACTAGGACCCAGAAGTAAGACGGGCGCAAAACCAGGAAGTATAAAAGAGGTAAACAAACGATGGCTTACCGCTCAGTCATTGAGTTCGGCCCATGGCAGTTCCAGTTGTCGTTTCAGCAAACCGTGAGTACTCACCAGTTGGTTCCGTTGTCTTTTGCTATTGTGTGTGTATCTATAGGACGCGGGTTAAATTTGTGTTTTGCCCTTGCTCCGTTTTTGTGAGAGTCCTTAAACTAAATCGCGTGGCTATCCTGCCTACTCGCTTCTTTCCGCGTTTGGGTTTATCCTCCACGCTACATTGGGCTAACCGCTAAAGCTACGTCTTCTGGTCACCTCAGGTTAGTTCACTTTGACAGAATGACTGAGCCCTCCGCGGTAAACCCAGCGGATTATGCGAGCCTTTGCGACGTTGTGGATCAGCATGCCGCGCTTATCAATCAGCTAACCGGGGATCTCGCTTCTCTCCGCCACGAGGTCGCTGAGCCCCGGCGGGAGAATGCGGATCTCCGCGCGGCTGTTGATGGCATCACTGCTCGATCGCACGCCGCGGGGGCCGCGGCGCCGCATCATCACCCCCCCCCCCCCCTTCTGATGTTTTTCTTTCTCTACCAGAGAAGTGGAACGGCACGGATGGGAAGTGCAGTGTGTTTCTGACAGCTCTCGATCTGGCGTTTGAGTTCAATGCCACCAAGTACTCCACCGATCGCCTCCGCATTGCTCTTCTCGTCTCGTTGCTTAAAGGGCAGGCAGCTGAGTGGGCCACGGCAGTTCTCAAAGCAGATACTGACACCGCCCACTCATACAATGAGTTCACCCACCAACTCCGACTCACCTTCGAGCACCCAGCGGGCGAGGTGGAGACCGACACCAGACTCTATCACCTGAGGCAGGGAGGATCGCCCGTGAGCCGCTATACAGCAGAGTTTCGTACCCTTGCCGTACAGACCACGTGGGGCGATGCAGCGCTCCGGACGTCCTACTACGAGGGCCTGGCATCTCGAATCAAGGATGAACTAGCCGGGCGAGAGCTCCCTGCGACCTTGGAGGGCCTGATCCAACTCGCTCTCCGGATCGATCAGCGCCTTCTCTCTCGCCCGAGGCCAGCCCCTCGCACCCTGCCGCCTGCACCCACCTTCACCGTCACCACCCCACGACCCGCAGACTCCGTCACCTACTCCGCCCCTGGACATGTCGGTTCTCCACCTCCTGCCGTGGTTGACACAGGAGCCGGGGAACCCATGCAATTAGGACGCGCCTCCTTGACCGCTGCAGAATGGGAGAGACGCTTCCGCGAAGGACTCTGCGCCTATTGCGGGTCAGCCACACATCACCGGGCAGCCTGTCCTCTCAGACCGGGAAACGCACAGGCCCGGTGAGAAGGGAGAGACACTCGCCAGGTCCCCTCCGTCTCTCCGCCATCACCACCAACTCCTCCCGTCTCACGGTTCAGGTACACCTCCAGGTTGGCCACAAACGAGTCCAAAGTGCTGCGTTCATCGACTCCGGGGCAGCAGGTAACTTCATTGACTCCTCCTATGCCAAGAGACTGGGGGTAAAACTCGAGGCGTTATCCCAGCCCGTTCATATCACATCTGTCGACGGTCGCCCCCTATCCACCAGCCCAATCAGCACCCGAACTAAATCAATCACCGTCTCCATTGACCAGCACCACGAACAGCTAAAGTTTTTCGTCACCTCCATCTCTTCACCTCCCATCATCCTTGGACATCCCTGGCTACTCCAGCATGACTCTCTAATTTCCTGGACCCAGAATCGGATTCTCCAGTGGGGCGCGACCTGCAACGAACTATGCCTACAGGCAGCGGCTGGGACGTGCTCTAGGGAGTCCGAGGCCCCCGATGTCGACACCAACTCCATCCCAGAGCCGTATCGGGATCTAGCGGAGGTCTTCTGCAAACGGCGAGCCACCCACCTTCCTCCACATCGTCCATACGATCTCTCCATCGACCTCCAACCCGGTATGGTCCCACCCTGCGGCCATCTCTACTCGCTCACATCCACCGAGACCCAGGTGATGGAGGAATATGTGAAAAACGCCCTGCGCCAAGGCACCATCAGGCCCTCCTCCTCACCTGCCGCTGCGGGGTTCTTCTTCGTGAAGAAAAGAGGCGGTGAACTTCGCCCTTGTGTCGACTATCGGGGGCTCAACAACATCACAATCAAAAAACGACGTCCTCTGCCTCTTACCAACTCAGCCCTGGACGCCCTCTCTGGCGCCACCATCTTCATGAAGTTGGATCTCCGGAGCGCCTACAACTTGGTGCGCATCAGAGAGGGCGATGAGTGGAAGACGGCATTCATCACCCCCACCGGACACTACGAAACCCTCGTCATCCCGTTTGGACTGTGCAATGCCCCCGCCGCTTTTCAACACTTCATTAACGATGTCCTTCGGGACATGCTCGGTCGGTGGGCATTCGCTTACCTGGACGATATTCTGATCTATTCACGCACCATCAAAGAACACACCCAGCACGTCAGGGCGGTTCTGAAGAGATTACTCGCCCACCAACTGTACTGTAAGTTGGAAAAGTGCGCTTTTCACGAGCGCTCCACCACGTTCCTGGGTTTTGTCATCTCGCCCCAGGGTGTGGCCATGGACCCGCAGAAACTGGAAGTTGTGCGTCATTGGCCCCTACCCAAGACCCTCAAGCAACTTCAACGGTTTCTCTGGTTTGCGAAATTCTATCGTCGCTTTATCCAGGACTACAGTACAGTTGCCGCCCCCCTAACCGCTCTGACCCGTCCTTCCTCTCTCCCTTTTCACCTCACCCCGGCAGCCGTCTCCGCTTTCCGGTCACTTTGTCACCGCTTCACCACTGCACCGATTCTCCACCACCCAGACGCCAGTAAATCATTCGTTGTAGAGGTGGATGCTTCAGATGTGGGCGCTGGAGCTATCCTCTCGCAGCAAGGTCCAGACCAAAAGCTACACCCATGTAGCTTTTTCTCCAGAAAGTTTGACTCCACTCAGCAGCGATACGGGGTAGGGGACCGCGAACTGCTGGCCATAAAGTGGGCTCTGGAAGAATGGCGTCACTGGCTCCAGGGCGTCAGTGAGCCATTCATAATCTTGACGGACCACCAGAATCTCATCACCATCAAGACAATCAAACAGCTAAACCCACGACAGGCGCGGTGGGCGCTATTCTTCGAGAATTACAACTTTCACCTCTCATACCGCCCGGAGTCCAAAAACACCAAAGCGGACGCCCTCTCCCGACAACTAGAGGTGGACCTTCCCCAGGCGGACCCTGCGTCTGTTCTCCCCTCTTCCAGAATCATCGCCCCCCTGCAACTGGACCTGGAAACGAGAGTGCGCCAGGCACGAGGTACAGAGACCGAACCGGCAGGTGTGCAACCTGGACGACTCTTCGTGCCCGAGGTGATGAGACCCGAGGTCCTCCAATGGGGACATTCCTCACCAATTTCATGCCATCCGGGCACACGACGATCCCTCCAGTTTCTCCAGCGGGACTTCTGGTGGCCGTCCATGACGAGGGACGTCCAAAAGTTCGTTCAGGCATGCCCAGTGTGCGCCAGGGCCAAGAACACCAACCAACCGTCCCCAGGAGAACTGCAACCGCTCCCCGTCCCTCGACGGCCCTGGACACACATTGCCGTTGACTTCATCACATTCATGAACTGATATTAGAGCACGTAGTCCGTCTGCATGAGTTCCCCAAGGATATCGTCTCGGACAGAGGGCCCCAGTTCACAGCCCGGTTCTGGAAGGCCTTCTGCCGTCTGATCGACTCCACCTGCAGTCTGTCCTCCGGATACCACCCACAGACTAATGGTCAGACGGAGCGGACCAACCAACAACTGGAGCGCTATCTGAGGTGTTTCGTAGCGGATCGTCAGCGCTCCTGGGCATGCTACCTCATCTGGGCGGAATTGTCACACAACCTCCACATCTCCTCTGCCACCAACCTAAGCCCATTTGAGGTATGCCACGGTTTCCAACCCTCCGTGTTCAACCACCCAGAGCCGGAGGTTGATGTACCGTCAGCCCAACAGTTGGTCCGCCGATGTCGGCGGCTCTGGATTTACGACCAACCGGGCCATCCAACGTGCCAATGCCCGCTACACCCACCAACATCGCCGCCGACATCCTCCGGGACGACTATACCATGTAGGTGACAAGGTATGGCTTTCCACAAAGAACCTCCATCTCCACACTGAGTCAAAGAAACTTTCCCCCAGATTCATCGGACCATACCACATCACCCACAGAATTAACCCTGTCACCTACCGGCTCCAGCTGCCTGCGGCGCTCCGGATCCACCCAGTTTTCCACCTATCCCAGTTCAAGCCCTTCCTCACCTCATCCATGATTCCACCCATCCCCCCAGCTCCTCCTCCCCGGATCATCGACGGCGGTCCCGCCTACACTGTGCGCCGGATCCTCGACTCGCACCCTCGGGTCAAAGGTACGCAATACCTGGTGGACTGGGAGGGCTATGGCCCCAAGGAGCGATCTTGGATCCTGGCCCGGTTCATTCCCGACCCTAAGCTAATTCAGGACTACCGTCACAGGGTATCCTCCACCCCAGGACCGTCAGGAGCCAGTCCTGGACAGGGGGGTACTGTCATGCACACCCAATCTGCGCCCGGCACTAGGACCCGGAAGTAAGACGGGCGCAAAACCAGGAAGCATAAAAGAGGTAAACAAACGATGGCTTACCGCTCAGTCATTGAGTTCGGCCCATGGCAGTTCCAGTTGTCGTTTCAGCAAACCGTGAGTACTCACCAGTTGGTTCCGTTGTCTTTTGCTATTGTGTGTGTATCTATAGGATGCGGGTTAAATTTGTGTTTTTCCCTTGCTCCGTTTTTGTGAGAGTCCTTAAACTAAATCGCGTGGCTATCCTGCCTACTCGCTTCTTTCCGCGTTTGGGTTTATCCTCCACGCTACATTGGGCTAACCGCTAAAGCTATGTCTTCTGGTCACCTCAGGTTAGTTCACTTTGACACGAAGTCTCCTGGGATAGGCTCCAGGTCCCCCGCGACCCTGAACACAGGATTAAGCGGTATAGAAAATGAATGAATGAATGAACAACAATTCCTCTTTATGTTTCATAAGTACGGAATGGATAATTTAGTTTTTAATGCTGCGTTTGCAATCCATCTATCTATCTATCTATCTATCTATCTATCTATCTATCTATCTACTGTATCTATCTATCTATCTACAAGAGACATTCGAGTAAAACTGGCACTTGTGAAGAAATACTTCAATATTTCAATATTTCAAGCACAGTATGGTGATGAGACTCTTGACTGCAGTAAAACATCTGAATGGTGCAAACATTTCAAAGAACTCTGTGAATGTCTGTGAATCAGAATCCCGCCAAAGTTGTAGCCGTTTCTGTGAACACTCAGTGAGCGGAACACTTGAACCTTATAAATCCACAGATAACTTGCGGAAGAGACGCGTTTGTCTGTGGGAACCATATACTCAGTTGTTCACAATTACCAGTTGCACGTTATAGGAACTTGGCTGGGAGATATTATCGTATCGCTCATACATTACTGACCTTGCTCCAAGTTTGGGACATTGAGAGAAGCCAGCATTTTAGATGCGAAATCTGATCATGGCTCCAGCACACTGATAAAATGTTCTATCTTGTTGTTGTCTAAGCACTAGTGAAACTCATGCATTAGTGTGGAAAGGGATTAAATTCAGAAATAAAGGTAGTTTTTAGTGTTCTGTTATATCTAGTTCTAATTTCACTTGAATGGCACTTCTATCTATCTGGTTTGCACTACAATTGTATGCATTTCTAAAAAGTATGGCTAATTCCAAACTCTCAAATATAATTAACACTATGTCTGGAGAATGGAGGCCATCCAGCCCTATGAGGAGACACTAGTCCATGAAAGGCACAGGCATTTTTGTGCAACAAACCTATGTATGAGGTTAAGCTGCAGGATGTAAGGAAGCCACACTGCTGTTTTGCATACTGTTCTCCAAACCTTTTTCTGTATCTAGTTAGTTTAAGCCATGTTTTGTTTTTTTGAGTTTCAGTTCCAGCCCCAATTCTATTTCTTGTTAAATGGACCATAAGTAAAATAGGGATTCACTTTTAGTTACGTCTCATAGTTCTCCATGTTCTCACCACAGCAAAAAGCTGAGTTGCTGATGTCTGAAGAGAGCCAGTGTCACACCTGTGCCACCACGGTCCCGGGGAATAAGATCTGGTTCTCCGGACTACTGAGCCGTAACCTTGTCGCCCCTAGTGTGTCTACGTTGGTATGTCTCCCTGTGTTGTCAAATGAGTTGCACCTGTCTTTCCCCTGTGTGTCACTATTTAAACCAGCCGAACCCGTAGGTCCCTGTCCGTTCACTGTTGTGTTATCTGTGCTGATGTGTGTTTGTTGTTCAACAATACCAGGTGCTTATTTATGCCTCCTCTCTTTGCCTCCCAGGACTAAGCGGTGTCTGCAGGGACCGGGCCAGCGTGCGCTGAGGACTTTCCGGGGAGTCTGGACCCCCGATAGTGGGTTACGCGATCGCCTGGGCAGGTGGCAATGTTTAATGTTTGCTTTCGTGTTTGACTTTTTTTGCGTAACAAAAGTGCACCTCCGACATCCCGCCTGCAGACCCGGCTCGGGGAGAGAGGGAGAGTTATTTCTGTTAAGGAAGTCCACCAGCTAATCGGCACCACGTGTTTTGTTTGTTCTTTTTCCCTGTCTCGAAATAATAAAGGCGAGACTAAACTGCACCCTGCATCTTGTGTCCTACTTCTGAACTCAAGGGATCATGACAGCCAGAAGGAGTTGATGCAGAAAGTTGACTCTGAGCTCAAAGTAATCAGCCACAAATGTGAACAACAGCCCCAATAGAAGAAGGAGGCCAGAATAAAGGCTGAATTTGAAAAGGAACTTTTGGAGAAGGCAGCATATATATATATATATATATATATATATATATATATATATATATATATATATAATTTTTTTTAACATGATACAAACATGTGCACACCATTTAGCATTTTTTATAAACAATATGATTTCAAAAATTATTTGTGGTGATGAGAGTAAGTAACAATTACTGTTATATAGGCTGAAAATTAAAATCAATGGTTTGAATTGTCCCTTTTTATTTCAGATAATCAAATTATATAATAATAAGCAGCTTTTATCTCTAAAGCAAAGTAAGTCTTTAAAAAGGTGAGGGGGGGGGGGCCTGGAGCCTGACCTAGTGGAATCGGGGCACTACATGGGTAAAATGCATTTTTCAGTTTATTTGAGTTATATACTGTAAACACTGCTGCTCTTAGGGTTAATTCGACACTGGCGAATTTGTGCAGGCAGGGTACTCCCTGCATTGGGTGCCACTGGGTGCCAATCCGGACCATAGGTGGAAATTTAACCCTCATCCCTGGAGGTGCATAGACACAATGCTAACCACTACAGCACCATCCTGGCAAAATGGTGTATTCTATGTTTTATCATAAACTCATTTTTGAGCCTTAAGCAAAATAATTGACTTTGCCCTTCCAATACGTTTTGAGGGGACTATATGTTCAATATAATTACACTCAGAAGGCTAATTAACCTAATGGACTGGAAAAGCTTTTAAGAAAAATTGCTATAGGTTAGGAGAGGAAGAGGAAAAGGCTGCGAGGACGTTTGCATTAAGTTTTTGAGACAGTGAGGATTGCTGCCATCGACAGCGGGAGCGACATTTCATTCTTATAATAACGCAAAAACACAAGCGGGGCTGAATGACCGACATCTGCTGACACAGTAGAACGTCCTGACAATGTTTAAATTTTATGGTCATTTATTTCAGTTCTAATTGAGCGCGTCTCATTAATCCTGCAGAGAACGAACTAAGTCCTGAGGCATCAGTCTGTAGTTATATAGCACCACTCAGTGGTAAAAGCCAGCAAACGCACAAACCCAAATGCTGCCGCCGAGCGCTGCGACGGTAAAAACAACATTCTGATTAGGTAAACACTGTACTTTGCTTGCTTGTAGCATTGCTAGGAACAAACATCATGTATCTGCTAACACACGATAACTGTTTACCCACAATTTAATATTAATTTCAAGTCAAATCAAGTCAAGTCAGCTTTTATTGCTATTGAAACCATATACAGTTCAGTACACAATGCTACATAAGAGTACCAACATTATCAACATAAATTAACAAAACTAGCTAATACACCTAATTAGCTAACTAGCTGAGAAAATAAATCACTACCATTTAAATACCTATGAAGTAGACAAACAGACACCATAAAGTGCAAATAGTAACAAACACGACACACACTATGACAAACACTATGACAATGTAGCGCCGACCAGAACACAGAGCAGAATAGATGTACAGTGGTGCGAATAAGTTGCCCATGAGGTGGTAAATGCAGTTCAAATGTTCAAATAGCAGCTGTACATATTGTGCTAAAAAAAACAGTTGTATAGGTTGGTGTGCGAAATTGCTAGATGGTGTTCATCTAAGTAAATGTCTGTGTGTTTATCAGTCCAGTCACATTGTATTGAGGTCTTGTGGTCCAAGATGGCACAATTCCCAAACCAGACAGTGATGCAGCTGCTCAGGATGCTCTCGATAGTCTCTCTATAGAAAATGATGAGAATCGGTGCACCACTATCGTGGAAGCCGGGCCTTCTACAACCTTTTCAGGAAGAAAAGACATACTGGGCGTTTTGGTTTAAAGAGCTTGTGTTGAGAGACCAGGTGAGATTCTCTGCCAGGTGGGCATCAAGGAATTTGGTGCTCTTGACGATCTGGTGATCTTGACCAACCGTTGATTGTTGGCAGAGAGTGGTTGATCCATGTCCTCCAGTTTCAACAACCATCTCTCTTTTTTTTTATATCAACATTCAGAAACAGGTTTTTGTCTTCACACCAGTCCATTAGCATCTGTACTTCCTCTCTGTGTGCTGAGTATTTTTAGTTGTGGGTTATGTGGATCATACGTCATACCAGTCCCTCTGTACGAGCTTCTGCCATAGAAACACAAACATATTAGAATAAGTGCATTAATATGAAATTATTATTCTACAGCTGGAATTATTGTCCAAAGCTGCTGTTATGCAAAAATAATACACCGTTTCGGCGGCGCGGTGGTGTAGTGGTTAGCACTGTCGCCTTGCACCTCCAGGGTCTGGGTTCGATTCCCCGGCCAGGCTCGATTCCTGTCTCTGTGTGCATGGAGTTTGCATGTTCTCCCCGTGCTTGGTGGGTTTCCTCCGGGTACTCCGGTTTCCTCCCACAGTCCAAAGACATGCAGATTAAGCTAATTGGCGTTCCCAAATTGACCGTAGTGTGTGAATGAGTGTGTGAATGTGTGTGTGCCCTGCGATGGATTGGCACCCTGTCCAGGGTGTACCCCGCCTTGTGCCCTAAACCTCCTGGGATAGGCTCCAGGTCCCCCGCGACCCTGAATAGAAGGATAAAGCGGTATAGAAGATGAATGAATACACCGTTTCTGACTCATGAACTCAACCATGCTGTAGTCATTTTTTAGGCAAAGTCCATCTGGTTATTATGATAAAACTTTTGCCTTGTTTTTGTCCTGTACATTACAAGATTTTTTTAAACTTCAAAATAAACAGCCCAAAATTTAATTTAAACAGCTTCCTGCTCAGTACTAATGTAGTCAGTCCGCCAGGCGATATTTTGCTTGAACAGTTTGGCACCGAAGCTTCAAGCCTAATCTGGCCAACAAGTTAAGAAGCCTCACTGCCACCAAATTAAAAGTGTGTAAACTGCAAACTTGAATTACACAGTAACCCTAAATTGTACTCTGAATGATAAAAAGCTTTCTGTACACTTAATTTGAGCATTTCTATTAGGTTGGTGATTCAGGAACTATAATAACGTCATTGTGTGGCAGTGAGCTAACAGTAAAATGAAAATGTAAAATAAAAAAAAAACTTTTTTGTTTCCACACAAAGAGTGTGATCCTGCAGCGCAATCATATTGGAGGTTTACCTCAAAATCTTAATGTGGATTTGAATGAAGAAATACTTAATAAATACTTAGCATTAAGGTTGGAGCCTATGAAGCTTTAAAAAGTAGGTTGTAGACAATATTTGGCCTCAGGGGCGAATTGTGAATTGGCTGAACTGTTCCATTAATTCACAAAGGCATCACTTTTATGGAAAGTGAAGATATTTACATGTTGGACATTAGTAATGCAGCACACATTTCATTTAAAGCAGGTGGACTGGAAGGCAGAATCTTATCCAGGCATAACACTGAGGAATGTAACAATTGACAGCCTTACTGGCAATCCAACTGTGACTTTGCTGGTCCTTCTAGTCACTTTAACAGATTGTTAAATGCAGAAACTCTAAACTATGATAAATGATTTATGGTGCATTTTATATTCTGTACATGCTTTGCAGACGCTTACAGTAGGCAAATACAACCTCAGGCAAAGACCAACTGATGACTTTTCACAGTGACATTATTTATTTAACAAAAATGCCAAAGCCAAAAAACACATGGACAATACTAAGTACCATACTGATTCAAGAGCTTGTATATCCACCTTTATCAGCAATAACATAATCAATAATCGTTTCCTCTATGACTTTATTAGTCTCTCATAGTTATGGAGGAATATTGACCCATACAACATTGTTTCAGTTCATTGAGGTTCTTGGCAGAGGTGTCAAGTAACGAAGTACAAATACTTCGTTACCTTAGTTAAGTAGAAATTTTGGGTATCTATACTTTACTGGAGTAATTATTTTTCAGCCGACTTTTTACTTCTACTCCTTACATTTTCACACACATTCATCTGTACTTTCTACTCCTTACATTTTAAAAATAGCCTCGTTACTCCTATTTCATTTCAGCTTGTCATTCAAAAAACAAACAAACAAAAAAAAACATCCGGATAAATCGCGCCATCCGGATGGAGTGAATTTGATTGTGGTTGGATGATGTAGTGTTTGCATGTAGTTCTGTTCCAAGTTTTCTGTTCAGCATCCTGACTCTGACGTAAGCATGTAAGCACGTTGAGCGGGACGAGGTAACTAAGCATGTGTAATCTGTCACTGAGCATGCGCATGAGAGAACAAAACAAAACGCTAACAACTCCGTTTGTCTATGTGATCTCTATTTTCTTCTTTACCGAAGGACGTTACAGATGAGAAGTATAAACATAACATTCCGACACCCTATTGGTTGATACGTGATCCATCGCACCTGCACATGACGTTACGTCACACACTCCAGCAAGGACGTTTGAATAAATTAGCATTTTCGGTTGATAAGGTTGTGATAAGTAGACGAAGCTGTCCGTGATAGAGACTCAAGATTCGAGCGAAATGTCACAACCAAGCACCAGCAAGGAAGGTAACAGCACCAGGAAGGTAACAGGAATGATATATACTGTATACAGTATATATATATATATACATACACACACACACACATGCACAAGCCTGCCCTGGGTACACAAATTTTCTTGTATGTTGCCCTCACAGATTCCTGCAGCTAAGCTTGGATGTACATTTACATTCCAATAAAGGTTACTGATGACATGCCTCTGAAGTTAGATTTTTTGCACCATTAAAATACTTATAGGCAACTAGTTATCATATCTTCTTCTCCATAAAACATGTTAATGCTCAGTAGTACATATACATGGTTATTTAATGTATTTGCATTGTACTAAAATGCATTCTTTTTCAATTTCCATATACAGTATCCCAAATCACTATGGCCGTTAAAAAATACAACAAAAAAAACAACACATTATTCTTTTTATTTTTTATGAGGTGTTAGTGTACAGTAGTATATAGGCCCGTAGCACAGCCTAAGCTTTTATCCTTAATGCTTTTTTCCCCCTCACGTTACATTTACTTTTATACTTTAAGTAGTTTTGAAACCAGTACTTTAACACTTTTACTTGAGTAAAAAGCTTGAGTTGATACTTAAACTTCTAAAGAAGTCTTTTTAAACCCTAGTATCTATACTTCTACTCAAGTAATGAATGTGAATACTTTTGACACCACTGGTTCTTGGGCATTCGCATATGCACAGCTCTCTTAAGGTCGTGCCACAGCATTTCAATTGGGTTGAGGTCTGATTTTTTTACCCAAGCTTTATGTATATACAAAGAGTTAGCTAAAAGAATTTATACACACCTCAGGAAAATAAAAATACTATGATGTACTGTATATTATAACATACAGCAAAAAAAAAAATGAAGTATTAAAATACAAGTTTATACAAGTTTTTCTTCACATGGTACATCTGCACATGTCTTGTCCTGCTGAAATGGTTATTGAAACTGCTGGGCTTCCTGATACATATGACTTCAAAAAAGCTATGGTTTCAAAATACTTTGACTGCTTGAATTTCAGAACGTCTGGTTCGCACATGAACCCTGCAATGGTGTGACCAAATTTTGCCAGCACCCGGATAGTAGAAGTCCCAGCACCTGTTAAAGCCATCCAGCAGATGAGTATCAAAAAATAGAACATTTGCCTGTTTAAACAACATGGAAGTGACAGTAAGAAGAGAATTAATGATAACCAGCATCATTGTAATGTACTATGTTACTCATCTGAAGCTGAAGCTCAGAGTTTTATGGCACAGCAAACAGTAAAGTGCTGGAAGACCAATAGAAGCAAATCACTCACAATCAGGTTCTTTAACAGGACATGACATGGATTCTAGGAAAGAGCTTCAGAGTCTCTTCCAGTCCCAGGAACAGATATCTGTTAACAACAAAAGAAAAATGAAGAGTATCACAATTGTAAGTATTGAGATGTTTAGCAAAACATCAATGTTAAACCTCGCTCCAAAAGAAACAGGATGTCACATCAGAACACCACTGAACTGAAATCTGTCTCTTATTGAAAGATAGTTATGAAAAATGTGTGCAGTATATTTGTTCCTTTTCTGAAGAATTCATGTTTTTGCTGGAGCTCTATAATGAGGAGACAGTAAATGAACCGTGGTGCTGGAGATCTGCTTGAGGCTGAAACATCATCCATTAACACCTAAGTACTGTACTACAGTACATGGAGTGGTTGGGACTCAGGTCTTCAGTACTTCAGCCTGTGTGACCCTTAAGTCACATGACTTAATCATCTCCTAGCAACTAGTCTGCACAGTATAGAGAGGAGATGATTAGTACCTAATATTAAACTGCCTTTTAATGTGGTCTGTAATTTGGTTCTTCTGTATTAATAAACTGGCTGACGAAAAAAAAAAAAAAAAAGAAAAGAAAAAGTCACACACTAAGATTTCATTTAATCACTTTTAGCTTTAACACAATGTGGTGGCCAGTTAATGTGTGAAAATTGTTCCAGGAGCGCTCTTTCACAGTTTGAATCCAGGAATATGCCTGTGCCATCTGAGAAGAAATACTCCATTGATGTGATACCCTGGTCAGTCAGTACTTTCAGATTGTCAGCCAATGTTTTTATTGCCACATACTGTAAGGTTGCACAGGCTAGACCAGACCAAAAGAAGCAACCCAGATCATAACAATAACACTCCCTCCAGATGCTTGTACACTGGACACTATGTACCGTTATGATGGGTATATCACCTCCCTTCTTACCCTGATGCTCCCATCACTCTGGAATAAGGTCCCTCTTAACTCATCATGCCACGTATCCTTTTTTCCCTTGCTCCAAAGTCCAATCTTTATGCTCCTATGGAGCCTTTTTCTAATTAGTCTCCCTAACAAGTGGTTATCTTATGGCAACACAGTTGTTTAGTCCCAATCATGTGAATCCTCATCACGTTGTGCATGTACTGTATATGGAAATGCTGTTAAAACAATTTTACTATTAAACATAGATATGGTTTTTACCATGCAGCTTTATTAAGTGTTCAGGTGATCTCCATTCATCAGTTTTTATGTGTTCGATGTTTCTTAACCCAGTTCCAATAATTTCAAATTTCCTTAGTTGTTCTCTTTGATGGATACATCACAATAATTTAACCCTTCTGAAATGGCAATTGGCAAAATCCACTAACCTGGTTAATGGATGGTTGTTAGTACACAAAGTTTTTTGTTCTTTTTTAAGATGTTCTAAATTGTTGTATGGGTTACACCCAATGCTTGTGTAATAGTTCTGATCATTTGTCCTTTTTTTCAGTCTCTCAGACTTGCTTTTCTTTCCCAGAGATAGCTCTGAGGTCTTTATGGTGGTTTATTCTTTTTTTAACAACAGTCTGCACAGGCAAAACCCAGAGCTCAAAGTAAGAATTGTTTCAGTAACTTATCTGGCACGGCACACCACCGGACAGACCAGCAGGGCAACAACAATTTGATAAACATGGGTTAAGAAGTTTATTAAAAAAAGTCAAAATCTATTTTTTGTTATAAATTAAATACTCATCTTTACAAAGGGTACCAATACTTCTGGAGCTCACTGAATATGAAAGCATTATAATATTGCCACCTTGAGAGTCCCAATGTGGTCCAACTATGGACCTGTGCAGCTCCCACATGCTGGACATCAGGACCTTCTCCACTAAGAGAAGGAGATCCACTGACCAGAGCGTGTGTCTGACTTGGTTGTGTAATCTGTAGTGATGAGTTTATGTGGTAGTTTATACATATAGTTTATAATATATACTGTAAATACCCTAGTGCTAGTACACTAGTTTTTTTCTTCTTCTTCTCCTTTACTGGAAAACTATTGCATAATTATAACCGCAGGATTTCAGCACACATACCAGCCCACCCATCATACAAGAGGACCATAATTTCAGCTTGGAGCACAAAGCATCATTATACAGTATACAGAGGATGAACATTATATACTTGTGATTATATCAGAGAAACTCTTACAAAGGCAAGAATGTATTCACATTATTTCACCAGAAGAAATTCACCAGCAGCTGAAATTATATGTAAACCTTTCCTTTTGTCACTGGTTTGCCTTTTCACAGATGATACATTCAACATGCACAATTTTTCTGAGCATCCGTAAAAGATGCAAGCTTGTTTGATAATTCTTGCGAATTTAATCACTCAATTGATGATTAATCAATCATCAATTGAGGACAGAAGCATTAGACGCATTATATTCAGTCTAATATTTGTTTTCTGATGTTAAATTGCTGGAGACATTTTTATATGTTTACCTTATCAAAGTCGACCAAATCCTTACACTTGACAATTTTTTCCCCTGCACATCAACTTCAGGAACTTACTGCCTAAGACATCCCACATACTCCCAGGTACCATTGTAATGAGATATTGTAACCGTTGCTACTGTACTATGACAAGAGACAAATTAGGTCAGAGCAACTCCAAAACTGCAGCTCTGATGGGTGGTCATAATGTTCTCCTCCATGTACAGTACCCTGGGTTCCTCCTCCAGTCCAAAGACATGGAGGTGGGGCTAATTGGCATTCCCAAATTACCTGGCATGTTTGAATGTTGACTGGAGTGCCTAACACGGTCGTAAAAATGGGAATAAATACAATGGTCACCACTGGTCTCTCTGGTCCCTAGTTGTCCCTGTCAACATTACGACCATCCATCCATCCTTCTAGGAACCTCTGTATCCTAGATGGATGGATGGATGGTCATAATGTTTTTTTTTTTTTTTTGTCAAATATCTTTATTGAACATTTTCCAACTTTAACAAAACATAAAACAAAAGTACATCTACCAGGCCACAAAAAAAAGGGGGACAAGTTTTAAGATATTCAGAATACATAAATTAATAAAAAGAATAATTAATTAGATAAACAAAAATTTCATAATTAAAATAAAATAGGTAAAGCATAATGGTAGCACAATACCAATTCAAAATCCTATGCACTCACTTGAGGTACTTGGGGAGGAAAACCTTTCCACAGAATAGTTGACAAATCAGTCTCTAGATTGCTAATATAAGGCTTCCAAACATTATAGAACTGATCTGGTCGGTCATTAACTAAACATGTTAAATATTCCAGCGGTATTAGTTCTATTAAAATCTTGTGCCATCCCGAAATAGTCGGGGTCTTATCACTTATCCATCTCAATAATATATACTTCCTGGCTGCAAACGTAAGAAGATTGTAAAGTCTCTTTTCATTGGATGAAATCAAAGATTGATCCGGTAGACCCAGGATCAAAAATACAGGATCCATAGCCAACTCCGTGTCAAAAAGAATACACATTTCAGATACAATCTTGGCCCAGTATATTTGTAACTGATTACATGACAAGAGACAATGAGTGAGAGTGCCAGTTTGTGTTTTGCATTTAAGGCATAGAGGTGAAAGGGCATTGTTAAATGTATGTCTACGGTTTGGTGAGATATGCAACCTGTGCACAATTTTGAATTGTATTGCTTTGCCACGGTTACATACTGAGATAGATTTGGCATATTTCCAAATATCATCCCATTCTTCCTCACTTATAGTGACTGAAAGTTCCCTTTCACAAGCAGATCTAGTATTCAAAACCACCTGTTTCTCAAATGTACCACTACAGTAAGTACCTTATATAACAAACTCACAGACGTCTTTCCAGGTGTTTGAAAAATAAACTTTTCTGTAGGAGACAGGCTTCTATTAATACATAACAAGGTATCCTTCAAAATATAGCTCCTAACTTGTAAAAAACGAAAGAAGTCCTGTTGTGATAGTTGATATTTTTGTCTCAAATTCTCAAAAGACATTAGGCCTTCTTCATCAAACACATCCTGAAGCCGAGAAAGACCTTGGTTTTCCCAAAATCTAAACCTCCCATCACATCTGCCTGGAAGGAAGTTCGGATTATTCACAATTGAGGGCAGAAGTCATTTTCTTTCTTCCCTCAAAATGATTAATAACCCTCTACGCCTTAAGTGCATTCACAGTTACAGGGTTTTCACAGTTCTCCAACAAAAACTTAGTTTTTTAAAAAAAACAGTAGATCTTTTGGAGGGATTTTTGACAGCGATTGTTCAAGGTCCAACCAGGTAGAAGAACCATCGAGATCAACCCAGTCAGAAATATATCTTAAATGTGCAGACCATTGATATAGCTTAATATTGGGTAAATCCAGTCCTCCGATTGAACCTGGTAATTGCAGTGCAGAAAACTTTAATCTTGGTCTTCGCTTGCTCCAAATAAAAGAGGAAAGCCAGCCATTTACATCTTTTAAAACTTTTTTAGAAAACAGAATAGGTATCATTTGAATTGAATAAGCACTGTCGCCTTGCACCTCCAGGGTCTGGGTTCGATTCCCCGGCCAGGCTCGATTCCCGTCTCTGTGTGCATGGAGTTTGCATGTTCTCCCCGTGCTTGGTGGGTTTCCTCCGGGTACTCCGGTTTCCTCCCACAGTCTAAAGACATGCAGGTTAGGCTAATTGGCGTTCCTAAATTGCCCGTAGTGTGTGAGTGTGTGTGGGCCCTGTGATGGATTGGCACCCTGTCCAGGGTGTACCCCGCCTAGTGCCCGAAGTCTCCTGGGATAGGCTCCAGGTCCCCTGCGACCCTGAACACAGGATTAAGCGGTATAGAAAATGAATGAATTAATGAATTAATGAATTGGATACAAAAGCTTGGGAAGGACAGTCATTTTTATTAGAGCCACTCTACCCAACCACGAAATAGGTACTGTAGTGTGTGCCATCGATTTAAATCCTCTCTAATTTTACTAAACAATGGGGAGAAGTTATCTTTGAATAAATTTTTACACATAGGGCTAACAAAAATACCCAAATATATAAATCCTCCTGGAGACCATCTAAATGGAAATGAGGGGTCAATATTTGGCATTTCCTTCATGGAACCAACAGGCAT
Source organism: Channallabes apus (assembly GCA_030522415.1). Taxonomy (NCBI): domain Eukaryota; kingdom Metazoa; phylum Chordata; class Actinopteri; order Siluriformes; family Clariidae; genus Channallabes; species Channallabes apus. Next base: position 13,253,644 of record CM060118.1, on the reverse strand, counting down.
AGCCTCTGACTTACTAAGATTAATTTTGTATCCTGAGAATGTGCTGAAGGTATTAATGATATTGAGAAGAGATGGTACTGAAGAGTCAGGTTTTGAAAGGAAAATGACCACATCATCTGCATAAAGTGCCAACTTATGGTGCCTTTCTTTAGTCTGCAAGCCTTCAATTAAGAGCTCAGTTCTGATTGCTTCAGCTAGTGGCTCAATAGCCAGCACAAAAAGCAGGGGGATGGTCGTAATGTTGACAGGCTGTAAAGTGCCTACATATGGAATAAATAAATTGGTTGTTTATGTAATAATGCCGGCAGAATTTTCCCTCTCCTCTGTAAACAAGGAATACCTGATTAGAATCATGAAAATCTAATTTAAATGTATCCATTCTTAAATGAATCAGCCACTGGCCTGTATATATTTTCTTTCAGAAAGGGATAATTAAGGGTTGTATTGTTAGTTTTAATGTTAGGGATGTACTGTACTGTACATCTTGCTAAGCATTGGTGATTAGAAAGTTCTTCCCTGATTATGTACAATTATACAGTATCTTATTCAAGGCCAAGCCATATTCAAGCAACAATATTCATAGCAACTTCAATATTGTGGCATCACATAGACCAATTAATAGAACATATTCCCATTATAGCATTTATAAGTCATACCATATGTTTATCCCCTGCATAGGTTTTGTGCAATATGTTTGAAATCAGGACTTTATGCTCACCTTGTACGTAATTCATTATACAGAATGACACGGACACGGTGTCATTAAAAAGTCCGTCCAAACGAAGGGCAATATATTCTAAAAGTGGGTGATAAACATGAAGCTGTTGCATAGAATTCATTTTTTAAATGTTGGATTCACTATGACATTCTTTCACAGAAGATATTCTGTGTTGTATAATCATCAGCGGAAGCAATGAGTCATGGGTAATTCAGCACACAGTTCCTCACACAAGAGCACGACAGGCTTCTGGACCGTGTGTGCGATAGAGGTGCTGTAGAGCGAGCTACCCAGAGAACAGATTGGTTACCACAGTGATGAAAATGTCATTAGTATACTGTAGTTCTGGCCAACAGATCCTTCAGACCTTTTATTCCTCCACAGGGGCTGCAAGAAAATAACGTAGGCAGACTTTGGTTAACCTTTTCCCTACATTACCAGTGATGTTAGACATTCTGCTGAAAATGTTGCCCATTATTCCTTATCATTATCATTTTTTTTTCTTTCTCTCCAGTCGCCACATCAGACAAATACTAACTTCTCAACAAAGCACCAAACCTAAATAAATCCTAATTCAATTCGTCAGGGCTTCTAATGAGTTTCATAATCCTATCAAGGTGTTTCAGAGAATAAATGTGACACTTGACATAGCGTGAAGCTTTTGCATATGTACTTTACTGTGAATTTTACACTCACCGACTACTATATCATAAGACGGGTGGCTTTGGGTTAGTACTGCTGCCTTGCACCTCCAGGGTACGGGTTTGATCCCAGCCTCAGGTCTGTGCGTGTGGAGTTTGCATGTTCTCACTTTTGTAAGTCGCTCTGGATAAGAGCGTCTGCCAAATGCCTAATGTAAATGTAAATATATTAGGAAAACCTGCTCATCCAGGTAATTTTCCAAATAGCCAAACGTGTGATAACAGTGCAGTGCATAAAATTATTGTCTCCGAATTTCGGAAAAGGCTGATGTCCTTGGATTTTTACAGGGAACAGACTATATAGTTATACTGTATATACAGGATGCAAATTTGAATTAAGAGTGCAACAGCAGCACGAGGCCACATCAAGTTCTACTCCTGTTAGCCAAAGACAGGAAGCTGCGGATGGTAGAGTGCAGAATAATGCATCACCAAGATGAACCTGTGTCAGCAGTTCAGGCTGAGGGGGTGGTGTTAACGTTGTGGTCATTGTCATCCTCCGCACAGTAATTAGATTAAAATAAAACGTGGGAGTGTTTGAGAGGTGGGAGATTTAAAAAAAAAATCATAACATGGATGTGCAGCTGAGAATCTCCAGCAGTCTTGCGATAATCAAATTAATAGGACCAGAATCTCCAACAGTTGTTAAAAGCACATTGTGAAATCCATGCCACATAGGAAATAAAACAAACAACTACACCTTGGAAATTGTTTTTCCACGTTCTAGGAATATATGAGGGCAGTACTGGAAGTAATGCAAAATCAGCACTTTTTTTTTTTTTTTAAAGAAACTGATAGAGGCCATTCAAATTGCACATGGTGGTAAGTTACTGCTCGAGATGCGGACAGGTAACCGTGAGTAGTCTCCCACTACATGGTTTGTCTTCAATGGTGGTTTCCTCTCATCACCATAAACATTCTGTAGCACAGTGGGACCATAAACTGCGACAAAGGGGATTCGAGAGATGGGTTTAACGATGGTACAAATGTTGAATGGTACTTGAAGAGTTACTTTACCAACATGTGCCACTTGAATTACTTCATTTCTATTCATTTTCTATACCGCTTAATCCTGTGTTCAGGGTCGCGGGGACCTGGAGCCTATCCCAGGAGACTTCGGGCACTAGGCGGGGTACACCCTGGACAGGGTGCTAATCCATCGCAGGGCACACACACATACACACACATACACACACCCAATCACACACCCAATCACACACTACGGGCAATTTAGGAACACCAATTAGCCTAACCGGCATATCTTTGGACTGTGGGAGGAAACCGGAGTACCCGGAGGAAACCCACCAAGCACGGGGAGAACATGCAAACTCCATGCACACAGAGACGGGAATCGAGCCTGGCCGGAGAATCGACCCCAGACCCTGGAGGTGCAAGGCGACAGTGCTAACCACTACACCACCGCGCCGCCGCCATTTGAATTACTTGTCAGTTGAAAAAATAACATATGCCCAATTTTGCATTACTTACAGCCCTTATAGTAATAATTAAAAAAAATAATAATTTATGCACATAGCTTAAAGTGCCTTAAAAACAACTGATAGATGCTGTAAGTTGCACAAGGATAATATAGCATAACAAACCTAAATGTACATGGTCACATACAGTGGTGTGAAAAACTATTTGCCCCCCTCCTGATTTCTTATTCTTTTGCATGTTTGTCACACAAAATGTTTCTGATCATCAAACACATTTAACTATTAGTCAAAGATAACACAAGTAAACACAAAATGCAGTTTTTAAAGGAGGGGTTTTATTATTTAGGGAGAAAAAAAATCCAAACCTACATGGCCCTGTGTGAAAAAGTAATTGCCCCCTGAACCTAATAACTGGTTGGGCCACCCTTAGCAGCAATAACTGCAATCAAGCGTTTGCGATAACTTGCAACAAGTCTTTTACAGCGCTCTGGAGCAATTTTGGCCCACTCATCTTTGCAGAATTGTTGCAATTCAGCTTTATTTGAGGGTTTTCTAGCATGAACCGCCTTTTTAACGTCATGCCACAACATCTCAATAGGATTCAGGTCTGGACTTTGACTAGGCCACTCCAAAGTCTTCATTTTGTTTTTCTTCAGCCATTCAGAGGTGGATTTGCTGGTGTGTTTTGGGTCATTGTCCTGCTGCAGCACCCAAGATCGCTTCAGCTTGAGTTGACGAACAGATGGCCGGACATTCTCCTTCAGGATTTTTTGGTAGACAGTAGAAGTCATGGTTCCATCTATCACAGCAAGCCTTCCAGGTCCTGAAGCAGCAAAACAACCCCAGACCATCACACTACCACCACCATATTTTACTGTTGGTATGATGTTCTTTTTCTGAAATGCTGTGTTACTTTTACGCCAGATGTAATGGGACACACACCTTCCAAAAAGTTAAACTTTTGTCTCGTCGGTCCACAAGGTATTTTCCCAAAAGTCTTGGCAATCATTGAGATGTTTCTTAGCAAAATTGAGACGAGCCTTAATGTTCTTTTTGCTCAAAAGTGGTTTGCGCCTTGGAAATCTGCCATGCAGGCTGTTTTTGCCCAGTCTCTTTCTTATGGTGGAGTGGTGAACACTGACCTTAATTGAGGCAAGTGAGGCCTGCAGTTCTTTAGATGTTGTCCTGGGGTTTTTTGTGGCCTCTCGGATGAGTTGTCTCTGCGCTCTTGGGGTAATTTTGGTCGGCCGGCCACTCCTGGGAAGGTTCGCCACTGTTCCATGTTTTTGCCATTTGTGGATAATGGCTCTCACTGTGGTTCGCTGGAGTCCCAAAGCTTTAGAAATGGCTTTATAACCTTTACCAGACTGATAGATCTCAATTACTTTTGTTCTCATTTGTTCCTGAATTTCTTTGGATCTTGGCATGATGTCTAGCTTTTGAGGTGCTTTTGGTCTACTTCTCTGTGTCAGGTAGCTCCTATTTAAGTGATTTCTTGATTGAAACAGGTGTGGCAGTAATCAGGCCTGGGGGTGACTACAGAAATTGAACTCAGGTGTGATAAACCACAGTTAAGTTATTTTTTAACAAGGGGGGCAATCACTTTTTCACACAGGGCCATGTAGATTTGGATTTTTTTTTCTCCCTTAATAACGTAAACCTTCATTTAAAAACTGCATTTTGTGTTCAATTATGTTATCTTTGACTTATAGTTAATGGTTTTTGATGAGCAGAAACATTTAAGTGTGACAAACATGCAAAAGAATAAGAAATCAGGAAGGGGGCAAATAGTTTTTCACACCACTGTAAATACCAAAGTAAAAGCTTTTAAAGTGTAAATCACAATCAAGCCAGACTGATTTTACTGTCAGTCCAATTTTTCTGCTTTGCTGGACCAGCTTTCTCTGTATCCCCACAACAGCCCATGTGAGCGAATTTCCAAAATCAATAATGTTACAGTACATACATCATTCATGTGTAATGTAGAACAAAATGCCACTCTCTCTTTTTATTTTAGCAAGTGCTGAAATAAATGAACTGGCATCACCACGTGCCTTCATGACAAAGATGTTTTGTGATGAAGGTTGTCTGACAGATCGTCAGCTGTTCAAGATTACGGCTAGAAGGTAAAATAAAAAAGGGGTTGGCAGACGCAGAGTGTTTGCTCACTTTGCATCTATTACTGGTGCTTGTGTACTGAAGGATGTGTGGGTGTGAGAGGGAAGGCGGTGGCGATATGCATTTGCAATGAAGTGTGAAGTTGTCGGACTGCTTTTGCTTTGATGATCACGTGCGCATGTATCAGCTATTTAACTATTGTAGGAGAACATAGGTACTGTAATACCAGAGTTGGGTGTAACGCATTACAAAGTAACTTAGATGCATTAGAGTACTTGGATTATTTTTTTTAAAGTAACGAGTAATCTAATGCTTTAGGTCCGCCATTTGAGTACTCAGTTATTTAGTTATTTTTTTAAATACATGTATGTAATCCGTTATTCAGACAATTAATTTAATCTGTGAGCCAGACAGCAGTCATTCCGTTAGTGTGTGTGTGTGTGTGTGTGTGTGTGTGTGTGTGTGTGTGTGTGAAAGTCATCCTACAAGCCACGCCTCGATAACCTGCCCCCCTCTGTTATTCCTGCTGCTATACCCCTATCTCACCTATGCGGTTTGACTCGCGGTGAGAAGCCGTGTTAGGCACCGTGAGCTGCCGTGAGTGATCGCTCAACGTTCCAGGAAGTTCTGCAAGGTCCGCGAGCTTCCGTGAGTACGGACGGCGCCAAAACTCTCTGTGAATCATGATGAACTGTACTTACCGCATAGGTGAGATAGGGGTATTAGTAGTATGGGCCAAACTTCGCTGAGTGATGATGGTAGAATAATTATAAAGGTCTTGACTAAAACAACATGCATGAGTTTTCATTTTCTACAATGAAAAAGTTCCAGTTACTTTTATCAGGAAGTAATGCTGTAATGTAACTGATTACTTTTTAATGACAGTAATTTTGTAATGTAATTAGTTACTTTAAAAAGAAAAAACTGTGTACAACTGACCCAACTAATCTGTGAATTTGGAAATATTTGCATGGAAGACCGATTTTGGCGATTATATTGGCTATATTTGTCAAATATTACCTGCTTACTTTAGCTATGGATATGGAATACTTTCCATGACATAATTTATAGTGATTCAAGCACTGCATGGTCAGAAGTACTGCAGAAGCATGCACACTCTTACACACTACGGCCGATCTGCAAATGCCAATTAGCCTACATGTCTTCGTACTGTGGGAGAAAACAGGAGTACATGGAGAAACCCACCAAGCACAGGGAGCACTCCATGCATCTTCAACTCTGGATGTGCGACGCTACACCACCATGCAGCCCTGATTTAAAACACCCAGTTTAATTCCACTAAATATTAAAAATTCTACCTTGGACAGTTTGAAGTGTTTATTCCTAATGATCCATCATGCTGATACTTGAAATGGCAAAATTTCATGACCATAAGATTAAAATGACTCATTCATGAGACAGAAATCCCCCCCACCCCACCCACATTACACCATGATACGACAAACAACTGGATATAGTCAGTTCCCTCAACACCATGGATTATCAATGCACAAATTGTAAAAACTATACCCAAAGGGTTAAAAAAAAATGCCATGTATAAATGAAGGTTTTCAATCAATAATGATGTAACCTCAGATTATGGTGACTTTTTAACTGAATGATGCTTCCCATACCCAGAGAACTGCGTTTCTGAGGTGTATTCTTATTTTTATTAAACAGGCTCTGTTTTTTTTTCTCTTTTTTATAGATAACCAAGCTACTGTATCTATGCAGCAATGGTCAGTTCTACATGTTGCTCTTGTTTGTATAGTATACTGTAGGTATGGTTCCACAAAGTACAGACAATTGTACTTAAGACAACCGGTGATATTTGAAGTAGCAAATTACAAACCATCAAACACTCCCTACAGGTGATACATTGGTTAGTATAGTGGTGTTGAACCTCCAGTGTTGAAGTTTTAAGCCCCACCTCGGTCTGCATACATGGAGTTTGTATCTTCTCCTTGTGCTTGGTGGGTTTTCTCTGGGTAAGTGGTGTTCCCAAGGTGTGTGTCTGTGTGTGTACAGGATAAATAGTATGGAAGAAACACTGTTTCCCACAGTGACTTTTCCTTATAGTCTTTTGCAGTGACATACCTTCTAGTTTGGAATCATTCCTCAACAATTCTCCAGCAAATATCACATGGGGTAGGGAACCAATTCAATTAAGCACAGAAATAAAAACAAAGATGGCTAAAATTTTGCTAGTGAAGTGTAATTTCCATGCACACATTCAATGTCGATCTTTGTCAGATACATTAATGAATTAAGTGTAAGCCTAATGAGTACAGTTTAATCTGACACCTGTAATAAATATATAAACATTTGCACCTTTTCCATGGTATAAAGGAATCATGAAGAAAATGACAGTAACCCAAGCTCAGGATCTGAGTACTGGAACTGTGAGAGATGCAACTCATGTCTTTGGAATATTTTCAATATAAATAAAAAGCAATAAAGCCGTATGCAACAGAAAATATGTTGTACAGCTACAGTACACATATTTTTTTATTTATTTAAAAATATGTTTGGTACCAAAGTGCATTTGCAACATCACAGGGTAACAGCCTACATTCAACATTCGAGGTAATCTGGCTATCAGTGGCATAGAGTCGCAGGTGTTGATGAAAATCACACCATATATTTCTATTCAAGTAGAAAGAATATAAAAAAAAAACCTGTTCTCGGTGCAAAAAACAAACAAACATACAAACAAAAAAAAAACAAGGAAATGAAAAACTTCACATAGAAGGAACTTGAAGGAAAGAAGCAAGTCTCACGGGATAGCACTACTTGCTCACTTTGTGCCTCATTGTCCAGCTATTATATTACTTAACACAATGTCCATTACTCCAATTCTTTTTTTTTTTTTTTTATTTAAAACAGGAATCAGGAGTTTGAATTATCCAGCTTGCACTGCAATGGTCGGCATTCCCATCATTAAGTAACCACTGACAGCATAGGCAGCATTCAGCTGCCATCACCTGTTAAAGCACGGGGCTGTGCACGTGTAAACAGAGTTCATGTGGTAGGACATGCTCTGCATCTTCATTGTAGTATCCACTGGTACAGAGATAGTCTGTGGCTGTGCTTGTCCATGTGATGGGCCACTAGACGTCTGCAGTGAACCATTGTGGCACAGGTACGTGTTTGAGGTGTGGCCTGAGACCAGCAGAGGTTGGCAGCTCTGCTGGGCGTATTGCAAGGCTGGCCTTTGGACGTACTGGGCTACTGTGGTACTCTGGCTTTGCGCTGGATACGTGGCCTGTCCTGGCTGTGGACCAGGCAGCTGTAGCTGACCGTTTTGCTTGTTGGCTTCCTGCACATCACTATCATGGGCACTATGAACAAAATAAGGCAGAAGCATTGAGTGAAATATGATATTGTAATGGCACCAGCTGGGATATTGTTGAATATAATTTGACTTTTACAATTATATTTTGTATAAAAAAGAAAATACAACAAACTAAAAAGTGCATAGATAAAGCAGTCACTCACAGAAGAAGTCTCTCCACACAGGGCAGTAGCTGCTCCCAGGCGTAGGCGGACAGGAGTTGCAGACGAGTCGGCCAGTTCGGAGCCAAACGCAGGATTACCCGAGATGAAGCCACGCAGGCAGCAGCTACCAGCGATGGTGCAAATCGCAGAAATGTATGGTCTAGGAATAGAAAAGCATTTTTTTCCAAAAATATTTTTATTCATAACATTTTTATTTGTTTTCAGTAAACAAAGATGTTTCCTTTCGAAACCAGCTATGAAAGGAATGTCAAATTAAGTGAATCAATTTTACCTTGCAAAGAGACTTCCAGAAAGTAATCTGCATATTTGTTCATATATAACGTTGTCTTCTCTAAGCATGCCATTGGCCAGCCATCATGTTGATCTGTTTCACTGACAGAAACCGACAGGTAATACTCGATGAAGTGGGCAGCGGTGGGTAAATAAAGGTTCCAGTGGAAGTTCTCTAGGAGCAGCAACTCCATGTGCAACAGGCCTTGTTTGGTCAACACCAGGTTCATGGAGCTCATACAAGCAAGGCTATTGAGAGTTTCTAGCTTTGGCACTCTGTCCTCTCTCTCTTCAAATTTACCTGGGGGAAAAATGGTTTCAAAGTTCAACTTGCATACATGCATTTGCCATTTTATCAGGTGTACCCATCAAATGGTAATTTATATTTTGGACTTGATGACTGAACATCTGTAGACTAGATGTTGCTATGAACAGTTTTTCAGCCACCCTCTATACAGTATATGCACGTCAAAATACTCATCGTCTATACCGCTTTATCCTTTATTCAGGGTTGGGAGGTGCCTGGAGCCTATCCCAAGAGACTTGGGGCTCAAGGCATCTATTGCAGGGCACACCATACACAGAAATCACACAAATTCACACACTATGGGCAATCTGGGAACGCCAATTAGCATAATATGCATGTCTCTGGACTGTGAGAGTAAACCGGAGTACCTGGAGGCAACCCACCAAGCACGGGGTGAACATGCAAACTCAATGCACGCAGACCCAGGCCAGGAATTAAACCTTGAACCTGGAGGTGCTAGGTGACAACGCTAACCACCAGTTCACCATGCCGCCCACCCATGAAAAAAAACTAAGCAAGCGACTTACTGGCCAAAAGTAGGCAGGAAAGAGCCACCATGTGGAGCTGTTGCACAGAGATGTCATATCGGTCCATGAAGTGGTCCAGCAGGTACACGGCCAGGTGTCTAGCCGCTGGACACAGCCTGAACCGGTTGCTCACTATGGCGATGAGGTCTGCAAAGTAGCGCCTAAGGTTCAGTTGCGGGGACTGACCTTTGTACACAGGCAACCTCAGCTCCTTCAAACACAGACAGGAACATTCATGGTTCATGTCAACAACAGTAGTGTTGTAAAGGGAAAAAAAGTTGGAATAAATGAGGACCTTGTAGCGTAGAGCATGGTAAATATCTCCAGCAATTTGGCCTTTCCACCACTGGCCCTCCAGCTCCATTGGGTGAAACGTGTCAGGATGCTTTGGGAGAGAAGAGATCGGAGTTAACGATGCAGTCTATGCAGGATGAAATCGCAAGAAAAAGGAGCTGGTGATCAAACACTCCAATCCACTTCAGTGCAAACTACTGCAAACGTGCAGCTACCAGCTCCTCTAATTGCAAAGGTCACTCCCATCTCAACATCCACTCTGGAGTAATGACAAAAAGATCTTGTGTGTGTGTGTGTGTGTGAGAGAGAGACATGCTGATTATCAGCCATTGGTTCAGTCTGTGGCCAATAGTTCTCTCAATCAAGAGCTGCTAATTTAGAATCATTCAACAAGTGATACTATTCAACTCAACTCAACTCTAGAGTGGAAAGTTCTGGAAGTGTCTGGTCGGTTCTAAAAATAACCAATTAACATGTTAACAGGAAACAAAAGCACAGAGTATTTTGACATTGAAAAAGTGTCAAATTTTATTTTTATTATTATTTTTATTATTATTATCCATTCAAAATTGGCATGGTTTTAACAAAGCATTTCCAACCGTGTTTAAATCATTTCTCCAAGTGTGAGCCCTGTGTAGTACATAAATACTTACCCCCTTAGACAATGAAACCTACATAAATGTTACAAAATATCTAATCACCCCGCACAGACTTTATCAGGTTAAAGACCACCGATGGCGGTGTTTATGTTTACGATGTGAGTTGCGAGCAACACACGGCACAGTATCGTCTACCATCTTCAGCCAATTGGATTCCTCCTTACAGCTCCCCAACTTCAGGGAGCAGCCAATCAGGGGCGGGCTTACACTGACGTCACGGCGTCAACCTTGCAATCTAGGTCTTTCTGCATCAATTTATAGAAGGTTAAACAAGTATGTTTTAAAGTGTTACCTTGTCAAAGAAAGAAAGAAGTATTGTAGAGATATATACTTTAAAACATACATTACTTTTATGATTTTTGTAAATGACATGAGTTATAATTCTCACCTGTTTTCCCTCTGTGTATTGTAATGTATTCTGGACAGATATACACCACCGCTCAATAGTTTGGGGTCACTTTTAAATTTCTTTGTTTTTGTTTAGTGATTTATTTTCTACATTCTACAACAATACTGGGGATTTCAAAACTATAAAATAACACATATGGAATTAGGTAATTACGTAACAACAAGAAAAACAACAGTTAGTTGTTATTTTAAGACACAGAGGTCGGCCTTTCTGTAATAGTTCTTGCAAGAACAGTATTGTCAAGTGCATTTGCAAAATCCGTCAAGCACCATAATGAAACTGGCTCTCATGAAGGCCGTCCCAGGAGGACGAGACCAAAACCTACCTCTGCTGCAGACGAGAAGTTCAGCCTGAAAAATGACCAATTAACATCACCTCAGATTAAAGGCGTTATGAAGTCTTTACAGAGCAGAAGTAGCAGAAACATCTCAATATCAACTGTTCAAAGGAGATTAATGCACTTTTTGTACACCTTCAGTATTCCTTTACAATGTAGAAAGAAATAAAAATCTGGAACGATCATGTAGTTAGAAAGTGACCGACTTTTGAACAGTAGTGTACAGACGTTTATTAGAAGGAAATTGAAAGACATATTTGATGTAATGTTGTATGGTGGACAATAGAACTGAAAGATAAAGAATATTTCCTATTTAATTCAATTGCTGATTATTTTAGGCAAATTTCACACCCCCGACCGAGATAGATCCCTGCTTTCATTATTTAAAAGGTTGAGCTCGAACAGTATGGCACTTTGATCAAAGATGTCTTCTTCTTTGTCTTTCGGCTGTTCCCTTTCAGGAGTCGCCACAGCGAATCATCTGCCTCCATCTAACCCTATCCTCTGCATCCTCTTCTCTCTCATCAACTAACTTCATGTCCTCTCTCATTACAGCCATACATCTCGTCTTTGGTCTTTCTCTAGACCTCCTTCCTGGCAGTTCCAACCTCAGCATCCTTCTACCGATATATTCACAATCTCTCCTCTGAACATGTCCAAACCACCTCAATCTGGCCTCTCTGACTTGATCTCCAAAACATCTAACATGGTGAAGAAAAACACCAAAAAAAAAAAAAAAAACTAAGAACACCTTAATTATTTTGAATGAACTTAATTTATTTTGAAGTAAAAAAAAATAAATGACTTTAACCTCCCCTGGCTTGTACAAAGTATAATACTATGTTCTGTGTTTGTATGAGGGGTATCAAAAAGTTTTGGGATTCACATGCCAAAGATCCAGTAGCTTTCACCCTACGTCCTCCCTCAGACGCCTTAAACCTGGCAGTAGAATTCACTTTTGACGGTCTGGAGATGAATTTTAGATGCACAATGCCATGAATGTCGTAAAAGCTTGCACTTTGTCGAGCTGCGGACCTATCTCGTCTTTTTCGGTTGTTGACATAATGGGCTCTTACACTGTGAAGACTGTCACTTCGTCTCCAATAATGATCCTGGACATGTACGACGGGTCATCAACAGCATGCTGACGGAGTTCTTGGCAGACTTTGAAACAATGTTCCTTGTGCTCCTGGGTCAGCAACCTGGGGACAAACTTTGCTTCAACATGGAGCATGTTCAACTCACAAGTGTGGATTGCCTGGACTGTACCGTATGACACACTGACAATGGCAGCTATGTTGTGAATGGTTCTCTAGCGTTTATCATGCAAGTTCCTGAAGGGTTCTGACATTTTCAGGAGTTGAGTTATTTGAAGGTCTTCCTGATCTCTTGTCATCCTCCAGTGAAGTTCTTACGCTTTTGAATAGCATGTGCCAAAACACCTCAAACGACTCATTGCCTCATGACCATAAACTTGCCGAATCATTTCAAATGTCTCTATGGCAAAATATATGGCACAGCTCCCGATGTACAAAGGACGATGTCTTTTGGCGAACTCTAAAAGCTGTAGACCTGAAACTTGAGTGTGGTAGAAGGAGTAAGGTAGAAACACAACTCAACACAATACATTTAAATCAGTGGTTATTTTCTAGCTTCCTTTGACGTCAGTTGCTATATTCAGTGAGTCATACTGTATAAATTTGTAAAAGTATAGGCTACTGAATTTTAACTGCTAAATAGACTTCAGTAGCACACAGAGTTTAAATTGAAAAATTATCAAGTTACAAGAACCATGTTAAATATTTGTATTAAGTATTTGCTCTATGACCCAAACAATACATTACACCACAATGCTGTTGAATTCCTGAATCAAATTGATTCATTTTCTATAACAGCAGTTCAAACATTTAGACTGCAAGGTTACATAAATCTATCTGTACTAACATCTTACTGTTTCTATAGCAACAGCACATTTATAGAGATTTTTATTCCAAGCCTAATAATAAACAGATAAAAAAAAGATTGTTATTTAGCTAAGCATTTTTCTGTAAGGAGATATTTATTTAACATATGGGAATGTAGGTGCCAATATAATTTTTTTGTAACAGTAAGTTTTCTAGACAGCAAGTTTCTATAATGGCAGCGTGGCTCAGGTGGTTGAAGTTGTTGATCACAGTGACAGGGGTTGCAGGACCCACTGACATAAAACTGAAGTTTTAAAAGTCAAAATGGCTTCTGCTGTACAAACAATCCCAGTATTAGTTATATATGACAGTCAGATGAGACCCATAAACAAAATGCAGAACTATGTTGTACCTGTGATATTAAAGGTATGAATGTATTTTCTGATGTCCAACTTCAATTATTGTCTTGACCATCATTAAAATGATGCTAAGTCTAGACAAATATTGCAAGTGTAAATTACTGGTAATTAATCTGAGTAGCTTTAAACTAATAGCTATAAGCAGCAAAAAGCTAAATTATCGTCCCTTTGTTCAGATTTTACTTTCAATGAGTAAAAAATTCTCCATAGTAGATGCTTTTATCACATTTGATATGTAGTGGCTTCTCCTTTAAATGGATAAGCTTTTAAATGTAAACATCCCTTGCTTCATGTACTGTAACTACATCACGTTAGTGCCAATAACAATTCTGGCAAGGGCAGATTGCAAGTTGAGTAAATGACTGTAGAATATAAATATAAAATATAAAAATAATATAAAATATAACTGTAGTTATATAAATTTACATTTACATTTAGACATTTGGCAAGTGCTCTTATCCAGTGCGACTTACAAAAGTGCCACGAAGTTTCTGTCATTGGATTGATCCTTTCACTCGATTACTAGGGTACTATAGCATTCTATTTGTCTCCTTTCAGGTGCTAGGGCAGTGAATCTTACCATACCTTAACTGAATCTTAACTGGTTGATATATGCCACAATGTTGGCAGGAACCAATCTACCATTTGTTGTAAATGTGCACAGTAATTCCCGGGCTACTCTCACAGACATTCTCGTAAAGAATAGAGATTTAGAATAGAAATTAAAAAAATAGATGTCCAGAAGGCCAATAGGCCATACACCAACTATACACCATAAATAACATACACCATTAACTGTTTAGATAAGGAAGCCTCATAACTGCCTCATAAATCCACCTTTAATATCAGCTGCTATGCTGATAGATTCATATTGTGTACAAGTGCTTGATGTATATGAAACAAGAAAAAGAACAGCTCTTAAGTGATTAATTTTATTAAAGGTAACTGAGAAAAGTGCTGTCGCCTTGCACCTCCAGGGTCCGGGTTCGATTCCCCGGCCAGGCTCGATTCCCGTCTCTGTGTGCATGGAATTTGCATGTTCTCCCCGTGCTTGGTGGGTTTCCTCCGGGTACTCCGGTTTCCTCCTACAGTCCAAAGACATGTAGATTAGGCTAATTGGCGTTCCCAAATTGACCATAGTGTGTGAATGAGTGTGTGTATGTGCTCTGCGATGGATTGGCACGCTGTCCAGGGTGTACCCTGCCTTGTGCCCAGAGTCTCCTGGGATAGGCTCCAGGTCCCCGCGACCCAAAATACAGGATAAAGCGGTATAGAAGATGAATGAATGAATGAATGAATGTAATTGAGAAAATTTTTTGTGAAATTTATATTTTTACAACAGTAAAACATATATTAGTCGTTAGCTGTTATATACAAGGACAGTTGAACCTTCATGTTCACAACAAATACCAGATAGGGGAAAGTGTCATTGTCATTGACTTTGTGCTTGGTTTTTAGTGCTAGATAGGCTGTTTTAACATTTCACATACAACAGTCTCTCACAAAATGGTGCAAAAAAAATTCTCAATGAGCAGTAGTTACGCAGACGGATGAGCCTTATTGATTACAGAGGTCAAAGTAGAATGGCCAAAGCCACTTTTGAGCTAACATAAAATGCTATAGGAATTAAAAAAAAAAAAAAAAACACTATTTACCATGGTGAGCAAGAATGCATCATTGGACAAAAATGTCATGGCAATATTGTACTTGCAATTAATTTTTGAATTGGTATCATTTCAATCAATCAAAAATTTGTATAACATGTTTTTATTTATTTTATTGCATTTTCTCAAATTCAATTCAATTCAATTCAATTCAATTCAATTCAATTCAATTCAGTTTTATTTGTATAGCGCTTTTAACAATTGACATTGTCTCAAAACAGCTTTACACAATCAAAAGAATTATTTAAGTTTGTATGGAATGTGAATGTGTATGAATCAAAATGTTCAGATATTCCCTGGCGAGCAAGCCCGAGGGCGACAGTGGCAAGGAAAAACTCCCTGAGACGGTAATAGGAAGAAACCTTGAGAGGAACCAGACTCGACAGGGAACCCATCCTCATCTGGGTGAAACAGATAGCAGGAAATGATCTGCATTTATACAGTGTTAAGTGTTAGGTTCAGCTATAATAGTTGATGTTAATTGATGTTATAATACTTGATGTAAAATGGAGTCCAGTAGTTATTCGAGACTCAGATAGACTTGTAGAAAGTTCCAGTCCTGAACTATCGAATTGTCAAGTCCTCAGAGAAACAGCTGACCACACCAGTCGAGGCCAGAACCATCTTCTAAGTATAGAGAATCATCCCCAGACACCAGACGCATCCTAAAGAGACACACGGGGCATCCATGCGACGAGACCTCCAACCAGAAACCGGGCACCAGGATGGATCAGACAGGTCCGGAGGGCAGAGGGAGTCTGGATCACTGGCAGCTCAGGAACCACATGTGTAGCTCGACAGAGAGAGAGAGAGAAAGAGTGAAAGGGGGAGACAGGGGGAGAGAGGAAAGAGAAAGAGGGGGAGGAAGAGAAGAGGAGGAGAGATTGCAATTAGGTATGGTCACAGTCACAATGTCTAATGTGAATGTATATTTACTGTAGAGTGCAAGCAGGGACTCCGGCAGGACTAACTATGACAGCATAACTAAAAGGGAGAGCCAGAAGGAAACACAAACATGAGGGCTCCCTGAGATGTAAAGCAAACAATCACCTCACCGTCAACAAACCTGAGTGATCAAATGAGACTGAGGAAGACAGCATCTAAACATACCAGTTCACCATAATACTCTACGTCCATGAGTCCCCCAGATCTGCTCCTTTACCTTATGGCAAATCTATTTATAAAATGCTTGGTTAAATAAATAGGTTTTGAGCCTAGACTTAAACACTGAGACTGTGTCTGAGTCCCGAACACTATTTGGAAGACTATTCCATAATTTTGGGGCTTTGTAAGAAAAAGCTCTGCCCCCAGCTGTAGTTTTCATAATACGCGGTACTGATAAGCAGCCTGCATCCTTTGACCGAAGTAGGCGTGGCGGATCGTAAGACACTAGCAGTTCGCTCAGATACTGCGGCGCGAGACCATTTAATGCCTTATATGTCAAGAGTAGTATTTTAAAATCAATGCGAAATTTCACAGGGAGCCAATGCAGTGAAGATAGGATAGGGGTGATGTGCTCATATCTTCTGGTTCTAGTGAGGACTCTCGCTGCTGCATTTTGGACTAGCTGAAGCTTGTTTATGCACCTAACTGAACAACCAGACAGTAAGGCATTGCAATAGTCCAACCTAGAAGTGATAAAAGCATGAACTAGTTTTTCTGCATCATTTAGCGACAATATATTTCTTATTTTGGTGATATTTCTAAGGTGAAAGAATGCTATCCTGGTGATATTATCTACATGAGCTTCAAATGAAAGGCTGGAATCTATAATCACGCCGAGGTCTTTTACTGTTGCACTTGATGGAACAGAAAGGCCATCTAAAGTTACGGTGAGATCTAAGATTTTACTTCTAGCTGTATGCGGTCCTATGACTAGAACTTCTGTCTTATCCGGATTAAGCAGAAGGAAGTTAATTAGCATCCAATTTCTTATGTCCTGAACACATTGCTCAACTTTAGTAAGATGGTTTTTCTCATCAGGTTTTGTTGAGACGTATAGCTGTGTGTCGTCAGCATAACAATGAAAACTAATACCATGCTTACGGATTATGTTGCCCAGAGGAAGCATGTAAAGGGAAAAAAGCAGTGGGCCTAAAACTGAACCCTGCGGAACGCCAAACTCCACTAGAGAACATGCAGAATAATCACCATTTAAGTCTACATACTGATAACGATCGGTCAAATAGGATCAAATCAATAGAGGATCAATATCATACATACAGCACACCTAATATTTGGTTCATAGCAATTCAGTAGCAAATTTCACCATTAACAGATGCATTTGATAGCCATTATCAAGCATCTGTCAGAATTCTCATTGTTTGTGAGCACACTTCTTGGCACAATTGTTAGGGTGCAATTAAATGTTTTCACTTTCCTGGCACATATCTGAACTTTAACATGGCCCACAAAATTTTGACAGAACTGAAGCTCCAAAAAACTCAAAGTTATCCTGATTTAATCATTCCACAACAAGCTTTGATGTGTTTGAGGTCAACGTTCTGTTGAAATGCTGCTTATTTAAAGTTATTCTGAAGAATTCTGAGGTAGTTCACTTCCTTCACTTCCAGTAAGATTGTGCAGTGAATCAGTTTCACTTGAAGCAAAAGGCAAAGTGGCTACACCTCTTAATAAGTGGCTACACCTGCTATTAACTTGTGTTCACGTTCAGGTGTTTGACCTGGTTAGAAATGGGGCATTGGGCCTAGAGGCATTATAAAACTACCACCTTCTTTCTCTTATCTGTACTGAGCTTTTAGGACAATCCCATTCTACTGTGTGTTGGTCACTCCAATGAGTGCTGTTAAACAAAACTTTTCTTATGTTGGCAACTTTTCTTATGTTGGCACAGAGAAACTGGCTGTAGTCAATTTGATCACTTACAGAATGTTGAAAGGCATTGGACTTGGGATATTAAGAGATGTTTTGTGATTTTTAGCACCACTAAATTAAATGCATGTATAATTTAGAAAGATGTATGTTGTAAAATTATTCTGCCTTAGCAAAAGACTAGTTCAAAGACATAGTAAACCCATTGTAAAATACATAATGTTAATGAGTGTATGTAAATCTCCAACCGCAACTGTACATTGAACTGACATACCTTTTGCATTTGTCCAGTGCTCTCCATCTAGTTACCTTAGATGCAGGAACAACTTTAAATTGTCAAATGTAATTCAAACTCAAACTATTTTTGTATAACACTTAGACCAGTGACATGGTTTGGGGTGACTCATATTTATTTCATATTATAAATTATACTCAAATACTGTTTTTATAATTTTAGTATTTCACATACACTATGTGGACAAAAGTATTTTGCCAAACCTGCAATGACATTGTATCCAAATGCATATACGGAGTTATGGAGTTATGGAGCATATGGTGTTATAGAATATGTAGAGTCTTCTTTAAAGGCTGTCCACAAGATTTTGGAGTGTTTCTGTGGGAATTCATGCCCATTCATTCTGTAGAGCATTTATGAGGTCAGGCACTGATGTTGGACAAGAAGGCCTGGATCACAATCTTCATTTCAGTTTAACCCAAGAGTGCTTGATGGGGTTGAGATCAGGGCTCGGTCAAGTTGCTCTACACCAAACCCATGTCTTTATAGTTATGCTTTTTGGATTGGGGCACAGTCATGTCAAAATAGAAAAAGGCCTTCCCCAAACTGTTGCTGGAAAGTTGGAAATATAGCATGGTCAAAGATGTCTTGGTACAGGATGTTGAAGCAGTAAGATTGCCCTTCACTGGGGATAAGGGGCGTGATTAAAACAGCCGAATTCAATAGTTACCCGGTTTGGCCAAATATATTTGTCCATATGGTGTATTTTTATAAGATATTGATGTTATTGTGGAACAGATTTATTTCATGGAAAAATATATTTAAATGAAAAGTATACAGTTCCGCTTCCATAGTGTATGATCATAGTCACAAGACATTTCCTTCAACTTGGCCTTTCAACAAATGCTACAATTTAATATTGAACATCAAATAAGAAGATGTATTTTTGAAGAAGATGTATTCCCTATGGTGTATTTTTTATGTTATTGGTGTTATTGTAAAAACACTTAGTTGAAAAATACAGTATATAGTCCCACTTCCACAGTGTATGATCATAGTGACAAGATATTTCCTTGAACTTGGGCTGTAAAAATTGCTACAATTAAATATTGAGCATCAACTTAAGAAAATGTAATTCATGATTCAAAGTATCACTCACTCATTCCTCACTCATCGTCTATACCGCTTTGTCCTGTATTCAGGGTCACAGGGGGCCTGGAGCCTATCATAGGAGGCTTAGGGCACGAGGCGGGGTACACCCCGGACAGGGTGCCAATCCATCGCAGGGCACACACACTCATTCACACACTACGGGCAAATTGGGAATGCCAACTAGTCTAATCTGCAGGTCTTTGGACTGTGCAGGAAACCAGAGTACCCGGAGGGAACCCACCAAGCACGGGGAGAACATGCAAACTCCATGCACGCAGAGATGGGAGTCGAGCCTGACCACGAATCAAACCCGGACCCTGGAGGTGCAAGGTGACAGTGCTATGATCGAAAGTATACATACTATATTTTAGAAGATATTGATGTTATTGTGAATTAGATGTATTTCAAATTAAAATTTTATTTGTCACATACACAGTCATACACAGTACGTGTACGTGTTTTTTACAGTACGTAAAAAAGACAAAATAGCAAATTTTGTGTTTCAAATAAAGTATTTCATGAAAAAAATATCTTTAGATAAAAAGTACAGTATGTATATGTTCCCACATCCAAAATGTATGATTATAGTGACAAGACATTTCCTTGAACTTGGAAAAAAAAATGCCACAATTAAATATTGGACATCAAAGTAAGAAAATGTATTTTATGTTTGAAAGTATGCATACTATATTTTCAGAACATATACAAGTCTGTAATTCTAATTGAAATGATTTTGGCACCAGCATATCTAAGTGACAGCACTTTCCACCATGTTATGTAGAATGACTCTTTCAGGTTCGAATACACTACTTTGATCTTTTCTCTTCTGATGCCTGTAGGCGGCCTGTTTCGTCGCTGTAGTATTCGGGTGACGTCCACTGAGTTAATATGACTGTTATAAACTGCTGGTAGAAACGTGACGAGGAAGTACCTGTCAGGGCTAGTAACATGAGGCTGATTGTTTTGTACGGGTGCGTACAAATATACAAACTGCATGTGCAACACAGAAACACACACACACACACACACACTACAAAAAAATAAAAATAAAACGGACACTTGTTTTGCAGGGAAGTGGAACACGCCGGTAATCGGCGTTGATCAGCTTGTGTGAACTCGCACTGTGTGTGTGTGTGTGTGTGTATATGAGAGTGAGAGAGAGAGAGAGAGGTGAGTGTCATGGCCGCCGCCCGGCTTACAATATGAGGACGCGGGAGACCACGTAAGTCCGCCTGAGGCTGAAGTTTATCCCGCTTGACGTTGTGTATTTGAACCAAACTACCAACTGACTCGTTTATCTATGAAGTTGTACTTGAAGTGGAAATTGGGTCGAATAAGTTTGTGTGTGTGCGCGCGCGCGAGTGAGTGAGTGTGTGTGTGTGTGTGTAAGAGAGGGAGGGAAGCAGAGTAACACTGAGTAGCTAAACTCCGAGCCGTCTGCGTGTCTGCTAATTTCCACCCAGGACCTCAAATAACAGGTATTATTAACCTCATGTGGAGTTTAAAGTCAAACCTCATTTTGTAAAAGTTTCTGTTTTTACAGAACATTCTCGGTCTCTCTCGTCCACTGCAGGTGGAAACAAAGCTCTGTTGTAACAACTCTAACTGTAGGAACTAACTTTAAAGTCGTGTTGATAAACACATGAGCTCGGTGTTTTTATGTTTTTTTTTTGTGTTCTGCTGGATGATACATCGATATAAACTGATAAGGAAACGTGTTTGCTGTGTGTGTGTGTGTGTGTGTGTGTGTTGTTCAGTTCATTAACTGGCAGATATATGAACACAGCGAGGCTTTACCACTTCATACAGGTGCATCTTTCATTTTCACTGTATCGAGCCCAACTAAATATAATCACATTTACTTCCACTTGTAACCTTCTTAAAGTCATAGTTAAACAGATTCACCATATTTATAGAGGAACTGCTTTGTAATTAAGATGTTGTACCCCATTGGTTTAACTCTCTAAAGCAGAGGAGCTCAAAATGGGTTCATGATTAAAAAAAATAATTCACAACTCACTCTTATTATTATTATTATTATTATTATTATTAGGCAGCACAGTGGCGTAGTGGTTAGCACTTCCGGGGTCTGGGTTGGATGCATGGGGTTTGCGTGTTTTTCCCATGCTTGGTGGTTTTCCTCATGCATGGTGGTTTTCCTCCCACAGTCCAAAGACATGCATTAGACTAACTGTATTGTGTAAATAAGTGTACGTCTTTGTGTGTGTGTGTGTGTGTGTCCTGTCATGGTTTTGTGTGTACCTCGTCTCGTGCTCTAATGGCGCTTTTCCACTGCATAGTACAGCACGACACGGTTCAGTTCAACTCACTTTTGGGGGGTTTTCCACTGGGAACAGTACATGGTACCTGGTCCTTTTTTTAGTACCACCTCAGCCGAGGTTCCAAGCGCGCCGAACCGTTACCAAAACGTGACGTGTAAACTCTGCTGGTCACTGATTAGCCGGAGAAAATCGTCATTACTGCATCACCGAACTTGCGAAACGAGACACAACAGAACCGCTATATTTAGAAACAGCCAGAGAAGGATCGGACGCACCTTTTTGTATTAACTGTCAGCCTCTTTTGAAACAAACTCCTTCGTCTCGCTGTTAAAAACATCCACATGCCGAGAATGAAGAACACCATGCCGTCGATATGCTCCATTGTTGTGTGTTTGTTTGTGGCGCGTTTTTACGATGACGGCAGTAGCGGCGCCGCAATCCCACGCTAAAGCGTTACTACACTGCAGTGGAAGCGCAAACCGAGCCAAACTGCGCCGAACTGAAGTGAGTTGAACTGAACCGTGTCGCGCCGTACTATGCAGTGGAAAAGAGGCACAAGTCTCCTGAGATAGGCACCACGCCCCCTGTGACCCTGTATACAGGACAAAGTATAGTTTTTTTTTCTTCTTTTTTTTTTAAAAAAAGGTTTTTAAACAAGAACAGTTTGGACCCAAGGTGTTCTGCCTGTAGAAATGTCAAGAATACAAAAACCTCAGTGGCTCTAAAAATAGACACAATATTGTTTTATTAGCATTGTTGCCTTGCACCTCCAGGGTCCAGGTTTGATTCCTGCCTTGGGGTCTGTGTGCATGTAGTTTGCATGTTCTCTCAGTGCTTGGTGAGTTTCCTTTGGGTACTTTGCTTTCCTCCCACAGTTCAAAGACATTCAGATTAGGCTAATTGGCGCTCCCAAATTGCCCTGTAGTGTGTGAATGCGTGTGTGAATGTTGATCGGTGGTCCCACCATAGTCGTAAAATGGGAATAAATACAAAATGGTCACCATTGACCTCCATGGTTTACAGTTGGAATGCAGAGGTTCCTAGATGGATGGAATATTGTTGTACACATTTAAATAAAGTACATGAAATACATAAAGGTTGTACTATGATGATCTATGTAACATCATGGTTTGGTGGTAGCTCAGTGGTTAAGCCGTTGGCCTGCTGATCGTAAGCTCCCATCCCCACCAAGTTGCCATTGTTGGGCCCTTTAGCAAGGCGACCTAATCATCAACTATTTTGATGTATAATGATATAAACAGCTAAGTCACTTTGGATAAGGGCGTCTGCCACATGCCATAAATGTTAATATATTTCTGCGTTAAAGTGGTCCCTGACTTCACAAAGTTTAAGGAGAGCATTAAAGTGTTTCGCGCAAATGTCGCCATGGTCTCTGTAGACCAAATCCTAATTATTTTTGTCTAAAACTGTGGACGTATAAAGAGCCACTGCTTCCCTTTCTCATTTTCTATTCAATACTAGGTTAAAATTGGGATTTAGGACTTGGAGGTGGCCTACGACTTTCATAGGGGTCAGTAGTGTGGGAACACCTTTGTTCAGTTTTTGTTTGCATAAACCAGAGATTATAGTTTTATTATTATCTGCCGTGCATTGGTATGTGCTTAAAGACATTCAGTGCCTTATGTTCACATCAGTGTCATGTCAGTCAACATTACACAATTTAATAGAATAAATGCTATAAATGAGTGGATCAGATCAGAAAATGCTTCAAATCTGATCTGATACCGATCTAGCCTCAGTACCATTACATTACATCGGTGCATACTTTTCCTGTGCTATTATAATGATAGTGTTTCATTTTATTACTTTTTTGCTTTTTGTAATAAAGATGTTGTAGCTTCTGATTCAAACGTCTAGCCACTACAAACAAGTACAGATTATACAGATGCCTTTCAGTGAGTAATAACATGATGGTAATTGTGGTCAGGTTCTGGTAGATTTTTCAGGATTATACAACAAGGCACTATAAAACATAATTAATTTTTCACCCATAAATTGTATGTATGTAAATTATAAATCTGTCGCTTTAAAATGGTGGTATTTATGTTTTATATCTCGTTTATACATCCCGACCGCATTAGTCCTATCATCAGAGCCTGTGAGTTTGAATGCCACAGCCATTCTCCAGAGAGCAAAAATGGCTTCCTCGCCTCTGTCCATCAAAGTGATCCTAGCCAGTTGTGGGCTGTGTGTGAACTTATTTATGCAGAAGGGGGTCGATATCGCTTCCTCTGAGTGTGTGATGCTGCAGTTTGAAAATATGCCAAGGTGGGGTAACGTGTTTCAGAGGATGTATTGCCTTGCCCCACCCAAATGGGAATTGGATGCCACCAAATTTGAGGGAGTGGAAATTGGAAACACAGAATTGGGGGAAAATAGACAGAATCCATATATATATTATATAGCTTTTATTATTACATATAATAAAAGTTGGCATGTCTGTACATTGAAGATTTTTGCGAAAAAATTATTTGGAGGACACATCAAGATGTTTTTTGGAATTTTTGTTCTGTTTGTCTGTTTGATTGTGTACGCATCATGTAAAAACCCCTGAATGAATTTTAATGGGGTTTTCACAAGTGTGTTTGGCCGAGCTTGAGGTAACATATAGGCTTTGCTTCATCGCAATCGGCCCATGGGAAGAGAATATATGCTAATTTGAAATTTAAATGGAAAACGCCCTTATATAATAAAAAAAAATCAACCTTTAGTAGTTCAATCATTAATTCATCTCAAAATTCAACAGATCATTCAACATTTTTAAATACGAACTTATGAGTGTGCAATGGAAATCTACTTAATAAACACAATCTCACACCTTCATTCCGCACACTTTACGGTAACTAAAAACTTTAGTTCATTCCAAAATTCAACAGATGATAAATTTTTGTATAAACGCTCTTATGAGTGTGCAACTAAATTCCAAGCGAATAAAGTCTTGGGCACGTCTAGTAAATAAATACAAATTATCGGTCAGGTGTTGATAAATTATTATTACAGCAGCTCTGATAGTAGTTCTGATGGTAATTCTAATCTAAGCTTATATTAATATGCTACTCCTAATACAGTATGTTGCCGTTTCCGTAGTAACAACAGTCAGGAACTTGTATGCCAAATGATTAAGATGTATTATTTCATTATAAACATTATAAACTGCTATAATGTAGGTCATAACAGGAATTAGTTTCACAGATGCTTTAAATTTAACAATAAGCAGTTAAAAAATATTGGCATAGTACTGTTGTGTAAGGAGAATTAAATCTGTTTGTGTTGTTATTAGAAAATAATTAACTAATTATTTACTTTTAACACTTTCTGACATTACCTGCCCATGGATATATAATTTTTTTGTCTTTTTGATTTTTTTTCTTTTAACAAACCTGCATTTCTCATATATATATATATATATATATATATTAAACAGTACAAGAATACTGAATAAATTGAGAATTGGCCTGAGGGGAAGAATTTGTGAACATTACACTAGCAAGACTGACAGCCGTGCGTCAGTAGCTTTAGGCTATGGATTGGAAGGTTGTGCATTTGAAACCATGTCCTCATAGCTGTCAGGGTCATCAAGCATAAAATTTTTTAATTTGCATTTGTATATGTTTCAGGAGCCTGTGATATTAACATGGAAATGGAACAGACGAACCCAAACAGCTATAATGAGGATCAAGTAGGTGTCGGGAACTGGCGCAGACGCCTGCGACTCAGGAAATCCTCAGCTCACGCTGTGAACAGTTCAGTTGAACAGCAGAAGTTCGATAAAGCATTGACAAAGGAGTCATCACAGACTGAACAAAAGGATCACCAAGTAGTTGACAGCGCTAACAGCAAGCTTAAATTTACTTGCTCTGAATGCAAGGATGGCACAAGATTTAGTCCCGACGGTTTATTAAAACACTTTAAAAACTTCCATGGAGGAAAAGGACACCCACCGTGTTTTCCTTGCGACATGTGCAGTTTTGTTGCTTCCGACTTTACTACACTGCAGCAGCATTACCCGAAACACAAATACTCTATGCTCACGTGTGAGCCGTGCAACGACAAAGGCTTGCAAATGCCATTCCAACTCACAAAGCACTGTAAAACAGACAACAATCAAAATCAATGTAAAGAATGTACTCTTTCTACAAAGGAGCTAAACCAGTTTCATAACTCTTGTCCACACAACACTGCACCAACTATAGACAGTAGCGAAAAGTCAAGTGCTATGCCCACGAATGGTGAACTGAATAGGAGTCTTTTGGCTGATGCTGCAGGTGAATCCCAGAAAGATACTCCAGTGAAGCATGTGAGTACTGCCTGCCATCGAGGGTGGAGCAGAAAGAACAGGTGGAAAAATAGAGATCATGTGACAAAGCAAAGCAAACCTACTGCGACGGACATCAAATGCTTGTTTCCACAATCAGACATCAAGTGGCCGTCTGCAAATTTTTTGCCTTTCTCAGCTGCGGGTTTGCTTGATGAAAATGGTGAATTACTACATCCAACAAGGACCTTAGAGGAGACTAAACAGTTTCTTGAAAAGACAGTTAACTATGGAAAAACATGGCCAGTAACTCTAAAAGGTGAACCAGACCTCTCATGTCTGTCTTGTCCTGGAACCTTGGATTCTGAGCCAAAGATGAAACGATGTGTCACACCACTTCCTGTATCGAACTCTGGTAATGAACTTTCTGGCCTCATGGAAAAGAACAATATCTCAGTTCCACCCGATTGCACTACAAGAGTTGTTGGTTTCAAGATGGTTGATGGAAAAAAGCATCTTGTTCTCAAAGTCATACCTTTAGCCAAACCAGAGGTTTCTGCAGACACAGGAGAAAAACCTGCAGGATTAAGCCAGGAGGGAAGAAATGATATACAATTGGACCCTCATATTGAGAGACCCAGTGATCAAGTTTGCATTGAATCAGGCCCTATTACAATTGCAGATTCTACTATCAATGGATTTGATTCTACCTCAATTTCATGTCAACAAGGATTTGGTAAAGAAGTAGACCAAGAAATAATAGGAAATGCACCTCAGGTTGATAACACTGAAAACGAATGTAGCAATGGCCAGTGTGTGTGCAGTGAAGGTCCTGATCCTCCTGCACAACTCACTCTCTCAGGAATAGAGGATATCAATGTAGAAAGTCAGACAAAGAATGTAAAAATGCCATCTCCCGAGGTAACGTTTGATGACACAGATGAGCTCAGTGGAGAAAATGCACATGTGTTAAGCGACACATGCTCTGTCAGAGAGGCAGATATCCAGCCAGTACAAGCAAATATGCAGGAGATAAATGACTTACCAAAACACACAGACAATCAGAGAAGAGCAGCAAGAGATTATAAAGAAATTCATTCTGAGCCTTCTACAAGTCAAGATCATATTAGGTGTGTTGAACATCTGTCTTCCAGTACTTCATCTGATTTTGAAAGCATGGAAGAAGGTATGAACGCCCAGCTCTTAACGGTGATGGCTGAGAAAGATAGAAGCTCTGAAATATACAAGAACATGGATAATATTGGAAAGTCAGGTGAAAAAGCAACTATAATACAGTTCCCCTTGGATTACTGTAATGAATGGAGAACAGAAAAAGTTTTAAACACAGATCAAAATGCAGCAGCCTTGCTAGAATCGAATGTTATTGATCCAACTGTAGCATCTCCTCACGGAAATACTATTGAGGCTCTGTTTATTTCCCCAAGTGAAAATGGAAACCTGTTTTTCCAGGAGAGTGGAGATGAGCACACAAACAGGATAGACCCTAGGCATGCTCATGTCCCCCTAGATCAGAACTGTACAATGGAAACTGTAGATGATCCTTCCTTAGCATTATCACTTGAAGACGTTTGCCATAATCGAGACCTGTATCAGACACTTGAAGAGCTTCCTGTTACCACTATTAACCATTTGCTTGATGATTCTGAAGATACATACAGAGGTAAGGAGAGATTTTTTGACTAATGTCAGTTTATCAGAAGAGTGTAAATAAAAAAATGAGTGAGAAAATGTTGTGAAAATTTTTCTCTTTCAGGTCGAGTGTATTTTAGAAAATCATGTGTGAAATAAGCATCTGGTCCAATGAGCTGCATTCAGATGAATAATTTACATACTGTGCCTTGAAAAACTATTAATCCCTTTTGAATTTTTCCACGTTTTTGTTACAACCACAAATGTAAATGTAATTTATCGGGATTTTGGTCTTATTTGATAGACCAACACAAAGTGGCACATAATTGTGAAGTGGGAGGAAAATTATAAATGGTTTTCAAAATCTTTTACAAATAATACCTAAAAAGTGTGCCATGCATTGTATTTAGCCCCCCTGAGTCAATACTTTGTGGTGTATGTCTCTACCAACTTTGTACATTTAGAGAGTGAAATTTTTACCAGTTCTTCTTTGCTCAAGGCCAGTCAGATTGGGAGGAGATCATCTGTGAACAGCAATTTCAGTCTTGCCACAGATTCTCAATCGGATTTAGGTCTGGACTTTGGACCATTTTAACACATGAATATGCTTTGATCTAAACCATTCCATTGTAGCTCTAGCGGTATGTTTTTAGGGCCGTTGTCCTTCTGGTAGGTGAACCTCTGTCCCAGTCTCAAGTCTTATGCGGACTATAACAGGATTTCTTTTAAGATTGCCCATCTTTTAATATTTGGCTCAATTCATCTTCTTATTAACTCTTTCCTGTCCTTGCAGAAGAAAAGCATCTCGACATGATGCTGGCACCACCATGTTTCACAGTGGGGATGGTGTATTCAGGGCGATGTGCAGTGTTTGTTGTATTTGCTGTGCCCCCCACATGGCTTGTCGCAAACTGCGAACGAGACTCATGTTTTGCTTTTAACAATGGTGTTCTTCCTGCCACTCTTCCATAAAGTCCAGATTTAGGAAGTGCATGACTAATAGTTGTTCTTTTGAAAGATTCTCCCACCTGAGCTGTGGATCTCTACAGTTGCTCTAGAGTTACCATGGGCCTCTTGGCTGCTTATGTGATTAATGCTCTCCTTTCCCGGCCTGTCAGTTTGGGTCAATTACAGTGGAACCTTGGATTACGAGCATCACTCGTTCCGGAAGCGGCCTCGTATTTTAAAACACTCGTAAACCAAATAGAATTGTCCCATAAGAAATAATGGAAACTCAAATGATTCCTTCCACACCCCCAAAAAATAAATACATAAAAATGATTAATACAAAATATAAAGAAGGGGGAGCTCTTGCATGGCAATGGAGTAGGACGTGTTTGGATTGTGCTCTTGCCGAACTCTTGTTTTTTTTATAGAAATAAGTGCTTTACTTTACAAAACACTGTGTAAAATTTTATATGATTTGCGCTTTGAAAAAAGTGGAAAATTAATATGCAGGTCAATGGCGGAAAAACGATGCAAATATAGATACGACACATCGTCCAACACTAGGTCGCCTCGTCTTCGTGGTCCCCCATCATCCGGTCTCGAGCAACACTACCCCCTCCGGGCAGTCCAGAGAAAATGGATGCTGAGGCCTTAAAATCTGAGATTATTCGCTCATTCAAAGATATTAAAACAAGATACAATCCGTTAAATGGGAAATTATAAATAATGCGGTGGCGTTTAACAAATGTGATACAAGAGGTGGAAGGCGGCCTATCAACGTGGTCAGACGAGGTGACAACTTTACAATCTCTTTGAAAACAGAGATAGCTGAGCTAAGAGGGAAATGCGAGGACATGGAGGGAAGGATGAGAAGATGCAATATCAGGATAGTGAGGGTAGCTGAGACGGATGGATCAAACTCTACTGTGTTTGTTTCGAGGCTGCTGAGAGAAACACTACAAATGGAGAGGGATGTGCTTGTGGACTACTTTATCCCCACAGAGGCTTGAAAAGTATACAAACACTTAACTTCTATCCGTCTATACCGTTCTCTAGCCTAGATCACGCTTCAGTGGAGCAGTGACCTTTTTGTTTACATTGTTTTTAGCCCTTCCCGGAGGACGTAGAAGGTACTATTCAGCCATGAGACTTTCCATGAATAATTCTCACGACAATATTTGCTTAATAGTCTCGCTACTGATGAAAACATCACTGATTCTATTATTAATGCACCTTTAAGGATTTAGGTGCATTTATTTATTTATTTGACTGTTATTATTATTATTGTTATTATTATTATTTTATATATCTTTTAATTAATAATATAGCTTATTGTGAGCTTGTGTTGCTTAGTTGCATTTTAAGAGTAGCGTCTAATATTATTGCCTTTGCCGGTGTCATTAGGGTCACTTTTATTAACGTTTTTTCTTATTGTTATTACCATTATTATTCTTATTGTTATTACAATGATATTCTGCAGATTTTATGATATATCATAATGCGCTGTTTGAGTTACTTTAGTTACTTAGGTTGGTTTGGCGGGAGCGTGAGCTGTTGGCTCTGTAGACACTCTACAACTCTCTGTAATGCAAACACTTAATGTGTGGATTTGTTTTCGAAGGGTATCTTGTTCACCATGTTTTTGTAGGTGATAAGGGGGGAGGGGTTTATCTGGGGTTTTTTTTCTACCAGACTTATTCAGTCAGATGTCGATGTTAATTTTCACTTGTTGTTAGGTTGCTTTTATGGATTTCATATATATAAATACTTCTCCTCAAGTTGACAGTTATCAAAACTTCCAAACTGCTGGATGGCTGTTCAGTTAATTTCGTGAGCTGGAATGTTAAGTCACTTAACCATCCAGTGAAACATAAAAAGATATTTGCACATTTAAAACAAATTGAGGCAGACATCACATTTGTTCAGGAGACTCATTTACATGATAATTTCCGGCTTGGAGGGAGTTGGAGGGCGGAACAGATATATCGCTCCAATTTCCATTCAAAAGCTAGAGGTGCGGCCATACTCATTAAGAGAAATACGCCATTCACTATGACTAGTGTAGAGGCTGATTCCTTGGGGCGATATGTTATTGCGGTGGGCCAGTTTTATTCCCTCCCAGTTATCCTGGCCAATATTTATGCACCAAACTGGGTTAACCCTGCATTCTTTTCAAACCTTTTCTCTCGGTCACCTAATATGACATCACACCACCTTATTCTCGGTGGCGACATGACTTGTGTACTCTCCCCCGTTTTAGACCGTAGCTCGTTCAAAAAAGCTCCACTTTCTAAATCAGCGTGTTCGATTAAACTTTTTCTTAAATCATATGGTATATCTGACGTTTGGCGGTTTCATAACCCTACTTCCAGAGAATATTCCTTCTTTTCCTCTGTTCATAAAACCTTTTCCCGTATCAATAATTTTTTTCTGGACAAGAGACAAAACACTTCCTTTCATTACCAAAAGTCATTACGTAGCTATAGTTATATCTGATCATTGTCCCCTAATTATGAAAATGCATATATCCAATACACAATCCAGCTTTTAACGAATTCATTTCCTCTGACATTACATTATTCCTTGAGATCAACCACACACCAGGGATGTCCTCTTCAGCTATATGGGAGTCACTTAAGGGACATCTATGAGGCCAGATAATTTCATATTGCGCAAGGAAGAATAAAAATGACACTGCAAGCCTTAAAGAACTGGCTGATGAGATACTGGAGCTGGATAGACTATATAGTTATCTACCCTCTGCAGACATAATGAAAAAGCGTATATACTTTTGCAGACTGAGTTTGATCTCCTGTCAACAAGGCAGGCTGAATATCTTATTTCTAAATCAAGACATATGTCCTATGAGCATGGGGACAAGTCTCATCAGCTAAGACAAAGCATTACCAATCAGTTCATTCCTGTAATTAACGATGAGCAAGGCTTAAAAAACACTGATTAAAAATTACTGATTAAAAATAAAATTAATGCATGTTTCCAGATGTTTCCCTCATGTGTCGATCCCCTCTTCCTGGAGGACTTTTTCGATCAGTCGAAAAACAAACTATATGCAGGATTTATGAATTACTCAATATGTATGATTCAACACCTACTCAGAAATAAAGGGGAGATCAATTTTAGAGGAAATCTGGCACAATATAATACAGGAAATTTTTTCATCATCCATTTGCCTTAGGCATGCTGTAATGCAATTTAAGACTGTGCATCGTCTATATTGGTCAAAAGTCAGACTATCTCAGATTAAAGCTGGTATAGACACCACATGTGAGGCAGACTCCTGCAACTCTGCTGCATATGTTCTGGACGTGTATGAGACTTTACATGTCCTGGAACAATATTTTGCAGATAGAAAGAACGCAGATAATATTGTACTGTAAAGGAAGGGTATGGGGAAGATTACGTATGTTATTATTATTTATATATATATTTTTTTTATGGACATCTGATGGTTATGGCATCCTTGTGTTAGCTCTTGTGTTGGGTAGGATGGGATGATGAAACTCTGGGATAAGTGGATTAGTGTTTTAGAGGATTATGTAGAGGATAAGTAAAGGGAGTTTATGCATTTTCTTTGGTCAAAACTCTTGGTTTGACTCGAACGCCTCTTGTATACAGATGAAACTCGAAAACAAAAAAATTAGAATATCGTTCATGAGCTGTAAGCCATAAACATCTCAGTTATGATAAATCACGGCTTGAACTATCTTGCTTTGCATGTAATGAGTCTATCTCATGTTTTAGTTTCACTTTTTATGTTGCATTACTGAAATAAATGAACTTTTTGCATGATATTCAAATTTTTCGAGTTTCACCTATATGTAGAAAGG
This sequence comes from Channallabes apus, assembly GCA_030522415.1. Classification (NCBI taxonomy): domain Eukaryota; kingdom Metazoa; phylum Chordata; class Actinopteri; order Siluriformes; family Clariidae; genus Channallabes; species Channallabes apus. The sequence continues at coordinate 13,221,139 of CM060118.1, read as the reverse complement.
CAAACAAAATTTTTTGAGGCAGTATTCTTTAAAGAATTATTATTGTTTTGTATCTTTTTAACTTAATTATTCTTATTAACCTATTTTCTGATATGTGATTTCAGAGTGGTTATTGTTTAAGTGATACAGATCATATGGGAGGCGGCACGGTGGTGTAGTGGTTAGCACTGGCGCCTTGCACCTCCAGGGTCTGGGTTCGATTCCCGGCCAGGCTCGATTCCTGTCTCTGTGTGCATGGAGTTTGCATGTTCTCCCCGTGCTTGGTGGGTTTCCTCCGGGTACTCCGGTTTCCTCCCACAGTCCAAAGACATGCAGATTAGGCTAATTGGCGTTCCCAAATTGATCATAGTGTATGAATGAGTGTGTGTGTGTGTGTGCACCCTGCCTCGTGCCCAGAGTCTCCTGGGATAAGCTCCAGGTCCCTGCGACCCTAAATACAGGATAAAGCGGTATAGAAGATGAATGAATGAAGATGAAGATCATATGTGCTGAATGCAAGTTACAGTATGAAGCACAAAGAGCGAATGTGAAGGACCAATAAGTGGGCCTTATGAATATCAAAAGACTGCCATAGGCCACCACAGATATAAAAAAGAGAACGGGACAAATTAGCTTTTTTCTTTTTTTTTAGATTTTAAGACGGTCTTAAAGGGAAACACTCATTTCATCAGGTTTAACCGTCTGTTACATTTTCATTACAATGTTTTTTTCTATGTCCAATGCTTTTCTGATGTACAGTCCTGTATTAGCAGTTCGTTTATTGTGTGCCCTTTAATGTCATCTTTCTAAACAAGTCATTCTCACTATCTCTACAGGTATGACCTCTCAGTCTGAACCAAGGAGCCTGGTTACCCAGCAAGTGGGCATTCTCTCACCCAAAGCCATAAAAGTAGCAATGAGTAATAGAATTGCCTCTCCTCAACTACCACTATTAAATGAACCTGTTCTCAGCAGAAAGAGACAGTGGGAATCATACACAAAAGACTCACATGTGCGCATCTTAAAATCGAAAAGACAGCGTGTTGGAAATTCCCAAGAAAACGAGTCATTAGGATCTATCCGCTACTGGGAACCGCCTGATCCAGAAATAGAGAGAACTCTTCGGCTGTTTCCCATTTGCGCCTCACAGCCTGTAAAAGTCCCACGTTTCAACCAGCCTGTTGTAGTCCTCAATCACCCAGACACGGATATTCCCGAAGTGGCAAACATTATGAGATCAGTTCACAGACACAAAGGAGCCGTGCAAAGGGTTGTTCTTTCTCAGGGAACTCTAAAAGCCCTTTCCGAGTTTACCTGTAATACATTCCGTAAGAGATGTGCAGACAACCTGAAGCTGTCTCATAGTAGAAGAGTGTGGCCTCAAGGGACGGTTAAAGAAAGGTTCATCCTCAATCTGAAGCTGAAGAGATTGTGCGGCAGTAAGTTTAAGGTAGCAAATCTAAGCTCTAACGCGAACAAGCTTCAGTCAAGCTTCAGGTGTTGGTTTTGTGGTCGCCGCTTTAGGAACCAGGAAGTGTGGGTAGGTCATGGTCAGAGGCATATTATGGAGGCTACACGAGACTGGAACAAGTTATTCACCAGTGAATGGCAGGGTAATGACATAGACCAGCAATCCTTCTTCTGAGCTTTCGTGATTTATAAGAATTGCTTCATGCAGGCCATTTTTTCTATGCATTGAATGTTCTGCATGATTTTGAGTGGCTTGGAAGAAGGTTTCTACATGCACAACTCAGGAAATGTGTATTTCTGGATTTTTCAGCTTTATCAGCATGCCACTTTTATTAGTAGTAATATTAGTTTGATAACCATCTCAGGGACGGTAAGCCAATCGAACCGGAATTATTTATTTGTTCTTTTTACCCTAGTGTCAGTGTATGTTATTATAAGAGCAATATGCATTATTTATATAAAGATTTCAAAAGCATTTCTTTATAATGAAGACTGACCAAAATGAAACAGCATTGCTGTACAATTTATTTAAATGATCTGGAAACAGCATTATCAGTTGTATGACTTTATTTATAGCTTTAATCGCTTCCGTCTGACTGTGGACGTTGATGTTTTTGTTGAATTTTCTTGATAAATATATTAATGAATTATTTACCAAAAAAATCTATAATTTGTTCTTACAATAAATAATATCCAATAATGAATTCCTGAATTCAAGTGGGTAGGCTCATGCTCAGGCTAAAGTCTTTGCAAGGATGCAATTATTTATACATTTGGACGAACCCAAATGCAGTTAAGGTATTTACTTTTTGTTGTGTAACCAGATGTACATTTTGCAATGAGAATGCGATCAAGTTCAACATGTCAGTTGTAAGGATTCAATGAAATTGTGATACTGTATTTGTCGACTACAGGATTTCTTCTTAATTTTAATACTGCCCTGTATACCAATGGTGTTATCTGTCTGTTATTATTTTGCTATGTTGCTTCAACTGAATTCAGAATTTAGTGTTGTCACAGATTGCAGTCCGTTTCATGTTCCCACTGAAGGAGTAAGTGATTTTTGTATAGATCTCTATATGATAAACCTTTATGTTGTATTTATTCATCTCTATGTGTTTCAATGAGAGATTAATTTGGTTATTTATATTATTATTTGACTGTCTGGACAGTTTGCAGTGTAGTGGTTATTTATTGTAGCACCTAAAAAGTTTCTTAATGTAATCACTTTTTGCATTCCACGGCCCTGTCCAAGTCACGTCCCTCTTGCATCCATGCTTTTTTTTTTTTTATCTGTCTAGAAACGCAGACTGAAGACACTGGTAAAATGCTTGTAAAATATTATAAAAACCGTAAAATATTATTCCCAAGTCATGTACTACATGAACAAGTGCCTTCCCTTATGGCTTGTGTTTTGTGCTGTGTGTAGACATCAGACTGTTTCAAATAAGAGATAAAGAAATATGACACTGAAACAATGTTTGGTCCGCGCACCAATGTATGTTTATGAACCAGAAATGTGAAACGTTTGGAATAGCCGTAACTTGAAATATGTATGTATACACTAGACATTAGGCAATTCATTTTCCATCTACATCCTGAATCTGATCACTAAAACTGATTGTAATTAAACAATTCAAATGGTTCATAATATTTTACTAACTTGTCTTGGCTTGAGGTAAAGCAAAAACAACCTATGTGACATAAATGCATTAAATACAGCTTAAGTAAGAAAACTTTACACACCTTTACAACCCATTTGTCAGTATGAGCAAGACATTGCTTTTTGATCAGTATTAAATGGTCCTGTTGCAATGCCAGCATAAGGACACCTTTTTAAAAAAATTATTATTCCTGTCTTCACCAAACTGTTTGTTCCTGACTGGTCTTGAAGATCATGAAAGTGCAGGAGGTTGTGTGCAGCTGATCCACCACAGGGAAACTGAGTCACGGCTTCACTGCGTGCCTCAGACTAGTGCTGTCTTTTGTATTGCTTTGCATGTCCACCAACACCAGGGTGTTCTTTTGGTGGTTCGCGATGATTTCAGAGACAGTTTTGAATCGCTGCAAGAGAGGAAAGAAAGTGGGGTTTTAGCAAATGCTGAAAATAATCGATTGATTGATTAAGTTGTTCATGCCATGATTTAGTAAGTGTAACTTGATGTTTAATAAATTCCGAATTTTCCCTTACCTCTTCTCTGTTCTTCTGCTTGCCCAGGGCGTACTGTTTTGTGCTGGGAATATAGCGCACTGGGATGTTGTAAACCCGTCCATTGTAATACACAACTAAAGTATAGGGCTGCAGGGCATCCACACCTGAGCTCTTCCTCACCATGTAAGAACCATCCTGAGGAACAGACAACATCAAAATATCATTCTATTTATATAAGGTTGTCTTCTCTGCTCTTCACTGTATGTGATGTTCTTCTTTGTCTTTCGGCTGTTCCCTTTCAGGGGTCGCCACAGTGAATCGTCTGCCTCCATCTAACCCTATATCCTCTATGGCATTCTCTTCTTTCATACCAATTAACTACATGTCCTCTCTTACTACGTCCATAAATCTCCTTTTTGGTCTTTTTCAAGACCTCCTGCCTGGCAGTTCCAACCTCAGCATCCTTTTACCGATAAACTCCCTGTGGTTGCATTTGTATGTGATGTAATATGCTTAACAGAATTTAAATTGTTAAACCCCTTATATCCTGCTGTACGTAACATGGATCATACGTTCAACATTTTCCTGAACATAAGTAAAAACAAAAATGAATAGTTGAGCGTACAACAACAAAAATGATCGTATCTTTCGGATTAGTTCCTTTCAAATAGGAATTTTTATAAATTATGTCTTGTTGGGAAGCTTATTTTTAAAACCAATGCTGTGTACTTTATGTATAGTCATTTCCTTAGATGCCACACTGAATGATGAATGGTTTCCTGGTATTCCTGCTGGTTGCTGACATTATCAGCTTTTCTCTTTCTTTTTTTCTTAAAATGCCTCTTGTCATGAGCTGAATATTTTTTTTTAACAAAAGTGCACATAATTTCATACGCCAGTTCACAGGTCCTCAAGCATGTGGTTTAGTGGCATATTTAATCTTGATTAAGATATTGTTTTGCGTTTAACATTTTCTTAATAAAACTATACAATATATACAGTGTGTATGTATATATATACTTTTTTGTAACAAGCACTGTTGCATATTTAATGGAATTTTGCATGCCATTTGCGTTTTAATAAATAAGGTTTCCTATAACCACAATACCTTCTTGACCATGAAGGATGTGGATTAATGATCTCTGACAGAAGCGCCAGCTGTAATTCAAACAACAGGTTTATATCTATGTGCTCTTTGCTCCAGAGGCTTTGAGTCAGGAGATGTCCATTTTTCATTTTGGGGAGGAGTCTTCAGTGTCAGCATTTTGCAACAGTAAGTTGCACCCCACCCCAGAGAGAGAGAGAGAGAGAGGGGGAAAAAAAAAAAGAGTCTTATGAGGGAATTACTTTTTATTAGGGCTGCACCAAACGATTTTTATTTTTTTTATAATCGATTAGTTGGGCGATTTTTTTTTTCTTCGATTAATCAGATAAATACTCGATTAGTTGGGCGATTGTTTTTCAGGTTAATCGGATAAAACTAAACGCTTTCGTTTGATGGTTTGCTTAACTATATAAAACCATAAATCAGGGTATTATTTATGTATAAAAGTAAACTTTTTGTATTTAAGTAAACCTTATTTTATGTAAATCAACATTTTTGTTTTTAACAAAAATTGCAGATGGCAAGTTGACAGTATATGTATATATATATATATATATATATAGTTTAAAAAATACACTGACATATTCAGTTATTAAGAATAACCTCAATTTTAAATTCTCTTAAATTAATTCAACTTAATAAGAAGAATAATAGACTTCTAGACTTCAGTTTATACAGTATTTATACTTTTTTTTGTTGTCTCAATAATAATAATAATAATAAAAAAAAGAATATATATATATATATATATATGGCGGCGCGATGTTGTAGTGGTTAGCACTGTCGCCTTGCACCTCCAGGGTCTGGGTTCGATTCCCCGGCCAGGTTCGATTCCCATCTCTGTGTGCATGGAGTTTGCATGTTCTTCCCGTGCTTGGTGGGTTTCCTCCGGGTACTCCGGTTTCCTCCCACAGTCCAAAGATATGCAGGTTAGGCTAATTGGCGTTCCTAAAATTGCCCGTAGTGTGTGATTGGGTGTGTGAGTGTGTGTATGTGTGTGTGTGCCCTGCGATGGATTGGCACCCTGTCCAGGGTGTACCCCGCCTAGTGCCCGAAGTCTCCTGGGATAGGCTCCAGGTCCCCCGCGACCCTGAACACAGGATTAAGCGGTATAGAAGATGAATGAATATATATATATACAATTTTCTCCCCAATTTAGTCGTGGCCAATTCCTCACCGTCGCTAGGGGCTCCCACATGTGTAGAAAACCCTCGGCGCTTCATCCACGCTCACCGGACACTACAAACGGCAGAAAACCGCTCGATTTTAACGCCCGATAAGAGGTGTTTAATGTAAATTGTCCCACACCTGGGAGGACTTGGGGCGCGCGCTTTTTCCTGCAAACGCTTCTGTAAACTCCATTGCGCGAGCGACTGTGTATCTGTGTGTGTATTTGTGCATCTTGTGGTCGCGTTCCTCAGTAACATGAGCAGCCCAACTAATCGATAACGGCATTCGTTGATAACGAATTTCATTATCGATAATTATCGATTTTATCGATTAATTGTTGCAGCCCTAGTTTTTATAGTCATTTGTTCCAACCAAATATAACAATAAATGTAAAAAGTGTTTGTTGAAAAGTGTTTGTTTAAAACAAATTTGTAATTGTTAGCAAATTGGTGTAAACAAAACACTTTTTTGAGGGGGGGATTTTTTTGGGGAAGTTCTTTTCCCTATAACGTCATGGCCTAAATAAGTCCTATTTCCTTACATGTTGTTTTTCTTTTGGCTGCTACCATTAGTGTCTGATCTAATCATTATGGCACAGGTTTTTATCCCGGGATGTGAACCTGTGCTCTCTGAATAAAAGGTGAGAACTTAAAATGTCATATACATTGGAACCTTGGATTATGAGCATAAATCATTCCAAAAGCAGGCTCGTATTTCAAAACAAAAAAACTAATGAAAATCAAAGTGAATTTTCCCATAAGAAATTATGGAAACTCAAATTGACCTTTAACAAAAAAAGTAAACATAAATCCTGACAGTGTTTCCATTTATGTGCGCGAGCCCTGCGTGTGTGTGTGTGTGTGTGTAAATGTGTGAAGCTAAAGTAAGAGACGAGGAGGAACAGACCCCCCCCCCCCCCCTTCGCTTATTTGAGTCTTAAACACACACACACATTAACGGAAAGATGGAAAAAAATTTATCGGAAAAAATTAACAAGCCATATCGCTAATAACACTCGTGTGAGCGCATACTAACGGAATCACTGCTGTAAAGTTAAAATTAAATAAATTAACCTGCACTTTATCTTTGAAAAGAATCATGACAGCAGTGTTTCTGTGTAGAGCAGAGTGGAAAGGAAGCATTAGCCAATGTCAGTTTGTGATACCTGACCTTAATGTGTTTGTCTCTTTTTCAAGAAAAACCATGAATAATATAAAATAAGAAAGAAAAACTAAATCGATCAATACGACATTTACAGTTGCTAAAAGTATGTTTTTATTAATATCAATATAAGCTATATTTAACTTAAATTACCATAAATTAAAGTGGCATTAAAGAAAGCATGCTAAAAGGTGATCAGTAGGTCATTAACAAAAGACCTACCTTGGATGACCGGGTGAGTGCGTCTTCTGCGGTTTTTCGGTCACAGGTCCCGGCGTACCACGGCTTCTTATACACACCAGCCTCCTGGAAGTGATGAGGAACAGTTAATATCTACTGTATGTACTGTGGGTTTATTAGGAAGAATGACATCAACCTCTGGGATAACAACTTGTGGAATTTCTGCTGTCTTAAATAATGATTAGTTTAGCTGTAGGACACAATTTGTAGAACCTTGAAGCTTTTCAAAACAGCAAATTGTAAAAAAAAAAAAAAAAAGTTGAAATTCTTTGGAAACACTAAAATGAGGAAAGTGAAGGAAGGCTTAATGTTGTAGGCTGTCATTAGGAAGAGGTTCATGTAGACAATGTTTTTCACCTCCTCTTGCTGCCTAGTTGCACTGTCCTCCTGAGATAAGCTTCCTCTCCCTGGTGAAGACTCTGCACAAACACATAACGGACAAATTACCAAGAGAACACAGAGAGAAAGACAAAGAAAGAGAGAGAAGGAGGAATGCATGTGCGATGGTGGTGGGGGTGTTTGGGTGTGAATAAAAGTCTATTTTAGAAGCACTTACTCTGGCAGGGGTTGTCACGTGGCAGTGATCTGCTGAAATCATAAATGAAAAGTTAATGCAATGAGTTACTGTATGTAATGAATACAGCTCTGGAAGAGAATACTGTAGGAGACCACAGCAAAATAATCAGTTTCTTATGTTTTTTTTTTTTTTTGCATGTATTGGTGAGAAGAACAGTTTTGTTTCATTTTTTGGGGAACTGCCTGCTAACAAGATGTCTCCTAAATTTAAAAATATAACTAATGTTATTTCGAGTGTACTGTATATTTAAAGGAAACGACATTACAACACATTAAAATAACCGAAGATCATGCAGTATTTGAGGAGCTTTAATAACTCAAATAAAACAGAATGCTAATAATTTGTGTCAATGCTTTGGCTAAATAACATTAAGAAATGAGTATTTGGTGGAGTAATAACCCCGATTTGCAGTTACTGCTTTCATGCATCTTGGCATGTTCTCCACCAGTTTTTCACATTGCTGTTGGGTAACTTTATATCACTCTTTTTGCAAAAAAGCAAACAGCTCAGCTTTTCGTAATGGTTTGTGACCATCCATCATCTTCTTGATGACATTCCAGACGTTTTCTGGAGTAAATTGGTCAGTGGCAGTGGTGTCGTATTTGTTTTCTTCCCAGAGCTGTATTTGCAGTATTGAACTAATGTCCTCAGTGCTTGGTCACTCACTTAACAAGATGAAATCCTGTAGTGGGTGGAGATGCCACACTGGGAGCCGGATCCCGACCTGTAGAACATCAGATATATCAAGATGAACTTTTTCACTTGGAGCAAACAAGATATAACCTCAAACTATTTTTTTTTATCATACTGCTCAAACACTTAATCTGGTTCTTTTGAAGGTCTTTTGAAGTTTTTCTGGTGCTCTAATAATACTATAATTTCAAACAAACACTCTTTAGACACAAAAGGGACTTTGCCCCAACCAACCAAAGCAAAACTGCTCAGCCCAACAAATGAGTTTCAAATAGAGAATGCTGGCTGGGAGAATATGGAAAATATTGTCAGCAATTATAATAATAATAATAATAATAATAATTATTATTATTATTATTATTATCATTATTCACATAATGCATTACTTGCTACAATTTTTGTTTGCTTATAATATACCACAAAATGGTCAATTTTGGTGATTTTTATGATGCAGGTGCATCCAAATATCTAAGAGTGTAGATACCAAATACAATATGTGGTTTGTATTGTTGTTCAAAAACTGTCAGCACCTGTCTATACACAGATCAGCAATAACAGTACAATATCAACATTTTTATCAATTATATACCAGTAAACTGGTGACAGGATGATGGGCACCCAAGGCTCATTTATGTCTATGATGAACAAAGGCCAGCCTGTCTGGTCCCATCCCACAGAAAAGCCAATGCAACCCCCAAATTTAAGTCACTTCTTTGAAACAAGTCAAGGCACCATAATGCCCAGTTCACCAGAGCCCACTGTGCACAGCACAAAGCCCAAGCCCAGCCCAGCGCCTCCAATCTCCCCAGATCCCAATCGGATTAAGCATCCATGGATTACGCTGGAGAAGCATCTCTGATCCGCAGAGGCCCCACACTGCAATCCACAGCACCCAAAGGATCTGGTGCCAGCTTTGTATTGCCAGACACCACAGCACACCCTCAGAGGTCTTTGTATAGTCATGCCTCAAGAGGCCAGAGCAGCCCAGTTGGCACAAAGGGATCCTACACAATACTGGGCTTAATGTTTGACATTGTATTGTCCTTGCTGATCGCTGTAGGATTATGTGCAGAACTGCCAGAGTAAGAATTAGAGCAATATTCAAAGATCTTTCAATAACAAAAGTTATATTTACCTTCCTGGTCTCTAGTTGGAATGCTTCGTTTCTGGAAATCAAGGAATGTAATTACAAAATGTAATAACACTAGACATTTAATGGTAACAGCAAAACCAACATGGCTGATTTCATATTTCAGCTTCACATACCTGGAAAACTATTGGCTTTGGATTTTTCCTAATGAACACAGACACGTATTTAGATACAGTTTTGCATAACAGTAGAGTTGTACAGACATGATGTAGTTGTCACTTACGCGTCTCTTGGAAGAGGGACAGGTATAGATGGATGTCTGTTTTCGACAGTCTTCTTCTCCTGCTCTTCTGTCAGACCTGTAGGATTAAAGCCTGGTATTAGGTCAATATTGAAGCTATGATAGAGAGGTGTATTAATTGATTTCAGTGAATTATTATATTTGTTTATTTTAGCAATGGCTATAGACAGTAATGAACCTTTGGGTACAAATATTATTTTATTAATATACACAGTGTTGGGGACTTACTGTCATTATCAGTGCAAATTTCATAGTCTTCATCATCCTGTGGCTCCTGTAAAAAATCAGGTAACAAGGTTAATGAGCATTGTCATGTGATGTAGATTTAATTAACTGATTTACTAATTTCAGAATAGACAAATTATTATCAAGCAGAGAAAATAACTCAGGAAAACATTTGGAAACACATTATCATAAGCTGGAAGGATAGTGCTGATCTATAAACGCTGTGAAAGAAAAAAAAAAATCCACAGTATATATAATATATATATATATACTCCATATATAATCCATAGCTATATTTAATATTAAGATACAATGTGGTGAAATCTCTCATAGGATTGGGACTAAATAGCTGCGCCGCCATAAGCAAAGTACTTGTTAGTTCAGAAAAAAATAATAAACAATGCTTCAGATTGGATTTTGGTCCAATGGAAAAAGGTCATGTTGTCTGATGAGTTCAGACTGACCCTATTCCAGAGCGACATGGTACAGTAAGAAGGGAAGCACATGAAGTGATACATCCATCATGCCTAGTGCCCACTGTACATGCCCTCTAGAGGCAGTGTTATGATGAGGGTTTTTTTCTGTTGGTCACGTCTAGACTCAGCAACATTATGTGGCAATAAAATGAAGTCAGCTGATGACCTTAATTAATGTACAGGGTGGGCCATTTATATGGATGCACCTTAATAAAATGGGAATGGTTGGTGATATTAACTTCCTGTTTGTGGCACATTAGTATATGTGAGGGGGAAAACTTTTCAAGATGGGTGGTGACCATGATGGCCATTTCGAAGTCGGCCATTTTGGATCCAACTTTTGTTTTTTTCAATAGGAAGAGGGTCATGTGACACATCAAACTCATTGGGAATTTCACAAGAAAAACAATGGTGTGCTTTGTTTTAACGTAACTTTATTCTTTCATGAGTTATTTACAAGTTTCTCTTTGTTTACAGCCATTGACATGTCGCAGAGGTTAACACATGAGGAGCAGATAGAAATTGTGTTGATGTTTGGTGAACGCATTAACCGGGTCATTGCAGCAGATTTCAATTCAAGATACCCTACGAGACCACTCATCTCCCATGCTACAGTTAGCAAACTGCTTGCTAAGTTTCGCCAAAATGTGGACGCATGAAAACTGTCACTAATGAAGAAACATCAGTGGCTGTCCTAGCTTCATTCATGATGTGTCACATGACCCTCTTCCTATTGAAAAATACCCTTTACTGAATGACCAGGTTATCACATCTATAGAGTTTCTCATCCCTGATGGCGCAGGACTCAAACTATGAGAGAGTGGTTGTGAGAGCATCTTTCTCATGCACACATGAACATTCTCCACATTGTGTATTTTAAGCAAAGCAAAAAGACAGGCAGTGTGTTTCAACACGTACAGTATACAGTAGCAAACATTTATGTTTTTTCCCTCTTCTGATTAAATTTTTTTTTTTTTAATAATCAGTAATACTTACTGGACATGTAAGCGGCTTTTTCATATTAATTCTGCAAGTATAAAACAAAGTATTGTACTCAGCAATAGTTATTTACATTCAAATCATAATAAATATATTTTTTATTTCCTGGCGACCATGCTTTGTGACAGCTTTATCTTCTCTGTTTGTGTTTTGCTTGATACAGAATAGATTGCTTTAAAAAAACATTATATAAGTGTTTATATTCTAGGAATAGCTTTCTAGAAATATTAGAAAAGAGTTCTAGAAGTAATCTCTCTTAATCTCAGCTACTGGATTCGAGGACGAGATTGAAAATCATGACAATATACAAATCTGAAGCTGAAAGGATGAAGTAGTTTAAATTTGTTCACATGAATCACACGAATGAAATTCTGAGACTAACTAGACATTAAGACCTGTGTACAGTATGCTCCATATCTTATCTTCATTCATTCATCTTCTATACCGCTTTATCCTCTATTCAGGGTCACGGAGGACCTGGAGCCTATCCCAGGAGACTTCGGGCACTAGACGGGGTACACCCTGGACAGGGTGCCAATCCATCGCAGGGCACACACACATACACACACTCACACACTCATTAACACTCTACCGGCAATTTGGGAACGCCAGTTAACCTAACCTACATGTCTTTGGTTTATGGGAGGAAACCGGTGTACTCGGAGGAAACCCACCAAGCACGGGGAGAAGATACAAACAGACCCCGAGGCGGGAACCTGGAGGTGCATAGCTACAGTGCTAACCGCTAAGCTGCAGTGCCACCCTGGTAACACACATCCTGTTTTTTCCCCCCCCGAGATTAAGGACACTTGAAGAAAACTTAGTGGATAGTAAAAGCTCTTTGTGCAGCAGAGAGTCTGGACAATTTGCATAGGCATAACTGGAAGACTTCTATAATATTGTTTTAAGATTATACAGTAGAACGTTTTTCATTTATACCACAGCATCATTGAATTCTGATGAATAATTTTTCATAGCACTCGTTCTGGCTGCAAGGCAAATCACAGGTTTATATTAATGTGCTCGGTCTAATACGTTCTCGTTTCTATAGCAACAGCTCATTCACAGGGACTTGTATGGGCGGCGCACGAAACTGAACATATTCTTAGGTACCCACTCCCTCACTGTCATACAGGGTTGTGGGAGGCCTGGTGCCCATCCCAGGCGACTCGGGGCATGGAGTGGGATACACCCTGAATGGGGTGCCAGTTTGTCATATTGTGTTGTTATTAAATACATAAAAAAGTGTAATTATTGATATGGCGATGCTTTCATTTATGAAAAACATTCATGAAAAATGACATTTATGTAACATTTATGTCTCGGCGGTCGGCACTTTGGGCAGCTTTCTGGCACAGGAACATGTTGAGGACAGGGGGCTTTGTGATTTCTTTGTAATGTGACAAGCTTGTTTTTTTTTTAGCTTAAAGAGGAAGAAAAAGAGGCTGGTGAAGAAGAGACAGGGATGTGTGTACAGTAAGTAATTACATTAATTAATATGTTGCAAAATTATACAACACTCACTCACTCATCATGTACTGTATACCGCTTTATTCTGTATACATGGTCGCAGGGGGCCTGGAGCTTATGCCTTAGAGAGACTTCGGGCACGAGCTGGGTACACTCTGGATGAGGTGCCGATTTATCGCATGGCACACACACACATGCGCATTCGCACACTACGGGCAATTTGGGAACACTAAATGACATAATCTGCATATATTTGGACTGTGGGAGGAAACCAGAGTACCCTTGGGAACCCCACCAAGCACGGGAAGAACATGCACACAGACCCAGACCCTGAAGCGGCAATGCTAACCACTAAGCCACCTTGCCACCAAATTATACAGTACAACATTCATTATTTTAATTGTTTAACTGTTTGGGTATGTATATTGCTAATGTCCTTTTTCACATTTTATGAAAGGTGCAAATAACATTGTATATGGTTGATTGCTCGTGTTGCAGACTGCCCTGTGTTTCGAAATGGTTGTTCCTGTTTAATCTCTGTCTCTCTTAACCGTCATTACAACGGATGGTTGGTTGCAATGACCTATGACTTCACGCCAACATTCATTGCTGTGAAGAGAATTACATTGCTGAGGGCACCAAGCCCAAGCACACCCACTCAGTCATACTGTACACTACAGGCAATCTGGAAATGCCAGTAAGCCTGCATGCTTGACTTTGCACTGAAACCCATCAAGCAGAGCAAGAACATGCAACCTCCATGCCCCAAAGATGAGTTTTGAGTCCTAAACCTAGAAGTGTAATATCTCCTATTCCTGTTCCTGCACTAATATTATTCGGTAGAGTCTTGACATAAGACAGCCTGTAATGGTACACAATGTTGTTTTAATATAACTTGTGTTTGTTGCTGGATTTGACCTGAACTTTTCCTGCCACATACAGCGTTACAACATTTTGTATAATCAGTTCTTCCTCCGTTGTGGTTGGTCCGGACTTCCTATTGGACTTTGCTGCTGTTTCGAGATAGAGGAACACAAATACTGCAAGGAAGTTTTTATCATCACGATAGCACACCGCACATAGGCAGGAGAACTACAGTACTTTGTCTGAACATGTGGGTGGGCCATGGAATTACATGTTTGTTCCATTCTATTTAAAGAGCCAGGGGTTACCCAAACAAGCAACAAATCTTATTCTGTACATGTTGTCTTTATGATCAAAATACACTATATCTGAAAGCTCTTCAGTAAAACATTGTGTTCCTGTGTATTTAAAACCCAGAAATAATTATACCAGACAATTTTAGACCTAAAAAGCCAAACACCACACCACACTAAATATATATGCAGCTAGACATTTACACTTATGTAATAGACACAAATGTAATTAAAGTGTCTCTGTCGCCCTCTAGTGGCAGTACAACATTAAACTTGCCTTTGTTAGTGAATAGAACACAAAAAATTCTAAAGTTTCTTCCAGGTAAAAACCTACCTGGTAGAATATTATGGATTATCCATGACTGAAGTAATTTTTTTAATTAATCAATTAGTTAATTAATTATTTATTATATATTTATTACGGCGCAGGGAAATGATTATTATAGGGGGCAGTGATGGCTCAGTCGGTTAAGGCTGTGGGTTACTGGGTTACTGATCGGAAGGTCGGGGGTTCGAGCTCCAGCATCGCCAAGTTGCCACTGTTGAGCCCTTGAGCAAGGCCCTTAACCCTATCTGCTCCAGGGGCGCTGTAAGCTGGCTGACCCTGTGCTCTGACCCCAGTTTCCTAATTGGGATATGCGAAGAAGACATTTCACTGTGCTGTAAAGTACATGTAACAAATAATTTAATATTTGTATTTATTTATTTATTTATTTATTATTTTCCATATATCCCAGTTAAGAAGCTGGGGTCAGAGTGCAAGGGGCCTGTCAGGATACAACACCCCTGGGGCAGATGGGGTTAAGGGCCTTGCACAAGGGCTTCACAGTGGCAGATTGCCAGTGGCTTGAACCCCCAAACGTTCCGATCAGTAACCCACAGTAACCTACAGCCTCAACCGATTGAGGCACCACTACCACTTTTGCTATGTACTGTACAATTTGTCAGATATCCATCTGATCAGATATAATTTGTATTTTCTCTTAATACTTTTGTTTAACTTTAGATTTCCTGAGCTGCACTGGTGGTGTATTAGATGCGGTAGTGATCCCTGGCTATTTGTGTCCTGGTGCACATTGCAGGTGTACATTTATATCTTTTCTCATGCACCGTTTCCATTAATCTACCTCTACCATCTTATCAGTCAGTTTATGACCATAATGGATGGGGATATTTTTAGGTAGAACTGTTACCCTAGCAACCCTACCTGATACATTATTATTACTACCAGTGCACACACACTATAACATGTATCTTAGGTAAACTACAGTGTATGAGAATAGTCCATCGTGCAGAATATCTAGTAGGTCAAAAAATGATGAGTATATATATATATATATATATATATATATATATATACACACACAGTATATGCTGTATATATAGCAGTGTTCTTATTCCCAATGAAAGCATTTTATGGAATGTAATGTATATTATGTACATTTATTATGTAGTGCTGTACTAGGATGTTCGATTTTAGGATGTAGTCAATGGAATGATTCTCCAGTATAAAGCAAACTTTTGCAAAGTTTTGCATATGTTCCTCTAGGTTCTCTGGTTTCCACTCAAAAGCTGGTAGGAAAATTAGAATTAGATATGAATAAGTGAGTGTACTGTACACGGTGCCTTGTAATGGACAGATGTCATATTTCAAGTACATTCCCATCTCTCACCCCACCTGAGCTACGAAGATTTATTAAGATACATAGACTATCATTCTACTGCAAATCTGACCAGGATAAAGTGGCTACTGAAGATGAATAAATGAATGAATCTGGCCTCAGCAGTACCTACTGGTCAAACTCTTGTACATTTTTTTCCTCTAACGTGCATGAGGATCATGATGGCTTCCATTTAGCTGAATTTTGGCTTCAACGTGACTGTCAGCCGCGTCTTGTAAGTCTCAGCACAGGAGTGTAAAAATCTTAGGTCAGGACTTTGTCTACCTACACCCGAAGGACAAAAATGGAGTATTGAGGACGGAGTAATAGTCTGAAATGGTTTAAAAGATTATGTGAGGTCATACGAAGCAGGTTTGGCATTCTAAAGTGAGACACGTTCGCTTGGGTGTTGTCGATGCTCTTAGCAGCAAAGTAACTCATTTTGTAATTTACTGTAGCAATTTAAATCAATGATTTTAGTTTCTTATACTGTACATTTTTATATATTCTTATTCTTTTCTTTTTCTAAGAAATGTACCAAATAAATGTTCGAATATATAATAAATTTTGTTGCACAAATAAAAACTAATTAAAACAAAGATAATATAACTCGTATTATAAAGACACAAAAGTCATTTATGTTGCTAAGAATGTAATACCTGGGGCTTGGTTTAGGGGGCAGCTGTAGTGCAGGGGGCTGTAGCTTTGGGCTGCACCTGTGGACCAGAAAGAGGAACCGTTACAGAAATTTTGGAAAAACAGTACACAAAAATATTGACAAAGTTACTTATTTTCTGCATGTTTGGGTATAAAAAGTGCTAGATTTAACAGTAACAGGTGCTACAACATGAATTTCATCAGAAGTGTAAGAATAAATAAGATGCAGAAATGAAAGTTAAAAAAAATCTCAAAACAGAGACATAAATAAATGAGGGGCATTCAAGTCAAACCGGGACTTTAGATTGTCACTATTGAAACACTGTCCTTCCAGGAACTCCTTTAATAGCTCTTTCCTTTAATGGAAAAAGGGCCTGGTTTGATCATCGAAAGCGTTCTGTTCATGCATGACGATGCACGACCTCATACCCATAGCCTGTAGCACCACTTGCACGTTACAGGACCTCGGCTGGGAGTTAATGCCACAGCCACTGTACATTCCTGACCTCGCTTCAAGTCATTTTCAACATGTTATTAAAGGAGTTCCTGGGCAAAACTCAGGCACGTTGGAGGCCAAGGTTTCAGCAGTGGCGAAGACGTAAAGCAGGTAGTCCGGCCATGGCTCCGGTTTACTGAGGAAACTTGATGGTATCCAAGCACTAGAGAAACACTTATATAGGAGCATTATGGTAGAAAGGGAAGGAAAATGGGAAGGAAAGGTAGTTTTTACTTTTATGTAAAGTGTTATGATAATCAACAGTCCTGGTTTGACTTGATTTCCCCTTATACTGTATATCTCTGCTCTCACTGATAACGACAATCAAGGTTCATCATGTGTAGCTCAACAGCAATCATAGACTCACCTGCTGATGGATGGAGAGTCATCCTTTAAACAAAAAAGAAAACTTACATATAATTTATAAAGTTAATAAATGGGAACATACAACAATTTAAACAGATCTATGCTTAGAAGACATAATGTTTAAAACTCACCTGGTCAGGAACCTCATAGACATCTGAAGACAATAAAGAGGATCATTAGTGTATCATGGTGCAGGACTCTAATACACAACGACAGTTGAGCGGATATGTTGGACATGTTTTTATCCCCACTCTCATCCACGGTTTAGCACGACTCTTTTTTTGTAAAGGAAGATGACTTATGTATTATGATGGTTTAGTTGTCATCTGTTCTTCCTGTTCATGATGCTTAGCAGTGGTTTTTGGTAAATCTGAGGATATACTGGTTTATCATTCTCTTTATGCTATTATATCACAATTCTAAATGCAATGGGGAGGGTGTTATTGATCCTCACAATAGTTTAGCAACCTGCTCTAACCTGCTATTGTAATCTACTGCCATCTAACAATACTATATAAGCACAGTAGTGCGCGCTTACTTTTGAACAGTCTACCAAACAAATGATTTCAACAGAGATGCTCTGGTTGGTTTATTCCAATTTTAAGCTTCATTATCATCTGCTTCATTAAAAATTGTACATCCTGAGAAAAGACCAGCATCAGTCGCTATATAAACCTTTTTATATTTTTTTTGTTTATGATCAGCTGATGCACAAACAAATAGATGCTTACAAATTACTGGGTTATAAATAACAGCATACCTGGACTGTATGATCGAATTACTTGGTGATCTATGGGGAAAAAAACATAAAACAATAATGTTTATTAAGGTGGAGATATTTCAATGCAGAACTATTACAAACCAGCTGGGTTGAAAGGTACAGTATTAAAAAAAAATTTCATTTACAGCATATTTCAATGTTTTAGATATAATTTTGGCAGCATGGTGGCTTAATGGTTAGCACTGTCGCCCTGCACCTCCAGGGTGAGGGTTCGATTCCCGTCTTGGGTCTGTGTGCATGGAGTTTGTATGTTCATCCTGTGCTTGGTAGATTTTTTGCTTCAGGTTCTCCGGTTTCCTCCCTCAGTCAAAATACATGCAGACTAGGCTAATTGGCATTCCCAAATTGCCCGTAGTGTGTGAATGAGTACAGGTATGTGTGTGTGCACTGTGATGGATTGGCACCCCGTCCAGGGTGTACCCCACATTGTGCCCTAAATCTCCTGGGATAGGCTCCAGGCCCCCCTGGGACAGGGTTTAGATGATGAGTGAGAGTGAGTGAGATTGAATTGTCTGAAAAATAACCATAAACGTGGATGTTCTGTAATTTTATAGATTTCTGTAGATTTGTTAATTGCTTGTACTGGCTTAAATGCAACATTTAAGTTATGTCATTTATTTCTAACCTTTTTCAGTAGGGTCAATATAGTTATCATCTGTGCCATCCTCAGGATCAATATAGTCCTCCTGCAACGAAAAAAAGAAAGAAAGAATTTGGTATCATTTTCAGGATAGGTTAATATTTAATAACTGTATTTATGATGTGTGCAATAAAAACTGCTATGGTACAATAAAAGAGCATGAGCATTTCAAGGCCAGTGTGGACAGTGTTGACTATCAATGAACTATAAAGCAACACTTTACTTACATCATACTTTGCTGCTTGTTTAGGCTTCTCTGGAATTGGTGGTTTGGATGGAAGGAAGGGCTTCTTCACTGGTTTAGGTTGTGTTTGTCGACTAGGACGTGAGTCTGTAAAAGAGAAGCGACTGAATAAACAGGAAGTTCTAGTTTGATCGAGTTCACTGACTAAATGCAGCTGCAGGGGCAGTTTGTGAAATGGCAACATGTGTGTGATGTCACGTGTATGATAGTTCTCATGAAGTTCTCATCTCGAAACTGGTGAATGATTATTACAACACAGGGTTCTTGAAGAGGAACAACACTGCAATAATAATAATAATAATAATAATAATAATAATAATAATAAAAAGGAAAACTCAAAAATAAAAAACGTTAAATTGAGTTTGAATTGATCAAAATCATTGATCTAACTTAATGTTTTAACTCAAATTCTTTGATACAGTAGCTTTGTACACATTATTTCACTTCCCATTGTTAGTAAAAAAAACAATTGGGTCAAACAAAACATGAATCTTGCATAATCATTTTGTCAACAGCACTTTTCATCCGTATCCGCCTGAACCCACGACTGGGTAGTGTTTCTACGATCAACATTAGAGTGCAAACATGCCACATACTGTACAGTAGTCTCACCCTAAACATGCATCCCATCTGCTCAGCTGGGATTCAAACTCATACACGCCAGATGAGAAAGCAAAAAAAAAAATTTGAAGTGAGTGTTTAACATTGTGAATTCTTGTTCTTTTTGACCAAATTGTTTTGGACTAACAATAAAAAGTTAAGCAAGGTAAACAAAACTATTCAATTTGAAGAATTGAAATTTGAGAATACTTGAAAATCTATTGCATCACATTGCCTTCATTGTAAGAAATTTATGTTTTTTAAGCTTATTTAACAGTAAAGTGCATCCTGTCTACATGATCTGTGGCCCATGCACTGTATTTAGCAACATTTTTATAAACTAAAAACGAAGAAGAAGTGGTTAACCAGATTAATATTAAATGAAAAAGTAAATTTTTTTGTCCATGCACTGTATATTGGTCCATTAACTGTAGACTCCTATCAGAATGTGCGGTTTGACCCTGAGCTCTTAGTGTTTCGTTAGTCATGTTCCGCCTATCTTCCAAAATACAGTAAATTAAATTTCTGCAGTCTGTACCATATTTGATGCAATTTCCATAGAGTAATGTAATTTATGGTGTAATGGCTTAGTGACTAAAAGTCATATTTCCTGTTTCTTAACATAAGACACAGACATCCTGCATGGTGATCATAAAGATAGCAAGAAGAAATTTACCCAAGTAGTCTCCTCCTGTGTACTTGATCACTCGGGGAGGAGTGAAGACTCTCTCACAAGGAGGAGGCTCATAGTTGTAATCAGCCTGTGGTTCTTCATACACATCACTGTCCTGCAAGACAGAATTAGTTAAGCATTAACTCTCTCTCTCTCTCTCTACACACACACACACACACACACACACACACACACACACACACATATATATATATAATATATATATATATATATATATATATATATACACTTACAAATTCAGAATCAGACGACTGTTCTGACTCCTGGGTATCACCTGAATAAAGAGAGAAGAGAAACGTGATTAGTAGAGAGATTTAGGAGCACACATACTGTAATAAACACATAATCGACTTTAGGGGCAGTGGTGGCTCAGAGGGCTAAACATCGGAATTTAAGCTAAGCTACCGACCGGAATATCGGCGGTTCGATCCCCAGCTCCACCAGGTTGCCACTGTTGGGCCCTTGAGCGAGGCCCTTAACCCTATCTGCTCCAGGGGTGCTGTATCATGGCTGACCCTGCGCTCTGACCCCAGTTACGCTGGGATATGCGAAGAAGGAATTTCACTATGCTGTAATGTCTATGTGACAAATAAAGGCTTAACTTAATAGAACCGTCAAAGGAACTTACCAGGGTAGTCTCTTGCAGGTACTTTTGGAGGTCCTTTGTTTTTTAGTCTGACAAAGAGAACAATCAAGCAGTGTGCATTAAAGAGTGTTTCCTGTCTCTTTATTCACAAACATATAAGCCACAATTTTTATCTCTCGAAAATGTAATTCTACAGAAATGATGTGAAATACTGAAATAATGAATTTCAAATACTTGGAAAGAAGTAGCAGTACATTAAGAATGTTTTTTTCAGAACTTGCACCCCACCTATGACTGCCTTTGAGCACCCCACCTTGTGCTCTAGGATAAACTCCAGGTCCACCATGAACATACATTGGATAAGCAGTATAGATGATGGATGGATAGATGGATTTGAACCCTAAGCTGTGCACCTGGAAACACTGAACAAAAAGCCAGCAGGGGGAATGCGCCAGTACTGCTAGAATAGTCTGATAATTACGGCTCCTACATTTCCTCAACCTCAGTTACATCAATCAAGTTGATAACTGGTCTCATCTAGAGATTTAAAATGCTTTTTTCCTGTTACTTGTGATGTTGCTTAAAGATTCTTATTCTCGAAAAAAAAAAAAAAAACATGGTAACCCTTACCAGTGTCAACTGGTACATAGAATATAAATTCATTCAATGCTAGTGTGATTCAAGGTGGGGATTTTATTTTTGTGGTTTTCATTGCTAACATGGGTATACTGTAACTACAATTACTGCCTTGTGGTTGTATGCCTCCTCAAACAGTGAAGTAGCAGTTAACATGCATCCGTCTACACAGTCAAAGGCTTCACTATTGTACATATGCATCAGTTAGAGAGGTTTTTTTTATTTTAAAAGAGTACAGAGGGCAGCTTATCTGTTGATTATCTGAGATCTGCTCTACTGCACAGACACATTGCTTTTGCTAAATATCAGTATGAGCAATGAGGTTGTGGTGCATTATGAGAGGGAAAGAAGGTCTTTTATCTTGTCTTCCAGGGAGCGAAGGTGAAAAGGGTTCGCGTGTACAGGAGCCATGAGGTCCACATAAATATCAAATTCGATATACAACAAATAACAATGTAGACAATTAGACAACAACAAAAATAACACCGTGAGTCACAAGACTGTTGAAAATAAGGGGTTCCTAAAATATTACATCCACAAGAATGGGATTTATGTGACCTCGACTTTTGAACTCTTTTTAACTCTGCAATGTGTACTCAGTTTGTCCTTGACTCAAAGTGGATGTTTGAGTCTTCCTGAGCTTTTGCACTCACAATGCGAGAGACATGATGTCACAGTCCAGTTGGCATTTGCACATTGACCACCAAATCTGTGATGTCAAGTGGACATTTGTGCCCAATTTTGGAGAAATATCCTGAAGGCATTCCTGCGATATTGTGCTCAAATGTATGGGACAGATGCAAGGTGACAGTGACCTTGACCTTTGACCACCAACATCTAAGCAATTCATCCATGAGCCCAAGTGGACATCTGTGGCAATTTTAAATTCTCTAAAGTCATTACTGAGATATTGCATTCAAACAAATGTGATGATTGCAAGGTCACAGTGACCTTGACCTTTGACCCTTGACACTCACCTCCCACAAAATCTAATCAGTTCATCCTTCTGGGCCATAGTTTATAAGTTGAATCAAAATGGGACATTGGTTTACTTGAATAAAGCTTCTTTCATTTGCACAGAGCAACAGAACAGATTGTTCAGAGCAATTGTGCATTAATTATATTAATATAATTGACCATTATATTATAAACAATATTCGACCGAATGGGAGTTTCCTTAACCGTTTGCTATTTCCTCTTCCAATAGGAAGCAAAGCAACAAAAGAGAAGTCTCCCAAATTAGAAGCAAACACATCACAGTGAAAATGTGACTGATGTAATTCCCTTAAAACATCAGATAAAACCTTTTAATATAAAATAAAATAAAGTAATTAATGACCAGTGTTGGGAAGAGTTCTAAATTAATATTGTATTCCTTTCCACACAAAATTCTTTCTTCCTCATGGAAGAATGAAGAAGTTGTACCGTCGTACTTCTCTCCTTGCAGACCAACAAAACCAGCAAGCACATGTGACTGGTGCACAATTAATACATGTGGCGGTGTGTGACTGCACTTGGAAATTCTCTACATGCATTATTTTCTCTAAAATGAATTGTTTTCTTTTGCACATAAAATATACTGCAATAATACAGTACAAGCTTTGCAAAGAAACGTTTAAAGCAAAGATGCTTTGTGACAATGAAGTTAAGTAGTTCTAGATTAAGAAACTATAAAGTCAAAGTTAACTAAAGCTAACTAAAGTAAGTAATTTGGGGAAACAATACTGAGAAACTTGGACAATGTGTCACGTGCAGAACCCAGCAGCCTTATTGTGCTTTTTTTCTTTCTTTCTTTTTTTTTTTTTAAATGAAATGTGGTCTGTTACATAATATGCTGCTTCTTTACTGACATATGAACAATTATACATGTAGCTCTATCTCTCAATCTCTATTGTCGCTTAACCCTAAACAATTCAATGTTCCTCTCTAAAGACATCAGTAATTTAGTCAGTTCTACTGATGTACATTTAACTTATTCCACAAAAATTTCAAAACATATCTGTAGTTTACTTTTATTGATGTGGAGAGCATTATCAATAGTGGAGAGCATCATCAATAACACTGAGTATACTGTATATCACCATGTGTTTAGAAGATATAATTTCTCATTATGCAAGCTTATTGTTGAACCTATTTCTTAACTTAAATCATTACAGACTGAGCCTTGAGAAGAAAATAAGTCATAATATTAAATATAATAAGAATTGATATAATACAAGTGGATAAAGCATAAATTCACACTGTTTGGTGGAAAAGTACTTTTTAGAAATTTTTGCACAGTAAGCGGTAATTAATTGTTAATTACACTAACTAACTAATGGTATGGAGGAAGACTCCATCAAGCCAATCCATCTTGTGGGAGATGCTCCAGGAAGCATGTGGTGAAATCTTATCAGATTATCTTGAAAAATTGCCATCTAAAAAGTCAAAAACACATTCATCATTTCCAACAAAATCATTATTTATAACTTTGACAATGTCAGCATGTCTTGTTCTTCTGCTATAGTTTCTACAGTTCTGTCTGTGTGTTTCCTTGGAAAACAATAAAACTTGTAAATGATCCCAAACTTTTGAGCAGCAGTGTACATGCCAAAACCCACATACAAAACCAGTCACGAAAACCCTTTTAGTAAGAGAACACATACTAATATTAAACCCTATTCAAGCCACTACCTGGTGTGTTGAACAAGTCATTGTACACCCGAGCGCAATAGCCTTTCAGGATTTATTTGGAATTTTATCACAGTACCCAGAAGTTAATGGAGCTGTTTTCCTATAGAGGCAAAAGTGGAGAATTTAAAGGGATTTACAGGACTGTCCACCACCCAGTTTTATTCTCCTCACCTACGTACGTCATACCTGTAACAATTTAAAATTATGTTCAAACCCGTTTAATAACTTTCAAGTTCTACCAGACGAAGAAGGATATGAGTTGGTCAGAAGTGGATAGAGTAGCCAAAAATTTATTCAAGTAAGAGTAGCTGTACTTTAAAACAATATTACTCAAGTAGAAGTAAAACGTACTCGTCCAAAATCTTAGTAAAGAGAAAAAAATTTGGTGAAAAGACTACTCAAGTACTGAGTAACTGCTTCATCGTAACAAAATGATAAAATAATGTAGAAATTCTGACATTTCCAAATAATAAAATAAAATAATACATTTAATCAGATAAATTGATAAAACTGTCTTTACAAAATAGCAAATTAAGGAACCAGAAGTACAAATTCCCTAATCTCACTTTTTTCATAATACATGTCCTCCTCAAAAAATTAGCATATTGTGATAAAGTTCATTATTTTCTGTAATGTACTGATAAACATTAGACTTTCATATATTTTAGATTCATTACACACAAACTGAAGTAGTTCAAGCCTTTTATTGTTTTAATATTGATGATTGTGGCATACAGCTCATGAAAACCCAAAATCCCTATCTCAAAAAATTAGCATATCATGAAAAGGTTCTCTAAACGAGCTATTAACCTAATCATCTGAATCAACTAATTAACTCTAAACACCTGCAAAAGATTCCTGAGGCTTTTAAAAACTCCCAGCCTGGTTCATTACTCAAAACCGCAATCATGGGTAAGACTGCCGACCTGACTGCTGTCCAGAAGGCCATCATTGACACCCTCAAGCAAGAGGGTAAGACACAGAAAGACATTTCTGAACGAATAGGCTGTTCCCAGAGTGCTGTATCAAGGCACCTCAGTGGGAAGTCTGTGGGAAGGAAAAAGTGTGGCAGAAAACGCTGCGCAACGAGAAGAGGTGACCGGGCCCTGAGGAAGATTGTGGAGAAGGACAGATTCCAGACCTTGGGGGACCTGCGGAAGCAGTGGTAGAAACATCCAGAGCCACCGTGTACAGGCGTGTGCAGGAAATGGGCTACAGGTGCCGCATTCCCCAAGTCAAGCCACTTTTGAACCAGAAACAGCGGCAGAATTTCTGACCTGGGCTACAGAGAAGCAGCACTGGACTGTTGCTCAGTGGTCAAAAGTACTTTTTTCGGATGAAAGCAAATTTTGCATGTCATTCGGAAATCAAGGTGCCAGAGTCTGGAGGAAGACTGGGGAGAGGGAAATGCCAAAATGCCTGAAGTCCAGTGTCAAGTACCCACAGTCAGTGATGGTCTGGGGTGCCATGTCAGCTGCTGGTGTTGGTCCACTGTGTTTTATCACCAGAGGTGTCAAGTAACGAAGTACAAATACTTCGTTACCTTACTTAAGTAGAAATTTTGGGTATCTATACTTTACTGGAGTAATTATTTTTCAGCCGACTTTTTACTTCTACTCCTTACATTTTTAAGCAATTATCTGTACTTTCTACTCCTTACTTTTTAAAAACAGCCTCGTTACTCTATTTTTATGATCAGAACGCGCCCCCCGTCACATGATCAGAACGCGCACAACGCCCCCCCCTCGTCACATGATCAGAACGCGCACAACGCCCCCCCCCCCCGGTCACATGATCAGAACGCGCACAACGCCCCCCCCCCTCGTCACATGATCAGAACGCGCACAACGCCACCACCCCCCTCGTCACATGATCAGAACGCGCACAACGCCATCTCTCCCCCCCCCCCCCCCCCGCGTTGCATGATCATAAAGCGAGACCTTAATGCTTTTGTCGCCCCTCACGGTACTTTTACTTTTATACTTTAAGTAGTTTTGAAACCAGTACTTTTAAACTTTTACTTAAGTAAAAAGCTTGGGTTGATACTTCAACTTCTAAAGAAGTATTTTTGAACCCTAGTATCTATACTTCTACTCAAGTAATGAATGTGAATACTTTTGACACCACTGTTTATCACGGGCAGGGTCAATGCAGCTAGCTATCAGGAGATTTTGGAGCACTTCATGCTTCCATCTGCTGAAAAGCTTTATGGAGATGAAGATTTTATTTTTCAGCACGACCTGGCACCTGCTCACAGTGCCAAAACCACTGGTAAATGGTTTACTGTCCATGGTATTACTGTGCTCAATTGGCCTGCCAACTCTCCTGACCTGAACCCCATAGAGAATCTGTGGGATATTGTGAAGAGAAAGTTGAGAGACACAAGACACAAGAATCTGCAAAAGAATTCACGACCAAGTATTGAGTGCATAACTGAACATAATTATTTGAAGGTTGACTTTTTTTGTATTAAAAACACTTTTCTTTTATTGGTCGGATGAAATATGCTAATTTTTTGAGATAGGGATTTTGGGTTTTCATGAGCTGTATGCCACAATCATCAATATTAAAACAATAAAAGGCTTGAACTACTTCAGTTTGTGTGTAATGAATCTAAAATAGATGAAGTCTAATGTTTATCAGTACATTACAGAAAATAATGAACTTTATCACAATATGCTAATTTTTTGAGAAGGACCTGTATAAAGCTTCAGTTGCCCTCCAAATGGCTCAGCAGATAGAAAATAACCTTAGAACATGTAGCTGAGGTCTCACTTTACCATAAACAAAAGTGTCTCATTTTGTCCATTAAAACAAATGTAAGAAACTTATATTTTTAGCTTCTAGCGTATTTGCTAATTATATATTTTGACATTGCAACATTCAAAAAAGCATCTAAACTAACCGTGACGTGTTTCCTTCACTGTCTACCTCGGCTGAAGATAAGACTATACGGTATGTGGCTATTGTTACTGCGGCTGATTGTTTAAACGGAGTCATGTGATTATTGTTGCTACATCTGATTGGTGGAGCACAGTCACGTGGTACAGTAGACAAATCATAATCTGTTCATAATAAATGGTGTTTGTAGAAGTGTAGTATAAAAGCAATCCCACACTTGAGGTCATGCTGTTGTAGATGGCTATGATGTCTTGGGCATGCTGTGCTGATATTCATCATAACGGCACTCTTTCTCATGGGATATCGCTTAATTATAGTTCTCCCCATGCTCAAAACAAGTGATGTCACTAACGTGTTCAAGCCTGTCTGGCTAAAGAGTTGAGCTTATTAGAATCATCTGGTTCATTTAATGAATAGAATAAACATGTGGCAGGACTTTTACTTTCTGAAGTTTATCTTTACAGAAAAGTGCCTAAAACTAGGGAATTTTCAAATGAATTGTAAACGTCTATGGCAAATCTCCATACAGTACATGATCTTCAGGAAGCAATCAAGCAGACATGGATTGATCAAGTGACAGCAGAGTACCGCAGACGTCTTTTTGACTCTATGCCCAGTCGGATCCAGCAGGCTTTGAGGATTAAAAGCGTCAATACTAAATATTGTTTGTCATTATTTTACTAATTTGAGAATGTCAATAAAACTTTGAATTTCATGTTTGTCCTCTTCTTTGCTTTCATAATGATGTAAGTGTACAGAACTATTAAGACAATCAGTATCTCATTAAAAATTAAACGGATTACCGGTTAAGTCCGTTTTAGATTTGCACGTAACTTTATAATGGCTTAATCTCATACAGGGATTCAAGTCATATCTTTAGGCAGACTGATGCCATTGTTGCATTTGTTAAAGTGGACACATACCCTGTAAAAACATGTCTACTGTACAGTATGTTTTGGTTACGTATATTTGTTAGAATGTTTTATGAAAGCAAAGGTTTGATAAATTTTTTAATTATGGACAGAAATCCTCCATTCCTAGGTCACCACGCATGCCACGTACAGTAGCAATTCTGTGAGTCTAGCTGTGTATAAAATATAGCTTATGACAACTCCAGGCAAGCCTAATTACACACTGGTCTGTAGTTCAGCTGAATGTGCAACACTTGGAGTTTGTCATACCTGTCTAGTGTATTTCTGCCTGTTTTGAGAATGTTCGCTGTCTGTTCAGTTTGGAACCTGAAACAAATGGAACAAAAAACCCACCACATCATATCATTACTTTAGGTTTGTCACTATAGTTTAAGCCAACACATTTTCCCCTACTACTAATAGGTCACAGCTGAATGCTCTGGTACATTTCTTTTCATGCAACCATGGTTTCTGTTGGGACCAAGCTGTTAGAGGAACTGATACAGATCTCATTACAGATGTTTCTCTCTCTCTCTCTCTCTCTCTCTCTCTCTCTCTCTCTCTCTCTCAACAGCACTTAAAAAGCTACAATATTTGTTTTGCATTTATTTTCATTACCTAACCAATGGTTCATGGTTCCACATTATTTCCTCAACCCATAAAGAATATGTAATACAACTGCAGATGAAATATGCATATGTATATTCCATCATAATTTGTAAAAAGAATGTATCATGCACGTGGTTGAACCAACGCAAACGTACCGTTTTAAGCGATTGAGAATGCTGTCATCATTCTTTTTGATGTCCTGAACTATTTTTTGGATTTGCCTGCAATACAAAAGGACAAGGAGATTAAACAGAGTCATCGTTTGCATATCAAACATCCAACCACAGCGTACATGTCTGCACGATAGTCAAAGCTCGAAAACTCTATTTGCAGCACATGGAGGACACGAGGGGGGAAACATTATGCAGTAAAATGACAGAGATATTCCAGTTTTATAGTATTTGGTTATATACAGTATATATAGTATTTTTGCTGGTCATAAGCTGGTTAAATTCATTGTAATTCTGTTTTAGTGAGTGATTGTTTGCTGTTTGATTGTTTTCACAGAACAGGTTTTGTTCGTTGGGCTTAAATAAACTTAGGAACATAATTTATTTTCCATTTCAATGTGATGGACACACCAAAAGTAAATAAAGCATATTTGGAACAATGGATAAAAAATATCTCATTCACATCATATATAACGATCATCCATAACATTGCAATGCAAAACATTAAGCCCGGTAATGTGTAGTCTCCCTGTGTGTCACTGGGGCAAACTGGACCCTCAGCGCATGATTCTACGAACCATCTGCAGGTGTCCTGTGGTGTCTAGCATTATACTATTTGCAGAAGATCCTGTGGATTGTGGGGTTGTGCTTCCATGGATTGGGTTTGTTTGTCTACTGAATCCAATGAGTGCTCAAGTGGATTGGGATCTAGGGAATTTGGAGGCTGAGTCGGGGGCCACGCGCTCTTTGCCTGCAAGGTCTTGTGCGTTGGATGTTCTGACGTCTTTCTATCGTGAACGGAACATCTGTTATTTGTGCTCCATAGGCTTTTCTGTGAAATCAGACCGGACAGGCTAGCCTTTATTACCCATGGGCATGAGTGAGCCTTGGGTGCCCATGAACCTGTAACCAGTTCAATGATATTTCAATAATCAATTCATAATCAATGATAATGTGTTAATGTCTTATGATGTTAATGTTATGGCTGATCGGTGACTTCTACACACTTTCCGGACACCCACGTACAAAATTTCGATTCAACTAAATAAAAAATGTAATTATTTTTTATTTCGATTAGACTACATTAAAAAGACACTCTTTTCACTTTACTTAAAGGGTAATAAACACACCATATTGAGAAAGTGTTGTCATCTGTGAACATGGATGTCTTTGGTGTGTCAGTGGTAGACGGAGATGAGAGTGTGAGCGACTTGAGACGTATAATTAATAAGATTACAGTTTTGCTTAGTCTGCTGTCTCTCACAAACTCACTAAACAAAGAACAATTAAGAAAGATTTTGAAAATAGACTTTAACTGCATTTCAAAGGAACATTCTTAAACCACAGGAGATTCTGAAACACACGCTCTCTGCGAGATGATTCTTTTGATAGCATTATTGTCATAGTGTCATATCTTTCATCAAGTGCTAAAACACTTACAGCATACAGGCTTCAACTCTCAGCGTGAGTTATACATGTTTAGTTACCATTACAAGAACTCTCTTAAATCCTTTCATCAGTGCAAACTTTACTGACACACACCACACTAATAAGTAGCTCAATTCTAAAATCAACAAACAATACAGTACAAAATTTAAAGAACACATTTCTGGACATTTAATTCAACTTAAATTATATCAAATTAAAGGTCTTTTCTGTTACAATAGTGTAATTAGCAAAAATAAACTAACCACAAACAACTTATCGTTTACCTGCATAATAA
Organism: Channallabes apus; assembly: GCA_030522415.1. Taxonomy (NCBI): domain Eukaryota; kingdom Metazoa; phylum Chordata; class Actinopteri; order Siluriformes; family Clariidae; genus Channallabes; species Channallabes apus. Next base: position 13,190,526 of record CM060118.1, on the reverse strand, counting down.
TATAATAACAGATTTATAAACTATTTATAAAGCTTACCCAAAATTTAGATTTTTTTCATTAGCCTTATGATGAACACTACAATAAAAAAACACCACCAACAACTGCTACAAAAGTGTTCTTAAAATATATTTCTTACCGAAGCTTCTCACTGGCCGGCTCAGTGATCTTGCTCAGTTTCTCCATGCTGTATGAGCGAATGAGGATGTGTGTGTTCTCTAAACTAACGCTCTGAGGGACTGGGCAAAAAGCCAAGGGTTGGACATCTCACTGATGCAGTGTGGTTTCATTAACCTTTATTCCTTCATTCTTTTACTCGCTTCTTTCTTTCTTTCTTTCTTTCTTTCTTTCTTTAGAATCCTATTTATTGACCATGTGTGTTGACGAACACAAACATCATATCATTTTCAGATAACACACAAACTACTATCGCTATACAGATTAAATAAAGATGCCAGTCAACAGAATATGTAAACAGATTAACAATATACACCTATTGTGCGCAGTAGTAAAAACAGCAATAAACTGCATTACATATGAAAATGATGAATGAGGGTTTGTACAGTGTACTGTATATAAAAGAAAGAAAAAATGCATCACACACAAAAAGATATAAAAATATAAACATACTGTACTGTAGGTTGCTCTTATAATACAAATAACCTGGTGATCTTAATGAAATATAAGGTTTATATAAATCCGCCTGTTGGGCGGTGGACTTTTCTGACTTTAAATAAAAAATGTAAAGAATTTAAATGCAGGCAGTCACATTTCTTTTCCCTGTTGAAAGAAGTAAAAAAGCTAAATCAAAATACAACAATTTAACCCTAACAATGTTTCCAGTTGTGGCTAATAGAGAACAATAGCCTCTGTCCATACTGTACCACACTTCCACATTCACGTTTAAGGGCAATTTTATTTCTGGGAATTAAATAAACACTCGCAGTGCATGACATGACCTCTTCAAGCAAGAAAAAAAATGGTGGCCAAGATACAGTATCAAGTTAGACTCTTTTACTACAGTACAATGGTCGTACAAAGCAAGGATTAAGTAGGAAATGTAAGAGTGGAGTAATGCAGCCCAATATAGAGTGGAGATCCTGTTACCACCTCAAAGAAATATTTGAGAAATTGCTTTAGTTTTCGAATGGGTTTGATTTTTATAATTTAGTACAAAATGACATAGCATACTTAGTCTTATCATCAACTGCCAGAAGATAAATTAGTTCCTGTGGTCACATCAGTAAGGTTATTAAACATTATTGTTTGCTCATTTGTCTTGAAGTAATAAACATAGACATTCCATTAACGAGAAACCAAATCACACCCTTCTTAGATTTTCCCCATGAAATTGGTAAGAAAATCACAAAAACATCTAAGGGAATGACTTTGCCTTTGTCTGCCACTACATGCTTCACCAGATCAACCTGGTTATTATGTTAGATTATCTGTTTTGTTTATGTCAGATTATGTTCCTATGAAATAGCTGTTACTATAAAACCCTTAATGTTATATAGCTGAGAGCAGCAATTGGCAGGCCCGAGCACCAAGGAGGTAACAGTGTTTAATGAGCCAGTTTTGAATAATATTATAGTATATCATATTTCTGGTTATACAGTGGAGCGTAAAAGTCTGATACTGCTCTGGGAACTATTATTAGTTGAAACCTATCTGAAAATATTTTAAAGCACATAAAATCGGTAAATGTTCAGTATTTTAACTGTTAAATAATAATAATATTCATAATCATTATAATTATTATTATTATAACTTATAAGTTATAAAGGAATGGCATAAGATATAAGCAAGACATGATAGCACAACTATGTAAAACAATAATTAAAACATGGTTAAATGCAGTTCAGAGTAAGTAGGCTGACTTTTCTTAAAAGCAGTTAGTAACAGAGTGAAGTGAGGACATGTATTGGGGAAGTACTGTATGCTCCAGTGTTTTGGTGCAGCATTAGAGAAGGCCCTGGTACCTACTGTATAGTGCTGAGATTGAACTGTGGTACAGAGAGTAAACCTTGATAAGGACCTCAGAAAGTTCAAATATGTGTTAGCATAGAGAACGTCTTTTCAATACGCGAGAAGCAAGAGCTTTAACTTTTAAATCTATCTGATTGTGTAATGGTTAACACTGTGGCCTCGCACCATCAGGGTCGAGAGTTTGATTTCCACCTCAGGTCTGTGTGCAGGGAGTTTGTGTAGTTCTTCCCTATAATTTTTGGATTTCCTCCGGGTGCTTCAGTTTCCTCCAACAATCCAAAGACACGCAGGTGAGGTTAATTGATGTTCCCAAAAATTGTGAGTGTGTGAGTGAGTGAGTGCGTGTGACTTGCGATGGATTGGAACCCTGTACAGGGTGTGTGTACCCTACCACATGCCAAAAGTCTCCTGGGATAGGCTCCAAGCCCACAGAGCTCTGTTCACAGGATAAGCAATAAACTGTAGATGATCAAAGAATGAAAAATCTATTAGCTCTCTCAGATCACGACACTTTGTTGGTGATGGGTTCTGGTGATCTGAGCTGGCATGTTTAAAGTGTTTATTGCGTGTGTGATCAGGATGGAGGACGTTACTTTTTAAAGTAACTACAGTGAAACCTTGGATTGCAAGTGTGCCGCAAGACGAGCAAAGATTTTTAATAAATTTTGACTTGGAAAACAAACAGGTCTTGGTTTACGAGTACCGAGTATCATGTCTCACGCATGCGCTTCTTGTTTTGACGTCACATGATCACAACTGAGCCAATGGTCTTACTTTGTAATGCGTTACACCCAACACTGTTTGTGATCTATCAAATATTGTACAAAGGCAGCTAATGGAAATTCACATACTGTAAATGCATGATGCAGCCACAAAAGTTAACACACTGTGGTCAACACACCGGTAAGAGTTTTATGGCCTAATGGAACAGTCTTACAGTACTTTTGTTGCAGTTTTATTTTAGGAATATGTGATTAGGCAGGAGCTTTCTTGATGCTTTATACCCGAGGTACTCAATAGGCGGACTCCTGTCCGCATCCGGACCCAAATACGGTAACATCTGGACCGACGCCAAAACAAACATGCTAATTTAATCATAATCTAAATGAGTTCTCAATGAAGTGCGCAACTGTGTTTCCGCGCGATATATCTTTGAGTGTTCTAGTGATGGGTCGTTCATAAACGATTCGTTCTTTTTGAATGAATCTTTAACATGACTCAAAAGAACGAGTCGTCTCCGAGAGTGATTCATTCATTTTCTACTGGGCGCGCATGCGCAAATCATCGCAAATCCTCCGTAGGCTATGTATTGAACATAGAGTTGTTCGGGCCTTTGTCACGTTACTCAGGTGAGGAGAAGTCGCAAAGGTGACGATACAATACGGTAGATATGATGATCAACAACAGCATTTTGAAGTTTACCATCATTTAAATACTAAGAGACACTCGAGCTGAAATATCCCTCAGATATTTCATAATGTTAAAGAGTTACTGCTGAGCCACATCCCACCAGAGAACAGCAGAGCGGAGCAACAAACCAGTGGAAGGTAAATCCTATATGATGTCACATTGGGGCAAAATCTAATTGGTCTGCTAAAACTGTGTGCATTACAAAAAATGGAAAAAGGTGAAAAGAAAGCAGGGAATGTTTTTGCACATGCACATCTGCTTGTCTAAAAATGACCAAAAGGTAAATTTTGCATAATTGTTTCCCTTTAAATCATTTCATTATACATTCTTTTGCCAGCTCGTGGTATGTCAACAAAGCACTATTTATGCGGCTATACTTCGCATTTGATAAGAGACCAGCATATTGCACAACCAAAAGTGGAATTAGTTCACACATTTTGCTTGCACAGCACGACATATTACGCCTCCGTGGCAACATAGTTCCACATGTCAAAATCTAACTTCCCTAATATTTGTCTATGAGGTGTGTACACTACCGTTCAAAAGTTTGGGATAACTTTCTAACTCCATGATGGTTCCTGATTTTTATTTCTTTCTACTGTACATTGTAAAGGAATGCTGAAAGCATCCAAAAATGCATTAATCTCCTTTGAACAGTTGATATTGAGATGTTTCTGCTACTTCTGCTCTGTAAAGACTTCATAACGCCTCTAATCTGAGCTGCTGTTAATTGGTCATTTTTCAGGCTGATAACTCTAAATGAACTTCTCGTCTGCAGCAGAGGTAGGTTTTGGTCTCGTCCTCCTGGGACGGCCTTCATGAGAGCCAGTTTCATTATGGTGCTTGATGGATTTTTCTAATGCACTTGACAATACTGTTCTTGCAAGAACTATTACAGAAAGGCCGACCTCTGTGTCTTAAAATAACAACTAACTGTTGTTTTTCTTGTTGTTACGTAATTACCTAATTCCATATGTGTTATTTTATAGTTTTGAAATCCCCAGTATTGTTGTAGAATGTAGAAAATAAATCACAAAACAAAAACAAGGATCTTTGCAAGTGTTCTAAAACTTTTGAACGGTAGTGTATATACAGTACATACACACCTCCTGGTCAGAAAAAATTACATACTCTGCAATTTCATTCAATCAAAGTTTAGCTTTGATTACAACACATAAGTGTGGTGGCCAGTTCATGTGTGAAAATGATTCATTTTCCCAGAACCACTGTTTCACAATTTGCCTGTGCCATCAGGGTTGAAAAATTCAATTCATGTGATATCCTGGGGCCTCATGTACAAAGACTTGCGTTGAGTTCATACTAAAACATTGCGTACGGACAAAGCTGTAAATGTGCATACGCAGTAAGAAAATCTGATTTATGAAACACTGCGTACGCGTAATCCCACGCAGATTCTCTTTGTACATCCTAATGAACGTGAAATTGAGCGCACGTGCACGAGCGCAAAACCCCTCCCTGCCTCCTCCCCCGTATAAATATGGTAATGACTCCACTTTGGCAAAACCTAACGAAAAAGCAATGGCAAAAGCAAACAAGAAGAGAAAATGCACAGAATGTGAATTGCAGGTGCTCCTATCGGAGGTAGACCGGAGAAAAACTGTGTTATTTGCAAGTTTGTCCTCCGTAATTAATAACCAAGAAGTCTCCCATCGCGCACCCTGCCATCTTGGAGCCTCATCCCAGCCATGCTGTTTGTGAGGATGAATGAATCATGGGTTGACCCAGGCGACCTTGCCACAATATTTGTTAGGCGCATTTGAGCAGGGCCGGTTCTCGATCTGACCATATGGAGGGGCAGTAAGAAATTTGAAGGGGGCATCCTGGTCTAGCATTGTTTTTTCCCCAGATCATGCGACGGGGCGCGCAGTCAGATCATGCAACGTGGCGGGGTGGGGTGGGGTTGGGGTCAGATCATGCAATGGGGGGGGGGGGTTGGTGTGCGTGGTCAGATCATGCAACCTGTTTGAGCATCACATATTATTTGCACATTTATTGAATGGAAATTCGTCTTCAGATGGCGCCTTTATAGCAATGTGCGTGCAGTCGAGTGCGTACAGCTCCGATTACATTAGGAAAACCGGCGATCGCTGCAAATTGCGCTTTAATGTTTGCCTGGTCAACTGCATGGTATGGAAACCTTATTTACCTGCTAGACATGCGGATGATCCCGTCCCATACAGCTGGCATTGCACGGCTCAAAGACGACTGGCTTAACCCCGAGCGGTCTGCCAGTTCCCTTTGGAAAGAACCAGTTGCCAGGAAACCAAGCATTGTCAGCACCTGTAAGGGTAATGCGTGGCTCCTCGCTGTCTCTCTTTTCAAATTTGGACCCAACACGGCACAGAGCTCCAAGAGGATAGCTCTTGGAAATCTGAAACGGCTAATAAGCCAGTCATCATCGTGGGCCAGAAAATCACTGTGATCCCTAAAAATGTGTTCCCTTCGGATTCGGCCATTGACAATGTCCTCTAATAAGGCCAACACTGCCATTGCCATAGACCAGTGGTTCTCAAACTTTTTCTGTCATTCCCCACTTAAGGGGGTGAGCGAATTTTCAAGCCCCACTTGTCAAAAAATAATAACGAAATCGGCCAAGTTTACTGTTTATTGAAATATCAATTCCTAAACCAATAAGATCATTCATTCATTCATTCATTCATCTTCTATACCGCTTAATCCTGTGTTCATGGTCGCGGGGGACCTGGAGCCTATCCCAGGAGACTTCGGGCACTAGGCGGGGTACACCCTGGACAGGGTGCCAATCCATCGCAGGGCACACACACATACACACACTCACACACCCAATCACACACTACGGGCAATTTTGGGAACGCCAATTAGCCTAACCTGCATATCTTTGGACTGTGGGAGGAAACCGGAGTACCCGGAGGAAACCCACCAAGGGGAGAACATGCAAACTCCATGCACACAGAGACGGGAATCGAGCCTGGCCGGGGAATCGAACCCAGACCCTGGAGGTGCAAGGCGACAGTGCTAACCACTACACCACCGCGTCGCCCCAATAAGATCAAACACCACCAAGTTAAAAAAAGATAAAATACACGTGCAATTGTTACAAGGCTTACGTTGTCACTTATCTTTGCATAATTGACCCCATGTTTATTAGCTGCTCAGCAATCGTTTGTAGTTTTTTTTGCACTGGCCAATTCTGTATGCAACTTTGAATGAAGCCATTTGTGCTTTGCTGTCCACTGATTCAGATTTTACCATGCGATTCTCCTGCTGTCTGTATTCTGCCAGCTTTCTTTCAAAGACGTCCAGTGGTTTATTAACGTGACTGGAGTGTGTTGTCTCTAAGTGTCTTCCAAAATTGTTGGGTCTCATGCGGTCTGCTGCCAGCAGTTTAAGACACAAGACACACACGGGTCTCTCTTCTGCCCCCACCATGAATCCAAGCTCAAGATAGACTTCATTAGTGGTGGGCGATATAACCAAAATCTTCTATCACGGTAGAAGCAATTTTCTAACTCAATAACGATATATATCACAATATAGCAATTTGTATCTGAAAATGCATAAATAAAAATGAAAACACAAAGAAATTGTTTTACATAATTTTATTTTTTGATGTAATTTTATTTAAACTGTGAATTGCTGAGGTTTGCCGCATTTTTTTTACTTTGGCCATATTCGTTTGGATGCTAGGATTTCAGATGATAGAAAAGGTTTGACGTGTTTCCACCACTTGTTAAAACAGTGCACTTGTGTACCTCACAAATCACGTTCATCTCATTCGTATCACTTTTCTTATACCCAAACCAATTCCACACCACAGACGATGCAGCTTTTTTCTTTACAATCTCCTCGTTCTTGGTTTTGTCACATGTAAGTAAACTCACTGCTGCTGCAGCGTCTTCTTCCATTGTCGAAGTGTATGTGAAGCCAAACACATCAAAAATGGGACGAAACCGTGGCACCCGATTGAACCAAATATCTGCGCAAATACAGTGCAGCGCGACTATCTGGATAGCGCAGTGATGATCTGGTTTATTTGCGCAGCCCGGTGGATCGCGCAGCGCCGCTCGAATCACAAACCTGCGCGACCCACTGTTTTATTTAAAAACAATTTATTCAAAATGTCAGGACTGTTTAATATTGTTTCCGCCTTGCCATGCCTGGATTGTACGTGCGCATCCCAGCGGGGTAAAATGTATTTTGATGGTCGGCGCGGTTTATTTCTGTCAGAGTCGGACAAACTTGAGCAGCGCTGCTCGAATCACAAACCTGCGCGACCCACTGGGCAGCGCTGCTCAAGTTTGTCTGACGTTAAACCAGTATTGCTCCACTATGGTTCCACTTTTTCTCCCGGCCCCCAACTGATGTTATTTTAAATTTACTTGTATTAATTATCCATTTATTTGTGTGTGATTGTTTAGTTTTGAGCGTACGCTCTTCATTATCAATAAAGAAAAGCATGAAGTAGAATAGTACTTTCCTGTTATTTTCCACTAATTTCCTCTCGTTCATTGCGCCCCACCGGTCATGCCTGTATTCCCCACTAGTGGGGCGCGCCCCACACTTTGAGAACCACTGCCATAGACTAAGGGTTGTATACATTTGAAAATGCTTTTATATGTTCTAAATCAAATAATTGGTAGAAAAATATTGTTTCAATTAACCCATTTTATCAATTATAAATGAATAGCAATGTTTTTCACATGTGTTGGTGCGATACTTTGTAGTGTGCAATTTAACATAATTGCCTCTAGGAGTCGCCAACGGAAATAAAACAAACACACACAAGAAATATACGTACGCCAGACATGAAGTTGGCGTGGAAGAACGCACATTCTCACGTTAATTTCACTGTTAGTAAATCCGACCGTGAGCGTGAAAACTGGCGTAAGCAAAGTTTTTGTGCGCACGCAGCGTTGATACATGAGGCCCCTGGTCAAGGGATTACATTCAGCTGACTTCATTGTATTTTCATATAACAACATTGCTTGTCCTAGACCTGACCAACTGAAGCAACCCTAGATCATAACACTGCCGCCAGAGGCTTGTACAGTGGACACTATGCATCAGTGATTTTTAGGAATTTAGGAATTTTATATATATGTGATATAATGTGATGACATTTCCTAAATGTCTACACTATTGCCTTATATATATATATATATATATATATATATATATATATATATATATATATATATACACAGTATATAGTCCATCGCAGTTTATGTATCAGGGATTGCTTAATATCAAATTTGACTTCTTTGTTATGATTCCTATAAAAGGAGTAAAAAAATCTTTTGTTCCTGTTGCCAGCTGGTTAATCTGTGACAATGAATAATTTTTGTCATTTGTATGTGACCCCATCACTGATAATAAATAAGAAGTTTGAATCACATTGCTTGATGTATTTGCCAATGACACTCTTCCTGTTTTTATTGAATCATATGTTTATTGAACATACGCAGAAATAACATACAGTATACTGTACTCACTACACGCTAAATGCGTTTATGAAGCATATTATTCATGCCGGTGTATTTACGCCCTGGCTTAAATCCAAACAAGTTTCAGGATGAAGTGTAAAAATTATGTTAATAAATAAATAAATAAATGAATAAATCCATCTAGAAACTCATGTCAGAAATCCGTCTTAATTACTTAAAATGTTACTGTTAAAAAAGTTATTTACATACAGTAGTATCAGTACTGTTAGGATATCAATGATGAAAAATAAATGTTGTTCTCTCCGGGGACATACTTTACGTTATCTAAGAGTTTATTTTGTAATCAATTATAAATATGCCATTACTATTTATAAGTATGTGTATTCTGCAGACTCAGGACAAATGTTTCAGTCTTGCATCACATAGCGTGTATTTGGAAACCATGTCGAGTGGAAACCTGCCATGGTTGGTGTAAGTCTGCGTCATTCTGACTATATTCATCTCTGACCTTCAGCATGTTTCCCCTCAACACTTTGCATGTCTTCCTGAAAGCGCTTTATTTAACTCCTCGAATAAAACCTTGTAATGAAAGTGCTTCACTTTGCCCAGATTCAGAAGATCTAGATCACCGAAACAACCGATTTTCCATGTTTGTAAGAGGGTAATAGGAAAAAGGGCATGTAAATTAAATAGATTTTTTAATGCATTTTTTCACTAAACAGTTTCAATAAAAACAGGAGGAAACAGATCTGAAAGTCATAGGTACATAGATAACCATGCAAATTGTTAACCTGTATGATTCTACTCTGCCTGTCTGGTGTCGGGAAACTATCAGGTCGGGTTGGTTAGATTGTAATAGTTTAGTCTGCAATTTTTGTCATATAATGTGTTTACATTTTAATTTTATGTACAGTACTGCATGGCCAAACTTTTTAAATAAATACTGGAATTTCAAGTTTGTCCAACACATTATTAATCCCTCCAAGGATAATACTGAAGCTTCAACTTTGTGTGAAAAAAAAATATGGTTGGAAAAACATCATAAATGTAGATCACTTATACACAAGGCAATTAGTTTGTTGAGGAACATAAAGATTTGACTGATGATGATGTTATCCAATGAGTGAAGACGGATTCTAATCCAGAGTGATGAGCGCATCAGGATAAGCAGGGAAGCGTTTTAAGCTAATGCACCCAATGCGCAACCAATTATCTAATCATTCTTATTTACTAAATCCCTTTCCAGGTCAGAGTCATGGTGGCTCTTCAAACTGTCCTAGAAACACTGGGATACTGGTCCATTGCAAAGGCTCTGCGTGTTCACATATTCCTACACCAACTCACACCTTTTGGTGTAGCCAATCAGCCTACTGGCATGCTTTTTGGAGGTTGGAAGAAACCAAAGGAAACAGAACAGAGGAAACATACAGACATGGAGAGATCGTGTAGAGAAACTCCACACAGCCCTCAGTCACTAAAGTTACATGCTGTGTTATCATGCCACCTACCACAATGCTTTCATTTTCGTAATAACTAATGGAGGTTTTAGGCATGGCCACTGTGTTGAACACTGCAACATGTCTGCACACCATCTGTGTGATTGTTCACCCTATAATTTATACAGACAACCAGCCGGTGATGTCTGGCAGCATCGTTTTTGATGCATTTGCTGTGAAAATTTTTGAAGGATTTTTAAATCTACCTTTTACTGAACCGGCACGATACTGAAACTGGATTATTTTTTAAAGTAATGGATTCACAAAAACAACGTGTTTGTTTATTATAAATTGTAAACTACACTTTCCTGAAGTCATAGTCTGGATTGTGTCGGCAATGGAGGGACTAGACATAAGTGAAACCAGGACCTGAAGCTGAGCTGTTGCTAATTTTAGGCGTGTGTGCGGACTGAGTTTCACAATAAGTCTCATGGTTTAAGAAGAGGAAGTACTTTTTAGTTAAGAAGAAAAGGAACTTCTAGAGCATGTTGAAATCAGTCTGATTGTCCTGAAGGTCAAAAAGGTGGTAATGAGTTAATGCATAGACATTGCTTTACTATTTACAAGCAACTTAGGAATTTCATTAGGTAAATATTATTTCTTTAAATTTAAAATGTATATGTAATTAATGGCTCCTAATAAATGTGTTTCTTATCAAGACCAATTAATCTGTGTATTTATATTTAAGCAATATTACTGTACACAAGAGGAAATGCCTGTAATGCGGCCTGAGGATCCAGCCGAGTGCCAAAGGCATCACAGACGTGCTGATATTCAGTACAACAGCATGACCTGGAGTGTGATGTTGCTTTAATACAACAGTTCCACAAACCATTTGTTATCAATTATAATGTGGTTATTTATTTAAAAAGTTATTTTGCTTTTGGCCCTATGCATACTGCCTTCCATAGCTTTATGGCCATTAGTGTCTACACTTGCATAACATTAAAAAAAAAAAAAACAATCATAACAAAATAGAAAATAAGTCATTTATTCATATGCAAAAATAATGGCATTTACACCAACTGGACTATTCTGGCACTAAGGTAGGGGAATGTTGGCAGGTTGGCCCAAATGCAACATTTTGGAGTCCTGCACTAAGGCTTTACATAGAATTTTTTATGCATATATCTCAAACAAGACTTTCACGAATAACCTACAATACCAGTTACAAAATGATCTTGCTGTGTAATATACTCGAGAGATATTCAAGAAGAAAATCTTTGTGCCAACCTACACCACTATGGGGCAGGTTGGCAAACGCAATGGGGCAGGATGGAACAAGTGACAAAATGTAGTCAAAACAATAATGTCAAACTGGAACTGCATTTATTTTATACTTCTACTATGTAAAATAAACAACACTGTCAGACGTCCAAGCAGTCTGCACCTGCAATTGTTGTGTCGCCATTATACGGTAGGCCACAAACTGACATTTACTGTACTGTGTCTTTATTTAGCACAAGGCCTAATATTACTGGCTAAAACAATTTCCACTAAAACAAGCCCTTTAAAAAAATACTATAGTAATACTATAAATAAATAAATAAATGTTACATTTAAGAAACACTTTGTAAATAACTATGTTGAGTAAGTGTCATACACACTCAATCTGCGCCCGGCACTAGGACCCGGAAGTAAGACGGGCGCAAAACCAGGAAGTATAAAAGAGGTAAACAAACGATGGCTTACCGCTCAGTCATTGAGTTCGGCCCATGTCAGCTCCAGCTGTCGTTTCAGCAAACCGTGAGTACTCACATGTTGGTTCCGTTTTGTCTTTGCTATTGTGTGTGTATTTTTAGGACGCGGGTTAAATTTGTGTTTTTCCCTTGCTCCGTTTTTGTGAGAGTCCTTAAACTAAATCGCGTGGTTATCCTGCCTGCTCGCTTCTTTCCGCGTTTGGGTTTATCCTCCACGCTACATTGGGCTAACCGCTAAAGCTACGTCTTCTGGTCACCTCAGGTTAGTCCATCTTGACAGAATGACTGAGCCCTCCGCGGTAAACCCAGCGGATTATGCGAGTCTCTGCGACGTTGTAGATCAGCATGCGGCGCTCATCAATCAGCTCACCGCGGATCTCGCTTCCCTCCGCCGCGAGCTCGCTGAGCTCCGGCGGGAGAATACGGATCTCCGCGCAGCTGTTGGTGACGTCACTGCTCGATCGCACGCCGCGGGGGCCGCGGCGCCGCATCCCCCCCCCCCCCCTCCTTCTGATGTTTTTCTTTCTCTACCAGAGAAGTGGAACGGCACGGACGGGAAGTGCAGCGTTTTTCTAACAGCTCTCGATCTGGTGTTTGAGTTTAATGCCACCAAATACTCCACCGATCGCCTTCGCATTGCTCTTCTCGTCTCGTTGCTCAAAGGGCAGGCAGCAGAGTGGGCCACGGCAGTTTTACGGGCAGATACAGACACCGCCCACTCTTACAATGAGTTCACTCACCAACTCAAACTCACTTTCGAACATCCAGCGGGCGAGGTGGAGACCGACACCAGACTTTATCACCTGAGGCAGGGAGGATTGCCCGTGAGCCGCTACACGGCCGAGTTTCGCACTCTCGCCGTCCAAACAACGTGGGGCGATGCAGCACTCCGGACATCCTACTACGAGGGACTGGCTTCTCGGATTAAGGACGAACTAGCCGGGCGAGAGCTTCCTGCGACCCTGGAGGGCCTAATCCAACTCGCTCTCCGGATCGACCAGCGCCTCCTCTCTCGTCCGAGGCCAGCCCCTCGCACCCTGCCACCTGCACCCACCTTCGCCGTCACCACGTCACGACCACCACCCGCCTTCACTGTCACCACTCCACGCCCCGCAGACTCCGCCACCTACGCCACCCCGGGACATGTCGGTTCTCCACCTCCTGCCGTGGTTGACACCGGAGCCGGGGAACCCATGCAACTAGGACGCGCCTCCTTGACCGCTGCAGAACGGGAGAGACGTTTTCGTGAAGGGCTCTGTGCCTATTGCGGGTCAGCTACACATCACAGGGCAACATGCCCGCTCAGACCGGGAAACGCCCAGGCCCGGTGAGAGGAGAGAGAGACTCGCCGGGTCCCCTTCGTCTCTCCGCCATCACCACCAACTCCTCCCGTCTCACGGTTCAGGTACACCTCCAGGTTGGCCACAAACGGGTCCGAAGTGCTGCGTTCATCGACTCCGGGGCAGCAGGTAACTTCATTGACTCTGCATATGCCAAAACCCTGGGGGTAAAACTCGAGGCGTTATCCCAGCCCGTTCGCATCACCTCTGTCGACGGTCGCCCCCTCTCCACCAGCCCAATCAGCACCCGAACAGAACCCATCACCGTCTCCATCAACCAACACCATGAACAGTTAAAATTCTTCGTCACCTCCATCTCATCTCCACCCATCATCCTTGGTCATCCCTGGCTGCTCCAACATGACCCTCTAATCTCCTGGACCCAGAATCGGATCCTTCAGTGGGGCGCGACCTGCAACGAACTATGCCTACGGGCGGCGGCTGGGACGTGCTCTAGGGAGTCCGAGGCCCCCGACGTCGACACCAACTCCATCCCCGAACCATACCGAGACCTAGCAGAGGTTTTCTGCAGGCGACGAGCCACCCATCTTCCTCCTCATCGTCCATACGACCTCGCCATAGACCTCCAACCCGGTACGATCCCCCCCCGCGGCCATCTCTACTCACTCACACCCACCGAGACCCAGGTGATGGAGGAATATGTAAACAACGCCCTGCGCCAAGGCACCATCAGGCCCTCCTCCTCACCTGCCGCCGCGGGGTTCTTCTTCGTGAAGAAGAGAGGCGGGGAACTTCGCCCTTGTGTCGACTATCGGGGGCTCAACCATCTCACCATCAAAAATCGACATCCTCTGCCTCTTACCAACTCAGCCCTGGACGCCCTCTCTGGCGCCACCATCTTTACGAAGTTGGACCTCCGGAGCGCTTACAACTTGGTGCGCATCAGAGAGGGCGATGAGTGGAAGACGGCATTCATCACCCCCACCGGACATTATGAAACTCTTGTCATCCCATTTGGACTGTGCAATGCCCCCGCCGCATTCCAACACTTCATTAACGACGTCCTTCGGGACATGCTCGGTCGGTGGGCATTCGCATACCTGGACGATATTTTAATTTATTCACGCACCATGGAAGAACACACCCAGCATGTCAGGGCGGTTCTAAAGAGATTACTCGCCCACCAACTGTACTGTAAGTTGGAAAAGTGCGCTTTTCACGAGCGCTCCACCACGTTCCTGGGTTTTGTCATCTCGCCCCAGGGTGTGGCCATGGACCCGCAGAAGCTAGAGGTTGTGCGTCATTGGCCCCTACCCAAGACCCTCAAACAGCTTCAACGGTTTCTCGGGTTTGCGAACTTCTATCGTCGCTTTATCCGGGACTACAGTACAGTTGCCGCCCCCCTAACCGCTCTGACCCGTCCTTCCTCTCTCCCTTTTCACCTCAACCCGGCAGCTGCCTCCGCTTTTCGATCACTGTGTCACCGCTTCACCACTGCACCGATTCTCCACCACCCAGATGTCAATAAATCATTCGTTGTGGAGGTGGATGCTTCAGATGTGGGCGCTGGAGCTATCCTCTCACAGCAAGGTCCAGACCAAAAACTTCACCCTTGTGGTTTTTTCTCCAGAAAATTTGACTCCACTCAGCAGCGATACGGGGTAGGGGACCGCGAACTGCTGGCCATAAAGTGGGCTCTGGAGGAGTGGCGTCACTGGCTCCAGGGCGTCAGTGAGCCATTCATAGTCTGGACGGACCATCAAAATCTAATCACCATCCGAAACATTAAACAGTTAAATCCACGACAGGCGCGGTGGGCATTATTCTTTGAGAATTACAACTTCCACCTCTCATACCGCCCGGGGCCCAAGAACACCAAAGCGGACGCCCTCTCCCGACAACTAGAGGTGGACCCCCCCCGGGCGGACCCCGCGCCTGTCCTCCCCTCTTCCAAGATCATCGCACCCCTGCAACTGGACCTGGAAACGAGAGTGCGCCAGGCACGAGGTACAGAGACCGAACCGGCAGGTGTGCCACCTGGACGACTCTTCGTGCCTGAAGGGATGAGACCCGAGGTTCTCCGCTGGGGACACTCCTCCCCAATTTCGGGCCATCCAGGCACCCGACGATCCCTCCAATTTATCCAGCGCGACTTCTGGTGGCCATCCATGACGAGGGACGTCCAAGAGTTCGTTCAGGCATGCCCAGTGTGTGCCAGGGCAAAGACCACCAACCAACCCTCTCCAGGAGAACTGCAACCCCTTCCCGTCCCTCGACGGCCCTGGACGCACATTGCCGTGGACTTCATCACGGGCCTGCCGGCCTCCGAAGGAAAAGACACCATCCTCACGATCGTGGATCGGTTCTCTAAGACCGTGCATCTGGTGGCTCTCGCCGGACTCCCGTCAGCCAAGGAAACAGCAGAACTGATTTTAGAGCACGTAGTCCGTCTGCATGGGTTCCCCAAGGATATCGTCTCGGACAGAGGGCCCCAGTTCACAGCCCGGTTCTGGAAGGCCTTCTGCCGTCTGATCGATTCCACCTGCAGTCTGTCCTCCGGATACCACCCACAGACTAACGGTCAGACGGAGCGGACCAACCAACAACTGGAGCGCTATCTGAGATGTTTCGTAGCGGACCGTCAGCGCTCCTGGGCACGCTACCTCATTTGGGCGGAACTATCACACAACCTCCACATCTCCTCTGCCACTAACCTAAGCCCATTTGAGGTATGCCACGGTTTCCAACCCACCGTCTTCAACCACCCAGAGCCGGAGGTTGATGTACCGTCAGCCCAACAGTTGGTCCGCAGATGTCGGCGGCTCTGGACTACGACCAACCAGGCCATCCAACGTGCCAATGCCCGCTACATCCACCAACATCGCCGCCGACATCCTCCGGGACGACTATACCACGTAGGTGACAAGGTATGGCTGTCCACAAAAAACCTCCACCTCCGCACCGAGTCAAAGAAACTTTCCCCCAGATTCATCGGACCATACCACATCACTCACAGAATTAACCCTGTCACCTACCGGCTCCAGCTGCCTGCGGCGCTCCGGATCCATCCAGTCTTCCACCTGTCCCAGTTCAAGCCCTTCATCACCTCACCCATGATTCCACCCACCCCCCCAGCTCCTCCTCCCCGGATCATCGACGGCGGTCCCGCCTACACCGTGCGCCGAATCCTTGACTCGCGCCCTCGGGGCAAAGGTACGCAATACCTGGTGGACTGGGAGGGCTATGGCCCCGAGGAGCGATCTTGGATCCCGGCCCGGTTCATTCTCGACCCCCAGCTAATTCGGGACTACCGTCACAGGGTATCCTCCATCCCAGGACCGTCAGGAGCCAGTCCTGGACAGGGGGGTACTGTCATACACACTCAATCTGCGCCCGGCACTAGGACCCGGAAGTAAGACGGGCGCAAAACCAGGAAGTATAAAAGAGGTAAACAAACGATGGCTTACCGCTCAGTCATTGAGTTCGGCCCATGTCAGCTCCAGCTGTCGTTTCAGCAAACCGTGAGTACTCACATGTTGGTTCCGTTTTGTCTTTGCTATTGTGTGTGTATTTTTAGGACGCGGGTTAAATTTGTGTTTTTCCCTTGCTCCGTTTTTGTGAGAGTCCTTAAACTAAATCGCGTGGTTATCCTGCCTGCTCGCTTCTTTCCGCGTTTGGGTTTATCCTCCACGCTACATTGGGCTAACCGCTAAAGCTACGTCTTCTGGTCACCTCAGGTTAGTCCATCTTGACAGTAAGTCTTCAACTTAAAAATTAACATGAGTTTTTTTTGGGGAAATATCAAGAAAAAACCGTGTTGTTCAATTTCAGGAAGTTTAAAATGTAAATGGTCAGCTCTTAAGAGTAAGAGAAAGATGGAGTAAAAAGAACCCCGAGCCATAGTAAATATTGATCCAGTACAACATTGCCACCATAGCACTTTCAGTTTTGCCTAATGTCTGATTTAACTCAGTGATGTAGTAAATTGTTTAGGCCATTTGTCCCAAATTGCTCCAGTCATTATACAGAGCAGTTACAAGTGTCCTTACTAAAAAGAAGTTTATTCAAGTGTTCTAATAGTATAATTCTTTTAAAATATAAATAAGTAAACATGCCTTCAGCTGATTTTTCATGCAAGCACTTAAAGTATCAGAGATATACTAAACTAAATATATTTACTATGTCTTACTTGGCTTAAACTGACAAACATACCGAAAAGTTTACTTTGGCCTGTACTCAGAGGTGGGTAGCCAAAGTACAGAGTAAACAAGTATTCGGTGAAAAGACGTCATATACAGTATATACTGTATAAAGCCTATATTAAAAGTATAATTAAATGTACTCTAAAGTTCAAGTATGCATATTTTGTAGTTTTGGGTGGAATAGTGAATAGTATATGGGTGGAACTGAACCTGATCTTTTATTTACTGTACACGGTGTTATTAACAAACACAGGGACAAATAAACATATGACTGATTTTACTGACAATTCTTCCAAATATTGTGATAATATTTTTAGTTTTATGCCGATGCCAATTTTCTTTCCCAGCATGACTTGGGATCCGCTCACAGTGCCAAAACTACCACTAACTGGTTTGCTGACCATTATATTACCGTGCTTGATTGACCAACCAACTCGCCAGTTTGCTTTGATAGTAGCCTTCAGCTCATCTGTATTGTTGATTCGAGTCTTTCTCATCATCCTCTTGACAAAATCCCATGGAGTGTTTATGATGTATTGTCTAGAGGATGATGTGAAACCATAAGGAGCCTGCTCAGGTGTTGAGTGCATAAATGCACATAATTGTCAGAGGTTAGACATTTCTACATTGTAAATTCTTTTTTTTCATTGATTTTAGGAAATATTCTATTATTTTAAGATTCTTATTTAAGATTTTAAAAAGCTATAATCATTGAAACAAAACAAAAAAAAGGCTTAACATATTTGACTTTACATGTAATAAATCTTGAATATATGACAGTTTCACTGTTTTAGTTAAATTAAACCCTTTTCCACAATATTCTAATTTTTTGAGATGCATTATAAACATGCACAGGCAGGTGCGGTTGCTCATGCCTTTACAAAGCTATTATTATTTGCTTTTGTTAATTTCCTGTTTTACTCAATGCTGAAGTGTAACACTTTGAATGCTGCTTTAGTCCTGCATGAGTGTTATAATGCACAGTATACAGTAGTTACATGTCAAAGGGCTGATTCATGAGAATCTTTATTAATAAATGTAGGTTTATTGGTGGTTAAAATAATATAATATGCTTTATATAAAATAATATTATAATATCACGCATGTTCTCCCCGTGCTTGGTGGGTTTCTCCGGGTACTCCGGTTTCCTCCCACAGTCCAAAGATATGCAGGTTAGGCTAATTGGCGTTCCTAAATTGCCCGTAGTGTGTGATTGGGTGTGTGGGTGTGTGTATGTGTGTGTGCCCTGCGATGGATTGGCACCCTGTCCAGGGTGTACCCCGCCTAGTGCCCGAAGTCTCCTGGGATAGGCTCCAGGTCCCCCGCGACCCTGAGCGCAGGATTAAGCGGTATAGAAAATGAATGAATGAATGAATGAATATCACGCATAAATAATATTTGTATCCTTCAAAGTATACTTTCATACACTGAAAAGTGGGCCAATTTAGTCCCAAGATTAATAGTCCCACGGCCAATTAATAGTACATTTACAAGTATACAGTACTACAGGTTCTAGTATATTGCTATTAGTACACTTACTACATAAATTATACTTACTGTATATATCTTGATTAGTTATTTCTTCTTGTAATGTTTCAACAGTTGTATCATATTTTGCTAAGTATTATTTCTTGGTTATTGTATTTTCATTTTCCATGCACAATTAAATCACATTAAGAATAATACATGCTCTTGTGTCCTTTTTCATAACACACATTATAAAACCACATTTGCCAAACATCCCAGATAACCTAGAAAATATATTCGCATAAAAGAAGGGGAACTAGCATACTGTATGATCAGCATTTCAAGATGGAAACAAAAACAACACTTGTAAAATTAATAGAAACACGTGTGCACTCTTGCGTTCCTTTTATAGCACAGAGACGTTCTAGTTGTCTAGAACAGTATACACACTGAGCTCTGTTAGATGAGTCACCTGAAGCTAACTATAGTAAAAATCTAGCGAACAAACACACAATCATAGTCCCTCTCTGTAGTAGTCTTTAGCTCTGCCATCAAAGTGTAAACCCTTCTGCAGTCTAGAAGACCTGAATACTAGTGGAAAGGGCACAGCTTTCCATCCTAGTAGATAAAATGAACTGCATTAAAAGGGAAGCAGAGAAACCACTTCTTCACAGTTGAGTAAGTTTTGGTGTGGCCAGATAATTTTGTCACACCGACATGCAACCCAGGGTGCTTTATAGATCACGGGAATCCATCTGTGCATACAATATATTATCGGAAAAAGATACAGTATGAGGTTCTGTATAAAGGAAAATTGCAAACGGATAGAAAAAGTCTGCTATGACTCGACTGTATCAAATATCTACTGTATCACTGCTTGTGGTAAATTTATATACATAATAATGGTTTAGGGTTAAAAATGTGGAAGGATGTGTTAGTGGATCCGATAGCGTGAAAGTGTCTGAACATATTGGTGTTAATAAGGAAGTCAGTTTGTGTATTTGTGAAGGTTAATATGTTAATGTGTAGCAGAATGAAGGAAACGAAACCATATCTTACGGACGGTGGATGAGGCTGAACTTGCTCAGATCGTTGTCGGAGAGATTCTGTGACGGGGAAAAAAGACAAAAGATTTGTAGTGATCACATTATCCTGCATTTGACTTGCAAGTCTTTGTAAATATTTGTCATGGGCTCAGTCATTTTGTTGCTAATTTATTGATTACGTTAATAGTTGTCTTCTGTTTCGATTTGTGAAAATCTGAACATTTTGCATTGATAACATGCATTTACAATGAGGTCTAATAAAAGAAACAATTTCTGTGAGCTCAAACTAAAACAATAGATAAACATTGAGCTTTGCTGTTGTAGCTTCTAACACACTTATCGATCATTTCCAGTGACATTTAATGTGACATTCATGTCAAATCCAGTAGAGACAATATATAGACCATGGGACTCAAAGTTCCAGAATGCAGTTCAGCTGAGTTACTGCACAACAGAGATGCAGCTCAGCTAGTTAGCAGCCTATGAAATGACAAGTGTGATGGTGCATATGGTGGAATTATCCTGAAACTTGAAGCCCTGAAATGTGATCTGTTTGAGGATAGTGTACAGACGGTATGGTGTGTGAGTTGGACTGAGAAGCCAATTGGGTCATTCGTTTTAGGTCAAAATTAAGCATGAGTTAAATCAAACTGGCTCCACTATCAGCAAGCACTGGAATTACATAGTGGGTAATACAATATATGAAACTATTAAACATAAACTTAAAACGTCAGCTCAGAATTAAATCACATTTAAGGTTAAACGTTAGTTCTAAATATGAAAATGTATTGTTTAAAGTGGATTGTTCAACTTTATTTTTTCTTGTTTTGTGATGAATTATATTGTACCTCGACATTAGCATTGTAAAAAGGCAGCTGTGTAAAAAGAAATGGCATTGTTTTTGCAGCCTTATGTGATTTTCGTGCCATTTATTTCTGTTAAGAATGACCTTTAACAGCACAATTCATGTGTAAAAAGGATTGCTCATGCTCCCAGAATCACTCTTTCACAATCTGAGAAGATGCTCATGCAATATGTGATAACCCGGTCACATTCAGGTCATCAGCTGATTTCATTTAATTGCCACATAAGGTTGCTGAGCCTAGACCTCACCAACTGAAGCAACCCCAGATCATACTGTAACACGCCCTCTAGAGGCTTGTACAGTTGGCAGGAGGCATGATGGCTGCGTGCTTCGTGTGCTTTGCTTCTTACCCTGACCCACCCATCGCTCTGAAATAGCGGCAACCTAGAGTCATCTGACCACGTGACCTTTTTTCAAAGCTCATACTGTAAGTCCAATCTTTATGGAAATTATAGCTTTTTTTTTTTAAATTAGTCTCACTAACAAGTGCTTTTCCTATGGTCAATCCCAATCCTCATGAGAATGAGTTCTCATCTCATTGTATGTGTGGAAATGCTCTTACTTTCACTAATAAACATAGCTGTGATTTCTACTGTTGTATTTTTACAAACTTCACCAAGCGTTTAAGTGATCTCTGATCATCGTCATTCGTGGCGTTTCTTCCAAGATTTTGGAAGTTTATCGCTCTCCTCCTGTGTGTTAATAAGGTGTTGGACAGTTCTTAACTCAATACATCCTTTCTTGTTGTTTTCTTCTTGATGCAGACCAATACTTTGATCTTTTGGAAACACACTAACATCTTTTCCATGACCATCTTCCACAGAAGCAATGAGAAGCTACTCACTGCATCATTAAGAGTTAAAAGAATTGGTGTGAGCTGAAATATATTAATCACTGCACTTATTACCCAAATAGGCATTTCCTTCCTTAAATATCCAGATGACGTTTTTTGCTGTGTATTTTCCATACCACTCAGGTGTATTGTTCACTATCAGCACTAGATGGAGATATCGCCTAGTTTTAAGACTGATCCAGAAGATGTGGCTTCATTACACTTGGCAAGGAGCAATGTTCTAGAGAAACTAACAGTTCATTTTATTTCCCCCTGGCTCCTCATGTAATCTCAGAATTAAGGGGGAAAAAAATACAACCAGATCCCCACTACGAGCTTTTATATTTTTTTCCGTGGTAAAGTAAATGAGTGCATCTCTGAAGTGAAAAGCAGACTTCTCCATCTTACTCATAGAGCTTCTCTTGTTTTAAGTACTGTACATTATTACAGGGCTAGGGTAGCTCAGTGGTTAAGGCATTGGACTACGGTTTGGAAGATCCCAGGTACAAACCCCACAACCACCAAGTTGCCACTGTTGGGTTCTTGAGCAAGGCCCTTAACCCTCAACTGCTCAGATGTATAATGAGATACAAAGTCGCTCTGGATAAGAGTGTCTGCCAAAATGCCTAAATGTAAATTACTGACAGTGTCAAACCGGCACCTGGTGAGCTACAACCAAACTAGAAATGCATGACTATATTATTTAGTAGCTGCTTAGTGTATTGATTTATAGTTGGAATTACATTGTATCGGTACAGTATCTAAGTCTCTAATGGAGTAATGGAGCCATAAGTGGCACATGCAGCATTATATTTCAGTGTGTTACACAAAATTACATCACGCTGTCCTTTGTTCCTGTAACTGATCTTAGAATACTATCTAAGTAACACATTGTCATGAGATTTATCAAGATCAAAGGAGACACATGCCCACACAAGCAGGCAGAAATATACTGTAGATAAAAAAGATAAAGCAGAAATTCTGTGAAAAAAAAAAAAAAAAAAAAAAAAAAATATATATATATATATATATATATATACAGTATATATATATATATATAAATCTATATATACAGTCTATATATATACTGTATATATATATATATATATATATATATATATATATATATATATATATATATATATATATATATATATATATATACCACAGGCTGAATAGAGATTGTGCCTTTTTTCTGGAATTAGTGCCCACTTTGTTGATTGTGTGAAAAGTGACAGTAGTAGGGATTAGCCTTTTAGATAAGGACCCAAGTAATCAATGATTTAATCAGTTTAAAACTGCAGTGTGGAATGATTTTGTTAGTAATTAAAGTGGTATTATTGATCCAGCAAGGAAAATTGTAAAAAAAAAACAAACAAAAAAAAAAACTCACACTTAAATGAATACGAGTCACAATTTAAAGACTTGGTTACCCCTGAGTGTCACAACAGGAAAATCATTTAAGAGGTTAAATCATAAAACTGTAATAAGACTTGACAGGATCATGGGCATTTGTGGCTTCACAATGTGGAAATTAGTGATTTCCTATGAATGTTTAGCTGCCTTCTGACACAGCATATACAGTTCAGCAGTTTAATAACATTCACCTCACATGTTCTGAAGGAAACATATGTGAACCCAAACACTTATTATTTGGTAACTGTTGCATTATAGGAAAAACCAATCTAAGGATTGGCAGTTGACAAATTGAAATCAAAGATCTAGCCTCTATGTTGGGAGAATCCAATTCTACAGCATATAAAGAGAACCTATACAATAGCACTGTCGTCTTGCACCTCCAAGGTCCGGATATGATTCCCGCCTCGGGTCTGTGTGCATGAAGTTTTCATGTTCTCCCTGTGCTTGATAAGTTTCCTCCTGGTACTCTGGTTTCATCCCACTGTCCAAAAACATGCAGATTAGGCTAATTGTAGTTCCCAAATTGCCCATAGTGTGTGAATGAGCATGTGAGTGTGTGTATGTGTGTGTGCCCTGCGATAGATTGGCACCCTGTCCAGGGTGTATCATGCCTCATGCCCTGGCATCCAGGCCTTTTGCGGTATAGATGATGAGTGAGTTAGTCGGTGATAGTGCATTTTGCTTGGAATAACGTTTTAGCCAAGGAGGTCTTGAATTCCTAAATAATTACTGTCATTTTAAGCAAGTCATTTTTGCTACATTCTCTGTAATCATAGACAGTTTGCAGTGAATACATTTACAAGGGGCCTTCAAGTCAAACCGGGACTTGTGATGACTATTTCTCACAAATGAAGGATGAAGGAAAATGAAGGAAACTGATTGATGACTTGCACATTATAGGAACTCAGCTGGGAGTTATGGTCAAATCCCTCTCACAATCCTGACCTTGCTCCAAGCCATTTCTACATGTTCGGGCTTTAAAGGAGTTTCTAGGAGACCAGTGTTTAAGACGTGAAGTAGGCAGTCCTGATCATGGTTCAACTGAGAAAACGTTCTACCCGGATAGAATAGCAGGGGATTATATAATAAAAAATAAAGCTAGTTTTGTCCATCCATGTGCCGTCCATCGTATCTGTGGCAGTTACTGTACTTACAGGGTCGGTTGCCAGCTCGAAACCTGATTATATCAAAGCATTTGGGGTTGAAGAATTTTATTCAGGAGGTCAACAGTGGCAGCTTGGTGACATTGGGACTCGAACTGGGCACTTCCTGATCAGCAGTCCATACCTTAACCTTGAACGGCCCTCATATAACCGGTATTAATACTTAGGGAACTTTCTCACACATTATCATTTTCCTGAGTAACATGTTTGTATATCTTCTAGAACTTAGCACAAAGTATCGCATGGAACAGCACAGTCCATCCATCCATCCATCCATCCTCCAACTGATGAAGGTGTTTGGATGAACACTGAAACGTCTTGTGTTTTTAAGTAATTTTATAAGTCGAGTGGTTTGTAAATTAAACTTTATTTAGAAGACCATGGTCATAGGAACTCCGGTCAACACATTACGCATTCACACACTACGGGCATTTTTTTGGGAACGCCAAATAGCCTAATTCTGCATATTTTTGTACTGTTGGAGGAAGCTGGAGAACCTGGAGGAAACCCACCAAGCATGGAGAGAACATGCAAACTCCATGCACACAGACTCAATTCGGTATTCGAACGCAGGAGGACCTGGAGGTGCACGGCAACAGTGCTACCACCGTGCCGCAGACTTGCAGTAGTTAAGTACTGAAAACAAGGAACCATTTGTTATTTCTATATACTGTAGTTTCATCATTATGTACGTACATGACACAAACAGGAACGATTACAAAATAAGCATTATCTTCTCAATATCTTTCAGTGTGCCGTCTTTCAGTGTACTGTCTAATGTTTAGCAAAGGGCTGCAGCAGTGTTACTAAAGAAAAACTGTACTATTTGCACTAACTTTCCAATCCTCATAGAATTTGACAGAAACTGCCAAAGGAATCCACAGTTGAATAATTTTTGGAGTGTTTGTGATAACAAAGACTGGTGTAATGCTCCGATGAATTGTTTGCATTTGATCCCAAGCTTAGCCTTTTGACACAGAATAAAATATCAAATCTATTTCAGCTCAGTGCCTCCTCAGATACAGGGAGAGTGAATTATTTATGTAGACTTCTTGAGGAGCTGGAGTGAGACACAAGGCACCCCAGTGGCCTGGACAACCAGCTGCATATTAAAAAGCAAAGCTCCTTCATAAACACGGCACTAGAACCTCATCCATGCTGTCAGCTCAAAGCACTCGCAGAAACATTGTCAGAAACCTGCCCAAGATACCAGAGTGAAAGATGGACCATGAGATGATTTTGACCTTACACACTTTTATCAAGAAACAAGGATATGCACAGTAGGAGGGGCGGTGGGGGGGGGGGGGGAATGAGGTATCCTGTTGAGATCAATGAAAGTAACACCACAAATATATCTCTTTTTTTTCCATTTCATTGTGGATCCTCTGTGGATTGCATGTGTGCTTCATGTCTTGCTTCACCTCAGCGCCATATGTTTATCATGCCTGCATAGGCATAAGAGTAGTTTATGAAAGCTGTGAGAATATCTCATGTTTCATTTAGCACTCATCAATGGCTCAGCTCCAAACGAGCTGCTCAGTACGGATTCACGTTTCAGCTGTGCTCACCTAGTCCCAGGCAATGTTATTATAATCTACTGACTAATTTCCTCGGCACCCTAGAATAGGAGCAGATGGTTAAATGCATGAGCGGGGTTTGAATATGCAGAGTAATTCATTGCAAACCCTTGGTACCTACTGAGCAAGACAGCATGTACAGCATGGAGATTATTAGCAGGAAACTTTGCTTCTCTTGACTGATACTGTACATGCCTTTATTCCTTTAAAGTTCTGATTCTGCACTGTACTTTTCTCAAATCATGCCTGTAACTTTAACTAATCACAGAAATGCAACATGTTACTAAATACATACAGTGATAAGAGGGGAAAAAAAAAATATATATATATATAAATATATATACAGTATATATATATATATATATATATATCAGAACGCTTTCATTACCCTTACCGATTTACATCACACATGTACACACTAACTTTAAAAAAATCATTAAAAAAAAATCATTTATTTATTTCTTTTCGCAATGATGAAACCGAGGCCACAATAACTGAAAGAATGCAATGGAAACCATGGTGAATATTTCTGTGTTTTGTTTTTTTCTGCAGCACATATTTTCTAGCAATATAAAAACTACATAAAAGCTAGAGGTAACTACATAAAAATGGTAAATACAACACAATATAATAAAACCTAACCTTTGTCAGAATGAAAATGAGAATTACAAAACCACTGCAAATAAATGGGTAGACCCCATGAATGCTTATTTTTACAGAAAACCTTCCCACAGCATCAGAGAGCATTCGCCACAGCGAAGAGGCGAATACAACGGCAGCTATAATTTTTAATAATACAACAGTTAGTTCCGACCGAGCAATCCGATTGGACGAGAGACATTCCATAAATAATGATAACAAACAGTAAAAGCTGTATGATGTTTCAATATCTCAGTTTCCAGCATGGGTGAAAGTAGGTCTGTACAGTGCGCAGAACTGAGGAAAGAGCATTTACCGGCCACAAAACACATCTGGTAACGTTATGCCATCTTAAACAACAGTTCATCTAATTAATAATTGCTTCTGAAATGTCTCCTTGTGTGTGTGTGTGTGTGTGTGCGTGCGTGCGTGCGTGCGTGTGTGGTTCTGTCTGGCACTTTGGGCAAAGGGCAGTTGTGGCTCAATTGGTTAAGGCTGTGAGTTATTAGGCTCTTGATCGGAAGGTCAGGGTTCAAACCTCCGGACCACCAGGCTTTCACTGTTGAGCCCTTAACCTTATCTGCTCCACGGTTGCTGTATCCTGGCTTACCCTGGGCTCTGACCCCAGCTTCCCAACTGGGATATGCAATAAAATAATTTTACTGTACTGTAAGATACATGAGACAAATAATTGAATCTTAATATGTACCTGTTTCTGTGGCAGTTATTTACAGGGTCGGGTTGCCAACTAGACATCCAATTGTATCTGAGCACTTGGGGATGAAGGGTCCGACAGGTGTAGCCAGGCAGTGTCGTGGCATGAACCTGGGGTCCTCCTGGTCAGCATTTCTACATCTACCGCCAAGGCACCCCAGACTCTGGCTACAAAGTACCAGTAAGAACTGTCGGTTGCTAACTGTACACCATCCATAACCACTTGAAAAAAGTATGCTAAGTACAGTATATTGAAATGCAAGCATGCTTAAGAGTATTTAGTAGTGATGTAGTAGATGATTAGTATACATTTCTTCAAGTTAACTATTTTTGAACAACTAATTTTCTACTAAGTGCATTTAAGTTGCATTGAATTTTAAGTGTATTAAGTATACTTTTATGTGCTAAAGTGAAACAACTTCAAGTATACTTACATACCTGACACAGTGATCAATAAAATTAAAGTAGGTCTTATAATATTATAAGTACTATGAGTAGATTATGGCAATATTTACTGTAACAAATACACAAGTAATATACCATGAACACATTCTTACTGCAGCAGTACTGTAGCATGCCGTGATATTTCTGGCCAATTCCAATAGTGCACTCTATGATTAATCCAAATATACTTGGTTATATCATGTTGTACACACAATCTTCTATACTACTGTAATGCAAATGTGTTATAAGTACACTAAAGGGTTTTAGGACTTTTTACAACTGCTAAATGTATTTTCTACACCGATGTTCCACACATGATTTTAAGGCTAGTGAAACACATTACATCAGTAATGATGAGGCAGATTTCATTAATGAGTTTAAGATTTATGATTTCAAATTTAACTGCACGTGAAACTATAGTTTATTTGTGTTTTTAACAAAAACAGGTTGTCAGACACACACAACAAAAATATGTTCCCTGACACAATAAAAAAAACTGTTGTCTGGAAAAGGATAGGGATTATTATGGTGCTTTACTGTACTTTGTTTTTACACCTGGTCTTGAATTGAAATTCCTAAAGATTCTTGGTCACCATACACTGTGCCATCCCATGTCTTACTTAAATCACCTATGTACAGGAAACACATTACCTCCGAAATGTACTTACAATTACAATATAATCACTAACGACTCTACAAACCAAAATCATGAAACTCATGTTGTAGTGCACAGGGATGGTGAGTTTTTGGGAGAGTTTTTGCCAGCGCTCCAGTAGGCACAGCTCAGAGCTCTTTAACCCCACACAATAATTTTTTTATTTTTTCAGACTTTAACATTCTTCATGGAGAGGCACAAACCCATGACAAGTTCCACAAACTGTTTTTAAACACACCTTCAAATACATTTTTAATTCCTATTGTATTGTGTTTTCAGTTGGCGACTACTTTTAAAATTTTTTGATGAAAACCGTCACATGCCGTACCAAACTCCCCATAAATAAACCCCCCACATTACGAGAATACCAACATTTGCACAAAGCCTACTGGTCTAGAGCCATCCCTCAATGATTTAACCTTTTTGATTATGAGAGCTTTGTAGACATTAAATGAGTCCACAAAAAGATGCTAACTATTGTGTAAATACCACTATTGTAGTATTGTGGGGTAGTAAGCGGATCTAGGAGTTTAATCAAAGAACAGTTTAAGAAAGAATCTGGTGTTGTGTCCAGATTGTTTACTTCGGAAATCCTCTAAACAAGCTTGTCAGTGGTATCAGGGTTGTTGGCTTGTGCATCATAGATCTTTATATTGATGGAAACAAACAAGCAGGTTGGCAGTGTCAGTTTTCTCCCACGTATTCAAGACAATGAATAAAGCAGTTATTTTTTGTGTTATTTATAGCATATATCTAAAGCAGAACACTGGTTTTGACCAGATGATGGCACTCCTTGGGGCCAGCTATTCTGTATTGCCAACAATACTATTGCTTTTTTGGCTGTTTCATAATGTATCCCTGCTGTCAACTAAATGGATAATGAATGAATATCCTAGTTGCTAAGAAATCAAAGTCATAGTTCTGACATTAGAATAATCCACCTGGATAAGAAATAGAACTTGATAATTTTGGATTCCATAGTACAAGCACACACACAAACAATTAAGTACAGTAACAAAGTAGTTGTACTTTGTTACTTGATACTTCTGCCTAAGGGCAGTATAGTGCAGACAAATTAACCAGCATGTTTCAGGGAGCTGGGAGTCAACCAGGAACCCTGATATGCATGTATAACCCTTGTCCAGGATCAAATCAGACACCATGGAATTGTAAGGCAGAAACACTGAAGTCTGCAGCATGCTCATAAAAAACAAACAAACAAACAAACAAACAAACAAACAAACAAACAAACAACATAATTAATTCGTTAAAATCACTACCATCATTAAACCTGATTCAACCCTATCATGAGGTAACACTTCATTCTATGGTAAGAATAATTTAGCTGACCGAAACCGTAATTTATGTATCTAATAGTTCCTAGTTTAACTTTTTGAATGCGTAATGCTGCAGTTTCAGCTGAAAAAAAGTGACTGAGCATTTTGGCTAAATCCTACAGTACTCAGTTGTCCTTGTTGAGTAAAGCCACATGACCGGATGCTTGGTTACATTATCATAAAAAACACAAGTTGCACATTTCCTTTTAAAGGAAGTACCCTGGTTCTGTTATTTTATCACTATAATCCTACTATGAGTTGGCAACTTGGTCATGTTAGAAAATTGTATATAACAATACCGATGATAGTGCTCCCCCTGGGAACAGTTCTGTGATGTTATACAATTTACTCAACAAATTCTATAGTGTTTCAGAGATAATTCTCACAAATGGCGTAAATACTGTACTGTATATTGTGGCATGATTCATGTATTGATCTGAAAGAACTAGGAGGATGGTTTAGCTTTTGGCGAAAATTAAATGGACAAGAATACACATTAAATTCCAAAAAACTAGAACTAAAACTAGAACTAAAACTAGAACTAAAACCAAAACTCTCTGGCAGTTTTCCCTTACCACTGTTACCCTCGGCTTACTCATCAGGTGTAATCTGATCATTTTGATTCATTGACATTTTACATATTTCATACACATTTCTATAGTTTTCTTAAGATTGTATAAAGCTGCATTGTTAAAAGCGCTATCCAATTAAAATTCAATAGAAATTGAATTGAAATAGAACTTTTCGATGGACATTTTTGCGATCGTATTGACGTATTGAAAATTCCAATTCCAGTGTAATGAATTTTGATGTGTATGTGTGTGTGTGCGTGTGTGTGCGTGTGAATTTTTATGCAATCTATTTTCCCATAAATGGTAAAAAGAGATTATATATATATATATATATGTACACAAACATCAATTTTTAAATGGTGAACCTATTTTTACCGTTTAAGTGAAAAAAGATAACCAAAATAAAATCCAAGTGCACAATATTACAATAAATAACATACAATAAATCAATACATCTCGTTTTTGCTCCCTTTAGTTCAGTTTCAATGATACAGTATATAGCTATATTTTACTGTTCACAAAACAGGTAGTTTTCTTAAAAATTATTTCATTTCAATTTCAAATGAAAATAATATTAGTAATTATTACTTGTCACTAGAAATGACTTATGCCACATACCAGAAACCACCGTCCATCGATCTTCATTCTCTGGACGGTAACAGCACAGTCACGCATCTTGTTCTATGAGTAACATGCAAAATATTATTTTTTCAAGCATTGTAGGGCGAACCGCAGCATTAAGTTGAGTTTGCGCACGCATTTCTGTAAGACTTTGAGTAACAATTTCTAGCAGTGTCTTTTATATTTTAGTTCTCATTACACCTTGATAAAGCTGATTAAAAATAATGAACTAAACTGTGTATACTGACTCGGGCTAAACTGCCATGTGCTACTCCCATGTGCTAACACGTTATTATTATCCTCACTTCTGTAATTCTTGTGAAGCTAATGCTACACAGTAACAGCAGAAATGTGTTACCGCTGTACAAAAAAAAAAACTTTTCTACCCACTTACCTGAGACAAGAAGCTGGCTACCTGTGCTGAGCTCCACTCTTCAAACTGCTCCCTGGTTGGTACATTCATTTCAGCTTCAACTAATCCACAGCAAAACGAGAGCTATCAGACAGCAGCTTGTCTTCGTGGTCTGAGGTGTTTATGGTAACTGCAGGACACTGCAAGCGGACTTCACATAATGTGGGAAGTGTGTGAACTTCCTCTTATCACTGTGGCGTTCTGTCTGACAGTCTCTATGACCAACTCTCTTACGTGAAACACCTCTTAAATTGCACACTTAATATTCTGGTAAAGTGTCACAAACCAGGCCCTAAATAACCCTCTTTGGCTTTGCTGGTGTCAATAAAGTCCTCTGAATATAACCATGAGCGTTTAAGGAGTGAATTAGAAGAAGGTCACCTTATTTAAAGTGTTGCTTGAACACCATTATATTAGGGAAGTGAAAAAAAAAAGCTGCACAGTGGTTAATATTTCACTTTCAAAATATTCATTTCACATAGCACTGCAAAACAAAGGTTAGAAAATAGGTACAGCGCAAGACCTAAAGGGCTTAAATAAACCTTGTCTGACTTCTACATAGATCTAGATGTATGCAGTCACTTCAGACCACATTTGGAGTGTTGAATTGAGTTGCTTAATATGGTTGCTGGTTGTGTTAAGTTCTTGACTTCACTGACAAACTAGCAATGGAATAAAATGTGATGGAAACAGAATTCATCAAGGTTAACAGAGCAGGAGTGTGAATCGAAATGGCTTTAAAAAAAAACTTGGTGTATTCATGCAATTTGAAAAAAATGGAATGCACAAATATAAACTAAACATTGATGAACGCAATATATTGTAATAGTAATTCTTGGCTAATCTCTAAAATGTTAGAATCATTTTAGAATAACTTCAAGGCATCGTTACGGTTGACCCGTTTGAGATCAAAAATCTCTTCACAACTTTGCATCTTCTTGAGACACGTCTCGAGATCACATAGGCCCAGTTGGTTGGTAATCATATAAATCCCCTAGGAGCATTTTTATCAAATTCCATTCCATGACCCAAAATAACTGACTTTGTGTTGAGTAAAGTCCATGAAATACATATGACATGCATAGCGAAAGATGTTCAGCTCACTGAGATCTAAATGCGTACAGTACATGGTTTCGCATGTATACGTGCAAATGTGTATAAGCTATGCAGCAAAATCTATTCTAAAAGCAGCAGACTTCATGCGTTTTTGAGCTTGTGAAGTCCCCCAAAATGCCCCAGATGCTAGAAAAAGGATTGCTAGAAGAAAGAGGGACCATCATGCACAATGACGACAACAACAACAACAATAATCATAACTAGAGAGGCACATTTCTTGAAGAAAATGTGAGTGGCGCTTGCCTCGGCATCATAGAGATTGCTATGATGTCATAGCTGATGTTGGTCTCAATGTTAAGTCTATGGGGCTTTTTGGGGCGGTTAATTGCCCCCATTAACCGGCCACCCTTTAGAAAAGTCATACTGTAGCACGCCATTCCTGAACAAGCCGCACGATTTGACACCTCATTCATGGGTCTACGACAAACGGGGCGGGACTAGTTACGGGCCAAACTTTTGTACGGAAGAAGAAGGAAAAAAGAATAATAAGCCTGAGAGATAACGATAGCAGTGCTTCACTTCGCAAGCACCACTAATAATCATAATCCTTAGAAAAACAACTATGACCTCATAGTGCTTGGGCCCTAACTAATGTCAGTAGCTGACTTTTACAATACACACTACTGTAGCTATATACAAAAAACTAAATGTAGCTAATATTTATAGCAATTAAATTTTTTAAATTCTTGAATGCCTTAATTTGACTTTGTTGGTACCAAAGAACTGCAACATCAATCTGAAGACCTGAAGCTCTCACAATCTTAATTACATTATTAACTGCAGTTGGCTTTTCACCGGTTAACTATTTTAATTATCATATTGTCCTTTGTGGACATCATCACAGTACTGACTGCCTTCATTACAAAATTGTTTAACACGTTGTACGTCGTATCACTTTGCCTACATTTTGTTGGGAGACACAGCATGTGTGTAGCTGCACAAACAGCCAATTGCAGATGAAAGATAGAAGTTTGTAAAAAAAAAAAAAAATACAGTATATATATATATATATATATATATATATATATATATATATATATATATATATATATATCAAGGCCTCATTTAACCATCTGTTGTTGTTATTGCATCTGTTACAGTTTAGATTTGTTAGAAATCCGGCGTTTAATCAAATCCGTGGTGCTGTCGGATGCACTATAAGGTAACCCGCTTCTTGTAAAAAGAGACATTTCGTTTGAAATGCTGCGAGTAAAAGTCTTGAGTAAAAAAAAAGTAGGGATACTTGAATATTTAACATTTGTGCTTCCTACTTCTGTTCATAATGAATAGGCTAAAGAATTGCATTTCGGTCCTGACATATTAAATTGCCTTTCACTGACATATTAACTTTTTTTTTATTTGTTCTGGTTGTGAGGAGGGGTTCATGCTGGGTTATGTGTTCGTGTGATAGAGAATTCTTTCTTCTGTGCTGCAGGTGTACAGGGGCAGGCCATTTATCAGCCAGATTGGGTTTAATTTTGGATCAAAGCCAAACCAGTGCACACATGAGGGGTTGGAAAGAAGTAAGCAAACATTTGAACAAAGCAACATTGTGGCAGTAGTTAACATATCAGCACCAAGCTACAGCACAACACATAGGTGGTTGTTGCCACTCTGACTCCTCTCGGGTAAAGTGAATAAATGTATAAAGGACAGAGTGAATGATTTACAGTATAAAATTGTGGCAGTATGTCTGGGTGATTAGTGGTTATCACTGTTACCTCGTATCTCCAGGGTTAGGGGTTCGAATCTAGTCTCTGGTCTGTATGTGTGGAGTTTGCATGACTTCGCTGTGATTGGTAGGTTTCCTCCTGGAACTCCGGGTTTCCTCCTGGAACTCCGGGTTTGCTTGGTGTATAATTGGGAGTGTGACTGTGTATGCTTGTGCCTTGTGATGGGTTGCCACCTTGTCTAGGTTGTGCCCTACATTCCCTGGGACAGTCTCCAAGTTCCGACAATCCTACGCAGCATACTGTAAGTGGTATGGAAAATGGACGGATCTAAAAGTCATTTCACGTCTGTTGATGATAAGTCTATTTATTTTACTTTTTTTTTTTTTTTTTAAATGTTCACCTATTAAGGGGAAGCATGTTATAAAATCATACAAACATTATGTGCATCCTGTGCTTCATTTAGCTTGAAAACTGTCATTAATTTGACAAATTGACAATTGAGGAATTCTTGGTTTCAAAATGAATACTACAAAAACCACCAGAGTTAACAACAACAATTTATTTCTTTCAAAAAAAAAAGAAATAAAGCATATTAAAAATTATTTACAACTGTGTTAGGTAATACATTTCAGATATTATGCTACTGTAAACTGTTCATGAAAAATGAGAAGTGGCCAGCCAGGAAAGTCCTACCACTGACATCATGGTCAAAATCAGGAAATTGTTAACTGTTACCCAACAGTGAAGATAATCGGTCATGGAAAACAATGTTAATGTTGAAGTTTTGGATGTGTTTTAGATATGTAACACTGAAGGAACTTACTAACTTGAACAACTATTTGTTCTATGAGAAATAACATTTTATACTTTTTGCCCTATGTGAAATGTATTCAATTTATGGAATGACTCATATTCAGTTGTTGAAGTTGTTGAATTCACTCTGAATTTTGAAATTCTAGACCGATACAAACACTCAACTAATTAGTAGGAATTCAGATACTACATACAGTATGATTAGGAAATACAGTATGTATCCCAGGGGAGTGGGGTGTGGCACATTTGGATTTTTTCCCCCCTGTAGTTCAACATGATGAGTAGAATTATGTGTGATTGATCAGAAAAGACTTTGAATCTTCAAGAGTGAAGTTTTGGAACACTCACTTAAATGAATGAGATCGATATTTTGCTTGGAATTTATTAAGTTTCAAAAGGTAAACCACGTTGTTTGTGGTTGTATGGAAAGCAGTAGTAAAAAAAAAAAAAAATACTAGTTCATGTCTGAGAAGCAGTAAAAGGAAGAGAAAGGAAAAGAAGGAAGATGTGCCAGTTAAAAAAAATATTCAAACACAAAATAAGGAAACAAAACAAAAAGAGCAGAAATGTGAAGAAATATAATGCAGATGTAGTGTGCAAAAAAAGCCTGAGCTGACCATACCCACATATGCTGCTTTGTGGTTATTGAGTTGCTAATCAAGGACTCCATCTTCACTGATGTGCTCATTTGCTGACTCAAGCAGATGTATGACGAGCAGGAACAGCATGGGCTGCCGGGCTGCATATGGGTGGCGTGCAGGGGAAGCGTCTGGATAACACTGGACATCTGTGAGGGTCCATAATGGTAATGTGTTATCCTAAATCCTCTGGAGAATTAGAAAAAGAAAAGATGAACACTACAACCTCAGATAGTCTTGCGGTTTTTAACACATTACTTAATTGGTCACTGTTCAGATTTACTATGGCATGGTTTGTGCAGTCCATAAATCTTCAATAAGCACACATGCAAATATACAGGAAAAACTAAATTTCTTACCTAATCAATGAATTGCTCCTTGTTCATTCTTCTTTGTCTTTTCTAAGTGCTTTTGCATAAGAAGTCCAGAAGTTATGCTAATTGAGAATCTGTGACAATCTTACAGTTCACCGATTTTGCCCCCCAAAAAATAGGCAAAAATATTAGGATCCAGATGTGCTAGAAGGCTAATATCGCAGACAAATCCCAGACGTGGTGCAGCTGAAATTGCTGCCAAAGGTGATTCCACTATGTATTGTCCTAGGGCATTAAGACTTGTGCAAGCAGCATATGTTTAATATTCTGTTCAATTAACCTTTGTCTCTAAAAACAGAAATAGTTTTCACATTCAAATTAGTTTTCATATTCAAAATGTTGACATGTTTTGTAAATCAAATCACACTATGTACAGCAATTGCATTTTTCATTCATTCGCTCATCCATCTTCCACTATGACTTTATCCTGATCTGAGCTGTACTGACAACCTTTTCAACAATTCCTTAACTGAGATATGTATATACAGTACAACCTCACTGAAGGGAGTGCTGTATGTTTCCGTCTTTATTTCTGATGTTAAAGTCACTGGTGCCCTTGGAAAGGTCATTCTTTCTTTTACACAATCATTTTGCTTATGTAATAATGATAATTTCAATGTAGTTTACATCTTTTTTTTTTCTCGTCACCATCTTCTGGCCTTTGTTCAACTCCATTATTACTGTAAGTCCTGGTGCTTGGGTTTTATTATGGGTAGCAAATCAAAAACACCTGTTACTCATCTCTCTGCCAAGTCACAAACACACACTCCACAACTTCAACTGCCAGCTTTCACTCTCTTAAAAAAAAAAAAAAAAAAGAAACTGATACCATCACCATTGCCAATGAAGAACCTTCTCTGGCTGTGCCATTCGACAAAGTCGAGCAACACTGCTGTCACATTTCTGTATGACTGACTAATTATATTTAAAGTGCAAAGAATGTTTCAGACAACCCTCTCCACTTTTTTGAAGAAACGTCGTCGGCAACCTGAATTGACCTGTGCTCAGCCTCAAAAGGAAATGAAATTCACGGAGGTGACTGTGTACCTGGTGGAGAGAAGAATGGGTAAAAGTAGAAGAAACTTCCTGACAAGTTTGGCCAGGTCAAAGGGCTTTTGTGTGGACAACACCTTAAGGTATGTCAGTTGCAAAACACTTGTATTTAGCAAAACTGAAACATTGTGGATGACCAAGTCAGTAAAGGCCTTGTCATGGTTTTAGCCCCAGAATTAAAGAAATGTTGATTGGTTACATAATTGAATGTCAAAATTGATTGTCTTTCCAAGGCACGCTTTTCTGAGAATAACTTTTACAGAAGGTTATACAGTACAAGCTGTCAATCTGATTTGCGTCAATTTGTATGCAAATCATTATGATAATATGAAAGTATCTTGCTTGATTTCTAAGAACACCAAAATGATGACAGGATAATGACACAGAAGATGAAACTCTACTATCGGGTTCTGTCAGATGGGAACTGCTCCAATCAAGCTGTTCCTGCTTCAGAAAATGACACTCGTGAACTCTGTAAAGCTGAACCATGTCACATTGATTGTAACAGGGAACAATGTCTGCACTGCTGTTTGCGCATTGAACAGAAAAAAAACAGAACTTTACCCGTCAAGGTCATAAAATGTCACAAAATATGTGCATGGCATCGGGTTCCTTGTCATGTCAGAGCTCTCTGTATGTCTTTCTGCATGTCTATGGTTAGTATTGGGAATGGATAACAGCAGTTTGTGTGCCTGGGTAAAGCTGATACTTGCCTACTGCTGCCAGTTGGAGATCTGTGCCAGGCTTGTGCAGCTGGCTGTGGGTGCCAGTGGGTGTTGTTTTGAGCAGGCTAGCATAACCGCAGCCGATGGCTGGCTGCGGTGTACTGTGCCACACACAGCTGAGGGGTGGCACCATTCCCAGAAATGCAGCTTGAACCCCTGCATCATACTGTTCCTTAGCACCCAATAAGCCATTGTCTGAAAGCTAACAGCGGGAAACAGACTGAAAGAGATGCAAACTGACTTTTTACAAGGCGGTGACAGGTATGCATTAGTGGTGGATTTAATAATAATAATAATAATAATAATAATAATAATAACTGGCCCGTTTTATGTCACACTGATGATAAAAATAAATAAATAAATAAATAAATAAATAAATTCACAAGTACATAGTTTGCTACAGATAAACAGAAGAAATGGTGCACGAACGGTGCATAGTTTTACCTTGTAACATGCAATGCATTAAATTTGCTTCAACAGACATGAGGATGTGGTCACTAGCTTGTGGTCTTCTAAAAACACTTTTTAAGAACCATGTAAAACTGACAGGTTGAGGCCTGGCTCAAGCATTTCTCTGACATATCCTTTCAGTTCTTAATAGTACTTATTACTTATTTGTAATTAGTTTTTAATATACTGTAAGTGTAGACAATGCCTCTATTAAATCCTCACTATGCCCCACATTCTATACTATTATTTGTCTTGATCTTACGGAGAAAATAACAATGCAAACTGAGATGCACGATATTGCCCAAAGAATTCACTCACCTGCTTTTACATGCATATGGTCTTGAGTAACATGTACAGTAATTCAACATCCATAGAGATTAATATGATGTTGGCCCATCCTTTGCAGCTATAATACTGTAGCTTCACCTCTTCTGGGAAGGCTTTGGTTTACAGTAGGAGTGTGTTTATGGGAATGTTTGGCCATTCTTCCAGGAGGTCAGACACTGATGTTGGACAAGAAGACTGGCTTTGCTCTAATTCATCCCAAAGGTGATAAAAGTCCAAAGTTAGGACTCTGTGCAAACCAGTCAAGTTCTTTCACACGAAACAGGCTTTCCACAAGGTTTAGGAATGTGTTTATGGGAAATTTTGACAAATTGCTCACCCATGTCTTTTTGGACCTTGCTTTGAATGGCTTGCACAAGTCCTGACCTCAAGCCGATAGAACACCTTTGGGATGAATAAGAGCAGAGACTGCGAGCCAGGTTGTCTCGTCCAACATCAGTGTCTGATGTCACAAATGCGCTTCTATAAGAATGGTCAAAAATTCCTATAACACACTCCTACACCTTGTGGACAGTCTTCCCAGAAGAGTTGAAGCTGCTATAGCTGCAAAAGGCCAACATTATACTGTGTTAAACCCTATGGATTAATAATTGAATGTCTCAAGCCCATATGCATTCAAGTATAAACTGTTAGAAAATATTTTTCCATTGTTTTAAGGGTGGTAAAAAAACACAAATGTCATACTATTTTGGTAATATCTGGCATAATTTTGGTTGACTTTGCAAAACACTATAACTCCACCTGCCACAGTTCATTATTATTTGTCGCGATGCAAATGTATAATTTTAGTTTCAATAATATGACTTGGGACAAATAAAAAAGTTTTGAATTATGTTGAGCAAAGGAAAAAAAAAACATTTTGAAGATCATGAGAAGCATAAAAAAAAAATACAAAAACTTGTACAGTATATAAAAACCTGAACTATTTCAGTTTCACTTTAGTTTTTGATGACAGCAGTACAGACGAAAGGTCTGTACCATATACAGTACAGTAAGTACAGTACAGTAAGTACAGTCTGTACTGTATATATCATAGTACAGGTCTGTACAGTATAGTCAAGATCTGGCATCAACCAACTGCATATACTGGGTGTCTGTGGTCCCATGAGGTTATGAGTTCTGAAATCCTGATTGGAGAATGGGGGATCGCACTCATGGCCAAGCATACCGAACCAGCTTTCCGCATACAGCATGTGTATCTCATGTCTCTTGTACAAAATATTATGCGTCTCCTGAGTGTTGTATTGCTACAGTATCATAATGCTTAATTTATGTTTGTACATATTACGTGCATAATTATTGAAGTGCATAATGACTTCCAAATGCTCAAAACCAGTGCTATAGTCCAAAGCTTCTAAAAGGAAAATATATATAAATTTTTACAAAAATGTTTTGTTATAGACAAATCATACAGTACAGTATGTGCCTGCTGACTATAATTTCCCCACAATGAATGAAAGTAAAAAAATGGCATTTTTCTGGTTTTGCTGTTGAACTGTTCAAATATACTTTTACATCAGCAATTTATTCCAAAGGATTCTCTTCTATCCATATACTTACTGGATTAGCGACTACACAGTTATGACATTTTGTGACAGTTGGAACGTCATAAATTCTGCAGTCAAACTCTCCTTGTCTATGTTCCATCACCCACTTTTCATCCTCAGGTTAAAATTAGTCTTCACAATAATTCTAGATGGCGTAGCTGTGTGCAGGAGGATATAATTGCTGCGTGTACAACAACCAGGTTTCATGTTATCCAGGAAGCCACCCACCTCTTTTTTTTTTAGTCCTCCATTGCTCTATTCTCTCTCTCTCTCTCTCTCTCTCTCTCTCTCTCTCTCTCTCTCTCTCTCTCTTTCATCACATACACAGCAGCTAGTAAATGCCTCTGCTGTGCAGTTAAATGAAGATAAAAGTGAAAGGTTAGAAATCAGAAAGTGATGGTGAAACTAGAAGAAAAATTCAGAGAGATGATGTGAGAGATTTCATTTATGTTTTATGAACTCTACCCCAGGATCGGATTTGATATGGAAATGTCAGTAAGTTGACAGCCTGGCTGCAGGACTGAACTTTTGATTCAGTTCACACTCTGCGCTACACTCCTGTGGTTTGATTGACTTTGAAGGTACAAAATGAACGTTTCTTTAAAACTTGGTTTCAAAGTTGTTGGAAAGGATTCCTTGAACTCCACTGGACTTCTCTGTATATAAGGCTGTAAAATGGCAGGAATAATTGCTGAATTATATGTCATGAAATGGCCCACTGCTTTTCTCTGTTCAACTTGGAGAAAAATGTTCAATCCGCTATTTGTGAGCAGTTAAGATACAGTATGTACACAGTGTTCCAACAGGGATGTTTAGAGATTTAATGTTTAAGCAGAAATATTATTAGCAATATGTATACAGAACGTTATAATTAAACATAAAACAGATTATCTTTTCTATTTAAAGATAATTATTAAAAGTTTTAGTTTTTTGCGAAATATTTCCAAAATAGATTCATTCATTCATTCATTTTCTATACCGCTTAATCCTGTGTTCAGGGTCGCGGGGACCTGGAGCCTATCCCAGGAGACTTCGGGCACTAGGCGGGGTACACCCTGGACAGGGTGTCAATCCATCGCAGGGCACACACACATACACACACTCACACACCCAATCACACACTACGGGCAATTTAGGAACGCCAATTAGCCTAACCTGCATATCTTTGGACTGTGGGAGGAAACCGGAGTACCCGGAGGAAACCCACCAAGCACGGGGAGAACATGCAAACTCCATGCACACAGAGACGGGAATCGAGCCTGGCCGGGGAATCGAACCCAGACCCTGGCGGTGCAAGACGACAGTGCTAACCACTACACCACCGCGCCGCCAGTAAAATAGATTCATTCATCTTGAAAATTAATTTCGCTGTAGTTCTGAACTAAAATCAATACAAGCCCCCAACTTACGAACATTCGAGTTACGAAATTTGCGAAGATATACTGTATCTACAAATGTTCGTAAAACCGCGGTTCATTTGTAATGGCACTTTATCATAGTACAGGTCTGTACCGCATAAGTACCATCCATACCACATTATATTATAGCACAGGTCTGTATTGTCAAGATCTGGCATCAACCTACTGCATATACAGTGCTGGGTGTAATAGAGTTCTGAAATCCCGGTTGGAGATAGCAGACATAACCAAGCATATCGAACCTAACAGCTTCCCACATACAACATGTGTGTCTCATGTCTCTTGTACAAAATATTATGCATCTCCTGAATGTTGTATTGCTACAGTATAACACAGCCTAATTTACGTTTGTACATCTTATATATTGCAAGTATATATACTTGTTTACTGTTGTTGCCTAATGCCATGTGTGTGTGTGTGTGTGTGTGTGTGTGTGTTATTTCATAGTTTTGAAAAAAAAATCCAGTATTCTAGAACAATACTGTATCTTTTTAAAAATATTAAATAACACATATGGCATTAGGTAATTAAGAAACAACAACAATAGTCAGTTGTTATTATCTGGAGCAGTTCTTGCAAGAACAGTATTGTCAAGTGCATTTGCAAAAACATGATGAAACTGGCTCTCAGGAAGACCGTCCCAGGAAAACAAGACCAAAACTTACCTTTGCCGTAGAGGAGAAGTTTATTCAGAGTTACTAGTCTCAAAAATCACCTGAGATTAGATCTATTAGGAAGTCTTTACAGAGCAGATACATCTCAATATCAACTGGTGGTGTCTTGCATGTTGGACACCTTGTATATTATAACGCTACCCAGAGTATTGATTGTAATTCAGCCCACAGGACAACATAATTCTTTCTCACAGGCACAGGGATGATAAGTTGATGGTACTCAATGTGTATTGAATTTTCACACCTTTTTCATGCACTTGTTGGCGCTGAGTGCTTTATTGCCTGAATTTACACCTCTGAGTCTTATTAGCTCGACTAGCCTCTATCTGTATGGCATTAGGTTCAGAGACATTTGTAATTTTTCTTTTTTAACAAGTGTAATAAAACTTACATGTCTGAACGAAATTAGTCAAACACAGGAGGGCAAGTTTATGCTAGGTTGCTTTCACTACATATGACTCTAGATGATTGTGAGAAACAAGGTCACATCATACAGTATGATGTTTTACAGACTTTTCCATTTTCTATACTGTAATTGTTTTTTTTTTTTATTATATACAGTACTTATTTAATATTTTACATTCCTTATTTGAATATTTTCTTTTCATACTTTGTTTTTCTTTTTATTATTAGATTCTTATTCATATTCTTTATTTAAAATATTCTATTTTTATTTTCATTTTTAAAAGCACTTGTTTAAACATTTCACTGCATATAATACTGTGTATGGCTATGTACAGTATGTGACAAATAAAATTAACATTTTTGTTTTCGACTGCATACTGTATAATCAATGACAATGCACTTTTATATTATTATTATCATTATTATTATTATTTTATTTTTTCCTAAAAAAAAAAACATGACTTTTGGAGAGCTTCATCTCCACAGCTCGGACAAGGAGTTTAATTCATTCAAATAAATGTTAGTATGTTTTGCATAAAAAGTTATTGACTGCCCTTAGATTTTTATTTAGAATGATTTGGTTTTCTGTTCTTTTCTCAGCAGAAGGAAACACCTGATATTTGCTGGGTAGTGCACATATGCAGAGATTAGCTTGAGTGTTCCTTTAAGTTAATGGCTTTGCAAGACCTTGCTTGTGCTCTATGCTCTCACGCTTTTTAATATTTTCCCTATTGTGTACAATATGAGAGAAATGTGCGAGGACCATCTGCATGGAGGATTAGGCTCAACTACGATTCAACAGATTACTTCAACCTACACACACACACACACACACACACACACTTTTTTGTTTCTATCTTCTCTCTAATTGTGAGTCTGGGTCTGTGACTGCACTGCTATTGTATCTCTCTGGGAGCCATACACTCGGGGTAATTATGCATGGGTGACTGCTCACACCGGCACTGCAATTAAACAAAGCAACAACAGCATGGGACTCTGGCACACAGGTTGTCTGTGATGGATGCTTATGTGTGTTTATGTAGATGTGTGTGTGTGTATGTGTGACTGAGAAAGAAAGAGAGAGAGAGAAAGAGAGAGAGAGAGATCCAAACAAAGGGCCTGTTTTCAGTCCAGGAAATCCTCTGCTCCTCCTCTTCATCAGTGTGCCAGACACAGAACCACTTACAGCCACAGTGTGACCAATAAGTGGCTAAAAGGTTGGAATTGAGATCAGGTTCAAGATGAAGGAGTGAATTAAAGAGAGAAGAAAGCGAGAATGAAAGTTTAGAACATTTTCTAGTTTCTGACACAAACACAGTACACAGAATTCCATTTACAAACCATTATTGGGGTTTTAGCGGCACGGTGGTGAAGTGGTTAACATTGTCGCCTTGCACCTCCAGGGTCTGGGTTCAGTTCCTGTCTCTGTGCGCATGGTGTTTGCATGTTCTCCCCATGCTTGGTGGGTTTCCTTCAGGTACTCCAGTTTCCTTCCACAGTCCAAAGACATGCAGATTAGGCTAATTCTCGTTCCCAAATTTTCTGTAATGTGTGTGAATAAGTGTGTATGAGTGTGTGCCCTGAGACGGATTGGCATCCTGTCCAGGGTGAACCCCACCTCGTGCCCTAAGTCTCCTGGGATAGGCTCTATGCCCCCCGCGACCATGAATACAGGATAAAGTGGTATAGACCATGAGTGAGTCTTATGAGTATTATGGTTGATTTACCTGAATAAGATCAGACTCTTTAATTAAGCTTTTTTAGTTTTCTAAATGAACTGTACATGGAACAATCTCTAACCAGAAAATTTTCTACTCTGATCTTGGGGTTAGGTATCACAGCCCACTTTTAGAGATCTTATGGAGATGTGATACCTGACTAGGCTAAAAACTGAAGAAAACAGTCAGGTATCACATCTCTTCAGTTGTACACTTCCCTAATACTCTGAAAATGCCTATAGTATCTCAGATGCACAGTATACTGTAAAATACGCGCAGGTGATTTTTGGTACAGTAAATATAAGTAATTGGCAGATTCACCAAATACGATATACAGTACAATGTTAAATCTCAGTACTGACAATTGGATTTTCATATGAGTAACAAAACGTCTTTGTCTGATCTTTGCAGTGGTAAAGTGACACATATTGTAGCAGAGAACAATCCTGCCAATGAGCTCTGGTCATGGCTACAGGAACAGAATGTAGCAGACCTGGGTAAAATGAATGTCCTGGACATTACCTGGCTTACACAGAGTATGAAAGCT
Organism: Channallabes apus; assembly: GCA_030522415.1. NCBI lineage: Eukaryota > Metazoa > Chordata > Actinopteri > Siluriformes > Clariidae > Channallabes > Channallabes apus. Next base: position 13,145,727 of record CM060118.1, on the reverse strand, counting down.
GGCAGGCCCATTCTCGTGGAGGCACAACATCGCATACAAGTGAGTCTACTTCCCGCTCTCTCTCTCTCTCTCTCTCTCTCTCTCTCTGTGTGTGTGTGTGTATAAAGGAGATATAGGAGATATTAAGAAGGCGAGCTCATCTGGAGAGCTGTTGAGGAAGCAGCACAGGGATCTGTCAGGTCAGTTAAAGGCCACAGAAACTGACTAAGTATGATAAGATGTTGTGGAAGTTTATAATGGGGTGCAATAAAAAGGTCTGGAGACCACAATATCATGTTAGTGGTGGTGTAGTGTACTTACAGACACAAACACCGGGTGGTGCTGTACAGTAAGTCTAAAGGGGTGTTCTGGAGGTGCAGCAAACATCTGGTTCTATTGTTAAAACCAAAACATCGGCAAAGCAATAAATAAATAATACAGCTTATAAAAAGGAAGAATTGAGGGGGTCCTTTGTACATATTCAGCATGGTAATCATGGAATTCCTAATCATCCATTCTCTGCAACGGACAGAAGCACAAGCATAAATAATTGAACAGTTGAATATTCTCAGTGCTGCCTGCTTGATATAAGATTAAATCATTTTGGATGATCAATTTGCATATAATGCTCATAGCTAACAATTAGACGACACTGCATTATTCATTAACAACAATTTTACTAAAGCAGTGTAGAGAAAAGGCTTTTCCCCCCCCTTCTTCTTCTCCAGAGCTCTTCACGAGCACGAGCTCAGTACTTAGACCTGGAGAACTCTGAGAGGCCTGAATTACCTGAAAAGGCTCAGTCATACTGTCAGATACAGTGTCAGAAACCAGGTTTATCTGGGCTTTGGGAAATAAAGGGATGCATTTTTCGGCGCTGGCTGTAGCATCACATACTGTAGCCTCATCCCTGCTGCCTGACAGCTGTAGAGTGATGTTCACTATTGTACCAAATAGACCCATCAGTGCAGAGCCTGGTCTCGTAGCACCTCACTAACTGATGCTAAAGATATTTATTGAAGACATCCCTCTGCTTTTTGGACTATACTCCTATGATCCATGTAAAGGAATAAAGAAATGCCGCCCAGGTCCAGAGACCAATCAATTTATCTTTTTCTGTATACAGCAGAAAGAATATACAGGCTATATCAAAAGTAATGGAAAAATGGACTTTAAGTTTATTTATTCACATATTATGACATAAGTCATTCAAATAGAAATACTAAACTAAACATAGTCAGAAGTGATGCATTTGCCCCCATGACACCCAACTCCCAACACCCAGCCCAATCCTCTTGAAAACCCCCTTTGTCACAGTTGATGATCTTCCACTGCATGGGTTGTCTTCAAACCCAATTTCTTCTTTAAACCTCTTCATCAATCTGCACACATCGCTCTTATCAATGATGTCATCTCTGCTAGCAATCTGTAGTGCACTGGGAGACCACCTACAGTGACAAAGAAGATTTTAAAAGAGGATTCAAGAGTTACAGTAGGTTCAACAAGTAAGCAAATGCATCACTGTGATAGATATTATGTTGAGTACTACCTTTGTACTGATCAAGAGTTGCTCTACAAACAATTTTCAGTTAATAAAAAAGATTAGGACCAATTTTGCATTACTTTGGGTACAGCCCTTGTATAGCTCAATTTCAAATTTATAACTTTTATAACTACTTAAGAGTTATAACTGGGACAATGGCCTGGTCTTCATTCTTTATTTAACATTACAGCTCCAAATGCTCTTGGTTGACATTAAGATGATTAGTTTCATTTTAGACTGATAGATCATCATCATCATGAGCAAGTGCTTCATTCAACAGGGAGTGTGTTCAGAAAACAATAATAATAATAATAATTATTATTATAATAATAATAATAATAATTATTATTATTATTATTATTAAGTTGTTTTGCAACCTAAATTGGGTAAGACAATTTTCCATCCATCCATCTACAGTACGTAGGAGCCTCTGTAGTCCAACTAGGGTCCATGAAGGCCAGTGGTGACCGTTGTATTTATTCCTATTCCTACATCTGTGGTAGGGCCTTTGGTCAACATTCACACACTACAGGCAATTTGGAAATGATAGGGAAATTTATATATGTTACAAACAGGTGTGCAAGAGTCAAATACGTCACAGACCCAAGAACTTTTACAACTTTACTCAGACTTTCACCTGAACTCAGGGTTGAACCCATATTATGAATAAATGTAAGCATAAAATCAAACAAAGGTTATTATTTTATACTGGCATTTGGTCCTTGTGTCCATTCTGAGAAACAAAGGGCAGAATAATCAGCTGGGAAGAAGCAATGTGTAAAGCACTAGGCAGAGATGAATACTTAGCTGAATCCCCAATAGTTCTTCTTCAAGCCCTTGGCTAAAGGTGCTTGTGGACATTACACTGTGGAGTGGATGGGCAGAATTGTGAGGAATGCTCTCCTAAACTGCCATCATCATCTTTTTCTATCACTGCCACTAGTATGTTTAGACAATGCTGTGATGGTTCTGGCCTTCCTGGGGCATTTGGCATCACCTGCAGTGTTGTTGCTCTCCCAGCAGGCCATGGGATAAAGATAGTACACAAAAGACTGAAAGAAGAGCTACAGCAGCCCGCTGCACACACTGAGAAGAGCCTGCTTTGGCCTTCACGTATGGCGCACCAGTGTTGTCAATCTAGTGTGCGTCTGTTCTTTAGATAGACCCCCTTGAACATAGACAATGTTTGGCTCAACTTTTAAACTGCAACTGTGCCAGAGACACTCAATGCCATACACCACCTAATAATCTCAATGAAACAAAAAGGGAAAATAAAACACAACGTTTCACAAATCTTAGCACTGGAGTAAAGCTGGTGCCTACTGTATTACACATTGTGCAGACATTTAGATAGACTTGTAATAGACTGTATTATACAGTAAATCATGTTCTAGGCAATCATGATAATTAGTACTGTAGTTGTTTGCGATATCATTATTAAACAAAGATAAATTTATTCTGTGCATAATTAACTTTCGGCTGGTTTAATGGGCAACTAATGAAATTAGCCATACAATTAAATTTCAAAATTAAATTGTATTAAACAACTCAGAGGGAAAATGCGTTTGAAAGAAATCCTGCAAGGGTTTGCTGAAGCATCTATTGCACTTCCTATAAAATTGCCCATGTAAAAAATGATCTTCGGTTTTGTCTTACAGTTGCATAACAAAATAAATAGGAGCATGAAGTGTCTTAATAAAGTGGTGGGCCACCACAAGCTACCACAACAGCTGTGATGTGTATGGTCTGTAAGTTTACTGGAAGGATACAGTACATGCTATTCCTCCAAAGGACCATAACGATAACACATTGATCTAAAATCTCTACAACTTGGTATCTGGTAACTGTAAAGGACATTTCACATATAATATATCCACCCCCTCCCGTTTTTACATTAATGAAACCACTTCTACACTACTTGGACTACCCCCTATATATATATATAGTAATCCAATGACCAAAACTTCAAAGCACTATTGGTACTGTAAGTCGTTCTGGTGTAAAATGTGCAGATCCACTGGGCTGCTGTGAAGAACCCTTAATGGGAGAAGAGCAACATTAAATCAATCTGGAAGAGACCGCTTCCATCAGGATAGAAAAATGTTATCATAGAGATAAACCAGATAAAGAACAATAAAGAACAATCAGGAAATTATTTTCTTCTAAAGGGACGAGTGTATCAGAACCATTCCAGTAAATGCATTAGCACAATGGAACCACTATTTATTTTCTTTATCTTTAGAATTCTACTACAGAAACTTTAATTTTTTACACCTCTATAACTGTTCACCATCTAAACACTTTTGAGTGTCTTTTTGTGTGTAAGTGGCATTTAATGGTATGCCTGTAGTGAGACTTTTAAGCTTTATGTTAAAGACTGTAAGACTTGTGTTTGTGCCTTGGTACCCTTGATTCAACTTTTAATGTAAAATATATAAACAATACAAGATACTACACTAGGCCTAATCTAGTGATTATTATTATTATTATTATTATTATTATTATTATTAGTTATTTAATGATATATGCTCACAGTTACACAATGTACAGTAAAATACAGTAACAAAATGACAAAAAGAAATAAAGCAAGAACCAGCTAACTAATCAACTAGTGTTTTGATATTTGCCAACAATTAAAGATTATATACTGTAGTAGATACAGATAAATAAAATATAAAAAAATAATAATCTGAGGATTTTTGAGTGGCACTCATCTTTGAAGCATAAAAGTCACTTTTTGCTACTTAATTCTTAAAATGTCTCATAAGCCAGTAATAATTCTTCCTGCTCTTATAAGATATTCAATTACATCATTTACTACAGTATTTTCATAATGTGTTCACACTTTTTAAGAAAAAACACAGTACAGTACATTAAAGCATAAAAAATACACAGTAAATAAAATCGCCTGTGTGAACACGACTAATTTTCTCCCCGGGTGCATACAGTACAGTATCTTACTCTTTAAAAACCCAGAGTGTTCATTTACCTCCTCTGCTCTTCTCATTGGAAGGTAGGATTTTTTTTTATTATTTATTTATTTATTTTTAAATATAAAGGCTGTCCCTGTGGTGTGGGATGAGACCTGGATGTACGGAGACCTACCTTGTGTGCCTTCCATAGCTTCTATCAATCATGGTTTGAGAGAGACAGAAGAAGGCAAGGTCAGTCTCTGAAGGGATGTGACCCCATAACCTCGTCAGTCTGTGGGCTGTGATCTCATTAACCTGAATGGACACGGCTGACTTGTGTGTGTGTAGATCATTATCCTTGGCACATGTTCTCCTAACCTGCATTTGGTACTGGAGCCACACACTCTAACACACCTGTACAGGCGTAAATCTTGAAATTATTCATCATACACTTAAAAGTTTGCTGACAGCAAGGTATAAATGACTGAGGTGCAATTAGACACTCCAAAAGGGTATGTCAGTTTAGCTGAAGTCAGCATATATGCACGAGCCTTGTATTTGATATTTCCATTCCAAGAAAGTGAGCTCTACAGTGATACAACTTTAAAAGAATATTCCGTCTTTACTTTATTGTATTTCTGAGAAGATATTGGAAATCGTGTTTACGTGCGAGTCACATTTAATGGTCACTTATAAGATTTATGCGTAATGTATAACGTATTTTTTGCAGAACAAATCTGTATAACACATTATTTCAAAGACTTTCAGCAAAATAATGTGTCACTATGCCTCACCAACATACAGTACTTATTGCATTGGTTCATTGTTCCAAAGTTTATTAAAACTACATAAGATACACATTCTCTTAAATCTTATATCTCATGTTAGAGTTCAGTTCTAACAATAAAAACAGATGTTAGAGTTCAGTTTCCAGTTGCATCATATTTTAAACACTAACCTATAGACTTCTTCAGAGTTCCATTGCAACAAGGTTTTGTATTTTTTTTTCTTATTATTTTATATAAAAAAGTAACTTTTTAAAATAGTGGTATTAAAGTAAGCATAAACAGTACACACTACAGATGGAAAGAGATATGTAAAAAAAAAAAAAAACACTTAAGGCTTTGGACTTACTTCTACCAAGCAGCCAGTGTTTTTTTTTTTTTAATTAATGTGCAGTTGGTAGATTTTAAGTGATTTATGAGCATGCAATGTGTTGATCTAACACCATTAAGGAAAAATTAAATAAAATGGGCTAAAATGAATCACCCCAAGGTTTTAGTTAACCATGTACAAAAACAAATCATGTCACAGCACTTAGTGGAAAAGCTGCACATTACCTTCCATCTAGGAGGGCACAGAGTGCTTAGTTAATGTAATAAAAGATTTATGGCAGGAAATGTGATTTTTCACTTTCAAAAGAAATTTATTAAAGATCCAGTATTATGAGAGATTTTTAGATAATTAAGAGGAACTTTAGATCAATGACCATGTAACATGTGCTCCCATAAGCTATGATACAGCCATATGTCATCTTGTTACACCAGGGGGATTGAGGCTGGTGCTATCTGAGCTGGTCATATACCATATGCAGCAAGCAACATTTATTATTAAACCCCTTATAGTCACAGAAGCCATCAGTTAATTTCTTTATCAGATAACTCTGAATTCTATTTTATAAGAGATGTAAATTGTATTTATCTAAAATTTCTTATGCATCCTCAAATCCCCTTTGGCAATCTTGTAATTACATAATAATCTATAGTTATCATCAGAATATGATTAATCACAATGATAAAAAGATGGGGCGTGATGATACAATTGTGACACACTGTTCATATCATCCCATTATCTCATTTTCCCATTTTTTTGCACTTTCCCTTTGCAAATAGGAGCATTTAAAAACATCTTTCTACACATACATGAACTCATTTTTATTTAGACAAATGTGCAAGAATTTGTGTGATTGTAGAAAAAGAAAAAATATTTTAATTTGAATATCTGTAAATATCTGAATATCTATGAATATCTGTAAAAAAAAAAAAAGGTTTAGCATTACCCCAGTTCCTTGGTTTAATACTAGAATCTAAAACAGTTATCTATCAATTATCTAGAATACTGTAAAATATTTACTGTAGGATTTCCAGTAATTTACTGGCAGAAGAGTTGACAGTAAAGCATGGTAAATCTACAGTAAATTATTTTAAAATATATTCAGTAAAGTGCTGTAATATCTTATTATCTACATTATTATCTACTTATTATCTACTGTGCCAAAATTGTTGCCCAGACTCGATGCACAAAACACAGCATGGCTTGCAAACATGACCAAAAAAGAACACCAAATCCCAACACAATTCACTATTTACTCGCTCCAATTCACCTGACAACTGATTACACACAGCTGGACTCAAATATACTCACCCTCACATAGTATAAAATGACTTTCAATTCATTCACCTAAATGCAAAGTAAATGCTCTGTGTAGTATCTGACATTATGTTCTACTGTATGCATACTGTCCTCCTGTGTTAGTTTCACTTGTGTTCTAAGACAGTCCTGTCTCAGTTATGCCGTTTACTGATCGCCTGAACATTTCCATATTTATCGTTGCTCTGTTTCTGTGCCTGTGTTTATTTTGATTGCTAGTGATACACACTATAAATGGGTCCAATTCTGGTACAGTAGCTTGGCAGTACTGAGCTTCTAATTCACCATCTCTAACTCAATGATCTATAACACAATGTCTTAACAACTGAGTCAGTGCAACTAGCTCAAGATCATCACATGGTTCCACTTAGAACCTATGAAGATGGTTTCATGCTGCATTCACACAAACATTTTGTCTGTGATGGCTTGTGATTGCAATCATTGAGCACCTTTGAGATTGAATTTGCAATGAAGAGTTTTTATTTTAATTATTTTTGTAGTACCCTAGGCTCCATCAGTGAACAGTTGATAACCTCAAAAACATATATACTTCATGTTAACCCAGTGGTTCTCAAACTTTTTCTGTCATTCCCCACTTAAGGGGTTGAGCGAATTTTCAAGCCCCACTTGTCAACAAAATAATAACTAAATCGGCCAAGTTTACTGTTTATTGAAATATCAATTTCTAAACCAATAAGATCAAACAACACCAAGTTCAAAATAGATCAAATACACATGTAATTGTTATAAAAGGCTTACGTTGTCACTTATCTTTGCATAATTGACCCCATGTTTATTAGCTGCTCAGCAATCGTTTGTAGTTTTTTTGCACTGGCCAATTCTGTATGCAACTTTGAATGAAGCCATTTGTGCTTTGCTGTCCACTGATTCAGATTTTACCATCCGATTCTCCTGCTGTCTGTATTCTGCCAGCTTTCTTTGAAAGAAGTCGAGTGGCTTATTAACGTGTGTTGTCTCTAAGTGTCTTCCTAATTTGTTGGGTCTCATGCGGTCTGCTGCCAGCGGTTTAAGACACAAAACACACTCGGGTCTCTCTTCTGCCCCCGACATCCCCACCATGAATCCAAGCTGAAGATAGGCTTCATTAGGGGTGGGCGATATAACCAAAATCTTCCATCACGGTAGAAGCTATTTTTTAACTCGATAACGATATACATCACAATATAGCAATTTGTATCTGAAAATACATAAATAAAAATTCAAACACAAAGAAACTGCTTTACATAATGTAATTTTATATAAACTGTGAATTGCTGAGGTTTGCCGCATTTTTTTTTTTACTTTGGCCATATTCGTTTGGATGCTTGGATTTCAGATGATAGAAAAGGTTTGACGTGTTTCCAGCACTTGTTAAAACAGTGCACTTGTGTACCTCACAAATCACGTTCGTCTCATTCGTATCACTTTTCTTATACCCAAACAGGCCTGGGCTGACCATAGGGCATACCGGGCAATGCCCGATGGGTCGACCCCCCCCCGCCCCGGTCTGATGACCTGAACGCGCGCGCACCCAACTCCAAGTCGCATGCTCTGAACGCGCGTGGCACCCGATTGAACCAAATATCTGCGCAAATACAGCGCAGCGCGACTATCTGGATAGCGCAGTGATGATCTGGTTTATTCGCGCAGCCCGGTGGATCGCGCAGTGCCGCTCGAATCACAAACCTGCGCGACTCAATTTATTTAAAATGTCAGGACTGTTTAATATTGTTTCCGCCCTGTCATGCCTGGTTTGTACGTGCGCATGTACTTTGATGGTCGGCGCGGTCGCGCAGCGCTGCCCAGTGGGTCGCGCAGGTTTCAATTCTATTTACTTGTATTAATGATCCGTTTATTTGTGTGTGATTGTTTAGTTTTGAGCGTACGCTCTTCATTATAAATAAATAAAAGCATGAATTAGAATAGATACTTTCCTATTATTTTCCATTAATTTCCGTTCATTGCGCCCCACCTGTCATGATTGTATTCCCCACTAGTGGGGCGCGCCCCACACTTTGAGAACCACTGTGTTAACCAAAACAAATTTCCTGTTATACAGCTGCACTTTTGCCCATATACAGTAGAACACAGTTAGAAGGGATGTATTTATGATCGTACTATCTGATACTGTATCACTCGAATGATGAAGTGATTTCATTCTATAGATTCCATTCTAAAAGACTAAAATCATTAGATAAACCATTCCTAGGCGGCGCAGTGGTGTAGTGGTTTGCACTGTCGCCTTGCACCTCCAGGGTCTGGGTTCGATTCCCCGGCCAGGCTCGATTCCCATCTCTGTGTGGATGGAGTTTGCATGTTCTTCCCGTGCTTGGTGGATTTCCTCCGGGTACTCCGGTTTCCTCCCACAGCCCAAAGATATGCAGGTTAGGCTAATTGGCGTTCTTAAATTGCCCGTAGTGTGTGAGTGTGTGTATGTGTGTGTGCCCTGCGATGGATTGGCACCCAGGGTGTACCTCGCCTAGTGCCCGAAGTCTCTTGGGATAGGCTCCAGGTCCCCCGCGACCCTGAACACAGGATTAAGCGGTATAGAAGATGAATGAATGAATGAAACCATTCCTTTTATGAACACATTTAATTATACATGGGTTTATAAAATTATGATGTTATAATACCTTTTAATAATATAATAAAATTTTGCTGTAAAATTAATGCAGTAAATTAGTAATAAAAAAGTTTACATTTCAGATATCTAACCTTGCTCCTGGGCATCTGTCTTACTGCTTAGTTTAGTTCCAATCTGTAGGTAACGGATACCAGACCTGATCTACTTAAACATCACCATAAGGAGCAGTAGTATTATATCAGATGTTGTAGCTAACTTCATAGCCTCTTCTTTCTAAATTCATACATTAACTCTTTCAGGTGAAGTCAGACCATCAGCAACAGCTCATTAAACAAACATGTAAATAAAATTCATACGTATCATGATGTTATTTTGTGAATATGGATTGATATTCTAGTGAAAAAAAAAATAGACTAAAATTCTGACATTTGGGAAACAGCCTAAATATACAGGTCCTTCTCAAAAAATTAGCATATTGTGATAAAGTTCATTATTTTCTGTAATGTACTGGTGGCTCAGTGGTAGGTGTTTCGCCTGCCATGCGGACGGCCCGAGTTCGATTCCAGCCAGTGCCCACACCCCAGCCACTGGATACAGTGCCGGTCCCAAGCCCGGATAAAATGGGAGGGTTGCGTCAGGAAGGGCATCCGGCGTAAAACCTGTGCCAAGTTGTAGTGCGGACTGGATACTCCGCTGTGGCGACCCCTTGCCGGGAGCAGCCGAAAGACCAACAACAACTGATAAACATTAGACTTTCATATATTTTAGATTCATTACACACAAACTGAAGTAGTTCAAGCCTTTTATTGTTTTAATATTGATGATTGTGGCATACAGCTCATGAAAACCCAAAATCCTTATCTCAAAACATTAGCATATCATGAAAAGGTTCTCTAAACGAGCTATTAACCTAATCATCTGAATCAACTAATTAACTCTAAACACCTGCAAAAGATTCCTGAGGCTTTTAAAAACTCCCAGCCTGGTTCATTACTCAAAACCGCAATCATGGGTAAGACTGCCGACCTGACTGCTGTCCAGAAGGCCATCATTGACACCCTCAAGCAAGAGGGTAAGACACAGAAAGACATTTCTGAACGAATAGGCTGTTCCCAGAGTGCTGTATCAAGGCACCTCAGTGGGAAGTCTGTGGGAAGGAAAAAGTGTGGCAGAAAAGGCTGCACAACGAGAAGAGGTGACCGGGCCCTGAGGAAGATTGTGGAGAAGGACCGATTCCAGACCTTGGGGGACCTGCGGAAGCAGTGGACTGAGTCTGGAGTAGAAACAACCAGAGCCACCGTGTACAGGCGTGTGCAGGAAATGGACTACAGGTTGCAAATTTTGCATATCATTCGGAAATCAAGGTGCCAGAGTCTGGAGGAAGACTGGGGAGAGGGAAATGCCAAAATGCCTGAAGTCCAGTGTCAAGTACCCACAGTCAGTGATGGTCTTTTTTATCAAGGGCAGGGTCAATGCAGCTAGCTATCAGGAGATTTTGGAGCACTTCATGCTTCCATCTGATGAAAAGCTTTATGGAGATGAAGATTTCATTTTTCAGCACAATCTGGCATCTGCTCACAGTGCCAAAACCACTGGTAAATGGTTTACTGACCATGGTATTACTGTGCTCAATTGGCCTGCCAACTCTCCTGACCTGAACCCCATAGAGAATCTGTGGGATATTGTGAAGAGAAAGTTGAGAGACACAAGACACAAGAATCTGCAAAAGGATTCCCGACCAAGTATTGAGTGCATAACTGAACATAATTATTTGAAGGTTGACTTTTTTTGTATTCAAAACACTTTTCTTTTATTGGTCGGATGAAATGTCGTAATTTTTTGAGAGAGGGATTTTGGGTTTTCATGAGCTGTATGCCACAATCATCAATATTAGAACAATAAAAGGCTTGAACTACTTCAGTTTTGTTTAATGAATCTAAAATATATGAAAGTCTAATGTTTATCAGTACATTACAGAAAATAATGAACTTCATCACAATATGCTAATTCTTTGAGAAGGAACTGTAGCTTGATGTATTTAAATACAGTCGAACCTTGGATACCATACGAGCATAATTCGTTCAGGAAGCTGGCTTGTATTTCGAAACACTCATAAATCAAAGTGAATTGTCCCATAATAAATAATGGAAACTCTAATTATTCGTTCTACAGCCCCAAAAAATTAATACATAAAATAATATAATATACACAAAATATAAAGTAAAAATAGAACAAATTACTTTACAAAGCACTTTACTTTTAAAAAAAATTAATAAATAAATTTGACATAAGTGTTTCCGTTTCTGTGCGCAGGCTCTGTGTGTGTGTGCGTGCGTGTGTGTGTGTGTGTGTGTGAGAAGCTAAAGTAAGAGGAGAGGAGGAATCAGACCTTCATTTTATAATGCTCCATCCTATTACTGTAAGTGTGATTTGTTGCTTGTAGAATTATAGGTAAAATACACTGGTTTCCCGGCTGTGGTGGCTATTTATTGTTCCTTCCTCTTCCTGTAGCCAAGCATACTGTACAATAAGTGATGAATTCCTGGAAAGGAATTTAAGTATTTTGTTCAACGGGTTGAGATTAAGACTGTATTTTCTTGAAATCACACTGGAACAGAAAATGACATTAAACAGTTAACCACATTTTTCACTATGGAACAATTTAGCAGTTTCCAAGTGCATTCAGTGAAACATTTTGTTCCTTGTAATCCTTCTAATTCCTAATGAGCACTGTGTCTTATATACATTTAATTATGGGCCTTATGTAGAGAGAATCATTTACAGTATGTTATGACGATTTTTATTAGGAGATGCTGGAGGCAGTGACTAGAATACTTTTCCCTACTGCTTATAAAGGAGACAAACATACAGGGTGAGCATAAAATTGATCCCTGATTGTAAATGTATATTACACAAACCCTGTGCTAGTTCTCGTGTATGTACTGTACTGTATTGGCTTACTGCAAATTATAGAAGGCTGTTAATTAGTCTACATGCCACAACACTCTATCTCACATAGTTTTTAAGATATGATTATACATAATCAGGGAAGGACTTCTGTTCACTCTGTATATGCTAATTTCCCCGCTGTAATAACTGACTAAATGTTTTTTTTTAAATAATCGGTATAAAATCTTGATAATGTTTGCATCAGCACTTAATGTCAGAAAAGTCACAATGTGTCAAGAGCTTTGTGCAGGCAATTTTCAAAGGCATTTCATATCGTTTCCTCAGAACACTCCTGCCACATGCATAATCATTTTAAAACCTTATAAATGGGGGAATGATTTTCACGCTGAAATTAAAAGCCAATTTACAGGTACCAAATGATATGTGTTTGTGTATGTGTGTGAAGCTAAAGTAAGAGGAGAGGAGGAATCAGACCCTCCCCTCCTCTCGTCTTACACATTTACAGTATGTAACACTTCCTCCTCTCTTATTTAATTTTTACACACACACATACAGTACACACACGCACACAAATGGAAAGACTGTTTTATCGGAAAAAATTAGCAAGGAACATCGCTAATAATTCTCATGTGAGTGTACGCTAACAGAATCACTGCTGTAAAGTAAAAATTAAATACTAATTACTGTAAGCTGTACTTTACCTTTGAAAAGAATCGCAACAGAGGAGTGTTTCTGTGTATAGCAGAGTGTGTGTATGTGTGAGAAAGCGAGAGGAGGAGGGTGTGTGTGTGTGTGTGTGTGTGTGTGTGTGTAAAAGTGAGAGGAGGTGTGTGTGTGTGTGTGTGAAGAGGCACAGTGTCAAATTACGCGCACACACAACGGCATGCTGACCCAGGGAGAGAAAGAAAATGGATCTTTAACCTCTCTAATGAGACTTTCTTTTGCTTTAGACGTACGCTGTACACACACACACACACACACACACACATGGTCACAGTGTTATAGTAAACAGTACACGCGTGCACGGATGTTGATTATACCAGTAAGAGACGCGCACTAAGACCCAGCAGGGGAGACGATTACCCACAATTCCGCAGCACAAGAAAGAGAAAAACCGTTGGCTCAGTTGTGATCACGTGAAGCTCGGCATTAAAACAAGAAGCGCATGCATGATACATGATACTCAGTACTCGTGAACCAAGACTTATTCTTTTTCAAGTCAAAATTTGTTAAAAATCTTTGCTCATCTTGTGGAACACTCGCAAACCGCGTTACTCGCAATCCGAGGTTCCACTATGGTGTTTGATAGCTACAGTACAGAGAGGGTACTTTCATTCTGCAAGGTCTGGCAAGGCATACACTGGCACCAGGGCATAGAAGAGATTTATTTTTTCCATTTTGGCTCATTTCAGGAAAATATACCACCCTCTATGGCTGGAAAGCAGTTAAAACAAAATAAAGGAATGATTAATAACATTCTTTACATTCAGGCATTTAACTGTCCACTAACCAGGACTGAATGTTCACCTTTGTTGCGTTCTGCATAAAGAGAAGGCGGTTGTCTTTCACAATAATGCTCCATCCTATTAAGTCTGATTTGTTGCTTGTAGAATTGTAAGTAAAATACTTTGTGCACTGATTTCCCGGCTGTGGTGGCTATTTATTGTTCCTTCCTCTTCCTGCAGCCAATCATACTGTACAATAAGTGATGAATTCTGGAAAGGAATTTAAGTGTTTTGTTCAACGGGTTGAGATTAAGACTGTATTTTCTTGAAATCACACTGGAACAGAAAATGACATTAAATAGTTAACCACATTTTTCACTATGGAACAATTTAGCAATTTCCAAGTGCATTCAGTGAAACATTTTGTTCCTTGTAATCCTTCTAATCCCTAATGAGCACTGTGTCTTATATACATTTAATTATGGGCCTTATGTACAGTAGAGAGAATCATTTACAGTATGTTATGACGATTTTTATTAGGAGATGCTGGAGGCAGTGACTAGAATACTTTTCCCTACTGCTTATAAAGGAGACAAACATACAGGGTGAGCATAAAAATGATCCCTGATTGTAAATGTATATTACACAAACCCTGTGCTAGTTCTCGTGTATGTACTGTACTGTATTGGCTTACTGCAAATTATAGAAGGCTGTTAATTAGTCTACATGCCACAACACTCTATCTCACATAGTTTTTAAGATATGATTATACATAATCAGGGAAGGACTTCATGTTCACTCTGTATATGCTAATTTTCCCGCTGTAATAACTGACTAAATGTTTTTTTTTAAATAATCGGTATAAAATCTTGATAATGTTTGCATCAGCACTTAATGTCAGAAAAGTCACAATGTGTCAAGAGCTTTGTGGAGGCAATTTTCATAGGCATTTCATATCGTTTCCTCAGAACACTCATGCCACATGCATAATCATTTTAAAACCTTATAAATGGGGGAATGATTTCCGCGCCGAAATTAAAAGCCAATTTACAGGAACCAAATGAAATTAGGGCTTCTTGATTTTTTTCTAGGGCAGGCTGCAGAAAGTAATTGCATTCCTATCTTAACTCTATGATGAGAAGAAGCCATTAATGTGTTGTCCTGGTGCTTTCAATAGCATCGCAGTGCAGCTAAATAGTCTATAGTCATTTTTGCCCAAAAGAAAAAAAGACAACAAAAAGAATCATACTTTGACTTAAACAGGATGCAATAAAGGCAGTATGAAAAAGACTGGCTGAGATTAAATTCCAGCTGGTATATTGTCTGGCGTTATCTATATGTGCTTAGCTTAATTAATTTAAGTAAAATGATGTGATATTATGGCTGGTGAAGGCTGGAATTAAAGCTCTTTCTCTCATTTATACACACATTAACACTGTTTCGCTCTCTCTTTCTTCTGTGTTTCTCTTCACTTTGTGTGCAGAAGCCATCTGTGCAGCTGAAGCCAGAAGCAGGTCCACCAGACAGTCCTCGGCTTACTGTGTCTCAGTACGCATGCCAAAGACGGACTACGCTGTACAATCATAACAAGAATCTTACTGTAAGTGTATACACACACACACACACACACACACACACACACACACACACACACACACATACAGACACATACAGAGAGACA
This sequence comes from Channallabes apus, assembly GCA_030522415.1. Taxonomy (NCBI): domain Eukaryota; kingdom Metazoa; phylum Chordata; class Actinopteri; order Siluriformes; family Clariidae; genus Channallabes; species Channallabes apus. The sequence continues at coordinate 13,130,243 of CM060118.1, read as the reverse complement.
CACACAGACACACACAGAGAGACACACACAGACACACACAGAGAGACACACACACACACACACACACACATACACAGAGACACACACACACACAGACAGACAGACACACACACACACACACACACACACACACACACACACACACACACACACACACACACACACACACACACAACGTCTATCACAACATGCTTATTTTCTAGCCTGACCCACTTTTAAAATACAAACTATGGAATTTTAAATTACAGTAAATACACACGTTTTTATTCCCTCTCGCACTGTACCTTCTGAATAACATGAGGGAAATATGTTCTGGTGAAAATGGAACTGAAACTGGAACATTATTAGCTTTAAGACAACGAATGAGCTTAATCAAAAAGAAACTTTATTCAGTATAATCTGCTTTTTAAAGCAGTGATGTCTGGTTGTGATTTAGATAAAGGATGCTAAAATATATTATACATGAATATCTTGGCAATTCATTTATTAGGATTGAGCAACACATTCGATCACAAGGTCTCATCGAAGGAATGATGATAACATCTTACAAAACTCCTTTAAAGGGTGTATACGCAACTGCATTAGTAATTATTATCTAAAACGTAATAGTGATTTTTATAACTTTTAGGTTTTTAATGCTGGACTGGCTTAAAGCCAGGCATGATATCAATCATTTATATCTGCCCTTTTGTGCTATACATTATATACTTTCATTAGACAATTTTGAGTCATTTTGTATTTAAATTTTAAGCATTTTAGGAGCAAAAAAACAAAGAGCAAATTATCTACCTTGTTCGTGTTTATTACTTCACTGTGTTTCTGTATTTCACTTCTGCCTCTCAGTCATTGCTATTAATGTGATATGGATGTGTCAGCAAAGCAGTGTGGAAAAAAAAACTAAACCATAAGCTAGGTGTTTCACTTTATATAATACTTCATATTGTTATGACTCGGTCGGGCTGCAACATCCAAAAAAAAAGTAATGAAAAGTACAGTAGTTACTGTAGACCAATTGTCAGAGATGAACTAACCTGAGGTGACCAGAAGACGTAGCTTTAGCGGTTAGCCCAATGTAGCGTGGATGGTAAACCCAAACGCGGAGTAACGGCGAGTAGGCAGGATAACCACGCGATTTACTTTAAGGACTCTCACAAAAGTGGAGCAAGGGAAAAACACAAATTTAACCCGCGTCCTATAAATACACACACAACGGCAAGAAGCGATAACCAAAACACAGTGAGTACTCACGGTTTGAAGAAAGCCAACGTTAACCGACATGGGCCGAACTCAATGACTGAGCGGTAAGCCACTGTTTGTTTACTCCTCTTATACTTCCTGGTAGGCGGCCGACTTACTTCCGGGTCCTAGTGCCGGCCGCAGATTGTGTGTGCATGACAGTACCCCCCTGTCCAGGACCGACTCCCGACGGTCCTGGGGTGGAGGATACCCTACGACGGTAGTCTTGGATTAGTTCGGGGTCGAGAATGAACCGGGCCGGAATCCAAGACCGCTCCTCGGGACCGTAACCCTCCCAATCAACCAGGTACTGCGTACCTCTGCCCCGAGGGCGCGAGTCGAGGATCCGGCGCACGGTGTAGGCGAGACCACCGTCGATGATCCGGGGAGGAGGAGCAGGGGGGGAGGGTGGAATCATGGGTGATGTGATGAAGGGCTTTAATTGTGAGATGTGGAAGACTGGGTGGATCCGGAGCGCCGCAGGCAGCTGGAGCCGGTAGGTGACAGGGTTTATCCGGTGGGTGATGCGGTATGGGCCGATGAATCTAGGTGACAGTTTCTTTGACTCAGTGTGGAGGTGAAGATTTTGGGTGGAAAGCCATACCTTGTCACCTACGTGGAACAATCGTCCCGGGGGGTGTCGACGGCGATGTTGAATGGTGTAGCGGGCGTTGGCCTGTTGGATGGCTCGGTTGGCTTGTGTCCACAGCCGTCGACACCTGCGGACCAACTGTTGGGCTGATGGCACATCAACCTCTGGTTCCTGATGGTTGAACATCGAAGGTTGGAAGCCGTGGCATACCTCAAATGGGCTTAGCTTCGTGGCTGATGAGACATGGAGGTTGTGGGAAAGTTCTGCCCAGATGAGGTAGCGAGCCCAGGAGCGCTGACGATCGGTAATAAAGCATCTCAAGTAGCGCTCCAGTTGTTGGTTGGTCCGCTCCGTCTGACCGTTAGTCTGTGGGTGGTATCCAGATGAGAGACTGCAGGTTGAATTGATCAGACGGCAGAAGGCTTTCCAGAACCTGGCTGTGAACTGGGGCCCTCTGTCCGAGACGATGTCCTTGGGGAACCCATGCAGACGGACTACGTGCTCTAATATCAGCTCTGCTGTTTCCTTGGCTGACGGGAGTCCGGCAAGGGCTACCAAGTGCACGGCCTTAGAGAACCGATCTACGATGGTCATGATGGTGTTCTTTCCGTCCGAGGCCGGCAGGCCCACGACAAAGTCGACGGCAATGTGCGTCCAGGGCCGACGAGGAACCGGGAGAGGTTGAAGATCTCCGGAGGGGGGCTGGTTGAGGTTCTTGGCCCGGGCGCACACTGGACACGCCTGAACGAACTCTTTGACGTTCTTCGCCATTGATGGCCACCAGAAGTCCCGTTGGAGGAACCGTAGGGTGCGCTGTGTGCCTTGGTGTCCTGCGATGGTTGACGAATGGCCCCACTGAAGGACCTCGGACTTCATGGCGTTGGGCACATAGAGTCGTCCAGGCGGCACACCTGCCGGCTCGGTCTCTAAGGTCTGCGCCTGGCGGACCCTTGTTTCCAGATCCAGGTGAAGTGGTGCGATGATTCTGGAGGAGGGTAGGACAGGCGCGGGGTCCGCCCGGGGTGGCTCCATCTCGAGTTGTCGTGAGAGGGCATCTGCCTTGGTGTTTTTTGACCCCGGGCGGTATGAAAGGTGGAAGTTATAATGTTCGAAGAACAATGCCCATCGCGCCTGTCTGGGGTTGAGCTGTTTCAAACTTCTGATGGTGATGAGGTTTTGATGATCCGTCCAGATGATGAATGGCTCCCTGGCGCCCTGGAGCCAGTGACGCCATTCCTCCAAAGCCCACTTTATGGCCAGCAGCTCGCGGTCCCCTACCCCGTATCGCTGCTGAGTGGTGTCAAATTTTTTGGAGAAGAACCTACATGGGTGTAGTTTCTGATCTGGACCTCGTTGAGAGAGAACGGCTCCAGCGCCCACATCTGAAGCGTCCACCTCAACAACGAATGGTTTACTGGTGTCAGGATGGAGGAGGATGGGAGCGGTGGTAAAGCGGTCACAGAGTCTGTTGAAGGCGGAGATGGCAGTAGAGTTGAGGCGGAAAGGGAGAGAGGAGGGACGAGTCAGAGCGGTTAGGGGGGCGGCAACTGTACTGTAGTCCCGGATAAAGCGACGGTAGAAATTCGCAAACCCGAGAAACCGTTGAAGTTGCTTGAGGGTCTTGGGTAGGGGCCAATGACGCACAACTTCCAGCTTCTACGGGTCCATGGCCACACCCTGGGGCGAGATGACAAAACCCAGGAACGTGGTGGAGCGCTCGTGAAAAGCGCACTTTTCCAACTTACAGTACAGCTGATGGGCGAGTAATCTCTTTAGGACCGCCCTGACATGCTGGGTATGTTCCTCAGCGGTACGGGAGTAAATGAGGATGTCATCCAGATACGCAAACGCCCACCACCCTAGCATGTCTCGAAGAACATCATTTATCAGGTGTTGGAAGGCGGCGGGGGCGTTGCACAGTCCAAAGGGGATTACGAGGCTTTCGTAATGTCCAGTCGGGGTGATGAAGGCCGTCTTCCACTCATCGCCCTCTCTAATGCGCACCAAGTTGTAGGCGCTCCGGAGGTCCAACTTAGTAAAGATGGTGGCACCAGAGAGGGCGTCCAGGGCAGAGTTGGTAAGAGGCAGAGGGTGTCGGTTTTTTATAGTGATGTTGTTGAGCCCCCGATAGTCGACACATGGGCGAAGTTCACCCCCTCTCTTCTTTACGAAGAAGAACCCCGCGGCAGCAGGTGAGGAGGAGGGCCTGATGGTCCCCTGGCGGAGGGCGTTGGTTATATATTCCTCCATCGCCTGCGTCTCTGTTGATGTTAAAGAGTAGAGGTGGCCGCGGGGTGGGACTGCGCTTGGTTGTAGATCGATGGCGAGGTCATAAGGGCGGTGTGGAGGAAGATGGATGGCCCGCCGCTTGCAAAAAACTTCTGCCAGGTCCCTATAGGACTCGGGAATGGCGTTGGTGTCGACGTCGGGGGCCTCGGACTCCCTAGAGCACGTCCCAGCCGGCGCCCCTAGGCATAGTTCGGTGCAGGTCGCGCCCCATTGTAGAATCCTGTGTTGTGTCCAGGAAATGAGAGGATCGTGTTGCAGGAGCCACGGGTGTCCCAGGATGATAGGAGGAGATGAGATGGAGGTGACGTGAAATCTGATCTGTTCGTGGTGTTGATCGATGAGGAGGGTGATGGGTTGAGTCTGGGTGGTGATTGGGCTGGTAGATAGGGGGCGACCGTCGACGGAGGTGATCCGAACGGGCTGGGATAACGCCTCAAATTTTACCCCCAATTTTTTGGCATAAGAAGAGTCAATGAAGTTACCTGCTGCCCCGGAGTCGATGAACGCAGTACTTCGGACTCGTTTGTGGCCAATCTGGAGGGATACCTGAACCGTAAGGCGAGATGAGGTGGCGTCGGTAGTGGTGGAGATCAGGAGTGGGCCCGGTGAGTCTCTCCCTCCGCTCACCGGGGATGGGCGTTTCCCGGGCGCAGTGGACAGGTCGCCCGATGATGTTCTGCAGACCCACAATACGCGCACAGGCCCTCTCTAAACCGGCGTGTACGTTCGGCTACGGTCAGGGAGGCGCGCCCTAATTGCATGGGTTCCCCGGCTCCGGTGTCAACCACGGCAGGAGGTGGAGATCCGACAGTTCCAGTATTGGGGTTGGTGAAGGTTGCTGATGGTCGTGGGGTGGTGTAGGAGAAGACGGGTGCAGGCGGCAGGGTTCTCGGGGCTGGCTTCGGGCGAGACAAAAGGCGCTGATCGATCCGCAGGGCCAGTTGGATCAGCCCCTCGAGTGTGGCGGGAAGTTCTCGCCCGGCGAGCTCGTCTTTAATGCGGGAGGCCAGTCCCTCGTAGAAGGACGTCCGGAGCGCGGCGTCTCCCCAGTTTGTCTGCACGGCGAGGGTCCGGAATTCCGCTGTGTACCGGCTCACGGACGATCCTCCCTGCCGCAGGTGGTATAGTTTAGTGTCGGTCTCCACCTCGCCCGCTGGGTGTTCGAAAGTCAATCTGAGCTGGCGGGTGAATTCATTGTAAGAATGGGCGGTATCAGAATCGGATTTAAGCACTGCCGTGGCCCACTCAGCTGCCTGCCCTGTTAGCAACGAGACCAGGAGAGCGATGCGTAGCCGATCGGTGGAGTACTTGGTGGCATTGAACTCGAACACCAGATCAAGCGCTGTCAAAAACACATCACATCTCCCGTCCGTGCCATTCCATTTTTCTGGAAGTGCAAGAAAAACATCAGTAGGGGGGGGGGGGGGGTTGGTGCGGCGCCGCGGCCGCTGCGACGGGAGGCCTGCTAGCCGCGCCCTCAACGGCCGCCCGCAGATCCGCGTTCTCCCGCCTGAGCTCCGCAACCTCGCGGCGCAAGGCCGCGATGTCTTGGACACTCTGGCGCAGAGTAGCGAGCTCCGCGGTTAGACCGTTAATGAGCACGGCATGCTGATCTACCACGCCGCATAGGCGCGCATGCTCCGCTGGGTTTACCGCTTGAGGCTCAGTCATTCTGTCAGAGATGAACTAACCTGAGGTGACCAGAAGACGTAGCTTTAGCGGTTAGCCCAATGTAGCGTGGATGGTAAACCCAAACGCGGAGTAACGGCGAGTAGGCAGGATAACCACGCGATTTACTTTAAGGACTCTCACAAAAGTGGAGCAAGGGAAAAACACAAATTTAACCCGCGTCCTATAAATACACACACAACGGCAAGAAGCGATAACCAAAACACAGTGAGTACTCACGGTTTGAAGAAAGCCAACGTTAACCGACATGGGCCGAACTCAATGACTGAGCGGTAAGCCACCGTTTGTTTACTCCTCTTATACTTCCTGGTAGGCGGCCGACTTACTTCCGGGTCCTAGTGCCGGCCGCAGATTGTGTGTGCATGACACCAATAGTGCGCTGCTTTGTGATTATTTACAGAATTTACATTTCTTACTCACTGTCTATGCTAAAACCAAGAGAAGAAGGTACAGTCATGTTCAAAAGTTACTACACCCTCTTTTAATTATTATTATTTTTTTAATCTAAGTGTTTCTTCAATACGAAAGGTATGAATTCAAATTGACTGATGTTACTTAATTAGTAACTATGTTGTAAGTATCTATCCAATGACGGAAACTTCAAAGTACTTTAGATAAGAGCATCAACAGTACCAAATGCCTAAATGTAAATTCTCTTTTTGTGTAAAAAACATACTAAAATCATATGATCACACCAAGTATTGGTCAAATATAACCTCCGATGAACAACATACTGTATAACTTTTCTTTTTTTAATGTGCCATTATTTAACAAAAATAAAGGCAAAAAACATGGGTCACACTAAAAAATTGCCAAAGTTTCCATGGGATTTAAGAGGGAACACAGAAAAACATGTGGACAATACCAAGTACCCCCTATGATTTAATAGCTATTACAGTAGATCCATCTTTAGCAGCAATAACTTGAAGTAATTATTTCCTGTATGACCACCAATCTCTCACATTGTTGTAGAGAAACAACATGATTGACTTCTTGACTGCAAGGTGCCAGGTTTCTGTGGCTACACAATAAGCCCAGATCATCAGTAGGTACTGTATGAGGTGTTTCTGCTGAAATGCGGTTAAATTTTTCCCCAAACATGGTGCTGGGTCCAACTCCGCTTTGGTCTCATCTATCCATATAGGACATCGCTTCAAAAGTTTTGTGCTTTGTTCAGATGCAGTTTTGCAAACCTCAGTCATGGTTCTGAGTTCTTTTTAGACAGAAGAGGCTTTTTCCTAAGCCTCATTCCTAAGTCTGTTTTTCATTCACGGATTTCAGCCCACTTCAAAGACGTCTGTAGCCGTTATTTAGACTAGCTGCTCTTATTTATTGCTGCTCCACTCTTCACATGTCTATATGTGTATGTATGTATGTGTGTATATGTATGTATATGCATATGCATATGCTTGTACATATGTGTGTATATATACTGTATGTGCATGTGTGTCTATGTATCTGTGTGTGTATATATATGTATTTAAATTATTATTATTATTATTATTTTTTCGTAATTTCGTTTATATTTCTTAAAATGTTTTATTAATTTTTTTATCAGTTCCCCTACTTCCCCCAAAAGGCTCAGCCTTTGCCAGGCCACAGTTGTAAATAAGAAACCTGTTCTTAATCTGTCTTGCCTGGTTAAATAAAGGTAAATAAATAAAATAATAAAACATTCCTGGCAACCCTTTCATTTTAACAAAGTACATTTGCTGGGTTTTATCATTTAACATGCTCAGTGAGGACTGTATGGTCTAAGATGTAGAGCTTGGGTTTTTTGTATTTCTCACAACATCACATAATCTGACCTTGGGGTAAATGTCCTGGGACGTCCACTCCTGGAAAGATTAGCAACTATCTTGAATGTATTCCACTTACTGTATGAGTAATCTTTCTCACTGTAGAAATTTAACTCCAAATTGTTTGGAAATGGTTTCATAACCCTTTCCAGATTGATGTGCAAACTAATGTCTTTCCCTCTTGACATTTTTTTATCAGACACTAGAATGTTCAAGACCAGCAAACTGCTAAATGATCTGCTTTTATAGAGGTCTGCACACATGCAAATGATCAATTAATCAAGGGCTGATAATTACTGTAGCAGCACCTGGCTGCAACTTACCCTCTTATATCCTGTGGAGGCAGTAAGAGGGTTCTTGCCCACATGTTTTTTGTCCTTTGGCTTTTTTTATTGTTTGTTTAATAAATAATGGCACGATGAAAAATTTTTATATTGTTTTTCGGAGGTACTGTAGCATTCGCTTAATACTATGACTATGATTACATGATATTTTTACACAAAAGACAGAAAATTAAAAAGGGGGTACTAACTTCTGAACATGACTGTACTGTAAAACAAATGGTGCTGACTTCCTCCCTCAATTTATTACAATTTATTTACAATATGTTAATTATGAAAAACAACTAACCAAACTCAAAGGGCAAATCACAAATGGAGTCAGAATTAAGGAAAAAGTCTTACACAGAATATATCAGCTAATAACACAAATTCAAGTAAAAAATAACATGCAGAGGATCACACACACACTATATCTAAACAACACATTGACAGGATTTATATACTGTACCGTCATCTTCCGGTGTCTATCCACTTGCAAGAAACAGAAACATGTCATGTTGAAATGGGCTGGAATTTTGTAAATGACATTCCCATTCCACCACCAGCAGAGGCACATACATGGAACATGATACAACATTCAGCCATAACATTAACACATTAATATTGATTATCTTTATAAATAAAAAAAAAAGTTTTTTCTGTACAGTACATTGATCAGAACTCGCTCTTTTTATATGATATCTTTGTTTCATACATTAAAGGACCCGAAACCAGTCTCAGAAAAATTGCCTTTTGTATGTCTGTCTGTATGTCTGTCTGTATGTCTGTATGTCTGACCAGTCAGATTTTGTCACAGCTTCACGCAAAACTGGCAGGACAGAATTAAATAAAACTTTGCCAGTCCTTCGGTATTTGCCTAAGTTAATTATCTGTGCCAGGTTTTATCTGTGAAACATACATTTAAATGTTGAGCAGAAGGGAAGTTATCAGCAGTTTTGTGCCAGATTACAACATAGCATCCAGCGTTTTTTTGGACAAATACTGTATAGCGCTTCACTTTAGAAGATCTAATCAATGTGATAGTTTACCGTGTATAGACAGAATACTGTATGCGGAAGACACAGACATGACCGTAATGCTCCTACAAAGCACAACACTGAAGACACCCACGACAGCACGACTCATCATGGCTTAATCCAAAAAATGGGACGTACACTATGAAAACTGAACTTGCGCTTTGAATTAAATCAAAATGTTAAGCCGAAGGGAAGTTATGAGGAGTTATGTGCCAGTTTCTGATATTTGAAGCTTTAGTCTTATAACTATTTCAACAAACTCTTTTTGTGGCAATGACCAGTCTAGTCAATTACTGTATATACTGTACTAGTAAACGCACCAGAAGTACGGTAAAAGCTGGCCATGATGGAAAGATACTCAGTGCACCAGAGCTCGCTGCACACAGGTCCCCGCGGCATAGAGATCAAGGCCACCGATATGTACACTTAGGTTTGGAATACAATGGTATACAGAATGAGCTAGAAACAAATCCTCCTGAGCTTTATGCATTCCTAATATTCTGGGAACTTTTCTGATGTGTTGTAAATGTTTTTTTTTTTTTTTTTTTTTGTGCTGTGGTGCTTTCTTTCACAAAAAAAAAAATTACATGCATTAAGATATTTGCTAACAACAAATTATCTAATATCGAAGTATCTACTGTATGTACATCATTTATACCAGCTCGCATCATGGACCAACCAAAATACGTCTAATCGTTTTACACTGCATGGGTGCATGATTAAACTCTTCGGGTGTAAGGATTACATCATTTCACTCCTGCACTTATCTGATGTGTACCTGCTCAGCAAACATCATCAGGTATTAATGAAAATGCATAAGCCACACTGCTCAGTTTCCTGAAGAGCAAACACCTTTGCACAGAACATGAACTGATTCATGAGAATTCATTCAACCTGATGAGAATAAATAATAATAATAATAATAAAATTAATAATAATAATAAAAAGAATAGACCATAGATAAGAGCAATCATGTTTACGTGAAAAAGAAATGTCTCTGACCTTGTCTTGCATTAGTGGATGTAGATTTTTGTGCTCGTTGTCTCTGTATCTTCAGAGTAGTGCATTTGTCTAAAACTGGTGAGAGAATATGAAGACCGAGAATGTGGAGAGGTGAAGAGACAGGCAGGGAAAAGAGAGGTGAGAGAATAGAAAATGTTGTAAAGAAAATGAACAGAAAGACTGAGAAAGATACAGAGAGAGAGCGAGAGAGAGAGAGAGAGAGAGAGAGAGAGAAAACCAGGACAGGGAGCATGGGAACTAGACACACAAGAGACTAGGATAGAGACAGGAATAAAAGACAAAGACCAGGCAGAGAAGGACATGCTCAGAAGGGCATGTCAGGGCCATGGGTGGAGAAAGCAGGAGGTGAAAGCTGATGTCACCCACAATCACAAACCGTGGGTTTGATTTCCATTCACGTACCTCAGTGAGCTGCCAATCAACACATTCTCCCCTGGCCGTTGTTGATTTATTCACTCAAATGTTATCCACAGACCTTGAGATTTTCTACATATTTCTTCACACATGACATCACACTGACATGTCCTATAAGCAGCTCCCAGACATGCAGGGTGTATGTGGGTGTTTATGTATTTGATTATCGAGCCGCAGAGCTGAACAGTTGAATGCTTGTGGTTCGACGCTTTGGTTTTCAGCATTAATGAGCTGGCAATAGGTAATGAGCTTCCATGTATTTGCCCTTAATCATCAGGGCAGAGCTGGTGCACTCGCCGCTTCGACTGCAGCTCTCTGATGGCGTTGTGTGCTTGACTGAGCAGCAACACGGACGGATCGATCCCTTAACAATCCTGTGGGCTGTGCTCTCTCACACCTCAGCACTTAATCACAGCAGGTTTTCACGCACGCACGTACGCGCGCGCACGCACAAACTCACAAACACACTCGTCTTACTATCCTAGTGAGGACCTTCCATAATTACTAAGGCAGATAATTTAGCCCAAGTTTATCCTCAATAACCGTTATCTCTTTCAATAATAATTAGAAAGAACAAAGTTTTTCTTGTCATGACCAGTCAAATGTCCCTACAAGATCGAGCGCATCAGAAGTTTTTACTCCACCAAGATATAAATACAGTATAAAAAAAAAAACCCATACAGACTGACATCCAGATAATACACTCTAGCTCACCTACTGTGTGTGCGTGTACTGTACAGTAAGCATTACCCAGTTTCATTTGTTTGTTGTTCACTCTCATGACAATGGGGTTTCATAAGTTTTGCACCTAACCCACTTTATATTAGATTTTTGAGTGTTATGGTTCCCTTTCCTGACATTTTAATCAGAGAGTGTACACAAAGCCTTAATTCCCTGCTGAATATGTTTTTTTTTTTCCAACTAAAGATAAACAATCATTTTGCTAAGAGTATTTTTAAAAAAATAAAATAAATCCTTCGCTTCCCTTGCAAAGTGTTACACGGGAAACATTAAATACGAAGGATTACATAATATGACTCCTCCTGTTATGGTTGAGGTTGAACACTCCGCAAATGCACTTTCAGCCTCGGTCATGCCGTGCTCGCTGGAGGAAGGATGCTTTTCAGTGGTCTTGTTTTTTAGAGGACACCAGACTAGCTGAGCCTTTTAGCTTTCTGGCCAACAAACCTTGAGAGCATTCATCTCAACTCAGCCCTAAACAAACAGAGTTTTTATTCCGCCGCTGTGACAGGCATTCAGGTAAATCCTGAATAGACACTCAAGGCAGCACATTGTTACTACGCTGTGATCTTGGCTACAGTTTGAATGAATTTGGCTGGCAGGTTTCTTAAAGATTCCAGTCATTTCATAGGCCATGACACGCACGAGAAAAAGATACAAACACCTTCATAATAACATGTAAGTCATAAATCCACTAGACATTTGGAAGCACCTGCAAATTTTGTGTAAAGTTTAATGTGTGTAATTGATCGCTTGTTAAATTCAGGTTACTTTACACATTTACAAATCTCTCTACAAGGCTATGCTGAATCAAGAGCTTTTAATTACAAATAAATGTGAAATACTGTACTGTAGACCTTCACCATGCCAAAATAAAGTTGAATTTTACTCCATTTAAACCATACTCCATGTAAAATATACCCCTTTACAACCATTGTGTAATATAATTAGTGCTGTCAATCAATAAAAAAAATTAATCTAGTTAATCGCAATCACAGCCTGTGATTAATCACGATTAATCACGATTAATCACAATGTTAAGATTTACTTGTGTTATAACCCGTGCAATGTTGGAATAAAGAAATGCATGGCAAACTGGTTAGTAGAAACAGTTTTATAATCTCAAACAAATATTAAAATAAAAATGTTCAAATAAATTTTCTTAAATGGGGAGTGGCAACCCACCAACAGCGAGGCTCGAACCTCAATCATCAGATCTGAAAATCAACAAACTAGAATTTTAGCCACCTGAGACACCACTCCCATGTCTTACATTCTATGAATTCTTGTTAAGAATTATTATTATTTTTTTTTTTTGCAAAAAATTTATTAACATACTCACATTTAACAATTAACCACAAGTCTAACATTACAAAAAAACAACGCTGGAAGTTTGTTACTTAGATTAAGGTTTTTAAATTCATATAAATCTGGGATGGTGTTTCATGTTTATTTATTTTTTATTAAGTAGTAGAAATTATATTTACCTGTAGTCCATGGCTGTTAAACTCCATTGTACCTTGTTAAGGCAGCAATACTCACTAAAAACACTGAAATTGCTGAGCCCTTATTAGTGAAATCATTCTCTATTACATGATTAAAACAGCACTACAGGGTACTTTGCATTTTGTTTGTTAGAAATTGTATTTCAGTATATAAAATTAGTGGCATGGTGGTGTAGTGGTTAGTGTTGCCTCGTACAATACCCCCAGGGTCCGGGTGGATTTCTGCTTCAGGTCTGTGTGCATGGAGTTTGCATGTTCTCCACGTGCTTGCTAGGGTTCTTCTTGGTACTCGGGTTTCCTTCCACAGTCCAAAGACATGCAGATTAGTCTAATTGGTGTTCCCAAAAAGTGTAGTGTGTGAATGATTGTGTGAGTGTGTGTGTGCCCTGCAATGGTACATCCATGATGTACAGTACTCCGCCTCGTGCCCTAAGTCTCCTGGGATTGGCTCCAGGCCCCCCACGACGGGATAAAGTCGTATAGATGGTGAATGAGAGTGAGTGAGTGATTGTAAAACTAGCAAGTGGTGTAATTTTTTGTGGTACAGGTATAAACAATCACATGCCGACTTACTTTCAGTCAGTGAATATCCTGGTCATAGGGTTGTAGATATGGAGCCCACCCTAGAGATGGGGCCACACACGCTCACTTACTGTACCAGTACTGTGCACGATCACACCTATCCAATCCAAACCAGAACCTGTAAACAATAAATATATTTCTGTTGCTTCTACAGATATGTTAGTTCTCTCCAATCCCCCTTCTAAAGTATAATCTATTAACGTAACAGTTGAAAAGTGTAAAAATCTTACTTTTGATGTATTAATTCTTTTCAGATTTAACAAAGCTATTTCATTTATATCATAAACAGCTAGTATGAATTACATCTCAAATTGGTAGATCAGTTTTCGTCCTTAATGTTTGCTTCACATATAGGAATATGAACACATTATTGTATAATAGATTTATTGCAACTCGAGATATTGTGTTCTATGTGAATATAAAATCTGAGGCTTTATAACAGATGTGGCTCTTTATCACAGACAAATTAATTCTGCAGGATCGCGCAATTTATTGTTCTTTACAAAACCGAGTTATGTGAATGTTGTCTTCTGTTTAATAATCCTAAATTAGACTACAAAGTTTCTTTGCTTTTTGTCGCTATCTAGATTGGCTGCGCGGCCTTGTGGTTCATCAACACTGCCTCCTAGTGGACACTCTGATATTACAATCAATTATGAACACTTCACCTTACGCGAATGTCCACGCATGACCCCCTGACGTGCTCACAGATATGCGCTTGTAGGAGCATAATCAGCCCTAAGCCGGTATCCACTTAGTCATGTCTCTACAGACCCCTGTGGTTGCCAGCACAGCATGCCTTCGCTCTCTTATCCTCACTATTATCAGGCTCATACACTCATTAACCACCACAGGGAGGAGAGCCTGTATGTGTGTGTGTGTTAGACTGTTTGAAGGTGACTGTTTATCCAAGAAAAAGAGAATCTATGATGTGTGTGTGTGTGTGTGCGTGTCTAAGGCATGTCTACTGATTGTATGCTGTTTGTGTCTTCCTTCGCCCCGTTACTCTGGCTTCTGGGTGCATTAGATATGCTTAGTATAGACAGCTCTTGCAGAGTTAAATACTTGTTCCCAAAATCTATCTTCTCTTATCTTCTGGTGTGTGTGTGTTTTTTTTTTTTTTTTAAACAACAACAGCTGATAGCTCTCACAGTATCTTCCTCGGATGTCTAGGATGGTTTCAGATTTGGTTTACACTATTATATATCCTGTGTGAGGGGCCAAAAACATGACAGACAATAATGCTACAATTTCAACACCATGAACATGGACTTCTTAAAGGAAATGCATTGTTTGACTCTTACAGTGTCTTCATCTTTCCTGCACTACCAGTGGGCAGACTAGCTTGAGTGTATCTATTTTTCATTGTCTTAAAGACTTTTTGATAAACACGTAGCACTGAAATGGATTTTGTACGGTGAAGCAGTGAAGCGACCCCAGTGTATTAAAACTACTGAGTGAAAAATATGTTTTTGTATTAAAATGACACGTTTTCTACAAATGAGCCATTTTTATTTAGAAAAAAATTCATTTGGAGAAATAGACAGGCTCTGGGAAATCACCAGCTACGTTCATGAGAAATATCACACCCAGGCAGAAACAAAAAATAAGATAGTTAAGTAGTTAAGACCAGTTATGAACTGAAGTGATGGTGCTGAGTTTGAGGAACTGTCAGAGCCAGAAATCATAGACTCTGCAGACAGTGTTGGCATTTCTGCCTCTATTTTTCTGCCAATTTTTTCAATCGTTTTTAGGGGTGTAGACGAAGGAAGAAATGCAAAAATGAATCCAGTCAGTTTAAATCATGCCCAGTTTAGGTTTAAATCCAAATAGATAGTGTTATGTGGTGGGTCAGGTGTAGCTCAGTGGTTAAGGCATTGGACTACGGTTCGGAAGATCCCAGGGTCAAATCCCACAACCACCAAGTTGCCACTGTTGGGCCCTTGAGCAAGGCCCTTAACCCTCAACTGCTCAGATGTATAATGAGATAAAAATGTAAGTCGCTCTGCATAAGAGCGTCTGCCAAATGCCTAAATGTATGTAAATGTTATCTAGACAATTGGAGTCTCATTTTGGTTTCTCATTTTCAGTCCAGTCTCTGTTCCTGAGCAGGTTTACATTTACATTTAGTCATTTGGCAGACACTCTTATCCAGAGCGACTTACATTTTTATCTCATTACACATCTGAGCAGTTGAGGGTTAAGGGCCTTGCTCAAGGGCCCAACAGTGGCAACTTGGTGATTGTGGGGGTTTTGAACCTGGGATCTTCCGAACCGTAGTCCAACGCCTTAACCACTGAGCTACTCCTGGCCCAGGTTTAGAGAAATGTTTTTTGTTTAAGACACACAGTTACCTAAAGTATGAATCTTTCAATCATAAAAAAAAACTAAAGAACTTAATACAGTAACCAATGAAAAACAGGTGCAGATGATGACAGATGATCAGACTGGTGAGTAGTACACTGGTGATGCTGAATGCTGAGTGGTTGGAAGAGACAGGAGGGGAAATGAGGTCGCTGCAGAAGTTGTTACTCATAGTCAACAACAGTTTTTTTTAAATGATATCTTTAGTCACAGTAAAATATTTTTCAGTTTCCAATTTTATTTACATAATTACATTTTGTTTTATATAAATTAATGGCTCAAAACGTTTGTACATTTATTCATGTTACAGCACATTGATTTTTCTATTCACATCGCATGTGTCAGAGCACAGGTTCTGCTATTATTCTTATTTTTCTTATATCTTTCATATGTTGTATATTTTGTATTGAACAGATATTTTATTCTTTCTTAGTTAAATGTACTTCTATTTTCTTTTTCATAATTATTTCCTAATAATAGTCTTTTATTTTAAGGTCACGGGTGGCCGTCTAAGCATTTCACTGCATATCGTACTGTGTATGACTGTGTACAGTATGTGACAAATAAAATTTGAATTTGAAATTGAGGGTCAGTCATGATATAGGGCTCCTGGAGCAGAGAAGGTTCATCATTTATAGGGCACATATTGAAAAACTTGGAAATTCAAACTTTTACTACTTTTTTCACAACTTCTTTTCTTCTGTATATATACACACACACAGTGGCTTGCAAACGTATTCGGCCCCCTTGAACTTTTCCACATTTTGTCACATTACAGCCACAAAGATGAATCAATTTTATTGGAATTCCATGTGAAAGACCAATACAAAGTGGTGTACACGTGAGAAGTGGAGCCAAAATCATACATGATTCCAAACATTTTTTTACAAATAAATAACTGCAAAGTGGGGTGTGCGTAATTATTCAGCCCCATGAGTCAATACTTTGTAGAACCACCTTTTGCTGCAATTACAGCTGCCAGTCTTTTAGGGTATGTCTCTACCAGCTTTGCACATCTAGAGACTGAAATCTTTGCCCATTCTTCTTTGCAAAACAGCTCCAGCTCAGTCAGATTAGATGGACAGCGTTTGTGAACAGCAGTTTTCAGATCTTGCCACAGATTCTCGATTGGATTTAGATCTGGACTTTGACTGGGCCATTCTAACACGTGGATATGTTTTGTTTTAAACCATTCCATTGTTGCCCTGGCTTTATGTTTTGGGTCGTTGTCCTGCTGGAAGGTGAACCTCCACCCCAGTCTCAAGGCTTTTGCAGACTTCAAGAGGTTTTCTTCCAAGATTGCCCTGTATTTGGCTCCATCCATCTTCCCATCACCTCTGACCAGCTTCCCTGTCCCTGCTGAAGAGAAGCACCCCAGAGCATGATGCTGCCAGCTCCATATTTGACAGTGGGCATGGTGTGTTCAGAGTGATGTGCAGTGTTAGTTTTGCGCCACACATAGCGTTTTGCATTTTGGCCAAAAAGTTCCATTTTGGTCTCATTTGACCAGAGCACCTTCTTCCACATGTTTACTGTGTCCCCCACATGGCTTGTGGCAAACTGCAAATGGGACTTCTTATGGTTCTCTGTTAACAATGTCTTTCTTCTTGCCACTCTTCTATAAAGGCCAACTTTGTGCAGTGCACGACTAATAGTTGTCCTATGGACAGATTCCCCCACCTGAGCTGTAGATCTCTGCAGCTCGTCCAGAGTCACCATGGGCCTCTCGGCTGCATTTCTGATCAGCGCTCTCCTTGTTCGGCCTGCGAGTTTAGGTGGACGGCCTTGTCTTGGTACTGTACAGTAGGTTTACAGTTGTGCCATACTCCTTCCATTTCTGAATGATCGCTTGAACAGTGCTCCGTGGGATGTTCAAGACTCTTTTTGTAGCCTAAGCCTGCTTTAAATTTCAATAACTTTATCCCTGACCTGTCTGGTGTGTTCTTTGAACTTCATGGTGTTGTTGCTCCCAATATTCTCTTCACCCCGTCACAGAGCAGCTGTATTTGTACTGACATTAGATTACACACAGGTGCACTCTATTTAGTCATTAGCACTCATCAGGCAATGTCTATCGGCAACTGACTGCACTCAGACCAAAGGGGGCTGAATAATTACGCACACCCCACTTTGCAGTTATTTATTTGTATATATATATATATATATATATATATATATATATATATATATATATATATATAAACACAAAAAACATAAAAACACTCAAATTTACAAAAATACTCATTTTCTACAAATATGTGTTTGTTCTTGAGGTAACTTGTAAGTTAACACATTTGGAAATTTGGTTCTTCAACCAATTAAGAATTCAGGGGACGCTTGGTGCCGGGGCTTGAACCCCTAATCAACTGAGTAGTAACCATTATCCATACTCCTGTTCATTGTGAAATGAAATCCTGTCATGTTTGCAATTTCATTTATTTCCTTTTATTTAGAAAAATGGCCAAATCCCTAATAAATACATTTGAAGTTACATGTACAGTATGTTTAAAAAGAGAACCCAGTTGCAAGCTCCTTCTCCTTGGTGTATAACTGAATGCTGTAACCCAATGTCAACTTGTTTCTAATTTACATTTCATGGTTACTAGTAAGCATTCCTATCAATCATTCACCTGCCTGCTTACTCAACTCTTAAAGCAAAAAGTAGAGACATTTCTGGCACTGTGAGATGTCGGAAAATTATTTAACATATTGTCAGTTTTAAATGTGTTTGGCCCTCCAAAACTGACATCTTTGATCAATCATATAACGATTTAGGACAACCCGAACTGTAGTTTGAGCAGAAAGTGGAAAAAAAAAGCGTAATCTCTAAGCCCCACTGCCACTCGCACCGTCCGATCTAACAAATACATTGCTCATGTCAATTCAATTTACAGCCTTTCTGTCAGTTGCTGTCAGCAGCCTCTTCCTATCACTACATAGTCAGCTACTCCCAAATAATCCAAACACATCGCTGTCTTACTGAATATATAATTAGGCTACCATGTTGCATTTCTGAGCAAAAACGTAAATACTGATTCCAGCAACATCCTTGTCTCCTCAGCGTCACTCCCCCGTCACTTCCCCTGTCACACTCTTCGCAGCTCTGTAATCAGATCCATCGCCTGTCGAGGTGATTAAATTGAGTGAAGCGTGTAGTGCCAAGGTGTTTCGGTGTGTTTTCCCACATTTGAACTCACATCCTCTCTGACTCAAAAGCTGATTATTTTTTAATAACAGCACATTTAATACATCAGTGTAATTAAATAGCAGCGTAATAAGCTCGGAGCACCCCAAACAACCCAGATTTAGAGAAAAGAAATGATGAGAATCTGATAATGCATGTTTGAGCTTTAGCGATAGTGTGTTATTTCAGGCCCCTTAGGGAGAAACTTATAAGCAAGTGGAAAATGACAGGTTCCTTTTCAGTACTCACAAGAAGATGCCCTAGGAGAGCATGTTGAGGTAGAGATAAATGGAGAGAGAGAGAGATAGATCGAGAGAGAGAGAGATGAAATGAGCGTGACCTGGTCTGTTCTTTGATCCCTGTCTGCCTTCAACCACAGATCAGTGCTTAAGAAACAGATGTAACTGACACACATCTCTCTCTGCCCTTTCATCACTCCTGTGAATGGCTTACCATCTTATTTACAGCATACCTTTCTTTTTCCTTTCTGCATGCTTCTGTGTTCATAAGCAAAGCGTTCATAGTGTCCACTTTAAAGGACATCATTTCAGATTTGGAACGAAAATCCTCGGAGACGAGGACTAGCAAGGCCCATTGTATGGCAACATTAATAAAGTGAATAAAAAGAACATCCTGAACAGGTTTATTCTTATATTTGCTAATGCATGAGAAATTGATACATTTGTCAAAAGACATCATACATCATAATGTCTAAACAGTATATACTGTATTTTCATGTAGGCGGCATGGTGACTTAGTGGTTAGCATTGTCACCTTGTACAGTACCTCCAGGATTTGGGTTTGATTTTCACCTTGGGTCGCATGGAGTTTCAATGTGCTTGGTGGATTTCCTCTGGGTATTCTGGTTTCCTCCCACAGTTCAAAGACATAGAGAACAGACTAATTGACATTCTCGAATTGCCCGTAGTGTGTGAATGTTGACTGGAATTGACTGGAAATGTTGTGTGAATCCTACCTACAGTAGATGGATGTATGGATGGCGTTCCATATAAAGTTGTGTAACATGCATGAAACAAGATAGTTCCTGTTATCACATGTATATCATCTGAATAAACAGGAATGTTAAATTGTTCAAACTTGGCTTCTTCAAACTCAAGTTGGCTTCACCAGTCATTTTCATTAAACCCTTACCAACAGTACATTTTAAAGCATATTTACTAATAAGCTATTATTAGACAAATTATGTGGAGTCTTCTGACCAACCAGATTCCAGTGCAAAAAACAGAAGCTTTTAAATGATTATTAACAGCACTCATGTCATGTCACAGGATGCTCTGGAAGTGCTGGCCGAGAACTACGAGTTCATTGAGAGTGTAGGTCCATGTCTGGGCTTCCGAAGAGCTGCATCTGTGCTGAAGAGTCTTCCTGCACCACTTCGCTGCATCAACGATGTTGAAGGAGTTCCCTGCCTAGGATCGGAGACCATGGCTGTTATACAGGTGTGGGATTAAAAAGTCGTTGTAGTTTTTTCAGTGACCTGTAGCCCATCCGCTCATAGGTGAACATGAAGTAACATGCGGCAAAAATGTAATCCTGGTTTGATTGAATTAATATGTACGTACATACAGTACAGTGGGGGAAATAAGTATTTGCCATTCACAAGCTCCTCCCGTGTAGTCCTGGGCTGGTCCCCCATTTTTCTCATGATTATTCTTACTCCATGAGGTGAAATCTTGCATATATGGCCATTAATGGTTAATTTGTATTACTTCCATTTGTAAATAATCGGTCCAGCAGTTGTGTCCTTCTCACCAAGCTTCTAGCTGATGGTCTTGTAGCCCATTCCAGCCTTGTGCAGGTCTACAGTCTTGTTTCTGACTTGCTTTGACAGCTGTTTGCTCTTGCAGATGGTGGTGAGGTTTGAATGGAAGATAGATATTATATATTCAAATAAATCAAATACTTATTTCCCTCATTGAAATGCAACTTAATTCATAACATTTGTATCATTTTGGTTGATATTCTGTCTCAATCCTTTACCATAAATCTATGATAAAAATTACAGACCCTTCATTTCTTTGTAAGTGGTCAAACTTCTGTAGGGGATCAAATACTTATTTCTCCCCCTGTATATAATTGTTAGTAGTATAATAGAATTGTTTTTTAAAAAAAAAGCTTATCTTAAAAAGCATTAAGTATTAAATTGGAAAAGAAACAGTATACACTTTATGGTTTTACTTTAATATTTTAATAACAAATAATAACTGGGATAACAACAAAATCTTAGTATGTTTTGATGACAATTAGTTGGAGAACCACTGTTTTAAATAATAATAGGCATTCTGCATCATCATCATCATCATCATCATCATCATCATCATCAACAGTACTGAGACACATTAATGCTGTGGATAAAATGCTGATTATGTCAAAGAAGCAGAAATTATCGTATTTCTACTCATTTAATATATATTTATATATTTATGTATTTATTCATTTATACTTTACATTATATATTTATACAATGTAATATTATACATGTTTCATGATTTAAGAACGGTACTTAATTTTTTTTTTAAAACAGTTCAACAATTCAGTTTGACATTAAAATCTACAGTAGCTGCTACACAATTTAAAACACAGTTGGCTATAGGTCAGTAGTTCATCAGGTCAATAGTTTTACTACTAATACACAAATAAATTGTGGGCACATTTAAAAACTACTTCTATTTTTAGTTTGTCTGTGCAATATTTTGGCAACACTTTCGGATCAATATGAATATCAATAAACTAACACACATGTCATAGTATACATTGAGCACTTTTTCTACTTTGGCTTAGAGCTTCCAGCTGCAAAAAAAGGATCAATTTACTGATCAGATCTGGGGTCAGTAGAATAGCGGTTTTCTCAGCTTCTGGCTCTACAGAGCTGCTGAACATAAGATAACCATTAAAACTTTGTTGGGAATTTTACACAAGTTTGTCAATAGCATTAGCTTGGAAATTGTTTACACATGGAACAATGTTTTTGCATGTGTGTAGATGATACCATAATACAAAGTTGAGTCCAGAACTACATTTAAAATATCAGATTTTTGTTTTACATTTTTATTTGAAATAAAAAATAAACATAAGGTTCAGACGTTTTTAATATTTAAAACAAAGAATATAAATATACAATATCGTATATTTAATATTTAACATTCTAAACTATTTCTAGGTCTCTGTTGAAATGCAAGCCAGGTTTTTATTCTGATCATGTTAACTGCTTTGTACAAAAGATCAAACTGTCCTCTTGTCTAATGTTGTCTACTGAAGCTTGTGTTCAGATGACACTTTGATGGATTTTCTAAAATTGTGCATGCATACAGTACGAAGTTAATGTTCAATATATTGAATATTTATATACAAGTTTCTGCATTATTTCTAGGCCCCAATTTAATGTAATGTGTGATATTGACCATGTTGCCTGCATTGTACAAATGCCAAATCTTCCCCACTGAAGCATGTGTGTGGTCAGTCGACGATGGGGAGTTCATGCCAGCTCAAGCATGTGTTTTCATTAAAGCAAGAACAATATACAAAAATAACTCTAAAATCCATGTGGATATTTTACCGATTGGACGTTTTTACACAGTTTGTTGTCACGATATAATTTGTAAGGAACATTGTGGTAATAAAAAAATAAAAATAAATGCGGGAGACTAGTGATCTCAGGCCAAAGTACAGTATAAACAGTGTTTTTTATGCCTTCAGGGAGAACAATTCACATTCCATCACCATTCTGTCCATTTATTTAATTATTTAATTATTATTTTTGATTTTGTATTTTCCATGTTCTGTTGCAGGATATCTTTGAATGTGGATCTTCGTCAAAAGTTGAAGAAATATTAACAGATGAAAAATATCAAACTTTGAAGGTTAGTTGCTGAGAAGTAAAGGTAATTTTTTTTTTTGGAAAGAAAAGAAAGACTGCATTTATTGACATTTTGGAAGGGGCAGGAGATTGAGGCACACTCTCCTTCTGTACAGTTCAAAGGAGAAGTTAAAGTAAAAGACTTTCAACTTCTTACTGACGAGAATTGATTTTCATGGCGCTCTCTGCTATTTCGAATAGTTCTTACAGTACATACTTTCTCGCCATGACTCAGTTAATCAGTGAGTCTACCGCATACTACAGTAATCTCTATAAATAATACATTTGATGGAACTGATCAGTATCCAACACCATGAGGTATTAAAAGGTATAAAAATGTGGCTGGTTAAGCAGCAAAATTCTTATAAAGGTACAGCATGGCTGGTCATTTCTCAGACTGTATGAATTGTTATATTTATATACATGATAGATTTTCACCAGTGTGTTTGGAGTTGGACCCAAGACAGCAGAGAAGTGGTACCGCAGAGGCCTGCGTAGCCTGGAGCAGATAATCTCTGATTCCAGCATCCACTTAAACAGGATGCAAATAGCAGGTAGCACATTTACAGTACATTCATTATTTTAAGGAAGAATTATTCAGAAAAGTAAATTCAAATTCAAATTCAAATTTTATTAGTCACATACACAATCATACACAGTATAATATGCAGTGAAATGCTTTTATACGACCGCCAGTGACCTTAAAAAAAAGAAAATAAGAAAATAAAATCTTGTACGTAAAATAAATAATCAATAAAAAGGAAATACTAAGAAATAATTTTAACTAGTAAAATTTGTAAAATTAACTGTGCATAAGGGCATAATAAAATATTGCAAAAATATAGAAATATGGTATTAAAGTGTCCGTGGTTGTGCAAATATGCATGAAAGGTGACATGTGCAATTGTCCAGATGTATGAGTATTTAGTGCAAGTGTGTATGAATGTGTATAAATTCTAGGATTTCAGTTCTGGTGATACTGTATTTATATTGAATTATTTTGTTTCCTATATTTTGGGGTTGGTGTCTTATTTATTTTATGTTTTTTTTTTTTTAAATAACACAGTTTTGGGCTTTCTTTCTATCATCAGTCAAATCATTTTAGTTTTTATTTTATGTAATAAATGGGTACTATGTCTGTCGAAGGGCACAGGGGCGAAGCTGTCAGCTATAGCCACTGGGGTCAAGAGACGATAAATGACCCTCCTTTCTGGCCTGTGTCATGAGTGTTTGTGAAAACATGTACAGTCCCCTTCCAAAATATCACAGGAACTCATATTCATCATTTCATGTCAAACCCAAAATGTCTTCAGTGTATAGCAAAAAAACAAAAAGATTGGCTTTGGTGTTGTAATACTTTTGTCAGGGTCTGTGTATGGGAAAGAAAATGCAGTTCTGTAGCTTCATATGTTATGGCTTACCAGTTGTCTTAAAGTAAGGGGATTGCAGGAGATTGGTCTGAAGCTTATTAATGCCCAAGGGGATGGGTGGGGGGGGGGGGGGGGTGTCAGAGCACCAGCATGCAAAGTAATTATCGGCATATCAAAAATGGCAGTAAAATAAAGTTTTGTGCATCAAATTCAGAGAATACACAGTATACAGCATCTCATAAATTGATGAGACTTCTCAAGGAGACACACCAAGGAATGCAAAGACAAACGTATCAAGTGCTAATCCCAAACAGGTGAACACAGTGGGTACAGTACCAATGACATGAAAGGACCAAAATCAAAATAAAGACACACGGAGAATTAAGAACAAGTATGCACAACACTTATGAAATAGACATTCATGACACTAATATATTTGAAATAACTAAGAGGCGGGTTCAGACACCTGGTACAAATCTCACTGGCACAAACTCTTACATAAGGTCTAATAGAAAAATGCATTTATTCCATAGTTTCACTTAGCAATATTTAGTGAGGCAATATTCTGCAATATTTCTACTGTTTACCTATTATTTCTTGCTTTAGCAATTCTGAAATGATGCCAAATTACTCTAGCAAAAGGAAGTCCTGCAACCATGTCAGACAAGTGATGAATGTCTCCATCAAAGTGCCATTCATCATTTGGCTGTCAGTGTGTTAATACCAGCTTTGCCATGTCTCTCTGATTCTCTGCAGGCTGTAGTGTTTGTTCCCGCTTCGTTAAGTTGCCCAAAGCTGTACTGTGTGACTTAATTTCTTTTGCAGCTCTCATCTGCAGCAGTGGGTGCTTCCCCCCCCCCCTTTCTCTGAAACACTTCGCTCATATCTTGATGGAATGTGAACAACGCGTGTATTAAGAAACTTCACTGACAGGCCACTGGTTGGCTATAGACATGTTTCACTGACAGACCTGGCACCACATGGGGTTCTCACAGATACAGATGGCTGTGGGTAGATGAGACAGCGAGAGAGAAGCAAAATGCCAAGGCTTTGCAGCACTCTCCTAGAAACACAATGAGAACGCTCCGTCATCAGTCAGGCAGCTAAAAAGGCCAGCTGCCCAAAGGCCAGACTCACTTCCATTATGATGCGTTTCAGAGTTATGATCTGATCGTGTTATGGCAGTTATAAAAATGTTAAGATGCCTGACCTGTTACAAACAGGTGGTAAGTTTCAACATTGAATTCTAATTTGGATTTCTAATGGTGGGTTGTGTTGTTAATTGCTGATTGTTATGAAAATCTGTTGTGAGGTGAAAGTTTAATTAGGCTCAGGTTTTCACTGCCACTACACAACTGATTTTTAATAGGCAGCTGAGGGTATTTTTTTTCCCCACGCAAACACAACCACCCAAACATAGACACACACACACACACACACACACATGCAGACACTCAT
Source organism: Channallabes apus (assembly GCA_030522415.1). Lineage (NCBI taxonomy): Eukaryota > Metazoa > Chordata > Actinopteri > Siluriformes > Clariidae > Channallabes > Channallabes apus. The sequence goes on along the minus strand of CM060118.1, from coordinate 13,104,763 downwards.
TTGCAACCTGCTGGCCTATAAACAAGCTTGTTCCTAAACAGTTATGCAGATTGAGTTAAGGAACTTTCCAGGAAATATACAGCATGCCTCAGGTGTGTTGCACAGCAAAATATATTGGTTGTTTGCTTGAATAGATCAGAATTTCTCCATCTCATTTTTTTTTTAAAGCTGTGAGAGCATGCAGAATTTCTGATGGAAATGAAATTAACTCTAGACATACACTATACAATGAGACTTCCGCAGTTAAAATCATGACAGTACAGCTTTATACAGTACGTACCTACTGCATGACACATTGAATGTCAATAATAATTCAGGTAAATTTGATGTGACATTCAGTACATTTTGAGGGACAATTAAGCAAAGCACATCGTATAATATTAATAACGGCCTTTTGTATTGATGAGAAAAAAATGGTGGCATTTCAACTCCAATTTATTTGAAAACTTGCATTACAATAAAACACATGCAACTATACAGTATATGGTAAGTTGCTGCTAGCTGTGTGGAGTAGATTTAGGTAGAGAAGGAAAGAGAGTGCATTAGTGGGGAGGCATAAGTGGGTACAGATGATAGCTTGGATTAACTGTTCATGGCTATAATAGAGGTTAACAGCACCGAGACATTTTCTTCCATCACAAAAAATAAAAGCCCTTAACGAGCAGCTGGAGGAAATGAAAATTACTGGGCCTCACCCATAAACTACAATAGACTCAACTTTTGTCTGTGATGCCGCCATGTGCAGGCTTGAAAAGGATTGTAGTGCTAATAGGAGATACATAATTAAGATAATTGCATTCACTAAATGCTTTAGATTTGGAATTAAGAAAATGCACGGAGGAGTTAAACAGCTCAATTAGCGTTATATCTCTTACGGAAATTAAGCAACGCGTTGATAATCGGATACACGCCTTAAATTGTGCCAATCAGAATAATTTTCCACACTTTGATTCTGTTGACGTTCATGCACTACATACAGTATGCTACAAATGACACTCGCATAAGGCCTCTCTTTTTTTCAGTAAGAAGAGAAATGCATGTAAGCCACACCACCCATTGTTTTGGGCTACAGTAGTTGCTGATTTAATTGTAGAGTTAAAGAGTACAGTTGTTATTTAATTGCTTTATTTTATTTTGTTTTCAGGATTCAAGTATTATGAGGACATCTCAAAGCCAGTAAGCAAGGCGGAGGCTGAGGCAGTGGGTCAGATTATAGAGGAGATCGCCGGCTGTTTCAGTCCGGATGTCACGATCACTGTGACTGGGGGCTTCCGCAGGTAAGTTAAGCAACCTGTCAACTTAATTAACATAATTTTATATTAACACTTGCCTTGTCGGTATAGACGTCTACTACAGTATGCATTGATGGAAAAGCAAGAAATGCACATTTTAAATGAAATATTAAACAAATAAGACTGGATATGAGAGGTAAGCACAAACAATAAGAGTACTGAACTACAAACTTTATGGTTTTATTCAGAGATAAATTATACGCACCTAAAAATTTTTCAATATTGAAAACATTCACACTGACAGAGGTGGAAAGAGTAATACAATTTTGTACTCAAGTACAAGTACTGTTCCTTCAGTGAAATTTTACTTAAGTACAAGTAAAGTTACCATTATAAAAATCTACTCAAGTAAAAGTAAAAAGTAGCTCATTAAAAAATTTACTTAAAAAAAATTTTAAGTTACCGAGTTTTACCGAGTAAATTTTTTTAACAGCGGGGGTGGGATGAGCCATTCTAGCGTAGTTCAAAAAAGATGAGCAGATATAAATCTCAAACTAGTTGTTTTTAACTGAAGGAACACCTTTGCATAATAAAGCTGTTGTCTTCCTTGTGCTTGAAAATCAAAGTGGTCACTTAAATATGGTGTTACGTCCCAGTCTAGGGCCAAACAGCAAAAGAATGGTTCAGGGTTCTATTTTAAACTGTATGGAAATGGTGGTATATGGCAGAAAGAACTAGATCCAATCATTAACTGATGAAATAATGAGGTTTGTATACACACACACACACACACACACACACACACACACACACACACACACACACACACACACACACAAGGAGGAGGAGGATCAGATTCAGGGTGGACCCAGGCCAAAATAATAAACAAAATGGTATTTATATTTAGTAGCTAGATTAAAAAACAAAAAAACAAAAACACAAACAAAAATACAGGTACCTTCCCGGACTCCCTAAACCAAAAACAGTGAAATTATCTACAAATATATACAAAGACCAACCAAACCAAAGGGACAAAGCAATAATCAAAGTCAATGGGAGGCAAAAAGTCAAAACCAGAATACACAACCAAATGTCAAAACGCCAAAATCATCTTTCCTCTTTCCCGCGTCTCTCTTCGGTTTATATATGGTCGCGCTAGTCGATGACGTCACTCAGGGCGGAAGCGACCATGTGAAAGGTCAGGTAGATGCCGATGTCAGAAAACCTGGAGTGGAGTCTGGAGTGGCGCGCGACCAGGACATGATACACACACGCGAGTGCAAAAGCATAATATTTTTATTATTTTAGCATTTTCATTCATTTATTTTTTACTCAGTAGCGAATATGATTTAAAATGTAGCGAATTACAATACTTCAAACAAAACGGACTTAAGTAAAAGTAAAATTACAGATTTTAAAAACTACTTTAAAAAGTAGAAATACACAAAAAAACTATTCAATTACAGTAACGCGAGTAAATGTAATTCGTTACTTTCCACCTTTGCACACTGATATTTAGACCACTCTGAACTACACTACAGTTGTGATTACTGTATTTAGTGAAGTCTCCGAAAACACATCTCAGACTTTGAAGTTCATTTTTCAACATTGGCACTGTTTGTCATTTTAAACACATTCAATACAAATACATTTGTGTACAAGTTATAGAATGATGCAAGGGACATTATTAAACACATATAGCATTAAAGTTAGTTGTATAAATGTATAAAAGTTGTATAAATGTTATCCGTTAAAAAAACATAATAAAGGTACTGTATGACAAATGCACATTGTCTACACACATTATAATTTCATAACTTCAGTTTTGGATCTTATTGTCACATTATGTTAGGCACACAATTCTGACAGCACATGCAATAACAAAAGAAATGAATAATTCATGACTAGTTGACGTCTTTTTTTTAAAAACTGTTTAACCTTCATGTTTTCTTCCACTGTTGTTAAAAAAAGTTAATTTTATAAAAATTAGGATGTGTTGTAATTGTTTATTGTTATAGTTTATAGACTTGCAGCCATTTCATATTGATGATCTTTAATTTGTAAAATTACAAACTTTATTTTGACCAGAATTCTTTCCCTGTCATTATCCTGATGAACAATACTAATATCCCTGCATAATATAAAATTATTATTTAAATCTTTAAATTTTCCACATACAGTGGAACCTCGGATTACGAGCATAATTCGTTCCGGAAGTGGGCTCGTATTCCAAAACACTCGTAAACCAGATTAAATTTTTCCATAGGAAATAATGGACACTCAAATTATTTGTTCTACAGCCCCAAAAAATTAAAACACAAAAATAATTAACACAAAATATAAAGTAAAAATAAAACAAATTAACCTGCACTTTCCTTTTAAAAAAACGTAAAAATAAATCCCGACAGATTGGTGTTTCCGTTTGTGCACGCAGGCGCTGTGTGTGTGTGTAAAATGTGCGTGCACACACACACACACACACACACACACACACACACACACACACACACACACACACACTAACGGAGAGACCGTTTTTAAAACCATTTAAAAATTAGAAAGGAACATTGCTAGTCACACTCGCGTGAGCGCATACTAACGGTATCACTGCTGTAAAGTAAAACAACAACAACAAAAACAAATGAACCAGGGGTCCGTTCTTCGTACGTCGCTTGACACATCCGAAATGAATTGACACATCTAAGATGAGATCATCGTGCTAATTACAATCTGGCTAAGTTGGTTCTTCGAGCACACCTGCTGTTGATGATTAGTATGGCTCAATTGAGTTGTCTAGGATTATTGCGTGTTCGTGTGTTGGTTTAAAAGGCGATATGCATCGACAGTAGAAACGCTGATCACAACCCCTTCGATTGGTTGACGAAATGACAAAAGAGCGGCTAAATTTTTTTTGTAACACTTGTTATGCGCTGAAATGCGCCCCTGCCATGGATTGCCCCCCCTACATAATCGCTATGAAATATTAGAACATAAATTCATAGGTTAATGGTTACAAATTACATGAGACAATAAAATAAAATAAAATAAGCAATATGAAAATAAATGTTTGTACAGTATTTTAAAAAATTTAATTATTCATTTTTATTTCAAATACAACATGTATACTTTTATATTGTTTATTTTATAATAAAATTAGTTTCGTACAATTTTTCATTATAAAAATTTTATATTTATTTCATATAAATATTTATTTGCATCTTCATGACAAACACCTGAAAAATAAATGTGTTACAAAATAAACATTATACAATAATTTGTATTAATGGTCTGGACGGCTGTCTCGTGCATAGCCTTCATTATAATAGTAATATCGTATTTGATAATAATAAACCTTAGAATTTTTGTTCTAATATAATATTTGATAGTGATTATGTGCGGGGGGCAACCATGGCAGGGGGGACATATCCTTTTTTTTTTTTTGCAGGTATATATAACTTCAACATTACAATATAATAATGGATGACATTATATACTTTTCTTTTCCCACGTGAGTCAGACCGCGTCAGTCGTGCTCTTTAATCAATCATATGTGACCTCGCCATTTCAACCAATCATAACCCGGCAGGAACGCAGCGTAAGTCCTGTTTACATGAAATAAACCTGCTACCGAGCAGATCGACAAATCCACAACAATCAAATCCAGCTAACTGAGTTAGCGACGTTTTCACTTTTGAAACAATCGCAACAGAGAAGAATTGCTGTGTGTTTGTTTGGGATCCTGAGAGAAGGGGGGCTGTAAACGAGAGCGAGTGTGTGTGTGTGTGTGTGTGTTTGTGTAAGTGAATGAGCGCGCTCACACACACAAACACACACACACTCGCTCGCGTTTACAGCCCCCCTTCTCTCAGGTTCCCAAACAAACACACACATACTCTCTGCCTTACACAGACACACACACACACACGCACACAAACACACACGCACACTCAAAACCTCTCTGCAAGCACTAAGACCCAGCAGGGGAGACGATAGGTCTTGGCTTTACAGCCCCACTGCTCTCAGGTTCCCAAACAAACACACACAAACTCTGCTCTGTCGCAACTGTTTTCAAAGGTGAGGAGCTGTTTTTTTTTTGTTGTTGTTGTTGTTGCTGTTTTACATTACAGCAGCGATTCCGTTAGTATGCGCTCACGCGAGTGTGACTAGCGATGTTAATTGCTAATTTTTAAACGGTTTTAAAAACGGTCTCTCTGTTAATGTGTGTGTGTGTGCGTGTGTGCACGCACATTGCACGCACGCACGCACACTCACACAGGGCATGTGTGTGTATTCACCCAGCAGGGGAGACGATTACCTACAATTCCACAGCGCAACAGAGAGAAAAACCGTTGGCTCAGTAGTGATGACGTGACGCTTGGCGTCAAAACAAGAAGCGCATGCGTGATACATGATACTCGGTGCTAAGATAAGATGCTCGGTGATAAGACAATGCTCGTTTTTCAAGTCAAAATTTATTAAAAATCTTTGCTCGTCTTGCGGAACACTCGTAAACCGCGTTACTCGTATCCGAGGTTCCACTGTATATCTATCATTTATTATTATCATCAATTCTATTCAACTCTATTTTTCTAACTTGTTAGGTTATAACATATTGCAATTGTCTGAAAATTAAAAAAGTGCTTTGGCCATCAGTATTTTCTATACCCTGAGTTCTGGACAGCAAGCACCCTCGGTAAGCCCAGTCTGAATGCAGAACCATTTTCTGATGAAACATCGTCCAGAAAGTGGAAGATATGGATTATTTTAAACAAAGAACCAAAATAAATGTAAACTATAAATCAGTTGTTTAAATCAAATGTACAGTAGTGTTTGTTAGTGTAAGTTGATTGTTGTGTAGCATTTCTTGGTGTGTGATGACTGTGTGTAGAGTTTGTTAATGTCAGTTTAGCATTTGTTGGTGTATGATGTCTTGTATAAAAAGTTATTGGTGTATGATGACTGGTGCATACAGTAGCATTTATTGGTGTATAATTGGTCTGTAACATTTGTTGGTGTATGATGCCCGGTTCGTATTGTTTGTTTTTTGTTTGTTGATGGGTGTGTAGCGTTTGTTGGTATATAATGACTTGTGTCTATTGTTTTTATGTGATGTCTGGTGTGATTGTTGGTGTATGTTGATTGGTGTGTAGTGTTTATTGGTGCATGATGAAAGGTGTGTGGAATTTGTTGGTTGATAATGACTAGTGCATATTTTTCTATCAGTGTGTGATAATTTGTGTAGCATTTCTTGGTGTATTATGGGTTGTCTTTAGTGTTTCTTGGTGTATGATGACTATTGCGTAACAATTGTTAGTGTGTGATGACTGGTCTGTATTGTTATTTTTAAGTGTATGAAGACTGCAGTGTATCATTTGCTGCAAGATGATTACTGATGTGTATTGGGTAATTTCTGGCCAGTATGTATTTTAATTGTTTCATTACTCATCCAAGTAGCTTGGTCAGTCTGAGGGAAGTTAGTGGAAGTTCACAAATTTGTATGCTCAAGGGTCAACGATCTTCGTCTGCCTGGATGTGCTCATTAGGTGAACAACTGAGAAGGTGAGAGTAGGAAAGAGAGTCATTAGAGAGTAAGGAAAGGGAAAGTTGTTAAGAAGAACCAATAATAGAGATTAGGGAGAGTCATTAAGATGTAACAACGAGAGAATGCGAAAAGAAGGGGAGCCCTTAGGCCCTTAGCATGAAAAATAGGAGACAGGTTGTGCCTAAAACCTTCACCTCTGTTGAGAGACAGATTTTCCAGTTACACCTACAGTATATCTCCTTCTTTACACCTCTCTTGAACCACCTGTCCACTATATCCAAAATTTGTGCATTATTTTCCACTTCCATTGTCCTGAGATGTTGCCTGTTCCATGCTAGTACACTTTGCTGTGTACTCTGTATGTACTGAAGCTCTGCACACCCTTCACTACCCTGGACTGTATACTGTATACTGTATTGCATTGCTCTATACTCATATTTCAATGCTTGGTTTTTGTGGTGGACATGACACTGTTCCCTTTCAAAGGCCGGGTGATGTCATCTGATTAGATGCACCTGAGTTTATAAATAGGAGTGAACCGGAAACATTCCTCAGATCTTTGTCTTCACCGCATTGTGCGCGTGTGTGTGTCAGCAAAGCATACAAACAAGCATAAAATAAGCATAAAATAAAGCATAAAACTCATCAGTATAATGGTGGAGTTTAGAGGTAGATGCCCCCCTCCATGCGAAAATTTCCTTTCGCAGGGTGATATGCACACTTTCTGCTTCAAATGTTTGGGTGAGAAGCATGCTCTTGAAGGGCTTAATGGAGAATGCGAGCATTGTGATCTCCTTCCCATGCAGATGCTTCGCGTGCGCCTCGCGTTCCTTAGGGAACCACGAGCCACACTGCACTCATGGGGATCACAAGCTGACTTGGCCAAGGCACGAGAGACGGAGTCTCTCCTTTCCAAAGTCTCTTCGTCCACTTCACGAGCACGCTTCGGTGCTTCTCGTGGGTGTGTTGAAGAGACTCGCTCTCCTGCTTCTGTGGAAATGGAAGTAGCTACCTCAGAACGCTCCTCTAAAGATGATAGAGAGTATGAGGAGTTGCTTGAAGTCATTACGCGTGCAGTCGAACGGCTGCATATTGACTGGCCACAGGAGCAAGCTCACCCAAAACAATCCAAATTAGATGACAGATTTCTGTCGTGTGGCCAGGAGATGGAGCCACAACGCCGCTCTCTATCCTTTTTTGGTGATCTCCACAACGAATTATCTCGTTCTTGGAGTAAACCTTTTTCCTCCCGTATTTTTGTACCATCGACTTCATATTATTCGAATATCGTAGATGCAAAAATACGAGGCTATAGCATGATGGCCCAAATAGAAGAGACTTACGGGCTATCTCTCTCCTGGGACATCATCCTCATTAAAGAGGCCAATGCTTCCCTCCAAGCCGTGTAGAACTTCTTCTACCCTGAAATGGAAGGCGTTCCAAGCAGTAGGTCAGGCCGGCGCTTCCTTGCACACCAGGCCGGCGCTTCCTTGCACCGTATCACGCTGATCTGCTGAAAGATTTGAGCATGAGCGGCACTGTGAATCAAGAATCATTCACCGAATTACGCCAGGCTACTGATTTATCCCTTCGTGCAACTAAACAGACAGCCCGTGCTATCGGCCGTTCTATGGCCTCCTTGGTGACCGCTGAAAGGCACCTGTGGCTAAATCGGACAGGCATCGAACATTTCTCCTTGATGCCCCGTCTTACCTTCTGGTCTACTCGGTGACGCTGTTAATTCCGTCGCCACTAAGTTCCGAGAAGCTAGGCTGTACGAACAGGCTTTTGGGAAATTTCTCCCACGCCATACTCAAGAGTCGAGGCCGTCGGCCACCCAGCCTCGACCAGATCTGATTCTCGCCAGGCGAGAGGCGCAGAAGGAGAGCGTCAGCAGCCGGGCATCCCCCTGTAAGGACTGGGGTACGGCTCGTCGCCCCTCACAGGCCGTCTCCAAAAGATCAGATCGCCGCACTTCTTCTCAAAGAATAAGTCCTGAAAGCCTACGTGCCCAGGACTGCGGGGGTGACCCCCCCTGGGGAGCGGCATGCAATGCTTTTTCCTATAAGAGCATGCCCCCCCGAGCACTCCAGGGGGTCGGTGTTCAGTTTCCGCCGCCTCTGGTGTTTCGGACGACACCGATCTCCATAGATATGTTAGTGCTTCGGTTATATCCTGCTATATTCCAGGATGCCAGTAACACCCCTCGTGTACTAAACCTCGTCCCCCTTTTGGAGAAGCTGGCAGTGTGGAAACTACTGCCAGGCACATCTCCCTGGGTACTAAAGACTGGATTCAGTTTGCACATCGCCCTCCGCGTTTCAACGGCGTGGTTCACACTTCCGTGATACCGGAAAGGGCGCATCTGCTGAACTCCGAACTCCAGGCATTGCTGGAGAAGGGAGCCATAGAACACGTTCCTCCTCCAGACAGGGAGTCAGGCTACTACAGTCGTTATTTCTTGGTTCCCAAGAAAGGCGGGGGGCTCCATCCGATTTTGGATCTTCGCGGGTTGACCCGCTAGCTCAAAAAGTACAGATTCAAAATGTTAACTATCAAAATGATTGTTTCACAAATCCAACCAGAAGATTGGTTTGTGACAATAGACTTAAAGGACGGATACTTTCACATAAAAGTTCTGCCACAACACAGGAAGTTCCTGAGGTTCGATTTCGGGGGAAAAGCTTACCAGTATCGAGTCCTTCCATTCGGTCTAGCTCTGTCACCCCGCACATATACAAAATGTATGAATGCAGTCCTGGCTCCTTTGCGACTCCAGGGCATCCGTATTCTCAATTACATAGATGACTGGCTAATCCTGGCCCAGTCTCAGTAGCTAGAGCTCCGACATCGCAATGTCATCCTAGATCATCTCCATTCACTGGGTTTGAGACTCAACGCTACCAAAAGTGTTCTCTTTCCGGCTCAGAGGACAACATACTTGGGTGTCAGGTGGGATTCGATCACTATGCGTGCACAATTGTCTCCCGGTCATGTCGAATCCATCCTCAGTGCCTTCAAGGAGATCAGACTAGACCAGGAAGTGACTGTATATCACTTTCAAAAATGTTTAGGCCTCATGACAGCTGCATCCATGGTGATACCTTTGGGCCTTCTGCACATGAGAGCTTTTCAGTTTTTCAGGCTAAGAGCCAGGGGGGACTGCACTCGCGCCGCTTGAACAACCTAGCGCATCAGATTCTGCTCTGGGCACAGGACAAGTTCCTGTCCCTCAGGGCGGTTTACATTCCAGGGCACATGAATGTGGGAGCAGATTTACTGTCCAGACAAGCTGTGACACACGGGGAATGGAAACTCCACCCTGACGTAGTCATCCAAATCTGGGAAAGATTCTTCACAGCAGAGGTGGACCTCTTTGCCTACCAAGAGACTGCACAATTGTGGGTTACCATCCACGCTACATTGGGCTATCCGCTAAAGCTACGTCTTCTGGTCCCCGAGGTTAGTTCACTCCTGACAACAATGTCCTCTCTACTACTCTCTGACTCATCCAGCTCTCCTGGGTCTGGACGCAATGGTCCTTACGTGGCCCGATTTATGCCTTTCCTCCAATACCTCTGCTCCCGGGAGTCCTGGTGAGGGTCCGTCAACATGGTTTGCACCTCTTACTGATAGAGACCCGTTGGCCGGCCAGAGTATGGTTCTTGAATCTAATATCTCTCCTCGATGGCTCACCTTGGATGATTCCAGTGAGGAGGGATCTTCTGTCTCAGGCGCAGGGGACAATTTTTCATCCCCGACCCGAGCTTTGGAACCTTTACGTTTGGCCTCTGAATGGGACCAACTAAGTCAAGCTGGTCTCCCAGCCAGCATAATTTATACTATTCTAGACGCTAGAGCTCCCTCCACTAGGAAAGCTTATGCCCTCAAATGGAATGTATTTGAAAGTTGGTGCCTGACGAAGCAGGTAGACCAAGTCCAGTGCCGAATTGTTTCCATGCTGGAGTTCCTGCAAGAAAAGTTGTCCTCGTGCTTGTGCCCTAGTACCCTCAGGACGTACGTGGCCGCTATTTCAGCAAACCACTAGAGTCAGTGGCTGACAGGCTTCTGACTCTCAAGATGGTTTTTCTTATGGCCATTACCTCTCTTAAGAGGATTGGAGATCTGTGCGCCTTGTCAGTCTCCCCATCCTGCCTGGACTTTGCCCCTGGGCTAGTCAAGGCCATTTTGCATTCTCACCCGAACTATCTTCCTAAAGTTCCATTTTCAACCATGCACCCTGTTGTTCTTGAAGCCTTCTGTCCTCCGCCTTTCACAGATTCGGGGCAGGAGAAACTTCACCTACTGTGTCCAGTACGTGCTCTTCGGATCTACGTCCACCGCACCAGCCAGTGGCGTAAATCAGAGCAGCTCTTTATTTGCTATGGAGGCCGCAACCGGGGGGCGGCCGCCACTACACAGACCTTGTCACACTGGGTGAGAGATGCTATTGCTCTCCTACGAGGCGCATGGGCTCACTTCGCCTCTAGTAATCAGGGCTCATTCAACCAGGGGGATTGTTTCATCTATTGCACTAGCACAGTGTTTCTCAAATAGTGTGGCGCGACCCCCAGGGGGGGGCGTGAGGCTCCGTCAAGGGGGGCGCATTTGACCTCGGGGAACATGCTTTTGTCTATTTTGATGTTTTTCCTGTTCTAGAATAAAGTGCAATACCACTCCACTACATTAGCGGGCAGCGATCTCATTCGCAGAATGTGCACAGGGAGCATTCGCTCGGTGGTGTAGGGGTTTTGTTTGCACTGAGCATGCGCGCTTATTATTTATTATGTAAGTTGGCCCATATTTCTTTCTTTTTTAGTCTCTTATACGTTAATAAGGATATAGTGTTATGCAGAGGTGTAGTTATAACAATTTTATAGAAAAATTATACTATTTATAGTCGCGCGGGGGGCGCAAGATGTTTTCTTCTTCCTAGGGGTCAGTGGCGGTTTTAGGGTATGGCGAAGTGGGCAGCCGCCCAGGGCGGCATTTTTTTATGTCACGTGGGGGGCGGCACACGAACCTGGAGTAAAAAATAATAATCTGTGCCACTAAGCGGTTTTCTAGTATTTGTGATACCTGTGTCCGCGCCGCCCCTGAATGAGCCGCACAGAAGCTGAGCGAACGGAGAAGACCGGGAGGGAGTGGGGGGATGGGGGGGGATTGAGCGGAGAGTAGAGCGGATGACGGGGGGCGGGCGCAGAGTAAAGTTCACCTCTCCCAAATGAAGCGGACAAGAAGGGGGCTAAATTATGTCTACCTGACTTTCTTACAAATAACGCACATTTCATTCAAAATATTATAAACACACACCAGTAATTTGCACTTTTTTTCATTTATTTAATTGTGTGAAATTGCTAATAAAAATATATAATTAAACGATTATGCTATGGAGGTGAATTGGTTTAGTCTTGACTTCTGGTCGTGAGTGACAGCGTTGGGGGAAATCTGTTGATTGTCGAATCGTCGATTATAAAGTAAACACAGCAATGGAGAGAAAAAGGCCAAAGCTGTCAGGTGCCCAATTTAGAAAAAAAAAAAAAGAAGATGAGGAGAAACGGGCAAAAGATAAAGGTATACAAAATGTTCTCTCTGTATGATTAAGGTATTCATGTCATCATGTTAGTGGTATAACATTAACTCTTCTAATGGTTCTAACGGTTTCTATTAAATACCGCAAAATGTAAACACAAAAGTATGCCTTGCAGCAAGACTGTTGCAAGTACAGTTATTTATTTCCATTGTTTATTATGTTAATGTTGACTATAGCCAATATATTTACAATATATTTACAGTATACTGTAAATAGCCAGTTTAATTGACATATGTGTAGATAGTTTAAAAGACATTTTCCATTTGCTATAACTCTGTTACGTGACAAAGCATATAATGGGGGGATGTGCTGGGAGGGAGTCTCGCCCAGGGCGCAATTCAGTGTAGAACCGTCACTGCTAGGGGGGCATGACAGAAAATTATTGAGAAACACTGCACTAGCAAGAGGTATTCCCCTGCAACAAGTGTGTGATGTGGCGGGCTGGTCCTTTCCGCACACATTTGTAAAATTTTATAGTCTGGATGTTCATGCCACTCCGGGCTCACGAGTCCTCGAGTCAGCTTCCCAGACATAGTTCTGAGACCTCTCAGCCTTGTGCGCACACACAACTCAGGGGTCCAGACACTTGCAGTGCAGCGACGTTGGTACTCTCGTTCCCATAGCGTTTTCACGCACCATCGAGTGTAGCCTTTGAAAGGAAACGTCTCAGGTTACAAAGTAACCCGAGATGTCTTACTGAATTGGTGAACTGGTTTTGCTCTTTACCAAAAATCCTTTTTAGCTTCTTGGACCCACCACCCATGGATGACAAGGGCCTGTTGTCCTTGGTGTCCTCTCAGGTCAATTACATTGATATGCTCTGTAAAGGCCTGTACTCGTAAATCTTAATCTTCAGCCAATGTCATCTACATACCAATGGGTACTCTACTGGTACCTGTACTGGGAACCAATGGGTTGGTGCAGTTTTCGTGAAAGTGTTGGGTGCTTCTTCTCCACTTCCCCATGTATAGGTTTGCCACATTTGTTGACACTGATGAGCCCATAGTGAAGGTGTGTTTGTCTGTAGACATCAGCCTAGGATGTTTCAATCAACAGCTTAAATTTGATTGGATTCTGACAATAAGAGTAGAAGCAGGAAAGACAGAAAGTAAATAGTTAAAATATCCCATAGCAATGTGCGTGTGTGCTGCTGAATTATCATTAAGAGCAAATTTGACATATACTGCAGGTGCTAAATTTGGTTCGAATAATCTAGTCATAGAGGCTATATAATTAATCTGCTATGGTTGTTGCTCAGTTAAACAGAGATAAATGATAACGGTATTAACATACAAAAGTCTCCAGGCAGAGCATTTATGCCAATGCATTTACAAATCTTTCTAAAATAAACAGGAAAACAAGAAGACAGAGGTGCAAACAGCAACAGCTGCAAGCTTTGGCAACCCTAAATATGCTTTTCCCTTGCCATCCCCTAGAAATAAAAAAAAGCATGTTTTTGTGTGAGTTTTGTGGGTTTAGTTTGGTTCAGCAACATGTCAGCTAATGTGTGATCCCTAGTTGTTAGTGTGAGATCCTCAGTTGTTTAATATTCATTTCCCAATTTCCAGGTGATAAAAAAGTCTAAAAGAACTTATTAGGAAAGTGTGATATTCTATTAGGATGGTAAAAGTTTTGTAATATATCCTTTATCCCACACGCTTTCAAAACATTTGAATTTTCTTCACTACTGTGCATTAATTTTTAGGAGCAGTAAGCTGGGGCTGAAGCCCTCAGGACTGAACTTGGATGGGGTGCCTGGTTAGTTGTCATTTGATTGACATGTAGCTTAATTATAGAATATGTAAATGGGAACACAGACATTGAAACATATATATATATATATATATATATATATATATATATATATATATATATATATACTGTATACTGTATACTGTATACCTTATATTGCCTTTTACCAACTCCAGGACCGCACTTTTCCTTCAATAAATAAATAAATAAATAAATCACTTGCAGTCTGCTAGGACATGCATGTCCCTGGAATATTTCATGGTTAGAGATATGAATTATCAAGGATTTCATCTCTTGTAAAGCCGGGATCAGTGTATCACTATCTAGCACTCACAGCAGGTGTACACCTGCAGCGACCACCCACGTTCTGTACAGGTCACTGTCGTCTCACAGTACTAAAAATCTGTTGTGTCTTTATCTGAAATGATTTAGACATGTGCCTGATGTTTGTAGTGGCCTGCAATCAAAAGGGAGATGAAAATGGTGAATAAGATCAGTTTGAAAGGAATCACATTGCCTGCATTTCTAGGTGCCAGAAATTGTGGAATATTAGGAACTAGCTGATAAGCCCTAAGCTCAATGCTGCAAGGCAGGATTTTAAATCTAAGCTAGGATTTGAATAACATCAGCATGGTGATCATTAGTGGTGGCGCTTAATACACCACTTCGAGCACAGGTCTGAATAAATGTAAAGGCCTTTATCAGATCAATATTTAAAAAAAAAAAAAAACCTAACAGCCAGAAAATATCCACCCTCTTGCTATAGAATTAACTTGAACTTTTAGAAAAGAAAAATCCATCATTTTTTGTCATTATTTCCTTACTTTTCAATACGTTTTGTCCATCTGTCAACAAGCTTTCATACTTCCTCATGTAGCCGTTCATCAAGGCCGACAGAAACACAGACCACAAGTTACAAGTGCTTTTCTGTACAGAAGTGCAAACAGAATCATCTTCTCAATGTATAATGATGTAATGAATGGTCAGACACACTACACCTGAAAGCTCTGTGAGTCCTCTTTGTAGTCTTCCCAGCGCGGAGCTGTCTATCGCTCTGCTGCCAGAGGCTCTGGCTTACAGCACGCCATCACACCGCATTTAGAAAATATTTTAGGCTGAGCTGCAAGCAATGAATGCACAGCTGTCTTCACTTCTTCATCAGAAGGGACTCTTCGTCGTCGTAGGGCTGCTTTCATGGGGCCAACAGGTGAAAGTCTGATGTAGCGACATCAGGACTATAGGGAGGATGCTTTAACACCTCAAAACTGAGTTTTTGCAAAGGATTGACAGTGTGGGCAGAAGTTTGCGGACGTCCATCAGCATGCAAAATCACAACATCCTTGGATAGCAGTCCTCTGCGTTTTATCAGAAGTTTATGCTTCAGCTTTTTAATACACATCTCACTATAGCGATCACTGTTAATTGTTTTTCATGTTCCAATACTGGCCCTTGAGAATCCCTGAAAATTGTACTGTAAGTATACATTTTTCAGCTGATAGTTTTTCATAATTGTCCATACCTTTCTCTGAAGTTTACTCTGAAGCTTGTAGTGATGAATCCAAAAAACAAATTACTGCACGTTGCTCTTCTTTGGTTAATATCACAAGTGGGTCATTCAGTTTCTTTCTTGCACCGCATGTACGAATGAACTGATGTAACACGTTCATAACTGCGCAGCAGTGACTGGGGAGAAAGTACTGTAACCTTAAATGAAAAGTGCTGATAAGGCAGTGCAGCCAACAGAAGATTTAGATCTACAGTATACAGCTTATTTCGTGCAGGGTAAGGGCCTGGAGCATATCCCAGCGATCCAAGGGCACAAGGTGAGGTTCACTCTAGATGGGGTGCCAATTGCACACTACAGGAAACCCCAATACAATTAGACTGCAAGGCTTTTGACTATGAGAGGAAACCAGAGTACCCAGAGGAAACCCACTATACCCACAATATATAAACTCTCCTGTTTAACCAGTGGGCATTTGTTCATAGGCAGTTAGCATTCGAATGTACAGTATGCAACGTGATCAGTGTGGTTGGGTTGAGATATCAATTGACGCCTACACCAAACTACTTTAAACCCTGCTCTCATGGACCTTGTATTGTGCTAACGTGGTGTATGCTGAAAGAGGTTTTGTTCCAAGTAAAGGGAAATCTAAACACTACAGTGTCCAAAACCATTATAGTTGATTGAATGCTTCTAACAACAGACTGAGGAAAGTATCATATAAAGGGATCTCCGGTCAACATTCAATTCAATTCAATTCAATTTTATTTATATAGCGCTTTTAACAATGGTCATTGTCTCAAAGCAGCTTCACAAAAATTAAATAAAAAAAAATAAATAATAATAATAATAATAAAAAAATAAAAAATAAAATAAAAAATATATAATAATAATAATAATAATAATAATTATAGAAAAGAAAATAATTGGAAGTGTGTATGTGTGAGAAAAATGTGCAGATAATAATAATGAGACGAATGAATGAAATTTCTCTGATGAGCAAGCCAAGGGTGACGGCGACGGTGGCAAGGAAAAACTCCCTGAGATGGCATTAGGAAGAAACCTTGAGAGGAACCAGACTCAACAGGGAACCCATCCTCATTTGGGCGATAACAGATAGAAATGATATAACATCTTGTGTGTTGTGCAGGTGAAAATTCAATATGACAGAAATTATTTAAATTGACATGAAGACCAGTTCAGCATAGGGACGAGTCAGTAGGTGCAGAGGGCAGATGAGGTCTGGATCACTGGAAGCACAGGAGCAGCATGTGTAGCTCCAACCATCATAAAGCTGAATCCAGCTGGAGCTGGTCCTTCTCTGGATGCCTCAGGAACCTCGCAGGGTCGGCCTTTGTCTACTGAAGCTGGCAAAATCTCCCGATGCCTCGGGATGGGTAGAGAAATACAGAACAGATGGGGAGAATTAGCGTAGTTGCCATTCGGGATAGGTGTACTGGAGTATGAGATTATGGGATGAGTTATGTGTATGCCAGATTAAAAAGATGCGTCTTGAGTCTACTTTTGAACTGAGAAACCGTGTCTGCTCCCCGAACACTGTCTGGAAGGCTATTCCAAAGCTTTGGAGCTAAATATGAAAAAGCCCTACCCCCCTATTCACACACGCATTCACACACTACAGCAATTTGGGAATGGCCATTAGCCTAACGTACATGTCTTTGGATTATGGGAAGAATCTGGAGTACCCAGAGGAAACCCTCCAAGCACGGGGAGAACATGCAAACTCCAAGCACACAGGAGCCCCAGGCGGGACTCGAACCCGGATCCTGGAGGTGCAAGGTGACAGTGCCACCGTGCTGCCTATATGTGATATTTTTTTTCAAAATTACTTTTCTCAATATGTGACATTGAAATATCAATAAATTGTGGTCCAGATGATCCTCTAGCACTACTTGACTAGACCCACTATCTCTCAGCATACAAAAAAGTCAAACATCAAGGCTTTTCTCTGTTCTAGCACATGAACGTCCCCATGATGTCCAAAAAGCAGAGTCACTTGTTGTCCCCAAGTGATGACTAAGACGTCCTATTCAGAATACTTACCTAAACTAGCACAAACTTTTTATATATCTACACTACTGTATGTTTACTTCATAGTCGTAGTCCATGAAATAGCAAACCATTATCAGGATGTACTGTATTTATTTCTAGAGACTTTAAAGCACTTCTGTAATTTGCTCTGAATAAGGGTGTCTGCATGGAGATGTAAATGAGGCTGTGTGCAGTGTGTCGCTAATATGATTGACATTTAGGTTGAAATGTTTTTAAAACTCAACGCACAATACAGTGATTTAGAATTTAGTATAAATTCACTAAAAGCTTAAACATAATATTTAATATATTCCATGCTTAGAAAGAAAGTGTAGATAATTTGACGTTTAAAGGTCATTTTCCAGGTATAATGTATTTTTTGTTTAAGATTTTTTTCCTGAAGCTCATTAAGAATTCGACTGAATGCACAGCTTGTAAATAAATAAGTAATCTGACTGCCCCCAGTTCCAAGGTGCAACAGTTTTATTTCCATTGTTTTATTTTATTTAGAACCTTTATTTCATTTATAGCTCATTTAGAAGCATTGTGCCCTATAAGGCATAACTTTTTAAGCTCTCATCCCACTCATCACACATCTCTTATTCTTATATGAACCGTCTGGCTTGTTAATAAATAAAATAATCATTTTATGCTGTTTTTAAACTATTCTTATTTTTTTTCTTTTGAATCTCGCATTTATTTTCCTTTGTGGCATCCTACAAAACATGCGCATCACCTCTGAGCTGTCTACTAAATGAGCCGGTTGAGTTACACTACTAGCTGGTGGGCAGAGATACAAAATTTCCTCCATGTAAAATGAAGTTTCATCATGAGCCTTAGGCTGCTTTTTGATTGTCCAAGTACAAACGGAGGAAGTGTTGAAGTTACAAGCTACAACAAGAATTGTCTAGCTTCCCCTCACAGAACATTTGTCATGCTTTTGTCATGCTTCACTGGTGCATCCTATTAAGATTTTTACTCAATAGTTTTTTTTTTAACATCTTCTTTCTTACTTTCTTGCTCTTCCTCTGGTCGGTGTCTCTCGTGGCGTCTGATGTCTTTAATGTTCTGGTGGCTTAGCTTTAAAAAGAAGTTTTAACTGCTGCACCATGTTGTAAATTATTCAGCAGCAAGCTGTCTTGTAGAACAGAATAACTTTCCCCTCTGTGGGAGAGACAAGCCTTCTGTTGTTTATGCAGACCCTGGTTCTCGACGATCCTACACTTACCTTCCCCTTGGCTCTAGTGTAAATGGTTCAGGGAATAGAGCCACTTGACTGACTTTATTTTATCTGCTGTTGCAGCCCAGTGACTAACCACATCATCCCAGGAGCTTCGCTGACACACCCCGATCATGTCGCACTCCGGGAAACGACAGGTTTTAATGCTTTCCATGGCAAGTGGTGGAAGTAACAGAATAGCCTAGGGTATAAGTTTAAAAGTGTGTCTTATGAATATGTTCCTATTGCTATAAACTGCAGCTGTGTCCTGAGGGGCTGGTTTGTGGTCTGTTTCTGTCGCCTTTGGCAATGGTTCAGGATGCAGAGGAGTACAAAAAAAAAAAAAAAAATCCAGAGTTTACTATCTTGGTCCTTACTGAATTCCTTATCTAGCACTTGTCGGGCCATCTGTAACTGGAAAATTAGGCAGTGATGAATTACCCGAATCAAGGGACTTATTTGGGGCAGCTACCACAGGGAACTAACAGGATGCTGGGAGATGTTTTATTTACAGTACAGAAAATAAGTGCTGTAGTTGAGGCTGAATAGTTAGGTTAATGCATTGAGGGAGTGCATGACTCTATGATCTATAAGCCTGTCTGAGGAATCGGTCTTGGTAGCTGACATCTACAATAAACGTTCCTCTATCTCTCTTTTCCTCTGTAATACTAAACTGAGCTGATCAAGCTCCATATCACACAGCCATGTTTCATTATTACCATCTGGACTGAATTCTTTCACTCTTCTATGCCGTCTTTGTGCATTCTGGTGGCAGTAGTGGTGTGGGGACGGCTATCAATGCCGTTCAGGGGCTTTCTGACATTCCGACATTCCATTATCAGAATGTAAAGGTGGTTCAGCATCTTTTGATGGTTCTGTATCACACTTCATATGCTTCATCCTGCAGCATTGCTTGTCACACATGCCACAACAGTGGCGGCCCTGTTGTCTTTTATTTATTTTAGCATATTTTAAATACTAAACACAATGGTATTTATGGCATGTATACACAAATAAGGGGTTTGTGTACATGTTTAGAAGAATGTAATACTTGAAGAGTCCAGTAAGTAACTTCTAAACACTACGTGAGACAAGGTTAATTACTGTATATTGATTTATCCTAGAATTGAATTTAAGTTAAGCCAGAATGTTCACCAGCTTAAGCTAAGTTTACAAATAGTAAAATAGTCTTTTGATTATTAGGACTTAAAGACATTTCACTGTCTACTAATGGCCCATTTGTCAGTTTTTTTTATTATAGTATAACTACTCACAATTCAATGGTTCTATCTTTAGGACCAACCAATTACACTGTCCTCTTTCTAAGACCATTTAATTACACGGTCCTCTCTCTAAGACCATTTAATTACACTGTCCTCTCTCTAAGACCACCCAATTACACTGTCCTCTCTCTAGGACCACCCAATTACACTGTCCTCTCTCTAGGACCACCCAATTACACTGTCCTCTCTCTAGGACCACCCAATTACACTGTCCTCTCTCTAGGACCACCCAATTACACTGTCCTCTCTCTAAGACCAACCAATTACACTGTCCTCTCTCTAAGACCACACAATTACACTGTCCTCTCTCTAAGACCACCCAATTACACTGTCCTCTCTCTAGGACCACCCAATTACACTGTCCTCTCTCTAGGACCACCCAATTACACTGTCCTCTCTCTAAGACCACCCAATTACACTGTCTTCTCTCTAGGACCAACCAATTACACTGTCCTCTCTCTACAGTAAGGCCACACAATTACACTGTCCTCCCTCTAGGACCATTTAATTACACTGTCCTCACTTTAGGACCACCCAATTACACTGTCCTCTCTCTAACACCAACCAATTACACTGTCCTCTCACTAGGACCACCCAATTACACTGTCCTCTCTCTAAGACCAACCAATTACACTGTCCTCTCTCTAAGACCAACCAATTACACTGTCCTCTCTCTAAGACCACACAATTACACTGTCCTCTCTCTAAGACCATTTAATTACACTGTCCTCTCTCTAGGACCACCCAATTACACTGTCCTCTCTCTAAGACCAATCCATTACACTATCCTCTCTCTAGGACCATTTAATTACACTGTCCTCTCTCTAGGACCACACAATTACACTGTCCTCTCTCTAAGACCAACCAATTACACTGTCCTCTCTCTAGGACCATTTAATTACACTGTCCTCTCTCTAAGACCACACAATTACACTGTCCTCTCTCTAAGACCACACAATTACACTGTCTTCTCTCTAGAACCACCCAATTACACTGTCCTATCTCTAAGACCACACAATTACACTGTCTTCTCTCTAGAACCACCCAATTACACGGTCCTCTCTCTAAGACCACCCAATACCACTGTCCTCTCTTTAGGACCAACCAATTACACTGTCCTCTCTCTAGGACCACCCAATTACACTGTCCTCTCTATAAGACCACACAATTACACTGTCCTCTCTCTAAGACCACCCAATTAAACTGTCCTCTCTCTAAGACCACCCAATTACACTGTCTTCTCTCTAGGACCAACCAATTACACTGTCCTCTCTCTACAGTAAGACCACACAATTACACTGTCCTCCCTCTAGGACCATTTAATTACACTGTCCTCACTTTAGGACCACCCAATTACACTGTCCTCTCTGTAACACCAACCAATTACACTGTCCTCTCTCTAAGACCACCCAATTACACTGTCCTCTCTCTAAGACCAAACAATTACACTGTCCTCTCTCTAGGACCACCCAATTACACTGTCCTCTCTCTAGGACCACCCAATTACACTGTCCTCTCTCTAGGACCACCCAATTACACTGTCCTCTCTCTAAGACCACCCAATTACACTGTCCTCTCTCTAGGACCACCCAATTACACTGTCCTCTCTCTAAGACCAACCAATTACACTGTCCTCTCTCTAAGACCACACAATTACACTGTCCTCTCTCTAAGACCACCCAATTACACTGTCCACACTTTAGAACCACCCAATTACACTGTGCTGTCTTGAGGACTAACTATGCCCTCACTCCAAAACAACCAAATTACCCTGCCCACTCTCTAGGACTACCTAGTTACTCTGTCCTTCATAAAACCACCAGATTACACTGTTTCCGCTCTTGGACCACTCAGTAATGCTGTCCTCTCTCTTAAAGAAAAACAACAGCATCACTTTAGGATGACTGAGTTACACAGATCTCTCTCTAATGACTCTCTTACAATGTCTTATCTTCAGGACCACTCAGTTGGACTGTCCTCTTGCTAGGACCACTCAGTGACACTCTGCTCTCTCTTAAACCCCCCTCATTACACTGCAAGACATGATGTTGGAGAATTTAATCTGCAGTGGTTCAGTCTTTGATAGGACAAGCCACTGGGAATTGGAACCACACGAGAAATGTGTAGACTTTGTTCACTTGGATCTGAAAAAAACTATTAAACATTCCTGGCTTGACAGATTTCAGAACACAGTACTTGAATATAGAGATGGCAGAGGCTATGTAAACTTTTAACCACCAAACTCCGAAGTGTTTACTTGTCGTGCAATAAGCTCTGCATTTCTGTAATCTCTTCGTGTGTGTGTGTGTGTGTGTGTGTGTGTGTGTGTGTGTGTGTGTGTGTGTGCATGTTTGTATATTTCTGTTAAGAGAGTCTGCTGAGCCACTGTTGACAGTACTGACATTGCTCTTACTTAAAGAACATCTGTGCCAGGGTAGCTCGCAGACCGACAAGAACAGGATTAAAAATAGCTATCAATCTGCCTTCATTGTGAGAACAGTCTGAAAGGGTCGTCAGACATCTAAAAAATCTGGACATTTAATTTCGTGATAAGAAAAAAAAAAATAAAAAATTCCTACTTACAGTACCATTACCCATGTGGATATGGTGGGGGGGGGACCTCAGCTGTATTATTCATCCAGCACCTGTGTGTGACTGACAGGGCGAACGCAGGGTATTTTTGTAACTCAGCAGAAGCTTTAACTTTACAGTAATTAGTCATGCATTCATGCACTTTATTGCCTTGTCTTTGGATGACATTTCTTAATATCTCTTTTTGAATGACGTACTACATAGCTAAGTCTACATCTTCATCTATTACTGCTGTTGTAACATAGATGAATGGATTTTAACGATCCATTTGCTACAGTAGATGTTTGAAAGATTGCATTTGATTGCACGAGATTGTAAGGATATAGAACATTAACCCTAACTTTAACTTCTGCCTTTGACCATCACACCTCATTAAATGCTTGGTGGTTTAAATTTCGATAGTCAACATCATTAACCCCCAAATTAAACATTTAATGTCAATTAGGTTATAAAGCGTAAAGGGTAGTTTCAAAAATGAGAAGAAAAAAAAACAAAAAACCATGAATTATCACTTCGAATTATCACTTTCTTTTATTCCACAACTATTTCTCAACTAATATGTCATAGATTACATCAGGTTATAGTTTATATACAGTACATTTATTGTGGTTGATTGAACCATGAAACATGTTTGTTCCTCTTATTACTTACTTTACAGCAGATTTAAAATGCCGTTCCCTCCTCAGCTTCTCTCGCTCGCAAGTATCAGAACAAGCGCTTTAAAATAATCCTTTCAGCCTCGCAATATAAGCTGCTGTCAGAGCTGCTCTGTTATAGAAATTTAATCAACATCTTCTGAACAATCAGTATTGAGTGTTCAACAGCACTGTGGTATAAATATATCTAAATTGCACAACCCTTCAGAGTATTGTATTATGAGTTCCCTGAACAGAAATTAGACGGAGATCCCCCAAGAAAGCATCTGGGATTATTTAGAATTAACACTGCTGGCATCTGTTCCTGGCAGGATTGATGCTGACATTAAGGCAATAGGTGCTGTAACAAAGTGTCGTAATTTTTGTCTGTGCTTCCACTGATTAAGTGCACAATTCACAATTTGTGCAAGGTTTCACCTGCCGTTTAAGTAGCTTTTTTTTTTTTTTTTTGCACCAAAGCACAAATTATAACTAATGAACAAAGATTTGTGTGCCACTCATATAGTAGGTGTAATATGACGAGCATAAGGTAGTCAATGGAAAATCTATTGCTGTAGGTGACAAACAAGATGAACTAACTAAAGCATTTTGAGTAACAATGATCTCAATACCCTTGGGTTTCTTTATTATTCATCTGTATTTTTTACCTTGTCACGGGCTTGTAAATATGTATGTATATTTTATATGCAAGGTACAGGAAATGCTGAATTATTTATTTACACTTTCCTTCTCATGCACACTGCATTCGAAAGCCAACAGATGCAACAAACTGAGTCAGGCTTTCTAGTTTATTTGCTTTTGAAAAATTCTAATTTTCACCATGTTTTTTTTTTTCTTTTCCCAGGGGCATTTATATAAAAGGCTTAATTTGAAATAATTTCACTGCATCGTCCAGTGATGAAATCACATTGGGCTGTAGTATAGATGGTGTGAGTCTTTTTGTTGATTTCAGCTGACATGTGTACAGTACTGTAGGTGCACACAGCTTTCTACAGTACATGATTCCAACATGCAAAGATGCAAGAATTCAATTTCATTCTCTATACAGGGTCAGGGGAAGGCTGAAGCCTATCCCAGTGGACTTGGAGCATGAGGCGGGGTACACCCTGAATGGGATTTTATATTATACTGTATAATATTAATGCTTAAGGAATTTTGTGGTCCATTCGGAGTTTATAAAACAGTGATATACCACATGGAAATTAAGTATGAATAAGGGATAAAACATTTTAGGAGCTGCTACAGCAGGTAGGAATGTGGTTATTTTTTGATCGCAAGTTTTATTCTGATAACCAGCGACATTTATTTTATCACTCATTGTTTATACCACTTAATCCTGGGTAGAGATTCATGGATAATGAAACGCCTGCAGAATATCCCAGGACACTTACGGAATAAGGCGGGGTTCACCCTGGACAGGGTGCCAATCCATCGCAGGGCACACACAAACTCATTCACACGCTACAGTACATTCGGGTGTGCATTTGGGAATGCCATTTAAACTATTCTGCCTGGCTGTGGACTGTGGGAGAAAACCGGAGCACGAGGAGGAAACCCACGAAGCACGGGAAGAACACACAGACCCAGAGGCGGGAATCAAACCCTGGAGGTGCAACATACTGTAACCGAGCTAATCTCTAAGCTGCCATGCTGCCATTTTCATTTCAACTATTACTATATTCTAGTTCTAAGTAATATTTACATGATTAGTTAGTTCCCATTACTGTGCTTATGATTACAGCCATGAACACTCCTCCCCACACTAGTACCCTGTCTGTTTTTCTCTCTCTTGTAGTTAATACAACACCAACCGCAAGAAAAAAAACAATGCAGCTTTTCGTGTTACTGAGAATCTAGAACTCCCATGTCCTGAAGACTCTCTGGTGGCAGAAAACTTATTGACCACTATAAAGCTCAGACACTGGAGACTCGTTCAATAAATGTTACATAAGCATATTCTTCCAGAAAAGACCCCGTGAATAAGCTGTTTCTGCAGTAATAATAACACATTATAATGTGCTCCCTAATACAAACCCATAATTTTTTATTATATATAAAAAAAAACAACAACAACAAAACTCTTGTCAGAGCCATGCTGCTATAGATAATTATTCTACACGTTTCGAATTGGGAATTCAGCACTCCTGTGGTATAAAAACGCTTTTAGATATGCCATTGTTTTCCCCCCTGCTGCTCTTAAGACCAAATGTATTTTGCAGCCATCTTTGTTATTAAGGGCATAGAGCTTTCCTTTCCCCTGGTTGTTGTTAAGGGCAGACACGGTGAGCATTTCAGCGAGATTCGCCAACACAGCGAAAGGCTGAGCAAGAGATTCTCAGCACGCTTGTCTCCGGATGGATCATGTGTTTGATCCTGCCATTGCATCATCGCACAGTTAACTGGAAATAGAGGAGAGTTTTGATACTCCAGCACCGAAAATGGATCTTTCAAGCAGCTCTGTCTCAGGGCACATGCCTCATGTATTAAACATAAAAGTAAAAGGTAAAACGCAGGCAAGAGAAAAAAGAAGTGCAAAGAGTCAGGGACTGAAGACCAGACTTTCCCCAGGGCAGATTCTTAGATGGACTCGAAGTGCATGCTGAACTTAAGTGCAGTGTACTGTAGTAGTAGATTTAACTTCATTACTCCAGGCATGTTATTGTTCTTTTCAAATTTTTCCTTTTTACTATTATTTTTTTTAGAGAGTACAAATATGAGGTTGGGACACATCTACAATCTCTTTGACATCCATCACCGTGAAAACACAACTCATATAAGGCTCTTGCAGTCACATCATCGAGTCAATGTTGTATGCCCGCCTTTTATTAAGGTAGTCATGTCTGCCACAGATAATACTACCATGCCAAATAATACTCAATTGCTTGCTACATTTTCTCCCACTGATTTTATAGTTATCTCATCAGATAAAATTCAATGTTAAATTTGCATATACTGTAGTAAGATTAAATAAGAAAAAGCATTCCTTGAAGCAGTGCATCAGCTCAGTTTATACTCATTGTTAAACGTGCCAGTTTTCTGACCTATTTCTATCCCTACACCTTGCCATCCACCTGTCACTTTGCCATCTGTGCTGTCTGACTGACTGACAACTGACTGTGCATTAGGTCAGAGTTGTGTATTTAGCTGTTTAGTGAGAAAGATAAAACAGGGAATTTTGATCTAACTGTAAAAATAAAGGAAGTACTGACTGAATATTGCTGAGATATTATATTACAGTATATTATATATTATATAACCCATATACTGTACCAGTTCAGTCCCAATTTAACTTGCATGTACTCTTTACTAGCTCTAAACTTAATCCACGCAAATGATGTAATGCAATGTAGTTCAGTATGTACAGTACATGCATTTATCTATACATTAATTAGCCATAACATTAAAACCACCAAGTTTTGTGTTGCCCTTATGTCACCAGGGTGGTTCTGACCCCTCAGGGTGTGGCTCTGCAAGACCTCTGGGGGTGTGTCTGGCTCCAGGACTTTGACAACAGATCTTTTGGGTGCTGTGTGTTGTGGGGTGGGGAATCCTTGGATCAGACTTACTTGTCCAGGTCATCCCATGTGTGATTGATCAGTCTGGGATTTGGGGAGTTTGGAGGCCGGGACCTGGACTTGGGTTCTTTTCATACTGGGTTCTGAGTGCAGCAGGCTGTAGTGCACTGGGTGCTCTGGCGCCTTTCTATCATGCCAAGCACACAGTCTATTGTGGTGCATTGGCTTTTCTGTGGGATCAGACCAGATGGACTGGCTTTTGGTCCTCATGGGCATGGGTGAGTCTTGTCACTACTGTATGCATGTATATTTTATATGCAAGGTACAGGAAATGCTGAATTATTTATTTACACTTTCCTTCTCATGCACACTGCATTTGAAAGCCAACAGATCCCTGTCTTACAACCAACAACAAACTGAGTCAGGCTTTCTAGTTTATTTGCTTTTGAAAAATTCTAATTTTCACCATGTTTTTTTTTCTTCTTTTCCCAGGGGCATTTATATAAAAGGCTTCATTTGAATAACACTAATTTACTGTTGTGTAGTTGGTTTACTTTACCTGGTGGTGGTTTTAATGTTATGGCTGATTGCTGTACATCCATGTCTATACAGTACTGCTCACCTTGTGTAGAGATGTGGGGAGACTGGAGCCAATTCTAGGTAAGCTAAGGCACATGCAAGGCAATATGAAATTGCCAATCAACCTAGTCATACTCAGTGGGAACTGACCAAGCACGGGGAGAACATGCAGAAAGAGCAGAGGCGAGATGTAATAAACACCCAACCTTGGAGGTGCAAGGTGACATTGCTAACCATCATCCTGCCATATTGGGTATTTAATTCATTACATTTATTAAACCTTAAATGAAATAATAAGCCAGTGATCTTCAGCAGGGTTGCATTTTTGTCCAGGATTGTCTCTTCGCTTTTTGTCTCTTTGCTTTTCATCACAGGGAAGCTGATAAAACTATCTTCCAGGCTTTTGACCTCATTTGTTTTGGTGTCTTCATGCACAACAGCAGTCCAGCATTGTGAAACCTGCCTGCCAAAATGGTGGCTGCTTTGGTTTAGATCACACAAGCACAAGCTCTATAGCGTTTGACACCTTTTGTCAAGGACATGGGATTATACATAAAGTACAGTATGTAGAATATAATATATACAGTATATACAGTATAATGTCTAATTAACACGTTTTGAGAATTTTTTTTTATAAAAACTTGGTTTTATTCAGTGCTTTATCCTGGTCAGAGTAATTTTATAACCACAGCCTATTCTAGGAACACTGGGTGCAAGGTGGGAATACTCCCTGAATGGGATGCCAATTTATCAAAGGGCACCATACACACATTCACACACTTATTCACATCTGTGGGGATTTATCTTAGGTGATTCACTGACGTGCATACAGAGAGAACACGACACAAACACACACACATAGACAAACCAAATGCTTGTTATGGTGTTACATTTACATTTATGGCATTTGACAGACATCCTTCTCCAGAGCGACTTACATTTATCTCATTATACTTCTGAGCAGTTGAGGGTTAAGGGCTTTGGTCAAGCACCCAACAATCATAGCTAGGTGCTCCTGGGGTCCGAACCAGTGACCTTCTGATTCATAGTCCACCGAGGTAACCACCGAGCTACCTTTGCCCCTGTACCCAGTACCCAGTGTCTTTGTAGTTAAGAATTAGAATTTAATGATCAGATCAGAATATAGTCTACAAATTAATACTGGGCATTGCTTTTAAGATAGGCCTGCAAGATATGGTGAAGAAGCATTAATGTTTTTTTTCTCCTGGCTAGTATTCACACAATTGTCACAGTAGTGAAGACTGATGGCACTGTAAAATTGTATTATATCCTGGAATATTTTAGCCCCAAAACACATTTGCCCTTTCCAGGAAAAATATGATTGGCTGTACATTGAGATTTTCAAACGAGAAAAAGAGGAAATTGTTTCAAGGAGAAAAAAATAATGATGTGCAATGGCTATCTCATCCGCTACACTTGAGAAATCTGAAATTGTAAACTATATACAGTACAGTGCTCTGCAAAAATCTTTGCTGTCCCTTATTTAAAAAAATTATAATAAATTCAATTAAATTAAGGCGGCACGGTGGTGTAGTCGCCTTGCACCTCCAGGGTCTAGGTTCGATTCCCCGGCCAGGCTCGATTCCCGTCTCTGTGTGCATGGAGTTTGCATGTTCTCCCCGTGCTTGGTGGGTTTCCTCCGGGTACTCCGGTTTCCTCCCACAGTCCAAAGATATGCAGGTTAGGCTAATTGGCGTTCCTAAATTGCCCGTAGTGTGTGATTGGGTGTGTGAGTGTGTGTGTGTATGTGTGCCCTGCGATGGATTGGCACCTCCAGGGTGTACCCCGCCTAGTGCCCGAAGTCTCCTGGAATTAGCTCCAGGTCCCCCGCGACCCTGAACACAGGATTAAGCGGTATAGAAAATGAATGAATGAATGAATGAATGAATTAAATTAAATTGTTATATTAGATTAAATAAATGGGAACACATGTTTTACTATAACAGGCTACAAAGTGCATTTAGATGCAATTAAAAAATTGGTTGTTCATGTAATCTCAGCTGCAACCTCATTTCTCCTCTCGTCCATTCCAGCATTCAGCATCAGCAATATACTAATCGCCCGTCTGATCATCTGTCATCATCCACTCCTATTTTTTACTGGTTCACGCCTTAAATTGGATGTTATTATTATTTTTTTTTTTTATGTCTGAGTTACAGGTCACTGTGTGGTTTAACAAACAAAAAGATTGCTCTGAAATTGGTCAGGTACAGGGACTGGACGAAAAATGAGAGCCAAAAACTTGCCAAACACGAGAGCCAAAAAATTTCTTCAGGAAGCCTGGATAATGATTCCTCATGACAACAGTACAAGTAAGAAAAAAAAAATTATATATATATATATATATATATATATATATATATATATATATATATATATATATACTGTATATATATACAAACCGGATTCCAAAAAAGTTGGGACACTAAACAAATTGTGAATAAAAACTGGATGCAATGATGTGGAGATGGCAAATGTCAATATTTTATTCAGAATAGAACATAAATCATGGAACAAAAGTTTAAACTGAGAAAATGTATCATTTTAAGGGAAAAATATGGTGAATCCAAATGTCATGGTGTCAACAAATCCCAAAAAAGTTGGGTCAAGGCCATTTTCACCACTGTCTGGCATCTCCCCTTCTTCTTACAACACTCAACAGACGTCTGGGGACCGAGGAGACCAGTTTCTCAAGTTTAGAAATAGGAATGCTCTCCCATTCTTGTCTAATACAGGCCTCTAACTGTTCCATCGTCTTGGGCCTTCTTTGTCGCACCTTCCTCTTTATCAAATGTTCTCTATAGGGGAAAGATCTGGACTGCAGACTGGCCATTTCAGTACCCGGATCCTTCTCCTACGCCGCCATGATGTTGTGATTGATGCAGAATGTGGTCTGGCATTATCTTGTTGAATAATGCAGGGTCTTCCCTGAAAGAGATGACTAGATGTTGTTCTAGAACCTGAATATATTTTTCTGCATTGATGGTGCCTTTCCAGACATGCAAGCTGCCCATGCCACACGCACTCATGCAACCCCATACCATCAGAGATGCAGGCTTCTGAACTGAGCGTTGATAACAACTTGGGTTGTCCTTGTCCTCTTTGGTCCGGATGACATGGCGTCCCACATTTCCAACAAGAACTTCGAATCGTGACTCGTCTGACCACAGAACAGTCTTCCATTTTGCCACACTCCATTTTAAATGATCCCTGGCCCAATGAAAACGCCTGTGCTTGTGGATCTTGCTTAGAAATGGCTTCTTCTTTGCACTGTAGAGTTTCAGCTGGCAACGGCGGATGGCACGGTGGATTGTGTTCACTGACGATGGTTTCTGGAAGTATTCCTGAGCCCATTCTGTGATTTCCTTTACAGTAGCATTCCTGTTTGTGCTGCAGTGTCGTTTAAGGGCCCGGAGATCACGGGCATCCAGTATGGTTTTACGCCCTTGACCCTTACGCACAGAGATTGTTCCAGATTCTCTGAATCTTCGGATGATATTATGCACAGTTGATGATGATAACTGCAAAGTCTTTGCAATTTTTCGCTGGGTAACACCTTTCTGCTATTGCTCCACTATCTTTCTGCGCAACATTCTGGGAATTGGTGATCCTCTACCCATCTTGGCTTCTGAGAGACACTGCCACTCTGAGAAGCTCTTTTTATACCCAATCATGTTGCCAATTAACCTAATTACTGTTAATTGGTCTTCCAGCTCTTCGTTATGTTCAAATTTACTTTTTCCAGCCTCTTATTGCTACTTGTCCCAACTTTTTTGGGATTTGTTGACACCGTGAAATTTGGAATCAACATATTTTTCCTTTAAAATTATAAATTTGCTCGGATTAAACTTTTGATCTGTCATCTATGTTCTATTCTGAATAAAATATTGACATTTGCCATCTCCACATCATTGCATTCAGTTTTTATTCACAATTTGTTTAGTGTCCCAACTTTTTTGGAATCCGGTTTGTATATATATATATATATATATATATATATATATATATATATATATATATATATATACAGTATATTGTAAAGTCACGCTCTATGGAAGCGAAGCAAAATATGAAGAAACGAGAGGAGGCTCAGAACTGTCAGGGACGTGAGTAAATGGAAGTGAACCCAATTGCAGACAAACAGCTTTATTAATGGGAAAGCATAAAGGATCTTCACCATGCGGCAGGAGCAGAGGGGAGACAGGCTGCACATGTGAGTGAACAGAATGAATGGAGAAATCCCCTGTGACGAGAGAGGAGGCGGGTCGATGACGTGCGGGGAATTCCACAACCCCGGAAGCAGAGCGTAACAGAGAATCTCCGAAAAGGGGCGTGAATCCTTGCCTAAGGCAGAGTGTGTGTGATCGCGGCGCCCGATGTTTGGAGCGAGAATCCGTTCGAGGTTGAATGCCTGTGCGTATCGGCAAAAACACTCCTGTGCGATGTCCGCGAACGCGGAAGAGCTCACAAGCACACACGGGTTGCGGGAAACAGCATGAATCGAGGTCGGTGGGACAGGCAGGGTCGGCAACAGTTATCCAGCAGCGAGAGAGACGAAATCCAGAAGCGTGATCCAAATTCGAAGTCGATAACAGGCGAGGTCATGCACGTAGTCAAATCCAAACGAGAAAATCCAGAGGGCAAAGACGAAATCGAAATCCAGAAACAATCGAGGTCAAAACACAGATACAGGGCACTAGAGAAATTCACAGACTGACAAGACGAGAGGCACGCACGTAAGATACTTCGGCACTGAGTGAAATTCTAAGCTTCCTTTTAAAGGCAGAGGTGGATTGCTGATGGGCTACAGGTGTGCGAAGGTAATTGGTTAGGGAGGCAGGACTTTCTTAGGTGAAATTATGACTTGGATGTGCTTGGCTGATCTGGCTGGCGCATGACAGTACCCCCCCTCCTATGGACGCCACCTGGCGTTACTGATGGGGCTTCTGGGTTCTTTCGATGAAAATCGATGATGAGGGAAGGATCTAAGATAAATCTGGATGGCACCCAGCTTCTTTCCTCGGGTCCATAACCTTCCCAATCCACTAAGTATTGGAGCCCTTTACCGCGTCGTCGTGCCTTCAAAAGTCTGCGAACGGTGAAAGCCTCACCACCATCAATGAGTCGGGGAGGAGGAGGAGGGCGGGTGGGTGGATTTAATGGGCATGAAACTATTGGTCTTATCTGGGAGACGTGGAATGAAGGATTGATGCGACGCATTGTGGATGGCAAGAGTAGCCGGACTGTGCAAGGGTTGATAATCTTGGAGATGGTGAAAGGCCCAATGAACCTTGGAGATATCTTGTGGGAAATTGTTTTAATGGGGACATTACGGGTGGAGAGCATGACTCTATGACCAACGCGGTAGGTTGGGGCGGTTGAGCGACGGCGATCTGCTTGGCGCTTAAATAGGGTTATGGCATGGCGAAGCCTCACTCTTGCACGTTGCCAGGTCCTTCTACAGCGACGTATGAAAGCTTGGGCTGAGGGAACCGCCACCTCCTCCTCTTGGGACGGAAACAAAGGAGGTTGGTAGCCGAGACAGCACTGGAATGGTGAGAGGCCCGTGGATGATGTGGGTAGTGAATTATGTGCATATTCAATCCACGGTAGCATCCGGCTCCAGGAGCGTGGGTCTTGGGAGGTCATACATCGAATCGCTGTTTCGAGGTCCTGATTGGCTCTCTCAGTCTGGCCGTTGGTTTGAGGGTGATAACCAGAAGAGAGGCTGGGGGTAGCACCGATGAGTCTACAAAATGCTGTCCAGTATTGGGCGGAGAATTGGGGTCCGCGGTCAGAAACAATGTCTACAGGGATACCGTGAAGGCGAAATACATGCAGGATGAGTAACTCTGCCGTTTCCTTGGCCGAGGGGAGTTTAGACAGGGGAACAAAATGAACCGCTTTGGAGAAACGATCGACGATGGTTAAGATGCTTGTGTAGCCATTTGAGTCTGGGAGTCCAGTAACAAAGTCTAGGGCTATGTGGGACCATGGTCTGTGGGGAATTGGGAGTGGTCTCAGGAGGCCTGCTGGGGGTTTATTGATGGCTTTGTTGCGAGTGCAGACATCGCAGGCAGACACGAATTGTCGGGTATCTTGTCTGATGGAGGGCCACCAGAAGCGCTGTTGGACTAGTGCGAGAGTACGGGCTCCTCCGGGATGACAGGCCAATCTTGAACTATGTCCCCATTCTAGGACTCGTGGACGTGCTAGTGGTGGCACGAATAGCCTACCAGGTGGTGTTTCTGGTGGGCCGGGTTCCCGGTCTAATACTTGCTTTACCAGAGCTTCGACATCTAGCAGGGTTGCGCCTATGAGACATTGTGGTGGCAGAATAGTCGGTGGAGGAAAATCACCCGTGACTGAAGTGAACTGGCGAGAGAGGGCATCGGGCTTGGTATTCTTGTTCCCTGGTCGATAAGATAGGGAGAAGTTGAAACGTGAGAAGAGCAATGACCATCTGGCTTGGCGAGAGTTCAAGCGTTTAGCTGACTTGAGGTATTCAAGGTTTTTATGATCTGTCCAGATGAGAAACGGGACCTCTGTGCCCTCAAGCCAGTGTC
Source organism: Channallabes apus (assembly GCA_030522415.1). Classification (NCBI taxonomy): domain Eukaryota; kingdom Metazoa; phylum Chordata; class Actinopteri; order Siluriformes; family Clariidae; genus Channallabes; species Channallabes apus. The sequence continues at coordinate 13,070,657 of CM060118.1, read as the reverse complement.
TCCATTCCTCCAGCGCCAGTTTTACCGCGAGCAGCTCCCGATCTCCGATACCATAGTTCTTCTCAGCGGTGGAAAGGCGATGAGAGAAGAAGCAGCAAGGGTGCAATTTACCATCGGCGGGAGACCTCTGAGAAAGTACGGCCCCCACACCGGAGTCCGAGGCATCTACTTCCACTATGAACTGGAGTGCGGAATCCGGTTGCGTGAGGATGGGTGCTGAGGTGAACCGGTCCTTTAATTTGACAAATGACTCCTCTGCCTGATCAGACCAATCAAAAGGAACCTTAATGGAGGTGAGTGCGATGAGTGGGGCGGCCACTGAGCTGTAGTTCCTAATAAATCGGCGGTAGAAGTTAGCAAACCCGAGAAAGCGCTGGAGGTCTTTCCGGGTAGACGGTCTTGGCCAGTCGGTTACTGCTTTTAGTTTAGCTGGATCCATTTCGATCTTAGACGGGGCGATGATAAAACCCAGGAAAGAGACGGTTTGACGATGAAATTCACATTTCTCTGCCTTTACGTATAGCTGGTTTTCAAGGAGTCTCTGAAGAACTTGCCGAACATGCAGCTTGTGATCATCCAATGAACGGGAAAAAATCAAAATGTCATCTAAATAGACAAATGTGAAGATATTCAGGAAATCCCTGAGAACATCATTCACCAAGGATTGGAAAACGGCTGGTGCATTGGCTAGTCCGAATGGGACTACAAGGTATTCATAGTGTCCCGAGGGTGTGTTAAAAGCTGTCTTCCACTCATCCCCTTCCCTGATCCTGACAAGGTGATAAGCGTTGCGCAGGTCGAGTTTGGTGAAGATGTTAGCCCCCTGAAGGAGGTCGAAGGCTGTGGACATCAGGGGAAGAGGGTAACGATTCTTAATGGTGATTTCATTAAGCCCCCTGTAATCGATACATGGTCGTAAAGTCTTGTCCTTTTTGGCCACAAAGAAGAATCCTGCCCCCGCGGGGGATGAAGAAGGACGAATAATGCCAGCAGCAAGGGATTCAGAAATATATTTGTCCATGGCTTCCCTCTCATTTGAGCATAATGAATATAATCGACCCCGGGGAGGAGTCGTGCCTGGAAGGAGATCGATGGCACAATCGTAGGGTCTGTGGGTGGGGAGTGAGAGAGCACGTGACTTACTGAATACCTGCTTGAGGTCTGAGTAATCAGGCGGAACAGCTGAGAGGTCAGGGAACTCCTCAGTGGCAGGAGATGTTACTGTGAAACGGTGAGCAGACTTCAGGCAGGATGCTAGACACAAGGGACTCCATTCTCGGATCGTGTTCTTAGTCCAATCAATGTGTGGGTTATGACGGATCAGCCAAGGTCGACCAAGAACCAAGGAGGAGTGGGCATCATGCATAACAAGAAAAGAGAGTTCCTCAGAATGGTTGCCAGATACTCGAAGGATTACTGGCTCTGTACGCCGAGTAATGGAAGACAGAGAAGTGCCGTCGAGGGCTCGAACGGCTAATGGAGACTCAAGAGCTTGAGTTGAGAGGTTGAGATCCTTGACTTTGGAGGCGGACATCAGATTTTGGTCTGAGCCAGAGTCAATTAGTGCAGGGACCACATGAGGTCTGCCTTGTGCGACAATGATGGTAGGTAGAAGTGGGCGTGAGCTAGGGGATTGGTTCATGGCTGACCCTTCCAGGGTCCCTAGATTCACTGGAGGAGTTCTTGCTTTCAGAGGGCACTGGGGAACATAGTGACCCTTCTGGCCACAATAAAGACAAGAACCAGATTGGAGTCTCCGCTGACGCTCTTCAAAGGAGATCCGGGTTCTGTTTACCTGCATAGACTCTGGGTATGAACTGGGGCCCATCCCGGGTACTGTGTGCCGGCTGGAAGAAGACAGTGGTGGTGCTGAGGGTCCAGAACTGGAAGAGAACTTGGGTCGAAAACAGCGTCTTTGAGTTAGCCGAGCATCTACACGACCCGCTAATTCCATCAGACCATTGAAATCACAGGGGAGCTCTTGCCTCATTAACTGATCCTTGACATCTTCAGAGAGACCGTGAAGAAAGACATCGTAGAGTGCTTGGGTGTCCCAGTCTGCCGATGCAGCCAGCGTGCGGAACTCTATAGCATAATCATATGCAGAACGGGGTCCTTGGCGGAGCTCCAGTAATTGTCTGGCTACATCTCTGCCGGAGTGGGAGCGGTCGAAAACCCTCTTCATCTCCTCAGTAAATGTTCCGAAGGTCGCGCAGCAAGGATCATTGACATCCCAAACAGCAGTTCCCCATTCACGTGCACGATCGGTGAGGAGAGTGATAACATAAGCCACCCTAGAGCGTTCAGTAGGGAAGTAGGATGCCTGGAGCTCCAAAAGCAAGGAGCATTGGGACAAAAAGGAGCGACAGGTTCCAGGTTCCCCGTTGTACGGTTGTGGGTTTGGGAGCTGGGGTTCATGATGTGAGGTGTGCACTGGAGCTGGTATTGGATTATCTAGGAGTTGCTGAAGTTGAATGGAAATAGAGGAAAGAGTCTGATTTACCTGTTGGATATTTTGTTGGTGAGAGCTCAGCATCGCCCCCTGGTGTGAAAGTGCCTGCCTTAATTGATCCAAGTCTACTGGGTCCGTCATGGCCGAAGTATACTGTCAGGGACGTGAGTAAATGGAAGTGAACCCAATTGCAGACAAACAGCTTTATTAATGGGAAAGCATAAAGGATCTTCACCATGCGGCAGGAGCAGAGGGGAGACAGGCTGCACATGTGAGTGAACAGAATGAATGGAGAAATCCCCTGTGACGAGAGAGGAGGCGGGTCGATGACGTGCGGGGAATTCCACAACCCCGGAAGCAGAGCGTAACAGAGAATCTCCGAAAAGGGGCGTGAATCCTTGCCTAAGGCAGAGTGTGTGTGATCGCGGCGCCCGATGTTTGGAGCGAGAATCCGTTCGAGGTTGAATGCCTGTGCGTATCGGCAAAAACACTCCTGTGCGATGTCCGCGAACGCGGAAGAGCTCACAAGCACACACGGGTTGCGGGAAACAGCATGAATCGAGGTCGGTGGGACAGGCAGGGTCGGCAACAGTTATCCAGCAGCGAGAGAGACGAAATCCAGAAGCGTGATCCAAATTCGAAGTCGATAACAGGCGAGGTCATGCACGTAGTCAAATCCAAACGAGAAAATCCAGAGGGCAAAGACGAAATCGAAATCCAGAAACAATCGAGGTCAAAACACAGATACAGGGCACTAGAGAAATTCACAGACTGACAAGACGAGAGGCACGCACGTAAGATACTTCGGCACTGAGTGAAATTCTAAGCTTCCTTTTAAAGGCAGAGGTGGATTGCTGATGGGCTACAGGTGTGCGAAGGTAATTGGTTAGGGAGGCAGGACTTTCTTAGGTGAAATTATGACTTGGATGTGCTTGGCTGATCTGGCTGGCGCATGACACAGAACTATATTCCTAAATGCAATTTGTATACATTCTCTATAATGATATTTACTGTCAAGGTAACAATCATTTCTAAATTGTTTACTGTAAGTTATTATTTAAAACACATAGCACATGAATGACTCATATAATCGTCTTTTAGATGGATCGGCAGACGACTTTAGGCAAAAAGACTATCAAAGAGGTGACACACATAGACATGATCTAGCAATAAGGAGGTTTTGAAGAACAGAAAGGATAATGACATTAGTATTAGATGAAAACAACGACACCAGCCATTTAAAATAGAAGTAAAAAAGATAGTTCTCACATGTTGGTTAAAGACGTCTGCAGTAGTCTGATAATGACATCACTTGCACTCTTTTAAGCCCTGTGTGTGTGTGTGTGTGTGTGTGTGTGTGTGTGTGTGTGTGTGTGTGTGTGTGTGTGTTTTATACTTCTATTTCTAGCTTCATTTTCTAGGCTCTGGCAGAATTGTGGCAAGTTTGATGTAGCACTGCTCAAACAGAAGGCATGTCAGCATTAAACACTTTAAAAAGCAGTGTGAAAAAAAAAATCTGTTCTCGCCAAATCATATGTTATTTTGATATAAAGGTCTCTAAATTCAGGAAGTGCAAGAACCACAAATTAAAGAGTCCTATCCTTTGATATGTGCAAAGATACATGCAAATTAAGTGTGTATTCATGATAATTTAATAGGAAACCAACTTATATTGTGATAATGATGGTGTAATATTACCTTTGTTACAATACCAGAATAACATTTATAATACTAACAATTAAAATACTAGCAATAATATCATATTTTGTTAATAAAGAAATACATACTGTAAGTGGGATTTTTTTTTAAAATCAGTATTGCCACACCTGCTGTATTTGGAAAATTGCACACTAAAACTGATGTTATGTCCTTCAGAAATCACACTGGTTCTACAGATTAAATAGTGAAGAATTGTTCAATTAAATGTCTATATTATTTCCTGAAGTATTACTATACCAGAGATGATGACCTACGGTTATATTTTCCTGCTGTGTGTTAGCGAGAGCTTATTAAACCTCCATGAATACAGCCGCCTTGTCTTGTGAAAAACACATTAGTGAAATTGCGATATCTTTTACAACCCCTGGCAAATATTACGGAATTACCACATTTGGACGATGTTCACCCGGGTTTATGACTTTGTAGCAAATAAACAAATCACAGATATGACACAACATTATTTTGTTTAACAGCTAACATTTCTGGCTTCATAAAACACGCCTCAAACCAATTAAATTAAGTTCCTTCAATTAAAGGTATATTTCTTGCAGATTGAGAAAAATGGAATCGCATTAGTGCTCCTTTGTTTCTCCTTGGGTTTTTATGATAGTGCGAAATCTTTGAGTCATGGGCTTCATTAAGCTGATTCCACCTTTCTTGAATAGTCAGCTTTGCAGGATAGACTGTTATATTGGACCAATTTGTAAATATTTAACCTTATCATTAGTTCTCGTCGTTGAACGGAAAATCGTTTTTAGACATAGTTTAAAGCTAAAAACAAGCTTATCAGCTTTAATGTAATCGGGGATATTATTATTTTAGGTTGAAGCCCACATACATTTCTGACTGATTTTGTACGTTGAGAATTTTACAACTTGTTTACGCTAAGTTGTACTTCTTTAGCCAAATATACTTTCTGCTCGGTTATGAAGTGAATCACAGATGAGAAATCGAAAAAGTAGACTAGATAAACATTAAATTCTGTCTCAAAATGATTCCAGCGCATCAAAATTCACAACCTGTGCGACTTAATACCTGACTTTATTTAGTAATGCATATTTATTTTTAAGGCCTGATGCTTTGGTTTTTATAATTAAAAACTTTGTCATCTTTGAGCTACCCGTACCACTAAATTTTAGATACCCGTGAAATTATTTGCGTTTTTAGATTTTTAGACGTGTATTTAATTTAAAATGGATTCCATATATTTTCCTCAACTTTGTGTGACTATAAATATTATATAATTTTTATACATTTTTATATTTGTTTTTGTGACATACAGTATCACAGATATGTTTATGTGGCATGAAAAAAATGCTCAGTTGACCTCAGTTTGGTGATTCCATAATTCTTTGCAATAATCACATAGATGAGATTTTTAAGCACTGAGCAGCAATATTCATGTTTTTTTTGTTGCAACATGTTGATATGAAAAAAGACAGTATAAACATTCCAGGATGTTAATTTCCTCCCTGACGATTCATTTAGGCGTTAGCACACACTGTTTACAAACAGAAAATGCTTTGGTATGGGTATATTCTCTAAAAGCAATTAAAATTGAGTCATGGGAAATAAAATGATATAACTTAAAATGATTAAAATGATATCTCTGCCTATCTAGTGAAAGAATGGCATCCATTCCTTGATGCAGAACCCCATCCATTGGTCAAACAAGTCAGACCCTTCTCAGGGCCGCTCCGAAATTCCAGATAGTTTGGGGAAGGGTCGCATCAGGGAGGACATACAGTTCCAGGTCTCTGTGTGCATGGAGTTTTTATGTTCTCCCTGTTCTTGGTGGGTTTCCTCTGGGTTTCCTCCCACATTCCAAAAACATGTACAGTAGGTTAGGCTAATTTACGTTCCTAAATTCCCCGTAGTGTGTGAATGAGTGTGTGAGTGTTTGTATACAGTATGTGTGTGCCCTGCGATGGATTGGCACCCTGTCCAGGGGATACCCAGTCTCCTGGGATAGGATCCAGGCTCCCCGCGACCCAGAAGTCAGGGCAAAGCAGTGTGAGTGAGTGAGTGAGTGAGTGAGTGAGTGAGTGATAACTTATAGGAACAACAAAGGAAAACGTAAAAATTACAGAATGGAAGTTTATATTCACATACATTTCTCAGTAAAAATATTTACTACTGTATATGTTTTTCTGGCCTTGGAAGCTGACAAAGTATTTAAATTCAGAATGAATTATGATGTTAATGTGTGCACAGAATAAAAAAAGCAGTAATCATTGTAATTAAAAGAATAAAGCCTTTAAATATTTCATTAATCTAGTATATAACATTAATCTAGTATATATACAGTTATACAGTATAAGAGTTTCACTTTCACAAGTTTCTAGTTGTTCCAGAGTTGGACGTGTTCTATACACTTTTGCAAGCTTAGTACTTTTCTTTAATGGTATTTTATATATTCTATATTAGAAGGCTTAAACCAAGGCAATAAAATATGATGCACTCTCATATGCAAATCGGCCTCTGGAAAAATTAAGTGCACTGTGGGTAATGATGGCAAACCTTTTTCAGAAAAGCGTAGGTCTGTGTATTATCATTCTACTGACTGTGAACTTTCTCATCTTTGTTATGGATGTCTGTATGGATGTCATACTCCTCTAAGTTATCCATGCTAAGCTCTTTACCTCCACCCTTTTACCTTTTCTTCACTTTGGCAGGCTTGCATGTAAGCCTGTCCAGTGCCGGTGAATTCAAGCGTATCAGCAAGACATGTGAGACACAGCACCCACTTACTCTCATTCTTCAGCTTATTAACTGTGAATCACAGGTCTGTGCTCCTGTTCATTTTGCAGATTCTGCACATTCCAGTACATTCACTGTGCTCTGAGCTACAAAGGTCATGTTGGATTTAATCACAAACATTCAAAGCTTCATCATTTATAGATTGTAGGGACCAAAATTCATCTCTACCCATACAGAAAAGTTTTCATATATGCTATATATAGCCATATATATTTCAAACATATATTGGATAATTGGATATATACAGGCCATGTATGTATGTGTATTATTATTATTAATATTAATATTATTATTATTATTATTATTATTATTATGAGTATACAGTATTTGACCCTTACATGTAAATACTGTACATGTTGAGTACTGTGCAAAAGTCCCACCCTCATTCGTCACTGTGTTGAAGTGGTTAGCACAGTCACCTTGCACCTCAGGGTCCGGGTTCGATTCCCATCTCTGTGTGCATGGAGTTTGCATGTTCTCCCCGTGCGAAAACCTGCAGATTAGGCTAATTGGCGTTCCCAAATTGTCCATAGTGTGCACGTGTGTGCCCGGCGATGGATTGGCACCCTGTGCAGGTTGTACCCTGCTCATGCCCCAAGTCTCCTGGGATAGGCTCCAGGCCCCCGCGACCCTGAATACAGGATAAAGTTAGAGTACTTGGATTACTTTTTTTGATGTTTAAAAAAAAGTACTCTTATATTTTCAAAAATGAATCCGAAATTCAGACAATTTATGTAATCCATGAGCCAGACAGCAATGATTCCGTTATTGTGTGTGTGTGAAAGTCATCCCCGATAACCCGCCCCCCTCTGTTATTGCTGCTGTTATACAGTACCCCTATCTCATTTATGCGGTTTGACTCGCGGTGAGAAGCGGTGTTACTGTAGGCAACGTGAGCCGCCGTGAGTGACCGCTCAACGTTCCGCTGAGTTTTCTACAGTAAGGTACTCTAGGAGCGGCATGCTGAAAGTTTAACCACAGTGGCAAAACTCATGGTGAATCATGATGAACTGTACTTACAAAGGAGTTTTCATTTTCTTCAATGGAAAAGTACTCAAACTAGTTACTTTTATCAGAAAGTAACGCTGTAATGTAACTGATTACTTTTTAATGACAGTATTTTTTTAATGTAATTAGTTACTTTAAAATGTAACGTCCTCCAACACGTCCTCCTGTGTCGGATAGGCATCGGGTGATGGGGACCTTTGGTGCTATGCGGGGAACTCCTCAGGGCCTACAGGGGAAAATAGGCAACAAGAACTTTTTCAATGTAAAAAAAAAATTCAGGCAATAAAATAAATTTTTTTTTTTTAATGAACCGTTAAGCTACTCTCAACAGATAACTAGCTATGGACTTAATGAGAGTTGATTTAATAATACTTATTCAAATTAACATAGATGCAGCTTTTACCTTCTGTATTTGAATTAATAATTTATTAACTCACAATAAAATCCCATAAAGACTCAACCCAGACAGTTAGCTACAGTAGTGTTCAGTTTGAATCTGTGTTTTTAATTTTTCAGCACCAGATAAAGAATAAAGGATCTGCTGGTCTTGATCTATCATCATCTTCCCAAGACACGTCTAACTTGGAAACCTTTCAAATTGCATTTCTCGTCTTTACTGACCATAAGGGGTACCAAAATGGACCATGAACTTATTTTTTGTTGAAGAAATAAAAATACGATGAAGTTCGTACACACATATGGCTCCCATAGCTGGCACATCAGCTATCTGCACTACTTATAGCAACAACAAAAAAAAGTCTCTGCGGAGGCCTGACCAGAAAATTCAGCCAACACAACACTCATTTCACATGTTTATGAAATTGGAAATGTTTGCACACACTGTAGCTTGCAAAAGCTTGTAATGAAAATGAGAATATTTTTAATGGTGTGATGAAAGACACGACGTGATGCTACAGTATGCTTTTCAATTTACACTGAATATCTTTGATTATGACAGTAAAAAGTACGGTTAGAATTACAATAAGCACTCTATCCTTATCCACTGCTTTTTACTTTTTAGTTATTTTCTTATGAGACAAAGCATAGAGGTGGTGAAAAACATCTTTTCAAAGAGTTCTCAAGGCTTAACGTCTATACATTAAAGGTTGTTCATACAATAATGTGCAAAAGTTTTGAGCCACCCAACATTTCTTCATATTTCACTTCCCAATGGTCTGAGTTTCTTGTTTGTTTTAACGTAGTTGTTAGGAATAGTTTTCCAGGCTTCCACAAGGACTTTTTTGGCTATCATTTTCAGTCTGGGACTTTCAGAGGAATGTTTTTGTTGATTGTAAATAGTATACTGATGATGCTGAATTCTGACTGGTTGGGACAGACGAAAGGGGAAATGAGGTTGCTGCTGATGTTGCTACAGTACATCCATTTTTCATTTGTGTTTTAAGGCACTTTGCAGCCTTTTACAGTAAACATTTGTTCCTTTTTTTATTTATTGTTCTTTTTTATTTATTCTACATGTTTCATTTAATTGAATGAAAAGAAATGAGGGGTGGCTCAAGACTTTTGGGGACAGTACTGTAGTACAGAAGGTTGTGTATTTTTGTGTGTGCTGAGACATTTTATTTAAGACATTCTAACTGATTTTAAATAGCCTCATTTATCCACTTAATGTCTGTTCTTCCAAGTCATACCAACGGTGGCACATAAATGTTCAGCATTACCATAATTTTACAACATTTACATTGACAGTGGCAAATAAAATGAGAGCCAGGCAGCTGAGTTGATGTGAAGAGCAAGTGCATGGTTTAACTATGCATCACAATAGCCTGTTTAGAAGTTGGTATACATTTTGGATATCCACATAATGCAATACAGCGGAATTATAAAAAAATAAAATAAATCCAGTGTATCATGATATAGGAGACTAGTGTGTCAGATGACCTATGCATAAAAAAATAATATATCCTGCTGTTGATATGGCAGTTGTGGTTAATATTATGCATGTGTTTGTTTACGTACACAGGGGAAAAGAATTCGGGCATGATGTCGATTTTCTCCTCTCCGTACCCCGGCCTGGTAAAGAGGTTGGACTTTTGCCTGCTATGATTGACCAACTTAGGAGTCAGGTACTGTAACAGCTTTTGGCTTTTAACAGCAAACTCCTTTTCATCAGCTATTATGAACATAACGTCTAAGTGCACGTTCACTATTCTTTCAATAAGACTTTTGCTTTCTGAAAAGGACACCTACACCATGCCATAATTAGTACATCGACGTGTTGACACTTACCATATTACTGTACATAAGGTTTTATACATTATCGGGTCATATGCAGAGTTCACTTGCAAACGCATAGAGATAAATTAATACTAAAATTACTGTATGTACACCTGTATTCAGAACTCAGATGTAACAACAGCCTAATGGATTATTTTTATTAAGGTTATGGACACAGTGTATAGATTGTTGGGATACACACTGTGATGTGTCTCAGTTAGAATTATTCTGAAAGTGTGGCTTCACTGTTCCCTTAAACAACTCTTTAATTTCTAGGAGTATATGGTATTTACCAAATTTCACACCTATTTTAATCCATTAAAAAGTCAGCATGTCTTACACCTCTGTGCAAATTCAAAGGATCACTGCTTAGAAAGTGACCATACAGTACTTGAAGCTTTCCATGTGGGTTTTTTTTCTTCACTTGTTTGTTTAGCCAATTATTTTGAGTGTGAATAAAAGTACATTACACTGAGAGAACAGCATTCCAAGTGTAAAGCAGTTCTTTGAGTAATGAGTAAAACAACCCATCTGTTCCACTTTTTAAAATTAATTTATTTCCCCTTTCTTTGTACGCGTGGCAAAAAAAGTGAAGCTGCCAAGACTGAATTTGAGCTTTCCCTGTGAATAATAAAAGATCACTTCGCTTATTTCTTATGTAAATGGGTGAAGGCTTTAAACAAATGGGTTTCTAACGAGTTAGATCCAGGGGTTCCACTCCTACTCCAGAATTTTGGAAGAGGAAAAAGAACAAATCAACACTTTAGCCTCCCAAGACAAAAAAAATCTCACTCTCTGTACTACCATGAGAATTTGCAGTTCTCTATTCATGAATTTGGCAGAGTTACGTGTAGCAAAATTCCTCTCTGCTAAACAGTTTAACTTTAAAAATTTTGCACTTCATACTGTATTTTGTCTCAAAAAATGAATTGCATGCATGCTTGCATCTACAGTATCCATGCATCCATCCATTCATCCATCTCTTATGGGTGCTGAATAGAAAATGACACTTTCCAAAATTTGAATAAAATATAAAACTATTTATTTCCCAGGCCACCAAGCCCCTGGTCACCATCATCTATGTATATACACTGTGTGGCCAACAAAATAATCCACAATCCAATATTTAATTCATCTTCCTTTAGCTTTAACTACACCATGCAATGTGGTGGACAATTCATGTGTTTAAATGATTCCATGTGCTCCGAGCACCACTAATGTACTGTATACAAGTTAAGGCCTGTAGTATACCTGTGCCATCAGCGCAGAAAAAACATTGATATATATATACTAATCTTGTCATTACGTTTATTAATGTACTGTAGTCAGCTGACTTTATTTTATTGCAGACCTAACCAACTGAAACAACCCCAGATCATAACATTGCCTCCAGAAGTTAGTACCGTGGGCACTATGCATGTTGGGTGTTCACGTATAGTACTTTTCAAAATCCAGCCTGAAAACTGAAGCCTTTTTTCTGATTAGCCTTAACTAATTTTCTTATGGCACACATCTGATTAGTCCCGATCCTATGAGTTCTCATCACTATTAACTTATAAACCTTTCTATCTATCTATCTAATTATCAGCAGGCTCTATTAGGAGTGAAACAATGGACAACAGCTCAACTTACATGTGTGGCATTTACGTACAGTAGCAGATTCCCGCAACTTAAATTTATCTCATTATACATTTTAACAATTAAGGGTTAAGGGCCTTGCTCAAGAGCCCAGCATTGGTAACTTGGGAGCGCTTGGGTTTACATTTTACATTTAGGCATTTGGCAGATGCCCTTATCCAGAGCGACTTACATTTTCATTTCATTATACATCTAAGCAGTTGAGGGTTAAGGGCCTTGCTCAAGGGCCCTGCAGGGACAACTTGGTAGTCATGGAATTTGAACCTGGGACCTTACGAACCATAGTCCAATGCCTTAACCACTGAGCTACCCCTGACCCATTTTTACCCTTGATCCGTAGTCCCAACATTATATCCATTGCTCTACTGTACCTTTGCACCTCTTCACTGAAACCTTCAACATCATGAAAAGTATGATAACCGAACCTTCTGGAGTGTTTTCATGATCACACTCTTAATATACTGAAACAAATACAAACATAACACAATTAACTCTGGCTAATTAAACATTAGATTCCTGGCCAAGTTTTCACTGGTGTGACAGTGTGGCTTGTCCCAAGCGCATAGATTTTCCCTGCCTGCTGTTAGATTCTTGAGCTGTGAAACTCATGTAGTTCGAGATGTGTTTCGCACTCTCCACTCCACTACTGAACTTCCCAGTGACCATAGTGGTAAAGCCACAGTAATATGCTAATGCACTAGTTAGTGCATTAGCATATTATGCTAATTAGGGCCTAGTTAGGGGCCAGGTGTAGCTCAGTGGTTAAGGTACTGGACTACGGTTCGGAAGATCCCGGGTTCAAACCCCACAACCACCAAGTTGCCACTGTTGGGCCCTTGAGCAAGGCCCTTAACCCTCAACTGCTCAGATGTGTAATGAGATAAAAATGTAAATCGCTCTGGATAAGAGCGTCTGCTAAATGCCTAAATGTAAATGTAGTTAGGCCCTTGTGGCAAAAGCAAAAAAAAAAAAGAGACGACTACTTTTCAGTGGAGGGCGTGGGGCAGGATTAAATATAAATGTCTATTATCTATCTATCTCATGTTGTTTAAGCAGTATTTTATTATGAATAGCCTACTGACAGTATTTGTTAAATTGATGGACAGATAGTTGAAAGGTTGACGGATGCATGATGGAAAGATTGAAAGATGGATATTCCGAGGGAATAGACAAAGTTAAGGGAATAGACTCGGTTCATAGCTGAATGTACTATCAATTAATGAAGCATGCTAATTGACTGATTAGGGAGTTTGGTGACAGTTATTTGACTGAAATAGCTGCTGAAACATATCCGTCAAACAGTCATCTAAAACAGCTCTTGAGGAGGCAGAAGGAGAGTCGGATAAGAGGTTCTGCAGGAATTATCACTTCATTCTATAGTCAGCACATATGATATTAAGGCCGCGGAGTCGGCACGGGTGAGTGGAGCACCGTTCACAATTCTCAGGGTTCATATCCTCGTTCTTAATACAAATCAGGAACTGTTCCATCGGCGATTTCATTATTAAAATTTGAAGAGCTTTATTAGAAGCTTTTTGAGAGCATGAACGCAAGCAGCGGAAAGCAATCTGCGGAAAGAGATCATAAAAGATCATAAAAGTAGAGGGTCTTTGTCTTTATAGTATGCATAGAAACACTCAACTCTAAATAACAGATGGAGGGATGGCAAGAGGGGAAAACATACAAAGAGGGGGTGAGAATTTGAATGGAGGAGAAATGTCAGAGAGAGAGAGAGAGAGAGAGAGAGGGAACAAAGGTGGGAAAGATGGAGCAGCAGCTCAATCGGCAGCAAGACAGGCTGACAGGGTGTGAAAGAATGATGGAGAGAAAGACTTGTCAGCAACTGGCTCCTCTGAGAAGAGAGTAGTAGATGAGGGGATAATGAGTGGGAGGCGTTTGATAAAATGCAGTCAGCGGCAGAAGCTGTGCTGGTGATGCTGTTGCCTACTGGCCCCCTCTCTCTGTCATCTCCGAGTTTAAAAATCGCAGAGTTTAAAAATAACCCAGCGCCTACCCGCCTCTCTTTCCTTCCTTCCTTCCTTGTACGCTGTGACTCTCTCTCTCTCTCTCTCTCTCTCTCTCTCTCTCGCCTCCTCTACCTGTAGACCCTGCTGGTAATTAGCCCTGTTAACTTTCCTTGGCAGAAACTATACTTTGCTATAGAGTTGCTGTTACCTGCAGGGATGTGGGTGCGTTTGGCTGGGAAAACATGAAGTTTGCCTCCGCAGGTCTCCGAGGGGCAGGTGAGTCTGGTAGGGAGCTGCTGATTAAGTGGAGGTAGTGGAGGTCGTCGTACGTCATGTAACCTTGTCATAGCTGATCTGCACTCCTGTGGTACTCGCAGCACCGCCGAGGCTCGGAATCACATGCCTGGCTCCCATTCTTTTAGTCTGAGCGGAGGTAAAAATATATCCAAAGATATAAGAGGAAAAAAACACCTGACCTTGTAAAAATGGGCTTCATTGTCTTTCTTTTTTTTTTTTCTCCCGGCAGCTGGATATAAAGGCATAAGTGTGGGCCAGTGGAAAGGGCAGCCAGTCACTAACACGGAGACGAATGAAAGGAAGTTCTGGCCTAGAATCAGGATACATGATGATCCTGCTTGCCACTTGCTTTTGTGCTTCGCAGTGTTTCACTTAGTTATTTTTTTTATTGTGAGTTGCGGTAGTTAAGTTTCTGAATAGTTTTTACATTTATAGGCATGTAGAAAAGTTGACCTTGTGAAGTCTACAACATCACAGCACCACGTAACCTGTGGGTGTAGCGTAAAGTCGGCCCTGTCGGTTGGAACTGATCACACTGGCTTGAGAATAAGTACTGTATAGTCCTCATTCAAAACTAGCAGCACTTTCTAATCAGACATCCCCCCACCCCCCAAGAGATTTCAGTCCCTGTATATTTTATATCACAGTAATACTTTTTTTTCAATTGCATCTTGTTTTTGTTTTTTGGGAATTTTTTTTTCCATTATACTTGAAAAGAGTGAAAGGAACCATGATTAAAGATGTGGCTTCAGCTTGTCACTGTCATATTTCAGCTTTTTTGAACAGTGTGAGTCACATGGCATTTGTATCTCAAGTAATTAGCTCAAATTACACCTTTAGGAAACAACCAACACACAACGTTAAAGTCTGTCAATAACATTACTCCATTCAAAAAATAAGAAACTGCTAATTTTTTTTTTTATTTAGATGATTCAGTTATGTATCATGATTCTTTTGTGTGGAAAGTCATGTATTGCCACACTGCTTTCAAAATTACTTTTTTTAAAAGAATAAATAAATAAATAAATAAACTATATATACACTACCGTTCAAAAGTTTGGGGTCACTTTCTAACTCCATGATCGTTCCTGATTTTTATTTCTTTCTACATTGGGACGGCCTTCATGAGAGCCAGTTTCATTATGGTGCTTGACGGATTTTGCAAATACACTTGACAATACTGTTCTTGCAAGAACTATTACAGTAAGGCTGACCTCTGTGTCTTAAAATAACAACTAACTGTTGTTTTTGTTGTTGTTACGTAATTACCTAATCCCATATGTGTTATTTTATAGTTTTGAAATCCCCAGTATTGTTGTAGAATGTAGAAAATAAATCACTAAACAAAAACAAAGAAATTTGCAAGTGACCCCAAACTTTTGAACGGTAGTGTGTGTATGTGTGTGTGTGTGTGTATATATATATATATATATATATAGGCAGACAGCATAGCATCCAGTGTGGTAAGAGCAAATTATTTGTATAAGTTTCATTATAATAAAATCTATACGAATAATAATCTTGAATTAAGAGATTTATAAAATTGTGAAGGCAGCGCGGTGGTTAGTGGTGTAGTGGTTAGCATGTCGCCTTGCACCACCAGGGTCTGGGTTCGATTCCCCGGCCAGGCTCGATTCCCGTCTCTGTGTGCATGGAGTTTGCATGTTCTCCCCGTGCTTGGTGGGTTTCCTCCGGGTACTCTGGTTTCCTCCCACAGTCCAAAGATATGCAGGTTAGGCTAACTGGCATTCCCAAATTGCCCGTAGTGTGTGATTGGGTGTGTGAGTGTGTGTATGTGTGTGTGCCCTGCGATGGATTGGCACCCTGTCCAGGGTGTACCCCGCCTAGTGCCCGAAGTCTCCTGGGATAGGCTCCAGGTCCCCCGTGACCCTGAACACAGGATTAAGCGGTGTAGAAAATGAATGAATGAATAAAATTGTGATACTAATAGAATTCCAATTCAAATTGAACTGGCACCTACAGTAGGTATCATGACAATATTGTATTAGGTGGTTCCTAGAGATCCCCATCCCTGCTAGTTTCAGATCCACGAAGATGAATGCATGAACTTCAACACACTTTGACAATACTCTCAAATTGTTAAAATTTGACTGTAAAAGGAATGTATACAATTTGCACTGACATAAAATACCAGATGCAATGTTATTTCATCTTTTACTTTATTACACATTTGTGTTATGAATTGCAGTTATGTATTTTACACAACCTTCTGTCCTTTATAGTTGTTTATCTAAAGCATCTCAGGGAAAGTAGACAGGATGCTTTCTGAGGTTGTATATGTGTTTCTTTTGATCAGAAAATTGGTGCACTGCTACAGTAGCACAGAAAAGGCAATCATTTGCTATATTATGACTGTAGGGTCAAAAGAACACATCCCTCTTCAGCCTGACCTACCCTTTTTTTTGCGTGCCAGGGGAAAAATGCCTGCAATTACCGGCTCTGTTGGATATGACATAAAATGAATTACCTTCACAAATAGTATGCCCTACAGTCCATTAAGATAAATGTTTTACTGTGCGCTATGGCGGTTAAATATGTGCGAGTTTGGTATTTTTCTAAGTTTAGATGTTATGTTAAAAGATACAATTCCTGGAAAAAAAAAAAACAATAATGCACCACCTTTCCTGGGCAAACCAGTGAAAACGGCTCTTTCCTGCCCTACACGGTTCCAAGTAAAAAAAAAAAAAACAATTCCCTGCTCAACTTTAAAATCAAGCAAGCATGGTTCAAACATATTGTGCAAACCCAGGCTAATTTTACTCTGAATACAGAGAGGCTTGAAATCTCCAGCTCTGCCTCGCTGCAGTCGAAATATTAGATCAAGTTGGCTGCTGTCCTCTGGGTCTGATGGTCTGAATGTGGCAGCTGCTTGTGGCTCACTTAAAAGAGAGAGTGAAATATGGAATCAAAAGCTGGAAAAGCTGACCTTTTTGATAGCATTTGTAAGAGTGGCAACTCCCTAGTGATGTTGGCCGAGCCGTTGCACGTCACTCTTTTAAAGAGCCGCAGGTGCTACGGCCTGGCATCTGAGATTGACAATTTTAGTCAAGGCTGTACCCGTCCCTGGAAAGAAGTGAGAAGAACCAATCAGTGTTCAAATCACTGATGCCGCAAGGTTTCATAAAGTTATAGAGAGGATCATGCGTAGTTGTTAGAACAATAGGGATTCAGAAGGATATGGTATGAATTTCCAAGTATTTACAAAGACCAATGATGATCAAATGAACACACAAAATAATATCAAGAGAATTCATACTGTACATGAAATCTCAAGGCAAAAGAGGAAAGGACAACATATACAGCATTAAAACCTGGAATGATAGTGTTAATCCAGCAACTTCATGGAGGAAAAGTAGTCATGAAATCCAAAAAACGGAGAACAGAAATCACCAGTAGAACTCATAGCTATGTTTCATAATGAAAATAAGTGCAATACCATATACATAGAGTAATGCACAGTGCCCACTGTATAAGCTTCTGGAGGCAGCATTGTGATCTGGAGTCGCTTCAGTTGCTCAGGTCTAGGCTCAGCCATATTTTGTGGCAATTAAATGTCAATTTAATAGCAATTAAAGTCAGCTGACTACCTGAAGGTACTGAAAGACCAGGTTATTACATCTATAATAAAAAAATTCTGATGGCACAGGTATATTGCTGGACTCAAATTGTGAACGAGTGGTTCAATGAGCATAAGGAATCATTTCCACACATGAATTATCTACTACTTTGCATGCTGTAATTAAAGATAAATGCAATCAAACTAAATTGAACTTTGTATTTTTGGCAGGTCACTGTACAATTTGTGAGTAGCTTCATCCGAGATTTAACTAGTTTCACAGGAACTATTATCAAATTATTACTATTTTTGTATATTAAACAGCTTGTTTACCCACTTGACACTGGTGCATAGAAATGAGAATACTTTAAACAAACAGAGATCAGGTTCTCAAAACCTAATCTAATTAATCTAATTAATTTTTAACTCATTTAACTACTTTCAGGATTAATAATGTATCTATCCATCCGTCCGTCCGTCTGTCCATCCGTCCATCTATCTAAACAGTGTTCATTGACTCCAGCTTGAATCCTGTGTCAGTTGCCTGATCTACATTTTGTCAGGGACCCCCAATGGACAAAACATAAAGGAGCATTATCCTGCCTCTTATACAACTACAGTATCTGTTGAAGTTAAAAAGCAAAATTGGCCAGGGTAGGAGTGATGGCAGTTCTCTCTTCTCTGTTAATCAGAGTGAAAATAGCCAATCTTGGGTGTCTGTGAGCTCACACACTCTATGTGGAAGAGGGCAGATGGTACCTTTTTACAGTATGAGTGTGTTTATCTGTCCTCCTAGCTGTGGCAGCAGTTAAATTTCTTTTTAAGAGGACTCACCTTCTAGCATCAACCTCCCTGTCACATGAAAACTTCTCCTCCTCCTCCTCCTACTACTACAGGACTACAACTACTACTACTACTACTAATAAATATAATAATAATAATAATAATAATAATAAGAAGAAGAAAAATATAGTTTTTAGGCCAGTAACCAAATATCAATTAAATATTAAATCAATTAAATCAATTAAAGATCAATTAAATCAATCAAACTGTATACTGTATGATAAAGTTTAGGTACCTATTATGGGGTGACTCAAATAGTGTATTTTAGTAATTAAGTTATGATTTATTTTAGGATGTATTATAAAGAATACTAGATATTTCTTCTTTCTTCTATAACACTTGATTCTGATCCATTTTAATGGTTTAACCTTACCTGTAACGAGCTCTGTGCTCTGTACAGTATATGCATCCACTGTTCCACTGTGACACACACACTGTGCTTGTTTCTGACCATGAAAAAAAGCTACTGGTTGAAAAAATGGAAAAATTGCATTTATACCTGACTAACTTTGCAATATACCAGATTGATACAGTACCTTTAAGATCTGTACCTATGTGGAAACAGAGCACCCAGGCAGTGCTAGATTTCCTGCTATCCATTCCAGGTTTCGAGCGGAGCTGGTAATTAACTTCCTGTAAATCTAACCCTACGGACATGTGAGACAGAGGGATTTACTGACTTACTCCTTTGTACAAGGTGAATTCGCCTGATTGGATTGGCTCATCAGAATTCCTAGAAAGTTTTTACCAACCTTAAAAATCTTTGTGGGAGTCATGAAGCCTGGGACGAGCTGAAGATAATCAACCTGACAATAACATTTTGTGTCAAATAATACCTCATATTACACCACTGTGGAGCTTCGTTACTTGACCAGTATTGGGATTCAGAGCCGGTAGTGGGTGGATGGGGAAAGAGCCAGCTTAAGTTGATTAGAGTTTTGGCTTCTTTCATGGCTATGTATTGATGGGAAGTGAAATGCTCTATATAATTACATACAAACTCAGTTCCTCACCTCAGAGCAGCAATTTCATCCTCATTTATGCTGATGTTCACCCAGAGGCTTATTACATGTGTGTGTATGTGTGTGTAAGACAAAAAAAAAAAAGGCAGAAGGCCACTGAAGTAAAGAAAGAGGGCAGAAATGAGTGGAGACTTTCATCCCCACCCTTGTTGTAAATGTCCTCTTCTCCTCCGTCTCTGTCGCTCCCTAATTCATTGGCTGAGTGTGTGGTTACTTTATCTTACACTCTTAGGATGGAGAAGACCTTTTTAGATCAAGGAAGAGTGATAGGCTGTTTCTAGCACGGTGGACCAGGCATTACGTGGAGTGAATGTCACGTTTAACCTGTACGGATAAAGAATGGGTGTCTGAGTGTGTATTTTAGGGAGAAAACATTAGTGTATATATGAATATATGAGAGAAAGGATAGGCCTGACCAGGAGAAAAATTGAAAATATGATTGTGTAAGTACGTGTATGAGAATGATATCAAAAGCTCTGTTGCTCCTCCGGCAATTATTGCTCTTTAGTAAGAGTGCTGAAGATTTATAGGCTGCAAGAGGGTTGTAGTAACTCAACAATTATTGCAGGCACTGGAATTAAACTGACAATTTGTAATCTTAATCGCCTTAGTGCTGTTCCCATCAGGAGCTGAATAATCAGACCGGGCGCAGGCCCAGAGGAAATCAATTTACAGCTTCCATCCTCAGCCAGCCCTGACCATCTCTCTTTTACTCTCCATCCCCCCCCCCTCCTGTCTTCTGTCTCTTTATCTCGCATTCTCTCCTACTTTATTTCTTCCCAGTATTCCCCGAAAACACAATTACTTTTGTTTGTGTGTGTGTGTGTGTGTGTGTGTGTGTGTGTGCGTGCATGTGATTTTATCCTGTTTTTTCCTTTACACATTTACTCACCTCAGTTTTCTGCTTCTGTTCAAAGTATGCGTTCTGTTTTTTTCCGGCTCTTCTAACCTCCCCTGCATTTTGTCTTCCTCTGCATACCTGCTCCGCTTCCTGCTTGCCTGCATGTGCTCCGTGGTAAAGTCTGGAATTGATTTCATTTCCTATGGAGTGGAACCATTTAGCGCAGATTGAGAATGGCACCCCGCTGTTGTCACCGCTTTACGAGTTACAATTTACAGCGATTGTATACAGAGAAAATGTGCCCTTTAGCAGTCTCTGGTCTTTAATGAAATACTGGGTAAGATTTTGATGCATATGTGATGAACTGTGGTCACAGAGCCATTAAATCTCTAGATTATTCTTACACAACCATACACAGAAAAGAAATGGCAAATCACCCAAAAATAGGGCAATAGCAATTTATTTTTATTTACGCTACCTTAGCATCTGTACAATTAATCCACACACATGTACAGTACATATGTACATAACTTATAGTATATCAAAAATAAATACAGTGGTACCTCTGGATGAGAATTGAATTCGTTGAGTTGTTAAGGTGAAAATTCCTATTGCGAAGCACATTTTTCCATAGGTAATAATGTAAATGCAGATAATCTGTTCCAGCCACCCAAAATTATTACTAATATTTCCAACACTGTAGTAAAAGTTTTTCATAGAAAAACTATTTAGTCAAAACATTTAAAAAAGACATGTATACGAAATATATAGACTTGCCACCATCTGCTTTAAAAATGAAACTGAAAGTGGCTCCCTTTTCTTGCCATGGTGCTTGATAACATCCTTGAGACAAATGGTGCTTTGTTCACTTAATCTTGCACAAAATGCAAAAAAAAATAATAGTAAATCACCTCAATTGGCTTGCATCGCCACTGAAGCAAACAAGGTTTAAAATGCTCCCGGAATTATGCGCAACTTAGTCACTCGGTTCAGCTCATATGCCGAAAATGCTTCAAATGCCAAATTTCTTGGAAAATTTCAGTTCTTAGGGCGAAAATTCATGAGGCTGAAATATCACTTGTGTAAAATATAACAAAATCCAAAAAGAAATCTTGAAATGCAGATAAACAAGTTATGTTTTTCTTAAAATAGACATAAAGCATTGTTTTTTTACACATTATTTACACAGTTTAGGATTGCACCTGATGTGGTTAAGCATCCATAAAAAAAACTTTGCAAACATCTAAGGCATTCAATGGCATGGACAAAACACTTTTTTTAAAACTTTAAGTAAAATTAGTTTTACTATTATTATAATTTTTCTTAAACCTTCTTACATTGATACAGGACAGGCAATACAGTCACATGACTTCATAATAAAACCCCATATACAGTACCACAGTGACCTTGGATAAACCACATACATTAAAAAAAATTTAATAGATCGACTAGGGGATGATTAAGAGCCCAACAGTGACATCTCAGTGGGGCTCAAATTTGAACTGACAATCTTCTGATCAGCAAGTCTGTTCTTTATCAAATTAACTCCTCCTGACCTGAGGCTTCTGGGGATTAGATTAGTATATTGTAATTAATATTGTATAAAGTATTAATTGCTTTAAAAAATAAATAAATAAATTATATATACATATATATATATATATACAGTGGTGTGAAAAACTATTTGCCCCCTTCCCGATTTCTTATTCTTTTGCATGTTTGTCACACTTAAATGTTTCTGCTCATCAAAAACCGTTAACTATTAGTCAAAGATAACATAACTGAACACAAAATGCAGTTTTTAAATGAAGGTTTACGTTATTAAGGGAGAAAAAAAACTCCAAATCTACATGGCCCTGTGTGAAAAAGTGATTGCCCCCCTTGTTAAAAAATAACTTAACTGTGGTTTATCACACCTGAGTTCAATTTCTGTAGTCACCCCCAGGCCTGATTACTGCCACACCTGTTTCAATCAAGAAATCACTTAAATAGGAGCTACCTGACACAGAGAAGTAGACCAAAAGCACCTCAAAAGCTAGACATCATGCCAAGATCCAAAGAAATTCAGGAACAAATGAGAACAAAAGTAATTGAGATCTATCAGTCTGGTAAAGGTTATAAAGCCATTTCTAAAGCTTTGGGACTCCAGTGAACCACAGTGAGAGCCATTATCCACAAATGGCAAAAACATGGAACAGTGGTGAACCTTCCCAGGAGTGGCCGGCCGACCAAAATTACCCCAAGAGCGCAGAGACAACTCATCCGAGAGGCCACAAAAGACCCCAGGACAACATCTAAAGAACTGCAGGCCTCACTTGCCTCAATTAAGGTCAGTGTTCACGACTCCACCATAAGAAAGAGACTGGGCAAAAACGGCCTGCATGGCAGATTTCCAAGGCGCCAACACTTTTAAGCAAAAAGAACATTAAGGCTCATCTCAATTTTGCTAAAAAACATCTCAATGATTGCCAAGACTTTTGGGAAAATACCTTGTGGACCGATGAGACAAAAGTTGAACTTTTTGGAAGGTGCGTGTCCCGTTACATCTGGCGTAAAAGTAACACAGCATTTCAGAAAAAGAACATCATACCAACAGTAAAATATGGTGGTGGTAGTGTGATGGTCTGGGGTTGTTTTGCTGCTTCAGGACCTGGAAGGCTTGCTGTGATAGATGGAACCATGAATTCTACTGTCTACCAAAAAATCCTGAAGGAGAATGTCCGGCCATCTGTTCATCAACTCAAGCTGAAGCGATCTTGGGTGCTGCAGCAGGACAATGACCCAAAACACACCAGCAAATCTACCTCTGAATGGCTGAAGAAAAACAAAATGAAGACTTTGGAGTGGCCTAGTCAAAGTCCTGACCTGAATCCTATTGAGATGTTGTGGCATGACCGTAAAAAGGCGGTTCATGCTAGAAAACCCTCAAATAAAGCTGAATTACAACAATTCTGCAAAGATGAGTGGGCCAAAATTCCTCCAGAGCGCTGTAAAAGACTCATTGCAAGTTATCGCAAACGCTTGATTGCAGTTATTGCTGCTAAGGGTGGCCCAACCAGTTATTAGGTTCAGGGGGCAATTACTTTTTCACACAGGGCCATGTAGGTTTGGATTTTTTTTTCTCCCTAAATAATAAAACCCCTCATTTAAAAACTGCATTTTGTGTTTACTTGTGTTATCTTTGACTAATAGTTAAATGTGTTTGATGATCAGAAACATTTTGTGTGACAAACATGCAAAAGAATAAGAAATCAGGAGGGGGGCAAATAGTTTTTCACACCACTGTATATATATATATATATATATATATATATATATATATATATATATATATATATATATATATATACACTGTATAAACATTTCATGTAATTATTACTACACAAAATATATTGTCTTACGTTTCAGGGTATTCTCCTATACTCAGACTTCCAGGAGTCAACCTTTGACTTTAGCAGATTGCCAAGTCAACGGTTTGAAGCCATGGACCATTTCCAGAAGTGCTTCCTTATCGTAAAGTTGAAGAAAGAGCAAGTGGTTGGTCAGCAGGCAGAGCAGAGATGTGGGAAGGACTGGAAGGCAGTGCGGGTGGATCTGGTGGCACCTCCGGCTGAGTGCTATGCCTTTGCTCTGCTGGGCTGGAGTGGCTCTACGGTAAGGGACGAATGATCTGAGGGCAATGCACCATACAATGTTTAAACACCATATCCTCCTTACTTAAAGACTGCTTGAACAGGTACTGTATTTTGGTTTGAAACACGGAATCAGCTGTGAGTTAATTACAGGTGCCTCTAGAAACTGATATACCATTCGTCATTACATGGAATTATGGGAGGCAGTGGAGTATAAAAATGACATCGTCATTCTCTGACCTCTTTCTAGTGATGTGTCCCACAATGCATAAGGTCTAGACTGAGATTTGGGGACTTGCAACCCTTAGTTAGTTTCTGGGAGTAACATTAATCATTTTAACGTTCAGTTTATGTGGTGCCATACGAACTTTCAACACTGATACAATAGAAAATGTTTTAAACTAGTTCTTTAAATGTGTTTGTGGACTTAATTTAACCTTTAATTCTTACTCTCTTGTTGTGCTTTTGTAGCTGGACTAATTACATTGTCAGAGTTAGCGATGGGTGATTATGCTGTCATTAGGCTAAATGCCAACAGGAAAAAAAAAAGGCAGTAGAAGAAAAAGGCGGGGCAGCAAGCTAGAAATGAAGTTTCTGTAAAAACAAGGCAGAACTGAAGAAGGTATTAGACTATTTGAATACTGAGCAATGATGTTTACATTGATCTTTTTAATTTAGTGCCAATGAAATTAGTTTTGGTTTGTGGCCAAAATTATTATTTACATAGTCCATTGGGCTCTCTGGCTTGGCAGGGTACTGGGAGCTTATGGGAAGTGCTGTTACACAAAAAAGTAAGAAAAAAGTTCTGTGGTTCGAGTAAGCAGAATCCCAAGTTATGAATTTTTTTTTCACGAATATGGTCACGTACAGTATACAATATTATAATCCAGCTACCAATCAGGAAGGCTAGGATGTGGGAGACTACATCCTCCAATACATGTGAAACCAGCCAACCTCATCATTTTTCAAACTGATGCTCCTGGAGTCACAGGGCATCAAAATACAGTATACTGTACGGAGAGGAAACCACCATCTACACTCTTACACTCATACAGTACATCAGCATACAGATGCGTACAATTGTTTAGCATTAGATTGGCAGGAGACAGAGTGTACTGTATGCCATCTCTCCCAACCAGAGAGCTTTACTGCTCTCTTGGCTCTCATCTATGGACGGCTGTCACATTTTCAGGAACAGAACTCATAATCTTCTGATCATTCTGTATATCCACCCTTTGAGACAGTCAACTTTGTGAAATAAGCGATTTATTTAACTATTTAATTTTTATATTAAAGTATTTCACTTAAAAAAAAAGAAGAACAGTATGGGACTCTTACATAATCAGTGTTATCATCACCAGGAGGCCATGTGCTCGTGCAGGTGCTGAAGATCACTTTTTCCCCCTTCTTCATATGGTAAGAGTAAAAGGAAGGAAAGGAAAGATAAAAATTTTTTTAAATGATTATATTGTAACTATGCTACAAATATTCAGTTAATATTGTCATGTTATACGTGATTAAAGGGTGTTATGTTGTTTACCCATTACTTCTTCTTTTGTTGTTGTTGCCTGATAAAACTGTTAATTTATTCCACCATTCTTTGCTTTATTACATTGCTTTGTTCATTTGTGAGCTCAGCATTATCATGTGGGTTCCACTTACAGTGTTTTGTTGATAAACAGTGCTAAACTGGCCATGACCTTTGGGAAATTAGCATAATGCAGAAAGCATTAGTGATTAGAAGAGATTAATAGAGGGGAAATTTAATAGGTCTGCTGACCATGATAAGGCTTTCCATAGAGATTAATGTCAAATGGTGTATTTGTTTCAAATTGGAGATTAACTGAATACTGAATTTAGATGGTACGTGCAGATTAGAACTAATTGTGACTGAGGTATTATACATTAAAAAAGTAAACTTTTTTGGAACTGATGAAGCAGAAAATAATAGACAAGATTAGTTCGTTACCTTTCATAAAAAAAAATGGCCCTGCATCTAACATGTACTGTATCTAGCCCTATACAATAAGTTTGTCAGCAAAAAGAGATAACTAAATTTTTTTAATTTTATTTAAAAAGCAAGAAGTATTGCAAACAGAATATTTTGTGCATGTTTTCATGTCACAAGGGTTATTCAAAAGCACAAGTGACAAAATACAAATAGTTTTGGTTATATCAGTGTACATTTTGTGTGATTTTGCAAAAATCTACAACTCCCACAGCTTTTTTTTTCTCCCCACAATGGATAAATCAACCCTGCAGTCGTGTTTGTGGTAATTTAAGTATATTAAAAAGTGTTGGTTGGGTTTAGAAAAAAAAAAAAACATGCTCATGCTTTGATATTATATTAAACTGGAACAAGGATAAACCGTATGCTGCCTACAAAACCTTTTTAATCACTATAATTGTTGATGATCGAGCCTTATCATAGTACAGGTATGTGTCATATAAAGTTTGTTTGTGTATCATTCCAGTTCATATACTGTACGTGCATGGTTCTTGGTATAATAGAGGATAGAGCGAGGTAACCAGATATAGCAAATGCAACAGCTTGTGTGCTGAATGTTATAACATTATCTTTCACAAATATTACCATAATATGCATCATGGCTCCCAAATACAGCAAAACCAGTGCTAGCAGCAGCAAGAAGTGAAACAAAAGTTACACTACAGTGTCCGATATAACTTTTTTTTTTATTCTTAAGTTTATAAAATGTTTTTCACATTAATGGCCAAAACACAAAATATCCTACATCAGTACAGAATATATACAACATGTACTATGTAGTTCCTGAATACTTTTCTTTTATTATCAGCATTCTTCAAAAATCCATTGAACACATTTAGTTTACTCACTGCAGCCACTATGATGTCACATGATGGAAGTAACCGGCGTAGTTTACTTTTTAGGATGTCTTGTGTTATTGCATGTCATGGTTTACCTAACATGTCAAAGGTAAAAGCTTCTAAAAGAAAGATGTGTTGCATTATTTTCAAAGTAAACATTTTGTTATAGATAACCATGTGTGCCGGAGAAAAACACTTGATGAAGTTCAAAAATGCTGTTTAGCACATTTCGCTGTTAAACTGTTGATCTTACGCGAGACTGTTTCTCTGCAGCAATTTGAAAGAGATTTGAGGAGATTTGCCCGCCTGGAGCGGAACATGCTACTGGACAACCATGCCCTCTTTGACAAAACTACGGTATGTCAAACACAACACTCACTCAAGGAAATGTATAGAATCATGTATCACATAAAACACTGTAATAATCTCATGTCTGAAACCACTCACTACATTCTATTCGCTTGTTCACCACACATGGCACACATCTAATGTGATTAAGGCATATATTTAATGTATTTTTTTACAGTATATCACAATGAGAACAAATCTCTGTCCTGGTCTGTGTGAGGAAAGATTAGACAAAATCAGCCTGGGTTTGTTATATTTTCTCTTCATAACTATAAAAAGAAATTTTCTATTGAGCTTCTCAGATGTGCTGTAGGAAAGGAGAAAGAACTGTGATGCAACTGTAAGCTTAGTTGCGTTATAGTGCTTTCTACCTTTCTGTGGAATCTCAGTGGGACCGCATCAACTGCTCTAGCACTCATGATGTACTGATGTTTCATGAGTTGTTCTTTATTTAAATACAGTATGAGCAATGCAAAAGATATCAGGCTAGGGTTGAAAATGTCAGCTTTTTTGCTGTGCTTGAGATGGCTAATTGATAAAGGATACACAAGATGTATTAAGCTTTTCCAAATTTTCCTTTTAAACAAAATCAATTACCTTTGAGTACACTCAGTTAAAATTTCACTCATCATAGTAATGTAGATATGTGGAGCTGCCAGTAAGTGCAGGTAAATGCACTCATTCAGTCCTGCAAAACACACTCATGTGGTATACACACTTTAATGAAGGACCATTCATCCATCCATCTAGGAACCTTTGTGCAGTATGTAGTCAAATTATGGACCATGGAGACTAATGGTGGTACGAAATGGTACAAAAACTCCTATTTTGTATGACCATGGGTGGACCTCCGGTTAACATTCACACACTACGGGCAATTTGGGAACACGAATTTACCTAATCTGACTGATCTGCATGTCTTTGGACTGTGGGAGGAAACTGGAGAACCCAGAGGTAACCCAACAAGCACGCAGAGAACCCTGACCCGACGTGGGAATCAAACCCAGGACCTGTAGGTGCAAGGCGACAGTCCTAACTCCTAAGCTACGTGCCACCATTAATGGAGGAGATATTATGTATACAATTGTACAGAAAATGCTTCTAATGCCAATCATAATTGAGTAATTTGCTTACTTGACATACTTTATTTACTCGGCTGAAAAAAAAAAAAAAAAAACACCATAGACACATGAACAGCCTTAACACACACTTTCCCCCTTTAAAAAAAATTCTCATCAAATTCACTTCCCACCGGGACTGGCAGGAATTTAGCCTGATAGTGGCCAACATTAACATATAATGACTGCCGCACTGTTTTTTCCCTAACAGAGTAATCCATCAATGTCATGTCCCAATGGTTCGCTGTGACAGCACAGCCTCAACCATGCTGACAGCCAATCAGAACTGACACCTTGGGAGGTTTCCTCCAATGGGCCCGCAAATCATATAATATGTCCTGTCACATGTGTCACATATGCTGACAGCTCAGATGAGTCGATTTATGATTCAAGATGAATGATAAAAGTAGACTATAATGATAGACTACTGTGTACTGCCTTCTGGGTCTTGTTCAGATGTCCTTGTTTACTTCTATTGTTTGTCTGTCTCTGGGTGTGAGTACCTGTTTATGCATCTCAGCATGTTAACTGTAACGAAAATAAGGCATGTGAGGTTTTCACATATGCAGGTCACTTTGAATGTCTACATATAATACAGTACAGTAAGTGCAGTGTTACTAAAACTGATTCCCTTCCCAAATTCCCAACACCTGCTACCAAAAATCTCATCACAGCTGTAGCTGTAAGCGAAATATCCCATGCACATGGTCTGCAGATAACCTTCACATGGTTCTCTATTATTTATCATTACTTCATTCATATTCAGTTACCGCTTTATCCTGGTCAGGGTCTTAGTGGATTTTGTGCATCATGGATGGGATGCCAGTCAATTTTAGGGCACTATACAGTACACTCCAGTACTATACGAGGCTTTATCAGTTCTACCAAGTCCTTCAGGTTTCCTAATACCCTATTAGTACAATGTAAGATTGGGAGGAAAACATGTTAAGGGAGTATAGGCTTTACTTTTTATTGCAGGACATCTAATAATAAAAGAATTTTGGGACTATGTAAGCAAAGTCACAGACCAATCGTAAATATAGATGACAAATATCCCATACGAATACAATTCTGATTCGTATAAGATGTTGGGATGCCAGATGATGGACTCAGTGCTGAGTCAGTGTGTATACTTTTGCCACTCATGACTTCAGGTCCTGCCCCATGGACTCATTTGCATTGTGCGGTTGACGTGAAGTCAAGCAGGCAGTGATGTCGGGTTTTCAAACACGCCACTGGTGTGACAGAAAGGGAGATGACCTGTCTCTCTCGATCTACAGGGTAAAAAGAGGGTCAGCATTCTGGCAGATATGGAGGACGAAATGACGTCTGGAGAGTTCATTTAAAGTCAGAGATGCACAATGACTTTGAGAGCACTGATGCTCGGAAGAGGACAAGATTGCACTGACAATGTTTATTCAGAGACACAGACTGGAAGGAAATTTTGGAGGTTACAGACGTACACACTGTCACCCTGAAACAATCTTCGGTAGAATGTAATGAGTGAAGGTCAGTCTTTATGATGGGAAGAGATGGAAAAGAAAAAGCAGTGGAGAGTGTGCTAATATGGCTTCAGGCTAATGAAGTTCAATTAGATATTTCTTTCTTTGTTCTGCTTACACACACACGGTGCCATCCTTTCAGTCCACCGAGTATGACCAAAGCCAAAGGTGTGACGTTGGTTGCCGTGAACACTTAATTAACCGGAAGAAAGTATAGCTGACACGTTCAAGTTAATGGTGCTTTTATCTTTGTGAAGCAGTCTAATTGACCCTCTGGTAATGGAATGAACTATGTCTTGTTCCTGTCTAAAGAATATATATTGTGAGAGGACGTAGCCTGATGAGGTTGCATAATTATCACATGGCTGAAGTCTCGACAAGGTCGTCCTGACTGGTTCGGCAGCCATTTTCTTCCTTGATGATGAATGTTATTGAGCGTTCCAATTAAGAACATGGCTGAACATGCTTAAATTACACCGATTACAAGCTAGCACTTGCGCACATAACCCCAGCACCTCTAGCGAAGATGTAACAGCTTTTAGAGGGTGGTAATTATTGACTAATGGGAGTCTGTAGCATGGGAGTTCTTAACAGCTGGCTTCAGAGTGCCTCGTCATCTTTAAGATTCGCACAGATCTTGGAGTGTTGTTGAAATGCGCTCCTAGGAGTCCAGTGTGCAAGTTTGAAAGCTTCCTTTGACTCTTGTGCGACTTTGAAAGTCACTGGATAGGAAACTCTGGCCTGAGGCAATTTCATGTATTTGTGGGAATAACAGATTCAGATGTAAATCAATGTTTTGTGTGGGCTTGACACGTACGTCATGTATCATTCTTGAAGCAAAAGCAGAAGTGGATGTTTGCTTGGCCCAGTGTATGTGAGTGAATGTGTGTTGTGGGGGTGGAGGGGGATTGACTATGTCCTCTAATGTAGGGCTGAAGGTGGAGGATAATTAATATGTGGTCTGGGCTTTGATGAATGAGGACATTGGAAGATTTCATCAGCTTCAGACAATTCTTCTCCCTCCCCAAACAGGAGGTTTGTGTGACCCTGCTAACACCTTCCAAAATAGTCCCCTCGCTTTAGCGGTCACTGGATGTGCCGGAGTTCTTTAAAGACATTTTTTTAAATTTTGCATAGTGAAAATTGCATTTCCTTCGTTATTTTTAACCATTCTTGTGCACTGCATAGAAATTTTGTTATTTTATATATTAATGCGCTGTGTGTATAAGTGTGTGTGTGTGTGAGTATATGTTTTAGGGTAATTACTCAAAGCCAGATGTAAGAGTATGATTAATAACCCAGTACTATGCAGACTCTGAAGCCGGATGTCCTGGCATAGGGGTTGGCGCTTTATCTGTCATATAACATGGAATAATTAATATCCTCTCATCTACAGAAGACCCGCTGTAATTGTCCAAAGAGCTCATATCACATACTGAAAACTCTAAGCTACAGCAGGGTCTACTGACATTAGATGGAGAAACCTGCAGATACGATTTATTTCTACAGCTTTATTTCTTTCATCTATTAAATTACCCATTACTGTCTGCAGCTTTATATAATAATACAGAAGCCTATGCTTGCACAGATTCTTTTATGGTAATTTGGTAAACTTTGGTGGATGTACAGTACCAGAGTAGAACCGGTTTGGTGTTTATAATTGTGAGTGAGCACTAGTGTGTTTCTTGCATACAGCAATCCATATGTCCCTTAAATCAAAAGTCTTTCTTCTTTCAGATTTCTCTCAAGAGAAACAAGTCTTTATTTCCCTCCGAGAGTCTTTCAGCTGAAATGGCTCAGTGAGAATAATGCTAGACTAAAAAAGGGACTTTTCCTTATAAATGGTTGAATTAAAGAAATGAAAAGAGTATGAATTCACAATTACACACAGCATGTTGCAGATATGAACTCACTCACTCTGACTAACTCATCATCTACACCACTTTATCCTTTATAAAGGGTCACGATTAATGACCTGGAGCCTATCCCATGAGACTTAGGGCATGAGGCTGGGTACAACCTGGACAGGGTGCCAATTCATCACAGGGCACACACATATACACACTTACTGTACACTACAGGCGATTTGGAAACACGAATTAGCCTAATCAACATGTCTTTGAACTGTGGGAGGAGGAAAGAGGAAAACCTGGAGGAAACCCACCAAGCACAGGGAGAACATGCACACACTCCATGCACACAGAGGCAGGAATCGAACCTGGACCTTGGAGGTGCAATGCGACAGAGCTAGCCATTAAGTCACTGTGCTGCCTGCAGCTATGAACAAAACAGGCAAAAACATGTACTGTGGTGTGAAAAAGTGTTTGCCCCCCTCCTGATTTCTTATTTGTTACACTTTAATGTTTCAGATCATCAAACACATTTAAATAGTAGACAAAGATAACACAAGTAAACACACCATGCAGTTTTTAAATGAAGGTTTTTATTATTAATGGGAAAAAAATCCAAAACTACATAGTCCGGTGTGAAAAAGTGTTTGCCCCCTCTGTTAAAACACAACTCTGATTTATCCCACCCAAGTTCAATTTCTCTAACCACACCCAGGCCTGTTTACTGCCACACCTGTTCGTAATCAAGAAATCACTTAAATAGGACCTGCCTGACAAAGTGAAGTAGACCAAAAGATCCACAAAAGCTAGACATCATGCCGAGATCCAAAGAAATTCAAAAACACATGAGAAAGAAAATATTTAAGATCTATAAATCTGGAAATGGTTATTAAGCCATTTCTAGAGCTTTGGGCCTGCAGCAAATGGGCCACAGTGAAAGCCATATCTACAAATGGCAAAAACATAGAATAGTGGAGGACCTTCCCAGGAGTGGCTGATCAACCAAAATTACCCCAAGAGCGCAGCGACAACTCATCCAAAGAGGTCACAAAAGACCCCACAACAACATCTGCAGGTCTCACTTGCCTCAGTTAAGGTGAGTGTCCATGACCATAAGAAAAAGACTGCGCAAAACAAGAACTGAGAAGACAAAAGTTGATCTTTTTGGAAGGTGTCGCAGTATGTGTGGCGAAAAAACAACACCGCATTTCAGAAAAAGAACATCATACAGTACCAACAGTAAAATATGGTGGTGGTAGTGTGATGGTCTGGGGATGGCTTGTTACTTCAAAACCTGGAAGACTTGTGATCTGTGAAGCTGTGATCAACGGAACCATGAATTCTGCTGTGTCTCAAAATATTCTGACGGAGAATGTCTGGCCATTTGTTTGTGACCTCAAGCTGAAATGAACCCGGGTTCTGCAGCAGGAGAATGATCCAAAGCACACCAACAAGTCCACTTCTGAATAGTTGAAGAAAAACAAAATGAAGACTTTGGAGTGGTCTAGTGAAAGTCCTGACCTGAATCCTACTGAGATGCTGTTGCATGACCTTAAAAAGGCGGTGCATGCTCGAAAACTCACCAATGCGGCTGAATTACAACACTTCAAAGTGCAAAGATCCTCCACAGCTCTGTAAAATACTCATTGCAAATTATCGAAAACGCGTGATTGTAGTTGCTGCTGCTAAGGGTGGCCTAACCAGTTACTACGTTTAGGGGGCAAACACTTTTTCACACATGGAATTTGTTTTCCCTTAATAATAAAAACATTCATTTAAAAACTACATGATGTGTTTACTTGTGTTATCTTTGACTAATAATCAAGTTGTTTGATGATCTGGAACATTAAAGTGTGACAAACATGCACAAAATAAGAAATCGATAAGGGGGCAAACATTTTTCACACAACCATATTTTAGACTTTTTTTTTTAAGTCTGCATCTTTTTTGAAAAGTACATCAATCAGACATTAATAGGTTTGACATGGGATGTGATGCCTTTTGTACTCATTCCTTATACAGTATGTTAAAGTACTGTATGTTCTCCCAGATTAAGAAAAGAAAAATAAGAGATAATCCTTTAGCCTTTTTTAATCATTTTTATTAAGTTATTTATTTTTCTTTATGTATTAAACAGTTTCCTTCATTTACTAGAGTCCTTTTTATATTTATGGATCTATCATTTCCGTAGCTGCATGGCATGAGGAAGGGCTTCCTGCTGAAGGCATCATTGTTGTGCTCAGCACGATTCTTAGAGAAAAAAAAAACAGTTGGAAATCATAGCAAGATTGCAAAACTGAAAAAAAAACTCGCTCACTTAAGAACAATAAAGTCTAAAATAGTGCAGGAGAAAACAAAGACAAACCCTACAGGAATTAAATTTAGATATGGCCATATTTTTGCACAGGCATTTGTATTAATTCACTGAGGGTCACTGTAACTATTATCACGATATTGGAAATACTGTGCAGCTGGGATAAAATTATGTTAAGTCAAGAATACCTTGGTTAATGTTTGTATATATATATATATATATATATATATATATATATATATATATATATATATATATATATATTGTGGCGTGGGCGGAACGGTGGCTGGCTATGGTCGTGCTTTGCGGGAGGTCCTGTTTTGTGTTCACCATGTGGGGGAAGTGTTTTTGGGTTAAGTGGCTGCGGCCAGGGGGGGGTGATGTTAATGTATGTGTGTATGTGTGGTGTTGGTTATGCTGACCGTTCCTGAGTTCACGCTATTAGTGCGGTGAGACTGAATAAAGTACTCCCAGCCATTGCATTGGGCAGCCAGCAAAGCTCACTCGTCCTCCAAGATTCCTCATAGTGGTGAAGACGCTACCATATATATACACACACATACATATATACACACACTACCGTTCAATAGTTTTAGAACACTTGCAAATTTCTTTGTTTTTGTTTAGTGATTTATTTTCTACATTCTACAACAATACTGGGGATTTCAAAACTATAAAATAACACATATGGGATTAGGTAATTACTTAACAACAACAAAAACAGCAGTTAGTTGTTATTTTAGGACACAGAGGTCAGCCTTACTGTAATAGTTCTTGGTAGAACAGTATTGTCAAGTGCATTTGCAAAATCCGTCAAGCACCATAATGAAACTCTCATAAAGGCCGTCCCAGGAGGGCGAGACCAAAACCTACCTCTGCTGCAGACGAGAAGTTTTTATATATATATATGTATATATATGCTGCTTGTTTAAGTTAGCTTTTTCTTATACTCTTTCACTATGAAACAAACTTGTTGCTGTGTCTTTAAAACTTATTACCATTAATGATCTATGTCTCTGCTCTTGCAAACTATTTTGTATGTGCTGTGGCATACTGTGTTCCTGCAAACAACATGGTCATCTGTAGTGAAAACTCTGCTATTGAAATACTGCCAAATGTACTGTTATCCATCTAGACTCACATGCTGAATCTGAGAGGACAGGAGGTAATGAAACTGCTCACCCACTCCATAACCACATTTTTCAGCATACAGCTTGCTTCACTAAACATTTCTTCAGTCCTTATTATTGTGCAGTAACATCTATTTTAAGTAAAATACTAATACTAACATTAGGGTACTACTACGGCCGTGGCAAAAGGTTTTGAGAATGACACAAATATAAATTTTCACAAAGTCTGCAGATTTTTTGCTGCTGATCAGATGTTATTATGGTATACTGAAGTATAACTACAAGCATTTCATAAGTGTCGAAGGCTTTTATTGATAATTGCATTATGTTTATGCAAAGAGTCAATATTTGAAGTATTGACCTTTGCAATTTGCCCTGGCATGGTGTCAATCAACTACTTGGCCACATCCTGCCCATTCATTCAGTCATTCATCTTCTATACCGCTTTATCCTGTATTTAGGGAAACCCACCAAGCATGGGGAGAACATGCAAACTCAGGGAAAGTGTTCCATCATGCTGGAAAAGGCATTGCTCATCACCAAACGGTTCTTGGATGGTTGGGAGAAGTTTAGATAAGCGACCACACTGGTGAATGGTCTTGGGATGCCTTATTGTTGGCATGACACAGGACTGTTGGTAGCGGTAATATTTCTTTAAAGGAGTGATCAAGAAGCAGTCATAGTTCCAGTAAGCTTTGGCAATGTAACAGCAATATTTGAGCATTTAGGAGTGATGTGCAAGAAAGCAAATCCGCTTATTTCAGATACAGTATGTATTATGGGAACTAATTCATTGACAATTTATGGGAAAGTTCTTAACTGTGAACACAAGCCAAGGACTAAAATTCCAGAAGATGGAGATGGAGTTGACTGTGATAAAAATTTGAGTATTTTTCACGGGAAAAATTATCCAGACGGCTTATGTTTGAATACATTATCAGGAAACTGGATGACATCTTGATGATTCGCTTTCCTAAGATGCTCTGACACGTTTTTAAAACACTTGCAGTAAAACATATGCAAATGTATGCAAGTAATGGCACCTTACAGCATATGCTTATTTATTAATAACACACCACTCTGTGGGATTTACAGTATTATGTCACGTTTTGTGCTATTGGGCTTTTAAGGGGAAATATGTATGTGTGCATTCAACTAAAATAGTGTTTATGTGTAAGTTTGATTGATGCAAATTCTACAGTAATCTACAGTAATCAAGGCATGCAGATAATATCAAAATAATAATAATAATTCAGCAAAATAATCCTGAATTGTTCTGTTTTAAAAGCATCATACTTTTTCCTTTATATTTCAGTCCTATCTTTGCAATGAAGTAATCAGGCATGTACATTACCTTTAGTAACTGTAGTAACTACAGAAATTATAGGATCAGTCTTCAACGTGCTATTCTAGGCCATTATTTGCAATTAGTATAATTGTTAAGGTGGAAATTAATTCGCACTGGAAATACCCCAAATACACTGTATTTGGGGTATTTGCATTGCAAATTAGTTTCTAATATAAGAAATACTACATAGATAATCCATTGTATTTGGGGAATTTCCAGAGCAAATGAATTTCCTTTCCAGTTTTGCATACTCTGCCTGCGTTTGTATAGGCTTCTGTTTTTTTGGTTTTCTGGTTTCCCCCTCCTCCTAAAAACATGCTACTGTAGGTGGAATGGTAATAAGTATAACATGTTAATTCTCTGTAGCTGTGAATGTGTGAGTGTTTGTGTGAAATTTTATACACTATATGTGGAGACCTGACCAATCACATTTGCTGT
Source organism: Channallabes apus (assembly GCA_030522415.1). Lineage (NCBI taxonomy): Eukaryota > Metazoa > Chordata > Actinopteri > Siluriformes > Clariidae > Channallabes > Channallabes apus. Next base: position 13,033,771 of record CM060118.1, on the reverse strand, counting down.
TATAATAACCGCCATTCTTCTGGGAAGGTTTTCTACTTGATTTTGAAGAAATACTGTGAGGATTTCCCACTGAGCCAGGAAAGCACAAGAGTTTTGCTTAGATCCCAAGTACCAAGTATCATAGGGGCCACTCTGCTTCTCGACAATGTCAATTGTTAAAAGCGCTACTGTATACAAATAAAATTTAATTAAATTGAACTCTGTCAGTTTTTTTTCAAATTTAGATTAAAGTGGCGTGTCAATAAAAAAAAACTATTTGTTCCGACTGAGTAATCTGATTGGAGAGAGTCATTCCTTAAGTTGTGATATAGAGCATAACAACACTAAGATGTTCAACTACAGTACATGTATATGTACAGTACCATTCCATGTCACTGGTGTTCTAACAGTTGCCAGTCTACAGTACTAGAAAGAGGGGAGAGGAGTTACCTGCCAAAACCCACATTCAAAACCATCCATGGAAGCAGTTTCATCAAGAAAAACACCTCTGATAATGTTGTTGCCTAAACAACCAGTTGTTTAAAATTGCCTTTGAACAGTCCATGTTTGTGGCTAATACGTGCTACAAAGCTAACTAGCTTCTAGCACAAGTGACATGAACATGGGCACCCAAAGGTCATTTATAAAAAAAAATGTAGCACAAATTTCAAAAAAAAAAAAAATAATGGCAATAATAGAAAGGTTTCAGAACATCCAGAGCATCAAAGATGCAGGGTTTGACATGAACTTTTTTGCTCACTGGCCAATGTGGCTAGTGGATTTCCGGAGTCACCCGCCATTCAGGCTTTTTACTAGCCACAATTTTGTTACCAGAAAATCGCAGTTTTTTCTTCACCATGATACGTTAATGTTTGTAGATTTACTTATAAATGACAGCATACACTGTATCACTATAGTAGTAGTCAAGTATTCAGTACTGTTAAGATAGCTCTGAATATAAAAACATGCAAACATGAACAGTATATTCTGCTTATTGAACTTAAATTCAAGCCTCTTACCACATGAAATTGAAAAATAACAGATTCAGTACAACTGAACTCATTCTGATATTAAAAATACAGCAACTCAGAACATTTATCATTTTAGTGTGTTGTGTACTATTATCAGGTATTATTATTCATTATGTATTATTATATCAGAATTCTGAGTTAGGACAATGGACTCTGGTCTATCTTGTAGTGTTGACTCTTTATAGTGTGAGGTAATTCAATCAATTGATGAATTTTCTATCATTCAACATGAAATCTAAATAGATTTTAATAGTGATTACTTTTTTTTATATATATAATCAGTAAATAACCTACAGTATGCGAAAGGGGCAAACATTCTCATCCTGATGAGAAGCAATAGCCCTTTCAGGAAATGATACACACACACCAAACAGGAAGTAAGTGTGTGTGTGTGTGTGTGCACCCGCAATGCATATGAGAGGTATTAAATGTCCTAATTACATTCACGTGTGTTTTATGCGCGTAATATTACAGTACGTTGCAATGCGTTTATTATATCGGATGACTTTAAAGAAAACTACAACAAAAATATATTGTTATACCAAAGACTAAACTACCCGTCAAAGTGGCCAGTGAGACTAAAGTTATTATCCGCCACAGCCATTTGGCGGGTGGGCAGTTGCCAATGTCAAACCCTGCACAGATGTATGGGACTTCAAAGACAAAGAGTTCACAGATCCTTAATCAGGCCGAGCATACATGGGATATTCAGGAACATCCAACTCCCCTACTGGCACCACCTCCAACCAACAGCACTCTGGATCTGCCACCAATGTCCCGATGATAGACACGAACAGCACACCACCAGTTTCTTGTGGAGTCATGCCACTAGTCATCAGAGTTGTACAAGGAGAAACTACAATACTGGGCATAATGGCATAATGTTTTGCATTTTATATTTATATTTTATATATATGTTGTCACTCAAATAGGTAAATGGGCTCAACTGGGGTCTATGGGTTTGGCAGTGAAGTTAGGTGAGGAAACCTGCTGCACAGTCAACATTTAAGATCATTTATGACCGTCAGTTTGTACACAGGGGATTGTAGTACTGCAAAAGGTTTGGGCCTCTTGGTTGCCAAGAGCTGGCCAGGTGGCACAAGGGAACCTTACACAATACTGGGCGTAATGGTTTGCATTGTAATGTTATGGCTGATGGATGTTTAAGCCAATGTTCCATTAAGTTGCTCAGTTTTCTTGTTATTGCATCATTTACCATTGAGATATTATTGCGCCAAGTGTTTAAAAATAGGAACTAAAACAATAGCTACGAGATTCCCATTGGCCAAGGATCACAAAGGAGGGGTGAGGGTATGGGGGGGGGGGGGGCTAGTTAAAGAAAAAGAAGAAAAAAATGCAGCCTTTAAGATTGGGAAACACAAGAAGAATATATGCTATATACTATATGCTGGATGACTGAGTGTTGCTTATAATAAGATTAGCCTAAGAAAATGTATTTAGAGTATTCTTTAACATGATTTTTGATGCTTGATTTTGGTTGAGGTGTTGGATGGAGGACTAGGAGGTCCTCAGTTTAAGCCCTAATGCTGCTGGGTTGCCACTGTAGATACTGTAGAACCAACCTAATGTTATTCTTCTTGACCAGTGGTTTATAGTCACAAACCAAAGGCATATGCTCTTGATCCACTGTGTCTCTGCCTAGGATAAAGTGACGAGATGATTCCCCCTTCATTTCTGGTGATAAATGAAGTGAAAGAAGAGCAAGGAAAAACAGGTTTTCTAGAACATTTGTTAATTAAGATGTTTGTCAGTTTTGTGAGAGCTGACAGGGACCTTCCTGTTGCCATACAGTATGTCAGATACCACCAAAAGCATAACTAATGTGCAAGTTTATCTCAACATCAGCAACGGCACATCATGCAAGATCCAACACCGCATGCTTTAAGCATTTCAGTCCCCGGGAGTTCAAAGAGAATTTGAAAGATAGTTCGGAGGTTCTCCTGAAATAATGCCTATCAGTCCTGGATCAGGTAAAAACATAGCACTTGATAGTGGCTATAAATAGACGTCATCAATCTGAGAGATTTAGACACATGCTCTTATCACCTTTTTAGGCACCCTTCATCTTCAAAGACACACACGTACACCATGGTGTACACACCTTCGCATACAGATTCATCATAGGCAGCGAGAAGCAGGGTATAAACTTTGTGCATGCACTTATTCTTTCTAATAAATCCTGGTGCATGTCCTTCTTTGTTTAAATCAAACACACACACACACACACCTCTGAGCAGTGAGCAGTGGATGAGTAGACAATAACAGGGCAATTGCGTTGGGCTTTAGGGAGTAACGCTTTTCAAAACTCCCAGCTGCTGTGTGTGTGTGTGTGTGTGTGTGTGTGTGTGTGTGTGTGTGTGTGTGTGTGTGTGTGTGTACTCTGGTATGGGTCATGATGAGGTAGGTCTGCCATAAAAGGAAAACTGGATGAGCAAAATGGTTTAATTTAGTCTCGGTTTGGATCTACTAATAATCATATACTGTACAGACAAAAATACTTGCATACACTCGCGTCGCACGTTGTGTGCACCAGTTACATAATGAAGCAGCAGAGAGTATACTGTACATGTATCATCATCCTTAATTGGGTCCTATTGACGTATGTGTTACAGAGAAATGTCTTGCCACCTTCGCCTCTTCTCCCTCTGGAGCTTTGACTCACTGTTTGATTATGAGCGTGTGATATGTGTGTGTGTGTTTGTGTATGTGTGTGTGCGCGTGCACTTTTGGTGCCCAGGTCATGGTAGAGGAGATTGCAGATCTTTTTTGTTCTAGTGAATGATTACTGAGGCTTTCTCAGAGAACGCAGTGGGGATAAAAGATGGGCTTCACCGGCCACAGAGGACTTCACGGCCTCTTCGGTCAGGGCTTTAGCAGTCAAGGTCAGCATCTCTGACACATGCTTGGCTTTCAACATGAAATTCTTCTGATAAATGGATGAGTTTGTTCATAGTGATTTTACAAAGCAGAAAGCCTTTGAGGAGTCCAACCTACTGGATCCTGTCAGCTGAGCATATGATAAAAGACATTTAACATTTTTTCTGTAAATCAGAAAGGCTGTGTGGGTGGAGCATACATCAGGGGGGAAAAAAATCTACTTCAAGATGAATAAGAATGAGCATCCAGTTATTAAAAGCTGAATGCATTCATCTTAGCCGTACACAAAAATCTGTCTGCTGAAATGAGTGTCTCTCTCTCTCTCTCTCTCTCTCTCTCTGTCTCTCTCTGTCTCTCTCTTGTCGTACATACAGATATGTTCACCAAAATTCTAACATGTAGTAAATGCCATGCATGGCTGCCTGCAAATCTAATTTATTCACCATCCACACAATCTAATTAATAAGAACAAGCACTGAAAAGTCTGATTGATATAAACAAATACAATAATGTGCTATTTTTGTCTTAATTAAAATTTTACTAACCTTGTTGCATTGCTTAATAACCATTAACTAATAAAGCCAAAATCTGCTTAAAAATGGCAACAGATGTTTGTGCATGACAGTGAAACATGCCAGTGAAATGACTGTCATCTTAAATCTCTAGTCTGTTATAATTTACCCTTGAATAAACATTATTTATCCATCATTTAAAAAAATAAATAAGGCAGCATTTGACTGAATATGATATATTATATTTAAAAAGCAGCCTTTAACTATGCAGTTAAAAAAAGTGGTAAATCATTTATCAATTTATGGAATAGGACATAATAATAATAATAATAATAATAATAATAATAATAATAACAATATACAGGTCCTTCTCAAAAAATTAGCATATTGTGATAAAGTTCATTATTTTCTGTAATGTACTGATAAACATTAGACTTTCATATATTTTAGATTCATTACACACAAACTGAAGTAGTTCAAGCCTTTTATTGTTTTAATATTGATGATTATGGCATACAGCTCATGAAAACCCAAAATCCCCATCTCAAAAAATTAGCATATCATGAAAAGGTTCTCTAAACGAGCTATTAACCTAATCACCTGAATCAACTAATTAACTCTAAACACCTGCAAAGATTCCTGAGGCTTTTAAAAACTCCCAGCCTGGTTCATTACTCAAAACCGCAATCATGGGTAAGACTGCCGACCTGACTGCTGTCCAGAAGGCCATCATTGACACCCTCAAGCAAGAGGGTAAGACACAGAAAGACATTTCTGAACGAATAGGCTGTTCCCAGAGTGCTGTATCAAGGCACCTCAGTGGGAAGTCTGTGGGAAGGAAAAAGTGTGGCAGAAAACGCTGCGCAACGAGAAGAGGTGACCGGGCCCTGAGGAAGATTGTGGAGAAGGACCGATTCCAGACCTTGGGGGACCTGCGGAAGCAGTGGACTGAGTCTGGAGTAGAAACATCCAGAGCCACCGTGTACAGGCGTGCGCAGGAAATGGGCTACAGGTTGCAAATTGTGCATGTCATTCGGAAATCAAGGTGCCAGAGTCTGGAGGAAGACTGGGGAGAGGGAAATGCCAAAATGCCTGAAGTCCAGTGTCAAGTACCCACAGTCAGTGATGGTCTGGGGTGCCATGTCAGCTGCTGGTGTTGGTCCACTGTGTTTTATCAAGGGCAGGGTCAATGCAGCTAGCTATCAGGAGATTTTGGAGCACTTCATGCTTCCATCTGCTGAAAAGCTTTATGGAGATGAAGATTTCATTTTTCAGCACGACCTGGCACCTGCTCACAGTGCCAAAACCACTGGTAAATGGTTTACTGACCATGGTATTACTGCGCTCAATTGGCCTGCCAACTCTCCTGACCTGAACCCCATAGAGAATCTGTGGAATATTGTGAAGAGAAAGTTGAGAGACACAAGACACAAGAATCTGCAAAAGGATTCCCGACCAAGTATTGAGTGCATAACTGAACATAATTATTTTAAGGTTGACTTTTTTGTATTAAAAACACTTTTCTTTTATTGGTCGGATGAAATATGCTAATTTTTTAAAATAGGGATTTTGATTTTTCATGAGCTGTATGCCACAATAATCAATATTAAAACAATAAAAGGCTTGAACTACTTCAGTTGTGTGTAATGAATCTAAAATATATGAAAGTCTAATGTTTATCAGTACATTACAGAAAATAATGAACTTTATCACAATATGCTAATTTTTTAAGAAGGACCTGTATATTATATTATATTATATTATATTATATTATATTATATTATATTATATTATATTATATTATATTATTAATTCATTCATTCATTCATTTTCTATACCGCTTAATCCTGTGTTCAGGGTCGCGGGGGACCTGGAGCCTATCCCAGGAGACTTCGGGCACTAGGCGGGGTACACCATGGACAGGGTGCCAATCCATCGCAGGGCACACACACATACACACCCAATCACACATTACGGGCAATTTAGGAACGCCAATTAGCCTAACCTGCATATCTTTGGACTGTGGGAGGAAACCGGAGCACGGAGAGAACATGCAAACTCCATGCACACAGAGACGGGAATCGAGCCTGGCCGGGGAATCGAACCCAGACCCTGGAGGTGCAAGGCGATATTATATTATATTATATTATATTATATTATATTATATTATATTATATTATATTATATTATATTATATTATATTATATTATATTATCAGCTGCAACAGCATCATATAGCAATACTGCATTATTCTGCAGAAGTTAAAACAATTATTTGTCATTAAAAGCATTGCAGTTGTATTGTATATATAATCTTATTTGGCCTTTCAACTAAGAATGATGGTATCCACTGTTTATATGAATACAGTGGTGTGAATAACTATTTGCCCCCTTCCTGATTTCTTATTCTTTTGCATGTTTGTCACACTTAAATGTTTCTGCTCATCAAAAACCGTTAACTATTAGTCAAAGATAACATAATTGAACACAAAATGCAGTTTTAAAATGAAGGTTTACGTTATTAAGGGAGAAAAAAAACTCCAAATCTACATGGCCCTGTGTGAAAAAGTGATTGCCCCCCTTGTTAAAAAATAACTTAACTGTGGTTTATCACACCTGAGTTCAATTTCTGTAGTCACCCCCAGGCCTGATTACTGCCACACCTGTTTCAATCAAGAAATCACTTAAATAGGAGCTACCTGTCACAGAGAAGTAGACCAAAAGCACCTCAAAAGCTAGACATCATGCCAAGATCCAAAGAAATTCAGGAACAAATGAGAACAAAAGTAATTGAGATCTATCAGTCTGGTAAAGGTTATAAAGCCATTTCTAAAGCTTTGGGACTCCAGCGAACCACAGTGAGAGCCATTATCCACAAATGGCAAAAACATGGAACAGTGGTGAACCTTCCCAGGAGTGGCCAGCCGACCAAAATTACCCCAAGAGCGCAGAGACAACTCATCCGAAAGGCCACAAAAGACCCCAGGACAACATCTAAAGAACTGAAGGTCTCACTTGCCTCAATTAAGGTCAGGGTTCACGATTCCACCATAAGAAAGAGACTGGGCAAAAACGGCCTGCATGGCAGATTTCCAAGGCGCAAACCACTTTTAAGCAAAAAGGACATTAAGGCTCGTCTCAATTTTGCTAAAAAACATCACAATGATTGCCAAGACTTTGGGGAAAATAACTTGTGGACCGACGAGACAAAAGTTGAACTTTTTGGAAGGTGCGTGTCCCGTTACATCTGGCGTAAAAGTAACACAGCATTTCAGAAAAAGAACATCATACCAACAGTAAAATATGGTGGTGGTAGTGTGATGGTCTGGGGTTGTTTTGCTGCTTCAGAACCTGGAAGGCTTGCTGTGATAGATGGAACCATGAATTCTACTGTCTACCAAAAAATCCTGAAGGAGAATGTCCAGCCATCTGTTTGTCAACTCAAGCTGAAGCGATCTTGGGTGCTGCAGCAGGACAATGACCCAAAACACACCAGCAAATCCACCTCTGAATGGCTGAAGAAAAACAAAATGAAGACTTTGGAGTGGCCTAGTCAAAGTCCTGACCTGAATCCTATTGAGATGTTGTGGCATGACCTTAAAAAGGCGGTTTATGCTAGAAAACCCTCAAATAAAGCTGAATTCCAACAATTCTGCAAAGATGAGTGGGCCAAAATTCCTCCAGAGCGCTGTAAAAGACTCGTTGCAAGTTCTCGCAAACGCTTGATTGCAGTTATTGCTGCTAAGGGTGGCCCAACCAGTTATTAGGTTCAGGGGGCAATTACTTTTTCACACAGGGCCATGTACTGTAGGTTTGGATTTTTTCTTCTCCCCAAATAATAAAACCCCTCATTTAAAAACTGCATTTTGTGTTTACTTGTGTTATCTTTGACTAATAGTTAAATGTGTTTGATGATCAGAAACATTTTGTGTGACAAACATGCAAAAGAATAAGAAATCAGGAGGGGGGCAAATAGTTTTTCACACCACTGTATATATGTATGGCTAAATGTTAGATTTTCTTCAACAACCTACTTAAATTAAAACTAATTCAGAGAGAACAAAAAATATATAAAATTAGATTTTTGAAACTTAAAAAAAAAAATTTAATCAGTTGAAAATCGTGTGTTATTGTCTATAACATTGTGGGTGTGATGCTCTTGTCTTTGGCTCTTCAGCCAGCAGGCATGTTTGGTTTTCAAAATATTGTGGCAATGCTTATTCAGTTTGGTAATGGTACATATTTTGGGACACTGATGGTAAGTCTTGACTCACCCCTCACTTTTCCATATTAAATTAAATTATGTATACTAAATAAAAATGTGAACAAAGGTTTTACTGCGACAGGCTTCATAGATCACTTTGTGGCGTAACAAACAAAAAACATTCCTTTGAAACTGCTCAGGGACTGGATTGAAAACAAGAGCTGAAAACTTGCCAAAAAATGTGAACCAAAAAGTCATTCAGGAGGCTACTGTACATCAAAAATTCAACAAAGTCTGGCTCTTTGAAAGCAAAATATTTAGAAATGAAGAATGGCTCAAGACTTTTAAACACTTTTGAACTTTCGAACACTTTTGAACTTTTGAATATTACTGTATTTTATATAGTGGGAATGCTGTTCATTGGTGCGCCAGGCAACCTGCTGCTGAGATGTGTGTGATAAACGCACATACATATCTTGCTTTTTCAAAAAACAAGCACCAGAAAATAACTTCTCCAAGGGGAAAAATTCTAGACGACTGCAATTTACCAAACCAATAAATCAGAAAGGGGGGGAAAAAGCATCAGCAGTTTGAGTCAGGGATGTACAGGTATGCAGCAGTGGCTGTCTGAAATCTGTTTGGTTAAAGCCGACGCTGTACAAATGGATGTTTAACCGCATAAATGCTATGAATAAATGTTAATATTCTGTTGTTTAGTGATTGAATTGGCAACATTACGTTGCAGCGATTCATTCAACATTATTTCAGGGTCATTTTATCAAATTCATTCTAACCTTCAAAAGCAAGCTTTCCCCAATGTTGTGTTTTGAGTGAACAGCATCACAACCTAATTACAGCTATCCTGTAGGAGCGTTAGGGTTCCTGCTGGGCAGCTTGTGTGTAATCGCAGCCACAATCACAGCATGATTCGTTATAGATCGAGATGTTATGTGTTTTTTAGAAGTACCGTCTGTAAATACTCTGAAGATTGATTAAAGATTGATTATTTCATAGTTTTATGAAATACGTCATAGTTTTATGTTCCTGTTTAGCACCTGAATCACATTGGTACATATTGGTGCCCTAAGATTTTTTAAATTTTTTGTAATATAAAAGTTTTTTTAAATCTCTTTCTGCAGGACTCCACAGTGTTTTTTGCCACTGAACCAGCTTGCTCTATAAAAATTAATTTACATTACATTAATGTGCCAAATTTTTCATAATAACCCCCCTCCCCCTTTTTTTTTGCTAAAAACTTCATAAAAACTAATAATAACATTGGCTATTTGTGATTTTTGTCCACTTTTCATGTACTGTCTATTTCTTCTCTAGTCTTCGAGATGAGTAATCAAAGCTGACACATAGTGGTGATGTATTTAGTCTGAAGACAGCAGGCCTGTTCCACACCAGCCTACTGATAAAGTAATGTATTACACACAATATGTCTGCAAAATGGCTCGATCCTTCAGAGCAGTCTTGAGTGAGTGTATGGTAATGTTTCTCAGCAGGAGGTGTGATGCTATTCTGCTCCTGTCTTCAGCTCATCCTGTAAAGTGGAAGAAGGCCAGGGATCATTGTCAGACATTATGTGGTGTGCCATCCACTTTCCCGTTGTGCTAATCGTAGTATTGAGGCATGGAGATGGGATCTCAGTATGTGGCTAGCCTAAAGGCAGAACATGATTGATCTTCAGAACTGTACCGTCTAAGGGGGCCATGTCCTATAAAGATCGCTTTGGGAGACATTAAAGTGCATTCTGGCTTTTTGAATCGGCACGACACGTGTGAATGCATGAGGTGAATATTCCTAACCGACTGTAAAGTTATGTACTGTACGTAAGCAGATTCACAAGTTTTTGTAATGGAAATAAGAATAGAGAAATACTGTAGGAACTAGGATGGTTTGTCTTTCAAGCATAAATTAAAGTAGTAAAGCATTTTCCAAGTACACAATGATACTCTGAGATGAGTTACATGTACAGTATACCGTACATACTGAAAACTACAAAAATGCACAACTCAGTATTCAGACCTCAGATGTGCCTGCAGGCTTTCGTGCTATTTGGATAGATACGCAGTACCTGAGTGCATGGCTAGAGTTTGCCAAAAGCAAAGGCATGTCCTCAGTTATGCGCCATTCTGTCCTTGAACTTAAGTCGATTTTTCTGCTGTGATATTGGCAGCATTAATTTCAGCTCCAGTGTCTGACAGGTACTGTATGTTACTCTGAAATTCCTGGTTTCGGCTGTAAACACCTCAAAACCAGAGGTGTCAAGTAACGAAGTACAAATACTTCGTTACCTTACTTAAGTAGAAATTTTGGGTATCTATACTTTACTGGAGTAATTATTTTTCAGCCGACTTTTTACTTCTACTCCTTACATTTTTAAGCAATTATCTGTACTTTCTACTCCTTACCAGTGGTGTCAAAAGTATTCACATTCATTACTTGAGTAGAAGTATAGATACTAGGGTTCAAAAATACTTCTTTAGAAGTTGAAGTATCAACCCAAGCTTTTTACTTAAGTAAAAGTTTAAAAGTACTGGTTTCAAAACTACTTAAAGTATAAAAGTAAAAGTACCGTGAGGGGCGACAAAAGCATTAAGGTCTCGCTTTCTGGTCATGCGACGGGAGGGGGGGGGTTTGGCGTTGAGCGCGTTCTGATCATGTGACGGGGGGGGGGGGGCGTTGTGCGCGTTCTGATCATGTGACGGGGGGGGGGGGGGCGGTTGTTGTGCGTGTTCTTATCATAAAAATAGAGTAACGAGGCTATTTTTAAAATGTAAGGAGTAGAAAGTACAGATAATTGCTTAAAAATGTAAGGAGTAGAAGTAAAAAGTCGGCTGAAAAATAATTACTCCAGTAAAGTATAGATACCCAAAATTTCTACTTAAGTAAGGTAACGAAGTATTTGTACTTCGTTACTTGACACCTCTGCTCCTTACATTTTAAAAATAGCCTCGTTACTCTATTGTTATGATCAGAACAGGTATCAGGTATTCTACAGTATACCACTTTATCCTGTATTCGGGGTGGCGGGAGGGTGGGGGGGTGGGGTCCGGAGTCTATCCCAGGAAGCTTAGGGCACGAGGCAGGGTACATCCTGGACAGGGTGCCAATCCATCGCAAGACACATGCACACACGCGCGCACACACACACACACACAGTTAAACAAAGGAGAATTATTTTGACCAGAGAAACTTGACTATCTCAATAACTGAATTTTATATGGATAAAATTAATAACTAGTCTGAATATAGAGTCAGTTATATGCAAAGAAATAATTGGTGACTAAAAATTGCAAATTAAATGGATGGTAAAGTAGCACAGACCCTGTGAACACATTATGTTTTGATGATCTTGATTTTTTTTATTCTGCAGCCAATGTAAATTGTGCACACAGTTCAATATGGCCATGCATCTTAGCATCTTAGGCCGACATTTAATTGCATGCACGATTAACTATTGGCACATTATATATACAGTACACCTAAATGAAGGTACAGTATATAAAATAATAATATATGTAAAATACCTAAATTACATATACTAGACTTGTTTCATGACTTAATTTGTATCTCATTTGCATCAAACACTGCAACTAAGCAAAATGTTTCTCGATAAAAAGAATTAATGAAATAAATTCTCATTTTACTTTTACAATAAGAGCATGTGGGTACACAGAAGCTACTCAAGTCCAGAATGGTGCAAACTATCAAGATCAAAAACAAGAATTGCGCTAATTAATCAAGTACAGTGATCTAGTGCCATTTTGGGGACGAGAAATAGTTTAGTCCATTTTAAAAAATAAATAAAAAGCATACTCTTACATACTTTTTGTTGAACCATGCAGCTTATCATAAAAATCCAAGCAAGACTTTGCATTGCCTGTTATATTTCTAGTTTATTATGTACAACATAGGATGCATTGGGTGAAGGGATATTTTATTAGCAGCCAAATAATGAGTTTGGAAGCCATATATGCTAAATTAAATGAAGGTAATAATAATAATAATAATAATAATAATAATAATAACAATAATAATATCAACAACAACAACTTGGATTGTTAAATGTTTTTTGCATTTTTTGCTGATGCAAACTACAGTCCCATCGTCGTCTTTTAAATCGTTGTCTTTTATTTTGTTGTTTTTGTTTTGTAATTTTGCTTTTATTTTTCATCATATTGCATTAAACAGCATTAAAAAACTTTACCACCAAATAAAACAACACTCTACTTTTTACTTTGCAATTTTGGAATTAAAAGCCAACTCTTAAAACCATTCATTTGGATGTTATTACTTTGCATATTATTACTTTGGACGCCTGTACTAAAGAAAGAATTCTTCACGTAACATTTTTTTTTTTACAACCTGGCATCCCAAAAAATCTGCTTAATTATGCAGTTGGAACTTACAACATTTCTTCAGTCAAGGTAAAAGTACTGCTGGATATATTCAGCTTAAATCTCCTATTTTACTTGCCAACTCTGAATACAGCCAGGAACAACCTCTTGACATAATGTCATTAAGACTATTTGACAATTTTGATATTAGGCAGATACATAACATGAGTCAAGTGACATTTGTTTTGACATAATGTAGTGTTATGACACATTCTGGGCTGCCTTAGATTAGAATGTCATGCCTGACGTAGTAGCTCAGTGTATTCCTGGGAAGTCATGTTGGAAATGGTCTGACACAGCCTGTCGAGTGAGCTTAATTGGAAAAATGGAGGCGAGAACTTCCAGTGTAGAGTCTTCTGAACTCAGCACTTATCTCAGAAAGTGTCACTTGATCCAGGTGTTAGCTGTTGGAATAATACTCATTTTAATAATTGGATATTTCTTACTCACTGTCTATATGGCCTAATCCTGTATACAGGGCCATGGGGGGCCTGGAGCCTATCCCAGGGCACAAGGTGGGGTACACCCTGGGCAGGTTGCCAGTCCCTTGCAGGGCACACACACACATACAAACTTGTTCACACACTACAGGCAATGTGGGTACGCCGATTAATCTAATCTGCATGTCTTTGGACTGTGAGAGGAAACCCACCAAGTACGTGTAAACTTTATGCACACGAAGGCTGAAACCAACCTGGCTGGGAATCGAACCCGGACCCTGGAGGTGCAAGATGACAGTACTAACCACTTATCCATTGTGCCGCCTAATTGTATATTTCTACTTAGGATATTTGCATGAAAGCTTATAGATGCTTCATTTGAAGCCTCATTTTTAATACTATAGTAGATTCCGAGATACTTAAAAAACAAGTCTAGAATATTTAGAAGACATTGTTCTCTCCGTCTGCTCCTGCTGGTTTTGCCTTGCAACCTGTATGGTGCAAATAGTTTTCTGGGTTTATGAGCTTTGTTGTTGACTGAATATTATTATACGCAAACACACACACACACACACACACACACACACACACACACACACACACACACACACACACACACACAAATGCCAAGCCCTGACAAATGACTCCTCATATCCAATTCGCATTTTCTCTGAAATGGAATTATAAAGAGAGAAATTGGACTTTCATTTCAAGCCCCAGTCATTTTGTAGGGATTTATTCCATGGAGGTCAGCAAAACAATTAAGGGAGGTGTAATAGGAGTGTAAGAAGTAGAGGAGAGAATGTTAAATTTGATGGTGCATGAGCAGTGCGTGACGGATGGAGCGTTAAACTGGTGTGACACGAGTTGGTAGTGTGTGGGTGTGAAATAATGCGTGGGTATGAAATCTCTATTTCTTGCATGTGTAAAATGAGTGGCTCTGTCTCTGCTATGCAAGGCGTTGTAGATACATGGTGTATTCTGTTCCTTTGTTTTGAAGGATTGATGAATCTGATCTCTCAAATGGTAAATCATTTTATTTGTTGCATTCAGTGTAATTTTTTTTTTATTTTATTTATTTCAGATTTATCGTTTAATTGAATATCCTCTATGGCTCGCTGGAACTGGAATGGGTTTTTGTTGATCTTTTCATAATATCCTCATAATTGTGAAATTATCTGAAATGATCTGTTCCAGTGTAGTTGGAATGGGTTAATCTACTGTAGGACTGTAGGTTCTTCTATGAAGAACCCATTAAAAGGCTCTTCTTACAGTATATAAACCCCTTCATGATGTAACGACGTGAGGGGCCAAACCACGCAAAAACACTCTACACTGTTCGGAACAGGTCCAGGTGCGATTCCCGTCTCTGTGTGCATGTTCTCCCCGTGCTTGGTGGGTTTCACCCGGGTACTCCGGTTTCCTCCCACAATCCAAAGACCGGCAGATTAGGCTAATTGGTGTTTCCAAATTGCCCATATTGTGTGAATGAACAGGCAGTGGCGTGGACAGCAAACGCAATCATGCGAACGTGCCACACCTGGTAGCGTGTCTAGGTATCAGGACCAAGACAAAGACAAGCATCCTTCGAAGATCAAAGGCAAAAGACCTAGCCTTAGTCCTCACAACATGTCGGCATGACAGAGAGAGAAAGAGCGGCACACAGTGCGATTGGCGTACATGCTTTCTCTAAGTTAAATCACACACATAAAGGCATTTGTAAGGCAATAAATGATCCTATCCGGGCATTTGTAAGGGCAAATGCCCGGATAGGATCATTTAAATTATTTTTATTATTTAGAACTCCATCTCATTTTGGACAAAGGAAATGTTTACTACGATGGCTTAGAGGTTAGTACTGTACCCTCACACTTCCACAGTCCGGTTTCAGTTTTCTGCCTAAGTGTGCATGGATTTGGCATGCTCTTCTCATGCTTGGTGACTTTCCTCCAGGTACTCTCACTTTACTCTCAGGTTCCTCTTACAGTCTAAAGAAATGCAAATTAGGCTAGTTTGCATTTCCATATTGCCCTAGTATGTGAATAAGCATGTGTGTTATGAGATGGATTAGCACCTGTCCAGGGTGTAAACAGCCTCGTGTCTCAAGTGCCCTGGGATAGGCTCCAAGCGCCCCCCCGCAACCCTGTATACAGGATAAAGCAGTATAGACGATGTTGAAAATTTTGACTGAAGAAGCATGGTATTTATTTGGTGCTAAATGTACTGTAATACGTTGTAGCATTAAAGATGTAATACCATATAACATTAAAGGCACAATATAAAAAAAAAAGAGAGTTATGCCATGATATACAGTATGAGGGACATTCAAGTTAAACTGGGACTTTTAAGGCAAATTCTCATGAATAAAGGTGTATAAACGATTGATGGAAGACTTCAAGCACAGTACAGTGAGGAGAAGGCCATGTCTTTGATTGACATGCTTTAAAGAAACCCATCCTTTATCGAGGATACCAGTTTAGGTGGCTTGAAGCCAACTGCAGTCATTCCTGTAAACAATCAGCGAATGGAATGCTTTCAAGTAAATCGGCCTGGTTTGGTCACCAAAGTCACGCTCTCATTCTGCCTATCACACGACTTGCACATTAAAGCAACTCAGCTGGGGATTATTGCCACATCCCTCTGACCTCACACCAAACAATTTTCACATGTTTGGGCTATTAACAGAGTTTCTGGGAGGCTGAGTACTGAGAAAACTTTCTACAGTACAGTACCTTAATGGTATCCAAACACTAGTGAAACACTGGGATGAGTGCTTTAGTGGAGCAGTGGATTATATGGAGAAATAAAGAGAGTTTTTACATAAATGTGAACTGGTGTAAGTCATGGTTTAACAGGAAACATCCATCATACTGTACAGTATATGTGAGAAGTCTAATCCTGTAGGAGTTTATAATATTGCTAATATATTGCTACATGAATAGTCTTAAAGGCGGCACAATGGTGTAGTGGTTAGCTCTGTCGCCTTGCACCTCCAGAGTCCGGGTTCAATTCCCAGCTAGGAGTTTGCATGTTCTCCTCATAGTGGGTTTCCTCAGGGTACTCCAGTTTCCTCCCACGGTCCAAAGACATGCAGATTAGGCTAATTGATGTATGTGCAAGTGTGTACGTATATGTGTATGTGCCCTGTGATGGATTGGCACCCTGTCCAGGGTGTACGTACTGTACCTGGACAGGGTGCCATACGTCTCCTTGGATAGGCTCCAGGCCTCCATGGCTCTGAATACAGGATAATGCGGTATAGACGGTGAGTGAGTGAATGAATAGTCCTAGTGATTAGTGATTCCTAAAAGTGTACTCATTCAACACACAAATATAGGAAAAGTGAAAAAAAAAGCATTTCAAATATAAAAGCACTTATTTTTGTCACTCTAACTGGTTATAATTAGGGTTGGGTATCGTTTGGGTTTTTTTGGATACCGGTGCCAAATCGATACTTTGAAAACGGTACCGGTGCCAAAACGGTGCCTGAACCGATACTTTTAAGCCACAAAATTATAGTGGATGACTCAAGAATTTATTTTTATTGAACAAAAAAATGTTATGCTTAAAATTGAACAATATATTAAAAGTTTACAGTATATATGAATATGTAAGCTTCAAATTTTAGCAATTCTTTTGCAGAAATTTCACCATATTTGCCTTTTCTGGCAAAATACGACTCCTTTCCTGACTTATTGCTCTGCACAGGACATGTGTAGCCTTCTTTACAATGGTAAATGGGGTGAGTGTTGTAGTACTACTAGTACAGGCTGGAAAGCCATAATTATAAACAGAATCCATGTTACATTAGTTTTTTACAAATCGTTTGACTATTTGTTAGCATGAATGCAAGATTTGCATTTTGCTATTAACATTACATTATCCTACTACTAACCTGCGGAAAGTCTGCTGACGTCATCATAATCGGTGACCCCTTTTTGCTACAGTTGGTGTGACTGGGATTGAGGGTCGTCCACACTGATAGCGCCAGCTGTTGTCCACAAGCTGTTAAACACGGTGCCTCCCTCTGCTTTTAACTTTATTCCGTCTGCCCTCGAATGTTTCATTAGATTTGACGTGTTTCCGCCTTTACACGCAACTGCTGTGAAACATTTGCTGCACGTCGCGGTGTCGAAATCCTTTCTTGTGAAATACAGCCACACTTTCGACCGTTTAGTTTTAGGCATTTTAACGAGAGTTGTTTACTTTAGCATGCTAAGCTATCGGTAGACCGCCTGCTGCCGTCAGAGCGAGTGTAACATTAGTTACTGCATTCACGCGCATGTCGGATGGTCTCTCATTTCCGGATAATTTGTGCTTTTAATTTCTTTAATTTAATCTAATAAACTATTAATCTACAAAAATATATGAATATAGAGAACAAATATTTCAATCGACAGTTCAGGCATTTAAGTGGCACCGAAATGAGGCACCGAAATTCGCGTTCTGTTTCGGTCCAGTACATACCGGTTCTATAGGTACCGGTGCCGTATTGGCACCGGCTTTCGGTACCCAACCCTAGTTATAATGCCTGGCCTTTGTACCTCCTAATTCCACGCTAGCAATCTCACAGTCGTTATCATGACATAAACAAATAAAACAAACAAAAAGGGAGTACTGGAGCAAGGAAGAAAATAAAACTGCAGATGGAGAATGGTTGTGGGTCGAGTCTGGGCTTGTGCACTGGTCATGTTGTATTAATGTACGAAGTGATTGCAATGACAGGACTGAGACATCGCTGGAGATCCCGTTTCACTAAAGGGCATGATTAATTCACGTCAGTCTCGCTGTGTTTGTCCCAGGTCAGGGAATGTCTCATATTTAGAGGGTCTTGGAAGCACAAAAGTAAACAACATGCCGTGTTGTCCTTTCTGTTATACTGTAGCACGGGGCAATTAAATGTAGACATTATGAAGCTATTCTTATTGGAAGATTATGATTTTGTACAAAGCTCTTGATTTTGCTGCCGGCTGAAACAGTTATTTATGTGTTTAATATATTAGGATTATCCAAAAACAGAAGACTTTAACACATGCTTTGCATTCGTTGTCCTTAATGTGTCCCACAATATCTATTTTTCCAATGAATGTTTCTTCATATGTAGTGTAATACGAGCTTTATTGAATTATGTAGCATTTCTTTCTGGGTTTTTATCGAAGTGGACAGAGGCATGACTGTGGAATTAGATTTGGGGCAGACATTGAACTGCATGGCTTAATTTGAGCTCTCTCTCTCCTCTCTCTCTCTCTCTCTTTCTTGCTCTCTCATTTTTGCAAGCCACATTAACTTATCAACTCAACACACTCTTACTGGAAAAATTGCTAACAACTACTATCGTTAGTATTCTCATTCTCTCTCTTTCCTCTCTCAAACACACACATCTCCGTCTTTTGCCCTTGTTTTCTCACTTTTTCTTGTACCCTTTCTCTCGTAATTACTTGTCACATGTGTTTATCAGCTGGCCACTCTTTTTTAGAGGATACTACTACTGTCATTACCATATTCGCTGTCTTTCTCACCCTGTTGCTTCCTCCTTTCTCACTGTGCGTCTCCTCCACTCAGTGTCTCCTGCGACCTGCTATCCCACATGCATATACCTGTACTGTATACACACATCTTCCGACTCTCATAATAGCCTGTCACACATTTATTTACCTGTCCTGTCTTACACATATTAGTATAAGCATTACATCCACTACCCCTTCCACCTTTCTAGCATGCCTGACCCAATTTTTCTTCTCCCTCTCTGTTTGTCTCTAAATTGAACTCATGGTTTCTGTCCTCTCAACTCACTTTTCTTTCTCCACATTATTAATATTCCAACTTCCTCTGTTTTTCCCACTTGGCAATAGTTTAGTACAGTGCGTAATAAACCCCGAATCTGTGCAGCCAGTACAGAAAATCAACATTCAGTGTTGAAACAGTGAGGGAAGTACCGCTCAAATGTCTGGGCCAGTTGGAGGAAATTTGTCATGCAAAACCAGCTACTTTGGAAACAAACCAATTAATTATTTACCAGCTTCAGCAGAGCAAGAGAAACTTAATTTGCTGTTATCATAAGAGGCCTGTGCTTTCTGCACACATCAAGCGAGGGACTCCTATTTCTCTTAAGAAAAGTCAAGTCTCTGCACAATAACAAAGAAGGATGAACCTGCAAACTGAGGGCCATTGTTAATGAAATCCATCAGGATGTTCTAAAGGAAATAATAAAATGCTGTTTTGCTTCACATGACCAGTAGTGATGCATTGTTACAGGCATGCCAAATAATCAGCCAGAGTGTATGTGACACATTCATCATTGTTTGTGTATTTTTTATTCATATGTTTTCATTTATTTGTTATTCAGTTGTATTCAATTCATGAATATTATTTGTAAGACTGTATAATTCGGTATTATTATTATTATTATTCATTAATTCATTCATTCATTTTCTATGCCGCTTAATCCTGTGTTCAGCGTCGCGGGGGACCTGGAGCCTATCCCAGGAGACTTCGGGCACTAGGCGGGGTACACCCTGGACAGGGTGCCAATCCATCGCAGGGCACACACACATACACACACTCACACACTCAATCACACACTACGGGCAATTTAGGAACGACAATTAGCCTAACCTGCATATCTTTGGACTGTGGGAGGAAACCGGAGTACCCGGAGGAAACCCACCAAGCACGGGGAGAACATGCAAACTCCATGCACACAGAGACGGGAATCGAGCCTGATTATTATTATTATTATTATTATTTTTATTATTATTATTTTAATTTGCTTGTATATTGATTATATGAACACTGTCACCTTGCACCTCCAGGTCCTGGATTTGATTCCCACATAGTGTCCATGTGCATGGAGTTTGCTGTCCCTGTTGGGCCCTTGAGCAAGGCCCTTAACCCGCAACTGCTCAGATAAGATACAAATGATGTAAATTGCTCTGGATAAGCGCGTCTGCCAAATGCTCAAATGTAAATATAAATGGTCAAATGTTCTCCCCATGCTTGCTGAGTCTTCCCAAATTGCCCGGAGTGTTTGAATGTTGAAGAGGTCCTACCATGGTTACTAGATGGATGTATAGATTCTACAGTAAACATGAATGGGGATGTTTATGACAGAGTATACACATAAAAAACATCATTTTGTAGGGTTTGTAATGGTCAGTAGGTTTTCCTCCATGGAAAAGTTCTCTAGACAAAGTACTTTACACTCCCTGATCTCTCTCTCTCTCTATTTCTCTCTCTCTCTCTGGTGAAAGAATGGCTATTAATAGCTGCTATAATGTAACTGATAACAATAACGAATCAACCTTATGTTGTTTGGCAACATTAAATAGAACTATCCGTTGTCAGGATACACAGCACTACTGCATTGCTGAATTTTTTTCATATAACAGTTGTTTTTCTATTTCAAACAGTTTCACTTTAAGTCATGTCTTCAACATGAAAACATGTTTTTTTTTTTCCTGTCAGCAAGAGTTTTTCCTTTAACAGCCAAATAAGTGATCTGTGACATTGTAAGTGTAGGATTAGGAGGGAAATACCTGCTATTAAAATCATTTGGATTTCAACAAGCTCAATACACAAATACATAATAACAGAGAAGTATAAACATGCTTAGTGATGGCCATCATTAATAAAAACCAGCAGGGTTCTCAGAAAAAAATAATAAACTGCTGCCTCCCTCCTACACCAAACACCAATCACCCATGGTGTATATGACTCTCCTGTTTTCTTTAATACAGTGAAAGATACATTTGAGATGATAGATCGATATTTCTGTTTTATTGTACAGCTAATTGTGTTAAACGACTTGTTGCATCTTGTGCCATGTTACCCAGTCTCAAGCTTATAAAATGGATAGGAACAGACAGTCTTGAATCTGTTCCCTTTCAAAGGCTACACTCGATGCTGCGTGAAAACTCTATGGGAACATCTTGTCGTGTTGCCGGTTGTGAAGCATGTGTGTATCAAACACGCCAAATTTTGGCCTATATAACCTCTATCTTGTGACGTCATCTGATGAGACGCACCTGCAGGTTTAAAAATAGGATTAAACCGGAAACATTTCCCAGATCTTTTTGTCTTCATGACAGCCTAGTTGTGTTTGCGTGTCTGTGTGTAAACCAGCAAAAATAAGAAAGTGTTTAACTCACCGATATGGCAGAGTTTTAAATGAGATGTCCCTCCGTGTGTGATAATCCATATCAGAGGGCGATCTCTACACATACTGCTTCGATTAAAGTGCTTCGCGCGCGGCGCGCATTCCTTAGAGAAGCTCCGAGCAGCAACACATTCCTGGGGCTTACGCGTGAATCTGGCAGGTGTGCGGGAGACGGATTTTCCCTCCTATCTCTTGCGCCCTCGTCGGATCGGGAAATTCCTCTGTCCGATCTCAATCGCGCCCTGGCGCTTCTTGTGCATGGGCAAGGATAGACATCCTCTCTCGCTTCCGCGGAGATGGAAATACAGTAGCCTCCAAGCACTTGACATTAGATGGCAGGTTCTGTCGGGAGGCCAGGGGACGGAACCTCAACGACGATCTCTCACCTTTCTTAGCAATCTCCATGATGAGTTAACCCTTTCATGGAGTAAGCCGTGCTCATCCCGTGTTTTCGTGCCATCGACTTATTTATTTATTTAAATATAGTTGATGTGGAACCGCGGGGTTATATGATGGCGCTAGATAGAAGAGACGCTTCCAGGCTATCTTCCTGGGCCGCAGATGGCTTGTGCAATCTGCCGTTTATGGCTGCGATGGTTTCGCAGAAAACTTGTGGCTGAATCTCATGGGCATCAAGGAAAAGGATCGTGCATTCCTCCTTGATGCCCCCATCTCGCCTTCCGGCCTGTTTGGCGATGTTGTTAACTCGGTCGCCACTAGGTTTGTGAGGTGAAGTTATATGAACAAGCCTTCAGGAAATTCCTTCCCCACCGTGCTCAAGAGTCGGGACTATCGGCCACCCAGTCTCGACCGGGTCCAACTCTTGCGAGGCGTGAAACACACAAGGAGAGTGTTTTTGAGCCGGGCACCCCCTCGTAAAGATTGGGGTGCGGCGCGCCGCGCTTTGCCATCCTCCTCTGCCAGGACTGGCATACTGTCTTCTTCACAAAGAAGTCCTGAGGCTCATGTGCCCAGGACCATGGGGGTGGCCCCCCCAATGGGGAGAGGCACGTAATTCCTTTCGAGAATTAAGTGTTCTCCCTGGCACCCCCAGGAGGTCCGTGTTCATGCTCCGCCACCACTGGTGTTTCGGGCAACACCGGTCTCCAATAAAGTGTTAGTTCTTCGGCTTTTTCCTGCCATGTTTCAGGATGCCGAACATCTAACATCCCCCCCCGTTTAACCAAGCCGCCGAGACTTTTGCACCTTTCGGAGAAACTGGCAACGTGGAAGCTAATGCCAAGTATATCTCCTTGGATACTAAGCACTGTAGAGAGAAGCTACAGGATTCAGTTCTCACATCACCCACCGCGTTTCAATGGCGTGGTCTCCACTTCCATGAAACCGGAAAGGGGCATCTGCTGACAGAAGTTGCTGGGAATAGGGGCCATAGAACATGTTCCTCTACCAGACAGAGAGTCAGGCTACCACAGTCGGTATCTCTTGGTTCCCAAATGTCCAATTTTTAGATTTTCGCGGGCTGAACCGCTATCTAAAAATAAATAAATACAGCTTCAAAATGTTGACTGTCTAAGTGATTGTTCTCAAATCCTACCAAGCGATTGATTTGTGACAATAGATCTGAAGGACTCATACTTTCACATAGAAATATTGCGACAACACAGGAGGTTCCTGAGGTTCCTGAGGTTCGCTTTCGGGGGCGAAGCTTTCCAATATCGGGTCCTTCCATTTGGTCTAGCTCTCTCTCACCCGCACATACACAAAATGCATGGATGCAGTTCTGGCTCTTACGATTCCAGGGCATCCGTATTTTGAATTGCATAGACGACTGGCTGGCCCAGTCTCAGTAGCTAGCGCTTCGACATCAGGATGTCATCCTAGCTCACCTTGTTTATTAGGATTGAGACCCAACGCCACGAAAAGCGTGCTCTTTCCTGTTTCAGAGGACAACATATTTGGGTGTCACATGGGATTCGATCATAAGGCGGGCACAGCTGTCTCCCGCTGGTGTCGAATCCATTCTCAACACCCTCAAGGAAATCAAGCTAGACCAGAAAGTGACTGTTCATCACTTTCAGAGATCTTTACCTCTCATGGCAGCTGCATCCATGGTGATACCTTTGGGTCTTCTGCACATGAGAGCATTTCAGTTGTGGTTAAGAACCAGGGGATTTCACTCGAGGGCCAATCCCCAATAAGGGTTACGCGCCAGGAGCTTCGTATCCTTTCTATGTGGTTCAGACCCCGGTTTCTGACTCTGGGGCCCACTCCAAGTCCATCTTGTCGTCGCAAGATAACAACAGACGCTTCCCTCACGGGCTGGGGTGCGGTCTTAGATGACTGGCCAGCCCAAGGGAGCTGGAGAGGTCATCTTCTTGCGCGGCACATCAATTGCCTCGAAATGATGGCTCTACCATGAGAGGCTACCATGTCCTAGTGCTGGTGGACAACACTACGGCAGTCTCATATATTAATCGCCAGGGCGGACTGTGCTCGCGCCGCTCAATAAGCTAGCGCACCAGGTTCCTGTCCCTCAGGGTGATTTACATTCCAGGGCATATGAATGTGGGAGCAGTTGTGCTGTCCAGTCAAGCTCTGACACACGGGGAATGGAAACCCCACCCCGAAGCAGTCAGTCAATCTGGGAGAGATTTCATGTAGCAGAGGTGGACCTCTTTGCCTCGCAAGAACAGCAAATGTCCTCTTTACTACTCTCTGACTCTTCCAGCTCCCCTGGGTCTGGATGCCATGGCCCGTACGAGGCTCAAATGACACCTTTATGCATTTTTCGAGATAGCTCTGCTCCCGGGAGTCTTGGCGAGGGTCCATCAACAGCGTTCGCGCCTCTTATTGATAGCGCCCTGTTGGCCGACAAGAATGTGGTTCTCGGATCTAGTATCTCTCACCATGGGTGATTCCTGTGAGGAGGGATCTTCTGTCTCAGGCGCAGGGGACAATATTTCATCCCCGGCCCTCGCTTTGGAACCTTCATGTTTGGCCCCTTAACGGGACAAACTAAGTCAAGCCGGTCTTCCAGCCAGCATAATTGAGACTATTCTAAGTGCTAGGGCTCTCTCCACTAGAAGAGCTCATGCCCTCAAATGGAATGTATTTGAAAGTTGGTGCATGACAAAGCAGGTAGACCCAGTCCACTGCCGAATTGTTTCAGTGCTGGAGTTTCTGCAGGAAAAGTTGTCCTCAGGCTTGTGCCCTAGTACTCTCAGGATGTACGTAGCTGCTATTTCAGCCTGCCACGTTCTGATTGATGGGGTTACTGTGGGAAAACAGTATGTGGGAAATTGCGTTTCATTCGTGGAGCTAAACGGTTGAGGCCACCCACTAGAGCCATGGTCCCTTTGTGGGATTTATCTATCATGCTCTAAGGTCTAATTAACACCCCTTTCGAACCACTAGAGTCAGCGCCTGTCAGCTTTCTGACCCTTAAGATGGTTTTTCTGATGGCCGTTACCTCTCTGAAGAGTATTGGAGATTTGCACGCCTTGTCAATCTCCCCATCCTGCCTAGACTTTGCCCCTGGGCTAATCAAGGCCATTTTGCATCCTCACCGAACGATCTTCCGAAAGTTCCATTCCATGCACCCTGTTGTTCTTGAAGCTTTCTGTCCTCCGCCTTTTACAGCTTTGGAGTAGGAGAGACTTCACTTACTGTGTCCAGTACGTGCTCTCCAGATTTACGTCCACCGCACCAGCCAGTGTCGTAAGTCAGAGCAGCTTTTTATATGTTATGGGGGGTTATTTATATGTTAACCGGGGGGCGGCCGCCACTACACAGGCCATGTCACACTGGGTGAGAGATGCTATTGCCCTCTCCTATGAGGCTCATGGGCTTACTTGGCCTCTAGGAATTTGGGCTCATTCAACCAGGGGGATCGCCTCATTTATTGCGCTGACAAGAGGTATTCCCATGCAGCAAGTGTGTGATGCGGCAGGTTGGTCCTCTCTGCACACATTTGTTAGATTTTATAGTCTGGATGTTCATGCTACTCCGTGCTCACGGGTCCTCGAGTCAGCCTCCCAGATATAGTTCTGAGACCTCCTCGGCCTTTGTTCGCACACGCTACACAACCTTGGGGTCCAGACACTTGCAGTGCGGCGGCGTTGGTATTCTCGTTCCCATAGCGTTTTCACGCAGCATTGAGTGTAGCCTTTGAAATGGAACATCTCTGGTTACTTTGCTATAACCCTGTTCCCTGAAAAGGCGGGAAGGAGATGCTGCGCTCCAATGCCGCACTGCCTGCGTGACCGGACATCCCGTCAGACAAAATCGATCTGGGGAATGTTTCCGGTTTACTCCTATTTATAACCTGCAGGTGTGTCTCATCAGATGACGTCACCTGACCGAGGTTATATAGGCCAAAATTTGGCGTGTTTGATACACACATGCGTCACAACCGGCAACACGAAAAGATCTTCCCATAGCGTTTTCACGCAGCATCTCGTTCTCGCCTTTTCAGGGAACAGGGTTACAGCAAAGTAACCCGAGATGTCTTCCACTAGGGGTCCCCACAGTGAATGCATGTTTATCTGGGTTTGGTACAGTATCATCCTTATGATTGACCTTCAATCCCATTGGCTAGATGTAGGGCAATAACTAGGATGTAAACTTGCGCCTTACAAATGGAAGTCGAGAAGCACTGAGCCAGCAATGCCATCAACAGATACTGTAATTGTCATGTAAATTAAACTGTGTATCTTTTGCTTGCAATGACTGTGTCAAACCAGCAACTCGCTATTGTCAACAAAATGCTGTATTGTTCTTCTATGATATTTTTCCAGGCATGTACTGAAGCTTCTTTCAGTTGTTTGGGGGGTGTCTCCCTTTGGTGTCCCCATCAGAAGGTAAAAATGCATGCTCAACTGGGTCAAAGTCTTTTGACTGATGATGCCAATACCAAACCTTCCACTTGAAGTCGTTAGTTGAGTTTGCAGAGTGTTGCACAGTATCGTTGTATCGTGGCATGGTGAAGTTCCTCTCAGTTAGATTGTTTGAATTTTTCTTCATTAATTAAATCATTAATAAAGATTACTGAGCCTCACCATGCTTGACCCATGAGCTTGTCTGTTTTAGATCATGATCAGAACCTTTCTTTCTGTACACTTTCCATCTTTCCATGACTTTGATACAGGCTAACCGTGGTCCCAGAACTTTCTCATTTGTGTACATATATTCCCATCCTGGTGTCTTCAAGATAGCCTCCAGATTCACTGGCACCTGAAAATGATAAAGCTTCTATCGAAAAAAACTTACTGTGGTTCACACTATACAATGAAAAATGGCATTTGTGTTCAATTCATTAATTAAAAACACACACCCAAATATCTTGTGAGTCTGTCACATAAACCATGGCTGATTGTTTGTCATGACAATATCAATACATTATTATTTATCTACTATTTATTTGGTTGTGGTAGATTTACTAACGGTGGCCTTTACTTAAATATTTTATCTTTGTCCATCATGGCATAAAGACCAGATGTAGAAGTGTACAGTTCATTTACCTCCTACATTAGCAAAGATGCAGAGCAAAAAGATGAAAGAAAAGGGAGTACTGACTATCAAGGTTTCTGTGGGAAGGAATGATGAATATTAGAGTCCAGAATGAAGAACCACACATGTGGCTGAGAGAAAAGGGCTGCATATGTATGCTTGTCATGTTGTATTAACATGCATAGAGAACATGACTTCAAAGTGCAGGGTGATGGAGTGTGCAAAATAATTGAACCGGCAATTTTTAAGATTTTTTCTCTCTATATACACTGGAGATAAAAAAAAAAAGAAATGAGAAAGTAGACTAGAATTTCAGCTTCTATTTCTATAAAAATTTGTTAGACATCATAGATCAAGGCGCATTTGGGGTGAGATCACAACCAAATTACTGTATTGAGAAAATTATTAGTATTGGAACAGATATTAAAAATAATATATTGGAAATAGGCGGCGCGGTGGTGTAGTGGTTAGCACTGTCGCCTTGCACCTCCAGTGTCTGGGTTCGATTCCCCGGCCAGGCTCGATTCCCGTCTCTGTGTGCATGGAGTTTGCATGTTCTCCCCGTGCTTGGTGGGTTTCCTCCGGGTACTCCGGTTTCCTCCCACAGTCCAAATATATGCAGGTTAGGCTAATTGTCGTTCCTAAATTGCCCGTAGTGTGTGATTGGGTGTGTGAGTGTGTGTATGTGTGTGTGCCCTGCGATGGATTGGCACCCTGTCCAGGTCCAGGGTGTACCCCGCCTAGTGCTCTGAGTCTCCTGGGATAGGCTCCAGGTCCCCCGCGACCCTGAACACAGGATTAAGCGGTATAGAAAATGAATGAATGAATGAATATTGGAAATAGATATTGGAACAACCTTCAAGTAAATAACACATTTGGTTGCATATTCAATTCAATTTTATTTGTGTAGCGCTTTTAACAGTTGTTATTGTTGCATATCCCACACATGTAGTAACTGCATGAAGCTGGTGATGGAAGATTAGGACTGGGTATCATTCAAGTATAGTATTTTGGATATCAATATCGATCCCAATACCTTCAATACTTTAATACTGGTTCTTGGACAATATGTTTTGCTATAATTTTTTACAAAAAAAGAAATACATTACATATTGAAATGCATACAGTATATCTAGTTAAATTTTTGGGTCATTGCCAAGATTACACATGCAGAGTCATAAATATATGTATTTAAAAGAGTTTAACTAAAACATTAGAGTGTTTAACGTTTCTCCTTTAACAAACCTTTAGTTTTATGTCTCAGAACATCAGCATTTTTCCACTCAAAGCAGTTTCACAGCAAAAAAAAAAAAAAAACACTTTTTGATGCCTTAACAACAAAGTTCACCAATTTTCCCTTTTGAACTAAGTTTGCCGTAATTTCCCAATTAACTTCATTTTAATTTTGTCCATTTAAGGTCCCCTAAGTATCGCCTAAGAGGATTCTGATCCTTATGTGATTTGCTCCATCTTGGATTGGTTTAACTTAAGAGAGAAGACAGAGTTCTTCCTTTGGCGCACAGAATATAAGCATCAACATAAACCCTTCATGCTTACGGCGCTCACTGTAATTCACTTTCTCTGAAACGCTCAGTTCACAGTTTACCGGAAATCAAGTACTGTATGTACTGTACTGTACAACGAACGGTCCATTTTTTTTAGCAAGTTCATGCAAACACTGTCTGTTAATATCAGGAAATAAAAATGGATAAAAGCCAGATTTAAATCTGTAATACAGTAGCAGATAATTACACTCAAACAATACCTAAAGTTGCATGGGAGACCGAATACAGTAATGTTAAATTAAATAACTAACCACGTACAATATGTGAAAGTTAGCAAACATATTTTTTTTGCTAAACATTACCTGACAAAATTTTTGTTATAGTGCTGTTCTGGCTGTGAAATGTGTTTTTTTTTTTAGTAGCCTGGGAGGAAACATAGGGAGAACAAGGTCAAAACCTCCAGACAGACAGTAACCCCAGCCAGGATTGATGCCGAGCCTCTAAAGCTGTGAGACAACAAAGCAGCCCAGTGTGTCACATGGCCTGATCTAGCACTTTGCGGTGCTATTTGCGTATGCGAAAGGTTCTATTTAGAACCCTGCAAGAGACTGTTTACCTACACCACTTTATAATAAAGCCAATGATTCAGAAAATGGTTTGACTTAAGCATGAGAACGATAAATCCAGATGTCAGAAGTTATCTCTCAACATTTTTTCTCCAACCAGAATAAAATCTGACAGATGAGAAGTGTCAGTCGAAGCGGTACACATCCATCAAAGAGACGCAGCAATACCGTGTGAATTAATTTTTTTACAGTGTGATTCTCACTGTGATCTGCACTCTTTCAGATGCTGTCTTATCACTAAACAGCCTGATCTCATGAAACATTCGTGCAAATTTGAGCGGAAAAGGCAACGAGGTTGGACTGGGTATGATTTTCATGCAAATGAGATTGGAGGAAACTTAAATCACAGCCCAGGTCCAAACCTTGACCTTTTATAACATTTCATACAAAAGACCAGGTGGCTATACTGTACATTTGCAGGGCAGGGTTTCTGAGTAGCCTTTTCATAGATAATAACATTCATTCAATAATAATAAATAACACTGTTCTTTTGATCAGAACAACCATGCATTTATGATGAGAGAGTTTGAATGATCTGGAGAAGAAGGCCATGCATGGTGTAAGACACTATGAAGAGACTGAAAGGAGCAAAGCACTGGCCTGGTTTTGTAGTTGTGACTATTATTTCCATGCTGGCTGTAATCGTAGAATTGATTAGTAAGGGAACTGTATCCTTTTTTTCCCCTATGTGTGTGTGTGTGGAAAGCTGTTCAATCAGAGAGAACAGAGAGACTGAGTGTCTAATCGACTTTCCCCTGCTTTCTGCCTTCATCAGCTTTTCCATGTCTGGCAGCAATATAGACAAATTAGCTTTAAGGCAATCAAAAGACAATTCAATTTATCAGTTCCCTGCTTCCAACATCCAGTCAGTTTCCGTGCCTGGCAGTAAAACCATAAAAAAAATAAAAAAAAAGCAGATGTAACAATATGTGCTACAATCTCCGGAGCAATATTGTATCATTGTAATGCAGAAGAAGGCTTGACCTGTAGTAACTGTGTGCGTGGGTGTTGCGCTGTAATCCACTGCATATTCGCTTCCTTTCATCAAAAGGCAAAACCTCCAAATAAATATGGCTTTATAGTAAATAATCAGGAGAAAACAAGTCAGTGCCTGGATAACTACTTTATTTCAGTCATTTACTACAAACTCATTTCGTCTCACACAGATGAGGAGATATAATTCCGAGGAGTTTCATTTCATGGCAAGTCATTTTGATTATTTCTTTTTAGGCGAACGAACCAAGAGGGCATTCAGTAGACTAGAACCATTAGGCATTTCAGAATCTTTTTTAATTGGAGGTTTTTCCTGTCTTTTTTCCTTCATTATGTCTGCAGAATGAAAGGCAGCAGCCAGCAGCTTTTAGTTCACAGTCTAGACGTACACACCGCAGCAGCTTAGATGAAAGCCTCTTTTACAAATTCTGCTGGTGAGAGCTGTATAGTGCTTTATGATAGAGCTCGTAACGACTTCCGAACAATGTTAGGGTTCTTACAACTTTCATCCAGGTCTTTTTCAGAAAGTTTTCCACTAACAAAGCTTCTTCCCTTGTCCTGACACAGCCTTGAGGTCCAAGAGCATTGCCTTTGTATGGAGAAAGAGAAAAAAAAAGTCTTTATTCCAGTAAGAGCAACAAATGAAAGACATAGGAAAACCACCCTAGGTTCAGTTGACTCGGAATGAACCCTGAAACTTTTACACTACGGCGCCTTGCATAAGTATTAACTTACTCTACTACAGTCGTAATTGCTCTGGACGGGTTTTTGTATAACATTTGAGTGTACAAAATATTTTGTATGATGAAAAAAGAATACAAATTTAATAGTCGAAAGAGCGTTCATCATCCTGAGTTGAACTGCTCGAGCTTTGTAAAATTGGACACATACAGTAGGCAGATATTCACTTACTGTAATAGAATATGAAAGATTTTCAGTCACATCTGGGCTTTGACTTTAAGTCATGACACTGATATCATGTGATTTTTGACTCTTTTTAACAAATTATATGAATTTTGCAGGCTGTGTCACAACTAAATCGCGTGGTTTCAGGAGGACAAAAACTTATGCAAACAACTTTTATTTATTTTTTTATTTATTTATTTTTATTAATAAATAAATAAATTAGCTACAGTAACTATATTTATTTCCTCCTGCACATCTGAGGTTTACAGTATGAGCAAGTTAAAACAGTGGCTTTGTGGTTAGCACTTTCGCCTTGCATGCCTTGATTCCCACCTTGTGTCTGTGTGCATTTCCCTACACTATCCAAAGCCATGCAGCTTAGGTTAATTGACATCCCCAAATTTCCCGTAGTGTGTGAATGAGTATGTGTGCTCCGCATTAGATTGGCATCCTGTCCAGTGGGTCATGCCCTAAGTCTCATGGGAAAGACTCCATGCCCACTTAACCCTGTATACAAGGATAAAGTGGTATAGACGGTCAGTGAGTGAGTACATTCCATGAGTGATAATATAGAGCATAACAGCACTGAGATGTATATACTGTATGCATCACTATATGCATCACTTCATATCACAGGTGTTCTAATAATCATTAATTACAATATGAGTGAAAGTAGGTGAAAACCAGTCATCAAAGCACTTCTAGAAAGAAAACACCTGTGATACTATGTTATTGTAAACAACACTGTGTTGCCTTAGTAACTACTTCAAAGTCGTTCCAAATTGCCTCTGAACCATTCGTGTTGTTTTGTTCCCGCTTAACGTGTACAGTAGTACTAAGCTAACTAGCTTCTAACACAAGTCTGAATCCCAAATTTCTCTCTCCCTAACCCTTGTACTACTTGATATGTGGGACAAGAGATTCTAACCTACACCCTCCATTTAGTTGTTATTGTTGTTCTTTCGGCTGCGGAATACTACAACTTGGCACAGGTTTTACGCCGGATGCCCTTCCTGACGCAACCCTCCCATTTTATCCGTGCTTGGGACCGGCACTGCATCCAGTGGCCAGCCAGCTTAATGCTACTTCCCGCAGTCGCAGAAAGACATGTATTGGTATTGGCAATTAACTATTTAAATAAACAAACAAATCATATTACTGTTTATCATAAATGCTGTTAGTGGAACTGATATAAAAGAAATTTCGCACTCGAGGTTGTGCTGTTGTACCAAGTACAATATCAGCATGGCTGTGATGACTTCTTCGCCCTATGACCGCATGATAGTGATATTCAGTACAGCAGTATGACCTCAAATGTGATATTTTTTGGTTTTGCTTACTGTAGATTCACGTTAAAGAATTGCAATTAAGATCATTTTCAAAAGTTCAACGGGGTGAATATTTATCACTCTAGGCACACTGATCTAATTGCCACTGATACCAATTAACATTATTATGTGCAGATAACATGCAGGTGAACAATTTTCATCAGAGTGATCTGAGTGGTTGTGAAATAACAGGATTTGAGAACGAGAAAACATTCATTTTAAGATTCATTTTTAAACTTAACATCTCTGCAGAGGGAAACAGGAAAAATCTCAACCATTTTCAACCAGATATTCCAAACAGCAGTTTGATGAAAAAAAATCAAAGAAAGAGAGAAATGAAAAATTAAAATTTTTTCCTCTCTTTTTTCCCTAATTTAGTCGTATCCATTTTACACTAAGGGTCACTAGGGGGCGTCCAGCGCAGACGTCACTTCGTCCGTGCGTTACCATGGTAACATAAGCTCCTTGGATACCTGTTGCTGCTGTGAAAATTTTACACTACGGACATTTAAATATTAAATATTTATTGAAACAAAAACTGATCACATTATAAAACATGCCATTGAAACGTGTACATCTTATAATTAAAATAATAATTAATTGGGCGGCGCGGTGGTGTAGTGGTTAGTACTGTCGCCTTGCACCTCCAGGGTCTGGGTTCGATTCCCCGGCCAGGCTCGATTCCCGTCTCTGTGTGCATGGAGTTTGCATGTTCTCCCCGTGCTTGGTGGGTTTCCTCTGGGGACTCCAGTTTCCTCCCACAGTCAAAAGATATGCAGGCAATTTTGCCCGTAGTGTGTGATTAGGTGTGTGTACTGTATGTGTGGATGGATGCGATGCGATGGATTGGCACCCTGTCCAGGGTGTACCCCGCCTAGTGCCCGAAGTCTCCTGGGATAAGCTCCAGGTCCCCCGCGACCCTGAACACAGGATTAAGCGGTATAGAAAATGAATGAATGAATGAATGAATAATTCATTGAAGATGTACTGAGATTTTTTTTTTGTACCGTTTACTAGCCTATATAATACTAAGGATTTTCTGATTAAATTAAAATTTTTGTGTCCTTTTAATATGATGTCATCCTTGATAATAAAGATAAAAAAATATATAAATTCTTTAACAAGCTAAATTTATTTACGTTCCAGCGAGACGCAATGACTGATGGGAATGTTTTCATTGCCTTTTCCAGTGAAGTGTACTCCTTCGCTCACTGCGATTTGGAATCACACTTACTGTAACACTCTGTGAAGTATACACTTCAGGCCGTTTGGAAGGCACCTTAAGGCTACTACTACCAGTCAGGGAGAGCCAAAGACTATAACGTGTTTCATCCAAACCACATGACCGCTCTTTTCGAACCCCATGTTGGGGGTGGCGTAAAACTCGGATGACAGCACTATCCATTTCTAGCCACACATACAATATAATCATGGTAATGGGAGATTTATTTTAAAAACATGAATCATAAAAGATTTGTCTTATGCAAGCTAACATTGGATGTTCCATTAAAGAACATTAACACCAGCGCAAAATGAGCTTACCTCTACATCTTTTTAGATTTACTACTTATAAGATACTATTTATTTTAAGAAGACATTTTTTGAGAATGACGCAGGCAGAGAAGGCATCTGAAAATGAATTACTTTTTTTCCTTTTCCTCTCTGTAATTTTTCCAGGCTGTTGCCCTGATCTCGTAATAGTAATGTTCCATGTCCGCTAAGTAGGTACATCTAATATGTGCAACCAACAGGTCAAAGTAAATTAGCCAAAATAAATCCTGATTGGTGTACTTCCTGTGCTTCAGTTTAGACAATAGCTATTTTTTATCCCTCATAATTAAGAAGGAAAAACAGTAGTAGAGTACAAAGTATGATATTTTACTTTGAATGTGGTGGGGTTAAATGTAATGACCCCTAAAATGGAAATACTGATGTAAAGAACAGATATGAGGGGCGTTCAAGTCAAACCAGGACTTGTGATGAAATTGTGAATGAAAGCATAAAACAGACATTTACAGAAGCTTCAAGCATAGTACAGTGATGAGACTCTTAGCCGCAGTGATACATGTGAAAGGTGCAACCCGCCCCCCTCTGTTATTCCTGTTGTTATACCTTTATCTCACCTATATGCAGTTTGACTATACGAGGACCGAAGCGTGGAAAGATGAAAACCTAATCACAGTGCTAAAACTCATGATGAATCATGATGAACTGTACTTACGGCCACCGCGCAAAACCACGTAGGTGAGATAGGAGTATTAGTAGTTAACATATTATGGGTCAAACTTCGCCGAGTTATGATGGTAGAATAATTATAAAGGTCTTGACTAAAACAACATGCATGAGGAATCACAAAGGAGTTTTCATTTTCTGCAATGGAAAAGTACTTGAACTAGTTACATTTATCAGAAAGTAATGCTGTAATGTACATTAACTGATTACTTTTTAAAGACAGTAATTTTGCAGTGTAACTAGTTACTTTAAAAAGTAACGTCCCCCAACACTTCTGTTCACCAGTGATTATTTGTACAACTTCTCACAGACACACGTATTCTTAATATTCCTTTAGTTTAAAAAAAAAAATGCTTTCCACAACTGATTATAAAATGGATCTTTTCAAGTTCTTTTCTTTAACAGGGCTGCCTACTGTAGTTGTTGTACTTGAATCTACATTTTATTAAAAACATACTGTATATTATACATATTTTTTCATCATATTCATTTATTGTACTATATGAATCATTATAAAAGAAACTGGCAAAAGGGCTCTAAGTGTAGAATGTGTGATGCATCGTTTCTTTCCCTGACAGTAAGCCAAGGACATATCTACAGTATGGAACATATTAGTGCCTGTGTGTGCTAAGAAGGTGGTGCATTGAACCAGTCCTATTGA
Source organism: Channallabes apus (assembly GCA_030522415.1). Taxonomy (NCBI): domain Eukaryota; kingdom Metazoa; phylum Chordata; class Actinopteri; order Siluriformes; family Clariidae; genus Channallabes; species Channallabes apus. The sequence continues at coordinate 12,998,427 of CM060118.1, read as the reverse complement.
AGGTTATGCACTCGGATGACTGTCTGGTGGCTGGATCCTGTTTTGAATGTGTATTCTGACCCTCAGTTCAGTCTGTACTATGTCCTTGAGACATGTCTAACAAAGCTTATTAGTTTCTGCACAGTTTTTAAGTTGCTGCATTTACTCAAAAAGAAACTTTTTAAAATAGAGATAATATCAACATTTATTGATTATCTATCTTATTAATTTTCAGATTTGTCTATGCAACATTCAGGGTGTTGATGATCACATGACTGGCTTCAGAGTTCAGTTCCGGTGTGTACTGTACTATCCCACTGCTTCAAAGTACCTCGTTGGTGCTTTGTGCATCCCAATCCTAATTCTCATATTGTCTTCATTTCTTTCACAACAGTCTAAGATAAAGACGTCTCTGATTTCCTATTGTATTATTCTTCTCTGCACTTGCAATACTTCCTGGATTCCTTTTATCATCTCCTTTTACTTTCTTGGACCCAAATTGGACCCAAATGTAAAATAAAAAAAAATAAAAAAAAGATGTGTTCTGAACAGATTTCACTACAGGGAAAAACAGAAGGTACCTTTTTTAAAGATCTTCCCAGAATGTTCCACATGGCATCTGGTGGAGCCTAAAAGTAAAGTATGCAGTGGGTCTGGGATCCTAAAGGATGCAAAAAAGTAGCAAGAGTCAGGTATAAAGGCTTATAATGAATGTGCATTTGCAGTAATCCTAGTGACTGTTGGGATAGGTATGTGCCTTATGATTTTCCCTTTTGAGACCTATTACGAACCTATTAAATACTGTTTAGCTGAGCAATGTACTGTAGATGAGGTTGAGATTAAATTATAAAAGCCAGAATACACAAACCATGCTGACACTGCCAGTTTTTCATCCCAGGATTTATCTATTTTTCCAGGGGTTCTTTTAGTGTTCCTACTGTATTTGGTAAAAAAAAAATGGTTTAGATCTCACCCACTTTAGGTTAAAATGTCCTTTTTATTTAGTGACTACATCACACCAGCACTTGTATGAATCATTTTCAGTCTTTTAGGTTATGCAGCTCTACAAATCTGTCAAGTACTTTGTATCATTGCACCCGTAGCTGTTTGCACTTTCCTCTGAGTTGCTCTGGAGCAGAGAATCTACCAATAACTAAATATATATTTAAATGTATTAGGTGTTTAAGAAGTTGTTAAATTCAACTACTTCTCCTGTGAGCTGTATTTATCCTTTATTCTGACCTCTACACATAGATCAACCATGACATTAACACCACTGCCGGGTGAATTGAATAACTTTATCACAGTTATATAACCATGAGCTGCTGACAAGCTCTTGGTCACCCAAAGCACACGTACGCCTGCAGGGACCAAAGATCAGCCCGTCTGGCCCGATTCCATACAAAGCCAATGCAGCAAAACCTGACGGAAAAAAAATCAACACTGGCAAAGACAGAAATGGATCAGAACACCTAGCGCATCACAGCCTGCCACACATAGGGCTTAGAAGGCAAAGAATTCAAGGCTGTTGATTCAAATTCCCCAGATCTCAATCCGATCAAGCATCCATGGAATGACCCGGTCAAACAAGTATGATCCACAGAGCCCCCACCTCACAAAACACAGCACCCAAAATATCTGCTGCCAACATCCTGCACTGTAAAAGATCCAACTTGCAAATTGGTAACTCAATTTAAAATTCCAAGTTTGGTGGACATATTTTTAAGCACAGTGTTGAATTTACTTATAAAATCTATTTAACTGGATTTTACTACTATTTTGTCCAACAAATATAAACAATCAAGTTGAGGAAACTTTATATTTTGATTTCTTTATTCAATGGTTTCACATCCTGCACTGTAAAAAATAAAAAGTTGCCTTAACATAAAAAGTAAAGACAAACGGATGCAAAGCAATTTTGAGTTCACTCAACTTCGGTGGTTGAAGTTGTGCCAAATAATTTTAAAAAGTTAATTGAAACTGCTGTTTTAAGTTACAGTATACCTTCCTAAAAAAGTACATCTAACTAATCATTATGAGTTTGTTTTTTAAGAAACAAGTAGGCTCAACTACATTGCGTACTAACTGGCCAGTGGTTAAGGCATAGGACTATGGTTCAGAAGATCCCAGGTTCAAACCCCACAACCACCAAGTTGCCACTGTTGGGCCCTTGAGCAAGGCCCTTAACCCTCAGATGTATAATGAGATAAAAATGTAAGTTGCTCTAGATAAGAGCATCTGCTAACTGAAACTACTAATTTCTTAAAATTCACTCAACCCTTTTTCGGCTTAAAACAAACTCATAATGATTAGTTAGATGTACTTTTTTAGGAAGGTATAACTAACTTAAAACAACAGTTTCAATTAACTTTTAAAAATGTTTTGGCACAACTTCAACCACTGAAGTTGAGTGAACTCAAAATTGCTTTGCAGCCGGTTGCCTTAACTTTTTAAGTTAAGTCAACTTTTTATTTTTCACATCATGGTGCCAGACACCACAGCACCCCAGAGGTCCCATTCAGCCACACCCTGAGGGACCAGGGCTGTCCCGGCAGCACAAAGGGAACCTAAAGCCTACATTAGGTGGTTTTAATGTTAATGGTTTTAAAGTTATGGCTGATCGTGTGTATAAAACTCCTAGTGGCTGCCTGCTCATTCCTCATGTTCTATTTCTTCATTCACCCTTATTTTCTTGTAGAACAAGTGCTTAATTTCTTCTTTATTTGATGAGTAAGTAAAGCACTGAAATGGAACAATAATCTTCTTTAAAGTAACTGTGTCCAACATGGGAAATGCTCTTGTTTAACATCGCATTTTAATTTCCCCAGCCTTTAATCCTGCAAGCTAAACAGATCTCAGTGAATTCGCTCTACATTTTAAAGTGATTTGAAAATATAAAGGCTTAGGAGTATTAACTATGTGACTCTTTAGTAAGATTTTAAAATGGAGTAATTACTTATGGTGTAATTATAGTGATTGCTAGAATGGAGAGAAAGTGTACACAAATAGTCCTATAGTGTCTATGAACTTTAGTTAAAATTCTCATTCACTAAAACTGACTAATATTGTTAACACATTGACCAACTGTGTAAGGGATTCAGGTGAGTTAGATGTGAGGGGTAACTAAATCAAGTGGAAAGTTTGTTCCGCTCTTGGAGGATAGCAACCACTGATGTAGGCCTGGATTAGTCCAAAGCTTATTAATGAACAGGATAGTTCAGAAGTTAATATTTTGTAAACTTGTAAACTTCAATCAATCAATCAATCAATCAACATTTATTTGTATAGCACCTTACAGCAACCTGAGTTGAACCAAGGTGCTTCAAAGCATTAAAACTAAATAAAACACATAATTATATTTAAAAAATCACATGAAACTAAAACTTTTTAAAAATATTATTAAATATTATATAAATAATATAATTTTGCATTAATAAATAAATAAATAAATAACATAATAATAATAATAATAATAATAATAATAATATAACAGTAAAAGTACAAACAAACTAAAAAACAAAGTTCAAAAATTAAAACTTATAATGTTATAAATCGTTTAAAGCATTATAATGCAGGTTCTGACAGATTACAATGTCGTAGTGGGTAGATTGTGTCTTCCTTTTTATCTTTACCTATGTGCATTATTGAAATATGAGCATCAGTGTATGTTTTTATATCTATTAGTTTTATCTTGACATTTGTAATAAGCATTTCACTGCACATTGTACTCTGTATGGATGTGTGTGTGTGACAAATATAATTTTAATCTGCTTTGAACCAAGAATGCAAGAGCATTCAATACTTTATGTATACAATAGATCTATGCTGCAAAGTTGAAAATAAGAAAGGTGGGCTTTTCACTGAGCATGTGAGCAATAAATTGTGTTTTGTACCGTGTAAAAGGCAAACACATGAAAGTTTTCTAAAAATGTAATTTATCTTTATAGATGACTGCATATAAATCTGTATGTTGATAGAAAGCAAGGATAACAGAAAGAGGCACATGGTAATATAGTGTAATAATATACATTTAGATACATGACCCTACATACAATCTTTCTCATTATCTTTCTGATTCAGACATCTATTATCCCTCTGCAGCACTGCTTTTTTCTGTTTTTTTTCTTCTTCTGATGTTTAAAACAAGATTTATTCGTCATTATATGAGGATGAATAAGAGAAATTTAAATATGCTTGAAATCAAACACTGTACCTGCAGCCACTGCTAAAGTGGCTCTGTGGTTAAAAGGATAAATCAGACAATAGAAGTCTGTGAATGAATTAGTTCAATGTAAGATAAGTAATTAAATAAAAATAAGACAGTGACCGCTGGTAAAAAATAAAATCAAATGTAACTTGGCTAAGACTTTCAGTTTGAGTCATGCATATCCCTGTAGATGAAATTCTGCTATTTTCTCCCGAAGGTGGGTTGCCCTTGTCAATCTCTCTTCTGTTGAAATTTCAGGTATCTGGCTGCTTGCATGGCAACAGCTAATGTGTCCTATTGAGCATGTTTAGGCAGCCAAAGATGCCTAAACCTTATGACATGCGTTAAAAGTGCCAATCATTTTTAAAGGATTACAAAAATCTTGGTCCAGATTGTCTCAAAACAGGAAATCATATAATAAGCAATTAAAAAATAACCTAATGAAAATACCGAGATTTTCTTATGAGGTTCTAAAAAGAATTTGTTACTTGATAGTCTTTTTGTACAGTGGTGAAAATCTCATATCTTTCTCTTAGCCATACTTCTTATAACCACTAAAATGTTTTCCAACTACAGTACATACAGGTGAAACTCGACTCTGTGGCTCTCCATTCTTCCTCCAGACTCTGGGTCCAGTGTTTCCGAATGAGATGTAAAAGTTGCTCTTATCAGAAAAGAGGACTTTGGACCACTGAGCAACAGACCAGGGGCCTCATGTATCAACGCTGCGTACGCACAAAAACTTCGCTTACGCCAGTTTTCACGCTCACGGTCGGATTTACGAACAGCGAAATTAACGTGAGAATGTGCGTTCTTCCACGCCAACTTCATGTCTGGCGTACGTATATTTCTTGTGTGTGTTTGTTTTATTTCTGTTGGCGACTCCTAGAGGCAATTATGTTAAATTGCACACTACAAAGTATCGCACCAACACATGTGAAAAACATTGCTATTCATTTATAATTGATAAAATGGGTTAATTGACACAATATTTTTCTACCAATTATTTGATTTAGAACATATAAAAGCATTTTCTAATGTATACAACCCTTAGTCTATGGCAATGGCAGTGTTGGCCTTATTAGAGGACATTGTCAATGGCCGAATCCGAAGGGAACACATTTTTAGGGATCACAGTGACTTCTGGCCCATGATGATTTCTGGCCCTGTCGTCTTTAAGCCGTGCAATGCCAGCTGTATGGGACTGGATCACCCGCATGTCTAGCAGGTAAATAAGGTTTCCAAACCATGCAGTTGACCAGCCAAACATTAAAGCGCAATTTGCAGCGATCGCCGGTTTTCCTAATGTAATCGGAGTAATCGACTGCACGCACATTGCTATAAAGGCGCCATCTGAAGACGAATTTGCATACATGAATCGGAAACATTTCCATTCAATAAATGTGCAAATAATATGTGATGCTCAAACAGGTTGCATGATCTGATCGCGCGCACACCCCCCCCGCCCCGTTGCATGATCTGACTGCGCGCCCCGTCGCATGATCTGGAGAAAAAACTATGCTATTCCAGGATGCCCCCTTCAAATTTCTTACTGCCCCTCCATATGGTCTGGTCTAGAACCGGCCCTGTTCAAATGCGCCTAACAAATATTGTGGCGAGGTGGCCTGGGTCAACCCATGATTCATTCATCCTCACAAACAGCATGGCTGGAATGAGGCTCCAAGGTGGCAGGGTGCGCAATGGGAGGCTTCTTGGTGAGTGATGTATTTAAAGATATTATTCCAGCTAAGTTTTTTTTTATTTTTTTAAATTAATTCCGGAGGACAAACTTGCAAATAACACAGTTTTTCTCCGGTCTACCTCCGATAGGAGCACCTGCAATTCACATTCTGTGCAGTTTCTCTTCTTGCTTGCTTTTGCCATTGCTTTTTCGTTTGGTTTTGCCAAAGTCGAGTCATTACCATATTTATACGGGGGAGGAGGCAGGGAGGGGTTTTGCCCTCGTGCATGTACGCTCAATTTCACGTTAATTCGGATGTACAAAGAGAATCTGCGTGGGATTACGCGTACACAGTGTTGCATACATCAGATTTTTTTACTGCGTATGCACATTTACAGCTTTGTCCGTACGCAATGTTTTAGTATGAACTCAACGCAAGTCTTTGTACATGAGGTCCCAGTTCTTTTTTTCTTTAGTCTTTAGGACATTTGAAGCCCATGCCCAGGATCCGTCTGTGTGTGGTGGCTCTTGATGCAGTGACTCCAGCCTCAGTCCACTCCTTGTGAAAGTCCCCAACACTGCGGTCATCCCTGCTGCTTATGCACCTTTTTCTTCCAAACGTTTCTCTTTCACATAACTTACTATTAATGTGCTTTGATACAGCACTTTGGAAACATCCAGCTTCTTTTGCAATTACCTTTTGAGGCTTTCCCTCCTTATGGTTTTCTGCACAACTGTCAGTTCAGCAGTCTTCCCCATGATTGTGCTTCCTACACTGAAAAAAGTGATACTTTGGATCAACTTAAAAAAAAATTGCTTCAATTTGTTACAAGCAATTTTTTTTGCTTTCTCTCAAATCAAATGTTATAATTTTATTTAAGGTTTCATTTTTATTAAATATAAATATATTTTTAAGTTTCCCCAAAGCAAAAATAAATTCATCCATCCAAATCAAAAACAAAAGTTGTTACAATGCCTTAGGCCAGTAAAACAAATTTTTCGACTTTGCAACAACTTGATTTTCACTTAAGTAAAAATAAAAAATTTCAAGTACACTGAAAAAAAAAATATTTTGGTTCAACTTTAAAACATTGCTTCAATTTGTTACAAGCAATTTATTTACCTTCTCTCAAATCAAATGTTATAATATTATGTAAGGATTAATTTGGATTAAATATAAATAGATTTTTGAGTTTCCCCAAAGCAAAAGAAATTCATCCATCCAAATCAGAAACAAAAGTTATTACAATGCCTTAGGCCAGTAAAACTTATTTTCTAGCAACTTGTTTATATCACTTTAGAAAAACCTAAAATTTAACATTACAGTATATTTAAGTTTAGTGTTTACCTTGAAAGAAACAAATTACATTCATGTAGTATAAAGTAATAGGCATACATTTTTATACATAAAAATCAACAAAGTCTTTTTCTGAAATAAAGAAATGTGCTTTGCATGTAATGAGTCTGTCTCGTATATTAATTTCACCTTTTATGTTGCATTACTGAAATAAATTAACTTTTGCACAATATGCAAATCTTTTGAGTTTCACCTGTAGGTTTACTACATATCTTTTTTGGAAACTGTGAAAAGCAACACCTTTGTGCATAGCATTGAAGAGGGAGTGAAAACAGGTTTGTTGGACTAAAATGCACTGAAATGTGAGCAAAGATGAGTTTAAAGTGGCTACTTGAACTGATCATGAAATTGTGGCTGTAGAAATGTTACACCTTTAAAACTCTCAATTTGCTTTCAAATAAGGTCAAATTGCAAAAATTGTGCCCACATTTTTTTGCAGTCTATTAAACATAACATACCAAACCTGTTATCTGTGTCTGGCTAAAGCTCAGGTGTAGTTTACAAGTTGTTTTTTGGATTGTGTAAAATAAAAAAATATCTTTTTGTTTATTGGGATGTGTTATCGAGATAAAGTGAGAGTACATAATGGTATTCCTGTGAGCAAGAGGACTCTAACAATATATTTGGTGCTAGACAATTCCCCTTCTGGCAGAATTTCAGTTAGACATTGTCAGATTGTCAGATATCGTCAGAATCTGTAGTATTTGATTAAATTTGTTGGTTTTTAGTATATAATATAAGTGGATACATGTATACGAACACTGTGACAACAAAATGAGAACTCCATTTTTGCATTTTTTAGAAAACTAGTTTGAAGCAAGAAATATTCCAAAGTGTTATAAAATTCTTTTTTCTTTTTTTTTGTCACAATGGTGATAAAAAGCACAAATGCCTAAAGTATAAGCCAAAATGGTTTCGGTTATATCAGTGTGAATCTTTGTGTGATTTTTCAAAAAACCCGCAATTTTGTCACAATGGATAATTCAGCCTGCAGTCGTATTGGTGGTAATGTAAATATGCAATTTGGGATGGATAATACCTGTTGGTCCACCAACAGGTACGCAGCATTTAATGACTGTTTCAGAACAGCTTCCCAACAGCTTTCCCACAGACAGTGTGTGCATCCCATTTCTCTTGTACCTAAAGTTTGCATGGTGTGTGTTCTTATCTCTAAATATATTAACATATAAAGAGACACTTATTGTATACATGGGTGATACAGTATGTAAAGTAGGTAACAGGATCTAATTCATACTGTATATTAATTCTAGCAAAACTAACATGCCAGGGTGCATAGTGAAACGTTATAGTTTCGTTCCACATCACTTTGGTTGGTCTTTTGACTTCATGCACAAGTCTGCTTCTCTCGAGATAACATAGTTATGACTCTGAGGAGTAAGATTTGTGCCACAGCCTAGCTGTATATTTGTGTCAGCTTCTGCAGGATTTGTGAAGAAAAAAAGAAAAGCAGACTCATAGATATTTGTGAATTCCTGGAGGTGCGATGGGGCAGATCAGTGTTCCTTTCTCTCCGCATTCCAGTTGTGATCAGATTCCAATTCACATTCCCACAATGACTTCAATTTGGGGACAACCTTTTTCATGTTTAGAAAATGCCTACGATCTGACACAAACATGACCTGGTTGTGAGTTCCCTGAGCATTTCAAATTCATGTTTGCACACACTGTCACACAAATACCACAGTATATCAAAAAGGCGAATATAAATGTCTTCAGCAAATTTCAGATGTATTTGAAATAAAAGTATTTTTTGGTGATACAGTACATCACTAGGTTTGGATAACCAACTTCCCCGCTGTTTTCCTGGACTCTTGTCTGTTGGGGTCATCCTTGTTGTCTGTTATCTCGCAAGTAACATCAATCGAGCTCCACCGAACACTTTATAACCAACCCTGAAAGCAAAATGTGTTTATGTAAACAAATAGTGTTTTATCTAACCCTGGGTTGAGCCTTCTTGGTACGGTTTATGTCTGCCTATGTAAAAAAAAAGTCACTTTAAGGGTTATCTCACTGGCAACATTCATACATAGTACAGTAGCAAACTCCATATGAAAAATTAAGTGAATCAAAATGTACTACCAAAAGTGAAAGCCATCAGAGTATGTATTGTTTCAAACTTAATAAGGATATAAATTACTATAAAAAAAGTATATCTAAATGCTCAGGCTCTCTTAATATTAAGCCTAAGAAAACCTTGAGAATCAATAGAAAGTTTGCAGTAACCCTTTATACTGATAAGCTACTGTGTACTGTAAAAAAATATCTGAGTAGGCAGGATATAAGATCTTTTACATACAGTATGAAGCACTTATTACTAATTAATTATTAATTAAAAGATTACTACTCAGGTGTTTACTGCACTGTGTTGAACAAAACATGTATTAAACCAAATGAGTATGTCGTTTTAGATTAAGTCAGCCTCATCTAACTGGCAGAGGAGGAGGCAACACGATTATTTATAATCATATTCTAGGTGTCACACGAAACCTGGCCAAATTTTTAACACAACTGAAGTTCAATATACAACATACTGTATGTAGCCACAAAGAAAGTAAGTGCACTTAACCTAATTAAGGGGTAGTTCAGTGGTTAAGGCATTAGACTATGGTTCGGAAATCCCACAACCACCAAGTTGCCCCTGTTGGGCCCTTGAGCAAGGCCCTTAACCCTCAACTGCTCAGATGTGTAATGAGATAAAAATGTAAGTCGCTCTGGATAAGAGCGTCTGCCAAATGACTAAATGTAAATTATTACTTACAGACCAGATATAGGGCATATGCTGATTGGCATTACCAATTTGCTGATAGTTTATTGTTGCGTCTTTATTTAGGGTGTACCCCAGATTGCTCCCTAAGTTCCCTGGGATAGGTTTGTTGTAGATTAAATGAAAGAAATGGGAACAAATATTTTACTGCAACAGGCTGCAAAGTGCCTACAGATACAATTTAATAACTGTCTGTTTACGTATTTCAGCAGCAACCTCATTCCATCTTTTGTGTGTTTCAAGCATCACCAGTAGACTAATCACTGGCCTGATCATCTGTTGTCATCTGTATCTGCTTCACATTAGATGGTTATTATACTTGACTTGAATGATTCATAAAAAGGAAGCCTGGAAAACTCGATGCAGTCTATATATTATTTGCTAAATGTATATATTTTGCTAATCGATTATAATAGTCTATTCATGAACAGGTTGATTCTCTGTTAAAGGTGAGTTACGTTACAATCTTGGTTCTGTCAGTATTTCAATCATTTGTCTGTCTGCATATTTGATAAAAGCCAATAGGTGGTTCCCTGTAAAAAGTGCTATTTAAAGTGTTACCACATTTAATGTACTGTATACGAAAATGGTTCTTTCTATCATTAACTTCCCAAGTTCACAAGGACAAACAGTAAACTGATGCACGGATGTGCCATATAAAAATAAAGCAAAGAATGGTTAGTTCGGACTTGCCAACAAGAGAATAAACTCAAATTTCAAATTATCTAACGTGTTAGAACTGCCAAAAGAGCCAGATGCTACCACAACAGTAGCCGTAGATAAAATATATGACCAAGCCTCCTATGATGATAAATAGAGTTTAATGTACCTTTGAAAATAAAAAATACAAACTCAAAACTCAATCATAAAATCCTATAGCCATAAAGATACAAAATGTCTATGGGCAAGTGAGCAAACTGAGTCATTGAAAGCATTGCAATGATAAAAGGTAATCCACCGGTAAACAAACAGAACACAGAGTCTACATATCCGTCACCATGGTAACAATGAAGACCAGTGGACTGTTCATTGGAATAGGAGACCTGAAAAGGCAGGTGTACATACAACTGCTAAAGTGGCCAAGAAAATATTTACTTAAGTACAACATGATAGTTAAGAAAGGACTGCAAATATTAAAGCACCTCTGTACATACTGTAAAACCAGTTTTATATAGACTCATAAATTGTTTATTGGTTTTATGCCCAAGGAATTACTTCATGAGCTAGGATTATGTACTGTACATGCTCATAATTAATGCAATGGTCTATAAAGGCACATGCAGATACAAGTAGAAGATTGGAGTGTACATAATGTATATGATTCCAGTTATGAATTATTTATTTCATTGTTATTTTTTTTATTAATCTGGTAATGTACAAGGAAATCAACAGCATATTGAATGACAGATTACATTAATTATGATATTACCATATTTTAACATAATTGCCATCTCCTATATAGATTTCAATCATCTTTTCACATCACATATCCCCATCTAATCTCAGTTCACTTTTTAAAACATCTTTTACAACCTGTTCTTTCTCAAATTTGAACTGCTATGTTCATGTGTTTGTAAATCCTGATTTTCCCAATAAGGTCCATTGCAAATCATTATGCATGCACATCTGCATACTAATTCAACCATATGGGCACTTCAGTGCAGCCAGAGCACCTTTTGTTTTATGAAGGAACTGGAGGAACCAGGAGGAAAAGCATGTAAACACTGGGAAAAACACATGTGAAGCTCTAAAGCCTACCTGCTGTTGCTACATTGATGTATAATGAAAAAAACGTACCAGATGCAAATGATCTGAAGCAACTATCTAAAAGAAATTAACCATGTAGGGTTACTTTGATAGATATCTGATAAGAAAAATTTAAATAAATAGCTGAAAGATAACTAATAAAAGAATGGGAAGGTCAGGATATTAGCTATGCACCTAATAACAGCACCAGATAAAGCCAAATGCAACATTTATGATGAAAAATTTCCAGTTGAGCAGAGTGATCAGCATGTGTCGGAAGGGAGTGTGTCTAAATTGAAGTGTGATTCATAGCCTTTTTTTATTTTTATTTTAGGGAAAATACAAATATTTTAGCGAACACTTATGTTCCAAGATCTACGTTTAAATTCACTCAAATGTTGCCATTTGTAGTCCTTCTACCCAGAAAAGTAGAAAACCTCAAAAAGCAATAGTGCTTACTGAATAGATAATAGCAATGTACTTGTTGTCAAGCCAGACAAAATAAAGATTTAAACTCAGAGTGCACTGCAAAGCTCCAGAAATTGAGTCATTTTAAATAATAATAATAATAATAATAATAATAATAATAATATGAATTATTATTATTATTATTATTATTATTATTATTATTATAAAGTAGCTCCAGAATTGCAAAAATAAAAAAGCTTTCCATAGAGGTAAATGTTATTTCTGGAGTTTGGACGAAATAGGGAGGAGGGAGGTATGATGGTTTAATGGATAGCACCTCTACGGATGTTTGTGTTGGTGGTGGTGGTGGTGGTGGTGGGGGGTTCAAATCTCACCTCCAGTTTGTGCGTGTGGAGTTGGCATGTACTTTCTGTGTTTTGTGAGTTTCCTACCTGTCCTCCAGTTTCTTCCCACAGTTCAAAGACATGTAGTGTAGATTGATTGGCATCCCCAATTTCCGTCTAGTCCTGCCCCTGAGGATAAGCGTTATAGACAATGAATGGATAAGTGTTCACATCTTTGGACAGTACCACTATGCCAAATGAACTTTTGGAATTTCTTAGGTTACATAGCTCCTGTGTTGTATGACAGAATTCATGTCATGGATGAGAGTTTATTAGAGGCTGGTATTGAACCATCGACATGAATTTGAATTGGGGAAAATTCTATATCAGATTTTGTATGTTCCGTCACCAAAGTTGGTTTGAAACCCATTCAAGTTCAAGAAGTAAGAGCACTAGTAGCATGATATCCATATATATACAGTACTGATATACTGGAAGTCTGTGAAAGATAATAGCAAAAAAAAAAAACACAAAGGAATATTTACCTGGTTATGAAACAGAATTAAATCCAATTAACAATGAGGAAGTGAGTGCACTAGTCTAAGAGCAGCAGAGCAGCTAAAAGCTGAGCCGAACAACAAAGATGGTACTAAAACCAAGACCTAAGATAGGGCCTAAAGTAAGAGGGAAAAAAGGTTCAGTTTTCATACTTAATGAACTGCTAAGTTATCATGTAAAAGTATCAATCGAAGCTGGTAACATTATTTTTCAGGATCAAAGACAAGTGAAACGTTTGTTTATAAACACATGAAAGTAAAACTCATCTCCAATGGACAGCACAGATCTTTCCTGTATGTGGGATCAAATCAAAGACACCTAACATTTAAGGAAATCTCTAATGATTTGGTAGTATTTGGTCTTTCACAGCTTCATAACAAGTGAATTAGAGAAGCTCTGAAAAAGATATTACTAAGAACAAAGAACACCAAAGATATAACCAAAACCAAGACCTATTATAATGCACATAGTGCAGTTAATCCATTAGTTATTTTTCGTCGTCAGTTGAATCATTCTGTCAGTCAATCAGTCGTCTAGTCAGTACTGTACATCAGACATTAAAAGTCTTATGGTTTGAGTTAGTCATTCAGTAGGGTAGTTATTCAGTCAGTGAATATTTTAGATTCAAGCCCACTTCAAAAGCTTGTATGTATTTAAATATTCCTTATATTTTCAACTCAAAGGAAATAAAATGGGCAAGAATTAAGTTTCAGACTTTCAGATCTGTGTGGACGCAGCTGTGTCTGGTTTTATTTGTACTCTAACTTCAGCATTATACAGTATTTCGCCCAGCAATTATTGCTAAGCTTTTCCAATACTAAGTATTAGCCAGATTGTGGGGGGATTTTATGGAATTGGTTTCTTTCAGTTCAACTGCCCATTTCAGCTCTGGACCACAATCGGCCTAATTTGGCTGCTGCTTAAATCAGTTCCAATATTGTTCTCTGTTTGCCTGCTAGCTGGATGGGGTAGTACTCTGCTCAAGTGCTCTGTGTCTTATTTTAAGTCTTACCACATGCTTTCCAAATCTCATCAAATCTTGATAAATACAACAAATTTCTCCTTTTTATTTGAACATTTCTTTTTTTCACAAATATTTTTTCGCATGGTTGCCAAGTATTTGGTTTGAAACTCATGAATTTCTTTCCAGTGCCATGTAGTCACTCTACACAAAACATCTTACATAGCCAAATGAAGCTAAATTAATTTCCCAAATAACAGGGTATTATACAACAGTTAGTTCTGACCGAGTAATCAGATTGGACAAGAGGCGTTCCATGAGTAGTGATCAGAGATGGGTAGAGTAGCCAAAAAATGTACTGAAGTAAGAATAGCTGGAGTTCAAAATAATATTGCTCAAGTAGAAGTAAAAAGTAGTCATCCAAAATATTACTCAAGTAAGAGTAAAAAAGTATTCGGTGAAAAGACTACTCAAGTACAGTGGAACCTCGGATTACGAGTATTGCAGTTTATGAGTGTTCCGCAAGACGAGCAAAGATTTGTAATAATTTTGTCTTGAAAAATGAGCGTTGTCTTGGTTTACAAGCACCGAGTAACATGTTCACGCATGCGCTTCTTGTTTTGACACCAAGCGTCACGTCATCACAACTGAGCCAACGTTTTTTCTCTCTCTTGGAATTGTGGATAATAGTCTCCCCTGCTGGGTCTTAGTGTTACTCTTACTGGTATAATCAACATCCGTGCGCGCGTGTACTGTTTACTATAACACTGTGACCCCGTGTGTGTAAAACATATTTTATTTTGTGTTCGGAAACGCGTGTGTATAGCGCGTGTACTGTTTCTTATAACACACGTGTGTGCGCGTGAGTAAAGCAAAAGAATTTACAGTGGTTAAAAATCCATTTTCTTCCTCATCGGTGTGTGAGTGTGTGTATGTGTGTGTGCGCGAGCGTAATTTGACACTTTTGCCGGCTATGTGTGTGTGTGGTGTGTGTGAAACCCCCTTTGCAAACACACACGAGCACAGAAATTAAGGTCGAGACACACAGACTCTGCTCTCCACAGAAACTCAGCTCTGTCACAAATCTTTTCAGAGGTAAGGTGCTGATTCATTTGTTTGTTTGTTTTACTTTACAGCAGTGATTCTGTTAGTTTGCGCTCACATGCTCATTAGCGATGTTCATTGCTAATTTTCAGATAAAACAGTGTAGCGGGAGAGAGACGTTGATTTATGACCGCTGTTTACGGAAGTGTAGTCCAGTGCGGGAGGTGCATTGTGGGTAATGCAGTCCGGTGTGTGTGATGCGAATGCGAGATGTAAGCTAGGATATAGAGCCTGAGTTTTTTTGTTGGATTTAAGTGCAGGATCTACGCGAAAGTTTGTACTATAGCCCGATAATGCAGCAAATAAAAGCATGGGCATTGACCAGTTTGTCCATCTCATCATTACACGAGCATGAATTAACGGGCTGTTACGCTGTCGCGAGCAACATTAAAATAAAGCGAAGAAGCTTAATAATTCAGAAGGGAACAACAGTCTTTCCGTTAATGTGTGTGTGTGTGTGTTTAAACGAGAGGAGACAGTTTTAATGTGTAAGATGAGACGGGAGGGGCTGAAAGCAAGAGTCTCCACTTACTCTAGCCTCACACACACACACACACACACACACACACACACAGCGCCTGCGCGCACAAACGGTAACACTTATCTGTCGGGATTTATTTTTTACTTTTTTTTACGTAAAGTGCAGGTTAATTTGTTTTATTTTTACTTTATATTTTGTATTAATTATTTTTATGCATTTATTTTTTGGGGCTGTAGAACAAATAGTTTAATTTTCCATTATTTCTTATGGGAAAATTAAATTTGGTTTACGAGGGTTTTGGAATACGAGCCCACTTCCGGAACGAATTATGTCTGTAATCCGAGGTTCCACTGTGCTGAGTAACTGTTTCAGTCTTAATGTCCGATTTTTTTTTTTATTAGAATAATTATATATTAGTGTATATGTACATGTGTGTCTGTTTTGGCGAATAGAGAAGACACCGCAGTTTTTGTTGAACCTCTCCAACACTTGCTTAACTATACTCTGATACAGACAGTGGTGGTCAAAAACATGATCATCATTAAAATGCTAAAGAAATGTCAATATTCATGCGTGTTATGCTCATTTCTGTAAATGTGTCCCCTAGGAGTTCCTTAAACCCTTTTCAATTGAACCTCATCCACAATTATTGAGATTATGTCTTAAATCACAATTCAGTTCATGTCTGTGGTTTGATTACCCTTTTATTTCAGTTTGCTAATAATCCCAGTAAATCCATATCCAAGCTCGGCATAAGTAAAGAGAGGATGGTCTATTAAAATAAGATCCAGCAATATAATGAATAGTTATATAATGGGAGGAATAAGCAAATGTTGCATGAGATGAAGGTCATGATGACTTTACTAACAAGCATAATTTACCCAGTGTGTGATCTTTTGATTCATAAGGAAGTACAAATAACCAGTGAGTGATATTTGCTCAGTCATAGACCAGGTGTCCTCTGCCTGTGCTCATTCAGCACACAAATCATTGTAAACACACGCACACAAACCATTGTAAGCACTCACACAGCACAGATATGAATCTCTGACCATTCTGTACCTGATTTGCATTTTAAACAACCCTTCAATAGGCAATATAAGCCAAAGGCCTGGAGCAATTTCTCTCCCAGCTCTTGCACCAGCTTATAATTCCTGTTGTCTGTGCACAGACAACTTATCTGTTTTTCCCTCTTCTCTTCTTCATCCTTTGCCTGATTTTGACATGCTACTTCCAGCTTAACACTTCAAGGCAGGATATGTCAGATTTATAGCTTCCTCTTGGCCTCATCAGCCTTGCCTTGGGCCGGTAGATAACTGTCTGTACATGGCATTACAGCATCACGCAGAGAGCCTGGCTTTCCATCCCTTTAATGCCATGTGTATAACTGCTTATTAGATACACATACTTTCTTTATCTTGTCACCAGCAAACTTTTGTTATCTACTGCCACATACTGCTGCCAGGTACCAGACCCTTTAGCTGTAAAATAACTTTTTACACCCTGTAGTGCAATTTCCTGCCAACTGTTAGAACACTGGCCATTTAATTACTTCTGTTCAACTGCACTTAAATGCAAATATCTAATAAACAATTACATCAGTTACATGAGAGCAACTCAATGATTTTAGGCACTTAGACATTTTGAAGACGATCTGATAAAGTTCAAACCGAGAATCATAATGGGATTTAGACACACAGCTATCTCTAGGGTTTATAGAAAATGGTCTGAAAAGAGAAAATATCCAGTGAGTGGGAGTTCTCTGGGTGAAAATCCTTTGTTGATGCCAAAGGACAGAGCAGACTGGCCAGACTGGTTCGAGCAGATATAAAGGCAGCAGTAACTCAAATAACATCTCATTATAGCAGAGGTTTGCCATAGTGCATCTCTGAACGCACAACCAATCGAACCTTAAAGCAGATGGGCTACAGTAGCCGGAGACCACACTGGGTACCACTCACGTCAGGAGGAATGGGAAGCTGAGGCTACAAGTCTAATGGGATCACCAAAATAGTGTAGGACAGTAGAAGATTTAAAAAATCTTGCTGCCTGGTCTGATGAGTCTGCTGTGATATTCAGATGGTAGAGTCAGCATTTGATGTGAAAAATATGAAAGCATGGATTCATCCTGCCTTGTATCAATGTTTCTGGCTACCTGAATACCTATAGTTTTCCTGGAACATGTTGGGTTCCTTAGTACCAAGTGAGCATTGTTTGGATGTGGCAGCCAACCTGACGATAGTTGCTGAACTTGTCCATCCTTTTATGACCACAGGATAACAGGTCATGTCACAAAGCTAAAATAATCTCAAAAATTATTTCTTGAACATGACAATGAGTTCACTCTACTCAAATGGTCTCAACAGATACCAGATCTCAATCCAATATAGCACCTTTGGGATGAGGTGGAACCCAGTACAAGCAAGGCTTATGTAAAACCTAATGTAATGTAAACCTAATAAAGTGGTCAGAGAGTATATACAGTACAGTAAATATACCATAATGATCTTGCTATTTATTTGACTCATGATGAAAGTTATACCAACAGAATCCATTAAAGCCAACCTGCCATTGTTTATTGGCCTATATGTTTTTGAGTTATTCAAGGAACCACTCAAAGAAATCAACAACTACAAAAATAAGGAACTGAATTAGTAATAAATAGAACAACATTAATAAGAGTTGATTTAATATATATATATATATATATATATATATATATATATATATATATATATATATATATATATATAAAAAATAAATAAATAAATAAATAAATAAATAAATATATCTATATATATAAAACATACTCAGCAAAAAAAGAAATTCCCCTTTTTCAGGACTGCATATTTCAACAATAATGTTGTAAAAATCCAAATAACTTTACAGATCTTCATTGTAAAGGGTTTAAACAATGTTTTCCATGCATGTTCAATTAACCATAATCAATTAATTAACATGCACCTGTGGAATGGTCGTTAAGACCTTAACAGCTTACAGAAAGTAGGCATTTAAGGTCACAGTTCTAAAAACGCCGGACACTAAAGAGACTTGTCTACCGACTGTGAAAAAAACCCAAAGAAAGATGCCCAGGGTCCCTGCTCATCTGCGTGAACGTGCATTAGGCATGCTGCAGGGAGGCATGAGGACTGCTGAAGTGGCTAGGGCAATAAATCGCCATGTCCGCACTGTGAGACGCCTAAGACAGCACTACAGGGAGACAGAAAGGACAGCTGATCATCATTGCAGTGGAAGACCACGTGTAACAACACCTGCACAGGATGGGTACATCCGAATATCACACCTGCGTGACAGGTACAGGATGGCCACAACAACTGCCCGAGTCACACCAGGAACACACAATCCCTCCATCTCACAGCAAGAAGTGACAAATCTGGTCCAGTCCATGAGGAGGAGATGCACTGCAGTACTTCAAGCAGCTGGTGGCCACCAGATACTGACTGGTACTTTGGACTTTGGTAGATGGACAACGTTTGTGAACAGCAGTTTTCAGATCTTGCCAGAGATTCTCGATTGGATTTAGATCTGGACTTTGACTGGGCCATTCTAACACATTCTCACATGACTAATAGTTGTCCTATGGACCGATTCCCCCACCTGAGCTGTAGATCTCTGCAGCTCGTCCAGAGTCACCATGGGCCTCTTGGCTGCATTTCTGATCAGCGCTCTCCTTGTTCGGCCTGTGAATTTAGGTGGACGGCCTTGTCTTGGTAGGTTTACAGTTGTGCCATACTCCTTCCATTTCTGAATTATCGCTTGATCAGTGCTCCGTGGAATGTTCAGTGCTCCACACCCCACTTTTCAGTTATTTATTTGTAAAAAATGTTTGAAATCATGTATGATTTTCGTTTGACTTCTCACGTGTACACCACTTTGTATTGGTCTTTCATGTGGAATTCCAATAAAATTGATTCATGTTTGTGGCTGTAATGTGACAAAATGTGGAAATGTTCAAGGAGGCAGAATACTTTGCAAGCCACTGTATGTATATATATCATGGACCCTATTTTGAGAACCACTAATTTATAAAAAATATTACAGTATGCTTTAACTTTTGCTTTGTGTGTTTTCTTTTGTAATGCAAACTAATTACATGCAATGACTGTGTTCTTGGATAGTCTTTGGAAAGCGGTCCATGTTCCCAGTTAATATGAACACAAATTTGGTTTTGGGTTCTTTTGATTATATCTGGATCTTGTTGCAACAGGAAGTGTTGCCATCTCACAGCTAGTTTGTGTTCTCCTTGTGTTTGGGTGGATTTCCTCTCCAGATTTTGTCTTACCTTTTAAGAATATGCTGGTAAGTGGATTGAATATGTTAAATTGCCTTTAGGTATGAATAAAGTGTGTGCATAGTGGTCTGCTACGGACTTGCATCCCATGCATGTTGAATTCTTTCTCCTAGTGTTCCCGGGATCGACTCCAGATCCACCGTGGATCTACATGCTCGCGGTGACAAATAAATCATTTCTGAACACCTTTAATAAGCCCAAGGAAAGAAATCATCTTGGGAAATATACATAATTCTTCCAGTCAACCTAAATGTGTCTCATCATGATCATGGCTCATATCTGTGTGTGTCTA
This sequence comes from Channallabes apus, assembly GCA_030522415.1. NCBI lineage: Eukaryota > Metazoa > Chordata > Actinopteri > Siluriformes > Clariidae > Channallabes > Channallabes apus. The sequence goes on along the minus strand of CM060118.1, from coordinate 12,978,212 downwards.
ATTAGACTTTCCAAAAGCCAGCTCTTGTGACACAATTATGAAAATGCAATAAAACCAGTAGTGGGTGTTGCAATACATGCTGCAAAGACTGAAGTCCCATAGGAAAAAGTAGTTATGGCTTTTCAAAGGACTTGGCTTGCCTGATCCACCACAGTGGCAGCCTCTTACAGTTTACACATGCTTCCTTTCAGATAGAATTTACAGTACAGTATGTTATCCTGTTAGAGGTTCCCAACCCTGTCTGACCTTATGAAAAACAGCAGCATCATCACTATGACTCTTTGTCTTCTATCAGTTCCCTAGAGAAATATACAGTAGCTGGTCAAATACAACCAATGTTTACAAAAATGCCAGTTCGTTTCTGTTCTTCGTCATCATCTAACATTACTTGTAACTTTTTAGGCCTTTGCTGTTCAATTGTTAAACACTTCATGTCAGTGCTGTTTTGCTTTTTTCCCCATCTATTATCTCTAGAATACCTTCCTGCAGGCTAAGACAGAAGAGGACATCTTCACCCATTTGGGATTGGACTATATTGAGCCTTGGCAGAGGAATGCTTAGACCTCGCCTTATTCATCAAATGTGCACATTCCTGCAGCTAATCTCCCCTCATAGCACACTGCTAGACTGCACAGATTCAATGTCATCCATGATTTATTTCACATAAAACCAAAATGGTAATGCTTTTTCCTCCTCTCAATACACATGCTACAATTTGATGAAATATATGGGCATATGTTTTATGTTGTGTTATGTTATGTTATTTTTTTTTTTCTTGTAGAAAATCTAAAACGTAAAAAATACTGCATATGTGTTATATGTTTTTGCTATACAGTCAAGGTGAGAGAGAGTTAGAGAAAATGAATTGCTGTAATTACATCAAACCAGATGAGACTAGACTGTCTAGGACCTCATGTGGTGCTAATAAGCACAGGTGGAGTTTAACAGCAGTATAAGTGATATTGGATTCCAGCTTTAGTGAGCATCATTTACTGAATCCTTGGTTCCTCATTACAACAGCATAACTGTGCTAGAGGAATCATCTATTTCTTTTTAATAGATCACATACACTTAGAATGTTTTTTTGCAAGTATGTGAATATTTAGTATTCATGCAACATTGTTAAATTGCTTTTCTATTGTACAGTGCTGACAGGTTAGTTCAGGTTTTAAATATGATAGATTTTTGACTGCATCCATGCTATACAGTACATATGAAGGGAATAAAATGTCTCCCTAAAATATCCATATGGTGTGTTTTTGTCTAGTATTATGGATTGTTTGTGCTTACTTCAAAGAAAGAACTTATATACACTCATACGGAGCTGCCATTAAATAATAAAATTGTTCTTTAGTACGCAGCCATTAGTGGCACAATTCAGGTGTTGGGTATAGAAATAAATTGCATTCAGAAAACGTGAATACATTTGTGAAATATAAGTCACAAATTTAAGTAAGCAAATTTTCAAATAATCTATTGTCTTTGGATGTTTGCATTTGTTTTTATGTTTCTGGGAGACATACACTGCCTGTCACCCCCTAAAATATGCCATTTTTTGAAGGGTTTAATGATTGATCTTAAGTATCAAGTAAAGACATAAAACTAAGAAATATTGCTACAGTTATAGGAATTTGAGTTAGAAATTGTCCAAAACATTATTCAAACTCGGAAGCATACAGTACTTCTGACCCATCAACTTTGTGGAAGGAAGTTACAGTAATTAGGGGAAACAAAAAAAATCATGAATGAAGATCACTTAAACACTGGAAGTCACAGCTATGTTTATTAGTGACAGTAAGATAATTTCCATGCACGATCCAATAGAAATTTACAGGATTGGAAATAAAGAGTTGTGAGGTTATAAGAAAACCACTTGTTAGTCAGATTAATCTGAAAAATAGTCTTCAGTTTTCTAGGGAGCATCAAAATTGGACTTTGGTGCAATTGAAAATGATCTATTCCAGAGTGATGGGCGAGTCAGTGTAAGAAGGGAAGCGCATGATGTGATATACCCATCATGCATAGTGGCCACTGTACAAGCCTCTGGAGGCAGTGGTATGATCTGGGATTGCTCCAGTCTAGATGCAGAAATGTTACAGTATGTTGCAATAAAATTGTCAGTTTATGCCCTAAATGACAAGGTTACCACATCAGGGGATTTTTGTTTTCATCTTTGATGGCACAGGCATATTCCAGGATTCAAATTGTGAAAATTTCTCCTGGGAAATGGGAGCGTGAGGAATCATTTCCACACATGAATCGGCCACCAGATTGCACGCTGTAATCAAATCTACAGGACGCCAAAGGAAATCTTGGCGATGCACCATTTCTTGTGCAAGCAGTTTGCGACTGATCTTTACAACTAAAGCATGATGGCTTATTTAAATGTCAGGGATCATAACATCATGTTTTGCAGTTGCGTCCTGAATGTGATCACGGGTTTTCTATACAAGATCTGTTAGAATTTGATTAATTCCCATATAATAAAAGCAGACACACTTTAACTTTACATGCTTGCTTTAATAGATGCTGTGTGTTCCTCTTAGCACTTACTGTCCCTCTTAATTGTATCACACAGTGAGAGGCCACTGTGTTCCAGCCAAAAACGCGCCCTCTTGATACTCACAAGGGCTTATGTACCCTGTTATGTCTAAGAACACAGATGCTCCTATTTAAAGAGCTGTAAATAGAGCAGTCCAGGCTTTTCCAGGACTCGACCCCAGGGTCTTCGCACTTTTTCTGTCCAGAAAGACCTCAGTGCAAAACAGAGTCAAATCCTGGTGTTCAAACTAGGTTACCTACTGTTGCTCTCTTTTAAAATTCCTTTAAATCAAGCTTCAAAGTCAAATATCAAAAATCGTTATTTTTCAGAGAGTCAGTAGCTTAGCCAAAAATGTGTTGGCAAAGCAATTTGATGAGCAACAATCTGTCCTCACAATCTGTCCTCAGGAGATCATGTGCTTGAATCCTGACAATGCCACAGTCATCTGTGGCTGGGAGTGCAGGAGAACAAATTTGACTGTGGTTTCTGGGTGGGAGGACCGGCATCAGGGAGACATTTGTTAAGGGGTGGTAGTTGTGAACTTAAGTACAATGCAAAAAAAAAAAAGTATTTTTTTTACAAAAAAAAAGTATTTGCCTCCTGAATTTTTCCCTTTCACTTAAATGATTCAGATAATACTAAATTTTAGTATTACACAAAGATAACCCAAGTAATACAAAATGCAGTTTATTTTAATGATGATTTCATTAATTAGGGAAAAAAGCTGGGTATATGACAAAATAATTGCCCCTACTTGCTAAATCATGAATGGGCTAAGATTTTTGGAAAGCTGATTAGAATGTCACTTGCCACACCCAGGCCTGATTACCACCACACTTGTTGAATCAAGAAATCACTTAAACAGAACCTGTCTGAAAAAGTGAAGCATGACAAAAGATATCAAACACAACAAGCAACACAATCTAAAAACAAAGAAAAGAAATTCAAGAACAGATGAAGAGTAGTTGACATTAATCAGTCTGGAAAAGGTTACAAAGCCATTTCTAAGGCTTTTGGACTCCACAGTCATTATCCACAGTGGTGAACCTTTCCAAAGTGCTTGGCCTGTTAAAATTACTCCTCAAATACAACAACGACTCATCCTGGAGCTCATAAAAGAACCCAGAATCTACTTGCAGGCATCACTTGCCTCAGATAAGGTCAGTGTTCATGATTTAACAATACAAAAGAGACTGGGCAAAAATGGCATCCATGGGTCAAGTTCCATGGTGAAAGCGACTGCTGACCTAAAAGAACACAAAGGCTTGTCTCACATTTGCCGAAAACATCTTGATTAAGCCCAAGACTTTTGGGCAAGTATTCTGTGGGTAACTATTCTGTTTCAGAAAAATAATATCATACCAACAGTCAAACATGTGGTATTGGTAGTGTGATGGAAGAAGACCATCAGTTCGTAACCTCAAGATCAAGTTTGGATATGCAACAAGTCCACCTCAGAAAATGGCTCAGAAAAAAAAAAAGGTTTTGGAGTGGACTAGTCAAAGTCCGGACGTAAATCCAGGTTAAACCCTCTAGTGTGGCTGAATTAAAACAATTCTAAAAAGAAAAGGGCCAAAAATTCCTCCACAGTGATGTGAAAGGCTCAATGCCAGTTATCACAAATGTTTGATTGTTGTTAAGTTATTAGGTTTAGGGGCATAATTATTATTTTTTTTACATAGGGCCAGGCAGATTTGGACAGCTTTTTTGCTTTTAATGAAATCATCATCTAAAAACTGTTTTTTGTATTTACTCCGGTTGTCTTTGTGCAATATTAAAATGTTTGATGATCTCAATCATTTACAGTATGTGTAACAAATGTGCAAAAAATAAAGAAATCAGGAAGGTGCAAATACTTTTACACGACACTATATTTGTAAAAAGGTTAGCAGTTTGAAAAGATGTATGCCTGACTTCATGTTTTTTACACAACCTGCCCAGTTGTCATGTCTTGAACAACTAGGTAAAGGTGGAAATTGGCATTGGCCAACATTTGAGCTGAAATGTGTTGAAAATAAAGTTCACCTTCCAATTACTGTACGTTTTTTACTTTTTTTTTGCTATTCTTCTGAGAAAAGAAAACATTTTACGTTGCTGTTTTGGTCGATATGATCTCTTATAGATTGTTGCACATAAACATTCTCCTCTTTGCAATATTGCCGAGGGATCATTAAAGGAAACTGCCACTGCGAATGTTGAATTGAAATATTTGTGACGTGTTTAGTGTGATGGTGCTAATTTGTTGGCTGGTGCTTTATTTTCATTAATCCTGTCACAAGGTCACACTTGTATGCAATGCTGACGCTAAAGGAAATCTTGCTTGTGCAGTTACAATCGTGTTCAATAAAACACATAATTTTAACGAGCATAAGGGATAACAGCTGGATTTGGCTCATACAAACAAAATAGCAAGAATTTGTTTTCTCCTTATTCCGGTGATGTTCAAAATAATGATAATGAAAAAACAATCAGTATAGAAGTAGTGGAGACAGTAACACATTGGAACACAATGTAATACAGCTTTAAGACACAGTTTGGTTACGGTCTGTATTAGGGCTGCACGATATTAGGAAAATATGCGATATTGTTGTTGAATACTGCGATAACGATATTTCTTGCGATATAACATTTCCCTAGAGAAATGCATTTTTTTATTATTATTATTGCCTTTTTTTTTTTTTTATTTATATGTAATGATCATACTAAAATAAACAGGTAATAGATATTCGTCTGATGTAATTAAATCTAATTCAGGCTAAAAAGAAACTATATGTCAAGGAAGTTGCAAATATTTAGACTTCAAAACACTATAAATGACTTAAAACCCTCAGCAGATATTCTGACTTCTGGTTTGCTGTTACTATAAACCTGCCAACACAATATGAAATCCGGCTAATCGCGGCTAGCGGCTAATCGCTAAATCTTCTGATCATCCGGGGTTAGTTCACGACAGAATGAAGTATAAAGCTATAAATAAAATATATATATATATATATATATATATATATATATATATATATATATGTATATAAAGATATAAGCGAGTATAAACATATTAAGGGCCCATCTGATTGGTCAAATTTGGACACACAAATGCTTGGCAAATAAAGTATTTATCGCAACTCCTTGCAATATGGTTATCGCGCATGCCATTATCGCGATAACGATATTTTTTCGATATATCGTGCACTGTCTATATACCTAGTCTGTATCTGCCTCACTGGCAGCAGGTAGTCAAATGGCATTGGGGATAATGGATATAACTGACATAAAAACAACAACAAACAATATGAATGATGCTTGAACAAACAGAAAGGAAAGAACAAAATTTCAACTTCATGAGTGAAATCTTAAATGCATACGGACAAAAAGAAAATGTTTTTCTTCTTTAAGCACTTGAATACATTTTGTTAGTCTTCAATGCTACATGCTTTAATAAAAAGGCCAATTAGCAGATTCACTGAAACATGCTGATTCCTGTGCTTTGAGGCAGTGACGGTTATCCTGTAAGAAAAGTATTGTGTCTAAAAATACACAAGTGATCCATAATCCATTACAAAAAGAACAGACGGTGGATGTTTCCGACACATATTCAATAAGCCACAGAAAAGTCTAACTTCCTGTAAAAACAACAACAACAAAAAAAAACAGCACTAATATGTCTATCTCATACTGTATCAAATGAACCAAAAGAGCTGAGCCTTATCTCGCAAACTTGGGAAAGTTCATTCATTCACTCATTTTCTATACCGCTTAATCCTGTGTTTAGGGTCGCGGGGGACCTGGAGCCTATCCCAGGAGACTTCGGGCACTAGGCGGGGTACACCCTGGACAGGGTGCCAATCCATCGCAGGGCACACACTCATACACCAAATCACACACTACTAACATGCAAACTCCATGCACACAGAGACGGAAATCGAACCCAGACCCTGGAGGTGCAAGGCGACAGTGCTAACCACTACACCACCGCGCCGCCACTTGGGAAAGTTGTTTTAGTTTATACCTGATATTTGTTTCTTGCCTCATATTTATTAGAACACTGCGACTACAGTATGCGTATTAATCGTGGTAATAATTACAACACTTGGATATGAAGCATATAATTGTATGCTTTAAAACGCTGCCTTATATTCAATTGCATATAATTAGCATACATTTATTTAGTATAAAGCGCTTTGTAGAACTATAATTATTTTTATTTTTATAATTAATTTTAAAAAGCCCATGGCTCATATGTTTTTTTTTCTTCAGCATTCTGGAAGCATCAGTAGTTCCTTCTTTATTTCTCAGTTCCTTTTATTTTATTTTGCACAGAGCATTTTTTTCCCCAGTTTTCAGCAATAGTCTGTGCTATCTTTAAGCATCCTCCCTGACTTCCACTCAGCTTGAATAATGTTAAGCCGTGCACTTTGGGACAGAGAACGATCTGTTGGTGTCATTAAAAGTGAGCTTTGTTCAGCACTTATAATGGGCCTCTGCAGTGGGAAAGGGAAGGTCATTTAGCTACATGCTCATTTGTCTGTCTGGAGGTTAACAGTGTGATAGAGAGGACTGATGCTATCAGGGTGCGTTTCTGAGCTTCGGTGCGTGCAATAAAATGGAAGACGTTAACTTCCTGCATCATGTTGAGCACAGAAATGAGACACAGTTCCACCTATAGAATAATATGAAGAATGCTTGAACTCACCAATCAACTACAACATTAAAGCCTAAAACATTAGACCCAATATTGTGTTGGTTCCCCTTATGCCACAAAAAACAGCTGTGACACCTTGAGGCAAGACCACTGAAGGTGCTCTGTGGTATCTCGCACCAGAACTGCTGTATGTTGTACCTCCACAGATCAAACTTGTTTGTCCAGCACATCCCATGGATGCTTAATCAGATTGAGATCTGGAGAAGGAGGCTGGATCAACTGCATTAAACTCTTTGTCTGCTAAGCCACATATAACTATACATTTACATTTACATTTAGGCATTTGGCAGACGCTCTTATCCAGAGCGACTTACATTTTTATCTCATTACACATCTGAGCAGTTGAGGTTTAAGGGCCTTGCTCAAGGGCCCAACAGTGGCAACTTGGTGGAACCTGGGATCTTCCGAACCGTAGTCCAATGCCTTAACCACTGAGCTACCCCTGGTACACTACAGTATTTGCACTGTACGTTTTTATAAAACGTTGCCTTCAGAAGACACCTAATTATTAATCAAGTTCACTTGTGTGTCATTTAATCTCAGCTGTTCTGTGAAGCCCTTAGAGGTTTGTTACAGAACATTAGTGGACACCAGCATCATGAAGCCCAAGAACACATCAGACAGACCAGGGAAAGATTTCTGAAGTAGGGTTACGTTATAAGAAAAATATCCCAAGCTTTGAACATCTCACAGAGCACTGTTCAATCCATCATCCAAAAATGGCACTACTATGTACCATTATGACACAACTGCAAACCTACCAAGACATGGCCGTCTCAAAGAAACGCATTAATCAGAGAAGCAGCCATGAGGCCCATGGCAACTCTGGAGGAGCTGTGAAATCCACAGTCTAGGGAAAATCTGTCCATAGGACAACTATTAGTCATGCACTCCACAAATCTGGCCTTTATGGAATAGTGTCAAGAAAAAAGCCATAAAAAGTCCCGTTTGTACTGTACTTTGGGACAAGCCATGTGGGGGAACAGCAAACATGCGGAAGAAGGAGTTCTGGTCAGATGAGACCAAAATTGAACTTTTTGGTCTAAATGCAAAATGCTACAGTACTGTATGTGTGGTGGAAAAACTAACATTGCACATCTGAACACCCTCCCAGCCATGAAGCATGGTGGTGGAAGCATCATGTTGTGGGGATGCTTTCCTTCAGCAGGGACAGAGAAGCTGGTCAGAGCTGATGGGAAGATGGATGGAGATAAATACAGGGCAATCTTAGAAGAATCCCTGAGAGTCCGCAAAATACTTGAGAATGTTACTGGGGTTCACCTACTAGAAGGACAGTTACACAGTGCCAGGCAGTTGTCCAGAAGGACATTTTAGTTGACTGATTTTGTGTGTGCTTTTGTGTATGGTGTCCTGAGATGAACTAGCATCTCATCTACTGTAGGATGGATTCCTACATAATACCTATTCCCACCAGCAATTGATTCTGGACTCCCCATTGAGGTGGACCAGTGTAAAGTGGTTACTGAAAGTGACTGTAATTGTTGGGCCAAAACATCTTAGTGCAGCCTAATACAATTTAACAAACTCATTATTCCGTTATCCACCTTGAAGCCCGAAGCATATTATTCCATAACTACTATGAATTATTCAGTAACTGCAGAGAAATTAAGAGCTACGCTGTTTTGACAGAGTGGAAAGTAAGTCTGGGACTTTAAAGAGCTATGAATCTTTGGTTAAAGACCCAGCAGTGACTTCCTTGGAATCCCCTCACTAGCGCAGCAATCCAACCACCACACAAGTATTAAAATATCACAGGACAGGTAAAAAAGAAAAGAAAAGTGAAGATCAGTGTGGATTCAGGCTGTATCTTGATGATTGTGAGAGCAAACTTTTTTTGCTTTTTTGTATTGTACTCCTGGAGATGATTTATTAGTTGTGCTGTACTGGCTGCACTGTGTGTCCAAACAGTCAAAGGCAACAGAAGTGGATGACAGAATAAGGGCACTGTGTATCCTCTCTTTGCCACTTGCATCCTGTCACTGTCAGCCACTCTGAAAAAGACATATAAACCGATTTAGTCTGTGCAGAGGAAAAGCGAGGAAGCCAATGATGGAGCGCAAGAGTAGACAGATTAGAACAGATACAGGCGAAGCACTCGGATGAGGAGTGACAGGGCGTCATTTGGCACTCACACACGGAGAGAATGACAGGGAGAGGTCTCTCTCCGGTTAAGTAGTCATTAATTTGTCACACAGGTTTGCCGATGATTTGAGAGTTTAGTGGCTGTGTTGAATGAGTGATGTTATTGCCAAATGACTTAATTAAAGGAGCTTGATTGGAGTGGCAGCCTTAGGTTGTTGATTCCAACAAATTCTCACCTTGATTGGTATTGACGTTATGTTTTCTGCGATTTAGGCAAAATTACATTGCTGAGATAATGATCATTTAATGAGAATCAATTCATTCCACTCGCATTAGTTTGTAATGACCAGCTGATAAGAACACAAAGTGACAAGGATTTGCTGTTTAGGCATTTCTAAAAAAAAAAAAAAACTACCTGACAAATAAAATAGCCGTTACATTACGCTTCATGGTAATAACGGCTATCGTGTGTACGTGCATGTGTACAGTATGGGTCAGAGCCATAGAGATTAAGGGTTCTCAATCTTCATTACAATTACTGTCCACTTTAATAGGAACACTTGCACACAGTCATCCAATCCATCATCAATGCTTAAAATCATGCAGATACAAGACATGAGCTTCAGTTAGTGTTTGCATCAAACAGAATGAAAATAGGGGAAAAGTATGAACTCTGCGACTCTGTGATTATCACATTAATGTTGGACCCAGAAGGACTGGTTTGCTTATTTCATAAACTGCTAATCTCCTGAGATTTCCACACACAACAATTGCTGGGGCTTATACCAAATGGTGTAAAAAAAAAAAAAAGCATCAAGTGAGCAACAGTTCTGTGGGAGGAAATGCCTTGTTGATATGAGAGGTCACAGCAAAATGACCAGATGGGTTCTACTGTATCTGCCAGGGCAGCATGGTGGCTTAGTGGTTAGCACTGTTGCCTCCGGGGACTCCGATTTCCTCCCACAGTCCAAAGACCCAAATCGCCCCTAGTGTGCGTTAGTGTGTTATTTTTTTTATAATAATTTTTTTGTGTTTTATCCAATTTTCTCCCCAATTTAGTCGTGGCCAATTCCTCCCCGTCGCTAGGGGGGCTCCCACATTAAGGCTACCACTACCACTCAGCCGGGAGGGCCAAAGACTATCCACCGAACCGAGTGAGGTCAACCGACCGCATCTTTTCGAACTGCTTGCTCACGCACCATTAGGGGGAACCACACTAGGAGAAAAGCGCTAGCCACTCCTTCTGCGTGCGAGAGCTTCCAGACGCCCCTGATTGGCTGTAGAGCCGTGATTAATGTGGGAGCACAAATACCTCTCATCCCTCCCCCCTGAGAGAGCTCGGCCAATCATCTCTCTCTGTGCCTCCGGCTGTGAGAGGAAAACAGCATCACCCGGGGTTCGAACCAGCGATCTCCGGATGATAGGGCGAGCGCTTTACCACTGCGCCACTCGGAGGCTCGCCCCTAGTGTGCTAATGAGTGTGTGTGTGTGTGTACCCTGGGATTGATTCATACCCCATCCAGGGTGTACCCCGCCTCATGCCGTAAGCCTCCTGGGATAGGCTCCAGACCCCCCGTGACCCTGTATACAGTATAAAGTGGTATAGACGATGAGTGAGTGAGTGAATGTACCTGCCAGGAAGGATAGAGTAACTCACATAATCACTCGTTATCACCATGGTGAGCAGAAAATCACTTCAGAATGCACGAACAAAGAACCGTGCAATCGATGAGCTGTACAGCTGTACCGACCCTGCAAGGTTCCTGAGGCATCCAGAGAAGGACCAGCTCCAGCTGGATTCAGCTTTATGATGGTTGGAGCTACACATGCTGCTCCTGTGCTTCCAGTGATCCAGACCTCATCTGCCCTCTGCACCTACTGACTCGTCCCTATGCTGAACTGGTCTTCATGTCAATTGAAATAATTTCTGTCATATTGAATTTTCACCTGCACAACACACAAGATGTTATATCATTTCTATCTGTTATCGCCCAAATGAGGATGGGTTCCCTGTTGAGTCTGGTTCCTCTCAAGGTTTCTTCCTACTGCCATCTCAGGGAGTTTTTCCTTGCCACCGTCGCCGTCACCCTTGGCTTGCTCATCAGAGACATTTTTATTTTATTTTATTTATTTTTGTATTTTTTTTTTTTGCTAAATTTCTTTCATTTTTGTGAAGCTGCTTTGAGACAATGACCATTGTTAAAAGCGCTATATAAATAAAATTGAATTGAATTGAAAAATTGAATACAGCAGCGGCAAGAAACCGAGGCTCTTGTGGACACAGGCTCATCAAAACAGAAGATTAGAAAAGTGTTTTCCATTTTTGGGTATATCTGTGTCGTCTGATAGCCTCGGATTCTTGCTCCTGACTGGTTGTGGGATCAGAGATGCTTTTCTCCTCACCCTGTTCGTATATTTGAGTTTGCTTATTTGAGATAATGTAGGCTTCTGGTCACGGTGAACAGGTCTAGTTATTCTCCTCTGATCTCTCTCATCAACAAGTTGTTTCAGCCTGTGCAATTTCTAGTAACACAATGTTTTTTTCCCCCTTTCAGACCATTCTGTGTAATCTCTAGTGACTATTGTGTATCAAAATACATAATGAAATATTCAAACTAGCCTGTCTTGCACCTACAACAATGCCGTGGCAGTAGACACAGAGATCATATTTTCCCCCATTCGTTAATGCTAACTGAAGCTCTTATTCTGTATTTATGTGATTTTATGGATTGTGCTGTTGGGATAAGATGCGTAGATGAGCTAATGTACAGGTGTTCCTATCAGAGTGTATATATTACAGACTCACACAGCACAAATTTACTACACAAAAGAAATCTGTTCAAATATTAACTATATTACTTAAACATGTTGTTGTTATGTCTGGAGAGTTGTTTTTCACCCATATAGCATGTTGTTACTAAAACAGTCATTAAATTCCAGTTGAGATAATTTATAGGCATATTAACATCGATAATTGTGCATTCGCCGTTTGCACCACGGTAACAAAATGAACCAATCCTGGATCCACTGAATGCTTAAGAAAGCACGACTATGACATGGCTCTAATGATGCATCGGCATCATCGTATTTCGGGTAAATACAAGTGAGTATTCATGCCACTTACTGTATAGGGTGGCTATCATGCCACCCTATATGTGTCATGATAGCCTCTGCTTCTGAGTTTAGTTCCTGTATGTGGATGTTCAGGATGATTTTTGGCCCTTCAGTTGGAATAGCAGTGCCTTTTTTTAGTTAGTAAAAAGTCAGAGCCCTATACTTGGCATGGCGGCTGCTGATTCTGGTTATGTGTGTGAACGCTCCAGTTCGTGGCCCTACAAATGACATAGCAGCCTCTATATGAGTGTGTAAATGTTCTCGTCTGAGTATTGGCCAGGCAAGGAGGCGGACATTTCCCTGTCTTATTTGCTTGGCAAAGTGGAGCTATGCAAAATCACGACTCTCTCTCTCTCTCTCTCTCTTTCTTTGGTTTACTCAAATGTGTTTCAATATAAATAAGACGAAGAGGCTAATGCACTGGTTTTATAAGTTGTTCAATTTAAGATCAGGCTGAAAAAATTTTTGCAGACATCCCCTCATTGTACAAGTATGCATTCTTATAGACACTAGTAAAATACAGGAATGTACTGCTTACAGTATATCTATGCTACTAAAACACTTTTCCATTCTTATATCGTGTGTTATTAAGCTTTATGTAGTCATTCAAATAAACTATGGACATCTTCATGTTTTGTTGCATCCCGGGCATTTACCTGGAATGTTTGTTTCAGCCAGATTTTATAAATGGAATTATTCATTTTGATATAATTCTATAATCTTTGTGCTGTACATACAGTATACTGTAGCTGCACTATATGTATGTGCACTCTGTAATAAGACAGAATGTCTGTCCAGTGCAAAATTTATTTATTCATTTTATTATAATTTATTTTTTATGTGAACGAGTGAAGCGTTACTGACAGCATGGCAGAGTCTCTCTCTTTCTTCAATGACAAACATTTTCTGTAGCATCCTTTTTAAATTCATCAAGGTATGCTCTGCTTCTCCCTGCTCACTCCTCACCAGATGGTCCACTGTACAACTAGATGAATGGGCCGACTCCCTCAAGAACGCGCATTCCATGTTGGCACCAAACACACTGATCCTAGGTCAGGGCGAACAGGAAAGTTTCTACAATTAAAGTTAACACTGGCATCCAGAGAATAGCCCCTAAACCTGTCTTTTTAGTACTTACATTCATTCCTACACTAGGTACTGTACTTCTCATTTCTGGTTCTCTTGAGTTAATCAGTGTAAGAAAAAAAATATATATTTTCTTTACTTTATCTTTCCCAGATGTTCTAAAAAAAAGGTAATTACAGTACAAATTTTGCACTTCTTGCATGAGCATGACTCAAACCTTAGGAAATAGACCATAATATTATGCTAACAATTACCTCATGTGTCAAGGACAATAAAAAAAAGTTTCGCTCCATCTACTTGTAAAACTTTCTAGTTATTCTGAACTGCAAAACCAAGAAATCCAGCGGTATAGACCAGCAATAAGCAGCGCTTAGATTAAAATCAATATCCATTTGTTATCCAGAGTAATCAGTAACCATTAGTGTCCATGTCACACTAGTTAGAAATTTGGCATGATGCATGTAATTGAAGCATAATTGAAAACAACTGTAAACATCACAGCTAATATAAGCTAATCAATCTGGCATCATTTCAGACATTGATATAATGTGATTGCGGCCTTCGTTTATCATTTCCCATTCCACGCTCATAAATTCAAAGTTAATTCAGAGAAGAAGAAAAAAAAACACTGACACTTAGACGTATTCTTTTCAAAATTTTGAATAGAAAAACGCATGTGTTTGCATATTTCAGTGTGAGTGCAGGAGACCAAGCTACAGCGAGATCAGCAGGAAGCTGTCACACGCTACACACTGTGAAGAAGACAGATGGGAAGAAATGATTTTCAAACCTTGTTATAATGTTGTGTGTGGGTGATCTGTGATGACCTCCAAAAAAGAAAAAACAAAACAAAAACAACAACAAAAAAACATAGTTCTGCTTCTTAGGTGGCTTAGTGGATAGCACTTGTACCTCCAGGGTCCGGGTTCAATTCCTGTCTCTGTGTGCATGGAGTTAGCATGTTCTCCCCGTGCTTGGTGGGTTTCCTCTGGGTACTCCGGTTTCCTCCCACAGTCCAAAGACATGCAGATTAAGCTAATTGGCTTGTATGTGTGTGCCTTGTGCCCTAAGTCTCCTAGGATAGGCTCCAGGCCCCCGCGACCCTGTATACAGAAATGATGAGTGAGTGAGTGAGTGAGTGAGTGTGTGAGTTCTGATTCTTTGACTGGATCATGAAATTTTTAAAGGAGATTAAAAAAAAAAACACTTGTGAACATTCTTTATCAGCCTGCTGTACAAAATGTCAGGTCTCCGTAAATCCTGAGTGATTAGCGTTGAAGTGACCAATAAGAGCTGGATGATTTGACATTTCGCGAGCTATGATAAGTCTTTCAGAATAAACGTGAGTTTCACACCCATGCTCGGATCCTCTTCAAATAACTTATGCAAATGCTAATATGTAGGAGTCTTTAAACATCCCTGACCTTCTTACTTTCTTCTCCCTCACTTTATTATCTGCACACTTGACCCTTAGAATTGCGCTATAACCAGAGCATCATATGCCTCGAGTGCTCCCATGTGCTCATCTCTCATCGGCCAGAGCCTAGAATGTAGCCAGCCCCTGCTAACGAGTGCTGCTAATATCGCACGGCGGGTAATCAGCGACTCTTTGTGTAGAGATGGGCTAGATTTTTGGCGTAGGAGAAGTGCCGTTCCTCTTCTCACTGGCTTTATTGTAGGAATACAGAATGCTTGATGAGAAGTGATGGCATTACCCACAGGGACATAAAACAGCTTTTGCACATGAAATGAGAAATCGAGCCAATCTACAATCACAGCCAAGACTATATGTTTGGCTACGGTTGTATCGCCCTCCCGAGAAAACATGCGAGTATGTGCGCCTAACCTTCGGAGCCATGCTTATACAACACCTCGCTCTCCATCTCCGCTCATTGCTCATGATCAAACTTATTACCACGTTTTTTTCCCCCAGATATAAGCATCCATTATTTCTTGTTTGTGACTCAAGGCTATGCAGACATCAGCTGCTAGTTTTGTTCTTCTGTATTCCACCCCAGAGCAAAACATGTGAAGGTTTCAGAGTGTAAGTGCAGGTTGTATTAGTGCTGTCAACACCGATCTCGGTGTGAATGGCTCCTCGCTGGGCTCGCGAAGGCGAACGGGGGTGTCGATGCGATAGTGGCTTCGCTAATATCTGCTGGGAGCTGAGCTGCCTGGAAAATAAAACTCCATCGCTGCTCTAGATGTTACAAAGATCCATTGTATTCTCGTGTCTGGTAATAGAAAGGATATCAAGATAAAACTATTTCTCATGCTGCTTTTCTAGCAGCACCCACACTTCTGTAATGGAGAGACTGAGAGATGGACTCTCCATGGGCACAGAGGTGATAATCTAATTGGAGTCTTTTGTGTGTGTGTGTGTGTGTGTGTGTGTGTGTGTGCTCTCTTATTTCCACCCAACCTCCTGCTGCTGTAAATTGAAGCATTCGGCAGGGAGGACCTGAGCCAGATTGACGTGGTGTATAAATAACAGTCACGGTGACAGGAAAACAAGTGTAACATACACCATCTGGCTCTCCGCTTGTGTCTGGAGCACAGAGGGAGGCTATACTTGTGTAAGTGTGAAGAAGTTTACGGTATAAACAGCCATTTGTAACCCAAGCGAACGCATGTGGCTCGACATCACCGCTTCCGTTGATGCATTGACTGCGCGCGCTTGAGTTAGCTGGAACTCTATTCCTTGTTTGCTTGATAGCGGATACTGTTCGCTGGAGGCATCTCGACAGATGCCGTGATGTTAAAACCATTACCAATCAAGAAGATATAAAACATTACAGTGTACACATTCCAGGAAAGAAAAGTTCTTCAAAGGTCAGATAAGTGCAATCTTGACTGTATTGATCAACCCCAGTGTAATCAGTGCTAGTGATTTGGGAGAGGGGAGGGGGGGTGATGGGGGGGGGTGATGAGAAAAAGATTTCCCCACTCTTCCTCCTTTACAAATCGATTCTGTGGCTGGAAAGAGAATTATTAATCTGTGAATGGGAGAAAAGCAGATATTAATCAATATAACCTTTGCAACTAACAACCTTGTTATTCCTCAAAGCCAAACAAAATGAGATTTGGTCCTCGCTCAGGTCTTGTTATTATGACTAGTAGCTAACGGACGCTATACAGCTGACTATTGATCATGACGCGAGGACGGGCAAACCTCGCCAAGGCGTAATGAGATGAAAAATGAAAATGATTCTTTTCCTCATAACTGTGTCCCTGCTGAGAAACTCATAAGAACGCTGGTCTCCTCTCATTTCTCTCTCTCGCGCCTTAGTTCTTTTTCTCCCCTTTTGTCTCTGTCTATCTCTCATTCTCTCTTTAAACCCTTTGTTTCTCTTTCTTTTTCTCTCTATCCCTACCTCTACCCATTATTTCCTTCCGTCCATACTGTATCTGTCTTTCTCTCTCTCTCTCTCTCATTTTCTCCTTATTCCTTTCTCTCCTCTTTGTCTGTCTCTGTCTCTCTTTCTCCCTATAACCCTTCTGTATCTCTCTTTCTCCTTTCATTTTATCCCTAGCCCTATATCTCTTCTCCCTCCCTCTCCCAATCCCTTCATCCACATCTCTCTCCTTATTTCTTCCTCTCCCCCTTTGTCCATTTTGTCTATCTCTCCTTCTCCCTATAAATCTCATGCATCCCTTTCTTTTCCACTCTATCCCTAGCTCTATATCTCTTCTCCCTCTCTCTCTTTACCCCTTCGCTCCTTTCATCTACACATCTGTCATTCTCCCTCTCTCTCTCTCTCTTTTTCCTTCCCTGTTTTTAGTTACTTTTTGAATCACTCTCTTCCATTCACTCCCTCCCACCTTGTCTTTACCTCACCTTACTGTCTGTCTCTGGCTCCTTTTTCCTATTCATACTGTATGCTTATCCCAGTCTCTCTACTTCTATGCATTTATGTCATTCTCTTTATGTCTCTCTCTCTCTCTCTCTCTCTCTCTCTCTCTCTCTATTTAACCTTATACCTCTATCTCTCTTTCATTTCTATTTCTCGTCTCTCTCTATCTCTCTGGCTATATATCTACTGTATACCCCTGTCTATTTCCCTCTCTCTCAGCCTCTCTGCATCCATATTCCTCTCTCTCTCTCTCTTTCTCTCTCTCTCTATCTCTCTCATTCTCCCAAAATCCCAGAAGCATTAGCTGCTCTCAGCTTTTGGACACTGGAGTTGCTCTGTCCCTTGCCTCTCATTTCACCTCCCGTCCTTTAGTGATTCTGACTCGTCTAATTGCCTGCACAGGGAGAGGAGAGAGCCACTGCTGTAGCTGTTCGGGAACGGAGCTCAGCACGCCCCCAGCCATTCAAAACACTTTCAGTACAATGTTGCATTCAGAGCAAAATTTCCAATAAGTATGTACACCCGAGGTTATGAATGTTTGCTGACAGACTGTGACAATGTCTCAAAATAAGATATGTAGTCATACTGGAGTGTCAACACAAAGGAAATTAAAGTTGAAATCTCACCCTGGACTGAAGGCATCTGTGCTATTTAATAGAAGCACAACCATTTTTTCCCCGCTAGCTATCAAAGTTTAATTTCAGCCATCTGATATTGTGTGCGTGTGTGCGCATGTGTGTGTGTGTGTGTGTGTGTGTGTGTGTGTGCGCTTGGTTTTAGAATATAAATTTTCTGAGCCTGGGCTAAAGATTGTTTTTTTTTTCTCCCAGGTCAGAAGGCTAGAACCTAGAGGTTGTTCTTTGTGCATTTACATTTCTAATACGGTAGATGTAGCGATATTAATCTTAATTAATTTTATGTTGATTTCTCTGTTGACCCCATTAAGTAAATTGGGAACCAGGTCCCAGTGTTATTTATACGGTATATAGATAGAGTTATCTGCCACGTTGGATGGAAGTTTTAATTGGAATATTTTAATAACTAATCATAGCTGTAATACTGTCTTCTCCTGTAGCACTGACCCATAACTGTGTTAACTGAGTTGTTGTGCAACAAGCTATATATCAAAAGCTATATATACAAACACCAAATAAGCCAAACGAGCATCTATCTCTAATCAATTTTATGTATATATTTAAGGGGGGAAAAAAATCTAATCCATAATTTAAGCTGATGTTGTTTAAACACCGCAGTATATTGATATATGCTTTTTTAGCGTTTTAATTTTGAGGATGGAGGCATGATGGCCTAGTGTTTAACACTGTCGCCTTGCACCGCAAGGGTCCGGGTTTGATTTCCGTCTGGGGTCTGAGTTTGCATGTTCTCCCCGTGCTTGGTGGATTTCCTTTGGGTAGACCAATTTCATCTCACAGTCCAAAGATTAGGCTAATTGATGTTTCCAAATTGCCCATAGTGTGTGAATGAGTGTGTGAGTCTGAGATCCAGTGAGCTCCAGGCCTCCCTTATCCTGTAATGGTTTACAGGATAATTATATTCACAATAAGATAGTAAGTTTGTTGGATACATAGTTTGTCATTCACTGGCTTCTATTATGTTAATATAAGGAATCAATATCATACAAGAGGGAGTGCTGTTGTGATGAATATGAGCACTGGGAGTGCTGTTGTGATGAATATGAGCAGCAGTGCTCATATTCATCACAACAGCACTCCCTCTTGTACGTATATGTGTTGCGATCATAGGCATGAGGGCACAGCCTGAAAACTAGTACGCTAGGGGGTATAATGATGTGTTCAACACACCAAGTAGTGCCCTTAATTAGGGGTTACACAGGGGCATTAAATTCAACCTTGTGTTAGAAGCTAGTTAGCTTTGTAGCTCACCTTAGGTTTTAATAAAACAACACTTATTTTATTAAGTAGACAAAGTGTTGTTAAACATCACAACGCCACCATAACCCACGTGGGAGTAACAGGCAAAGAGTTCAAGGTTGTTGATCTGTCTTTCAAATTGCCCAGATCGCAATTTGACCGAGCACGGAGGCCCCAACTCACAACCCACCGCACCCAAAGGGTCGTCTGCTAACGTCCTGGTGCCAGACAAAACAACACACACCAGATGTCTTGGTGGAGTCGTGCCTTAAGGGCCCAGAGCTGCCCTGGCAGCACAAAGGGAACCTACACAATGTTGAGCTTAACGTGTTGCTTTGTAATGTTATGGCTCATCAGTGTATACTGAATTTCTTCCTTTTCAAAAATTATATTCATTAAAAAATGTATTGCTTGCTATATCCAGTGATGATGTCACTATAGTAACAGTTTGAGAATTGGACTTTTACGGAGTGATACAAATAGTTAGACATCCCAGTGCACTTACTGTAGCATCCCTGTGTGGAACTATTATACAGTATAGGAAAAAATTATATAAACACAATGTTTATTGGTTGTTCATTCATTCATCTTCTATACCGCTTTATCCTGTATTAGGGTTGCGGGGACCTGGAGCCTATCCCAGGAGACTCTGGGCACGAGGCAGGGTACACCCTGGACAGCGTGCCAATCCATCGCAGAGCACACACACACACACACACACACACACTCATTCATACTCTATGGTCAATTTGGGAACGCCAATTAGCCTAATCTGCATGTCTTTGGACTGTGGGAGGAAACCGGAGTGCCCAGAGGAAACCCACCAAGCATGGGGAGAACATGCAAACTTGAATTGAATTGAGCCTGGCCGGGAATCGACCCCGACCTTGGAGGTGCAAGGCGACAGTGCTAACCACTACACCACCGTGCCGTCTGTTTATTGGTTGTTTACATTACATTACATTCTCTTTACTACAGTATGTATTATATCCATGTATCTAGGAACCTCTGTAGTCCAACCAGGGACCGTGGAGGCCAGTGGTGACCATTGTATTCATTCCCATTTTTACAACCATGGTAGGCCCTCCACTTAACATTCATCTGCACATACAGTACACTCAGGCGATTTGGGAACTTCAGTTACTCTAATCTGCATAAAGAAGAAGAAACCCACCAAGAATGGGGAGAACATGCAAACTCCATACTCCAGTTGGGAATCAAACCCTTGATCGTGGAGGTGCAAGGTGGTAACAGTGCTAACCACTTTGTCCACTAAACCAGTGGTTCTCAACCTTTTTTTGCAGTGGGCCGCACTATGTCCAAGTTCTAGTCTCATGGGCCGCATATTACAATTAGATGTATTATTATCATTAGAGAGTATAATTCTACTTACCATTAATGGGACACCTGATGTTGTCGGGAGCCGACCAATTTGGTGAAATTCGGCTCAAAAGGAGTAACACACAAATGAAGTTGTGACTGTAAGTTGTAGTCTGTGGAAAGCACTTTTGAACTTAAAAATCTGAGGTTTTGTCCAGAGATGTTTCGCCACATTTCTGCAACTGAGGATGATTGCTGCGCCGTTTGGCTGAGTATTTTCCTCACATCTTTTTTCTCTTCTAATTACAAATTTGTTCACTTCGATCGTTAGTTGATGACGGTTTTAAATCAGTCAGAGTGCGCGCTTGTAATTGTGTGCGCGTTAACTGTGTAATTGCATCAGTTCATAGTTGCGTCAGTTCTGCGCATATATGAAAACATGATCTCCAAAATGATTTCATGTGACAAAAATATAGTTCAAAATTAGTTTAATACATTTTTAAAAATGAATTGTAAAACCATTTATTATTATTTTATTTATTTTTAATTTATTTGTATTTTTTTTACGTGGTCAGCATCGCGGGCCGCATTTGCATTTGTGACAGGCCGCAAGTTGAGAACCACTGCACTAAACACTTGTGTGGCTCTATCCTTATGTGAATAATAATAAATAACCGACTATTTAAAGCACTCTTAGATAGACTGATTATTGATCCAGAAAGAAATTCAAAACCTACAAGATCACTCCCCCATCATACGGAAACCAACAACTGCTGAGGGTAAAGACTAAGACCAAGACATAAGAATCCATCCGGACAAATTGTTTCAAACTGTTGCCCATGCTGTATCACCAGGAAGCATAGTACTGTATAAGAGAAAAGTGCTTTCTACCCTTTTGTGCTACAGTACATGAGCCCACATACAGTATGCTGAAAATTGGCTAGTGTGGCTATGATTGACAGAGGAGTGAGTGTATGCCATCCCACCTACTCAGAGAGCATGATCAATGTTACTCTCTTGGCACTCAGCCATGGATGGCTTGTGGTATCTGTGGGATTCTTCTCATGAACTTCCAAGGGTAAGGCTTTTTTTTTTTTTACCAATCCAAAGCATAACTTTTTTCCTTCGATATGCAACGTGGAATGAATGATTATGTGTTTTTTTTTATATATATACTTTTTTTTTTATATGGCTATTTTTGTAAGCTGATAACTAGAACATGACACAAAATCAGAGAAAACATTTGTCTTTGGCCTGTCTGTTTACCTTGCAATACCTTAATGAGAGAGATTATAGCTCCTTAGATACACTAAGCCTTGGTTGCTTGGAAACATGATGTGAATATATAAAAACCAGCGAACAAAAGATAACACGAGAGAGACACAGAGGTCTCCTCTTCCTCACTGCTCATAAACCTAAGTCAACCATGTAAACAGACCAAAGGCAAGTATTTACTCTCCGAGTCGCTTTGCTGACTGCTCATTGCCACGTAGAAATTACTCCCCAACATCCCCAGACACTGGGCTATTACAACCAGGGGTCAGTTTATATTTGGTACCAACAGTCAGGCTCTCTGCAATGGAAGGCAAACACATGCTGTGGCCTCTGAGACATGGTGCTGGGAGCTGGGCATTTGTCTGGCCCATAGCCTCTGATAGCTGTCTTTGATACCTGCAGGAAGCATATGGAGGGAACTGGGCTAGGCAGGAGATAACTTGCTAGCCTGAGGAATCGCTTTTGAACAGCGGGCTAATGTGTCCTGTCAGAGAGTCACATTCACAGGGAAACCTAGTGCTTATCACTGAACATCGCTCTGCCTGTTCTCGCAATGATAAATTAGCCATTAAAAGGATGGCATCAGTATTAGCCAACAGATGATGCATTCTGCTCTAGTAGATGACCTTTCCTGAAACTCTCCTGACAGCGAGAGAGAGATGGAAGTATCTGTAGGGACCGACATGTCTGTATATGATGTTTAACTGCCTGCTCGAAAACAAAAACAGGTCAAAAAGAGAGCCATCAGAACTTCTTCCAGAATTATTTCACTTTCTACCATCTTGAGAAACTGGAAGACGTTCTGTACAATTATCAAATCTGCAGCCCTCAGAAATGATCTAAAAAATGTTTTAATGTTTGGAAATTGCAGTTATTGTGAACTTGGCAGCATAGTTGTGCAGTGTGTAACATTGCTGACTCACAGCTCCTGGGCCTCATTTTGATCCTAAGCCAGGGTTGCTGTCTATGCAGACTTTCACATGTTCTCTCAAATCCATGTAGACGTTCCCCTACCTTTTAATAACTGCGCTAGTAGACAGATTTGCTACATTAAATTGCCCCTAGGCATGAAAGAAAATGTGAATGTGTCCACAATGTCGTCTCATCCGAGTTGTTTTCCTGCCTTGCTTCCAAGACTCCTAGGATATAGAATTTACTGGAGATGAATGATTGAATGAATGAATGTCAAAAACGCAGCAGCCAAGGGACGCACTGTGATTTGATAGCACACGGAGCGAGGGCATAACCTCCGTCACCTGTATTAGAGTTCTATAAAGTATATATATAGAGAGAGATTTTTTATTTTTTTTGACAACCGAGCTTGATAGTGGTTTTCATAACTACGTCTTTCATAGTTCTTGTGGCTATACAAAGTGGCTCAGCAGGCATTAATCTGTCTCATCACATCTGTGCGATCTCCAGAAACACAATGTCCTGAATGGCCAAAACATCTAACACCTGTATGTAAGCTATTCAGAAGCTGAATACATCCAGGGTTTCCATGCATCTGACAAACAATTTGCAGACTGTAAAAATGGGAGTTTTTTTTTTTTTTTTTTATCTTGAAGAAATAAGAAGAAATAAGTAAGAGTGCTCTCAATCCCTTGTAAAATTTTCTCTTACTGTACCTAAGAGAAAAGCAAAAATAAGAAAACACTGGTGAATCCCAGATATGAATTAGTAAGAAAAAATAAAGAAGAAATTGAGGCTTTGAAACCGAACAATGTAATTGATACAGATGTTAACCTAGCCATGTCAGATTCAAACCTAGAATACTTTACTCCCCTTGAAGAGAATGAACTAATTTCACTCATCTCTTCTGCAAATTCATCAACCTGTATATTAGATCCTATACCGACACATTTTCTTAAACAGATAGTACCAGTAATAACAGAACCGCTGTTGAGAATAATTAATTCCTCACTCAGCATTGGTTATGTTCCAAAATCTTTTAAATTAGCAGTTATCAAACCAATAATTAAGAAACCTGACCTCGACCCCTGTCAGCTGTCCAATTACAGGCCAATATGAAACCTTCCCTTTATCTCTAAGATTTTGGAAAAGACAGTAGCGGAGCAGCTATGCTCATATCTACAGTACATAGAAATGGCATACATGAACTGTATCAGTCAGGATTTAGGCCTCATCACAGCACAGAAACAGCACTTGTTAAAGTAGTAAATGACCTCCTATTGGCCTCTGATCAGGGTTGTGTAACTATGCTTGTATTACTCGACCTCAGTGCAGCTTTTGACACCATTGATCATGCTATTCTTCTTCACAGATTAGAAAATGTAGTAGGAATTAAGGTACAGCCCTCTCCTGGCTCAGATCCTATTTGACCGATCGTTATCAGTATGGAGACTTAAATGGTGATTATTCTGCTTGTTCTCTAGTGGAGTTTGGCGATCCACAGGGTTCAGTTTTAGGCCCACTGCTTTTTTCCCTTTACATGCTTCCTCTGGGCAACATAATCCGTAAGCATGGTATTAGTTTTCATTGTTATGCTGACGACACACAGCTATACGTCTCAACAAAACCTGATGAGAAAAACCATCTTACTAAGGTTGAGCAATGTGTGCAGGTCATAAGAAATTGGATGCTAATTAACTTTTTTCTGCTTAATCCGGATAAGACAGAAGTTCTAGTCATAGGACCGCATACAACTAGAAGTAAAATCTTAGATCACACCGTAACTTTAGATGGCCTTTCTGTTCCATCAAGTGCAACAGTAAAAGACCTCGGCGTGATTATAGATTCCAGCCTTTCATTTGAAGCTCATGTAGATAATATCACCAGGATAGCATTCTTTCACCTCAGAAACATCGCCAAGATAAGAAATATATTGTCGCTAAACGATGCAGAAAAACTAGTTCATGCTTTTATCACTTCTAGGTTGGACTATTGTAATGCCTTACTGTCTGGTTGTTCAGTTAGGTGCATAAACAAGCTTCAGCTAGTCCAGAATGCAGCAGCGAGAGTCCTCACTAGAACCAGAAGTTATGAGCACATCACCCCTATCCTATCTTCACTACATTGGCTCCCTGTGAAATTCGCATTGATTTTAAAATACTACTCTTGACATATAAAGCATTAAATGGTCTCGCGCCGCAGTATCTGAGCGAACTCCTAGTGTCTTACGATCCGCCACGCCTACTTCGGTCAAAGGATGCAGGCTGCTTGTCAGTACTATGACTTGTCAGTACTATGAGTAGTATTATGAAAACTACAGCTGGGGGCAGAGCTTTTTCTTACAAAGCCCCAAAATTATTGAATAGTCTTCCAAATAGTGTTCGGGACTCAGACACAGTCTCAGTGTTTAAGTCTAGGCTCAAAACCTATTTATTTAGCCAAGCATTTTTATAAATAGATTTGCCATAAGGTAAAGGAGCAGATCTGGGGGACTCATGGATGTAGAGTATTATGGTGAACTGGTATGTTTAGATGCTGTCTTCCTCAGTCTCATTTGATCACTCAGGTTTGTTGACGGTGAGGTGATTGTTTGCTTTACATCTCAGGGAGCCCTCATGTTTGTGTTTCCTTCTGGCTCTCCCTTTTAGTTATGCTGTCATAGTTAGTCCTGCCGGAGTCCCTGCTTGCACTCTACAGTAAATATACATTCACATTATACATGACTGTGACCATACCTAATTGCAATCTCTCCTCCTCTTCTCTTTCTCCCTCTCTTTCCTCTCTCCCCCTTTCACTCTTTCTCTCTCTCTGTCGAGCTACACATGTCGTTCCTGAGCTGCCAGTGATCCAGACTCCATCTGCCCTCCGGACCTGTCTGATCCATCCTGGTGCCCCGTTTCTGGTTGGAGGTCTCGTCGCATGGATGCCCCGTGTGTCTCTTTGGGATACGTCTGGTGTCTGGGGATGATTCTATCTACTTAGAAGATGGTTCTGGCCTCGACTGGTGTTGTCAGCTGTTTCTCTGAGGACTTGACAATTCGATAGTTCAGGACTGGAACTTTCTACAAGTCTATCTGAGTCTCCAATAACTACTGGACTCCATTTTACATCAACTATTATAGCTGAACCTAACACTTAACACTTAAATGCAGATAATTTCCTGCTATCTGTTTCACCCAGATGAGGATGGGTTCCCTGTTGAGTCTGGTTCCTCTCATGGTTTCTTCCCATTACAATCTCAGGGAGTTTTTCCTTGCCACTGTCGCCATCGGGCTTGCTCACCAGGGACTATCTGAACATTTTGATTCATACACATTCACATTCCATACAAACTTAAATAATTATTTTGATTGTGTAAAGCTGTTTTGAGACAATGTCAATTGTTAAAAGCGCTATACAAATAAAACTGAATTGAATTGAAGAAATTGTGGATCAAAAATAATTTCCATATCAGTATTTGGATTAAAACCAAATGTGTGCATGTCTGAACATTTCAAATATGAACTCTGTGATAGGTGGTGGCTCAGTGGCTTAGTGGTTAACATTGTTGCCTTGCACCTCCAGGGTCTGGGTTTGATTCCCAGCCAGGTCCTGCCTCTGTGTGCATAGGGTTTGCATGTTCTCCCTGTGCTTGGTGGGTTTCATCTGGTTACTCCGGTTTCCTCCAACAGTCCGAAGACACTCCAAGCCCCCTTGCAACCCTATTTGAAGGGTTAAGCGTTATTGACGATGATGACGATGACGAAGTCTGTGATAGGTTCCTTGGACTGTGTTTTAATCCCTTTTTGGATTGAACAAATTTCTTCTGCCGATAGTAGTTTCTAATTAATTCAGTCGGCTCTATTTTGACCCCCTTCCATGACCCTGAGCAGGCAAGGATAAATGAATAAAGGCTGTAAATAAAAGTCCATGAATTTGCTCCTTATTTTTCATGCAAGCATATCTGACCACTCTCTGGTGTCTACATAAAAATAATAATAATAAAAAGAACACAACAACTAGACTTGTCTTAGATGTGGGCATTTATGGCAAGATTTCTAAAAGAAAAAAAGAAAAAGTCTAATAATTTACCTCATATTTGTGTCTACATTTGTATTTGTTTAGAATGCATCATCTGTTCATTTAAAAGTTTATTCATATTCATTACATTGCCATTCTTGAGTGAATACTCTGCTAATGCGCAAAAATCTACAAGGCATTATACTGCAATTTTGCATAGATTTACTGACATATGATGGTATTTTCATCATGCTCCTCTTGTGCAACAAACCAGTGAACAAGCGAAAATGATGAAATCTTCCTGCCCACTTCATGAATGTGCAGTTTACACTCCCCCTAACAGCTGTTCTCCCTAATAAGTTCTGTTTCTAAAGAGAAAAACAGAAGCGATTGGATTTGTATGATGACTAGTTTCTGTGTACTGACATACATATTCTGGCACCGCCTTCCCATATTTTTCTGCTCTCTTAATGCCAATGCATTTGGCAAGGGAAAAAAATCGGATGATAGAGTATTCTTAAAATGTAATATCCGTTAGCTGTATAATTACAGTTTAAATCATAACGTGGCATAAGTTTGAGATGAGTCATGTAAATGATATGGTCATCAAAATGACTCATCTCATTCGTTTTTTAATGAGGTCTAAATAAAATTCATGTCTTGAATTATGTTCGCATGTATAACCATACTTCATCATGTCAACGATTTATTCAAAATATGGTTTCAGCTAAATTCCTCTTCTTAGGAACAGGAGTTATACATGTACATGAAGGGTAGGAACTATTGGAGATGGGAGAACATTATTTAGCAACATGGATGATGGAAAATGTTGAGAAGTTCTCCTAATTTAATTCTAAAAAAAATAATAATAATAATGTCTTGATTTTGAAGAGAAACTAAAGGACATCCAAAATAGCCGTCCTTGTAGTTTCACATGGTTAATTTCTATATTCCTGTGCTTTTGTTCTTAGTAATGAGAGGTCTATAAATTTTTATCAGTCCGTAAAAAGAAAGGTCAGGAAAGCTTAACAAAAGCACAATAGGTTTTCATACCACGGGCATGTGGATGACACTCAGCTCATTCTCACCTTCCCTCCTTCAGACACTTATGCTTTCGCTCAGATCTCAGCATGTCTGGCAGACATCTCATCATGGATGGCAGCTCATCAACTGAAACCTTTTCGCAGCAAAAGAGAACTGCTATTCATCTTAGGTGATTCATCCCACTGTCAGGACCTTGGACAGCTCCATGATCTCACCTTCAGTCAAAGCACGCAACCTTGAGGTAATTATTGACCATCAACTGTTCTTATCCTTTCAAATTGCAATGCTAACACGCTAATGTCAATAGCTTCTTTACACCATTGGAAGGTTGGTTCACACTGGCCACTCAGCTGCTTGTTCAGTTTCTTGTCATTTCCTAACTGGACTACTGCAACTCGATCCTACAAAATCTGCCTTTACGTGAAATTCGACCTCTCCAACTGATGGAGAATGTAGCTGAATTTTTTTAATCAACCTTTTGTTAATTATCCCACTTTTGCTATGCTTCCTCCATGCATTGGCTTCCCAACATCAGATTTAAAACATTAATGCTTGTCTGAAGACCAAAAATAGACTAACACCCACTTACGTTAAAGCACTTATCACACCCTACTATACATTGCAGTAAGCTGCTTCCAATCCTCTGGCATTGTTTGACTTTTTCCCGCCATCTCTCATGGTCTAAGATAGACATCCATTAAGATTCTTCTCTTTTCTGGCATGAAGGTTGTGGAATGAACTTCCTCTAGATGTCCAAACAGCTGAGTCACTGGTAGTCTTCCAACAAGATTTAAAGAACTACATGTCTTTATTAAAGCACTCAAGTCTGTTGCTAGTGCCAGATCAGAGCCAGTTCAATAGCAAACTTCCTAAGAACTGGTCATTGTTTTTTTGGTTCGAAATTGGCCACCGCCTCCGAACTTCCTCCGGAACTGCCTTGGTGGAAAAGGGGTACAAAAGTGTCAAACCAACACTGGGGATTTTACTGTGTACGAGGGATTTACTGATGAAGACATCAAAGCACTTCTGTATGTCGCTCTGGAAAAGCTCATATGTCAAATGCCATAAATGTAGATGTAATATAGAACACAATTTGGGAAATACATGAAATTCAGTTCTCTAGTATTATGTGCATAATTGCAGCAACAGCATTCAATGAGACTACATCATCATTTTACTGTTTCTTTTAAAAATGATGATGAATGACAATCATCCAGGAAACATCATCAAGTTACTTTGCGTAACATTCTAACTTTGTCTGTTGGATCATTTCATTTAACTACCATTGTCATTGTTCAGTGTCTCTATTCTCTCCTTTGTCAAACATTTAAAAACATTTAATTTAATTTTAAGTGATTTAAGACAGCTTTGTTCAATAGAGCAGGTGTAATTCCCAGTGTCATGTCACAGTGTGCAGGGCTTTAAGCAGGGTTGCCAGGTTTCAGCAGAGATGAAATACACAAGAAACACACAAAGGATTTAAAAACCATTCCCCAAAAGATTCAGGTATTAGAAAAGGGAGACATATTTTTCTACTTTTGTCAGCCTTTGTGTGAGAAACAAAGTAAACTGTAGTGAACATGCATTTCTGATGTACAGACATATTCACCCAATTATCCCCTTTTCCCTCTCTCAATCTTTTCAGTTTATCTAAGAGTAGCTTTTTGTCTGTACAGGAACACTGTCTGTACTCACACTTTGCCTCTGTTTGGAATGCATAAAATGTAATTCTGATTATGTGATATACGACAAGATCTTGTTGACCATTGAATATTTTTAAAATAGCCAATGTCATGTAAAAATTGTGACCCTGGCAACCCTGTCATTAATTCTCTCACTGTATCTCCTGCTTCTCACCTGAGCATGGATGAGTATGATTTTCTTCCCCAATGGGAATCTATCAGCACTTGTTGCAGTTCTAATACACTCATCTAATGCCCAAATACTCTATGCTGCTAAGTGGGGCAGTGTGCACCTTGCTTTATACTTGGGAACTTCAGAGCTTTGAATGAGGTTATTATGAGTATTAACATCTGATAAATGGCTGATGTGGTGGTCCACAGTCCCAGGACATGCAGATTAATCTAAATTGCGTTCCCAAATTGCCCATAGTGTGCAAATTATGAATGTTGACCAGAGGTAAAATTGGGAATAAATACAATGGCATCCCTGGTCCCTGGTTGGACTACAAAGGTTCCTAGATGGATGGATGGATGAATGGAATAGCTGATGAACAGTGGTGGCAGAAAGTATTAAGCCGATAAATTTATCATAGTTCTCCCCGTGCACAAAGCAAGTAATGTCACTAATTATTTCTCGCCTATCTGACTGAAGAGCAGTGCTAATTAAAAGCTGCGGGTTCAGGTAATGCATGGAACAAATACTGTACTGTATATGACAGGACTTTTACTTTCTGCAGAAGTTTTCCGTGATCTTCACGGAGCGATCGAGCAGGCATGGATTGTGCGAGTGACCCCAGAGTATTGCAGAAGTCTTTGTGACTGTATGCCCAGTCCAACAGATTTTGATTAATAAAGGACTTCATACTTAATAAAGGACTTTAACTGGTGGTGTGGTGGTTACCACTGGCACTTTGTACCTCAAAGGTCTGGGTTCGATTCCTGGCCAGGGTCGATTCCCGTCTCTGTGTGCACTGAGTTTGCATGTTTTCCCCATTCCCAAATGGCATTTCCAAATTGCATGTAGTTCCCTAATTGCCTGTAGTGAGTGAATGTGTATGTGTGTGCCCTGTGATGGATTGGCACCCTGTCCATGTGCGCCTTGTGCACTAATTCTCCTGGAACAAGCTTCAGTCCTCCTGCAACAGGATAAAGAGGTACAGATGATAAGTGAGGACTTCATAGTGAATATTGAATTTCACCTCATAAAATAACAAATCTGATTGTCATTGTTTTAAAAATTTGAGAATGTCATCAAAATACTGAATTTCCCTTTTGGGTCAATACTTTTGGCCACCACTGTATACAGTATGGCAGGGATGGTCACACGTGTCCCAAAGGATGAGTCACTATTGTACAGTAGGCTCATGTGTTTGTGGATTCATTACCAGAATAGGAAGTGAATAGTTTCTCGGCACAAGAATGTTGTTACCCAAATGTTGTTAATTATTTATCAGTCTGAGGCAGAATTGAACCATGGATACCCTTCCCTTAGAAATGAAGATGCAAGTACTGTACTGTAGCTGTTCCAATGCTATTATCATCAAAGTGTGGAAAGTAAAGTTGGCTGAAGCAGTGTCTCCAATACCGAATACCTCTGCATTCCTTGCACATGAGACATCATGTGACCATGAAGTGAGCTGAAATTGCTATTCAACCAATTGCTAAAATTAATCTTAATTGAATTTCTGTCTGGGGTCATTAAAAAGCCCCAAAGTAATTGTATCTTTGTGGAAGAGAATTATTAATGTACAAGTAGGGCTAAAACTGCATGCTCAGCACAGATGGGAGTACCAATAAATTTACACTGGTCAGATCAGCTCACTTTATTATACAGGAACAAAGGTTTGGGAAATTCCTAAAACCATATGAATAGAAACTCTGAAATGAGGCATAAAAGACACACTTTCTCATGTCTGCACAGTGCCCTGATAATGGTTATCAATTTTTAATTCTCTGGTTATGGTTCTATTTAAATTGTTAAACAAAATTAGCCATGTGTATGAAAAATGAGTGTGTGCTATTGAACTGTCAAATCTGATTTGTCATGTATTGAACGGTTTTGAATAACAGGACAGCTCTTACAGTAGTGCCAGTTATACAGTACTCCAAATCCCAGGTTTACATGTAGATAAGGTGCTAATTTGAATACATTTTAGCTTTTACATGCCTACAGTACAGTACGGTACACTGCCTGGCCAGAAAATCATAAGAAAAAGAAATACAAGAAAACTAATGAGTCTGGTATGACACACATTATGAGCGATGCTGCTGAACTGTTACCCTTATGGAAGACATCATGAATAGAGATTACTTAAAAGTTTGGTGAAGTTGCATCCTAACAAAAGGGGGGGCGGGGGGGGGGACAATTAATAGTAGAAATCACGGGTAAGTTTAATACTTAAAGTAAGACCATATCCACATGTGCAAACCAATGTAATGAGAACTCAACAGCTGTGTGGCCTAATAAAACTTCTTGTAATGAGGCAAGTTGGTTTAAATTGGTTTCAATTTGCTATGGAGCATAAGGATTGGACTTTGGATCAATGGAAAAAGGTCATGTGGTGTGATGAGTCCAGACTGACCCTATTCCAGAGTGATGGGTGCATCACTTCATGCGCTTCCCTTCTTACCCTGATGCACACATCACTCTGGAATAGGGTCAACAGGGTCATACACAGTGCTCACAGTACAAGCCTCTGGAGACAGTGTTATGATCTGGGGTTGCTTCAATTGGTCAGATCTAGGCTCAGCAACGTTACGTGGCAATAAAATGAAGCCAACTGACTACCTCCATGCTCTGCTCTATGTAAATGCATTTAAATCCATTAAATGAATTAAGAAGCGTTTGCTTAAGATGTAAAAACATTTTAATGTTCTGCCCTATATTGCACACGACAAGACAATCTGCAGTAATTATGAACTGTCTTGTCAAATATAAATCCTGAGCCTGAGACTGTAATAAGATTAGTGTTAATAATGATTATTAAAACTTTTTTTTTCACACAAGCAATCAAATAATGTTCAACACGCACACACACACACGCACACACACACACACACACACACACACACACACACACACACACACACACACACACACACACACACACACACACAACCCTTTGTCTTACTATCCTTGTGAGGACCTTTCATTAAAATAAACTGTTATTTCATCTATTGCACCTAAATCAAACTCTGCTGTAACCAAAACTAAATCAGTCTTTTACTCCAGTCTTTACTTTCTATTTTCCTAATAAGGTCCAAACTATCAATTCTCTTTTTCATCCCACTAAGATATAAAAACATGCCTCTGCCACACACACATACACATGCACTCTTTCTCGTTTCTTCTTGCTATAAATCTCCTCATCGCCTGTAAATAATTCAGTGTTGTCACTCAAACTATTGATCCAGCTGGTAACTGCCTTTATTAACAAACATCTATCAAACACAGAGTTTTCAGATGCCTATAGCATGCCCGGAGGATAAACAATTCACCTTCTAGTGTCTTTTTAAGTACCGAAGACGGTGCTGCTCCCTAGTGAAGTGGGGTGCCATCTAAACCCTGGTGAAAAGTTTTTAATTAGGTTTCTGCTTTCCTCAAAGAATTTTATACCTTATTACATAGATATTACATAGCTATACTGTAGGAAACAAGAGCTTCATTAATGACCATGTAATAATTTGTAATGTCATGGCAGATTGTGTTATCACTTTCTGTATATAGAAGTCCTACAATACCGTACCTTCAGTAGGTGTTACGGTTTCAGCTGTAAGTTGAAAGGATTACTTTCCAAGCTGCATATTGTTCATATGAAGGTCTAGTGGTTAGCACTTGCACCTCCAGGCTCCGGGTTCGATTGCCGACCAGGCTCGATTCCCGTCTCTGTGTGCATGGAGTTGGCATGTTCTCCTCGTGCTTGCTGGGTTTCATCCTACAGTTCAAAGACCTGCAGATGAATGCTAATTGGTGTTTCCAAATTGCCCGTATTGTGAGTGTACATGTATGTATGTGTGTGTGTCCTGCGATGGATTGGCACCCTGTCCAGGGTGTACCCGCCTACTCGCCTGTTAGGGAGGCCCACCGCGACCCTAAATACAGGATAAAACAGTATAGAAGATGAGTAAGATGAGATATTGTTCATACATTTGTTAAGTATTCATACTTCATACAAAATAATCGAGAAGTATTCATGGGATGTTAATTTCTGTCATAAATAAAGCTACAGGAAATGCACAGACGAGCTAATTCATACGTATGCATCAAATGGGCTCCTCATCTAAACCCTGCTGTCTTTACACCGGTGATTCATGCTTGCTAATTTCTAATGAGTGCATGCCCCTGGTCATCAGAACTTCCAAGTACAGAGATTTCCTGCTGAGCAGGCAGGCTTTATAGATACAGAAATCCCCTCACGTCCTTTAAAGAATCTAAAGGGCAGTATATAATCAGCATCGGTGTCCCTCTCTACTCCTCTCCCATCTCTCCACATGCTTCAGGATTTCACTTATTCTTCCACTTAGACAAAAATCCAGCTGTGAAAGACTAGTGTCTCAAACCAGTAGGAAATACGCTTTTGTGAAAAGCGCTTCAAGTCAGGTCCAGGCAATATTTGAAGCTTTTTCTTTCTGCTGGTGTTATTAAAACTCTTTAATGTCTTCTCAGAACCAACTCGTTCGTACCCCAGCTGAAATGGGATGTAATTAACGCTAGAGTCTTTCACTCCTGCGGCTCGTCTCATGAGCCGGTCGAAAGATAAGCTGAAACAGAATTAAATATGCCTCTTTTTTTTCAGATGCGCCTGGAACGTTCTGTTTCCTGGAGGTTCGGCTTATTGACCTGTCCTTCTTATGAGCCTCGTTTGGTATCCCATTGCTGTCTCTCCAATAGTCAACATGCCCCATTGTACCCTTGAGTTTGTCCAGTATATCAATCTTTACCATGCACAAATGATTAAAGCTTCAGCAAACCTAAATTATTCAGCATTGCATGTGCTGCATGTGGATATGCGTGGGGAGTACAGTGTATTCATGCATATGCAAGCTTAGCTGCGAAAGCATTAAAACAACCTCATAAAATCCTTCTATAGTGAGAGGTACAGTATGTTTTGTGTGACATTATAGTGAATATAAAGGAATATTATGGTAAATCGCTAGCATATATTCTATGACATTTTATCATCTACTCATAAACATAATTATTTATAATGCATTATTTATACATAATTCACATGAATATAGTCAAAGTCGGCAAAAGAACTTGTTTATTCAAGCAAATATAAAACTAATGAACTAAATAAGTACTCTGGTAGAAGCTGAACTCAAGTTAAAACACTGAAGTCTTAAAGTTTTATTTGCACTATGAAAGAAAAGTATAAGACAATGAAAAAAAAAAGCTTCAAATCACACACATTGACTGTCGTGTCTAATGGTAATTTGGTCTCCAAGGAACTGCGGAATGTGGAAAAACATTGCCAGTAGCAAATGTAGTTGCCATGAATGAGTGTACTTGGTCTGCAACAATGTTTAAGTAGGTGTTACGTGTCAAAGTAAGCCAGAACCACATGAATGCCAGGACCCAAGGTTTCTCAGCACAGTATTGTTTAGATTTTGCCGGCTTGCCTTCTTTCCATATGTGCATCTTGCAACGATTTTTACCCAAGGCAAGCCATGCAGACGCACCCGGCATGTTGTAAAGAACAATGTGATTCATCATGCCAGGACACCTTCTTCTATATAGTCCAGTTCTGCTGCTCATTGATGCTTTCAAATACTTATACTTGCCCATTTTTCATGATTCCGAAATATCAACTTTAAGAAATAACAGTTTGCTAATACAGTACTGTTTGCGTATTCATTTGCATCATTTCCCATGTGGGTGCATACAAACTAAACATCGATATCAATTATTAAAAATGTTCTCCAAAGCAATTTACCTGAGGGAGCTACTGTGCAAAATATAAGACATTTAAGATCTGCATCACTTTTAAAACGTTCCGACTCTCTGATGTCTCTTTTATACGGTAAAGCCACACTTTAGGCTTTTTACCTTTACATTTCCCCCTTGACTTGGTCCTATTGCCTTTTAGTTGCCTTATTTCCTGCTGCTTTCTGAGGCCATTTTGTACAGTCCACTGTTGGCAGCACTGCAAACATTTGGTTTAGTATCAGTATATCAATAGCTGTACTCCTCAGCTTATCTCTTACGTCACTGAGCTCGCACTTTGCTTCCAGTTGATTTATGGCTTATCCTTGCATGTATTTGGCATGCTTCAGATTTTATATCACATAGCCCATCGCAATTGCATATATACTCAGCAAAAAAAGAAACGCCCCTTTTTCAGGACTGTGTATTTCAACAATAATGTTGTAAAAATCCAAATAACTTTACAGATCTTCATTGTAAAGGGTTTAAACAATGTTTTCCATGCATGTTCAATTAACCATAATCAATTAATTAACATGCACCTGTGGAATGGTCGTTAAGACCTTGACAGCTTATAGAAAGTAGGCATTTAAGGTCACAGTTCTAAAAACGCAGGACACTAAAGAGACTTGTCTACCGACTGTGAAAAACACCCAAAGAAAGATGCCCAGGGTCCCTGCTCATCTGCGTGAACGTGCATTAGGCATGCTGCAGGGAGGCATGAGGACTGCTGATGTGGCTAGGGCAATAAATTGCCATGTCCGCACTGTGAGACGCCTAGGACAGCACTACAGGGAGACAGGAAGGACAGATGATCATCCTCGCAGTGGAAGACCACGTGTAACAACACCTGCACAGGATGGGTACATCCGAATATCACACCCTAGGTACAGGATGGCCACAACAACTGCCCGATATATATATATATATATATATATATATATATATATATATATATATATATATATATATATGCCAGCCATATAAAAATGTAATGTATATAATATATATATATATACACACATACACATACAGTACACACACTACCGTTCAAAAGTTTTAGAACACTTTCTAACTCCATGATGGTTCCTGATTTTTATTTCTTTCTACATTGTAAAGGAATGCTGCAGGCGTCCAAAAAAATGCATTAATCTCCTTTGAACAGTTGATATTGAGATGTTTCTGCTACTTCTGCTCTGTAAAGACTTCATAACGCCTCTAATCTGAGGGGCTGTTAATTGGTCATTTTTCAGGCTGATAACTCTAAATGAACTTCTCGTCTGCAGCAGAGGTAGGTTTTGGTCTCGTCCTCCTGGGACGGCCTTCATGAGAGACAGTTTCATTATGGTGCTTGACGGATTTTGCAAATGCACTTGACAATACTGTTCTTGCAAGAACTATTACAGAAAACCTGACCTCTGTGTCTTAAAATAATATGATTTAAAATCCCATATGTGTTATTTTATAGTTTTGAAATCCCCAGTATTGTTGTAGAATGTAAAAGATAAATCACTAAACAAAAAAAACAAAAAATTTGCAAGTGTTCTAATACTTTTGAATGGTAGTGTATATGTATATATATATATATATATATATATATATATATATATATATATATATATATATACTATATATATATATATATATACATATATATACATATATGCAATTGTCATGGGCTACGTAATATAAAATCAGAAGCATGCCAAATGTGGTCATAATGTTATATGCTGATTGATGTAAATGGCCTGTAAGTGAGATTTAGGTTTCTGGACATGGGAATACATGGCAGTACATTCTTCTTATTGGTACCAGTTTGGCATCTTCTGACTGGTAACACAAATTGGCAGGATGCCAGCCATATAAAAATGTAATGTATATAATAATCATATATATATATATATATATACCAATAAGAAGAATGTACTACCATGTATTCCCATGTCCAGAAACCTACATCTCACTTACAGGCTATTTACATCAATCAGCATACAGTATAACATTTTGACCATCTGCCTAATATTGAGTAGGTCCCCTTTTGCCATCATAACAGTGATGCACTGTGTATTGTGACACCATTCTATCACAGCCAGCATTAACCTTTTCAGCAATTTGATCTACACTAGTGCTTCAATTGGATCAGACTACACAAGCCAGCCTGACCTCCTCATGTGTCTCAATTTTGGAGTTGCTCTGACCCAGTTCTCTAGCCATCACAGTTTGGCCCTTGTCAAAGTCACTCAAATCCTTACGCTTGCCCATTCCTTCTGCTTCCAACACCTTCACCTGCTGCCTAATACTGTATATCCCACCCACTTCCAACAGCCATTGTAATGAGATTTTGAAAATACAGCTACTGTGGGAAGGGCCAATTTGTAACGGCTACACATCTGGGTCAGAACAACTCCAAAACTGCAGGTGTTGTGGGATGTTCCCAGGCTGCAGTGGTCAGGACATACCAAATATGATCGAAAAAAGGAAAACCAGTGAACTGGCAACAGGGTCATGGGTGGCCAAACTCACTGATGCATGTGGGGAGGGAAGGCTGGCCCGTGTATTCCGATCCAATAGAAGATCTAGTGTAGATCAAATTGAGGGAAAGGTTTATGCTGGTTGTGATAGAAAGGTGTCAGAACACACAGGTCATTACTGTTTTGGTGGCAAAGGGGAGGAGCTACTCAATACTAGATATAGTAGTTCAATGTTATGGCTGATCAATGATTAATTTAAAATAGCTCAAATACACTTCTGTTAAAACAGCTAGCTACACTTCTTTGCCCTACTAAGAAAAATTACTTAACATACTAAACTACACGGAATCTACAAACTAAGGAAAATCAAGGTGACATTTCATATACATTTAGCATACATCATGTGATTATTGATATTCCTGTTAGGGGTTGTCACAGAGGAATACCATCAGCATATTTGACATTTTTTCCCGCTGGAAGCCCTTCCTGACCCACTGGCACTGAAATGCAGTGACTTGTGAAGTCCTGTGCTTGAGGTTCCCCATTGAGGAATCAAACCTCAGTCTTCTGTAAGATAGGCAGACAGTTTCCCACTGAACTATGAAACCTGCACGACATAATACCATATACAAACAAACAAGCAAACAAAAATCAACCTTAATAAAACATTTCTAGTTAGGAGTAGTTAACATTAACAGCAAAACATCATCATCGTAACACATCATCATTGTCGTCACTATTACTTTCATATTTCATATTGGCTAATACTAACTGGGCGGCGCGGTGGTGTAGTGGTTAGCACTGTCGCCTTGCACCTCCAGGGTCTGGGTTCAATTCCCCGGCCAGGCTCGATTCCCGTCTCTGTGTGCATGGAGTTTGCATGTTCTCCCCGTGCTTGGTGGGTTTCCTCCGGGTACTCCGGTTTCCTCCCACAGTCCAAAGACATGCAGGTTAGGCTAATTGGCGTTCCTAAATTGCCCGTAGTGTGTGAATGGGTGTGTGAGTGTGTGTATGTGTGTGTGCCCTGCGATGGATTGGCACCCTGTCCATGGTGTACCCCGCCTAGTGCCCGAAGTCTCCTGGGATAGGCTCCAGGTCCCCCGCGACCCTGAACGCAGGATTAAGCGGTATAGAAAATGAATGAATGAATGAATAATACTAACTGTTAGACAGAGGTGGAAAGAGTAATACAATTTTGTACTCAAGTACAAGTACTGTTACTTCAGTGAAATTTTACTTAAGTACAAGTAAAGTTACCATTATACAAATCTACTCAAGTAAAAGTAAAAAGTAGCTCATAAAAAATTTACTCAGAGTAAAAGTTACCGAGTTACTTATTTATTTTTTTAACAGCGGGGGTGGGATGAGGCATTCTAGCGTAGTTCAAAAAAGATGAGCAGATATAAATCTCAAACTAGTTGTTTTTAACTGAAGGAACACCTTTACATAATAAAGCTGTTGTCTTTCTTGTGCTTGAAAATCAAAGTGGTCACTTAAATATGGTGTTACGTCCCAGTCTAGGGCCAAACAGCAAAAGAATGGTTCAGGGTTCTATTTTAAACTGTATGGAAATGGTGGTATATGGCAGAAAGAACTAGATCCAATCATTAACTGATGAAATAATGAGGTTTTGTCATGCGCACTCAGCCGCGGCCGGCAGTAGGACCCGGATGCAAGACGGCCGCGAACCTGAAAGCATAAAAGGATACAAGATGGCGCCGCACATCGCTCTGTCATTGAGTTATGCCCAGGCTATTTCGGAATCGTTCCCGTTCATGTGAGTACTCATTTCCTTGGCTTTACTTTCAGACTGAGTGTGTTTTTATAGGACTAGGGTTAGATTGTGTCTTTCCTCTGCTCATTTACTGTGAGAGTCCTTATAGCAAATAGCGTGATTATCCTGCCCGCTCGTGTCCATCCGCGTTTGGGTTTACCATTCACGCTACAGGGCTAACTGCTAAAGCTATCGCCTTTCTGGTCATCCCGGGTTAGTTCCTGACAGGTTTGTATACACACACACACACACACACACACACACACACACACACACCAGGAGGTGGTGTATATATTAATAGGTGTATTTATATATGGTCGCGCTAGTCATGGTTATGGTTGACCCTGCACTTTGAACAATCCCCTAATCTGGGAAATTATTTCACTATTCAGTAGTTTACACGTAACAAATAAAGGCATAATTATAGTTGTAATAGTTTAGTGTACATTTTTTGTAACACAAATATATTCATATATAAATCTATTTTTTATGATCAAGTTGTGATGAACAGTAAAATATTTACACACATTTTAGAGTTGGTTCCTTGTATTAAAAAAAGTTGTACCGGCTCGTCACAATTCTAAAACGTCATGCTCACAATTTTTTCTTTTTTTTCTTTCATTAAGGTGTGCAACTATTAAGAGCTACACATTTCAGCTTTCCTGACAGGGTGACATTTTCTGCCATCATGTTCTTGCAATAAATCCTTGTACCCTCTAACTTGTTTTTTTCTCTCCACTGGAACAGCTATTGTGATGTGCTCTTTCTTTATAAAACATGTAATGAATTACATCTCACACCCAGCACAGAAATGCCATCAATCTTATGAGTACCCACGTGACATAATCAACTACGTGTTTAACAGCTACAATCAGAGCTGACCAGCTAAAAAAATCAATACGAGATTGTCAAGGCAGGAATAAAGCATGATGTATATAAATTGCTAATGTTGCTTTAATGACTCAAAGGATTTGGGGTTGTTTTTGTGGGATTTCTTGAAGAAATTGCTTTAGGTCATGATGGATCTTAAAAAATCCTTTATCACATGAGTGAATCTGCTTAGATTGCATCCATGACCTAAAGAGTATGATAAAATAGTATAATTCTAGGAATATGATGATATTAAGGCAAATTATGATTCCAGGGTTCCATTTGCAATGAAGGAAAGAAAGGACTCCATTCATATTTAATAGGAGGCAAAGATAAGAATCTTTAGTATTCATCTTCTTTGTACCATGTTTAATTCAGACCCAATGAAAGTCAAGATAAATAAATAAGATGGATGATGGGTATTCTGCGAGGACTAAGGATAGATTTGAATAAGCCATGTGAAATGGTCTAATTGAGAACAAAACACACTATTCAACCGGGCTATCTAACAGCAGACAGGCTTTTTTTCATTCCTGTTAACAGGTTGGATAACAAGCTTCAGGTTCATAATTAGTATGCAGAGGAGCACTCGCGACACCCCGGTAGTGAATTAAGATCAGGCGAGGTAGGTTCTTGCTTGCAAACTGAGACCTACAGTAGATCTAGCCATGATTCTCAGTCAAACTCAGATAACAGAAACTCTTGGATTTCATGAGATTCTCTCAAAAATGTTTCGAAAAGAGCTAGAGGCTAGAGGATGCACGGA
Organism: Channallabes apus; assembly: GCA_030522415.1. Taxonomy (NCBI): domain Eukaryota; kingdom Metazoa; phylum Chordata; class Actinopteri; order Siluriformes; family Clariidae; genus Channallabes; species Channallabes apus. Next base: position 12,936,883 of record CM060118.1, on the reverse strand, counting down.
AGGGAAAACTTCTAATGAAGAAGAAAGAAATCCTCCCACAATTGGTACCTGTCTCTACACTTTTAATCAGTGCATTACTTCAGGCCAATTTTTTTTTTTTCAACTCTCTAAAAAGAAAACGTTTGAAAATTAAGTGAAGTGTGATGAGATTTTTTTTGTATTTTTGGGACCCTTTGGTCCCATAAAAGTTCCAAATCTATTAAAAGCAGTAGACAGTATTAATAAACCATTTATCCAGTAGTTAGAAAGTCGATCATGTTAATGGGTACTGCCTGCGCTCTGGTAACAAAAAGTTGTGACATCTTACTTTTCCCTTGCTGGTAGACTGTGGAGGCACGGCATGCTAATTGTCGCGTCACGAAGGAGGAGAGCTAAAGACGGTGATTAAGCCTGCAGACGAGATGTAAGTGCTGCGCTATGTACATAGGGAGTCAGCCTGGAGGTTTCTTCACCGTCATCTATTCTATTCACAAACCAAATTGCAGGCCAGAACAGCGGCGAACAGAAATAGTTTCGCAGACAAGATAACAGTCAATTACAGCTGGGAACAATCAGCCCCTGCGAGAAAGAACAGGAGGGGAGGAAGACGTGAAGGACAGAAAGGAAAAGGCAAAAGACAGAGCTCAAATGCCTAGACAGCCGGAGTTTATCTGTCTGTAATTTATATTTGCTATGGGCTAAATGGACTGTGAAGTAAGCCTTCCTCTGGGGATGTGGATCATTTCCCGATTTATGGAGGACGTTCGCAACGTGGTGTTCGTTGCTACATATGTAGAGTGAGTGGGAGGTGGTGGTGCAGAAGGAGACAGGTGGAAGATGCCTTCTGGCCTCATTGATGTGTCTCCTTGCCTCACATTCTGTCATACATGCACCAGTGGCTCCAATATAAGCCTGTTAAATGCCTATGAAACAAAGTGAACCAAAAATCACTGCATATTAGAAGTAAAAAAAAATATATATATATATATTATATAAAAAGGCAGAATAATGGATTAATGTAATATTGCAAAGAGAAGGGTCTTATCTAGAGTTTACTTGTGGATTTTTTCGTCTCGTAAAATCAATTCAAAGCCACCACAGGATATTATCTAAAAGAGAGCCTGGAGTTATCGTCTGGGATGATATGTGATTTGGTTATCCGATAATAGCGCTATTTGACGCAGTTTCCTATGGGCATTGATTAGTCTGTCTGCACACATGCCATATCCATTCCCAATTACTGTAAAGCCCTAGGGTGGTGTAACGTTTCTTTTTTTTTGTTATAGTTCAGCATGAATGGAGGTTGGAACAAGCTAATAAAGGAAGGTTTTCAGAATTTAGGGCATCTGTGTTGCCCTGATGTTCTTGGCCTAGGCCTGAAGCAAGTGCAAGAGCTGTATGATGAAAAAGGTTAGGATAGCTGGGATAGCACAATGTCTGAATTAATGATCAAAATCTAGCAGAAGCTGTGTGATATGTAATATCAGTCCCTTTGCTGATATCCTTTGTAGTCTGAAGTTTGAATGGCCTTCTGGTCATGTGCCAGTATGTTAAAAAAAAAAAATTAAAAAGCCATGCAAGGAGGTCAGGTGGAAAATTTGCCCCAGTTTAGTTGCCGGCTAACAAATCTTTGGGCACCTTGCCAAATATCTCAGTGTTGGTAGAGTTTAGCACTCTGACAAACAATTAAACAATAAAACATTGAAATATTATAACTATTTTTCCCGAAAAATACAGTATTTTTAATCTTCATTAATTCTCTTCAAAAAGTTTGAACAATGTGAACTGGGTCAGTGATTTTGGATCATTTTCTTTGTTCATGTGTAAACAAACAACGTCTTAAAAAATCTTGAGACATGAAATATATAAGGTTGATGCAGTTAAGTTTTGTTGGAATTTACATGAATAAACCCAACCTTTATAAAATTTAACTTTTTTTATTAAATCATGCAAATTATTTTGACTTTGTAAGCGTAAGGAAACCATTCATTCATTTATTCATTCATTCATTCATGCATTCATTCAATTGTTTATTCATTCAGTTGTTTATTCATTCATTATAATCACATTGCACCGGGTGCATGGCCCGGGTTCGATTCCTGCCTCTGTGGGAGACGTATACTGTAGTTTGCATTGTCTCCCCGTGCTTGCTGGGTTTTCTCCCACAGTCCAAAGACATGCAGATTAGGCTGATTGGCAGTCCCAAATTGCCTGTCGTATGTGAATGAGTTTGTGTGCCCTGTGATGGATTGACACCCTGTCCAGGGTGTACCCTGACTTGTGCAATAAGTCTTCTGGCACAGGCTCCAGGCCCCTAGCGACCCTGAATACAGGATAAAGCTCTATGAACGGTGAGCGGGCAAGTGAGTGAGTGGATCCAACTCAGTTATGCATTTGTTCTTAGTGTACTTATTTATTTTGTTGTTTGTTTCATTTTATGTTGTACTGTATGTTAAGCGTGATGTCCTGTTATGTTCTATGTTCTGTCCTTTTAAATATGGTCTTACTTCTTTTAAACACAACAGCGTTTGGTGTGTTTCAAAAATAAATTAAAGTGAATCTCAGGTCACGATGTACACACACACACACACACACACACACACACACACACACACACACACACACACACACACACACACACACAAACTCATTAAAACACAGGGGCATTTTAGAGTAGCCAGCATGTACCAGCATGTTTTTGAGGTGTTACAGGAAACCAAACTAGCTAAGAGGAAACCCCACATGGGCGCACAGAGAACATGTGAAAATCCACACAGAGAGTAACTCGAGCTCTGGAGCGAAACAAGGATCCTTGAGCTGTAAGGTGTCATTACCCACTGCACCATCAACTAAGAAATGCAAATTCAGAGGCTGTGTGAGCTCATCTTTTAGCATCTGATCTTTAACATTATTTGAATAATTCAAAGCAGACCAGTTGCAGATGGAGACACTCCCAGTAGCTTATACAGTCCAGGAACACAGGAAGTCTGTAAAGTCTTCGGCTGGATCCAAATTGCAAAATGTTAAATTATACTATTAGCAATGATAATAATAATATAATAAAAATAACTTATATAAAATGTACTGTACTTAAACACATTTACATGAATTTTAGAATTTCCAGCTGTTTCTAGTTCAATGGCAGTGTGCACTTGTGCTCATACAGACTCCACAAGTTCATGGATCTGTCGTCGTGTCATCTGAACGTGGTCAATGGATGGGATAAGACTCCTGGGAAATTTGACCTTTTGTACATAGCATGGTCAATCTCACACATTTGCTTACATTTCAATAGACCTATAAACTATGCAACATCTTAAATACTGAATAAGTCACAATGTTGCACACACACACACACACACATACAGTACACACACTGGCCACTTTATTAGGCTCAACTGCTTGTTATTGCAAATATCTACAGTAATTAACCAATCTCATGGCAGCAACACAATGTATTCTGCCATATAGGGTCAAGACAATGCTCAAAAGTTCAAACCGACCAACAGAACGGGGAAGAAAGGTGACTTATGTGACTTTAAATGTGGCGTGGTTATTTTTCAAACCAATATTTTCCGAAACTGCTGATCTGCTGGGATTTTTTTTACACACAACCATCACTAGGGTTTTTTAGAGAATGGTCTGAAAAAGAGAAAATATCCAGTGAGTGGTGGTTCACTGGATGAAAATACCTCGTTGACTCTGGAGGTCAGAGGAAAATGGCCAGAGCTGAAGGAAAGGCAACGGTGACTCAAACAAGATCTTGTTACAACCAAGACAACCAAGGAAACCAGGCATAACACATTGAACCTTGAAGCTGATGGGCTACAACAGCAGAAGACCACACCAAGTGCCACCCCTGTCAGCTAAAAACAGGAAACTGAGGCTACAACTTGCATGGGCTCACCCAAATTGGACAATATAAGATTGGAAAAACATCTGTTCTGATGAGTCTTAATTTATTCTGTGACATTCAGATAGTAGAGGCAAAATGTTGCATAAATAACATGAAAGCATGGATCCATACTGCCTTCAGGCTGCTGCTAGTGGATAGAACTTTTTTTTATATAATTATTTTTGTTCTTTTCTATATACCTTAACTATAGGTAGCATTATAGAGTTAGAAAACTTTTTAAATGAGTTAATTGAGCATGTGTCCATTTCACTATGGAACGTATCCATTAGTGCTGTCAATCAATTAAAAAGCTTGATCTTGTTAAGCATACTTTTAAAATACTCAGATTTACTTGTATTATAAACGTGTAATGTTGGAATAATGAAATGTATGACTGAAACTGGTTAGAGGAAACTGATTATGCTTTTTTATAATATCTCAAATATTAACATTTAACAAATGAATGAGGACCGAAGCCCTGCACACAGTGGCTGGGTAGTATAGTAGAGGCAAAATTTCACTCAAAAAAATAACTCGTTGAATGCACATAATTAAATTATGGAAAGAATTTCCACCTGATTTAATGGTTTTCGTTCAGCATTAAGCAATAGTGTTGGCCCAACTTAATGTTCTTAGGTTCCATCAAAGTAATGTTATTAGGTTCATTTAACCTATTTACTACAGCTGCGTCCAACAATTTAATACTGTTAATATAAATGAATAGGGTTGGTACAACAAATTTTTCAGTTGTAAATTAAGTTCAATTAATCCAATTCAAGTAAATTTAAATTCCAAGCCCTGGTCAACAGAATTCTGTGAAGGAAGGAAGCAGACAAACGGGATAAAACGGAGATTTTTATTTTACACCAGGAGCAACTTACAAATGAGGTCTCAATTTGAAAAGATGTACAAAACATAAAACACAAATTAGTATTAATAAAAAAAATTATTAAACACCAACAGAAACATTTTGTACTTTATAACTGTACGTTATGACTTTTAAATATGACCGTTAGTTACGTTGGTCAGGAAACTCCTGAAGTCAGATGCAGACACGACACTTTCAGTCACAAACAGCTGTGAAAAAATACAGAGATAGATATTCAATTAAAATTCATGATACTTAATTTAGCAAATGAACAATATTTATACTTTGTTCATCTCGCCAGACCGAAACCAGAACTGAACCGCACCACGCGCATATAACCGTCGGTATTTTAAGTGTGATTAAAAATATAAGAAATAGCTTAAACTAAAATAACGTGACTAAACATCACTAAACAGCAGGTGACGTTTATGTTCAGTATTTCGTTTCTATTGAGAAAGATGGGAATTAATTTCTCTTACCTTTTCCACACGACCGCCATACACTTGTCTTCTCAACAAACTGTTCTCTTCTTGCGATATTTCCGGTTTTGCTATTTCCTCGTTGGTTTATATCAACACGATTGAATCTAGTACATGTTATGTTGTTGAATTTCATGCAAATAAAACATAACGTATTCATGTTTAGCTTGGAAACATGAAATTATGATGTACAAAACACATTACATTTTAGTACATGTAACAGGTAGCCATGTTCATTTTTGAACATGGGGCTCAAAAGCGAATCCTCAGATCCAAAGATTAATAACCTAGAGCCTGAGCCACTTCAGCCGCCACTCCCATGCCTTGTATTCTTATAAAAATATTTCATCTTGAAAGTAGCTTGAGCACACAACTATGATTTTTATCAAAACTTAAATCTAGAAGGTTTTTATAATGAAATATGCCATTCAAAATGCCTGGTGATGTTTTCTCAGTCATCTTATTATCCACGTTAAACATGCCATTATCACACACAGCCAGGTACCGGCGCTGCAATTATGGGAAGCCATGGGGGCCAAACTTGGTCAAATGATTAATAAATAAATAAAAAAGCATGTGATTAATCTTGAAATTTTAATGCATTACTATTTTTTAAAAAGCTAATTTATATAGAATATATAAATTATAATTATATATATAATTATATATAAAATATATGCATTACTAGGTGGTTGTCCTGCATCCTCAATAAACAAGCTTCAGTTAATCCAAAATGCAGCTGCCAGGGTTCTCACTAGATCCAGAAAATATGATCATATAACCCCAATATTATCATCCCTGCACTGGCTACCTGTTCAGTTTAGAATAAGGCCTTGTTCATACAAGGCCTTAAATTGTTTAGCTCCCACATACGACGTATCCACCACGCGCCTTAAGATCACAAAGCTCCGGACTTCTGGTAGTTCCCAGAATTAAAAAAGCTACAAAAGGGGGTAGGGCTTTTTCATATTTAGCTCCAAAGCTTTGGAATAGCCTTCCAGACAATGTTCGGGGAGCAGTTTCTCAGTTCAAAAGTAGACTCAAGACGCATCTTTTTAATCTGGCATACACATAACTCATCCCATAATCTCATACTCCAGTACACCTATCCCGAATGGCAACTACGCTAATTCTCCCCATCTGTTCTGTATTTCTCTACCCATCCCGAGTCATCGGGAGATTTTGCCAGCTTCAGTAGACAAAGGCCGACCCTGCGAGGTTCCTGAGGCATCCAGAGAAGGACCAGCTCCAGCTGGATTCAGCTTTATGATGGTTGGAGCTACACATGCTGCTCCTGTGCTTCCAGTGATCCAGACCTCATCTGCCCTCTGCACCTACTGACTCGTCCCTATGCTGAACTGGTCTTCATGTCAATTGAAATAATTTCTGTCATATTGAATTTTCACCTGCACAACACACAAGATGGTATATAATTTCTATCTGTTATCGCCCAAATGAGGATGGGTTCCCTGTTGAGTCTGGTTCCTCTCAAGGTTTCTTCCTAATGCCATCTCAGGGAGTTTTTCCTTGCCACCGTCGCCGTCACCCTTGGCTGCTCATCAGAGAAATTTCATTCATTCGTCTCATTATTATTATCTGCACATTTTTCTCACACATACACACTTCCAATTATTTTCTTTTCTATAATTATTATTATTATTATTATTTATTTATTATTATTATTATTTTTAAATTTATTTATTTATTTATTTATTATTATTATTATTATTGGCGGCGCGGTGGTGTAGTGGTTAGCACTGTCGCCTTGCACCTCCAGGGTCTGGGTTCGATTCCCCGGCCAGGCTCGATTCCCGTCTCTGTGTGCATGGAGTTTGCATGTTCTCCCCGTGCTTGGTGGGTTTCCTCCGGGTTCTCCGGTTTCCTCCCACAGTCCAAAGATATGCAGGTTAGGCTAATTGGCGTTCCTAAATTGCCTGTAGTGTGTGAATGGATGAGTGAATGTGAGTGAGTGTGTGCCCTGCGATGGATTGGCACCCTGTCCAGGGTGTACCCTGCCTTGTGCCCGAAAGCCTCCTGGGATAGGCTCCAGGCCCCCCGCGACCCTGATCACAGGATAAAGCGGTATAGAAGATGAATGAATTATTATTATTTTATTTTTTTATTTTTTATTTTTTGTGAAGCTGCTTTGAGACAATGACCATTGTTAAAAGCACTATATAAATAAAATTGAATTGAATTGAATAATTATCTGCCAACATTCTAGATTAATCACATGCTTCAATATTGCCAGCCTAATATTCTTTTTTCTTTCATTATCTTTAGTGAAACGTTCAGTATATGATTTCTTAAAGTCAAGGTGTCAAAGTGTGTGACAGGAAGAAAAAACAAATTTTACCCCAAAGCAGATTTTTTTTTCTTTCTTGCCTGTTTGTAAAGACCACCACAAATATACTGTTTTGCTATAATGCAAGGACCAGAAAATTCTCTAAACCACTGGACCTTTTACAACTTGAACTCCATCAAGTTTCATTTTATTTCATAGTGCCATAGTCACAAATCAATATGTACAGTATATACAATGGAAACTTGGATTACGAGCATAATTCATTCCGGAAGTGGGCTCATATTCCAAAACACTCGTAAACCAAATAAAATTTTCCCATAAGAAATAATGGAAACTCTAATTATTTGTTCTACAGCCCCCAAAAAATAAATTCATAAAAATAATTAACACAAAATATAAAGTAAAAATAAAACAAATTAACCTGCACTTTACCTTTAGAAAAAGTAAAAATAAATCCCGACAGATAAGTGTTTCCATTTGTGAGTGCAGGCGCTGTGTGTGTGTGTGTAATGTGTGCACACACACATACACACACACACATTAACAGAGAGACTGTTTTAACGGAAAAAACTGCCAGGAACATCACTAATGACGCTCGCGTGAGCGCTTACTAACGGAATCACTGCAGTAAAGTAAAAAATAAATAAATAAAAAATATAACCTGCACTTTACCTTTGAAAAGAATCGCGATGAAAAGCCGAGAGGAGGAGGGGGTGGGAGGGGGGCTGTAAAGGCAAGAGAGAGAGAGAGAGAGAGAGAGAGAGAGTGTGTGTGTGTGTGTGTGTGTGTGTGTTGGTGTGAGTGAAAGAGAACGGTGTCAAATTACGTGCGCGCACATGCGCACACACACACACACTCTCTCTCGCCTTTACAGTCTCCCTCCCACCCCCTCCGTCTCTTGGCTTCCCACACGCGCACACACTCTCTGCCTTACACAGAAACTCTGCTCTGTCGCGATTCGTTTCAAAGGTAAAGTGAAACACACACGCTTACAAACACAAAATAAAATATGTTTCACACACACACACACACACACACACACACACACACACACACACACACGTGGTCACAGTCTTATAGTAAACAGTACACGCGTGCACTGGATATAATCAAAAATGGATGTTGATAATACCAGTAAGAGACGGGCACTAAGACCCAGCAGGGAAGGCGATTGAAAAGAACGTTGGCTCAGTTGTGATCATGTGACACTCGGTATCAAAACAAGAAGTGCATACGTGATACATGATACTCGGTACTCGTAAACCAAGACAATGCTCATTTTTCAAGTCAAAATTTATAAAAAAATCTTTGCTCGTCTTGCGGAACATTCGTAAAACTTATCATGGACATCAGTGTTTCCTCAAGAAAGAAGATGGGAGCAAAAAAAGGATAGTAAAAAAAAAAGAATATGTTCATTTTTTTTTTTTGGCGATATATCAGTTTAACAGAATATCCAGCACAATTAAGCACTGATCAAAGCCCATCTGGAGGAGCCCAAGGTTTAACAAGATAATAATCTGTCTGCAAGAAAGTACATCTTTTTTTTGGTTGAACCGCAGTTGCACACTGTGCATCTTGTGTCTCTGATCGTGGAATAGCAGATTTCCAACTCACACTCAGATTTGTAGGCTGATTTAATTTAACTTTATTTTCACTCCATAACTGTAGCTGCTCGTTAACACTATGAATAATCCAAACAGAACAATTACACAGTTAGACGCCACCACTTTTTACTCTGCATGATCTTATATAGCCCAGAAACTCTACATATAGTCAGTAGGTTATTCTCATTTTAAGCAGTTTCAAATTTCAAGCCTAACAACAAAGCCTACTGGGGTGTACCGTTTACTTTTTTGTTAATTAAAAATATCTAATTAGAGAAGAATCAAAGCATACCAATGTACTGTAGAAATACATAACACTGACACCTTATAAGTGTGTCATCCTCACTTAATGATTGTGTATTCAATAGGAATTAATCAAAAACCCTGGATATGGCATTCCAGAAAAATCAATTAAAAGTTTTTGAATCTTTTAAACAAGCAATGCTTTAGTATGTTATGCGGAAAAAATGAAAGGGTTTATAGAATGTATTTTGCCTTCAGCGTTTTCAATTAGCTGTCTATTAATGGGTTGAAACAATTAACATCATAAATTGCTGCTTTTTGTTATTTAAACAAATTGTAATTTGTAATTATATTTATTGTGCAATTTAAATTCATTGATGGTCATGCTTTTTAAAGTTACTGCACCTTCACTAGTTTATCAAGTGTATTTATTTTCCTCTCACCAGTATTACATTAAACTGTATGTCTGCCCTATTGCGCAATATTCAAAATTACCTTTTCGGCAACAAGTACCATTGTTTACAAACCATTTTTTACATAATTACCCTGTCTTTGTAAACACACACTGATGATAAACTTGTGTTAACACGTCTGGTGTTATCATCTAATTACACTTTGAATGTGTCCCATTTAATGATCATTGTGCTTCAGCTTTTCCTGCTACACAATGACTCTCACTTTTGAGACACCTTGTAATACTCTTATTCACAAACCCCACCAATATAGCATTTCCTGGTAGAGATGATAAGAGATCATGTAGGAGTGGGTTTTCCAGATATCTAGATCTCATAAAAGATAAAGCTGGACCCAGACCTGACGCCAGCGAAAACACTAACCCGGGTCAGACCAAGTGTTCCAAAACAACAAGTACTGATAAGACCTGAAAATGCTGAAACAAAGAAAACATATATAGATACACCCTCGATACAGAAACTGCTCAAACAGAAGATAGCATCAAATAAACCAGAAGCCTGTGCTCACAAAGTACACACAGCATACAAAATAAAGCGGGCAAAATGCTGCAGGAGATGTAGGAAGCTTCCTCATAATGCATGGAACCTGTGACCAGCCAGAGAGCCTGAGTGCAGGAAAAGCAGAGAATAGGTACAATATTCCAAATTGTTGTGTGTTAATCAGTACTAAGAGTGAATATAATGAGTAAAAACTGAAAATATACCTAAACAGGGTACTGAGTAGGATCAGGGATTTACTGCAGAGGCAAAGAAAGGAAAGACAGCATGGAAGCAGCATCAGGAGGCAGAGAAGAAGGAAGACATGAAGTTAAGTAGTGAGGAGAGATCTGAAAATAAATTTAGTCCAAGCAATTTTTAAACACTACAAAGCAACATTCTTAAGTTTTTTTTTTTCTCATTAGTGGTAAGAAGCCCCTTGTTGCATCTACAGTAATTACTTATCAAGACGAATTTACTGTAAAACCTGGGCTGTGCAATGTAACATGTTTCACATGCAGACCTGACAATGTTTATCATTAGGGCAGATGGAACCTTGATGGAAAGTTAAGACAATTCAAAACAACAGGGATATCATTCGCATTCCCCTTTTCTACAGTTCAGACCTAGACTTATAAACATATAAAAGCACTAAAGCATGATGGCGTGCTGTCAAGCAAAAGTCTAAATAACCCCATGAACAGAGTCACAAGATTCAGGTAGTTAATTCTGGCCTTTAGCTTAGATCATGTTTTCAGCAAGTAAAAGTAGGAGGGGTGTTTTTCTGTACTGTACTGATTCACTTATGCACTTATCCCATTTTTCACTAGTGCTTGTATACCATCATGGTAAAACATTTTCTCAGTAAGCAGGAGCCATGATCGCACTGCCTGCTTCACACATGAAACCCTGGCCTCCCAGGAACTCCCAAACATACGGAAATCACTGGGAGCAAGATCAGGACTGGATTGGGGATGTCGCAATAACTCCCAGCCAAGTTCCTGAAACGTGTACTGTATAAGTGCTGATGTGGGAAGTATGACGGCCTGCATGAACGGAACACCCTTGGTGATCAGCAGTGGTGTCAAAAGTATTCACATTCATTACTTGAGTAGAAGTATAGATACTAGGGTTCAAAAATACTTCTTTAGAAGTTGAAGTATCAACCCAAGCTTTTTACTTAAGTAAAAGTTTAAAAGTACTGGTTTCAAAACTACTTAAAGTATAAAAGTAAAAGTACCGTGAGGGGCGACAAAAGCATTAAGGTCTCGCTTTCTGATCATGCGCCGGGGGGGTTGCGTTGTGCGCGTTCTTATCATGCGACCGGGGGGGGGGGGGGGGGTTGCACTTTCTGATCATAAGAATAGAGTAACGAGGCTATTTTTAAAATGTAAGGAGTAGAAAGTACAGATATTTGCTTAAAAATGTAATGAGTAGAAGTAAAAAGTCGGCTGAAAAATAATTACTCCAGTAAAGTATAGATACCCAAAATTTCTACTTAAGTAAGGTAACGAAGTATTTGTACTTCGTTACTTGACACCTCTGGTGATCAGAACCAGGCAATTTGATCCTGAGAGCATTGCACTTGCTAAATGTTCACGGAAATGGCTGCAGTCAGCTTCGAGCCACCTCACCCAGGATCATCATACATAGACATATAGGCTTATTTAAAACCTTTGCACCACTCAAATGTTTTACCGCGGCTAAGAGTCTCATCACCTTGCTGTGTTCGGAGTCTTCTGTAAATGTCAATCAGTTGTATGCCTTCATTGACAAGAAATTTAATCACAAGTCTCGGTTTGACTTCTATACTCCTGGGAGCAATACTGTGAACAGTAGCTAGGTGTTTGGGCCCAGAACTTTTTTTCATCTTCTTTATTAAACCAGAAAAGATAAAGGATAGGCTTATCTATATTTGAAATTAATTAATTACTTTATGTTTGAAGTCTGCCATTCACAGAGTGCAGTAGGTAGCGAGCTTTATGAACTTGAATGAGAGCAATAATGCCCAGTAGTCAGACACTTGCTAGTATTACTTTGAATAATAAGCATAAAGTCACTATTCTATGCCCCACATTCCGAGAATGACACGCTGCCGTTCAGGAGCCCAGGTGTCTCTTTTTGAAGTACTGTAATAAAAGAGCTCTGATGCAAAACTGCACTTCTGAGAGAGCCGTCAACTCAATTTTTCATTCGGTATTAAACAAGTAGACATGGATGGATGCAAATATTAGTTTTTTTTCTAATTCATGGATGGATGCAAATATTAGTTTTTCCAATTCAATTGCCAGACTTTGTTCTGACTTTTCTATGTTTAACTCTAAGATATATGCGTTATACAGTATAGCAAAGCCTAGCAGGTAAGTACATTTTATGTTTAATAGCTGATGCAGATAAAAAACAGACTCGCTAAACAAATGATGGCAATGACAAATTAGGTGTTTGCTATATTGAAAATATATGAGATGGAGACGCATACCTTGCTTCTATAATTTAAACAGGAATTTTATTTAGACAAAGGAAAACATTGACCAAGAAAAAAAAAAGGCATATACTATACAAAGAAGAATTTAATAATCAACTCCTGGAATTGGTACGCACTATCCTTTCCATCTAGGAAAGAGTTCCGTCTAGAGTTTTAACTTTTAAATGTAAACTTATACTCTGTCACATTTCTCGGCTTGTTATTTACACAGATAGAGAAAGCTGTTCGTGTAACTTGAAGGATTTTTCCTCATTTGACATCTATGTGTAAAACACAACTTTATTTTTATGCAGCCTATAGTATGCACAGCTACATTTGAATCAAATAAATAAAACTTTGTAAATATGTGAAAAGTTGTGTATTGGAATGCTCTATACACATTAAAAGAGATAGAAGTAGAGAAAGTACATGCCCTAGAGCTTAGCACTGGATGATACTGTACAACTGGGAGGAACAAGCCTCCAGTTTGTAAGAATAAGGTTCCAGAGCTGAAATTGCTGATTCACCTTCTATACAAAAAGAGTTCAACTTTTTAATCGACTGTCTCTTATGGTACCTAACAGCCTAAGGTTCCTTTATAATGATTATGCTATTCTGAACTTCTCTGGGTTGGGGATGTATGTCTCAAGTCCAGAGGTAGTAATAGTAGAAGATAATAATAGAGAATAAATGTAATATCATTGGGAAAAGATGTTGGAAAGCGGTGAGCCCATTTGAAGCAACTGACTTGAGGGTCATGAAGATATGAAAGGCCAGAGTGAAATGGGAGCATGCTTTTGTGGTCTGTTCTCTTGTTGCCAAGGAAGAATCATTAGAGTAGATGATTGAGTTGGTCATGATGACTTGTAAGTTTGTAGACATTCATGCAAAAAGAAATGAGAAAGCATTTTAATCTGCTCTTTCATATATTCTTGGGTCCATCCAAGACCATCCCAAAACTGTAACCATGGAGGATGCCGAATAGCAAGCTATACGTACAGTAAGAGCTCTGCCATGGGCAAAGTGTAAGGGTTCTTGATACATTTGTAATTCCTTACTTGTCTCCAAGAAAAGTGTATGTGTGTGCACCAATCAATCATAATGTTAAAGACATTAACATTATAACCATCTATGTGTCTTCAAGGTGCATGGCACCACATGGCCTCTGGCAGTGTGCTGTAGTGTCTGGCACCAGGACGTTAGGAGTGGATACTGTGGGTTTTGTGGATTGCAGGGTGGGGCCTCTGTGCATATGACTATTTTGTCCAGCACATTCCATGGCGGGTTGATTGGATTAGGCTCTTAGTCTGCTGGGCCCCGTATTTGACAGGGTGTGTTGTGTTGGGTGTCGTTTTCAGTTTTCAGTGATTTTTGCTGCATTTGCTTTCCTGTGGGAACAAACCGGATGGACTGACCTTTGGTCCTTGCAGGCATGGTTGAGCCTTGAGTACACGCAATCCTAGTGTATAGATGGTAATCAATGTCATTCACTTCACCTCTCAGTGGTCATAACGCTACAGTATATGTGATCTGATACAAAAGTTAAAAGTTGAAAGCTAGGGTGCTATGGAAGTTTGCGTGCAGAATGTCCAGATGTGACAGTAAACAGTAGAGCGGATGGATTGTTGTTATTTGTGTAATTTAGCAAAGGGAAATAGAAAGCAATTCTTCTGTCTCTTCTCAGGAATATGAGGTCTGCTACAAAACACGCAATATTTCATGTCCATCGAGTTGCATAGTGAGCAGTCTCTGCCTGCCTGCTCTAGATGCACAACCAACAGACCGCAGAGCATCTGATATCGTTTATATTTTCTGGCCACAAGCTTCATAATCTTAGGTTTGCAATCTGCCTGACTCTCCACATTTAAGTGTATATGCACCACTGCACACCATATTCTAATAAGAAAATATTTTTTTATGTTGTGATAAATCAAGCTTTTGAGAGCAAGAATTAGTCTCAAACCTGAAAACAATTATGGCCTCCCAGCTTTCAAGAATTTTGTTTAAAACAGTATGGGGCAAGTAAACAACACATTATTTCATGGTTGGCAATAAGTTATGAAAAATGTCTGTGGATGATCATTAATTGTATCACACCTGATATGTCCTGCAAAGTCTAAAAGTCTGGCTTAAGAGAATAGGCAGCGAGGGCCTTCCAGTCTCTGTCTTGTGCCTTTAATATTACAGAAAATGGCAAGTTTAGTTGGCGTCAATCATGTTGTTTTTACACTGGATGCAGGACATTTGAGAATTGTTTTGAACCAATAAGCTTGGCCCAGCAATGTACATTAGGATGCATATCATCCAGTATATTGTTAAGACCATTCAGTGAACTCAATCCTAATCCAATTTGAACAGTCTTGAATATTTACTTAGCACTTTATTACGAAGTGATTTTATTCCACTTCATTACACATAAAGCTTTTGGGTTGGGGCTATTTGCCTTTGTATCGAAAATAAGAAAAAGCAATGGGCATCTCCATCTGAATAAATAAAAATCTAATTCATAATGGGTACTGATGGTTTTTTTGTGTGTGCTATACCTTTAGTAAGATGCTGTTCACCCAGACTGGCCTGTCTATGATTAGATTTTTTAAACATTCATCACAGAGGATGTAGATTACTAAAAAGCCCTATCATATTTTATAGAAGAGTGCCATAATTTTTCATCTGTGTTCGGTGTGGGAGTTTTATTTACTGTTAATGTTGTACTGTACATCAGAGACAGCGAGAAGAAATCCCCAGCTTGTCACCGACTTTTTCATCCCGTCTCAGAAGACTACCCCTTGCTTATGAAAACAAATGGCTTTTATTATTTATATGAACTTTCAGAAATTGGTATGATGCCATAGTCTATGACCAGGGAAAGAAATTCTAAGAGATAACCCTTGAGACAGTTGTTCTCCTACTTGCTTATAAGACTACTTACTTCTCAGAGTCATTGACAAGTATTGACTTTAGTACCAGATGACCCAGCCTGATGCTGAGCAAACACCTGTCCTCATTTACATCTGTCTCTAAGTAGATTAGGTTTAAAATGTTGAGGGATGTTTAGGTTGACATTAACCTATGTAAACATAGGATTAAAAGTCCTCATTTGTGGCTACTGTTTGCTGATACAAAACCCCAATGTCAAGTCAGCTTTACAATTAGCTTAGCCAACTCTTCATCCAGCCTCGTGATATTCCTAATTATCATCCTGCCCACCTGACTTTTCTTTTAGCATTTAATCAGATGCGCTAATAGCTAATAGTTAAAATTCACGACTATTTGAGATATCTAGCGTGTCTCGTGGAGCAGTTTGAAAAGGGATAAAAGGTTTTTCAGTTTATTGTAATTAAGATTAACTTACAATTTTACACAGTGTCCTATTGCTTTAAATGTGATTTTAAATGTGGGTGTAAAAACATATATATATAGGTAACATTAAGAATTTTTTTTAAAAGCCGTAAACAATTACAGATTGAAAATGTGGTCTTGCTTTGATATTATGCCAAGGCTGTCAGTAAGTCACTACTAACTAGCCTGTTACTTGAAAGCAAAAACAGATACAAGAATTAATTGGCAATTACTGCAGAATTCAGCTGAAGAGAAGCTTCCTGGAAAAATCTTAATTAAAGCAAGCTAAAATCTTAATAATGATATTATACAGGGTTCTGTAGGCTTGATTGTTAGGCTATCAAACAAATATCTACCAAAGGGTACAGTAGTGCGTGCACACCCTACACTAAAAAAACCAAAGTTAAGAGCACACATTCCCATAAGGCCTTGTTTACTCTTTCTGCAGCAAGTGGGTGAACTCAACTTCAATGCATTTACATACATTTGCATATTTGGCATGCTTTTCACTTCTCCTGTGCTTCTACTCCACATATGAATTTCAATTTTGAAGCATACTTAAGGAGCTTAATACTCTATCCACTTTCCTTGATCCTGACCCACTTTCTCAATTACTAATATTTAACGCTGCCATAAGTCTGAAATCTCAGATTGATTGATTCATGGTATTTAAAGGATGCTTATGTACGATCAGAAGTTACATTACAGGGGGCTAAACACGTGGCACATTTACCATGGTTTGAGTGTATAGGCTGAAGGATGTTACAGCTTGATGGAGAAGGAAAGAGGGATAGGATTATGTCAGAGTTACTCATTTTTCTTGGGGAAGCAGTAGTATATATAAGTTTCGGTTCTACCACTGCCAACAGTGAGTTACAACCCATATCCAGAATGGAAGGGGAAAAATCTATAAGGAGCCTTGCAAGCATACTGTATTTGGGCCAGATAAGATGGCAGTTATGAATTAAGAAAAAGTCCATAAATTTGTATCAAGCAGCTATGAGTGACTGAATAGGCATCTATAAAACAATGCAGAAATTGTTTTAGAAAAAGAACCTTATTAGATTTATTTAGTTGTTCATTTTTCGGGAACTGGTTTATCCTCGTCACAGCCAGGGTGGATCTGGAGCCAACTGCAAGGAACACGGCACAAAACAGAAATAGACACTAAATGGGATGCCAGTCCATTGCAGTGCTCTATGCACACACAGTCCCACACACAGTCATACACAGGCTGGCTTAGCATAGCAAAACCTTTTACCAACATAATTTTGAGAGGTGAGAAGAACCTGAACAACCCAGAAAACCCACATAGATGTGAGACATTAACCTGCACTCAATATTGAACCAAGGTGTCAGGATCAATAAGGTGAAAATGCAACCCATTGCATCGCTGTGCTATGCCTAGGGTATACCAGTGGAGACATGTCCCTAGATGATTTAAACTAAAATTGGACCTGGGATCACAGAGCTCATAAGCATTATTGTTGAACTTATGCTGATTCCGCTTGGAGGAGGTTTGTTCATAAAGGGTGCACTAAAAGCTTAATTCAACAATACACATTTTATTGTAAAAAATGTATATGTGGATTTATATTTACCAGTAAAATATATTTGTAAATAACTGCATGAGGCTGGCGCTAGAAGAGAATTTAGTTTAAACTGCTTCTGTATCTCATTTCAGCCAGATATTAAACTAACATCCAGACTTCCTCCAGCTTGGAACCAAATTTAAGATTCTTTGTTAGCCTGTGCCTGACTTCAATATATACCTATATGAAAAAACGTCAACACCACTAACAGGTGAACTGAACAACATTGATCACCAACTACAGTATATACCAACAAACAGGATGACAGGATAATGGGCATCTATGGCGTACCCATGCCTGTGGGGACCAAAGGCCAGCCTGTTAAGTCCAATCCTACAGACAAGCCAATACAGCACAAATCACAGGAAAAGTCAACGCTGATTATGATAGAAAGGTGTCAGAGCATTCAGTGCACCACATCCAACCACACAGAGGCCCCGGCAGGAAAAGAGCCTAGGGCTGCTAACCTGACTTCCAAACTACTCGGATTTCAACCGGACTGACCTACCATGCAACCCACAGCACCCAAAGAATCCGCTGCCAGAGATGGTGCCAGAAATCACAACACACCCCCGAAGGTCCTGCAGAGTCACTTTGGTGGGGCCAGAAACACCCCAGTGCCACAAGGGCAACCCAAAATCCTAAGTGGTTTTACAGTAATACTAATGGTTTTAATACTGTGGCTGATCACTGCAAATGTGTTAGTTTGGATACAGGTCCACTGTGTAAAAAAAACCCAGACGGCTGGAACCAGTGTAGATGCAACACTACATTGGGCCATAATCTGGTACAGTATACATTTCTTACCTAGGCAGGCACTGCAGTGTCACTTTCCAGTGCTAGAGAGATCAAACTGATTTAGATGACAAGAAAATGAGGCTAATCCAGCTTTGCTTCTGTTTGACAGGTAATTATCCATGTCACCCAGCCATCCCGACATGAGGAAATCTCTATTGCTTTCAGAACATTGCTGCTTCTGATTTAAAAAAATTTTTGTGTGTGTGTGTGAGATGTATTTTGGGGTTGGAGATACTTAGGTAATTAGCGAGGTAACATTCAGTCATTCTGTAGCTTCATAAAACTGTATAAAGTACAGTTCATTGATTTCTGTACTGTTTTGTAGGTACAGCCATTTCCATTATTCATCTTTCTTGTTGTGACACACGTTGAAAAGTAGGGTTTTGAATATTTTTTATGGCAGGTCATACCACAGTTAGCCATTTTCATTGTGGATATTTCGTATGATTTTGGGCACCACATTCAATTTTGTCTTTTTGTGATTATAGTTTTTCTGCCATTTACACACAGGTTTCAAGGCCTGAAGGAAGGGATCAAGGAGATATACTGACTTGGGTCTCGTGATATCTGTTATTCGCATGGCTACTGGTGTTTTACTGTGATTAAGTAAGAAAATCACAATTGTGGGTCCAGACTTTTGGACTAAGCTGTTGATCATGCAGATTCTAAAACCTTGTACATTCTTCGGTTTATGGTACTGTAGCTCTGATAATTGTGCTTCGGTGTCTTGGATGGAGTTTGTACAGTTGCATGGTCAGAAGATTCTGCAGGAGGTCAGGATTAAGAGGCTAGCTTGAAGAATTTTACAATAGCTACTTTTTGTAAAGTGCGGTTATGGCAGAGGTAAAGGCATATTAGATTAATTAGATTTTCTACCTCTACCATACTCTTCTCAAAAATTTCTATTATAAGTAATAATGCTGCTTATGTTCATAAATGTTTTCCATCAAACTCCAATTTGAATGCATCTTTACTCGTTCTGCGACTGCAATGGAAAGAGATCAAGAGAATAATTAATCAAATTATAACAGGGTGAAGGCAAGTGGTGGACATTGCTGGAAAAAGAGGGGGCTACCCTCTCTTTCATTCAAGAGGACAATTCTCTGAGACTGAGCTGGGAGAAAAGGCTGTAAATGAGTCTCTAGAGAGAAGCCATTTCTGAACAAAATGACCCTCGTCCAGAGCTTAAGGGCTCTGAAAACAAGAACCCAGCATGAAGCGAGAGCTGGAATTCACACAGGCTTCATTTGGAATAAGTTTCACACAGTGTTTACTGGTTCATTCCCTTGACTTTTTGTCATTCTCAGCCTTCAATGAACAGGCATAGTCAATCTCAATTGATATACTGAGCAATTCAAACTGCTGAATGTGTGTTTTGTGAATTTGGAGGTTATTAGCCTTCTAACCTGTGGCAGTGCTGGCTCAGTGGTTAACGCAATGGGCTACTAATACTCATTCACACTCATCATCTATACTGCTTTATCCTGTATTCAGTGTCCTAGAGCCTATCCCAGGAGGCTTAGGGCATGAGGCAGGGTACACCCTGGACAGGGTGCCAATCCATCACAGGGCACACACACATACACACTCATTCACACATTTGGGAACGAACAGATCAAACTAACCTACATGTCTTTGGACAGTGGGAGGAAACCGGAGTGCCCGGAGGAAACCCATCAAGCACGGGGAGAACATGCAAACTCCATGCACACAGAGACAGGAATAAAGCCTGGCCGAGAATCGAACCAAGACCCTGGAGGTGCAAGGCGACAGTGCTAACTAATACACCACCGTGTCGCCTGGCTACCAATATATTAGTAAGTATTTTGGGATGGCTGGCACAGTGACTAATGGTTAGCTCTGTTGCTTTGCATCTCCAGGGCCCAGATTCTACACCTCTGGTCTGTGTGCATGGAGTTTGCATGTTCTCCCTGTGCCTGGTGGGTTTCTTCAGACAGTCCAAAGACATGCAGATTATGCTAATTGGTCTTCCCAAAATTGCCTGTAATGTGTGTGCCCTGCGATGGATTGGCACCCTTGTGTCCTACTATAAGTCTCCTGGGATATGCTCCTGTGACCCTGTGTACGACAAAATGGTATAGACAATGAGTGAGTAGATGTCAAACAATTATTCTTGAGGATATAATATAATACACTATTCCTCAAACTCTGGAGATATAATTATTAGCTGACATCATCAGTATTACAGAGGCATTTTGAGGATGAGAACCATTACTGCGCATCTAGTCACAAGTCAATAACAGTTCAACAAGCTAATTCTTTCGCCTACAGCAAGAGCTGAAAGCTATGTTCTGACCTCATAGATGAACTCAACCTGAACTGTGCTTGCCTTGAGAGATCAAAGTGAGCTAGTCAAGTCATTTTAGCTAGATAGCTAAAACTCAAGTTCTTTTTATGCAAAGAAAGCTAACTTCTTTGTTATGCATCAGTGCTATTCTTGCAGTATGCACAGCATACAGTATGATGTGACTCTTTTTGCTCTCTGCAATACTTGTGTAGTCATGTTTTGGTGTTGTAAGCTCTTGCTTGATTAATTAATTATATTTAAAAGAATTCTAATATTCTAATATTTATGCTCACTTTTTTATTGTTATTATGGAGTATAATGTGATGGCCAATTCATGTGTGAAAAATGATTCCCCATGCTCCCAGAACTGCTGTTTCATCATTTGAATGCTGGAATATGCTTGTTTCACCTGAATAGAAAAAAAATCCATTGATGCGATAACTTTATCATCTGACTTCATTTTATTGCCGCATAACATTGCCGAGTCTAGACCTGACCAACTGAAGCAATCCCACATCATATCACTGTCTCCAGAGGCTTGACTTGGACAGTTGCCACTATGCACGATGGATGGATTGCACATGGCTCTGGAATAGGGTCAATCTGACCATTTTCAAATGTCCAAATCTTCATGCATTCAGGCTAATTGAAGTCTTTTGTTCTGATTAGTCTCATTAACGTGGATTTTTTTTAACGGTCACTCCATTGTTTTGTTGCACTGAGATTATGGAAATGCTCTCACTTCCAATAATAAACTAAGCTGTGATTTCTTTTTAACCATACAATTTCACCAAATATTT
Source organism: Channallabes apus (assembly GCA_030522415.1). Classification (NCBI taxonomy): domain Eukaryota; kingdom Metazoa; phylum Chordata; class Actinopteri; order Siluriformes; family Clariidae; genus Channallabes; species Channallabes apus. Next base: position 12,915,259 of record CM060118.1, on the reverse strand, counting down.
AAGTGGTCTCCAATCATTATCATTCATGATTTTTGTACTGACCCTGCTTCTGCCAGAAAGTTGGTTGTTGGTTACTATCTTAAAAATTTTATTAATAATACTGTGGATAGTTACAGTATTAGCCAAATGTTAATAACCTTAACTTTTTCTTTGCTTTATGCAGGCCATACATTTTTTGGCCAGATAGTTTGCTCCCAAAGCATAAATAAATAATATACTGCATAAAATAATTAAGGGAGTACTTAGTCCTGGTTTGACTCGAAGCTCACATACACTTATGAGGGGCGTTCAAGTCAAACTAGGACTAAGTGTTCCGTTAATTTTTTTGAGCAATTTTTTTGAGCAATATATATTAAAACATTATATTTCTCATATGAACTGCTTTCAATAGTTTCTGATGAAATGAAAATCGATAAAAATAAGTTATATTTAAAAAAAAGTCTGAAAATGACAACCAGCAAGACATGTAAATGAAATTCTAGTATTTTCCATTTTACCAGTCTGCCACATGCTTAAATGAAGCAACTCGACAGTGGCTGAAGAAATGTTCCATTGGAGGGTAACATTTACTTTCAGGAATGCCTCACTTCAGAAACTGCTCTGACAATTTATGAAGATTAAAAAAATTCAGGCATAGTGAGCTGGAGGCCAAGCTGTCACTCTCATTCTTCAGGAGGTTGCACAAAAATGCATGAGGATAAGCAAATATGCACTATTTCAGGTGTTATCTACTCTGTCACAGAATTGTCTTGGACTTACACACTATCAAATTAAAGTCTGGATCTGAATTTAATCTAGTTGCTAGTATATTAGATGCAATATATGGACAAAAGTGTTTGACCAAACCTGTAATAACATTGTGTTCAAATACATATACAGTACAGTGGGGCAAAAAAGTATTTAGTCAGCCACCAATTGTGCAAGTTCTCCCACTTAAAAAGATAAGAGAGGCCTGTATTTTCATCATACAGTAGGTATACCTCAACCTCAAGAGACAAAAAAAAATAATCCAGAAAATTACATTGTACTGTAGGTAAGAATTTATTTGCAAATTATGGTGGAAAATAAGTACTTGGTCAATAACAAAATTTCATCTCAATACTTTGTTATATACCTTTTGTTGGCAATGACAGAGGTCAAATGTCAAAAGTCTTCACAAGGTTTTCATGCAGGTATTTTGCTGGTATTTTGGCCCATTTCTCCATGCAGACCTTCTCTAGAGCAGGGATGTTTTGGGGCTGTCACTGGGCAACACAGACTTTCAACTCCCTCCAAACATTTTCTATATGGTTGAGATCTAGAAATTGCCTAGTCCACCCCTGAACCTTGAAATGCTTCTTACGGATGTGTTTGGGATCATTTGAGATCGTCATGCTGAAAGACCCAGCCACGTTTCACCTTCAATGCCCTTGCTGATAGAAGGAGATTTTCACTGAAAATCTCACGATACATGGCCCCATTCATTCTTTCCTTTACACGGATCAGTCGTCCTGGTCCCTTTGAAGAAAAACAGCCCCAAAGCATGATGTTTCCACCCCCATGCTTCACAGTAGGTATGGTGTTCTTTGGATGCAACTCTGCATTCTTTCTCCTCCAAACTCGAAGTTCTATTTTGGTTTCATCTGTGTCACGCTCGCAGCGCTCCGCGCTGATCAAAGACCGCTTCCGTTCTGTTCACATTTCCTTTCCCACGCTGTCATGCTCTCCACCACGCTGGCTTGTTTTCCCACTCTGTCATCTCTCCTTACACGCCCCCCCGGACCGCCCCCACCGGCACACCGGTTTCTCATCCGGTGCTGATTTCTTCTCGCTGCTGGATTATTATGTGTGTTTTTGCCGCAATTTTCTGACGTTTCTGTTCATGATTTTTCACGATGACAATCTCGTTTTGTTCCTCATTTTTTGTCTCTCGTCTCACGTTTTGGATTTGTTACTACGCTCGGATTGAACGGCTTTGAACTTTCGCTTTCGTTTCTCGACTACGGCTTTGCTTCGTGTTTGGTTAGGCTCAACGCCCTTGCTGATGGATTACACGGCTTTGAACTCCCGCTCTCGTTCTTTGACTACGAATCTGTTTCGACCTCATTTGACTCGACACCCCCGCTGACGGATCTCATGGCTATGAACTTCTCCTTTTTCGCCCTTCGACTACAGCTCTGCTTCTCGCCTCTTCTCATCACACAGCTTCCCCAACGCCTCACAAACCTACCTGCTTCTCTGGATTCTTTGGCTTCTCTCTATATCCATCTCCCCACCTGTTCGTCTCGCCATTCATGACAGAATAATCCAGCCACTCGTAATGGATCCAGCAGAGTACAACAGCCTGGGCGCCCTCCTCAGGAAGCAGCAGCTAGAGCTCCTCACCACTAGGCAGACTCTCACCAACTTCACCACAGAGATGCAACAACTCCGGCTATCCTCAGCTCGAGTCACAAGCCCTGAGACCCCGCGCGAACCACGATTGCCAGCTCCGCCCACCTATGGAGGGGAGCCAGGTACATGGAGATCCTTTCTCACCCAGTGCTCGCTGATTTTTGGGCTACAAGCCTCCACATTCTCCTCAGAACGGTCGTGGGTGGCCTACGTCATCACCCTCCTTACAGGCAGAGCCCGGGAGTGGGGCACGGTTCTCTGGGAGGCTCGCGATCCATGTTGTTATGACTTTGAAGCCTTCTCCAAGGCGATGAAGAGGGACTTTTACCATTCTCATGCCAGCAGGGAGGCTGGGAGTAGGCTGTTGAGGCTTCATCAAGGATCACGCTCCGCTTATGATTACACCATTGAATTTCAGACCCTCGCCATCACAAGTGGATGGAACGACAGGGCCCTATCTGATGCCTTCCTCAAAGGTTTATAAGAGACAGTCAAGGACCAGCTCGTCTCTCAGGAGCTACCCGCTGACCTTAACGGACTCATGGATCTTGCTGGCCGGGGCGACGCTTGCCTCCGTTCAAGGCGAACTTCCAGACGATCTTGTCCTCCGAGGCAGATGGATCAGGAGGAGCCTATGCACCTAGATTGGACTTGAATCTCAGAGGAGGAGAGACGACGACGCCAGGAGAGGGCCTGTTTCTATTGCGGAGCCTCAGGACATTTACCGTTAAATGACCTGCCCGTTAAAAAGGAGGCACCCCCTAGTCAGACTGGGAGCACTAGAGGGCGCTCCTTCAGACAGACTTCCAGAACCATGCCCCCTACTTCCGGCTACCCTAATCATCGGCGGCGAAGCTCACAGGATTCAGACTCTCATCGACTCCAGTTCTGACCGTAACCTGATCAGCGCCGCTACAGTCAGGAAGTTTAAGGTTCCCTGCGCTCAAAGCTCTCAGTTCAGGCCCTAGACAGCAGCCCCCTACCTGCCATCACACGGCGCACCCTCCCACTTACTCTAAGAACCTAAGGGAACCATTCTAAGGAGATCTGCCTGTTGGTCATTGATGAATCCCATGCTGCTGTAGTTCTCGGCCCTCCCTGGCTAGCCCTTCATTGCCCACAGATCGACTGGACTAAGCAGACCATCACGGGCTGGAGTCCCTCATTTTCCAGGTCTTGCCTTCTCTCTGCTCTTCCTTCTACTCCAGCTAAGCCTTAGGATCCCCCCGGACATCTCCCGCATGTTCCCGCCGAATACCACAACCTCAAGTTGGTCTTCAACAAGGCTCAGGCCACCTCACTCTCTCCTCATCCACCCTATGACTGTCCCATTGACCTCCTTCCGGGCACCTCCTCTCCCAAGGGCCGTTTTTACTCCATGACGCGCCAAGAGCAAGGAGCCATGAACAAATACATCATGGGAGCCCTTGCCGCTAGTATTACCCACCCATCCTCCTCCTCCACGGGAGCGGGGTTTTTCTTCATCAAAAAGAAAGATGGGTTCCTCCATCCATGCATAGATTACAGAGGGCTCAATGAGATACTGTCAGGAACCGTTACCCCTTACTGCTCATGTCCACAGCCTTCGAGCTTCTCCACGGAGCCACTACCTTCATGAAATTAGACCTGCGCAATGCATATCATCTCGTCAGAATTAGGGAGGGCGACGAGTGGAAGACCGCCTTCAATACCCTGAACAGTCATTATGAATATTTGGTAGTGCCTTTCGGTCTCACCAACGCCACTGCTGTCTTCTAGAGCCTAATTAATGATGTACTCAGAGACTTCCTGAACTTTTATGTATTCGTCTATCTAGATGACATCTTGATTTTTTCTCATGGCAGCACCAGCGCTACGTTCACCAAGTATTACAGAGACTCCTAGAAAAAACTTGTACGTCAAGTCAGAGAAGTGTGAGTTTCACACGACGGCTACCACCTTTATAGGTTTTGTCATCTCCCCCTCAAGGTTCAGGCAGTCTCCAACTGGCCAACCCCACCCTTGCGCCGAGATCTCCAACGATTCCTAGGCTTTGCCAATTTCTACCACTGGCTCATTCGAGGGTACAGCTCTGTCGCTGCCCCATTAACCTCTCTGACTTCCTCCTCCTCTGCTTCTGTTGGAACAAGGGGGCAGAGAGAGCCTTCACCAGTCTCAAGAAAAGGTTCACCTCAGCCCCTATACTGATCATCCCCGACCCTTCCCGCCAGTTCATGGTGGAGGTGGATGCGTCCAACACTGGCGTTGGAGGGATCCTGTCCCAAAGGTCGCCACAGGATAACAAGCTTCACCGCTGCTCCTTTTTCTCCCGTCGTCTGTCCCCGGCCGAGAGGAACTACCATGTGGGCGTCTGTTACTATCCATCAAGCTAGCGCTAGAGGAGTGGAGACACTAGTTGGAGGGAACCGAGGTCCCATTTCTAGTGTGGACTGATCACAGGAACCTCGAATACCTGCATAGGGCCAAGAGGCTCAATGCCCAACAGGCTCGCTGATCCCTATTCTTCTCCCGGTTCAACTTTGTCCTGTCCTACCGGCCAGGCTCCAAGAACACCAAGCCTGACACTCTATCATGCCAGTTCTCCTTTCCCCAAGACTCCATGCCGTGCGACACTATCCTGCCCTCACGTTGTCTAGTAGCAGTCGTGGAACTAGACATTGAGGCTAAAGTTAAGCAGGCATTGACTCAGGGGCCCGGTCCAAGCAATGTTCCCCCAGATCGTCTCTTCGTTCCCCGCTGTCTACGCTCACAGGTCCTGGAATGGGGTCAAGGATCCAAGCTGTCCTGTCACCCAGACTCTGCCTGGACACTCTTTATCCGTCAACAGCGCTTCTGGTGGCCCACGATGGGGAGGGATGTTACCAGCTTTGTGGCAGCCTGCGACTACTGCACCCACTGCAAACCCAACAACCGCCCTCCGGCTGGCCTCCTCAGACCTTTACACATCCCTCGCCGCCCCTGGTCACACATCTTGCTGGACTTCGTAACAGGTGTTCGCGCATCCATTAGGAATACTTGTATGATGACCATTGTTGACCGTTTCTAGTCCATCCACCTGGTTCCACTCCTTAAGCTTCCATCCGCCAAGGAGACTGCTGAGCAATTGATCCTCCATGGGCTCCCCACTGACAAAATTTCAGATCGTGGCCCTCAGTTCACTTCACGCTTCTGGAAGGCCTTTTGTAAACTCATCAGGGCCACCACTAGCCTGTCCTCTGGCTTTCATCCCCAATCCAACGGTCAGACGGAATGAAAGAACCAAGCTATGGAAATATAGCCCTCCGGTGTATGACCACCCAGAATGTTACTACCTGTATGTATGTATGTAACTCTCTGCCGTCTGCCGCCACAGGCCTCTCTCCATTCCAGTGCTGTTTGGGCTACCAACCACCGCTGTTTTCAACTCAGGAGGAGGTAGAGGTTCCCTCAGCGCAACATTTTATCCGCCGCTGCAGATGAACATGGTTACGAGCCAGACAATTCCTACTGAAAGCATCCAGGTCGTACAAGAGACAGGCGGACCACCATCGCTCCAAAACCCCCAGGTATCACGTAGGAGACAGAGTCATGCTCGCCACCAGGGACATCCCCTTAAAGACACTTTCACGCAAGCTCTCTCCACATTTCATCGGCCCATTTACAATAACCAAATTAATCAATCCTTGTGCCATCCGACTTTTACTTCCTCGTCCATGCAACGCATTCACCCCACCTTCCACGTGTCCCAGCTACGACGCATCATAAACTGTCCTCTTTTGTTTCTGATCTCCTTTGACAGCTCTTTGGTCTTGGCCATAGTGGAGTTTGGAGTGTGACTGTTAGAGGGTGTGGACAGGTGTCTTTTATATGGATAACAGATGCCATAAATACAGGTAATGAGTGGAGGACAGAGGAGCCTCTTAAAGAAGAAGTTACAGGTCTGTGAAAGCCAGAAATCTTGCTTGTTTGTTTTTTCCCCCTATTTTGTCTCTCATAGTTGAGGTATACCTAAAATGAAAATTACAGGCCTCTCTCATCGTTTTAAGTAGGAGAACTTGCACAATTGGTGGATGACGAAATACTTTTTTGCCCCATTGTACTTACTTCAATATGTAGTTGGCCTCCGTTTTGCATCTATAACAGCTTCCACTCTTCTTAAAAGATTTTGGAGTGTTTCTGTGGGAATTTGTTCACTTTTATTCTGTAGAGCATTTATGAGATCAGGAACTGATGTTGGACGAGAAGGCCTGACTCGTAATCTCCGTTCCAGTTCAAACCAAAGGTGCTCGATGGGGTTGAGGTCAGGGCTCTGTGTGAGGCAGTCAAGTTCTTCCACACCGAACTCATCAAACCATGTCTTTTTAGGTTTTGTGCACTGGGGCACAGTCATGTCGAAATTGAAAAGGGTCTTTCCAAATCTGTTGCCACGAAGTTGGAAGCATAGCATTGTCCAAGATGTCTTGATATGCTGGGCATTAAGGGGCCTGATTGTAAAGCTTAAATTCAATAATTAAAAAGGTTTGGCCAAATACCAAATACACTTCCTCAGACTCCCCATTCATATACAGTAGGGGTGAGTGTATTAAATAGCAATGCTGGTTAAACACTGGAACTAATTCATTAGACATTCATACCTCATAAATGTACAGTACCAGTCAAAACATCTGGACAAACGTAGCATTTAAGGGATAGCGTCTATAGACTATTGGCACTCTCTCATCCAGCTTTATATGGTAATAGCGCGAAATGATATACAAACAGTCTTGAAGGAGGTCCCACTGTAAACGGTGGCTGGACTTAAATATGAAATGTATTTTTTTTGTTTTTTTTGTTTACTTCATGATTCCATATGTGTTGTTTCATGGTGTTTATCTCTTCAATTTTGTTATTTTGTAGAAAATAGTAATAGTGAATAGTAAATTAATCCATCCATCCATCTAGAAACCTCTGTAGTTAAAGTATGGATCTAAAGGTGACCATTGTGTTTATTCCCATCTGTAGAACCATGGTAGAATGAATGAATTAATTAAATGAATAGATGTGTCCAAAGTTGTCACTGATACTGGAGATGCTCAGTTAAACAATTTCCACATAATCAGTTGATCGTTAACATGTGTTAAACATTCTTGAACTTTTATCAATTTGACCAGCACCAATTATGTTTCAAATGAAACTCAGTCCCATTTTTGATATCTGTATCTGCATAAATGTACAAATAGGGTTACAAGCAGAAGTGCGTAGAGTAGTCAAAAATTGTACTCAAATAAGAGTAGCTGTACTTCAAAATAACATTACTCTAGTAGAAGTAATAGTCAGCCAAAATATTACTCAAGTAAGAGTAAAAAAGTATTTTGTGAAAAGACTACACAAGTAGTCTGAGTAACTGATTCAGAAATTATGTAAGCAGCCAAACAAAATGATAAAATAATGTACAAATTATTGACATTATATATGAGGCTATTTTTATGTTTTCATTCGCTGTCTACCACAGCTGAAGATTTTTTTCCCTCCTATGCAACCAGTTTTGTGTGGTCATGTGACTACATGTGGTTATTGTTATTGCGGCTTGTTCGTTAAACGGAGTCATGTGATTATTGTTGCCACCTCTGATTGGTGAAACACAGTCATGTGGTAGATCCACTGGCTGCATTTCTCGGACAAAAATATAGAATATCTAATGTGTAGAATTAATGGTACGAAAAGTAAGGAGTCGAGTGTAGCCGAATGTAGCATAGTAAGAGTAGCGTTTCTCGCTAGCGTTTCACAAATCTACTCAAGTAAAGTAAAAAGTATGGTGCAGTAAAACTACTCATAGAAGTATTTTTTTTTTCAAAAACTACTCAAGTAATGTAAATGTAACGGAGTAAATGTAACTCATTACAACCCACCTTTTACAGGGGTCTCATGTTACCCCTAGTTTTAACCAGGTGAACTTTTCCAGTAAGCCTGTATTTTTTATCTACTTTGAAGACATTATATGTTCATTCTGTATGACATTTTTCCCCCACCTTTAATAAATATAATGTTCATGTGCACCCAGAAATGACAGAGTAATATTGCAGGGTTATAAAAAAGGGTTCATGTGAAGAAAATGCAAATTAAACTGCTTTTCCCACAATTTCAATACTCTCAATCAACTTCTTCATGAACACGGTCATCACACTGATTACAATCACCTGCAGCCTGTCAAAGGCTCGCCTATATAAACGATGTACTAAGGCTATGTGAAGTCTTACTTCAGCACTAATATTTGTTGTTACTGAGCATTTTTGGTTCCACCAATATATTTTGATTTGCTTTGTTTTATTGTTGCTTTGAATATTTCCTAGTTAGCTTTGCTTTTTGCTTATAATTTTTTTCTAGTATGCCTTCACCTTGTGTGTCATGCAAATCTGTGTATTTTACCAAACTAATCATATTGTAATCAGCAAAATAAAACATGTATTTCCTCTATCCATGTACTACATTTGCAGAGGTCTTGATATCATTTCAGTGCTTAAGCATTCATAAGAGTAGGATTCATAACTCTGAACATCACTCTCACTCATAGTCTATACCGCTTTATACTATATACAGGTCATGATGGGGCCTACCCCAGGAGACTTGTAGCATGATGAGGTGGGGTACACCCTAGACACAGTGCCAATCCATTGCAGGAACAGCAACATGATTAGACCTTATTATTATTAGATATTATTCCACTACCCAAGGAGTCAGATAAAAGAATCCCAATCATTCAACTCTTTCTTCCAAAAAGAAATGTTTCAGCATTAATAGGAGGACTTGGACATCATGTTGTCATGGTGACTGACTTGGATGTTAAGTGTGAAAATACAGTATTCCATCTGATTTCTAAACTTGAGGAATCTTGTTAATCGATATGGGCATTCGCTGTCTAAAATCAATGCTCGCTTTCAGAGAGAAAACATTCACATAATGAACTCAAAAACAGCACAAAATTTTTTTTTTATTTGTGTACTGAATGAATCTTCGAGGTCACGGTTACGAGTTTGGCTGTAATTCCTATAATGGAAATTTATTATAAAAAGCTCAGGTATTGATATGATGAAACATACTGTAGTTAAAAAATAATTGCACGAATACTGTAGTTCGATGCTAGCCTGTCAGGGGTAACCAGGAAGTGTTTCGGTATACAGTTTTAGTTATTACAGTGACACTGGTATCATTGATCCTGAAGGAATGGTAATATTCCTCTTCTTCAATTTCGAGAGATTTCTGTTTGCTGCAGTGGGGAGAATTTGAAGCAGAAGCAGATCTCTCAGTGGTACTTTGAACTCCAAATATAATCCATTAAATAAACATTAAACGCCAACTGTTATTTGTGAAGACCCTCGAGATAAAAGTTCACCATGGTCATGTGCCACATCTATTTTTAATTGCCTTTTAATTGGGCACATATTTTAAAGCAGATTTGCTGCTCACAAACTAATAAAGAATGGGGAATTTTAGGAATTACAAGCATTCCCTCAATTCTAATCACATTTTATGGCAGCCATGAGGGTAAGGTTGTCTACTTATATTAATAAGCCCTAGCTGAACAGACTGTTCTGCATCTATACACCTAGTGTGTGTGTGTGTGTGAAAAATATCTGACTGCGAGAATGTGGAGCAAATACGCTTATTTTAATGGCTGTAGGCTTTGCACTACCATTATTCATTTTGCTGATAATGATGGGCAATTCCATGTAAAGGTCAACCTTATCATGGGAAACAAAAAGTTGGCATAATTCATAGGGATCCTACCCAACCATACTGATACACTAAAAACACTGTCCATTGCTTATATTGCCTGAACTTTTACTTGTAAATTAAACAATAAAGTCCAATTTTGAGCATCAAAAACCACAAAGAGGCACAAAAATGATGGCAACTACAAAGAAAAGGAGAGGAAAAGAAACAGAGGGAGTGAGCATAAAAAAAAAGTCAGCAATTATTGTTGGTTTAATAATTTCAACAAAATAATTATAATTACTATTTTTAAATATTTTATGTTAAACTTCAATATTCCGGTATGTTCTTTATATAATTTGAGTGATACACTTTTTGCATACAGTATAATCTCTGTTATGGTACAAGTGTAATGGTACTGCAATTGTTTTTAAATTAAAGCTGGTTTGTAGGAAACCTGCACTGATAAAACACCTGTATATTTTTTTAGGATGTAAATGGTGCGGCACGGTGGTGTCGCCTTGCACCTCCAGGATCTGGGTTCGATTCCCCGGCCAGGCTCGATTTCCGTCTCTGTGTGCATGGAGTTTGCATGTTCTCCCCGTGCTTGGTGGGTTTCCTCCGGGTACTCCGGTTTCCTCCCACAGTCCAAAGATATGCAGGTTAGGCTAATTGGCGTTCCCAAATTGCACGTAGTGTGTGGTTGGGTGTGTGAGTGTGTGTATGTGTGTGTGCCCTGCGATGGATTGGCACCCTGTCCAGGGTGTACCCCGCCTAGTGCCCGAAGTCTCCTAGGATAGGCTCCAGGTCCCCCGCGACCCTGAACACAGGATTAAGCGGTATAGAAAATGAATAAATGATTCTATGAACTTTATGGATTTTTTTTGTTTGTTTGTTTTCATATGAAAAGATTACATTATATGGTATGGAAATTCCTTCCCTCACACTAAGCTTGTCTATCCTTTTTGTCTCACAATGTGTTTTGTTTCCCATAACACTGAAATCACCCTTATATATCTTTACATCTAACGTAGAGCCTCTGCTGTAGAACAGTTACTGCCTACACAAAGATCTTGTTTAGTGGCATTTTCTTCCATTTTACAGTTGATATAAAAAGTTGAAAAAGACTTACTATATCAGGGAGGCTGCCAAGAAGCCTATGGTAATAGAAAAGTGGCTGCAGGAACATCTGGCAAATACTGATCACTCCCTGTATGGGACAACAATCTCTCTACAATATCTCATGTTATTCATGTGTGGGTTTATTGGAAGATTTACTATATATACCGTATACGACAAGACCAGAGTATTGTTGTTCTCTATTTATTCCAAAAACAAGACACACTCATGGAGTATGGTATTAAATAAAGTTTTGCAAGCGAGTCCAGATCTTAATCCTAACAAACATCATGTGGAATGACTTTTTTTATATTGTCATATTACAGGTGGAAAAAGAAACACTTAAACAGGAAGATGTAGGATGTAGACTTTTTACTCCACCCCACTCAATCTGATTGAAAATTCATTCCAATCAAGGTCAGGTCAGAATGTTCAGATCGAGGTGTTTCAGATTGGGCTGTTATTATAAGTGGAACATTTTAGGGTTTTGAAATCAATTTAATCCAAACCTCAGTAACTTTATAAATATTGTCTTACAAATAATAAAAAATATTATTATTATGACCTAATAGTTTTGTGAGTCGAAAAATTCGAGACGAGAAAGTTCTATGGTTCTAATAAAGTACACACTGTTAAATAGAGTATTGGCATGAGTCAGGTCAGACATCTACTCCTGCTGGTTCCACCAGGCAAGGTGGAGATTACGCCTGACAATCGTTATCGGCATCTCGCTCACACGCAATGGGTTTTCCCTTTCAATACAGATAGCTTTGAAAACAGACTGAGCCAAAGACAGTGGGAGATGGTGAGAAAGAGAAAGAAAGGAAAAACAGAACAACTTATCTAACATCACACTCGTGGCAAGGTGAATTGCAAATGCTTGCTTAACAAGCGTGGGCCTTTACAGAGAAAGATGTAAGGTGTTCGGCATTAGCCTAATGAAGACATTTTTTATGCTTATCAGTGGGTAATTAAAGTTTATCACTCGCTGCATTATACACTGCAGCATAACTGTCAAGTTAATTCATGTTTAGTTACTGGATTTTATTCAAACACTGAAGAATCTTATGCCATGTGTCACAGATTTTTCTTTTCTTCTATATTATTATTATTATTATTATTGCCACATGGTATACTGATGACTAGTTGGTGAAGGGTCCTGAAAGATGTTACATTTCGTCACAACTTGCAACAATGGAGGCAGAATACAGACACACGGACTAGAGGAAATGAGTTTTTTACCCTTTTTATTTTCTTGGAAAACGAGGAGTGAGAGAAAAGGAGAGAGCCAGTGTAGATGGGGCAGTCATGCTGAAAAGTCAGGTCTCCAAGCTCAGACAGTAGGCCGGCTAAGAGGGTGTCATCTGGGAGGCACAGCGGGGGCAATCTGGAGTGCTTTTTCTAGGCGGAGAGTTCATGTGGCTAGTGTGAGCCCCAATTTCTTGTCCGTAATGTCTGCACAGAGAAGGAAAACGTGCATCAGCATGAGTGTAACAGTCCATCAACTTACTTGGCTTCTGTCACTCTTGGCCTCCTTTTTATGTTGTCTATTCCTCTCTGTGATGGTGAGGCATGCTGATGATTATGCCACACCAGACCCTGCCCAGTAGCCATGTGTCATTGGTATAAAAACACCAGTAGTGCTGAAGCCGTGCCAGGACGTGATAGGGGTTGAGACGGCTGGCCTGCCATCCTGATTTGTGAAAAGGTTTATTGCTGGAGCGGTGCTGTCCTTTTAGCACCACCAAGGCAGTCGTGTGAAGTCGAGTGCCAGCATGTGATAGGGGTTGAGGTGACAGCTTGCCATCAAGATTTGTAAGAATGTTTATTGCTGAAGCATCTCTGTCATTTTAGCACCACTGTGGCAGTAATATTTTAGGTTTTTATCTGTCCATTTAATGGCCTGGGCTTCATGCTACACAGCCACCATATTTATTTATTTTTTTCCGTGGGGGTGAATATGGGAAGTTCTTCACCATCAAATTCTTGATGGCAGCACAGTATCCAGGCCTGTCTCAGATGCATCCATTTTCACAGTAACAGGGCAGTCAAAGTCTGTATTCTTCAGCACAGGGCAGCATGCAACAGCTTAATGGGCCTGGAATGCCTTCCCGGTGGCCTCGGCCCAGCACACTTACTCTGGTAGGCCCTTCATGAGCTTTGACAATGGAGAGGCAGTAGAAGTAAAGAACATATCTTCGGAAATATCTGGCCAGCCCCAGAATTTCGCTTGGTGGTGGGGTATTGGCACACTCTGTCAGCCTCCACCTTAGTTTTTTGCAGCTTCAGCAATCCTCTGCTAAAGTTGTACACCATGTAATATGCCTCCATCAAGACCAGATGACAGTTCTGTGGGTTAGCAATGCCTGATGGCACTCAACCTGGACATTTCTGAGATGGTGTAGATGGTTACTCTAGGTGTTGGAGTGGATGACTACATCATCAAGGAGTGTCGTTGTGAATATTTGACCTTACCTGGCTGTTGTAGATGACCCAGTTGGTGGTAGACATATACTGTAGAAAAGGTCTCTGGGCTTGTTTAAATGCTATTTTACAGTATAATAACTGTCCATTTATCGATTCTCTCTTGCATTTAATGGACATTTTTGATAATGGGATGAAAAGGGCTTGGTTGTTCTTTCCAGGCATCTTTAGCGATATCAAGGAACCTCCTAGGATTTTTTTCCTAAGTAACAGATCAATCAAAGTAAAGGGTGTTTCCCTTACTGTTGCTGTGTGAACATTTGTCAGTGCATTTTTTTCCCCTTTTAATTGTGTGAGTGATAAATTTTACTGATAACATGTTTCTGTTTATGCATTCTCTTACAGTTTAAACTTGAAATATAAACCACAGTCCTTGTGCTAAATGAGACTTTTCCAAGTTAAAAGAAATTACCAAGGATATGCCAAATTAACCACAATATCAAACCATTTATACCCTTTCTATTTTTTGCAGCAGTTGGAAAATGTTATATATCATAAGCTCTGTGCTCTAAACCCTGTTTAAAGAAATTCACGAAAATGCATGAATACACAAACAAAATGGAATGTTGGTTTTCAAGCATTATGTGGCATGAGCTTAAAGAAAGGAGGTAACAGAAAGAAAGAAAATTATATATTTGAGATCAATTACAGTAATGTTAACCAAATGACACAGTTTGGATGTTAATATGAGAATAGCTTAAAAAAATGAACGGTTCTAGTGATTTTCTTAATATACAGTCGGCTTCTTGCGGTGTTGTAGCCAGTTTATAATTTTGTATTCGCAGTTGAGGAGTCATTGAGGTATTGATTTGAAGTGAATACATTTTTATTACTCAGACAGTGGCAGTGCCATAAAATAGAGTTTAAAAACCTGATTATATGGATAAATCTTTGTGTGGGTGGATGTGTGCATGCAGGTGTGTTATCAATGTAATGTGATGTCTTAGATTTGTGTCTTCTGCTGATGAACTATTGATCAGTGAGACACCGCTCTGTTTAGTTGCAAAACACTACAGCTTTTTAGAATTGCATAGCCTGTGTTGAATAAATAACAAGCTAGCCAATACTATATGATGATTATTTTCTCAAGCATCACTTAAGTTGAGCCATTAAAACATTTATATATCACAGTCATTTAGCCAATGTCACTATGGGAAAATATGAGAATAAATCAAAATTGAGTACAGTACATTACAATAGGTCTTCCATCCGTCCACCTTCGAATCTACATGTTTTTGGACTGTGGGAGGAAACCTGGGAATCCAGAGGAAACTCACCAAGCATAGCAAGGACATGCAAACTTCATTCACACAGACAGGAATCGAGCCTGGGACCTGAAGTTGCAAGGCGACAGCACTAATCACTAAGCCACTGTGCTGCCCCCATAGGTCTTGTTCATTATAAATTGTTCTGCTCTGCTAACTGTATGGCTAACCGGAACTAGCCATATGGCTAACCTGAACTAGGCATACAATTATTTCTGAGGAAAGAAATTCATCAGATTTGTACTTAATACAAGATACCAATGTTATTTATCTCAGTGGGACTGGAAAAGCTTCATCATTGAGGGTAACTTTGGAATGCATTTTTGCACAGAATAAGGTGCTGTGCTATGCATTGTGCTCACATACTGGGTGCAAACTTCACGGTTAGTGTGCAGAGCATGGAAAAAGTTATAACGACCAAGATCTATTGTTATGTTTTTCTATGATGTCAACTTTAAAAAATGAACAATCCCTTTAATGGATGAAAAACTCCAGATGTTTACTGCTTTAATCTTGTTGAATAGCACACTTAGGCAATATTTAAACCCTCAACACTGAAAGTGCAAGTCAACATTGCTAAGCACTAAGCCAGCATGCCACACATACAGTAGTGTTTGAATATTTTTATGAATATGGGTTTTACATTGTACATTTACAAATGTTTTTTACACCATGTCCCACATAGAGCCACTTTTTTTCTCTACTGCTATTGCACCACCTTGATTTTCTGACTATATGGTAGAAATCTATGAAAATTAAATAGGCTTGGATTGCACCCTCAAATCCATTTTACCACAGATACAGCGAAGAATAAAGGTGCTGTTTTCCATTTTATACTGAAATCATCTTGGCGTGAAAATATTTACTTGGAAAAACATTGACCATTTCCAATCCAAAGCAAAACTTTAAATATACTGTATACTGTATGGCAAATTATTTCAAACTTCTATGATGTTTCTGCCTTGTACAGGATGGCATGGTGGTTTGGCAGGTAATGTTCCTGCCGAACTCTTTCGTTTTCCCTGGAGTGAGCCTCAACTTGGGTTACAGAGTGTGCTCCCTGGGCTGATTACTTTCCAATCTCCCATCAGGATGCATTGAAAACATTCCCTGCAATTTGTCTTTTCACCATTTGTGCATCAGAGGGGGTTTAAACAAGCTAATTAGATTTCCCCCCTTAAAGTGACCTCATGGGTGTAAGAAGATACCCCCTGGCTTTTTGCTCAGCTTCACCCAGCTGTGCTTAGCTCTGCTCTTCTGGTGCATGGCTTGGCAGTAGCTCATTTACATAGACACTGAAATAGCACATTTGGACGGGAAGTGAAACAGAGGGAGTTTGAGATAAAACAAAGTGCATTATATGTGAGAGATTACAGCGTGAGGATTAACAAACACACTTTAAGTAACCAAGAGACCTTTAGAAATTTCCCCTAGGTGTGAAGTGTGTGTGTGTGTGTGTGTATGATGCCCTGCATGGCGGGACCACCAGAAAAGGAACGAGAGAAATACTTGTGGATTGCATACAATGCTGCTTCTAATTTTCATATATTTATGCACAAAGTCTTTTTATGTCTACTATTTTGTTTCTATAGTTACATATATATGGGGTCATGTTGAAATATAACTGTTTTAACAATCATTTCTTAAAGGGACAACTATCTTACCTTTTTAAAAAGGACAGACCATAGTTGTCTCCTCTGTCTTTTGCAACGGTCTTCCTTGTTTCCTGGAAGTGGATAGATAATGTCTCCCTCAGCCAAGATGATGTCCTTTGTTTTACTCATAGTACCGGTGGGCTCTTGTCTAGGTATCTGTCACTACATGCATCAGCTGGGTAAACTTGGCATCAACCTATTTGTTTTCTGCTGGACATGTTCATGTCGTCATCTTTTTGTTATATTCCTTAACGTAGAGATAAAATCGAGAATTTGACACCACATTTCATTTTAGCCCTTAAAAACATTAGAATGGACCCATCATCTCTCCTATCTACAGGTGGTAGAATGAACTTCTACTCCCTGTCCAAACAGCTGAGTCACTGTAGACCTGTCTATCTCTGTAATAAACTCCTCCAATAGGGTTGACTCAATAGTATTCTTAGTCCCTGACCAAGAGAACAACTTGTACCTACACTTCAGCATCCCTTTTAATACTACTCCTATGGTTATGGTTTACTGACTGTACTTACAGTCTGTAACATATTAATCATACTAGCACAACTACTGTATGGATAAGGAAAATACCTAGGTTATATATAACTCATATAACACCTCATATATAAATAAAGGTATAATATTTAGAGAAACCTGAACGACTAGCTGCTATCATCGTTTTAACGAATGAAAACAACACTGCTGGAAAAACGTGAGAGACGTGCTATTTCAAAACTGAAATGCGGTGTAGCATGTAATGCAAACAACAAATTAGCGGGTCTGTGACTCGCATCAGCGGAATGAAAACTGTATCAAATTCATTCATTTTCCATAATGCTTATCCTGTGTAGGGTCACAGAGGTCTTGGAGCTTATCACAGGGAAATCAAGATGCAAGTATAGGGGCAGGTAGGGGGGGATGTCACTGGATTGGTTGTCAACCCATTCCAGGGCACAAGCATATGCCCACTCATACATTATACTACGGGCAATGTGGAAACCTCAATCAGCCCATTATGCATATCTTTGGACTGTGGGAGGAAATTAGAGTACAGGCAAATACCACCACACATAAACTTTTAACCCTGGATCATTCAGGTGGATCTGACCACTCAGGTGGATTACTGCAAATAATTTAAAAAGGCTCCGCGTTTAGCAAGTTTAAAGGGCTGAAGGTTCCTACCTTGCCGTTGCTCTGTATGCATGGGATTTGCGGAGTGTTCTCTCTGTTCTTGGTTGGTCCAAAGACATGCGACCTAATTTGATTGAAATTTCGTGATTGATAGTATGAACATGTGTAAGCTTGTCATGCAATGGTTGGCATCCCATCCAGGATGTACCCTGCCATGTGCCATGGGTTAGGCTTATGCCCCCCTGGATGGATTGATTTTTGCAGGGCACAAGCACACGCCTACTTATAATATGGGCTATTTGGAAACCTCAATCAGCCTATTATGCATGTCTTTGGACTGTGGGAGGAAATTAGAGTATATGCAAACACAGAGAGAGAGAGAGAGAGAGAGAGAGAACAGAGGCGATATAAACTTTCGACCCCGGATGATGCTGACCACTCAGGCAGATTACTGCAAATAATTGAATATGTTGGGGGCATGGTGGCTCAGCGGTTAGCACGTTTGTAAAGTTGAAGGTTCCTACCTTGCCTTTGCTTTGTGTGCATGGCATTTGCATGTTCTCCCTGTGATTAGTTGGTTTCCTCCCAAAGTCCAGAGACAAGGGTTGTTGATTTGGGGATCTGGGTTCGAGTCAGGCTGTTGGTGGGTTGCCATGCACCATACTAACCAGCCGATGCACGTACTGGAGATCCAAAGCACGGATAAAACGAGAAGCCGAAAGAAAGTCCTGTAGTGTGTGAATGTGTGCGTGCTTGTCATGTAATGGTTGCCACGCCTGCTTTGTGTCCTAAGTTCCCTGGGATAGCCTTGAGGCCCTCTACACAGGAGAAGCGGTGTAATGGATGGATAGATGGATTTCTTTCCCCTATTCTGAAACCCCTAGCACCCCAACACTACGTGCCTCCCCCCCCTCCCCCACCCACCCCATTTTGATTTATATTTCTGCAAATTATCTTGGGAGCAAGTTTTCCATCAGTGCCATTTAATAAAAATCAGGCTTTCTTATCCTGCGTTCGGACCTCACTGACAGCCTCATCACTGTTCACTTCTACCTCCAGCACGAGTCCCGCTTTATCTGATCACCTGACACGCCTCCTCCTCCTCCTCCTCTCGCGCCGTTTCCGCGCGCCCTCTGCCAGACGCGCAGTTTAGAACGCGCGCGCACACACACACACTCACTCACTCACTCAGACAGCAGCGCACACTTTCCGCGCGCAGCGCACAACGGGAAGCGTGTCCGCGCGAGCGCTTTGAAAGGAGGGGAGCTCCGTTTCCTTCTTTCCTCCCGCCCGCCCGTGCGTTCGCTCTCTCTCTCTCTCTCGCTCATTCACGCAGACTAAAAAAAGTGATGAGACTGAGAGAGAAACAGATGCCGACGTCGCCGCACTTCTCCTTCACATACCGGGGGAAGCAGAGCTGAGCGTGTGGGGTTTCCTGCGGTTCTCCGGACGATCCTTCTGAACGACTCTGCTGAGGGTGCAGCGATGATTCCGGCTCCCGAAGCCGACTGCATGCAAGGTATTTTGGAATATATATATATATATATATATATATATATATATATATATATATATATATATATATATATATATATAGAGAGAGAGAGAGAGAGAGAGAAAGAGATCGCGTGCGTATTTGTGCTCTGCCAGCGCTGAGCGTTTGATCTTTTTCTTTTATTTTGGAACCTAGAACGTGATGACATCCTCACATCAAAGCGCATTATTACTATGTGCACTGTTTTTATTTGTTGTTGTGGTTGAGAAATACCTGTAGGTTGTGTTTATATTGTCAGTCTTAAATGGCTACGTGGTTGCACAACGGATTAGAATTGATAAACGTATATTCGATTTGGCAAACTTTCCCTGCTATTGCACGGATTATCCGAAGGGATTTATTTGTAGGCAATAAACCATGTGCCCGGGGCAATATCGAAATTCTTTTAGTTAAAGTGCGTTGCGTGGGATTTCCACTATCAGTAAGTCTGGTATTAATAGGTTTATTGGTGAGAGACTGCAATACTTACTATGAAGACTTAAACTGGGATTAGGAGGTGGGGAAGTTCTCCTTCCAAAGGTGTCAGCAATGTACAGTACAGTCTGCATTAAACTGTCCTTTTTTACTGCTTGCCTTATTTAATGTTGTTTCTGTCCCAGCCATTATATTATGTAATACAATTAGGCAGGCTTTAGGTTTGTCAGTAATCCTCATGTGCCTGTTTTTGCCTTCTGCTTTTTCACTGCCAAAAAAAAAAAATAAATAAAATCAAACCGTTTATCAAAGTAAAGTAAGTGTAACTGCTTTAATGATCAGATATATCTTATATACACACATTTCCCTCTTTATGGAAATGCAATGCAAATGTACAAAAAAAAACCTCCACCCTTGTCTTAGAACTGAATTATACTAAGTATTAAGTCCATTTCCCTAAGAAGCAGTAATCCTACATTAGATCTGAGCACTTGGTCCCATATGCTGTGGATGCCACACTCTTGACTTTCTTTGGTTTCAAGTGCCTGTTAAGCTCTCTTAAAGGGGTATCCTGCCTGATTCTCCTTATTAGCGGTGCACAAGTTAATGAGCGTGTAATTGAAACAGCGCTGTGTGCTGCGGGTGATTCGAAAGGATCCAGGCTTATGCTCCAGTGAGTCGAAGATACTTAAGTCTTGAAGGTCTAGAGTCCAGGGAAAAAAAACAACTGATTTCCCTGTTAAAAGACATCTTAGTCTGGGCACTAACTCAATGGGTAAATCAAATATGGCAGGGAACAAAATCAGCAAACAATCCTGGCTTCCAGAGGAATAGTTAATGTTGTCTTAAGGTCTGTAGCATTGTAGGAGAATAGACACAGCCAGGCCAGGCTACATGAGGCATGAGGGATCCACACACCTGTGTTGAACCAGTTCTTTTGTTCCTGCCAATTCATTATGTGACTAAAGCCAATCGTCATCGTGTCAATATCCATTTGGAGCTCCTTTCAGTGAGGTCAGAGCGTTTTGTCCTAGTTAAGTAGATTAACCTGCTGTAGGTATAAATGAACAAAAACAATTGAACTTAGACAAAGATTTCAATATTAGCCATTTGAAGAAGAAGCAGAATATCCATCTTATCAGTGTAGTTTGCCAATGTAGAACTGCAGCAGTTGTGTAGGACTTGATGCCAGCTTGAGTTAAGCTGGCCGCTTCAGAGCAGCTGAGCAGTTTGGAGTTTTTGCTGTAGGCTTATTGAGTCACATTTAATTAGAAATATGTTTGTAGGGGCTTTAGTTTTTGTATTTTTACTCATATTTGTGACTCAAATGATGCATTAATGGCTATTTTGCAAGCAGGATTATGTTCTGTTTTTAGAATATCTTTATTTTTGCGTGGTGACACATAACACATATCACTAGTCACAGACCATTGGTGTTCAATGAAGTACTATGACTTTACTACCAGGAGCAATAAAACTGGTTTTTATTAAATCCTCCTGACTATAGCTATAACACTGGAGGGGAGTTTGTTCATATACTCTTGAAAATAAAGGTGCCAGAAGAGGTTCTTTAGAGCGATTGGGTAGAAGAATTATTTTTCAGGTCCTTAAAGAGCCTTTTGATGCATGGTACTTTTACCGTCTTTGGTGGATTCACGCTGAAAGAATTATTTCATACCATGAATGTTTAAATCGTAAAGAAGTTTCTTTATGCTGGGAAATGAATTTTCACTTCCTTGTGGTGCTAACAAAACTGCTTCTAACTAAACCATCATCTGAAATATTGCATATACAATACATTTTCTTTTCTCTTGTGGTTTGCCTATGTAGAATAACTGACAGGGAGACTTGTTGTGATATAAAATATATTTCAGAAAATTCCTTTAAATTCTACTCATATTTGATAAAAGTTAAAAGGGTCAGGCTTTGGAAGAAAATAATTTATCACCATTGCATGGAAATAACTGCTGCTTATGCTTTAATTTAAACATACAGGCATGATAAATACTGCAAGTTTTAAATGATGCCTAAAAAGGCAGTGTAACATTTTGTTTGCCTCTTATTAAGCTTCAATGCTGTATTCTGGTCAACATTGCGGCAGATGAGGAACACACACACACACACACACACACACACACACACACACACACACACACACACACACACATACATATATATATATACAATTTACACAAGTACATCAGGGACCATTCAGCATCCACCTACTGCAATACTTAGGAGGTGATGGACAACCCAAAAGAACTAACACAGGCACATTTTAAACAAAACAAACACAAAAAATTCCTGATCTCAGGATCTAATCTGAGACCCTGTACCTACCCTGTGCCACCATGCATTTTCAAGTGTCAATAAAAATGGCACTAGAAAAGAACCTCATATTAAAGTATAGATTATAAAGATTTTAATTATGATCAAGGTATTAAACTGTGCTGTTTTTTTTCTTTCTTTTCTTTCATTGTAAATGCCGAACAATAAAAGCATGTCTCATGCCAGCCGAAGGTTTACGTAATTGAGATGAATGAAGCTGAGTTAATTTTCAGAGAACTTTAGCAAGAACACAGTCAGACTATAAATGTATGCAAAACTAGCAATTGCATGAAAATCCTCTGTCAGTTGCACAGTGTTATAGGGGAATTAAATAAATAGAACTAAATGTCATATTCAGAATTGCATGTGCAGACCTACATAATGATGGCTGGAAAATATGATCCATTTTCCCAATAACAATCTGAAATGTGCCTGTAGCCAAAACACTGTTAGAGGAACTTGGACCTTGGTGTGTATTCATGTATTCAGCTTAATTTCCCTGTCCAACCTGGCTCATAAATGTGCGTCATGACTGATGTATATAAATTTATTTATTTATTTATTTATTTTTAAAGGGTAGTACCAGTTTGGGAGTGGTCACACACATCCTTCCATCCAGACGCTGTCAATTTGGATGTAACCATAAACGGTTGTAATTTACTATTAACCACATTTCATTGAAAAGTAGTAATATATTTCATATGTAGAGTATTTCAATTCCAGATCTCTGATTAACCAAACAAGAGGTCTTGAGCTAGCATATTTCACTTGCGCGTTTATTTTTAAGTGTTACATGACTTGTGTATGCCAGAAATCTGTGAGCTGCATGTAATATATGCACAAATCAAAGCAAACCTTTCCTTGAATTTTGCAAATATTTTTGTTTACACACTATTAAACGCGTGACATAAATGAGAGCCCGGGCCTTAACGTCTTGCAGGAAACAAGTGCGAATGAATATATTTGTTTTGGCTGATACTACCTGACTAGTTCATGTTAATGTGGTCTTCCCCTGTTTGGTTTATCTTTTATTCACAGTGAAAACACACATCACCGGTCACCCCATGCAGGGTTTAATTGGTTTAAATGGAGAGACGGTGTAGCTTTGTGGAAGTAAATAATTTGGGGAAATAAGGTCTTAGAAAACTCTATTTCTTAAGACACCTGCTACATAGCAGATTATTTTTAGTTTATAAGTCTCTGATCATGTTTGACCTCAGGTAGGCAACAGGTGGCGGGGGAAACAGTGTTTAGGCCCATGTTTGATATACTGCACATGCGTTATATATGATTGGGTGTATGTCAGCCTTTCGAAATGGTCTAAAAACAAAACAAAAAAATGACACAAAAATATGATGCACTGTATTCAGTATAACTGGCTTGTATTGTATGTGCTCAATTTACAAATGGCCTGGTATCTGTAAAAGCTTATGTAAACTATAACATCCTCTTTACCTTAACAATTGCCAATGGAATATTTGGTCCACAGAAGTTTGGCTTTAAACCAACACAGATGATGTGGTTATAGTCAGTAGAAACCCAAGCAAATGTTTCTCCGGGTTTTCATTTTAGACAAATGATGCAGTTGAATGTTCTGTGAAGTTTTTCCCCTTTCACAAAAGCTTGTACGTAGAACCTCAATAAAAATCTATCATCGTGATCAATAAAAAAACAAAACAAGAGAAACTAAAGTGTTTCTGCTAAATAGAGCTAGGTTTAATACATGCTGAACTCTAAAATTATCCAAGTGCATTTTAAGATTTTAGGAAGACAATATTTTTAAATGTAGTTTTAAATTGGTTTGCACAAATGCTGGGTGTCTGGAGAAATATGGTATTTAAAGGCACTTATTTACAGAAGTGGGAAAATACAGATAGGCAGAAATTGTCATAGGGAGAAAAAGGGGAAGGGAACCACATTTTAAATGTTGCATCCATGGTTTACCTGTTAGAATACAGTAAAACATGAACATCACTATGAAGTGAAAAAGATTTTGTGTTTTGTGTGCATATAAAAAGCCAGGAGAGGATTTTTCTGTCCCTCTAAAATTGCCTAGACATCAGCAGTTGGAAGTCCTTCATCACCATGAATCCATTACCAACTCATCAGCAGTGGACTCATAGCGTGTGTTATGTGAAGGAAAACATTCTGTCATGGGTGTCTCGCAGTGAAGAAGACAAAGATTTATATTCGTAGCACATCATTAAACAATCTTTTATCAAGTAACTTGAATCAGACTTCAATTAGAGAAAACATGAGGAAGCTATTATATTCATTTTTTACATTATTAA
Organism: Channallabes apus; assembly: GCA_030522415.1. Lineage (NCBI taxonomy): Eukaryota > Metazoa > Chordata > Actinopteri > Siluriformes > Clariidae > Channallabes > Channallabes apus. The sequence continues at coordinate 12,890,979 of CM060118.1, read as the reverse complement.
AGGAAGAGTAAGAGCATGAAGGAATGACACATTTTAAAATATGTAGATGTATTCCTTTTTTTTTTTTTTTTTTTAAGTATGCGTGTTGGTGGGGTAGTAGACGATTTTCCCCTCAGGCTGTTGAGAAACTATCATGAAAGCTCTGACACGTTCAGCTCTAATGTGTGCCAGATTCAATCTCCGGCCCATAATATCTACAGTTAATTAATATTCTCCTGCTGGTGACGAGAATTAAGAGTCGTCTATAGCAAGTACAGCGATAAGAACTGAAACGCTGCGTGAGCCGAAAAATGAAGTGTGCCTGTGTAAATGCGTTCATCAGTACAGTACAACGTTCCAAAATCAGTACGTGTAAACTAGGTCTTAAAAAGCTCTTGCGCGTGTATGCACGCAAAACGAGGACTTGTTTTATAGGTCAAGCAAATGCATGTTGTTTTGTCCTCCATGCATGTACCCTCATCACCACTTTTGGTAAATAAAGTCAGGGGTATTGGACAAGTGCTTAATTGAATCTCATTAGGCAATAGACTTGGCCTCCTTCGAATGTGCTGCGGGATCTCTAAGCCTGTTAAGTCTGTGATGCCTCAGCAAGGGAGGTTGAGGGATGCTTTTTTTTTTAGGTAGATTTGACAAGTACTGTACAGTATATATCTCATGGAATCAATGCACTTTGACTACATTTTGCTGCTGCATGTGGTACATCCAGTTTTGTTAGAACATGCTTGTTAAAGGAACCGTGTGGAGTGCTACTGTACTTTGTGTTAGCGTCCTGTATAATCGCGACTATAGCAGAGCTTTAAATGGGAAATCCAGTAATATACAGGACTATAGTGATTTTAAATTTGAACTGCATGTGGAGGTTGTTTTAGGATTGTAGTAATGCATTAGGAAAAAGAAGCCATGCTAGTCTCCGTGTGTTGAACTGGGTATACAGTATAATGTTTTCGATTTGGCATTTGGTCTGGTTATTGACACAATGACTGTATATGGAAAACTCATATAGACATAGAACTCAGAACCTCCTGGGTAAGAGTCATGCTGTGTTTTCCTATCTTTGATTAAAGTGGTCATGTGTCGTAAGAGTTCAGACCAACTGAAGCAATTTTTCCTCACATTGAGTGACTCAGATTTCTCGAGGCTACAATTATAACGTCGTCCTCATTTGCTCTTTGCACTTTTAACTTCGAGTCTGCAGGAGATTTGAGGTTACAATGATGATGATAAACAGCTGAGTATGTGCATAATGGCGGGTGTAGGTTAGTTCTGGCTAGTGTATACAGTATGTGCTAGAAGGACTAAGCCTTTTCTCTGTTTCAAAGAAATAAATTAACCAAAGGTAATAGCACCCACAAAGGTTCTAAACAAAAATTTGCATAATTGAATGAAGTACAAGCTACACAACAGTCAATGATGAGCATTTCCAGCAAAATAATTGCATTGGGGTACATTTTTAAATCCGGTGTCACTGACTAATCAGTAATATGTCTTCAACAGTGATTGAGAACATGCACAATAACAGCAGCAGAAATCATGAATAAAAGACCTGAGACTATTTTCTCAATCTCTGCTTTTCGCAAAGTGCCTTTGAAGGAGAAACGAGCAAGAAATAGACTAAGTACACGTTGTCCACTCAGAGTACAAATGACACAAATTGATGGCAGAACAGTAAATTCTGCGGTTTGACTAAAAGTGCTGGCTAACAGCAAGCACAGCTTATTCTGTTGACCGTGCTTACTATTCAGAAGAGACGCGGCGTGATTATGCAGGAGTCACAGCATGACTTGAAACAATTGATTTTAAGGGAATAAAAAAAGCAATCAGTAATGGTATTGCCTACCTGTTTTCTGGCAGTGTGTTACTGTGCATGAGGTGTCCTATAAGGCTCAAATCTAATGGTTTCCCAGTAGTAACTGCAAGACACTGATGGATAGGAGATCTTCTATTTATTTACTGTATTTATTTTTTGCCTTGTCATTCACCTGAAACCCAGTCTGTCCAGGATAGGCCCAGGATTAGGAGTAGGTCTTAGAAAATTAATAAGTATATGTCATATATGTTTTTTTCTTTTTTTCTAGAAAGTGGGTTAGGTGGTTAGTTGTAACTGTGATCATAATTGTGATCAGGCTGTGATCACATTTAAAACATGATTTTTTTTGTGTATGTATGTGTGTGTGTATAGCAGAATATATATATATATATATATATATATATATATATATATATATATATATAGCAGCATATTTTATTTATATTTTATTTATATTTTATTTATATAAAATATAATTTATTTATATTTTATTTATATAAAATATAATTTATTTATATTTTATTTATATAAAAAAAAAATATATATATATATATATATATATATATATATATATATAATATAATATATATATATATATATATATATATATATATATATATATATATATATATATATATATATATATATATATATTTTTTTTTTTTTTTTTTTTTTTTTTTTTTATTATATAAAATGTGGGTGTGTGTATGTATGAACAAAACTTGCACCACGACTTGTTCTGATGAAGTAGTTATTCATACTCCTGGAGTTGTCATAGAGAGAATAAATACATATTGAGGGCATGTTGAACACGCTTTCTTTCAGGGCAGAAGACATTTTTTGTTTTTGTTTTTTGCTGCGAAGGCTTAGCGATACAAAAGTATAAACCTCTTTTTGCATTGCAGTTTGCAGTGCTGATAATACCAGGCCAGAGAATAGTTTACACATTGAATTTCCATCATGACTTTTTGACTTTTCTACATAACTCAATCTGTTTGTGCTAACAACCTAGCATATTTCAATAAGGCAGTATGAGTCATAAACTCCAGATTTACGTGCAGAGACAGAGATGCAAACACTGGCATTTTATTTACGGATGAAATGGGTCATGTAATGCATCATCAAACTGTCTTCATCATCTATACAACTTATCCTGTACAGGGTCACGGGGGGGGGTAGCCTGGCAGGAGGCGGGTACACTCTGGACAGGGTGACAGTCCAGTGCTGGCTACACAAACACTGCGGGCAATTTGGGAATCAACCTGTATGTCTTTGGACTGTGGAAGGAAATCGGAGTACCCGCATGAAAAGCACCCAGCATACAAACCAAAGCAGGAATTTAACCCTTGACCCTAGAGCTGCAAGGCCACTGGTCTAATCATTACATCACTAAGCCACCTGCAACATCAAACTATATCAATATTAACAGTGCTGTTTCAGCCTATATCAGTTAAAAATACATACTGTATACGTACCTTAAAAAGTCAGTGTACCACCCAGTCCGATGTGAGAAGTAATGAATACACCTACGTACATACATAAAAAGATAGACAGATGTTTTTTTTTGTTTTTTTTTTTCTTCCCCCCCAAACACTGGCCTAGATTTGGAACTGTTCATGCCCGTAGAGATTTCTGATGAGCTCTATCTATTAAACTAACTCATATTTGGATTGATGGGATCAAACTGACCAAATTTCTGATTAGCCCTTTAAGGAAAGTAAGTGGATTAGATGCAGTGCTTTGCCTCTATTCTGTCAATCTCACAGACCGGCCAAACGTAGACATCAGCGTCCTTAATAGCTTAGAGCTCAAACTGAGAACCCATAGCTAATTCAGTAAGTCTCCTGAGATCTCATTTATTAGCATCGCCTGCATTAGTATTTTGAAGCTACTCCCCCTTCCCCAACCTTTTTAGTGCTGTGAAGTGTATAAAGTTAGCTTCCAGAGCCTCATTTTTTATTTTTTATTTATTTATTTTTTTGCCGCACAAACCAGGCTTCTGGATCTAATAGACAAGTCACTGTGACTTCGAGTGCAGGGGCAGAGATTTTGCATATTCATGCTACATTATTCAAGGCTCCCTAATCCTGCAGTGGAGATGAACCTATGTAGTTAACTAGGTGTTCCTGTTGATTTTCTTCTTCTTCTATACCGCTTTATCCTGTATTTAGGGTCGCGGGGACCTGGAGCCTATCCCAGGAGACTCGGGGCACGAGGCAGGGTACACCCTGGACAGCGTGCCAATCCATCGCAGAGTACACACACACACACACATACACACACATACATACACACACATACATACACACACACACACACACACACACACACACTCATTCACACACTATGGTCAATTTGGGAACGCCAATTAGCCTAATCTGCATGTCTTTGGACTGTGGGAGGAAACCGGAGTACCCGGAGGAAACCCACCAAGCATGGGGAGAACATGCAAACTCCATGCACACAGAGACGGGAATCGAACCCGGACCCTGGAGGTGCAAGGCGACAGTGCTAACCACTCCACCACCGTGCCGCCTCCTGTTGATTTTTTTTATTTTTTTTTATTTATTTCTTTCTTTCTTTTTTCAACTTGCCATGCCTGCAATTAACGCGTAACATCAGCTGACCCATTTTTGCGGTGGTAGGAAGACGTCGACGACGACTCATTACAACGACGTAAATTCTGATCTGGTTCAGCGTGTGTGTGCCACAGGACTCCAAGCTGTTCTGTTCTGCTTGCTGTCATTTTGCAGTAATGGGGAGGTTGTGGAGTTTGGGAGAAGCAGGGAGAAAGATGATTGGGTAGTGACAAGAGTCTTCTGACACCTAATTTGAGAGATTTCAAAGTGACTTTCCCCCCATCAATTACAGATACAGAGGTAGTAGTATACATGCCATTATTTTGCGAAATGATGTTGTGAATTTGTCTTCACACTTAATGATTGGCAATTATTTATTCAGGGATTTTAGTTTCTTTTACGTTTTAGCCAACGTGTCTATCTAGGGATGATTGCTGTCTTATTTCACACCCCATGTCTCCATGCAGGCCTTTCTGTGTGTGTTTCTTTTGTTTGTTACTCCCCTGGGCAGCATTCTGGGTGTATGTATTCTTTTTTTCTGTCATTCATTTCAATTTTTTTTCCCTCCTCCTGAAACATCATTTATGTCTAGTTTCATGTTTATGGTAATATTTTGTTTTAAGGGCCTCCAAATCGAATTTATTTGCGAAATAATTCATGAACTTATTTTAATTCAAATGTATTCCAGTGCTATGAGACTATTCACAAACACTTTTTTTTTAAAAACTCCAAGGAGATATTAAGATAATGAGGGCAGTCATTTGTCTGGCACCTAGACGAGGTGATGAGGAAGTGGCCCCGGACTGCTTTTATGTGCACACATTATGCATATCAAATGGTGTCATAGCAACTGGTGAAAGCCTTCATTAAATGGCGATCAAGCCTTTTGTATACTAATAAAGTACAAAGACCAACCTGTCTGAAATGTTGATTTGTAACTTCCACTTTACGAGCTCAAAACAAAATTTGAAACAATCTATAAATTAGAGTCAAACCCCAACTTTTTATTTTTTTAAGTGAAGTAGACAGCAAAGAGAACTTATTTGAAGTTTGGTAATTTGATCCCAAATGTAATCTAATGCATGAGTGCTGCATGTCTTTCTTTTCTGTCTTTATTATATGATTTTAAACATAGACTGCACTGAATAAGGACTGTTCTGTCTAGTTACACAACAGAGCTCGATTCTGTCTTTCACAAGGTTTTTGTTCCCTTCACACAGATTACAATGCTGAGCACAGGCATCATTGCCAAATCTGAGACGCCCGCATGCACTATTCATCAGCTGGAAATCTGAAAACCGTGGAGAAATGAGCCCGTTGACTTGACTAGATACGCACTTGTGATATCTGTGTTGTGCAGCAGCATCGCTTGTTGTAGCTACGATATCCTCGTAGATCCTTCACCTTTAAGCACTGCCAATAAGTAGCATGCAAGGACTTAAAATCTCATATTGCTGTATATTGCAATGGAGTTGTTTTTGCGTGTTTTATTGGTCACACAGTTTTCTATTCCAGTTGTCCTAGCGTCTTATACAGTATGATTTTATATGTATGTATGTGTATATATATATATATATTTTATTGTGTGGTTGAGGTGCAAAAATATACAGGACCTAAACTCCAGCATCTCGGACCCGCATAAGCATTTGCATAGCTCCAGACGCACGGTCTTCCCAGGAGTGAAAAAGTTGTGTTTTGCAGGTGTTGTTGGAAACGGGTCTCCCCGGACAAAGGAAAAAGTATTCATAGTGAAGTATCATCTCCGCTTGTATGGAAACGGACGTGAACGAGGGCCATGTTTGAAAAAGCTGGCAGAACGATTCCTTCCCATACTCGTCCCATTCCCCCAATGTTATACCACCTGATGCCCACTTGTGTGGAATGTTAAAGCAGAGTGTGTTCAACTGTGAAGACCCACCATGACCTGTTCCTGCATTACACCAGCAAATCGTCTCCTTTTACAGAAATCTGCAGCGACCTTTTGTTCTTGGAATCCGGGTAGAGAATCTGCGGTAAATGATATGAACGTAGTCTACAGTGTGGCGGCGCACACCCTTCAAAACACTTACACACATTATTAGTATGTTGATTCACCAGGGTATGCGTAATGTGTTAGTTTCTTTTAGTAGAAATAAAGTCATATATGGCAAGAAAGTAATATATTATTCGTCGTTTCATTTCAGTACTGTATAGTTTGGTGCATACTGTATATGCTGAAGTTTTCTTCGAGGACATTTACTGTAGAATCTTTGGAAGTAATCCTCAGTGTTGGCACTTCCATCAGCCTTACTATAATTTTTGGCTTATTACCTTCAAAAGGGAGGGGAAATATACGCTAGAGAGGGAATTACTGTTTATAGCTACTATAAGTATAGCAAACACTTTTTATCTACAGACTTATTTAACAACTGAAGTTTTTTCTAAACTACTTGATTTTAATGAATAAAAAAATAAATAATTAAATTGACATTAGGGAAATTGTGGTATTAGGTAAATAAAACACAGTAAAATGTGTGTATGTATATATATTTATATATATATATATATATATATATGTGTGTGTGTGTGTGTGTGTGTGTGTGTATATATATATATATATATATATATATATATATATATATATAATATATTATTGTGTGTGTGTGTGTATATATGGGAGAGTGTGTGCCCTGCAATTTGTTCAGGCTGTACCGTGCCGGGACAGTCTCCAGCCCCTGCGACCCTGTATACAGGATAAAGCTGAATAAACGATAAGTGAGTGACTCAGTTCCTGGCTAAAAAACACTTCACACACTCTAATATCCCACTGGACGACTTTTTAACTTTGATTTATATGCTCATAATTACAATGGCATTGTTTTCACATCACCATTTTTATTTCCATAATTGTAACTTTTATTCTATTTTCCATAACATCTACTCCAGCACATTCCAAAGACTTTCAATTAGGCTAAGGTCGCGACTACATGGTGGCCAATTCATGTGTGAAAATCATCCTGCATGTTCCTTGAACCACTCCTTCATAATTTGTGCCTGATGAACCTTGTCATTGTTATTCTGGAATGTGCCATCAGGGAAGTAAAAACCTATTGAAGCGATAGCCTGGGTATTCAGAACATTTCTGGTAGTCGGCTGACTTCACGGGTGCATAGTTCCTTTTCGCTCTGATCGCCGTGGAACCGTAGCCATCACAGTGGAACAGGGTCAATCTGGAATCATCAGACCACAAAAGCATTTTCCATTGCTCCGACACCTTTAGTCTTTATGCTTCCTAGCAAATTAAAGCCTCACTAACAAGTGGTTTTCTTATTGCCACCACATACATGCTATTTAGTCCTAATCCTCATCACATTTTGTGTGAAACATATTTTTTTTTTCCTACAACTTTACCAGTTATTTCAGCAATCTCTATAAATCACACCTTTAGGAATGCAGTAACATTTCGTTTCATAACCACAATATACATTTTCAGACATGGTTGTTTAAGAAGTGCAAAGACCAAAGGTATTTGCCTTAGTGCCGTTGCCAGTCCAGGTTGTTTGCGGCAAGTATTCTTATCACATTTAAACATGCCCTCTGCAAGTTTTGCCTTCTTCTGTAATTTTATCGTGCCACAGGGAGATGAGGATGAACCGCTGCGTTGTACAGCCACAGAACAAATTGGCATCTGTCTATGTTTTTCACCTGCAGAGCTGATTCTCAAACAACACAATAGAATTTTTCACTTTCTTAAAGGAAGCAGCTTCATAATGACAAATCAGAGTCAGTACTTGCGGTCAAGTTGAAGAACTACTGTATATTTGTTGTTTATTTGTCTCCTATAATGCAATCTTTATGAGTGTCATAAAAACTGCATTGTTTTACATGCACATAGTATATTTTACATTGTTTTATGCAAAATATGGTGTTTCTGAACAGTCAAGGTCATTGAGGAAGAGACGATGTGAACCTCTAGGATAATGATCTCCTGAATAAAGGGTAATTGGAGTCATGCATTTCAGACGTTTTAGCAATTCAATGCTTTGTGATCCCTGGTGGATCCGAAGTCGACTGCTGAAGCAAGACATGGAAAAAATATAAATGAAGTGAAACTGTTTTGTATATAGAGACTACGCAGCGGCACAGCAGGAAGCCTTGGCTCCTTAGAGCTTCAGGTTTCTTGGTTTGATCTTGAGCCTGTGTCATTGTCTGTGTGTTGTTTGGTTTTGGCGTTCCCGTCCGAAAAACATTTGGAGCAGTAGAATTGGCAATGATAATTTCATGCTAGGCGGGAGCGAAGTGTGTGAATTGTGCGCTGAAATGGACGGGTAGCGCATCCAGCATGTATGCCCATCTCATGCCCAGAGTTTTCATGATGGACTCTGGATGCATTGCAACCCTGACCAGGATATATTGGTTACTGAAGATATATGAATAAATCATGTTTATACAGTACATTGTCTTGCTCTACCTCTTGCATACCGGTTTGGAAAGTCTGACAATCAAGGCTACAGGATAGTCATTATTTTGTCATCTCAGCAGCCTTTTTCACCCCCCCTTTTAATTAGCTTGGAGATCTTAGCATTACAAAATTGTTCTTGGAATCTGCTTTGATATGGACACATTTTACTGTACGGTTCTACCTTAAGGTTTACCCCACAGAGATGCATGCAAATAACTCTGTGTATCAAGTATATCAAAAAGAACCATCAAGTGGTTACTAAAGATGAATGAACTAAAATTGTTGTAGACGATAATACATAATGAGGTTAATAATACATAATGATGGATGATCAATTGTAAGCAATATTTCTACATGCAGTCGTTTGGATATAAGACAGAGATTTTAATTGTGGAAAAAAGGCAAACATTGCTGTCTTTCAAACTTCAATGAATCACAAAGAACTCAAAATCTCAACAATAGCCTGTGTATGTAATTACAAAAAGATGCAGTTTATTACAGGTATTGTGTGCATAGTCAGTAATTCTTGTGGAGTTTTGTAGGGTAGCTGAAGTATACAGAACATGACCTATAGACTCGTGCTAAAACTGTCCCGCCGAACCGCCTCATTCATCAGTGCAATCTTTGTTTTAAACTAGTTGTGTGTGTGTGTGTATGGCTTTGGTGAGCAGGAAAGACTAATTTGGTGGGAAACTAATAAACTCATGAGACCAGAACTACACATTGCCGTCATACAACTGCTTTTAGTTCCGTTATTTACTTTGCGTCTATATAAAAAAGTATACTACATAAGAGTACTAAATGGTAACGCACCACCGATTGCCGGATTTTTCGCATGTGGTTACTATTCAACACTGCCGTAGAGGTAATCTAGGGAGATGTGCGACACCTGGGTGCACACCTATATAGGCCTCCTAGACTCTGCAGTACACCCGTTGTGAGAGTGGATCTACAGTACAGGATGACGCTCCGGTGTTTAAAAAACAGGAAGGGGAAGTCAAAAGAAAAGTGAAAAGCCTAATGAGAGAAAAGAAGTGCTAAAACAAAAACAGAAAATACTAAGAAAAAATAGAGGATTATGTTTAAAAGTGAACAGTGATTTTTGTTGGTTATGAAAGGAAAATTTTTTATTTATTTTCCTTTTCTTGTTAGACGAGATCCGGACGGGAAGAGTCTTCCTGAAGAGTCTTTACTCCCTCAGTCTCCTGCCACCACGCTCTCCACTAAGCCCTGCAAGTAGGGCTCATACATAACACACACTGAACTTTACAGCGAGCCGCTCATATAACGGGGACATTCATTCATTTTCTATACCGCTTAATCCTGTGTTCAGGGTCGCGGGGGACCTGGAGCCTATCCCAGGAGACTTCGGGCACTAGGCAGGGTACACCCTGGACAGGGTGCCAATCCATCGCAGGGCACACACACACACACACATACACACACTCACTCACCCAATCACACACTACGGGCAATTTGGGAACGCCAATTAGCCTAACCTGCATTTCTTTGGACTGTGGGAGGAAACCGGAGTACCCGGAGGAAACCCACCAAGCACGGGGAGAACATGCAAACTCCATGCACACAGAGACGGGAATCGAGCCTGGCCGGGGAATCGAACCCAGACCCTGGAGGTGCAAGGCGACAGTGCTAACCACTACACCACCGCGCCGCCATAATGGGGACATTTAATAGTAAAATATTGTTGTTTAAATCACAATAGCAATAAATCACAATATGTTCCAAAATAATCGCAGTGTCATTTTTTTTTTTTATATCAAAGCCCTAAAAAACGAAGAAAAATAAAATAAAATAAAATAAATAAATATATATATATATATATATATATATATATATATATATATATATATATATATATATATATATATATAATTTCATATGTTCTACACCATGAATTTCACCAACCAAATCCCTGTATTGCTCTGTACTAATGTATACAACATCCTCTTTTCAGGAAAACCTTGATTTTTAAAGAACTGAGTGGAAGTGGCTGTTTTTCTTATTAACGTATTGACGAGAAGACACTGAACTTTCCCATCTGTTTAATTTGTGGTGACTTCAACTGCACTGGCAGAATTTTAAGCAACACACACTTAAAATTCATTGCCCAGCAAATTAAACCATCAGCTCCCCAGTCGGAGTTAAATGCACAGAAATGACTCATTTGATGTCCGATTATCCTATAATGCCACATCATAAACAATGGCTCATGCTCATCACCAGATGTTGCTCCATTTCGCGAGATAACAGGTTCAATCATAGGCAGAAGGTGGCTTACGACGCATGTGTGCCCAGACGGATTTGATTAAAACATGCAATTCCAGAAAAGTCCTGGTCTCCAAATCATTATTTAAAAGCTCTCTCAATTCTAGAGATGCGTCTTCATTATGATAGCAGCTGCTTAGCACCGATAATGCTTGCTCATTTGCCGCCAAGTCCCTCAATTTCCCAGCAATGATAATGCGTATCTTCTGCAGAGGCGTGGATGCCGGGTGCACTATTTTTCCCGAATGCTCACAGGATTACAAAGGTTAATCACTAATTTGCGGCTTATTGTTGCTAAATAGTTAAGGGCCTACGTCGACTGCTCTTGCTGGATATAAGCGTATAACAGCCTGCCTGTGGATTAGATTTTTTTGTGTGGTATTGTGCTGATTGACAGGTGTTTGATGTTTGCAACTTTCCTTCAGCACAGAATTGCTGAAAAGGCACAAAACCCTCAAGAGTTGGTTTCACAGTGAAGCCGCCCCCATTTCTTAGACCAGTTTTTGGGTTTGCACACACCAGCCTTAGCTTCCATCTAGCCTGATGCAAGTTAAATAAATAATCCTATGCGGCTGTATTTTGCGTTTCAGGTATGAATTCTCTAAATTGGAAAAATGAAGAAAATATTGACACATTTCAGAAATGAATACGAACAGAAAGCTCAGTGCCATAATTCAGCCGTGACCATTTGTTTAATGTGCAAACAGAAAAGACTTTTTTTTTTTTTTCCATTCAATGTGCCAAGCTTTAACCAGTAGGCATAAACGGCGTACAAAATCAAATTATTCTTCGAGCCAGTGCTCTTCTTCAGCTGCAGTTCATGTGGCAATCATTAAACGCAATGAAAAATGGCCTTGTTTATGCCGGGAGATGTCTTGGCACTAAATTCTTAGCGCTTTGTTTCACAGGTTGTCACATTCTATGTTCCAATACATAGCAGTGCTTGTTATAATGCCAGTCCAGCACTTACACATCTGTTTCTATAATGCATGAATAAGGGAAAGCACTGACATGTGCTGCATATGTGTTGATTAGTGTAATCTGATAGATTGCAGCCTGCTAATAGCAGCCAGAGCCATGTTTAGCAGTAAGCTTTAGCATTAGTGTAGAGAGCCTGCAGCTGAACCGGAGCTCTTGTTGGACTGTTAGATGAGACTCGCTTTTATGGTATAAGAGCTATTGCTGGTTCTGTAGAGATGGAAGACGAGTGGATGCAGATGTTTGCCAGCTGTTTTATTCAGTAAGGTAGAACTGCACCGAGAAAAAGCCTCACTCTGACAAGTTCTCAGCAGAGCTGCTTGCTTTTTAGGGGTGGTTGAATGCTGTACATGCTTTAAGTACTCATCTGAGGCTGGAAAATCAAACAAATTATGGACCGTACTTTTCACATAGTAATGTCCAAACTACACTATCGGTGCTAAAAATTCTCACCTAGGAAAAAAGTGAATTTTCGGATAGGATTATATAACACCATTTTTCATAATGCTTAATGCTTCTTATCTCCCGGTCCTTGCTTCATTTTTCATGAATATGCATACACAGTTATATTTTATAAGGTAAAAAGAAACACATTTGCTGAATGTAATTTCATACCCCTTTTATGTAGTGTACGAAACTTTTTTTTTTTTTTTTTCAATTATCTTTTTTTTCAATGGTCATTCACATGAAACTTGGACAATTGAGATTTCACATGAAAAGACACAAACCTGAAAAATGTATTATTCTAAAATTCATAAATGTTAAGATTGTGCAACATGAATTACGGTTACGGACACTACAGATTTTTTTGTTATTGAAGATTTATTAGCTTTTTACCAAAAACCTTTTAAATTAATCAATAGTTTTTACAGGTCATATGCTTCTAGACCAATTTTAGTATCAATACTCAAAGAAATATGAATAATTAGCATTTTAAATTATTATTGTTTGAAGCGAGACAGCGCTGAAAAATGGCCATTTTTAGGGCACATATTAAATCATCTTTCAAACGATCATCTTTCATCTTTGGCAACATGGGAGGCAAGATTGGTCATGTTGCATAAACTTCAGAAGTATCGTCTTTGGTGCACACTTTCTGTATTTGATATACTGTGTATGTGTGTGTGTATGTATGTATATACATACACACACATCCACACACACACACACACACATATATATATATATATATGTATATATATATATATATATATATATATATATATATATATATATATATATATATATATATATATATATATATATATATATAATAGTATGTATGTATATGTATGTATGTATGTGTGTACGTACATAGTATAATAAAATCTGCACCAATACTGTTTTGGCTGTAAGCATATTCAATATTTCAGATTAATTTTTTTCGAAACTCTCTGCATGGGTATAATCTGCTAAAGTTTCATCCATATTCTTCCAGTCCATAACCTTAAATATTTTAATTAATTTGACTGGGTTTCAGTTAGAGGTGCATGTTATGAGCGAAAAGAGCAAACATTCGTATTATAGCTGCACACTCAGTGCAGTATTCTAAAAGAATATGTGAAATTGTCCTGTGTAAAAGTTTAGATTAACCTGAAATGATTTGACCAAAGTTAATTGCATATTCTGAAACACACCACCATAAAAATATTGATAAAACACCAATGAAACAGGTCTGAAACCTCAAAGATCAGTCTGATAAGCAATGAGTCTATTTAATCCATCTAACCTGGAATGATGTATTTTATTCATTGTTAGAATTTAGCAATATTTAATATTTATATTCATCTTTTAGATTCATAGTTAATATAATACATTTGCACTTTTAATATTTCCTGAATACATTTCTACATGCTAGACAACAGGTACCATTTTTTTTTTTTAAAATAGAAGTAAACTCAGCAACCCATCAGTATCTGCTCTTAAAGAACGTTCCAAATAGATCCCCTATAGCAATCTAGAAGCGTTAACCATCCAAAGAACCTTCAAGCAATCTTTTTGTAAGCATGTATGATTCTATCATGAAGAAATTTGAAACTTTTGAGGCTCCTTTTGAGTTTTAATCAAGTTTGTGGTTGCTTAAACCTCATCTACCTTTTTTCCATAATTGAGCAATAACCATCAGCTACTGCACGAGAGTGAAAAAGTGAAATAAGATTAGCACTGCTGAGCTGCTTGTGTGCCTTTGATAATGTAGAGGCTGGCTGCAGCACCGCTTGACCTCATCTCGGGTTAGTACACACTGTGACCCACAGATGGCTCGTTCTGTAGCTTACTGTAGTCCTTCACACAGCTGTTCAGTTTCACTTCCAATCTCATGCTTTTGATTTCAGAACGGTTATTGTGAAATATGAGGCTTGAAGGCAATTTAAAGAAATCATGTTTGGATCTGCAGTACGGATGCCATGGACGTATCTGTTTGCTTTCCTTAGGGTTGATATTGGATTTTTTTTCTTTAAAAAAATAAGAATGGAAGGTTTAAAAAAAATTATAATAAACATAAGGGTTAAATGTTTATCATTCATATTTTACTGTACATAAAACTGTTACAGTCAAATGCAGGTGTTTATTGTTGAACAAAAATAACTTGTATTGATAAAGCATATGAAGATAAGAAATATTATAATTCACTGATACTGTATATACACACACACACACACACATACATATATATATATATATAATCATGCCATTTGTTCTGTGGTCAGAAGATTGATAGTTTGAACCCTGATTGTGCCACAGCGGTCTGTAGCCGAGGCAGCATATTGGTCGTGCTTTATGGGTTGGAGAGATGGCATTCTATTACAGCAACTCTAGCCAGTTGTGCGCTTATGTACAAGGGTGAGTCAAAAATTGTCCGCACTTTCCATTCAAGGCTCCTCACTGCTGTGCAGATGTTAACATCAGTTCATTTGTGTCTGTATGAGAGCAAAAATTGATGTTCCGCTTGTGATTTGCACAAAAAAGATCAGCATGCAGTGAATCGTTTTTTTGTTGTCGGTGGGTGTACCACGACACTGAAACAACTCACAGGAGAGCATAAACAGAAGCTATGGATATCTGCATAAAAATAACATTTGCACCAATACTCTAAGGAAAATAGTTGGTTCAAGCATTCTCCCTATAGTCCTGATCCTGCTCCATTGGAGCCTTTAACCTGTTTGGTTCCCTGAAATCAGCCCTACGAGGATGTAGATTCACTTCTGTCGAAGAAGTGAAGACAGCGGTGCATTCGTAGCTCATGAAAGCTTGTTAACAAGTGGAGAAAGTGTATCGAAAAGCACTGGTTGGTTCATGTCTTATGATCTGGAAGAGATCTTTTGTTTTTGTGTAACTTTTTACTAGAAGTGGCGTTAATACTATTACTTATCAATACTAATTCTAATGCAATTGAGTTCATAGATCTGTTAGTGAACCTGTGCCAGCGGTGTGAATTCCGCTTGCTTTTGTTCCCATTAATAAGAAATGACTTGGCTTTGTTGAAGTAAGGCTCTGTGTGTTTGTGGTCAGACCTGTAGACGGCTAGGCTGCTCCTGCCAGACCTGCATGAGTCATCCGAGTCAAGCCTGAATCACAGCTACTGTGCTTTTCTACCTGAAGCCTGCACATGACTGAGACTAATCTACTACCATTATCTTATTTATCAAGGATTGTCGGGCACTTAAAATACGTTTCTCCTTAGATTTACTCTTTGGGAAATAAAGTGTTGGTTGACGATGACTTGACCACTGGAGTGTTTTGTATTCTTTAAAATGCTTTTCATGCTTCAGAAGCAGCTCATGTTATCTGTGCTAGACAAGGGGGGAATTCATTATAGAAGTTGGAATATGGGAATACATTTTTCTTTGTAAAATTTAAATACAATTGATTTTTGGTGTTTCAAAACCCACACTGGTGCAAAGAAAAGCTGAGAACTCAAAACAGTAAGGGGATGTGATGGAATAGATTTTTGAGTATTCACAATTTAAGATCATAGCCATTGTTAAGTTGGAAGGCTATTTGTTAAATGATCATCTAACTCAAATTCTTTGATTTAGCCAACTTGAATAGTTTTTGTTAACATGACTTAACTTCTCATTGTTAGTCACAAACAAGAACAATTTCACATAATTCTTTTGTCAACAACACTATTCACCCACACAAATTTACACCCATGACTAGCTAGTGTTGCGATGATCAGCGTGAAAATGCAAATATACCACCCAGTGCCCACTTAAAGTAGAGCCTATCTGCTCTGCCGGGATTAGAACTCACACTCTCCAAATGAGAATGCAAATGCTTTTGTTTCACCATAATTTTCCATGAACCACAAAATTATTCAAGTTGGCCGAACTTAAGTCGAGAAATCATGCTGGCTTCATATTTTGGGTTTTCTCAGCTTTGTTTTTAAAATATATAGATTGTGTGTAACCCCTCCAAAAAAAGTAAAAGAAGAAAAATGAATAACATTGAACTCACAGCTGTTGTCTATGACTAACAAGCTCTTATAGGGGTTGTTTTTGGTCTTACTGTTAGTATTGATACTCTTTCCCTTGAGCATTTCCCTTAAGTAAATCCACACGATTTCATTCATGGTAGGAGATGATAAGCAGTTCAACTGCCTTTTTTTAAATTTTTTTTTTAATGAAGGTGAACAGTTTAGCAACAAGCTGAGCTTCAGTAAATAAACGAGTCAATATTAAATGGAACGTAAGCCACTTCATGTGATCCATCAGGCTATGATTGTGGTCTCCAAATACTGGTCTGTCTCAGAAGTGCACTTCATTCTCACCTTAGATGGAATCACTCATCCACACCGACAAACAAGATTAGGGAGAAAGCTTGAATTTAATAGCTGTATAATGAAAAGGTCATGGCTATGAATAGCAAGGAATGGAGAGTAAGAGCATAAAAGACTATTTTGTTGAAGATAAAAAGTAAATGGCATAAATGTCACCATTTGAAAATATGCAAATGAAATTGTAATAGCATTTTTAGTAGTGCTCCCTACTCGAATATGGCGTTAGGTTAAATATTTATTTGTGATAGGAATCATTTGGCATAATTTGTGCCTGCGTTTCAATAACTACATATATGTTCTACGTTTAATAACTAAGTATAAGTTGCATTTCTGCTTAAGTTGCTTTGTTATTGTTTCTGAGTTTTGGACCTCTTCTCATACAGCTTGAAATGTCTTGGTCCCTTAATTATTATAGGCTTCCCAGACCCCGAGGCAACCAAGCTGTCAAACAGGATAATGCTCCCCTCACCACGCTCCACAGCTGAGCTATTTGATACAGGTAGACTGTATCTGAC
Organism: Channallabes apus; assembly: GCA_030522415.1. Taxonomy (NCBI): domain Eukaryota; kingdom Metazoa; phylum Chordata; class Actinopteri; order Siluriformes; family Clariidae; genus Channallabes; species Channallabes apus. Next base: position 12,873,593 of record CM060118.1, on the reverse strand, counting down.
TGCACAGGTAGACAGTAATGCGTTTTCACCAAATGTGTGGATTTAACAAAGAATCAAGTATTGTTTCACTGATATGTATAGTAAAACATACAAAATGCATTTGCGTCACCGTTAAACCCTCGAATCCTTTTAAATTCCCTTTGTCACAGTGGTTGGTCTCCCCCTGCTTGGTTTGTCTTCAGTGCTGGTTTCCCCTTCTTTAAACTTCTTCATCCATCTGTGCACAATGCTCTTGTCAGGGGAGTCATCTCCATAAACCTTCTGTACACACAGTACAGTGGGAGACCATGAACTGTGACAAAGGGGATTTTCAACAAGGATTCGAGAGTTGGGTCCAACGTTCGTGATAATACAGTTATTAAAAACAAATTGTGCCTATTTTTGCATTATTTTTAGTACAGCCCTCTTATTATTATTATTTTATTTCTATTTTGTTTTTCATTCTTATTATTATTCATTCAATTTCTATGCTGCTTATCCTGTAGAGGGTTGCAGGAGGCCATCTTCCGGCACAACGACCATACATCTGTAGACACACAATTTGGGAACACCAGTTAAACTAATCTGCATGTCTTTGGACTTTGGGAGGAACCCGGAGTACCCGGAGGAAACCCACCAAGTACAGGGAGAGCATGCAAACTCCATGCACACAGACCCGAGGTGGGAATCGAACCCTCGACCCTGGAGGTGGGAGGCCATTGTGCCATTATTATCATTAGTATTATTATTATTATTATTATTAATAATAATTCATGAGCAGTGTTATGTGTAATGTGTTACAAAGTAGTATTTAGGGTTAGTGTAGCGTTAGAGTACTTGGATTACTTTTTTGATGTAACGAGTAATCTGACGCATTATGTCCGTCATTAAAGTATTCGGTTATTTAGGTATTTTTTCAGAAATGTAATTCGTTATTCAGATAATTTATGTAATCCGTGAGCCAGACAGCAGTCATTTCCAATCCTTTAGTGTGTGTGAGTGTGTGTGTGTGTGAGTCTCTGTGTGAAAGTCGTCCTACAAGTCCCGCCCCCGATAACCCCCCCCCCCTCTATTATTCCTGCTGTTATACCCATATCTCATGGTATCTCATGATGATGGTAGAATAATTATACAGGTCTTGCCCAAAACAACATGCATGAGGAATAACAAAGGAGTTTTCATTTTCTGCAATGGAAAAGTACTCGAACTAGTTACATTTATCAGAAAGTAACACTGTAATGTAACTGATTACTTTTTAATGACCGTAATTTTGTAATGCAATTAGTTACTTTAAAAAGTAACGTCCCCCAACACCGCTGATGAGTACAAACAGTTCTGTAGCTGTTTTTTGAAGTTTCTCTACATCATCTGCCCTTGTGCTAATAAATTTAAAGCACCCACTCTTCTGGACACATGCCAATTTAAAATAATCCATCTGGATAAAATGGACAGAAATACAGGTCTTAGGAAAGTCTTTTAAAATGATCCTTTAAAAAAATCTTTACTTCCTTCACATCAGCATTTTTATGAGGTCATGAGAACTTATTTTAGGCTCTGTCACAGTTAAGAGGATATTTTATGTGGTAGGCATGTCAAACTCTGATCTAAACTGAGCTCATCATCTTTCTCCTATTTATCCAGGTTTTTAGTCCTGGAGTTTCACTATACTGTATACCGTAGTGTGTAACCGTCTTAGGCACATGCAAATAAATGCTGTAGAGCAAGAATGTCTTCAAAAACATCTTAAAGCCCAATAAACAGTAATTGATGGAAGTCAGTATTTGCTGTGTCAACGCTCAAGTCTCAGGTACAGTTGTGTAAAATATAGTGTGTGTTAAGTCTCTGGTACAGTTTGTGCAGATTTATAAGAAAATTAGCTACTACGTAGCTAACCACCCACAGCTCTTGTGAGGACTTGGAACGTCTTTTTTGCATTTAAAACACAGCGGATTCCATTCTGTCTTTTGTCTAAAAAGTGGTCGCGTCTATAACATGCTGCTGCATTTCTTTCATACTAATATGTTTCTGTAACTTTTTGTTTTTGTTGTGAAATACTGATGTTTTGAAAATCAGAATAGATTTTGTACTAATTCAATAATAAAGTCATAAAATGAAAAAAATGATATAATAAAAATGCGATGCCAAAGCTTGTACTAAAAACACAGGATGCATAAGAGGTTTGCACATTAATGTACCTTAAACTAGATGTTTAAAAGATGAAGTGCATAAAATGTTCTTTTTTTTTTTTTTTTTCTCCTTTGAAGAGCTCAGAGGAAACCCATATGGGCCTGAGAGAGGGACATGCAAAACTCTGTCCAGATGGTAACCTGAGCTCAGGATTGAGCCTGGCAGCCTGGAGCCAGTCTCAAGGATGAACTGTGCCATCCATATGAGCTTGGGAAATAAAAATGTCACACTTTAAATATCCTCGTGCAACAATGCAGTGTATTTATAATGACAAATTTATTTCCCTATCAACATTTTTGACATTATGGTTTTATATTGTGTTTAAACCGTTCTGTGGTTACACAAGGGCTTTAGTCTCTTTCATGTCATATTGGTGAAGGGGGCAACATTTAGGTGGTTGTATACAGTACATGTGGTACATCAAAAGAGTTAATTTTTTTTTATATATTATATTTTATATATGTTTATACTATTCAAGCTTGGTGACACTCTGATAGCACCCTGAGCCTGTTATAGCACCTTATTCACGAGAAAATCTGACTATAAATTTCAAATCAATGCAGAAATCTAAATAATTCCAAAGATTTTACAATAGATTTCTGGCCTCTTTGATTAATTGCCACAGCTATTTTATTAAAGTTACTAAGATTGCAGCATTTGTATTTAAATTAATTTTAAAGTCTAAATTATGCAATCAAGGGAAATGAGTAATTAATTGTGTCAGACTCTTTTTCTCTCTCTCTCTCTCTCACTCACTCACTCACTCTCTCTCTCTCACACACACACACACACACACACACACACAAAGATTCTTTGGGTTTTTTTTTCTCTCCCACCCTCCCTCTCTGACACACACACACACACACACACACACACACACACACACACACACACACACACACTGGCCAGAGGTGGGATCCCATTATCGTTGAGGCTTTTACAAATGGCATAGTTAATTAAAAGTTGAACCGATTGGGCTTCTTACATTGGAGCCAATTATGTCTAGAAGCAGTAACTATTTCATGGCTCTCTGAGGGAAACACTTTTGCTCTCACCTTTCAGTCCAAGTCGCAGAAGTAGAGAAGAGTAGAAGCGCATGTACTGTAGAGGGCCTTCAGAAATCCTGGAATGAAGAATTTGCTAGTGAAAATATAACACGCTCAATAATTTGATTTTAGAAAGCAATTTTCCGCTGTGGCTCATCTCTCCTTTCAGAGGTGCAAACATTCTGGCCTGTACCGCTAGCACTAATTGTGGCTGATGCAGGAGCTGTAATGCAGTAATGCCTTTTCCCAAGAAACAAGAGTGGGCCTTTCACGAAAGATAAGAAAAGAAAAGAACAAATTAACGGAAATCCAATTGTTATCCAGTTTCTTTATTTAAAGAAGTTTGAACTCTACCGATTTAACAGTTTGAGAACGGTTTAAGCTAAAAGTGGTATTTGTTTAGCTACATTATGCTGTCTGAGCACCAGGAAACTTTAATTATATGCGCATCATCACTGAGGAAACAGGAAGCGCAGAGATGGCAAAGATGCAAAATAATTATATGGTTGTTAGAAAACGAAGAGAGTAGGAGAGAGCGCGGGTACGGGGAATAAAAGCAGGGGCGGGTGTATACAGTATAAATAGCGTTAATGTCTAGTTTTCACAATGTAAAGTGACAGATAATGTCAGCATAGCCTAGATTAAGCTTACCATTTAAAACCGAGGTCTCAAGGTTCGAAAACAACTTCCCGGAGCCAGAATTTATCATAGGGAACAGGCAAATGTCTATTTTTAAATCACTTCTGCCTCTTACGGTTGATCTCGCTGTGTTCCGAGCACAAGGTACTGGTTGTGGTGTTTGATTTATGTATCTTTTGTTTGAGGTTCAGCGGTCAAGACTGAACCCAACACGAAGAGGATCGATTGTTGGACTGACAGGAAATGATTGGTAAAGCTCTCACAGATCAATACCGTGTCTCAGGTTTCCTCTCCGTCTCCTCGCCTCCTCCTCCTGCGGCTTTGTCGAACACATTTTCGGCCCGAGAGCCGAAATCAAATACAGCTCCTTTATACTCGAAGCATCCTTAATGTTTAGGCGATGTTTGTTTGGAGCTGCATATTAAAGCCTTGCGTGTCCCAAAGTGACCCCTAGACCTCGGATTTAAAGAATAGGCTGAACACAAATTTGCATAGTTCCTTGTTTTTCAGCTCAGCTGTCATTCCAAAAAAGGCTTCTTTTTGCCTGTCTAATTAGCTATTCCGCACACTGCAGTGTGTGTTCCTCATAAAGTAGCCAGAGAACCATAGGTAATAAAAATGTGTTATTGGGAAGGCAACCTCGATTGCTCTTATCTCCCATAAAAAGTTCAGTCTCTTTTACAGGGCCATGAAGGTAGGTCTGCACAGCAGGAAGGGGTCAAGATGGCATGACTGGTGCATGCAGATGCTGAAATGAGCGTGATGTAGGAAAGGACCAGGGAGCCAAGTTTGCTTGATACGTTCTTGTTGCATCTGAAAGATTTGATTTTAAAACCTTGTGATTTGATATGATAAAAAAAAATTGTGATTCCTGGATTATGAGGAATTGTCTTCAGAGGACACTTTTATTTATTGTATATTATTTCTGAAATATTACTATAATAGAATGTTAAAATTGATTTATTGCATGTTGCAGAAATATTAACATTAATCAAATATCATCCAGGCGGCGCGGTGGTGTAGTGGTTAGCACTGTCGCCTTGCACCTCCAGGGTCTGGGTTCGATTCCCCGGCCAGGCTCGATTCCCGTCTCTGTGTGCATGGAGTTTGCATGTTCTCCCCGTGCTTGGTGGGTTTCCTCCGGGTACTCCGGTTTCCTCCCACAGTCCAAAGATATGCAGGTTAGGCTAATTGGCGTTCCTAAATTGCCCGTAGTGTGTGATTGGGTGTGTGAGTGTGTGTATGTGTGTGTGCCCTGCGATGGATTGGCACCCTGTCCAGGGTGTACCCCGCCTAGTGCCCGAAGTCTCCTGGGATAGACTCCAGGTCCCCCGCGACCATGAACACAGGATTAAGCGGTATAGAAAATGAATGAATGAAAATATCAGCCCCAAAAATCTAATATTATATAGATTCGGGATGATGATTAAAACTGCAGCACATTTTGAAGTATTAAAATATATTTATCAATTTGACTACTTGATATGAAGCATACGGTCCCCGGCGACATTATAACGAACAGTCAAGCAATTTCCAATCAGCCAATCATGTAGCAGCATCACAGTACATAGCATCATGTGAATATGAAACGTGAGAATGAATGAGGGGAAAATGTGATCCCAGTGACTTTGAACATGACATGGTTGTCGGTGTCAGATGGCCTGCTTTGAATATTTTAGAAACTATTGATCTGGGATATTCTCACACAAGAATTTACACTGAACTATGCAAAGCACACACACACACACACACACACACACACACAGTGAGCACCATTTTCATCCAGTTCTGCTGACGCTAGCAATCACCTCGTTGATGAGAGAGGTCAGACAGAACTCCAGAAAACAATCTTTACAACCACGGTGAGTCGAAAAGCATCTCAGAATGCACAACGCATCAGGCCTTGAGGCGGATGCTTTACAACAGCAGGAGATCACATCAGATTGCACTCCTGTCAGCCATCTGAGAACAGTAATCTGAGCGCACAGGCTGGTCAGTTGAAGATTGGAAAAATGTCTCCTGGTTTAATGAATCTCAGCCTCTTTTGCAAGAAGCAGATGGTAGGATTTGGTTAACAACGGGAATGCATGGATTTAGCCTGCTTTGTGCAAACTGGTCAAACTGGTGGCGGTGGTACTGTATAATGGTGTGGGGAGATTTTTCTTGGCACATATTTGGTCTTTTAATCTGAGCATTGTTGGGACAGTAGTGGCTCAGGTAGTTGAGGCTCTGCGTTGCTGATTGGAGGCTTGGATTTTGAACCCTGTCACCTCTGGGTACCCACTCTTGGTTCCTTGGGCAAGATCCATAACCGGATGTCCCATACCAACTAGCTACTGCATGCAGGTCTGGTCCCAAACCTGGTTAGAAAATGGGTGGGTTGCGACAGGAAGGGCATCTGGCATAACACCGGAATGATCAAATGTGGTGAGCCCTTAGATAAAAGGGGCAACGTTTAGGAGAAAAATAATCTGAGTATTGTTGCTGACCGTGTACACCTCGTCAGGACAGTCCATCTAAAGGAAGAGCTACTGTAAATAGGCCACTTATGCACTTCTGGTTAGATGCTAATCTAATCTGCACATCATTGGCTCTGTACTTGCACAATGACAGTTTAATCTAATCTAATCCAATCTAAAGGAAGAGCTACTTGTAGCATGAAAAGGAATTCCGTACTGCTTTCATGAACATGACTGAGTTCTGTCTACTTTACTGCCACCATATAGATGCTTTTCATTTGATCTTCCTGATATAAGTGGATGGTAATTATATATGACAAACCTTTCAGCTCCGTTTCAAACCTTTCAACAAACCTTTTGTCAATCAAGTATAATCAACCTAAAAGTACGCATTATTCTTATTTTGTGTCAGATAAGACGGATGTAAGCAGTGTACACACTTCACAGGCAAGATGATGTTAAACTTTTTACATAGAATAACGCAGGTACTAACGGAGCATTGAGCCGGTTTTCCTGATAATGGCCTAGAGTTTAAGAACACTGTCTTGAGTAACTTTGGCACCACTGCGCACCATTCCAGACATTTATGTAAATGTGTACCGGCAGCAACATGCACTAACAGACTGTTAAGCAAAGGCATCCATTCATTCTCCACTCTCTCCCTTTATTTGACGTTCTCTCGGACTTTCTCTCATCTTATTCACCGTTCCAAACTTTCTGTCTCTTCTATGCATCCCTGTCTCTGTCCCAGTTCTTACATTCTTCCACTTGTTTTCACAACCCCAACCAGGATGTAGGGTGTAGAAATATAATGTTGTAGATCGTCATTATAGATAAAGGCTATGGATGTGATCAGCTCCTCTCTCAGCAGTGAGATTACAGGCCTGGTGCAGGAACTTTACCCCTGATTGTAGTCTCTTCTCGGTGTGTGTGTGCGTGTGTGGTTGTGATGTTTCAAAGTAAACAGCCTCGAATATCACACAGGTGCTGCTGGGATCTGACCTCTCGCTGAATATTTCTGTCACAGACAGATGCACATGGCATGCTTTGTGGGATCACAGCTCACTGGAGTTGCATCTTAGCAGATGTGCTAAGAACAACAGAGCGGTTCAATGGGAGTAGAACCATCTTATTTTGCCTTTTAATTAAAATTTAGCATCAAGTGCGAGAAGAGGGAAACTATTTGCACTCATGTGGAACTTGAACTGTATACATCTGTTAACAAACTTGGCACTGATCAGCAACAAATCCAAACACAGGGCAATTGTTATCCTGGCAGACCGTGTGTGTCATTTTCTCATTACATCATTCGGTGAACTCAAGAGCGGCTAAGTTTAATCATGCGGTCCTTGCAGCGCATCACTACTCCAAATCCCAAATAACAACTTTTCTATTTGATGCCGACGTACTGCATTATACATTTGAGTGAACTAGTAAGCACAGGATCATTTTAATAAAGAAAAAAGGAGCCATGCTTCCTTAAACACAACTTTGGCAGTTTACTCTTTAGTTAACCTATATGTGTGAAACCTTTCGTGAGGGGTGGTCCAAGTCAAACTGGGACTTTATGATGACATTTCTCATGAATGAAGGCATAAAAAGGGATGGACGGTGACAAGACACTCAACAAATCAAATATTTGAATGGTGCAAATATCTTAAAGAAAGCCGTTCGTTCGTAAACGATTATCCCGTCAAAGGTGTCTCGGACTGCTGGAACGCAGGAGAGAACGTTCATAGAGTGGAACATCTGATCATTGAAATCCTAGTGATTAAATTGTCGCCAACTGTTTGTTGGAACTGTACACACAGTCGTTCACCATCACTTGCACATTACAGGAACTCGGTTGGAAGTTCTTTCCACATCCCCTGTACAGTCCTGACCTCGCTCCAAGAGATTTACACATGTTGGAGTCATTAAAGAAGTTTCTGAGCGGCCAGCATTTCAGACCTGAAGCAGGCAGCGTGATCACGACTCTGGCGTGCTGAGAAAACCTTCTACCTTGACGGTATCCAAGCACTAGTGAAGCGCTGAATAAGTGCCTCAGTGTAGCAGGAGATTATATAAAGAAATAAAGGTAGTTTTTACTTTCATAACTGTGATCTGTTATTCTGCAGAATCCAAAGACTCAGTTTGACTTAAAACACCCTTTGTACTTATTGACCGCCCACATACCCAACCTCACCCAATTTGCAAAAAACTCTAGTGAAGTACAGTGCAAATATCTATCAGATGAGGGTAAACTGTGACTAAATTATAAATGGCACTAGACGGGGCATTCAGTTTCATTCTGTTATAGTCTATGTAGAACAAAACCCTGTTAAATAAGTCATTTAAGTTAAGTTATTTGTGATAAGTTAAGTAAGTCATTTGTGAGCTGTAATGCCATATATGTAAAGCCAGTACAGTACATATAAAAGAACCAGTCATTAAGATATAAGTCATAGAGTGACCCAGAGACAGACAGACTGACTGCATTTTCTGGTTAAACAAAAGGGTTCGAACAGACATGAGCTGTTTCTGTATATTCATCTGGAAACAAGCTGTGTTACCACATAAGAAATTAGGAATGCAATGAGGTGGTTGTTTAATGGGCATGAGGAAAGTTCGCAATTTATTATAAAACCTTACACTGTGTGGGTGTGTGTATGTGTGTGATAGATTGAAATGTTCTGTCTTTGCGGGTTCGTTTTTCTGGAATGCCTGCTGTTAGTGGATTGCCTGAGATAAATTGCCTCTAGATATAATAAAAGTGCAAATGTGTGTACATGGTGAGCTGTGATAGGTTAATGTCCCATCCAGGATGTAGTTCTATCTCGCACCCAGTGTTTCCCAGATGGGCTTGGAATCCACGATGACTCTGACCTAGATATATCAGTTACCAAAGTTAAATTGGTGAATGAATGGAAGAATAAACGAATGAGAAATTTTGGGAGATGGTTGCAACCACCGTTTGCCTGATTGATGGTTGTAACCACTGTATGTTTTGTACCAGTGGACACATCAATCAGGTTGTTATTGCAATTGCGTGTGAGCAGTCTCTAGTCTGAGCTATTTCAGCTCGGTCATATGTCCCGGCTCAGCTCACATCCAGTCTAGTGTGCTAAGAACTTTAACTGCTAAGTTGATTTAATGTTTTTGGTGAGGATGAAGAAAGCTACCTACACTACTTGTGTTCAGGTAGTTTAGCTTATCACTAAGTGAGGATGTTTCAGTAATGTTACATGCACACTTCTGGTTTTATTTGTCAGTTTTTAATGCTGAACTGTACTGTTTTTCCAAACTCTTTTCACCCTGGTGCAGATAGACAAAGAAAGGCGACTTCTTTCCATATTTGTATGCCGCTTCCTTTTTTTGTATGTCGAGTCCAGTATCTTTCTCAGGCAAGAGTACATTTTTGGCATTGTATGGGATTTGTCCCCAGCTGTAGTGTGCGTAGCAACTGCAATGCTTGACAGTTAGCATTTCTAACAGATGGTTCCTTGCAAATCCAACCTGTTTCACTCCATTCTCAAGCACATTTTACTGGAATAGCTTGAAGACTTTCTGAACTTCAACCGATATTTTGTTGGATTTAATTTTTCCTCTTTTAGAAATGAGTGAACGAGTACCATGCTAACAGTAAACTTAACAAACCTGTTATCAAACTGCTAACAAAGCCCTGACATAATGAGTACATGTATATATCACTTTTATCCATAACCTTTGGTCTTTGGTTAATTTTCCTGTATATGGAAATGAAAGAGACCCCAAATCCCACATGGTTTAAGTTGCTCTGAGAGTCCTTGAGTCAGCAAAAAGAAGCAGCGGTATATAACCTCACTAAATGATCGGATAGACGCCTTCAAACGACATTAATATCTCCCAATCCGTACAGCACAAAAAGAGCTGTTTTTTAGTTGAAGAAGAATTCATTTATAATTGATGTACCTGAGTCTAAGAGGGAAAGACGGCGGATAGGTAGAGGGAGCAACGCACAGGGTCTATTTTAATTATAGATAAAGAGATGAATACCATCGTCTGCTGTGTAATTGCCTATTGATGCGCAAGGGAAAAAAATAATTCATTGCCTACCTGTGCTGTGTGGAGTTCAGAATTACAAATTAGAGCATTTACATTTGGGGGAAAAACCTCCATGTTCCAAATGAAGCCACAATATCCTAAGCAAAATATCTGGTTGCTAGTGATCCATGTTTTGCATGTTTTTTACATCAGTGTTGAAGCACCTGTCCAAATTCTGTTTGTGTTAAAGGATTTTGTTACACTGGACTAACAGTGTCGACAAAAAGCCGATCAGTGACTATTAACGCTCTTATCATTAGACTTGTAAACTGTAGCACTATTCATAAGGCTTTTGTAAGCTTTCAGTATCGTTATTCTCCTCGCCATGTAGAGCTCTTTTATAAGTCGCTGTCAATCATACAGCTTCTGATCCAATTGAACATGGTCCATGTAGCCCTTTCTACAACATTGCCTTAGCGCCTGATCCCTTTGATCTGATTACTGTGCTCAGCGCACAATCTAATCAAAAAGATTTGTGCGCTCATTTTAATGCAGCTACAACATCCGAATCCTCTTTTGAGATTCCTTTTCTAAAGGATGATACGTCTGCTGCATACATCAGGACAGTGTTTATCCTACAGAGAGATCTAATACTATTGCCAGCTTGCCCAGCAAGTGAAAGGACAGTAAAAGCTGAGCAAACACAGATGTTTCTGTTCACATCCATTTTTTTTTTTATAAAGCCTGATCCCACAGGAAACTTGTAAATTTCATATGCTAGACACATTTAGTTGCCAGGTGTTGAACAGGCCTGATGTTTATCTCAATTAAAAACAATTCCTGATTAATTGTGCGCATTCTTTAAAAGCCACATGGTATAATTTTGCCTTTGTTCACAAAGAATAATATCTATTAACTAGGGCCGGGACTCGATTAAAAAAAATAATCTAATTAATTAGAGGCTTTGTAATTAATTTATCGAAATTCGCCAAAACTCATCCAGTGAGAAACGTTCCGCGGTGCAAAAATAAGTGCGATTAAAATGCGTTTAAAAAAAAATGTTCGCATTATTTTTGTGTAATTAATTAATCTAAATTAATGCGTTAAAGTCCCGGCCCTACTATTAACGTAAGATTTGCAGTTTGTTTCATGTATTTTTTAAGTAACATCCCATAAGATGACATTATTTTACTGTTAAAAACAAACCCCAAAGTCAAAAGGAATGCACATGGCACTACTCATCCTGGAAAATAGAAAATCCGCTAAAACGGACTGTGTTCTATTAGTACATGTTAAGATTTAGATTTTTTTCCCATTACCACTTTGCTAATCACTAAGCCAGTGTATTGGGAATGTCGCCTTGCACCTCCAGGGTCCGGGTTCAGTTCCCACCAGATTCCCGTCTCTGCATGCATGGAGTTTGCATGTTCTCCCTATGCTCGTTGGGTTTCCTCTGGGTACTTCGGTTTCGTCCCACAGTCCAAAGACATGCAGATTAGGCTAATTGTTGTTCCCAAAATTGGCCATAATGTGTGAGTGTGTATGTCTGCATGTACCTTGTGAAGGTTTGGCATGTTGTCTGCATGTACCCAGCCTTGTCTCCTGGGATAGGCTCCAGGGTCCCCCTGAGTGAGACGGCGACTACTTAATACAGACCACCATATAGATCCTTCTTGCGTTGCATGAGCTTTATTATGGAAATTACTGTAAGTTATGAGGTACATTAATTTAATATTGTTTTTAATGGTTGTTATTTAGCATTTATATTTGAAGGACCAGCTCCAGCTGGATTCTGCTTTATGATGGTTGGAGCTACACATGCTGCTCCTGTGCTTCCAGTGATCCAGACCTCATCTGCACCACCTACTGTACTGACTCATCCCTATGCTGAACTGGTCTTCATGTTAATTTAAAGAACTTCTGTTATATCGAACTTTCAGCTGCATAACACACATGATGGTATATAATTTCTATCCATTATCACCCAAATGGTTATGGGTTCCCTGATTGAGTCTGGTTCCTCTTAAGGTTTCTTCCTATTACCATTTCAGGGAGTTTTTCCTTGCCACTGTCACCGTCACCCTTGGCTTGCTCATCAGAGACATTTCATTCTTCATTCATTCATTCATCTCATTATTATCTAGACACATTTTTCTCACATATACACAATTCCAAAAAGTTTATTTTTTAAATTACTTTCATTTTTGTGAAGCTGCTTTGAGACAATGACCATTGTTAAAAGCGCTATATAAATAAAATTGAATTAATGTTATATAAACCCTTGCATTGACAATGCAGAATAAACTGTAGACAATACTAAGTCTGTTCGTATTGTGCCTTGGTTGTTCACTTGGCTCAACAGCTAATTCAGTCTCTTTCGCCACATTAAGAACATTAGGAAATATTCTAATAATTTAAATGATGCAGTGAGCGTTGATATTTAACATTGTATGCAGTGCATAAGCAAATTAGAACTCTTTTCAAACCCCATGCAAATGCTCTGGAGTCAGACAATGATTCAGGGGAATGATTCATTTGCATAAAGTTGAGCTCTGCAAAATCTTTGAGCCAGATTTTATAAGTGGCCACATTCCTCATTGGAAATCTTCTTTATCTTCGATGCACACTTCCCTGACATCAATAGCACCTCAATACACATAGTGGTGCTGTAAGCCAAGTTAGCCTTGGCAATGACAGTGATGAATTACAAGCATTCGGTTACTCCACACCAACGAGGAGTGTCTGCTGATTTTAGTGTTTGTAGTTTTTTTTACATTCAGGCCAAGTGTCTTCTCTGCAGATGATAACAGTATACATTTTGTGTGTCACTGATTGTACACATATTCATATGTATGTCCTTTTTTATGTACTGTGTGCGTGCGTGTGTGTGTGTGTGTGTGTGACTTTTGGGAAATAGAAAAATTCAGCATTATATTCTGAAAAACCCGCTTTGAAACCCCCCATCCCTCCCACACACACACACACACACACACACACATACACAAGCATTTTTTATTTATCACACTCTCTAAATAACTAATAGAAGTGGCCAGTCGTGAGTGTTCGCTGATATCTGGGTCACTGGATTCCGAGCATCGCTGAGAACAATAGGGTACATGAATACGTCATGCAGAGCGGCTGTGAATCAGAGCAGATACAATCACAGGTGTCCAAACACCTTTCTTCCTTGCTTTCTTACCCCCACACGTAACATTTAGTGTCAAAATCTTCTCCCAGAACGTCTTAGTTTATCGGGCAAATCGCTGAAAAGGAGCAAGTCATTTCAGGTGGTGTCCATGGCAACCGCAGCCCAGACCGATGACTTTTATATTGGGTATTGTTTTGTGCCAGTTAGGTTAATAGTATTTTAAATGTTAAGATAATTGATCCGATGAAAGTCAACAAGGGCACACTGAAGCATCAACTACTCCATCCTAATTGGCTTGCTTCCTACAGTAGGTTGTGATGCTAATGATGGTCATATAGTATATTGTACAGACACAGAACTCTATCCTTTACTGATTTGCAGAGTGTACTAAGCATTTTAATCGTGTGCGTTATCTAAATTATTACATTACCCTAACATTAAGGGAGAGCTAATTATGCTCATTTAGAAGATGTTTGTGGCCTTAATTAAAAAGGATCTATAGCAAGTTCTCATTACTGTCTCAATAATCTGTAGCAGCAAACAGAATACCAGTATTGAACTTTATATTATAATTTTTGTATCTTTCTGTCTATAAGGATGTAGGATCTTTACTCACACACTCCACGAGTAGTTCAATTTCAATCTTTTTCTCATTGCCACCAACTGTTACATGCTTTTTATAGCCAAAACAAAGAGCTGGCCTTCTGCCGTGCTCAACATGTCTTCCCAGAGCTATCCTGTTTTGTCCAGGAGCCATTAAACAGCGTCAGTACTAAAGTTTTTTTATAATGTTCTTTGTCACGGCTAACAATGATAAGTGTGTAAATATACAGAGCTAGAATCACACAGTGATTATCATTATAACAGTCTAAGCTCCACACACCTGGAATGCTTTATGTTTTTCCAGAAACCGATTACTACCTTCATTAGGATTACTCAGTAGTGACATGAACTTAAAAAAAAACAAAAAAAACTGTTTTGCTTGAATAGGATTATATTCTAATGGATGAGCTGTCGATTTTGCCCAGTGAAGTGGTGCACCGGTTTATAGGATGGGTAAAGTTTACACCAACACCCACCAGGTGGTGCTACAGCTATAAACTTTCCTCCCAAGAGAATAAGCCCTGATTAAAACTAGTGTTTAAGCGCGGAATGTTTTCACACCTGCCTCATAAGCCCTTATATCTAATCAAACACACTCATGCACACCTTTTGTCTGGCAGTGTTGACGAGTGTAATTCAAGTGGGGTTTCAAATTCCTACTTTTTTTTCCCCCCTAAAGTAGGAAAAAGTAATTACCCGAGGTAATGGGGATCCATGCAAAGCGTAAGCAGAAATGCAGATGTGTTTGGGAACAGTGGTATTTTTGTGGTCTCCCTTTATGACTTCTTTTTAAATGTTTCCAGAAATATTTTCCCTCCTTTCTAACCATGTCATTTGCATCAAACATTAATCATCTTGGGTTTGGAGATCAGTGTTGCTTAGCCTAAAAATGAGCAACTAAAGCAGCCCCAGATTCTAACACTTCTTTGAGAGGCTTGTATTGAGGCTTAATTGATGGGTCCATGCATTATGCACTTTCCCTTCTTACCCTGGGTCAGTCTGGACCTTTTTTCCATTGCTCCAATGTCCAATCTTTATGCTACCTAGCATATTACAATGATTTGCTTCAGTTAGGCACATTAACATGTTTTTCTTATGTAATTGCTTGTGGCAGGACGGTGGTGTATTAGTTAGCACTGACGCCTTGCACCTCCAGGGTCCGGGTTCGATTCTCAGCCAGGCTTGATTCCTATCTCTGTATGCATGGAGTTTGCATGTTTTCCACATGCTTGGTGGGTTTCCTCCGGGTACTCCGGTTTCAGGATTGGCACCCTGTCCAGGGTGTACCCTGCCTCGTGCCCTAAGCCTCCTGGGATAGGCTCCAGGTCCCCGTGACCCTGAATACAGGATAAAGTGGTATAGAAGGTGAGTGAGTGAGTAATATCATGTGATGTGGTTTCCACAAAGCTGTTTGTCCCAATCCAGTTAGTTCTCATCACATTGTTCATGAGGAAATGCTTTTAATTCTAACTCAACTTTTCACAATGCAACATCCCCAAGCTTTTTAAAGTTATTTCCGTTCATATATCAGATTTATTGGTTCACCACTATCTTCCTAGGTTTTAATAATTTTAGGGTTCCACTAATTAATTTCAGGTTTACTTTGCACGAGTCAGGCTAATAATTTGATAATTTAAAAAGGACACAGTAACATCTTTTCCATTACCACAGGATATGCATTTTGACATTTCTGGTTAGAAATAAGAAGCTCCTCACTGCATCAGGTAGGATTGAAAGAAAAAACTGTTGGCAGCTGACACACATCAATCACTGCAATAGTTATTCAATCTAAGTTACTAAAGTATTTCCATCCATACATTTTCTATACTGATTATACTGTATAGGGTCATTGTTGGCACTAATTATATCCGTCAGAAAATTTGGAAACACCAGTCAGTCTACAAGACATGTCTTTGGATGGAGGATGGAAGCCGCAGCACTTGATGATGGAAACCCACTTAGAAGGGCAAGAACCAGCAAACTCCACACACAGAGACCATGGTGAAATTTGAGCCCCATTTGTACTGCACTCTTGAAGATTTCTTTATTTAAGTTCAAGTTCCGATCAGGAAGCGTATATAAAATTAGCATCTTATATGGAACATGTCATCTGCAAAATGTAAAGAGAACAAGATAAAGATTTTGCCTAAGGACATTTCCAGCAACAGATCAATAGTGAAAAATGTTGAACATCTAGACATTAGAAAACTGATTTGTAAATAGATTATACTTCATAAATATATTGCTTTTTTTGTTGTTGTTGCATGGATTCATATCTTAAAATCTGTCATCAAGCTCATTTTGTTTTTGTAAATTGTGCTGCTAGTGAACATGAGCTTTATTTTTAGGCATGTACTGGATTTTGTGTGGCAAGTGCACCAAGGAACAGGGAGAGAGTGTTATCACTGATGAGTAGGTGGTGAAGCTTCATTAGTCACATTGTAAGCTTTTGTCAAGGGCTTGAACTTGAGCTGACCAGCTAGAGGAAGCAGTGAAGCGATAAGGAGTGAGGCTTAGATGTTCTGTTTAAATGTGCACTGCATCATGAAGTTGTCTGAGTGTTTATTCAGAAATTAAGGGCATAAAACAAATGAATGTGAGAGTCACTGAGTATGTTTTGCATCTGGAAAAGAAATTTGATCATGACATTTTAATAAGTGGGGAAAAAAGACAAAAGTAATAAATTGAGGTGAAATAAAATACAAACTTTGTGTTACATTTTCAGAAAATCTATAATATGATTTTAATGGGAAAATGTGGCAAGTTAGTGGTCATTGGTTCAAATCTGATTCATAGCGAATTGATGGCGAATTTGTCACTTATAGATTACTGCACAGTGAAAATCTTTATTCATGTTATGTTAGTAGGCAGCGCACGGGATCAGACATTTTATAGCCCCCTCTCCCAGAGCAGACAAGGGATTTGTTCAAGGCCCAACAGCAGGAACCTAGTGGAGCTGTGGCTCAAACCTCCAACCTCCAAATGAGTGAGCTTTAAGACACAGATACCAGCGTCTCACGATTTTTGCGATCTTGTAAAACAATCTTTTCAGAGAAGTCTGCCAGGTTCATGTTCATAGTTGAGGTCAACGCATCTTGTTGCATGTCTTCCTCGTCACCTTGATCAGACCATCGTCCTGAGAATGATCACTAGAGAAGGATCATCTTGAATGATCATCTTGTTGGGTGTCCAAAACATGCGAGTTCCATCTTCATTGTGCGTCCTTCCAGTCACTTGATGGTGGCTTGAACTCTTCAATGACTGATTTATCGTCTTGCTGTCCACACGATGCATAGAATCTTTCGCCATATGTCACTACTGTGATAATCAAGTCCTATCTTAGTCTCTACTGATATATCTTCTGACTGTCACAGGCACTGGCACAGTCACAACTTCACACAGCCGACTTTCCCGTTTCTCTTCTTCTGTTTATCTCTTGTGTGGATGCTGTGTCCGAGTTCTCAATTGATCCTAGGAAGATGAAGTTGTCGACTGCTTCAATCTCTTTCCCCATCTGTCTCAAATCTATCCACATTAGTTTTGTCTGCTTTTCCACATTCATCTGCAGTATCCATCAGGTTTTACTGAGTAAATTACACCAAATGACCAAATGTTTTATCCACAAATATTAGATGCTGATAGGTAGATACTGTGTGATTGTACAGTAAATGATTTAGTAATGTTCTTGATATTCAAATTGCTAATGTATAGAAATCCACATGGCCATGTGTGTACCAGCATGTAATTCAGTGCTGTCTGGACTAGGATTTTTATCATGAATGCAAATGTGTAAAAATTTATTACAGCAGTCAAACAGAGAATATCATCTTGTCTGGATAGGGCTATTGTTCTTTGTCGCCATTATGTGCATGTCTGGGTAAATTACGCCTATGATAATGACCAACCTTGGCTCTTTCTCTGTTTCTGCACATTGTGTAACAGGGACATGGCTAGAGATTATAGGGTCTTTCAAAATCTGAAACTCTCGATAAAGCCAACCCTTTTCAATTGCTAAAGCATTTTTAAGGGCCCTCTTCCACCCTTCCACCCCACCACCATCACCACCCCCTATGTCAAAGTAACATTTTATATCTTCAGTCTGCTATAAGCATTTGTAATGTACATTTTAATAGACAAACTTGATTTTTTTTCCCCCCAGTTATGCTTGTGAATGCTAAAATGATTACAAGAAGTGATGCTTGTGAGTATGCTGAAAGCTGAAGGACTAAGGAATGATAAGAGGAGTGGGGTTATTTTGAAAATGATGGTATTAAGCATGTGAGTGCACTTTGAGTGCCTCGGTAAAGTCAACTTAAGTGAAGACAGCTGAGGAAGTAAATGTGCATAAAATTCTTCTGGAGTGAAGGGCACATGTTGATCAGAAATTATGGGAAGAGGTAGAGAGAGATGAGAGAGAGAGAATAAAAAAGGGGACAGAAGGACAAAATGTTACAATGGAGGAGAAAAAAAAAATTAAGGAAAGGGTCAAAAGGTACCATCTAGCTTAACTAGACGGCTCGCGGCTCCATGAGAACATAGTTTATAGCAGGCTCGGTTGGTGGGAAGGATGGTTTTGTTCTTTGTTCGTATAGCTACAGATAAACTAGAGCCACCATTTAGGGAAAACAGAAGGAGAAAAAAGAGAAAGTGTATCATTATGAGCATAAGTGATGAGAGACAGGGAAGGATTGCTGAGGTGTGCGCTCCCAGAAGCCTGTTTTAGTTGGTCATTACTGAAGTTCTTGGTAGGAAACAAAATTGATGTTCTTCAGATATTTCTATATTGTATTTTATTGTGTGTTTTATTTATGATTCTATGGTTATTTTCGGTACATTGTTCAGCAGGTCATTATTATAATTTCTCTATGTTCCTCCTAAATAATGTTCTATAAACTGTTGTTCAGACATTAATATCCTCCTCTTCTACTTCTTCTTCTAAAGGTACCGTGAGAGTAAATTTGACTACATGACTGAATTAATAATGTTTTATGCCAACCGTCTCTCAATGAGGCCTAATTTAGCTCTTTTCTAGTAGAAGTGGGAATCTATAAGCGTCTCTATTTAAATCCAACACGGTGTGATAATCGGTTCTTTATGCTTGTTTGGATCTTAGGAGTTTTTAATGGCAGATGTGATTTACAATATGACTGCTCAATGCCATTCAAATTTCATAATAAAAATTTTATTATTCTTAAGGAAAAAACACTAGGAAATAATGTCTCTTTATGTGCAGTGCCCTCTGTAAAGACCCATTCTCTTGTTTTTTCTACACACTGAATCACACTCATCATGAACATGACTGTCACGTTGGGCTTGCAATGATTTCTTTGAACGATTGTTTTTCTAGGGTAGAACGATTGTACAAAAATGTATCTTCAACAGAAGAAAACAAAAATAATTTGGTTTTAGGGTTTTCTCGGTTTTTAGAGTAAAAATGATACACATAGGGGGTCAAGTGTGTATATGTATATATGCAGCACAGATTATATTTGGTTGAATGTCCAATGGAAAGTATCACCTTTAGCACAAGCTTCTGACAAAATTCAGGTTGGATGTTTAAGCACTCTTCTGCATGGTGCACAAATACTGTAGGGTTGAGGCTCCAGAAGCTTAAAGTTTGCCTGCATTATCCATTTCACAAGAAGCTTTGAAGTTTGTCCAAGTGCAACCTACTAGCTGATGGTTTATGCTGAAGAGACCCGAGTAGCCCTTCTTTATTATTTCAGCCAATTTGTGCAATGCATTAAGTGCACTAACAGCAAAACAGCCCCAAAGCACGATGCTACCACCACCATGCTTTACAGCTGCTAAAGTTGGTAAAGCATTATTCCTCCAAACATACTTATGATCAGATGGCTTTGTCAATGTGGTCAGCTACAAAGTTTAGTCAAGCTTGAAGATTTTGGATCCCAGGTTTCTTTCTTGAACAGCTGCATTACATCTCACAACTTGCTTGAATAAAGACAGTGACACTGATGCTTCAACTACTATCAGATCACGGCAATCCTGTGCTTTGGCAGATAAAGCGATGGAAAGGTCAAAGTATGAAGAAGGAAAGAAAGGATCTGCTCAAGATTGATCCTAAACGTAAGAGGTCATTGATCAAGCATAGTGCGATGGCTTAGCCTTGCTTGGCTGCTACTGGAAGTGGCTCACTAATCTTTATTGATGATGTACCTCATGACTTCATTAAAAGAAAACGTGATAGGCTATTTTGACCTTATCCCAGCTGTGTATCTAGTTCACCTAATGAAAGGGAAACAATCAACAGGCAGAAACACCTAAAACAGACAACAGGCATCTTAGATGATGCAGTACAGATCAGGAAAAGCATCATTAAAGCAATTAAACAGTTTGGTGATGTCAGTCGGTCACCAAGTAAGTGGTACAGTATGTAACTTTATATGAAATGTAATTTACTTTAATACTATTTGCTACTACCTTAGCTTACCTAAAGTAAGCTGGTCTGCCACTAAAGATACCAAGTTGTCTAACACTTTTAATAAAAATGTAAATTCTAATCGATAGTCTTAGAATTTGGGTTTGATCTGTAATGTCTACCGAAAATAAATAATAATAATAATAATTGGTCTTAATGTTCCAGTAGTTTCAAAGTGGACTGTATTTTTAATCATGTACCAGTGTTTTAATTAACTATCAAAGTATACGCCATGAAAGTGATAACCCATTTAATTAGTTATTCATTTCCAATAGGCGCTTATGAGAGTCACCCTTTTATTGAGCACACATAGGGAATAGGAAGTGATTTTGGAATTTGGACCAACTGAATTCATAAAATTTAGCTAAATAACTTTGATAAAAAAACATTGCTATGGAAAAATAAACATAACAATAAATGTTTTTAATAGTTATGCTATAAGTAGCTATGAACGTTTTTTTTTTTACTGTAATTAATTTTTTTTATCACAAATGTTGGTTCTGTATGTTTTATTTAAAATGAAAAAATGCATACGTTAATTCATAAGGAAAATACTAATTATGAAAGAACTGAACGAAAATCAATCCAAGTCCACTACATATGAATATATCTCTTTTTGTACCACTTAATACTAAAATCTGCTGTTTTTCCTCTTTTCTCAGTGTATGTGCTGTCAACTAATACACACACACACACACACACACACACACACACACACACACACACACACACCTTTGCTAATTCATTACTCAATCTTACGCACCACTTAGACCATCTGTAGTAACAGATACCAGGATTTATTAAGCTTAATATCTTTTAATTTGCTGGCCTGGTTGCGTTATGGTACAAAAAAAAATGATTAGCTAATTATGTTCTTTGGGAGCAGCTGTGACATAACCATCCAGTATACATCAAAAAGAGAGAATATTAACTGGTGGTTTAGCTGTAGTTCACACTGATATCCGCAAGACTAGACCTGCAATTAATCACCTGATTCACAGCTCACTCCTGCGCCTATGCAAGCACACTTCCCATATCATTTCATGAGTGACAAATAGTAGAGCCTGAAAGAAGTGTCTGGAGACAGATAAGTGTACAGAGCCATGATGAACTGTGTTAAACCACTTTTGGCTGTTAGTACTGGCAGTGGCAACTCCTTGGCTGTTCTAACCCTGACAGGCAGGCATCCATGTCATGGCGCATCACCCCAGCATCACAGTCTTCCTCTCCTCACATATCTCTCCAGTCCTCCTCCTCCTCCTCAGACGCAGCCGAGTGTAACCCAGGCAGAAGCAGGTGTCAATAACGGAGGACTGAAAGACATGCTTAAGGCGGTGAAGCATCCAGCCTCTTCAAAAGAACCGTGCATGCCATTGAACAGATAATTAACTTAATTGTTGGTTTATTTGAGTCGGGGTGTAATGATCCAGCACACGAAAAAACTGATGAAAGTAGGAACGGAACATCTGGTACGTCTATGACTGAGACAGCCTGCTGCTCTCGCTCAGAGTTGAAATCAAGACATTTCTCTGGGAAAACAAAGCTGCTCAGTATTAGTGTGCACTGGAGCTGTGGGGTTTAATCAGCTTTGAGTGTGAAGTAAAAATACCATGAAAGTGACCTTTAACTAGGGGAATATTTTGACTTGGAGGTGCTGACTGTTTAGTCTAAACAGAATAACTGTTGCATTTTTCACAGTCTGGGATTTTGTGAAGCATAAAAAGCAAATGTGGTAAATCCATATATTTACATGCAAATTCGAGATTGTTAAACCAGCGAGTAGGCATTTTCTTCCAGCACGCTTTTTCTCCTACACTTCTTCTTGTATTTCTTTTTCCCTGCGTTCGGCCACAGTTCAGGCTTTGATGTTGCCCTGTTTTGAACCGAGCTGAATAAAATTCCTCTTTAAGTGAGCAAGTTTAAAAAAAAATGAAGGTGAAAAAAAAAAAGGTTTTCTCCAGTTGGAGCACAGGGTTGCATGTTTTCCCTTTCATTTAAAACTGTTTTTCTAGATGTCTTTCAGGACAAATGTAAAGTGTATTGATCTGAAAGAAATGGTAATGTCATCTGGGGTGCTTTGGTCTTGTGGTTCTGGAAGTATGCCATGTTTAGTCACTGGCGTTTTCTGTCAGGAACTGATTGTAACTGCTCCAGTATATTAAAGCCAAATGTTTTCTTTTAGGAAAAAAACATGAAGGAAGGCTTTTGTATGCTTCCCATGGAACTTGTGCTTCTGTTATCTTGAAGATAACGCTTAAAAATACCGGTCTGATGGCCTTGTGTACCAGATCCAAAATGTATCTCTAATGTATTCTTTCATTTTTTTTATTTTTTTGTCTCACTGCAGATTTCTTGCAGACCAGAGGTTACCCATTCTCCTCTTTCTCCTGCCCACCCAAGATGGCCTGCCATGAGTGCCACTCCATGCTGCCAGCCTGACTGTGCCGTGGCTCTGTGATCTCCGTGAGAATTTTCCCCAGTGCACTGCTACAACGCCACCAATTACCATTCCCATCTGTTGGCTGCCTTTCTCCCTGCTGCTCTCCCTGTCCATGGCTGCCTTGCTGGGATCTGTGTTCCTCCTGGTCCTACAGACATATGCTGCCCCTCCAGAGTTTATCCAGATGTGGCCCAGTGTGCCAACTCCAGGCCCTGGATATCTGGTTAATGAGACAGTTACGCCATCCCTGGTGCCTCCACCTGGCACCAGTAAGCACCTCCCTCACAGCATCATTATTGGGGTCCGTAAAGGTGGCACACGTGCTCTTCTGGAAATGCTTGACATTCATCCTGAAGTTGCAGCTGCAGCTACTGAAGTTCACTTCTTTGACTGGGATGAAAACTATGCCAAGGGCCTAGAGTGGTACCGTGACCTTATGCCGTATTCGTACCCTCACCAGATCACCATCGAGAAGACGCCAGGCTACTTCACCTCAGCTTCAGCTCCGGCTCGTATCTGTGCCATGAACTCCTCGATTAAGCTCCTGCTCATCTTGAGAGACCCAGTTGAGAGAGTCATCTCAGATTACACCCAGGTGTATTTCAACCGGCTGGAGAGCCACAAGCCTGTGCATGCCATAGAGGACATGCTGGTCCGGAACGGGGCTCTTAACACCCGGTACAAGGCCATTCAGCGTAGCCTCTATGATGTGTATATGAGGAACTGGCTCCTGCACTTCCCATTGGACCAGATTCACATTGTGGATGGAGACATGCTGATTCATAACCCCTTGTCAGAGCTGCAGAAGGTGGAGCATTTCCTCGAGCTGCCGCCACGGATAGTGGCTTCCAACTTCTACTTCAACCAGACCAAGGGCTTCTACTGCATCCGCAGCGATGGCAGAGAAAGGTGCCTGCATGAGTCCAAAGGGCGACCCCACCCTCTTGTGAACAGCACTGTCCTGGAGCAGCTTCGCTCCTACTTCCGCCAGCACAATCACAATTTCTACCAGCTGGTTGGACGCACTTTTAACTGGGGCTAGTGCAGGGGAATAGCTGAGCCTGTCCTAGGTTCTTTGCCAGTAGTAAAGGTTCCTTGCCAGCTAATAAATCTATTGGCTGATTAACAGTAATGATGAGCAAGAGTGCAGATGGAAGCCTTTGAACTCGTATTGCGACTGCAGAATAACTTTGCAATGATAAAATTGTAATCATTAAGAAAATAACGGGAAAAAAATATTTATAAATAAATATACACAGTGGGAGTGTCCCAGAGCTTTGATCAGCTATACCATAAGCAAGATACTGAAGGGAGCAAACATTTTTGTGAACTCATGGGCCTTTTTTCCTTTATTTGATATTCTTGTACTTGATAATAAATGGTATTGTTTCCAAAATTGGAAATTGGATATCCAGTGTTCTCTTATTTTCCTTATTTAGATACGTGTGTGTGTGTGTGTGTGTGTGTGTGTGTGTGTGTGTGTGTGTGTGTGTGTAAAAGTCAGATAGAGACAAGGTATGGTAGACTTTGAAAAGTACCAGGAGTAGGAGATGAAAATTATTCTGCAAAACAGGTAGCCTGGAGCAATGCTTTAGAGGAACGGGAACCCTTAATAGGCTGAGACGTGGAAGTCAGTGCCTGAAGCCTCAAAATATGAATCATAAGAGTCAGCACAGCTGTGCTTGCTGCACCCGATAAGCAACAAACCTAGCTTGTTGCTATATGATATTAAGAAACCTATTTCTTGGCACCAGTAAGTAAAAATATAATATTAACACCAAAATCACACGTGCACATAAAGGACTGAATTAAAGAAGTGAAATCTCCAAAAAACTTCCATATGTAAGGATTTGTGAGTGTCATGAATGTGCTTAAAAAAAACATTTTTTTTATCATCAGTGAAAAGGGATTTTAGTGTAGTGTAACCATCATAGTTACAGTGTGTGTTAATGGTGCAAGTTATTTCTAGCTCTGTGGGCTTGTCGACTCTGGAGAGCAGACTGTCACATGACAGACATTTGCTACAACACCGCATCTCTCATGTCTCAGATCCTAGGAATGTTTTATACATGGAAGTACACACCATTATGTTATATGCCACTAAATTCTTATATTCTAGTATGCATCAGAGTTCTACATTTCTGTGCATTATGTTCTGTAGACCAAGTACACCCTGATAGTAATCAAGTACAGAGTTATTAATCGATATATCAATGCAAAATTGCCGTTGTATAATCTTTGAAGCTACAGTGATTTTACCAAGGTCAGGAAAAGCTTTTAGATATTCGAGTCATGACTACCATTTGCTAGTTAGCCGACATTATTTATCCTTTTAATCAATGTAATATGAGTAGCTAATGTATGGTGCCAACTGAAAATATGCTAGTTAGCAACAATCAACATAAAAAAATTTTTTTTAACTCGCTCTGGATAAGAGCGTCTGCCAAATGCCTAAATGTAAATTTACAACATTTTGAGGAAAAATATTCCTGCTCTCTCTCCCTCTCTCTCTCTCTCTCTCTTTTTTTTATTTTTTATCTAGGTCTGTAATCTGCAGCAATTTACACATCTGAATGAACAAGTGCACTTTTATGCTCTACTCATTCTTCCAGTGCAGTTTGTTTAAAATAGTAGAGACTGGCCAACCTTATCAAGATTCAATGCATGGCCAAAATGGAAAAAAAATAAAATAAAAAAAGTAGTAATAATAAATCACACACTAATAGCTTCTGAACTGCCCTTAGCTTTGATAACACAAGCGTTAAAAATGGTATTGTTTCGACAACCTTATGCAATGCTGCAATATCTCTTTATGCCCTTCCCTTCTTACACTGTTCTTGCATACGGTCGACCTGGACTCATCAGTCCACATGAATTTTTTTTTTCCCCATTGCTCCAACATCCAATCTTTATGCTCCCTAGTGAATTTCTTCTGATTTAGCTTCACTAACAAGTGGTTTTCCCATGGCCACACAGGTGTTTAGTTCGAATCCTGAGAGTTCTCATCACACTGTGCACTAGGAAACGCTCGGTTTTCTTTTGGGTGTAGGCCAATACTTTAAAGTGTTGGTCTATGGCTCGGGAGGTCCTAGGTTCAAACCCCACTACCACCAAGTTGCCACTGTTGAGCCCTTGAGCAAGGCCCTTAACCCTCACCTGCTCAGATATGATATCAGATAAAAATGTAAGTTGCTTTGGATAAGGGTGTCTGCCAAATGCAAATAAATAATGTTTACTCGGGTGTAGACCAGTACTTTAACATCTCTGAAACATATTAACATCTTGTACATGACCATAGAAAAACATCTTTGACGTGGTTGTTAAAGTAATCAGTCTCGCTACATCAATCAGGGTTAAAAGAATTGTTGCCAGGTGAAACATATTAATCGTCCCTGCAGTAATTACCTATTTAAAGGCTCTCATTATTTCCATATTTAAATCCAAATGTTAAAGTATTTGGATTCTGGGTATTAAGTAAGGTCATACAGGCAAGAGATTATTGTGTTTTAGGCTGGGGCAGCTCAGTGGTTAAGGTGTTGGACTATGGTTCAGAAGGTCCCAAGTTCAAATCCCACTTTAACCTGCTCAGATATGTAATGAGATAAAAATGTCAGTTGCTTTGGATAACGGTGTCTGCCAAATGCCTAAAGTAAATGATGCTTGCTTGTGTGTAGTTTGCAAGAAAAATTGGGCTCTCAGCAATGCAACTTCCTTATACAGAAATGATTAATGTCTTGAAACCATAGGTTATTGCAGCCAACCATCAGTTATTATCTGACTCACTCGCTCACTGTCTATACCTCTTTATCCTGTATATGGGGTCGTGGGGGGCCTGGAGCCCAGGGTGTACCCTGGACAGAGTGCCAATCCATCACACGGCACAAATACCTTACACATGCTTATTCACACACTACAGCCAATTTGAGTACGCCAATCAATCTAATCTGCATGTCTTTGGATTGTGAGAGGAAACCCACCAAACACGGGGAGAACATGCAAGCTCCATGCACACCGACCAGAGGTGGAAATCGAACCGGACCCTGAAGGTGCAAGGTGACAGTGCTAACCACTAAGCCATTGTCCTGCCTCCATCAGTTATAATATCATTTTGAATAAATTGACCGAACTGAAGTGTATAACAGTTCTTTGATTTGTTCATAAAATAATTGGACTCGGTTTACTTTTGGATAGAATGTTTGACATGCACAGTGTTCTTGGTGAAAAACATAAAAAAAGGATTTGTTGCGAGCAAAACCAGTGCTTTTTCCCTTCAGCAACATAATAAGAAGGCCTGTGAAACTGGTATAGATAAATTATTAATTTGTTGATTTATTTTTAATCACGTGTAGCTCAGAGGGCAAGCTTTTGATCTGGGAGATGTGCTGTGAGAGTTGGGGTGGGGCACACTCATTTAGGCCAGTTAAAGTAAAAAAAAATATATTGACCGAAATACACCCAGACACTTGTTATCTTTTTGTTTAATAGCAGTATTTTTTTTTCTCAGCTATACGGTCCTGACAAGAAAAGATGCGAAGAGCGATTACCTATTATAATATTTACCCATGCGCTGAAAGATGATGATAATGCACCCATTATTGCTTCAAAGATGGCCATTTTATATGTGCGTGTGCATATAAAATATGTTTTGCTGTTATTGGATTTCTATAAGCAACTTACTGTAACTGACAGATAATACATCAGGTAGCATAGACCACGCAGTACAACCATTAGAGCGGGAGATAAAATGTATACTCTCAGATATGAGTCTATGGGTTTAATCATTATGTTAAAAAGAAAACAAAACTGGGGGAAAGGAATCATAACAGAATGATGGATGGAGTGCTACTTGCCACCCACAGCAGAATCTAAAACGCTTCGCTTCAGTGGCGATTTTCATCATCAATCCAAGTCTGTTTTAATAAATATCCCCCTCCATACCAGAGACAGATGCAAAGCAGAGATTGGCTTTATGTTCATGCTTCAGGTCTGTTTTCTGAAGTGTTACAGCAACAGCTTTGCACATAAATTTTATTACATGCAGTGTAGCTAATTTTTGCCTCTGGCGATCATTGAAAACTATAAATCAAAGTATGCTTGCTTCGTATGCAAATCCTGAAGTCTGTTTCTTTTGGGATGTTTTGAAAGAATGGAAGACTTGTCGTATTATTTCAGGATTATTACTTGTCATACACACTATCATGGATTGGCATGATCAGGCTTTAAAACCATCAAGTCATGCGAGTTTCCCTGACAGATTTGATCAATAACCTACCATTCCTGGGAATCGTCATGACAGCTAGTCACATGCTCATATTTTGCTGGTTGTCTAGTTAGCATATGTTCTAAGACAGATGTCATGATGTGTGTTTTTTTTTTTTGCAAGCTGTCATATTTTATATCACAGCCAAAATAAAAATCTATACCGTTCTAATGGGCTTACAAATGTATATCAATATATTGAAATATTATTAAAAAAAAAAAATACTAGAATGCCTTTTTGCTGCAAATATATTCTGTTCTCTGTCATATTTTAAGGAGGTTTTATTTTTAATCACAAACCATGAGCTTAATGATTCATAGTATAATACTTATTTCGTCAAGTGTTATTGCAGTTATCATTATCATTAAGTGCGTGCCATGATGTCAATTCTAAGACATAGAGCTACATTACACCTAGCAATAAAATTTGCACTTGACACGCTTTTGAGCTGTGACAAGCGGCTCTTAGCCGTGTTACTGTCACCCCCAATCCAAGGGGGATTATTTTCTAATAACAGCAATGTGTTCGCAAATATTCTTCGATATTAAATGAAAAATAAAAATTTTTCATTTAATATCGAAGAATATTTGCGAAGAAGCCAACTCTACAGTATATCTAAGTGATTTTCAACCTAATATTTCGAACTATAGAACAAAAGGCTGTCTGTGATATCTGCCTTGTCTATGGGTTAAGCCTTCGATTCATCCTGAAAGCTGTCAACCCCAAACCCTGCCTACCCCACCCTCCCGCTGTTTGTGCACTGGCAGACTGGAATATTTGTCTACACTTGGGGCTGAAATGTGTATGATTCCTCTTGCACAGAATCGATGAGCCTTCTGTAAAGCCTCTTCTCGGGCTCTGATTATATTTATCCTCCGCAAGCTTTTTGTACATCCTGTACTCCCTTTGTTTCAGTGCGCGTCTGTTCTCGCTGTCTCTCTCCTTGTCCTTTTCTTTTCTCCCCCTCCCACATAAACACACATTCTTTCTTTCTCTCTCTCTCTCTCTCTCTCCCTTTCGCTCGTACCTTCAGTCTCTTTCTCTCGGCTTATCCCCACATACGCTGAACACACAGTAGCAGGTTTAATGAACTGCTCTCTGTGGTCTGCTGCTTTTCCCACAAACACAGCGATAAAACACTGAAAGCCTCCCCAGCTTTCCATCTGCTATCTGGGCTCCTTGTTAAAAAGTCAGTTAAAAGGAAACAAAGACAGCATGAATATTGTTCCTTTCACCGCTTGCCTAGCGAAGTGGAGAGAAACTAAATGAGCACGGCCTAAGTCACAAATTACACACTGATTGTTAAAAATAAGTTTCGGTTATAAGACTTGCGCAGTCGCTGGGCATCAAAGTAATATTTAATGAAAGATGAAACAAAAGGTTTGAAATGGGAGGTTTTTTTTTTTTATTCCGTGCAAAGATTTGCTGAAACTTCAGATAAGGAAAAAGCACTGTAGTGATACACAATGGAAAAATGTTCAAATGAAACAAAATGTGCTGGAATGTTACAGCTGGCGGCCTTTCTTGTCATGTTTATACTTACGGCATTTCGAGCTTTTGTTTAAATTTATCACTATTGTCTAATGCGATGGTAACGTCACTTCATCCATTACCATCTTACAGTATATGTCAGTATACATCATCCCTGTCTTTGTCTGTGTGCTTCTTTTATCTGTCGTCCCTGTTTTACTAAAGCAGGATAGACACCGGCCCCGGAATGACCATGCGGCGTCAGAGCAAAGACATTTGAGTGGCAGTTCATTACTTTAATGTGTCTAATAACCTTAAAAGTCCTCATGATTTTTTTAATAGAGTTAAAACAAGGTTATGATGCCTTGCGTGCGTGTGTGTGTGTGTGTGTGTGTGTGGGTTCATGCTATGTACTAAGAATGGTCCTATGAATTAAACATACAAGCTTAGCTTAGACAATGTAATACACACACACACACACACACACACACACACACACACACACACACTGTAAGACCTTGCATAGCGCAGGGTCACTGTGCTCCATGTTTATAACACGTGTCTATTTCAGATTGGTTTACAGAAACATCCTGAGATGACACAGATGTCTTCAAGCAGATGTTGAAGCTTTTTTTTTTTTTTTTTGAGTCTGCTTATTTATTCACAGATGTCAGATGCTTGAATGATTTGCATGTCATTTGTCATAGAAATGAAACGTGCACTAATGGAACTGTATAGCTGTCGTAAACGGTCAATTGCTTTGACAAAAATGTCTTGGTTTAATTAAATGCATTTTTAAAAATGTATAGTGCGGACCTTGATGCTTCTGTCATTTTACAGCTGTGTTCATGTAACACACCAACCCAAACCTCAACTTATTCCACCACAATAGAGGTCAACACACAAGCGGTCCAAGACCTCTCCTCATCCATCTCTTCATTCCCTTTTGCATGGCACCAACCTCTCTGACCTTCATTCTCTCTTCACTTGAATATTTCAGGTCTCTCTGTTCTCTACAGAAGGCCAACCTAAATCTCTCTCTCTCTCCTCTATTTTCACTCTCTCTCACTCCCCCAGGCTTTTCCCAGCACTAAGAGAAGCACTTTGATTAAAGCTGTTATCAGCAAGGGAGGTGGGGAGCAGGGTGCAATGGGTGGGAGAGGCGGATAGGATACTCTGCAGAGGGAAAGAATGAGAAAATTGGAGAGGATTTAAATAAGGATGTATAGACTGTTGTACAACAAAAGGTATAACAATTTTGACTAGAGTTAAAACAAGGTTATGATGCTGTGTGTGTGTGTGTGTGTGTGTGTGTGTGTGTGTGTGTGTGTGTGTGTGTGTGTGTGTGTGTGTGGAACTCGCACAATGATTCAATGATTTCTTTACATTTCATACATGAACAATTTCCTGTCTGTCTGTCCAGACGATTTTTCACTGTCTGGACAGAATTTAAGGACCCTTTGCCAGTCCTTACATTGATATTTTCACTGCTAAAATAACAGCACTGACGTGGTAGAAGTACATTTTAACATGCTGGAGTCGTTTTAAGACAAACCTTAATCTTTATCTGATCAATTTTTTATTTTTATTTTTTTAGATTTCTCATCTATGACTCACTCTTCAATTACCGGACAGGGAGTTTATTTGGCTGATGATTAAAGAAGTACAACGTAGTATTTCTGTAAACAAGGTGTAAGATATTCAAGCTTACAAAATTGTATTTCTTTGTGGTAATAAGTTAGGCAGAAAGTTGTGCCGTGCAGAAAGACAGGTAGACATGTACGTGGGGGGACAGGTGTAGCTCAGTGGTTAAGGCGTTGGACTACGGTTCGAAAGATCCCAGGTTCAAACCCCATAACCACCAAGTTGCCACTGTTGGGCCCGTGAGCAAGGCCCTTAACCCTCAACTGCTCAGATGTATAATGAGATAAAAATGTAAGTCGCTCTGGATAAGAGCGTCTGCTAAATGTAAAAATGTAATATAATATGGAATAAAAATATCACTGATTACATTAAAGCTGATCAGCTCATTTTTAGCTTCAAGCCTCTAGCTGTTTCTAAATACTCATTTGTCATCAACGCTAGGTGTGTGTGTGTGTGTACGTACAATGAACAAGTAAATTATCAAAATTCATGTCCTGGCAAAGAACATTTTATATGCAAAGGCAATTGAAAGTTCTTTATATAACTATAGGCTAAATAAAACAGAGGAAATGATCAAGTGTCAAAAAAAGATGTGTTTTAAATCTAAGTGACAATGCCATTACTTTCTACTTTTTCTAAGTAATTTAGAGACATAAAAAGGCTTTTAGGTGAAAAGAAAGTGCCATATCTATTACCTCCAAAACTGCAATGCCAATGCCAATCTTGAAACTTGAGGAATTGAGTTAATAGTTTGGGCTCTTACACTTTTTTTTAGGCATTTACAAACAAAATAATGTATGTTCAGAAAGTGTGTCACTTAAAAAAAAAAAAGAAGATATTTTACAGAGAAACACATTAAGATTCCATAATACGTTAATAAAAAGTTTTGTCATCTTATTATTTTCAAAATAAATTTTTAGTGGTAAATTTAACACCCTGTATTTCTTTATATCCCCTTTTATATCGTTTGCCTTCAACCAAAATGATTGCTGTGATTGTGCTTTTTACTATAGCATGCTACAGACAGTTTTGCTCCCAGCGCAGCTGTATAAAGCTATGGTTTTGATCTCTGCATGATAGGGTGAAGGCTTTCAATTATTCAAATATCTTTATTCCTTAATCCATAGGATAAGACAAATTGTGTGCAGAGGTTTATTGAAATAATAGCTGGTACTAATGGATTTTGACTCATATTGACGATCTAAAGCAGTGGGCAATTATTTTTCCCCAGGGGCCAAATGAGAAGCAGAAAATATTGTAGAGGGCCGGGCCAAAAGTTTGGTTATTCATTTTATTTCTATGTTGAAATAAGTAAATGGCATTGTTTACAGAAGCTGGTAAGAGTATGTGTTATTGTTAGATAATGAGAGAGTGAGGTTGTTATACAAAAAAAGTGAATTTATTCAGTGAAATTATGCAAAACAATGGTAAGTGTGCAACATTTGTAACTCTTTTTCAGTCACATTATCACCACAATGCTTTCTTTTTTTTTTTAACTTTCTTAACGTTCTGTTAAGACACTACAATGTCTTTGTATGCCAATAATAATTTAACATAACTCACAACATTTTTGTCCAACTGACAAACAGTGCAGAAAAAATTTAAGTAAACATGTTTCAGTGTTTTTTTTTCTTGTTCACTTAGAGAAATCTAGCCTCTGTTGAGCTTTAACAAGTGCATCAGGTTGAATGTTTTAGGTGGAGATGTGAAGCACATCTGTTATTTATGCAAAATTTTAAAAGTAGGTTTTATTTTCTTAATTCCAAGCAACCTTTCGCGGGCCAGTCAGAATCGGGCCGCATTTGGCCCGCGGGCCTTAAAATGCCCGGGTCTGATCTAAAGGCTAGAAACACTGTGGACATTGGAAGCATTGATGTAGATTAGTTGCGCATCATTAATGCAGCTCTTGATAAATGTTATTATTTTATGACATTTAATGTTTGTAACCTTGTTACTTTAAAAACTTTTCAGAGTTGTGTATGTCGAAATGTCGTTCATTGTGATTTTATATGTTAATATACTTTTCATTTTAAACTTGTGTATAGATAAGTCTCAGACACTCTGTATTAGTGATCTACTGCAGCCTATATACCAACATACTGGCCATAAAGATGCTGTTCAATTACAGGAAAAAGCAATTAAACATATGCAACCATTGTGTAAAGAGGACAATCTTATTTCAACCAAGAAGTGAGCTTAAAAACAGTAATAATAATAATAATAATAATAATAATAATAATAGTAATAATAATAATACAATCAATAAGAAGAAGTACAATAAACGCTTCGGTTGTAAACAAACTAAGGAAACAGGTTATACAGGTTATTCTGTAGGAAAACAAGCCCTATTCATAGGATGCTTAAATATTTCATTAATTAGCGTTTGATCTCTAATTGCTGAATTATGTGTTATTAGCTGACAACAACACTCCATGTTGTTGTATTAAACACAAGATAAGTTAGGTGTTGTTTGATATTTGAGGTGCAGATCCACGAAGAGGTGCAACAGAAGGTGCATTTCCCTCTGCGTTTCCAAAAATGCAAGCACAATATAGACCTAATTCTAATGTATGGATCAAAGCAATGCAAATTAGGTTATGCTAAACAGTGGCTGTGTGACAATTTATGATGATTTAGCAAATTATCACTCCATTTTTTGCACTTGTAAATGTTTCAATCAACAGCAATTCTCCCACTTCACCCCATTCACTGCATGATCTTTACACCATGTTTGAGCAGATGAGTCATATAATGTTAACCCATATTTAGGAATGTTAATACAACATAACATCTGGGTTGCCACTAGAATCCAGCATTTGGTTCAATTTAGCATTTGGGTCAATGAGAGGGAACGCATAGTTTCGTGAAAATCTGCCAAGTATGATATTTCTGTCTTGATTCTATGTGTGTTTGGATTTAACCTGTGGCATTAGTTGATCCCACAATGTATTTGGGAATAGCACTCCTTATGTGACATTAAAATAAGATATAGGGCAAATACCATAATTAATGCCATGAGCTTGTCAGGTTACGTTATGTTTCTGATTAGTATGATTTAGTGATTTATGTAATTTATTGTTAGCTAGAAACTTTACATGAATTCATTTTCGTATTGTATTTATCCTTGGCTAACTAGCAGTAGATTTTAGATTTTAGAATTAATTAAATTTAGGTCAGGACTTAGATGCAGATCCAATATTGGCAAAAATATGCACCAGATCAATCAGATCCATACATCAATCAGCTACAGCATTAAAACCATTAACATTAAACCCACCTCTGGGGGTGTGCTGTGGTGTCTGGCAGAAGTAGGGCTCCGTTCATCTTCCAGTCTTGCAAAGGCACATACCATGGGTCCTTAATCAGATTGGGATCAGACCCAATCTCATTACACACTAGCTACTTTAATCATCTACCACCACATCTCCTTGGTTTCCTCTCATTACTGCATATGAATGAATCTTTCTTATCAATTACAGCACTGTCACAGTCCTGTCACTGTTACAGCATCTATAACTCAGATGGCTGACTTCTATGGTGCTAGTGATGATTACGCTCTCATACCACACACCAACCACTAAACTATTTTTTTCCTGTGTGTTATATGTAAAATGTTGTGTTTTCTTTATAGTATTGTCCCACTGTCTGCATTTTTGTCTGTCCTCTTTGTTTTTATGTATTGTATTGGCTGACGAAGGCCTTGAAAACATTATTGTTTTTCTGCTATTATACATTGAACTCTCCAATCCTTCTAGTCTCTAATTTGTTTGTTGAACATTATATTCCAAATGTATTACTCCTTTTCTGGAATAATAACTCCTGCTCTACTGGGAAGGCTGGAATGAGACTGTGAGAATTTGTGTCTATTAAGCCACAAGAGGATCAGTGAGTTCAGGCACTGGTGTCATCTAAGCTAGCCTGTGGTCCGCCAGCATTTCAGCATTCTACCTCATCACAGAGTTGTTCAGTGAGGTTAATATTAGGGCTCTGTGTAGCTCACTCAAGTTCTTCCTTACCAATTTTGGTACAACATATAAGCAGCTCATTTTTTGGTACGCATGGACAGTGTCATGTTTTAACTGGTTTGGAATCCTTAGTTC
Organism: Channallabes apus; assembly: GCA_030522415.1. Classification (NCBI taxonomy): domain Eukaryota; kingdom Metazoa; phylum Chordata; class Actinopteri; order Siluriformes; family Clariidae; genus Channallabes; species Channallabes apus. The sequence goes on along the minus strand of CM060118.1, from coordinate 12,838,177 downwards.
TAATAAAGAGGGAATCTAAAAGTAGCAGCATATAGTGGCATTATAGATAACTGTGTGCTTCACCTACCTACAATGGCATCTTGACAATCTTCAGATGTAAGTTATCAAATATCTAAACATCTTTATGACTGAATAAGTCCATTCATCTCTCCTGAGAGAAGTCTTGCTTTGATGTTTGTTTATCACTGCTTTAATTTTGCAACATTTACATTATAATAAAATATATTTTTTAAGTTGCAATACAGAAAAGTATTTAATTATTTAAGCATGCATATTTCTTACCAAGCAGAGCACACAAATTCATAATATGTGATCATATTCTGATTTGTATAATACAAACTAGATCCTATTATTCATTCATTCATTCATCTTCTATACCGCTTTATCCTCGATACAGGGTCGCGGGGGACCTGGAGCCTATCCCAGGAGGCTTAGGGCACAAGGCGGGGTACACCCTGGACAGGGTGCCAATCCATCGCAGGGCACACACAATACACACACTCACACACCCAATCACACACTACGGGCAATTTAGGAACGCCAATTAGCCTAACCTGCATATCTTTGGACTGTGGGAGGAAACCGGAGTACCCGGAGGAAACCCACCAAGCACGGGGAGAACATGCAAACTCCATGCACACAGAGACTGGAATCGAGCCTGGCCGGGGAATCGAACCCAGACCCTGGAGGTGCAAGGCGACCTCTACAAGGTCCAAGGCTAACCACTACACCACCGCGCCGCCTAGATCCTATTAATTACACTTTATTAATTTCTTTTAGATTTTTTCCAGATTTTCTCCTTAATTTAGTCGTGTCCAATTCCTCCCCATCACTAGGGGGCTCCCACATTAAGGCTACTACTACCACTCAATCGGGAGGGCCGAAAACTAATACATGTTTCCTCCGAACCACGTGACGCCAGCCGACCACATCTTTTCGAACTGCTCGCTCATGCACCGATGGAGGCGGCGTAACACACTCGGAGGGCAGTGCTATCCGCTTCTTCCGCTCTCACAGATGCCCCTGATTGGCTGTCGAGACATGATTTATGTGGGAGCACTAAATACTTCTCATCCCTCCCCTATGAGGGAGCTCGGCCAATCAGCTCTCTCTAGCCCTCCGGCTGCGAGAGGTTACAGCATCACCCAGGAATTGAAAATTAGATATATTTTTATATAAACACATGTATATCATATGCTGCAATTGGTTTTTAAATTACTTAACTGTAATCTTCATACAGTATAAAAAAATAAAGGCATGTTTTTCTAGGCAGAAAAGCCCAGAGGCAGCACCTTGGCTTAGTGGTTAGTACTGTCACCTTGCACCTCCAGGGTGCAGGTTCGATTCCTGCCTTGGGTCTGTATGCATGGGGTGTGTTGTATGTTCTCCCTGTGCTTGGTGGGTTTCCTCCGGGTACTCCGGTTTCCTCTCACAGTCCAAAGGCATGCAGGGTAGGCTATCTGGCACTTCCAAATTGGGCATAGTGCAATACTATTGTGCACTATGATGGATTGACATCCCAACCAGAGTGTACCCTGCGTCATAGGGATAGGCTCCATGCCTCCCATGACCCTGTATGTGGGATAATGCACTATAGACAATGAGTGAGTGAGTGAAAAGGCCAGAAGGCTCGGTTATAAACCATTTTTTTTTTGGGGTAATTAATGTAAACCAGAAATTTTGGGTTCATGCATAACCCATGATTGTGTGGTCAAATGAGCCCAAAATGTTATACTGTATATTCATCCAGCATAGTTAGACAGAAGTTCTTCAAATTGGGTTAACATTTTTAGAGAGCATGGTCTTTGAACTGACCTTGTCATGTCCCATTATCTCAAAAACACACTCTCTCTTTCCATACAAAACTCAATAGAAAGTTGTTTTTTTTTGTTCTGTAATGCTGCTCACAGTGGGCATCCACACAACAGTAATCGTCAAAAATATTGTAAAATTTATTAGCTACAAGGATAAGCTTTACTTCGTTGTTCCTCCAGACATCCACACAGTGACATATCCTCATTTCTAAATTCTGAGTACATACGTGTCCCTGTCTAGCAGCCCACACATGAAATCCCACTCACTGCATTCTGACATCAAACCTGTAATACAACAATACCTATATAATTGTTATGCTAAACATGCAACTCATTGACAGGTTTATTGTCTAGTGTTGAGGAGAGCAATTTAAGATTGAGGATGTGTGCGTGGGAGACAAAGATAAAGAGAGAAAGTAATGGAAGTGTGCATGATGTGAGTGTATGCAGAGGGAGTCCTTAGGCTTGGTCTCTGGGGGAATGCCTGAAGTGAATTCTTCTGCCGTTGAAGTGTTCATTTAGCTTGGCCCTAAAGGGAAAATGCCCAAATTGAAACATCTTTGACAGGACCTGATGAGTCTAGTCATTTTTTTTGTATGAGTAAGTGAGAGTTATAGTTATAGGGTTAATCTAATCTCGAAAGCTGGAGTGAATTGCACGAATAAAGACAAAGAAAAAACAGTTTTAAATCTTATTATTGACAGATTTAAAATTAACACATAAAAATGAAAAGACAGTGCTTAATTATAACAGATAACATTGGCTAATGCTGTTATAGAAAGAAGGAATTTCCACCATGAAAGGTGCCTGAGAAGTAACAACACTGTTATTTCAGACAAAGTGAAAATGCAAAGACATAAATGTGTCCTTATGTAAGAAGATTGGACAAGGTCATAACGCTGTTATTTCCAGAATGGACAAAGCAATTTCAAATGGATAGGGCAGACAATGTCGACTAAATGAAAAAGGAGTGAAAAGCACCAATCCACCCAACAGACTTCAATAAAACACCTCAGTTATTGAGTGCTTAAAGGGCTATGGCTTTATATAAGATAAATGTATAGAAATATAAGAGGTTTTCTGAAATGTTGCTGCCTGATGGGACAGATACGCAGTAGGACTGATGTTTCAATTGGCTCTTTATAGCCTTAACCTCAGCACTCTGCCTTATCACAGTACGTCCCAAAACGTTTTTTAGATTGGGAATATAAAACACTTCAGAAGTAAGATATCATGCATGCTCATGAAGGTTGACTTCTACTTTTATACCCCATTTTTCTCAGATTTGAGAGGAAAGCACTGCCAGAGGCATTAGCCATTGTTTCTGAAGATAAGTGCGATGCCAACATATATAATATAATATAATATAATATAATATAATATAATATAATATAATATAATATAATATAATATAATATAATATAATATAATATAATATAATATAATATAATATAATTTTATACTCAAATTATATTACAGGATTATTGGTAAAATAATTGGAGCAGCAGTGGCTCAGAAGCGACTGGAAGGTCAGGGGTTCACTACCATGTCACCACTATTGGACTCTTGATTAAGGCCCTTAACCCTGACTGCTCAAATGTATTGCAACAACTGAGATTCAGTGCCAAGCTTGGAGAAACTGGGTGGAGTGCAAGAGGGAGGACATGCGAAATAAAAACCTGTGCCAGATCTTGCAGATCAAATCATATAATGTGGCGACTCCTAGAATAAATGGACAAAGCCCAAGAAAAAAGCTGACAAAATGATTGTACAAAATGATTGTATATATTGACAAAATGATTGTATAAAATAAAGTCTACACACAATTGGATTAAACCTATTTAAAAAATACTCTGAATAAGTCACACAATCAAGACAAAAAATGTTTGGAAGCTGGATGCATTTACACACTGCCTCTGTCACTGCCAAGGGACCAAAACATCAGTTTGTTTAATGTTTGTGCCCCATTTCCCCCAATTCTGGTCACATTCCAGTGATATGCCATGAGACAGCTACAAACCATGGGACAATAATGCTTAGCCCATGTAGCAGTGATGAAAAATATATCATGTAATACAACATGGAAAATCTACAGTGCCATGGTCAGATATTTCTGGTTTAATGGAGAGCATTACGTAATTTTTATTTGTTTGGTTTATATTCCCCATTAAACTACTGTTCCACCATCCAGTCCAACATATGGCATCGGCATAGAAAAAGCAAGATACTTCTCCTTTAATGTTTTTTGTTGGTTGCCAGCCAGCTTGTTGAGGCATTACTGCCACGTGTTGGACTGGAGGGTGGAATAGTACTAAAACTACAAGCTGGCTGCCAACCAACAACAACAAAAAAACGTCATCCAAGAAATGAAACTAGCTAAACAAATTTCTTTAGAAATACTGTACAGGCTGCATCACATGGCAGGAAAGTGCAATCGATCGACCCTCTTCCACATACAGGAGGTCATAGATGCCCATGACTGGTTAGTGTGACTTGACAGGGTAGAGGGAAAATGCCACATGTCTTCTGGTCCAGGAAGTCTTTTAAAGATTGAAGGCACCTAAGTCTTTCACAAACACAAGCATAACCGATTAGGTACACTTACAAACTTCAATAATCAAAGCACTTCGCAAATAAATGCACAGTGGAAATATAGAACGTCAACTCAACTCGTTCCACATAAAGTATTTTTGTTTTTAGCAAAAAACCTTTTGAAAATGCAGTACACAAATGCAGTATACTGTGTTACTTTATGCAGTACAACTGAGACACACGGCCTGAAGGAGTTTTACTACAGATATTAATTACATTGCATTTATTTGTGTTGTGACTATTTCTGACTGGATGCACATTCACGCGTTTTGTGAACTCATTTCTGGAACGTGCTGTCGCTTTTTGAGTCTGTATGTATGTATGGTTTACCATCATAACTGGGAATTAAAAGTGGTTTTCACTAGAGGGTTAAGGTTTAGATATTGATAGATAGTTCAAAAAGAGTAATCACACTAGTAAAAGACTGAGATTTGATATGAGATAAATGTGTTGCCCTTGGTTAGTCTCAGGATTTGAAATATTTGAGAGAGAGAGAGAGAGAGAGAGAGAGAGAGAATCTTTCTGAATAGGTCTGAAAAAGTCTGAATTGAAGATAACAACCATATGGGTAAATGCAGGAATATAAAGGACCTTGAAAAGTACATAAAGGAGTGATTTGAGATTTTCTACAAAGGGCTACAAGCAGACATTTGTGTGGGAGAGTTTTTCTCATCGCACTCCTGTAAACTTCTGCAAGCACTCATGATTAGTCCTGCAGAACTTCGATCCTGTCCATTTAGTAAAGTTTTGAACTACAGAAAAAAATTAATAATTAAAACTAAAAGTTTTAAGGCTTTAAGTTGACTGAGTGACTGAGTGAGTGAACAAACCTGGTACATTAATGTGAATACATTCATTTTCTGGAAATACATCAGAAAAATATTATTATGGTGGGGTTTTTAATATGTCTAACAAAACAAGATTAAATTCTTTCATGTTGACCCTGAGCTTATCACACACATGTTTGCATCCTCATTACGACCATTTGACTTAGCCAGTCTGTCTACCTGTATATGGTTATTCATATCATGCATTCAGTTTAGATCTTTTCTCAATAGTGCACAGGTTTCCCAATACTATAGTATGTCTTCATTGTTTTGGAATTGGACACATACTGTAAATCCTGACACTGAGTGACATTGCAATATTCTAATTTGGCGAAGGATTTACTGCGATATACCAAAAATCTAATTCTTGAAAATTTACCTCTAGTGCTACTGCCTTTTCTGTCAAGCTTTGTCAGACCTGTGTCACTTGCTTGCCATCTATATCACTAGACACACACACACACACACACACACACACACACATGCACACACCATCCCTTTGGCCCCATTCTGTCAGACCCCCCATAGTTCATACCAGTTAGCTGTCATGAGTGAAAAAAGGCATCCCTCACCTTCATCCACTTGACTTCTGTACACACCACACACCCCAGATACATGATGTCATTGCTACACACGAGTTGGGTCAAAAAAGAAAAGTGAATAAGGCAACTAGACCTGTGCTGAAGCAACAAGAGTGTAATGCATCTGCTCTCCGTCAGGATCGAGACATGCATCGTGTTTTTAGAAAAACGTTATGCAATATGTAAAGAATAAAACATGAAATATCCTGTTATGGAAAAGTAATTAATGACTGCGTAAGTGATGAGGCCTGAGAGAAAAGTGAGGCTACTGTTACAGTTCAAGTCTATTCATGTCCTGAATGTTTTATTTCCCTTCTATCACAACAACTGGATTAAAATTTCGATATTTACTATTCAAGTCATAACTTTAATATCACATAACATTAATATTAACCTGAGCTTTGGTTTGCTGCCAGAACAACTGTCAAAGCTGCAATGAAATAAATAAATAATTAATTATTAAACACATTCTGACCAATCGGATTTGATTATTCAACAGTACTCTTCTATAAATACAGTATAATGGATGTAATAATAAAGTATTTTGCATGCATATCCGTAAATGTCTACCATACATAAATATAGAAGCTCATTCTGAAACTATTGTTGGGCCACTACTATCCTGCCAGTTTTATTCATCAGAGTTTGGGTATAAGAAAGGCGTTCCTCATGACATGTTATTATGACCATGGGTAAAATCATTCCAATCTCACTCATTTCAGTCAAAACAGATGTATAGCGGTGAGAACTGATTACTAATACCCAGGCATATTTCAGGATAAGGACCACAAAGAGTGTCCGGTGTATTGATATCGTGGTGATCATGGATTACATGGTCGCTACCGTATGGTTCATACTGTATAGACGTCATCACGTTTGCTTCACTCACACATTACATAGATGGAAATGTTTGTCTTCATTCCAGGCAGATAAATAAAAGAACCTAACACGCTGTCACAATCTGTTGGTGACAATGTGTTATGCTCTTTATTCCTCTTTCTGTGGGGAAAAAAAAGCTAAATTTGTTACATCTATGCACATGGCTGCAAAACTAATCTAGTGAGATGAGGCGTAGCCTATCTTCCCAGCTATTTTGCTTTTCCCTGTGCTAGATTTGCATATTATAATAGTGTTTATATTGTCTTGTTATTTCCCAATGCCCAAAACAATGGATGGTAAAATTTTGACTTTTTCCTTTTAGACTTCACTTGTAGGTAAAAGTAAGAGAAAGTGTCACTTCCATAGTTAGTGGAAAAACATCTTATTACCAAATAAAACCAGATGTAAAGTCTGACTTAGTCTGATTAACTGAAACTTCTGTTAATAACCTGAATGATGTTTGGTAATTAAACTACCACACACACAAAAATTTATGCAGTGATGCATGGATTCATGAGTTATTAAAGAAATTGCCCTATGCTGCAGCCTTTAACCTGAACGATGATCAATCCAAGGCAAGCTAATCCATTTCCTCCACTCAAGGGATGAAGCTAAACAAATTGTGCCATGCCGAAGTGGATTATATACTACACCACTGTCAGTGGACAAGAGCCCAGTTTCAAGACTATACTCATGTTCACTCCCATCAACAAGGCACATGTGCAATCTCAGTGGACCTTTTATGTGTAGATTCATTTTAAAGCTCTAAACTGGCTATTTCGAGCAAAATGTTCCATTTGATCATTGATTTGTCAGCATTTTTTCACCAGCAGGCAGGATCTTTATTATGTTTCTGTAAATAGACCTACATCAGCATTAAAAGTACTCACACACACACTCTATACTGCAGGACTATTCACATTATTGACTTCCGTCCCCATTATCACAGAGATGCTCCTTGTTATGGCTTCAAGATCTGGTGTTGTCTGAATGTGTATAGTTACGGTGATACGGCCATGGTAGATAATCTTTTATGGATCTTGTTTTCCTTCTGCAAAATCACAGAAGTAGCTTGATAGACACAAGCTCATGCACAGAATCACTGAGCGATTTCCTCTATCAAAAGCTGCACTAGACACAACACAGTAATGGCCCTCAGGGTCAAGTATGCCTCAAGGCTGAATTATGTTTCAAATCTGCTACTGCAATAAGGCTGATAAATATCTTTAGTGGAAAGAAATACGGCTTTTCATTAGTGCTAGTGGTGTTGAGGGTTGTTAAAGAGGGTTATGTTTACTTACATCATTTATTTGTGTATTGGGTGTCTTAATGCTGTGCTCTTATTTCATCTTGCAAAATATTTATTATGCTGAAAATGTCAGGGCTGCTACTTTAAATCTTAGTAATAATCAAGCAAATATTACAAATTGTCACCATATGTATAGTTTTTAGTGAAATGTAATTTTGTTTCCTCTACATGATGGCCATTTCCTTGTAAAGAACACACAGTCATCTTATGTAGGTTATGCATGCACAGCCATGGCCAAACGTTTTGAGAATGACACATATATGAATATATACAAAATCTACTACTTCAGTGGTTTTAAATCTTTTTGTCAAATGTTACTATGGTATACTGAACTATAATTACAAGCATTTCATAAGTGTCAAATACGTTTTTCGAAAATTAAATAAACTTTATGCAAAAAGTTCGTAGTGTTGACGCTCCTTTTCTAGAGCTCTGCAATTCACCACTTTTGGGCCACATCCTGACTGATGGCCGCGCATTATACAGTAGCATATTTATTTGTCTATTTGCTTGGAGTTTGTAAAAATTTGTGTGTTTGTTTGCCGACCCACCTCCTGAGCATCGACCACAAGTTCTCAAGATCTGGTGAGTTTCCAGTTCATGGACCAAAAGAATTTCAATGTTTTGTTCACAGAGCCACTTAGTTATCCCTTTTGCTTCATGGAAAAGTGCTCCATCATGCAGGAAAACGCATTTTTCCAGTCACCAAACTGTTTTTGGATGGTGGTTAGAAGTTGCTCTCAGAGGATTTTTTTTTTGTACCATTCTTTTTTATTCATGGCTGTGTTCTTAGTCAAAATTGTGAGTGAGCTTACTCCCTTGGCTGAGAACATTGGAACGTTAGATCAGGATGCGTTACTGTTGTCATAACACAGGACTGATGGTAATGCAGACTTTGTGAAAATTAATATTTGTGTCATTCTCAAAACCTTTGGCCATGGCATTTCATAATTGTACTTAATTTGTAATTGTACTTTAAATGCTTCCCTATACATGATCTTTGTGTTATCTTTTCCTGGTACACCAAGGCCTTAAGTGGGCTCATATATGAGGATATACAATATATAATACAAATAATGCATTTTGCAATAGTGGGATTTCTTCTCTATATATGGAGAATATTTGAACTCCCTGAAGTATCTATGATAGTTAGACTACCTGGGAAGTTTTAGGACATGTATGACCGTGTGTTTGTCTGTTGCCCTAGACAAGTAGACAGGCTTTGTAGTGCTTTCTGCTTTACTCTGCAAATTTCTCAGCCTGAAACTCTGAGAAACTCGATACCAGAAATGCTGCATGGTAAAAAATTTTGCCCCAATTAAAGTCCCCACTGAGCCCCAAACTCTGATTAGACTGGGAATTTCATTATAGCACTCTCACAGAGGCAGTCAGCTGAGAGACAGAGTCTTTGGAGAGTAATGAGAAAACTTGCTCTATTCTCAGTCACATTATAAACTCGACATTTAAAAAAATGACATTATAGGTCAAAGACACAGTGCTTAACAAAGACCTAGACTTTCTTAATGTTTTATTAATAGAGCATTTTCTCTGTCCCTTTGTGAAAACATGATAATATGCTCTAAATAAACTAAATAGTTTATTTTGAAAGGACTTCCTCTTGTAAAAACCTAAAAAGAAAAATACAACTACACTATAGTGCTGTGAAAAAGTACTTGCCACCCCCCGTCACCCCCCCCCCCTTTTTTTTATTGATTGAGAGCTGTCCTAACCTGCCTGGCTCTATGTGAAAATGTAGCTCCTCCCCTGACTAAATCATGAATGAATCGTGAATATATTCCTCTAAAAAGAAAAGGCTGCTTTTAAGGTCCACATGTTCTGCACACATTCTTTCATATTGTATAAAATATTATATTTTAGCCATTCGGCAGAGTTTGTGAAGCTGGGTGGACACCGCTCTCAAATCTCTCGATTCAATTCTTCCCACAGCAACAAGATTATATTAAGGTTGGGTGCCTGGGCAAGGCATTTTATTTCAGCAATGCCTCCTTCCTCTCCAAATATCTCTTTTCCTGATTGGAGGTGTGTTTGGGGTCATTGAAAATCCACCATTTTACCGAAAATATTATAGAATAAAATACTTTTGATGATTAACGAAGGTCTGACTGCAACAGGCCTCTTATGAACTGTTCAGTAGGAGGGCTAATAAGAGGTTATATTTCTAATTAATAATAAAGATATACAGTATCTGTTTACAGTGGGTATAGGGTCAGCAGTTTGTACTTAAGATAATACACTACACATTAAAATGATGATTTTGTTACATTTTTTCAGATTTTTATGTAACAAACACATCTGTAATGTTGTTAATCTTGCTCACAATACAGTGGTGCAAATCTAAAAGAAAAAAAATGTGTTTGTATTATCAGCCATAATATTATGACCACCCACTTAATATTGAGTAGTTTCCCCCTTTTGCCACCATAACATCTTTCCTTCCTTGGATCACTTTTGGTATGTTGGTTCAATTCAGTATAAGCTATTGTTGCTCTGAAGTGCGTCACGTTTTCTGCCTGTAAGAATGTATCAGTCAGTTAGACTCACTGCATTGTAACTTGTGTTTGCAAATCTACAGTTGAGCAATGCATAAAGGACATAAGAAACTGGATGCTAATTAACTTCCTTCTGCTTAATCCTGATAAGACAGAAGTTCTAGTCATAGGACCGCATGCAGCTAGAAGCAAGATTTTAGATCACACCGTAACTTTAGATGGCCTTTCTGTTCTATCTAGTGTAACAGTAAAAGACCTCGGCGTGATTATAGATTCCAGCCTTTCATTTGAAGCTCATGTAGATAATATCACCAGGATAGCATTCTTTCACCTCAGAAATATTGCCAAGATAAGAAATATATTGTCGCTAAACGATGCAGAAAAACTAGTTCATGCTTTTATCACCTCTAGGTTGGACTATTGTCTTATAGTAAGACTATAAGACTAATGCCTTACTGTCTGGTTGTTCAGTTAGGTGCATAAACAAGCTTCAGCTAGTCCAGAATGCAGCAGCGAGAGTCCTCACTAGAACCAGAAGTTATGAGCACATCACCCCTATCCTATCTTCACTACATTGGCTCCCTGTGAAATTTCGCATTGATTTTAAAATACTACTCTTGACATATAAGGCATTAAATGGTCTCGCGCCGCAGTATCTGAGCGAACTGCTAGTGTCTTACGATCCGCCACGCCTACTTCGGTCAAAGGATGCAGGCTGCTTGGCAGTACCGCGTATTATGAAAACTACAGCTTGGGGCAGAGCTTTTTCTTACAAAGCCCCAAAATTATGGAATAATCTTCCAAATAGTGTTCGGGACTCAGACACAGTCTCAGTGTTTAAGTCTAGGCTCAAAACCTATTTATTTAACCAAGCATTTTTGTAAATAGATTTGCCATAAGGTAAAGGAGCATATCTGGGGGACTCATGGACGTAGAGTATTATGGTAAATTGGTATGTTTAGAATTGCTCTGAAGTGCATCAAGTTTTCTGCCTGTAAGAATGTATGAGTCGGTTAGACTCACTGCATTGTAACTTGTGTTTGCTGATCTACAGACAACAAAAACCTGCTTTGACCTTCATATTTGGGTTTACTTCTCTCTCTCTCTCTGTCTCTGTGACAGTTTGACAGAGTGTGTAAGTCTTTAGGTGTGACTTTCTTTTTCTCCATGTCAGCAGAAAAAGGCACATATACAACACTTGTCAATTGTCAACAATTTTTTTTTTTCACTTTTGAATTGCTGTCTGCTTCTTTCTTGTTATTTGGACCTAAGGCACATTGATTGATAATAAACTAATATGAATTATTCATTAACTATAATGAAACCGAAGGTAAGATATAAAGTAGAGAAGGTGAGAAGGTTACAAGAGGTAAGAATAAGCTCATTCCAAGAGCACTGGCTGTGATGCAGGGATCCACCATGGATGTGACACCAGGGAAATGGCAGACACCATGCACATGCATTTGCACACGCATTTACACACTTATTCACACAACAGCATGGTTCAGACAGCAATTTCAGCTGCAAATTAAACAACAATTTATATTAATGTGCTCATTCTAGTGCATGTTTTTGTTTCTGCAATACACTCTCAAGCACAGGGACTTTTATGGCAGATATTTTGGTCCTAACTAAATCATAGAAAGAAATATGTTGTTGATGTGGTCATGCTTTTTTTTTTTCTTTTTTTTTACTTTGATTTGACAGTTATGAAAGATGTCCTGGGTGTCAGCATTTTGTTACAGTCACTTTAGTGTTGCAAAGTTTCCCAGCTTCTAAAAGTTTCAGAACAGAGGAGTTTACACTTTCTGATTCTGCATAAAATGACTAGCTGTTTTTAAAGAAAAATTGAAAAGATGATGTTATGAATGATATTACGAATTAACCTGTCTCTTGTTATGTCAAAACAGAATTCAGCATCTGAAATCCTGCAATCTTAAATGAATAGCTTAAATAGTTTGATCATAATTCATTGAAAACTTATATATAGTGAATAATAAAATTACATACAGTTCATTTACAAAAGCATTAACAACCGCTATTTTAATTTGTGTACTAGAAAAGCTAACACAGTTTTAAATGAAATATTGTTTATACCACTAGTCTTTCCTGTATAAATCTCTCTCTCTCTCTCTAAGTATAAAAGTCTGTAGACAGACAATAAATGCGTATGTGTTGCATATACCAAGGGATACAGGCCTGGAGTATCATTATACTGAATCAAACCTTTGATTTAGAATCATCTACATTTCCCAGAATGCACCTCCAGCTACAAGTGTTACTACACCGGATTCGATCTTCCAGTTCACACTTTTAAACTCACTGATATACACATTACATTAACACTACACACAAATAAGCACATTTAAGAGCATCAAGGCTTTGTAATGTGCTGTTCATGTATCTGACATACCAAACCTTGGATTCATGTTTTCTCTTTTTGTTTTTGACCTATGTTTGTTTTCTTATCATAGTTTTACTTTTTTTTTTTTTTTGTAAGTTTGTACATTCAAATTTGCACATTCATGATTTGGATTTGTTTAGGCTTTCCAGTCATTATTTGTAATAAAATCATTCTCCAGGATTGTCACCCTTTCTGCAGCCTGAGATCTCTCTGACCTTTATAATTTTATTACCGTCACAAAATATTACTACGTATTACGTATACAGTACTATACAAAAGTCTTGGGCGCATATATATATATATATATATATATATATATATATATATATATATATATATATATATATTACATTTTATGACTTTATTATTATTAAGTCGGTACAAGAATATTTCTAATTTTCCAAACATCAGTATTCTACCATAAAAATTTTAGTTACAAAAGAATATTTGTATGCCAGAAAAGAAAGCAGCACATTACATACAGTAAGTGACCATTTTCAGACAAAAAAACAAAACAAATGGAAGCTGCTGTGTATTTGCATGCAATAAAAGAAGCAAGTGCAACAATCAAAGTCCTCAGTAGAAGTGTGAGTGGTTCTCCAGGCAGTTCAGTAAAAGTTTCTTATAAAACTGCACAAATTGTGACAGAGACAAACGTGTCCTCAAAGCATCGTCACACCAAATACTGTCTTTGTATTATAGTGTCTGTCTGACAATTTGTGTTATTAGTTAGTTGTGGTGGTGTGTAATCTCTCTGATGTTCTTCTCAAGGTTCCTTCCTTGTGTAATCTTGAACAGGTTTTCATTACCAGCGTCACCTCATCATGGCTACACTGATAAACCTATAAATATCTATCCTAAATACATATTTCTATTTCTGTAAAGCTGCTTTGTGACAATCTCCAATGTTGAAAACGCTATAAATAAAATAAAATCCATTTGAATTGAGTTGTCTTATTAACAGAATAAAACACTTCAGACTGGGCTTTTACATGAACAAAATACACACATCACCTTACATTGAACCAAACTCTGGCGTGAATTACGTTTGTATATCCGTGTGCCATTCCTTTCATGTTTAAAGGAGAATAAAAGGTTGAGTACAGTATTTGAGCAGTGACCGTTTTGCACTCTACAATTTTGCAGTTTTCACAGGTTTTATTTTACCTATTACTACTTTTAGCATGGAAAGAGAACCAGCAACATAGAAAATACCCATATAACACCGAAAACAAGCTGTGTGGTGGTTTCACAGATTGGCACCTTAGTTCTCACTGAACAGACATTTAAGTGGAATCTTGGGTGCCACAATACCACATTCAGAAATATGTTGGCAGGGACGTTATTTCAATTTGGATGTCCTCCAAGACTCACAAATATGTGGGGAGAAGAAGAAAAAGAAAAAAAAACCTTGGTGGTAAATGCTTAATATGATGCCTGAAATCAAAGCAAACCAAGCAAGAATTTTTTTTTCAACACTCAGGAGAATATGGGCTCAAAATAACCAAACGACAGCAATAGTACACTTGCATCCCAAGGTAATTTAATGGGTTTTTGTTTTTCAATCATGTCCAGTTAAATATACCCCATGCTACCAACACACACACACACACACACACACACACACACACACACACACACACACACACACACACACACACACACAGTCAATTCCTTTCAAATGAGTGCATACATTACATAACTGGCATAATTCAATTCAATTTAATTTCATTCATTCATTCATTCATTTTCTTTACCGCTTAATCCTGTGTTCAGGGTCGCGGGGGACCTGGAGCCTATCCCAGGAGACTTCGGGCACTAGGCGGGGTACACCCTGGACAGGGTGCCAATCCATCGCAGGGCACACACACATACACACTCACACACACCCAATCACACACTACGGGCAATTTAGGAACGCCAATTAGCCTAACCTGCATATCTTTGGACTGTGGGAGGAAACCGGAGTACCCGGAGGAAACCCACCAAGCACGGGGAGAACATGCAAACTCCATGCACACAGAGACGGGAATCGAGCCTGGCCGGGGAATCGAACCCAGACCCTGGAGGTGCAATCAATTTAATTTGTATAATGCTTTTAACAGTTATCATTGTCGTAAAGCAGTTTGTACAAAGTACAAAGATTGTATGGAATGTGAATGTGTATGAATCAAAATGGTCAGATAGTCCCCATAAAATGCTAGAAGTTATTCAATAATGCAGCATTAGTCAAGCTATTTTAAATGTACATGGCTTCTTGATTAAGTACTTTATGTGGACACCTGAGCATCACCTGTATGATCTTGTCGGACATCCGATTCCAGAACCATTAACTCTACTCCATGACCTTTGCAGCTTTATCAGTCTCTAGTTTTCTGAGAAACTGCGAAGCACTAACTTCTGGAGTGTGTCTGTGGGAAGTCAAAACAGGAGTTATAGCATGGAGTTGGATGAGTAGGCCTGACTTGCATTTGCTGAACTAATAAAACTAATGACCCCAAACTATAAAAATCAGCCTCAGAACAGAATCCCTCCTCCACCAAAGATTACTGCTGGCACTCTGGATCACAGTAGGAAGCGTTCGTCTGGTGTCCACAAAACTCGTCTACTTGTAATAAAACGCGATTCATCACTCCAGGGAATGTGTTCACTGCCCCAGAATCCAGTAATGCTGTCCTTTACACCACTCCAGTTGTTTGCGGCTTCTCTTCCATGGAAACCGAGTTCACGAAGCCCCGAATGCACAGGTTTTGTGCTGACGTTGCTTGATGCGGCCTGGAACTCTAAAGTGAGCGAGACTAGAAAGAATAGGTGATTTTTGTGTGCTGTGCACTTCAGTACTCATTGGCCCTGCTCTGTGTGTCTGCATTGTTTATCACTCTGTGGCTGAACTGTTGCTCCTAGATGCTTTTTTTTTTCCATAAAGACAGCACTTATAGTTGCATTGGGCAAATTTAACATGGCAGGAGTTTTACAACACGACCCGTGGTAAAGGTCGTCTTATGACATCGCCATATTTAAAGTTACTGAGCTCATTCTACTGTAGTGTCAGTGTTTGTCTATGGGAATTACCTGGGTATTGATTTCATTCACTTGTTGACATTAGATGAGGCTGAAACATCTGAATTCTCTAATTCAGAGGAGTGACTTACATACTTGGGGGCATATGATGTAAAAGATATAATTCATCCGAGCAATATTTAATTAAACCGACTTTATGGTTTATGACTTGATCTGTTCTTGACCTCCACTCCTTAAGACCAATAGCTCTTTCTGAGAGGCTGTAGAGCCTTAATTCTTTATTGTTAATGCAATGAACATTTTTTTCATTAACATTCTTGTAAATATATAGAACCCATGACTGCCAAAACACACACGCACACACACACACACATACACAAGATGAATGTGTTAAATTGAGTTATTTCTCTGTGGATCTCACTAGTAACCTTGACATGCCTGAATGTTTCGTGTGTGTGTGTGTGTGTGTGTGTGTGTGTGTGTGTGTGTGTGTGTGTGTGTGTGTGTGTGTGTGTGTGTGTGTGTGTGTGTGTGTGTGTTCATCCTGATCTAAGAGGCCTTGCCTGAGACCTTGAGCTTGCTGAAGCATGGGGGCATGAATTGTCTCTTGTCTGGGAGAGTGCGAGACCCTGAGAGATAACATACTTCGCAGGCAACTGAGAACACGGCGTCCCAAACCCTCAGCCTCCTATCTCATGTTCTCTGCCCCTCTGACGTCCTCACCTTAGATAGCACTTCATCTGCTCAGCAGGGAATGAGCCTTCGGCATGCACAGGAGTTGGCGCCAGCACCAGCCAATGCACTATGGCATCGGTGTGCCTGCAACAGACGTTGTTTACAGCGAGTTGTTTTGAGTGGAGTGTGTATCTGGCTCTAGTGTCTGCAGGTGCTTGTGGAGGCCCAAAGAAGGGAGGAGGAGGAGGTGGTGGTGGTGGTGGTGAAGGTGTGGGAGGAGGAGGGGGGAGGAAAAGGAGGAGAGCCAGCAAATAAAAGTTACACTGTCTTTCTTAAACATCTTCAAGGTCTTGGGGAAAGAATAAATTCCCAAGGGAGAGGTTTTCCTGGGAGTAGACCATCCCGGCGCTGGACTGGGTAAGTTTGGCTTGTCTTTCTGACTTCATGTTTTTTTTTTTTCAGTTTTTCCTAATATCTTGTGTTATCCTGTAACGTGCAAAGTTAATGATGCTAGGTTGAGTAAAACATAATGAATAAAATGAGTATAATATTAATCTTTGTTTACTTTCCATCTCACATAAGTGATTAAATTTTGGTTTGTTAAATTAGCATTGTCTCTAGGCATGTCTCTGGGAATGAATCATTTTCCGAGTTAATCGCAAAGATTAAGGTCTTCTCAATGATGTTAATCCTATATGGATTTGATCTTGTGCTCATGAATAACTTTAAGTTTATCTTTGTTTCTCCATCTCTTTAGGGTGACACCTGCTGAACCGACGCCTTGTTTCCATGCTCGTTGTTCCTTTTTCCTATGCATATACCTCTTTGAGACGTAGCATTAAAGAGGCATAGGGCATGGGAAAATGGGGCTGCAGAGGTGTTCCACTGGAGTTTTCTACAAAAAATTTAATTTTTTAATCATCTACAGAGAAAAGGTTAGGTAAACATACTTTCTTAAATGCTTTCATGATCTGCCGCTCTACTAATGGAAAGATAGCACAGGGATTGTTTTTATTTGCTACATGAGATGCTGTGAAGAAACAGTGATGTGTGATCTTGTGAAGTGCAGAGTGAGAATGGAAACTTTGTAAGCAATGTGCTGCCTGCCTGTGATTTAATAAAGAAACTAAATTGAAAAGCAATCCTAAATGTGTCTGTGTTCAAAAAGGTTCGCTCCCTGGATAATCCTTACAAGACATGTCACTTTTTTCTATTATTAAGTAAAACAAATTTCTACTGTATTTGCTATGTTTTTGGCTTCTGTTAAACTTTCATTATTTATATACACTACACTATATATGCTTTTTAGGCTGATTGGCTAGTTATAATGAATAGCTTAAATAGTTTTATCATAATAAATTAAAAGCTTTATATAATTAATAATGAAATTACATACAGTTCATTTACAAAAGCATTCGCAATAGCTATTTTAATTTGTGTACTAGAAAAGCTAACCCAGTTTTAAATGAAATACTGTATACACTACTAGTCTTTTTTGTATAAATCGTGCTCTCTCTGATTATAAAAGACTAAAAGTATAGCTGTAGACAGACAATAAATGCATATGTGGTGCATGTATCAGGGGATACAGGCCTGGAGTATCATTATACTGAATCAAACCCAGCGAGTGCCCACTCACTGTCCCTTAAGTGCTCATTACTGAGGTGGTATGAAAAAAGAGAAATATTTACACCATGGCTGTCCTCATCAAATATGGAGCAGGTTGCTATGATTGATGGTGTGTATGTGGAATGTCATGGTGGAGAAGTGCAGAAGAAAGACAGAAGTCAACAGAGTTTATTTATCAGTGTTTAAAAAGACTAAGCAGAAAATAACCAATAATAATAATAAGCAAACATCCCATATGTGAGATGAAATTACAACTTTAATATGATTTGCGAAAAAAAATACAAATAAAATATAAGCAGAATGCCTGTTACTAGCTGTAATACATTGATAAATTGTAATATCACAGTCAAGTTTAATACTGGCTAATTATAGGCAATGTGAAAAAATAAAGACTTCTTGGGTGCATAAGAGGCAGGAAAATGATTCTGTGAAACTTGATAACTATTTACCCATTAAAACAAACATCTTATTAGCAAACAAGCAGTTATAACAATAGAAGGGGATGCAATTAACTAGAAAATTAGCTATGGCAAAAGCAGAGACAGTCCTTTCCAGGGACTTTCCAGTGGACACCCACCTGTCCATGTCCATTGTGTTTGTCTCCATCCTGCTGTAATTAGTGCACGGCATTCAATACATCATTAACATATCCCCACACAAACTTCTAGTTTCTCAGATTAGCAGCAATGCTTCATAGACTTGGTGGGCATTTCTTTTCCCATTGTCTGTAACCGATGCCTTTAGTGACCATGCTTCACACCCCATATTCAGTGGACTCCTGTATTGTGAACATGGCAGTTAAAAATCCATTAGTGTGTGTTTTAAAAGCACACAGTGCCTCCCTGTGGTGGCACACAAATACACACAAAGCTAAGATTAATATCAGCTGAGTAGGAAACCTATTGTACTGTATACAAAAGGGGAAGGCAAATGGCTTGATTAGCAATTCAACATGCACTAGAGCTTAGAGGTAGAGCCAACGTGACACAGGGGTTAGACCTTTTGAAAATCTGCATGGTTGGTTAAGCAGAATGAAATGCCTAGACAGCCAGTAGATGATGCACAAGCCAAGATGGAAGCTTCATTATTGTCTTTTATCTTAGCCTTCCTTTAATTATACCCTGACACATATTGTTAAGTGTGTGGTTGTGTGTGTGTGTGTGTGTGTGTGTGTGTGTGTGTGTGTGTGTGTGTGTGTGTGTGTGTGTGTGTGTCTCTCTCTCTCTCTCTCTCTCTCTCTCTCTCTCTCATATAGAGGTTAGGAAAATTAGACATGTAATGACTCAATGAACTGGTCAGGAAAAAATAGATAGCTTTCTCACCATCTACATGATGAACATTATAATTACAGCTGTTTTGAAGCAAAAAAAAAAAGCATCTAGATTATGGCACTGGTATTACCCTCCCTAATACACAAGACTTGTACTTAAGATGTAAGCTATTAGCAATTGTTTGTAGTATAATCTGGTATGTAATTAAACTGTCAGGCAAAAATCTGATTGTCTGGCAAAATGCTAGAGTTAGTTGGGTTATTTGTGGATACATTTTATAATGCTTATATTTTACTTGTGGCAATGTGATTTGTTGGGTTAATGTGACTGTGTCACAACTCCAGAATACTTTGTTCAATCATGAGCTTAGTTTTCTGCCTGTGTCCATGTTGGTGCTTCATATGCATATTTTTTTTTCTTTTAGTAGTAATTGTGCTGTCTTGTACTGCATATGCACTCTTTGGAGTCCTGTATTGTAGCTGATTGTGTTTATTTATAGTCTCATGTAATTTTGTGTTGTTTTATGTAGCAGCATGGTCCTGGGGAAACCTTTTTTATTTCTTGTGTATTGTACCAGCTGGGTATGTTTGAAATGGCAGTAAACACTACTTGACATTACTTTTTTTCTCTGTATGGTTTTGTGTGTTATCTTGGTTCTCCAGTTTTCATCTAAAATCTAAAAAATAATAATAAAAAGCATAAATAAGTATGGTGAAAAGGTCAGTATGGTGGCATGTGATGTACTGGAATCCCGCCCAGAGTCAATTCTCCTACTTTATTTTTCCTCACAGGATTTGCACCAGATGTACTTTTAGCTTGAATGGGGGGGGGGGGGGTGCTTACTAAATATTTGCTTAAGAATTAATAAATGAATGAATGAAAGCTTGTTTGAGGCTGAGTTATGACGATATAATAAAGAGAGATAGAAAGAGGGGGGGCATTATCCAGCACATATTTTCATCTGAATATTTAGCTACGGATTTTGCAGCTCGTAGCTAAATGAAACATGACAAACAGCAGGCTGTTATTTTAAGTGCATGCGTCATGCACTGGGTAAGAATATGTATTTTGGGGAAACTGATCTCCGATTCTGACACAGGCTGTATCTCACACCCGAGACGGATGACTTCCTTCCAGATGGTAGATGGTGGTGTGGCGGCAGCGCGCGCTCTGGTTGGTAGTCGGTGTAACGGATACAGCTGAGTGGCGGAGGCGCGCGCTAATAAGAGGCCGGTAGACTTTATGGCGCCACAGTTTCGCGCCTGTCCAGTGGGTGTGAATCTCAGCGACTGAATCACAACGGAGCTCAATGGATCGCAATGATGTGGTCGTTACAGTTGCTTTGATGTGCCTTTGAGGATGCAAACGGCGCAGAATCAGCGTCGCGCCGCTGGATGTCCGTCTCAGTGTACTTACCCACAGGGGCGCACAAACAGAGGGGCGCAAGGTGCGAAAAGCTGCGGAGACGGACAGGCGGTTCAGCTCCTAGGCTATAGGGGGACTTCTAAAATCTCATATACATATATGTTCACTCACTGCAAACCATCATGCCCAAAAGTACACCATATACAACAGTACGTGCTTACACTCACTCACTCACCATCTATACAGCTTTATTCTGTTTACATGCTTACATAAGCCCGAAATTTGATTTATGCATCCACATCGTGTTTGCTAAGCGATTGTTTAGATGTTCTGAATAGAAATAATTGACATTAAACAGATGGTTGACCTTTCCTGGTCACATACTCATACTAATTTAGAATTTATTCTAGAGCCTTAAAATGTGGTATATTTTTAATGCCTTTCATGCCCACAACTGTTAAACTGCGTTACTCGGGACTTTCTCATGATTCTCTGAAATTGAGGATTAACTCATTAATAAAACATCCCGCAAATTTGGTATTATGATTAACTTTTTTATTCACATAAAGAAGCATCTTTATTTACATATGCAGTGCTTGTTTATATACATTATTATTGTAAGGACCGAAATATTCGGACGATTCAAAATATTTATATTTCACATAAAAGTATTATTTAAAAAAAAAAAGAATGGCACGTTAATGTAATATAAAGCTGGTTGTGCTACTATATTAAAGCTACCCTGTAGCTACCATAGGAAGAACATTAACAGTGTCCTTGAAAATCCTTTAATTTTAATTAATAGTAACAAGAGGAAAGAAGTGTCGGGTGAATCATGGCTCGGTGTGTTGTGTACTGGTGGAGAGCTACTGTGCGGTTGGGTTGCGGTGTGTACTGCGTGAACGCGGCGGCAGGCTGGAGCGCGTGTCGCTGTCCAGTCAGCGCGTGGTTCTGAAACTGCGGCGGTGGGAAAACCACAGGAGTGAGCAGTGCCGGAGCATAATATTCCATCCGGATGTCCTGTGCCTCACGCTTCAGCTTCATCCTTCTGTTCTGAAACCATGTTTTCACCTGAAGTTAAAGAACGAAAGATCAAGTTAAGAACGGGTTATGCATGGAACACATTGCGATAAATATCTCACTATTTTATTATATCATACATTAATTTAAAATGAAAGAGACTCCACAGGTATTCGGAAAGTGGACCACTGTCAATACTAACTGAAGCAGTACCTCCTTCCAAAGTATAAGGTATAAGGGCTGGGTTGCATAAGAGCTGCTCCCCAAACCAAAGAACCTACTCTAATGCACCACATAGTAAACATCTGGATGTAACGAGGCCTTACCTGAGTTTCAGAAAGATGCAATTTTTCTGCTATTTTTCTCCTGTGGCTGGCACCAAGGTATCTGTGCTTGTAAAATGTTTTCTCTAGCCGTGCAATTTGGTAGGACGTGAATTTTGTTCTGATACGACGATTCGGTCCCATTTCTACCTCGCTCTCATCACCAACATCACTCTCCGAACCGGAAGTGTACCCGCAGCTATCTGAAAAAGGAAGAAGAAAAAATAACGTTAATGGCAAAACGAATAACATACACTTTTTCTAAACCACATAGATCAACAGTGACTTCAGTATTACTATTACTATGCTTACTGGTTGGTGAAGATGGGATCTTGGTGTCATCCTTGACCTTGTCATCAGAAGGTAAACATCCAGTGACAGAAGCATGTTTGGTTCGGACCGCGGGGGCCACCGGCCTGTGCACCAGAGTAACCTCTAACTCAGAACGGCACTGTGGCTGAGAGCTTTGCGACAGCCATGCCACTGAAAAGTTTTTGGCCATGTTGTAGTTCCTCCTGACAGACAGTGTGGAAAAATAAAAATGATTGTACTGATCAGCAGTGGCCCAGCACCAGAACTATATGTAGGAGGTGCTACACAAGTATTTGCATAAGCAAGGGGATCACGACGGAACGATAAGTGTTTGATGGGCGTTGTAATGGAAGTTAATAGATGTCGCAATTGCTGTTTTTCACACGCCCGGCACACGTGTTATATCCAGGCGCCACCGTGTCTGAGTACTGAAGCGCTTATCGACCATTGGCTCATGTGATGACAGAAAACTGGAGACTTAACAGTGAATAATCAGCGAAGTTGAGAACAAATTGATATAATCACTTACAGAAAACTCAATCGGAGAAATAAGCCGGTTCATCAGAAAACTCGCCTGATTGGGAACCAAAGTGATATGTTACGATTTTGTTTTTATCTCATTAACAGAACAACAAAAACACCAACTTAAACACAGAGTTCAAACACTAAAAATATCAGTTTTATTTTATTATGCATCCTTTCTTTGTTTCCTTGTGCAAAGAAACTGGATTTTAGAGTAGTGCTTAATGTTACATTATGTTGTCTAAATTGTTTTACAAATAAAAGATTCAAATATAACTTTTGTGGTAAGACCTATAGCATCGAGGAAAATTCCAAATTGTTTTCTATGTTTCTGTGTATATAGCCTATGTATTTACGTGAATTTTTTGTGTGCAAGTATGGTTTTTTTATATCCTTAAAGGTATGAAAGTTATGACAAACCAGGTATGTCTATGGATCTTCTTTTATAACTTTCATGCAGACTATTGCATTGTATTATATTGCTGAAGGGGACAGTTGTCTGTCTCTTAGTTGTACCCGTATTGTTCTGTCGTCAAAGCGGACTTGATAGTGAAACACTAAAGCAAAGCAAAGGTGAGAGGGTGCCGTTTGATGTCTACTAACAGGAGAGTTTGAATTAGCCTCTGGCGCCTTCTAACTCCACACCGTTCCACCAATTCCACCAGATTTGTTGCGTACCTAGGCGCTCTGAAACGTGGAAACCTGTAAATAAAACATTATTTCCTGACATAGACATAAAGATTTCCTTCACTCAAAACACGTTATGGGATTTTTCCCCCTGGTGGGGCTAGGATATGTACTGATAA
This sequence comes from Channallabes apus, assembly GCA_030522415.1. NCBI lineage: Eukaryota > Metazoa > Chordata > Actinopteri > Siluriformes > Clariidae > Channallabes > Channallabes apus. The sequence goes on along the minus strand of CM060118.1, from coordinate 12,814,317 downwards.
TCCGATAAAGTAGTGACCACTGATCCATCTTGTTACAATTCCAGTTGGATTAGAAAAGATTACATTTGGTTTATTGTGAAAGGGCAATTGATTTACATCACGTATTGACTTTACTGTGGACTCAAAACTGGTTTCACTCTTTGAAGTATTTAAATAAATGAACATTCTGTCATTTTGATCACTTTCGGTGACTCAGTTTGTTACCTTTCAACTCACTATATCCACTACATTTTTATCCATTTAATTGCATTAGTGAGTGATCAAATGCTAAATGTTAATCAAGCATTTTCTAGGCATTGGGCCTTGAATAGCACACAGACTCCAGACTTCACGGAGCCAGTCCCTTAGGCTTTTGTCAAGAGTGTAAACTCATCAATGGTCGGCTTAATTAGGACTAATTGTAGGCCATGATCTACTCGTTAGGTCGCTTTTGAAGTGCGGTCACAGAGACAAACAGAATTAGGTGCGGTGCATATGAAAGCGCAGTGTGGGATCAGTAAGGATTTGCGCGCGCTCTCTCTCTCTCTCTCTCTCTCTCTCTCACTCACACACACACACACACTGCTGTTGTATATGAGGCACTCATTTAAATAAAGCCTAACGATTCACCCACATCCGCTAACATGAACAGCTTTGTATAAACATGTGTGTTTGTGAATGTAATGCTCAATGTTCAACATGTACAATTTCTCTCAAAACAGAAAGAAAAGATCTCAAATGCCCTACACTAAGCTAACCGAAAGGAACTTTGTGATGCAAGAGTTGCAAGATGCGCCTATTTATTACTTATAAATTGTTTATATTCTTGACAGTTTCTCAATTTCGACTTTCTTTGTCCATATTATTTATTTATTTATTTATTTTGTTGTGCTTTTCGTCATATGCTCTTGTGATATTTAGGATATTTATTGGTTTGTATATGCTTTTACTTGGGACTCGTCACGACGAGTTCAATGTCTTAATTTATTCACTCATTTATAAATAAGCATTGGCTTTTAAGTTTGACAAGTTACAAGAATAATTGCAATAATATATGCACATTTACACTAAACACTTATTATTAGTTTTAGTTTTAATTATGTCAATATAATGCAAAATAACGTGAATAATTAAAAAAGTTAGACTGCGTGATGCATCATGCTCTTTGAAGTGCTTGATATGAGATTATCACTTATCACAAAGATCCCTGTTCAATCCCCCAAAGCTCAAAAGCAATATAATCAACTGACAGGAGCATGATCACTGCTGATAAGGGCCTAGGACTGATATGACTGACAGCTTAATTTATAGCATACAGCTCAACATTGCCTAGAATACTCACTAAACTATTAAACAGCATTATATGCCCCTAGTGAAATATTTTAACCAACAGTCTGATTGATTAGATGTGCTAACTATGTGCTAAGTTTTATTTAAATATACAGTATTAGAGAAAATACTAAACAATATGTTGTCTCCAGTGTGTCACCCTTCTGCTTTGTATCGTTTGTTAATTAGAAAAGTGGATATTCCGATTCAGACGTATTGTCACATCATAGCTTACGGTTATCAAGTAAAGTTGTGTGATATTCAGAAAACCTTAAACTTCATTTTTAGTGTAGTGTACTATACAGACATCTTTTTGCTCACGTTCGACTTGTGTCATTGTAATTGGTGGAATAAAAGACAAAAGCAGTAATTTAAAAATAAAATATTTTTAATAAATAAACTCTTTTTCCAATAAAACTCTTAGCAGATAGTTCTATATACAAAACTGTACATCATATATATATATATATATATATATATATATATATATATATATATATATATATATATATATATATATATATATATATATATATATTGCACTATAGCAACAATATATTTTAAAACACATATTCTTCATGATATTCTATAAAGTCTAAAAGTGATGTTGCATGGGGATCATATGGTGGCTGTGGTGAGGAATGATCTGCTGGTGCGGGATGGCGCGGTGATGAACTGGGATAGCGTGCGGGTTGGGCACGTGAGGAGCTGCGGGGAAAGCCACGCGCTGACCGCCGCCGTAGTGGAAAGGAAGCGTTGGTAAGAGATAATGCGGCAAAGCAGGGAGCGTGTATTCAGCCCTCAACTCCTGAACCTCACGCTTCAGCTTCATCCTGCGATTCTGAAACCAAGTCCGAACCTGCATCCGATAAAGAAAAAAAATAGGTTAGATTGGAGACACGGACATGTAGCTTCAACGATTATGGACTTTCATTAAGATGATACACACGAGGATTGCATCGTACCTGAGTTTCGGATAGGTTGAGTTTCTGTGCTGTTTTAACCCTCTCACTCGCGTCCAGGTATTTGTGTTTGTTGAAGATTTTCTCAAGCTTCTCAATTTGCTCTGGAGTGAATTTGGTTCTGATCCTACGGTGGGCGCCTCCATCTCTTTCCCCCTCACTTCCATCTTCAATGGAGGGACACTCTGACGCAGCGGCCTCGCTCTCATAACCAGAAGAGTAACCGCTGTTCTCTGAAGCTGAAGAAAACAAAAGCACACCTGGTTATTGATCTGCACCTCAGAATCATGTTTGAGTAACTTGCACAGTCAAGAAAACTACAGAAGCTGACACTGAAAATACTTACAGCTTGGAGAAGTGCAATTCCTCTGAGCTGAGTGCGTAAACACCATGCCTTCCTTCATCTTCTGTTCCTCTGTGCTGGTGTTCTCCTCAATCCGGCTACATTTCGGTTTGGTCTGAATGTAAACCTTGTCATAAGATGTCGGAGGCCGCGGCTGGACCAGACAAGGGACATGTCGTCTTACAGGAGCCTGCATTGGTTCCGGATTCTGTTTGCAGTCATGAAAGCTTTGGGCAAGCCATTCCACGGAAAAGTTTTTCACCATGTTTCAGCTCGAGGTGGTCCTAGTGTATCCAGTGAAAGTCCCAAGAGGATTGTGACGCCCTAGAGAGAACCCTCGGTGTATATATACCGCCTCCGGACACCCGTCTGCATTAGCATATGCATGTATGTGTTTTAACGCCTGTTCGACTTGAAATCATTAGGGCTAATGGGTCGTTATTGAAGTCTTTACATATCCTGTGATTGTGTGAAAACCTGGCGCCACTGAGTCTGTGAGAACATCTCTGGAGACATCAGCTGTCTGCTAGTTCTTTATACGAATCCAACATCTGGCTGAGAACAAGTCATAGTGCCCATAGGAGCAGATTTCTGATTAAAAGTACTATGCATCAATATTAACCTATAATATTGAATATAACATCTACAAAACGTAAACTTTGAACCAGAGTGCAAAAGACACATAAATGCAAACAATTCAGGATAAATTCTATTGTTATATTTCAACTTGTATCAAATTACATCCAAGTTGACCGGTGCTTTGCTTTTTAAAATTAAACTGATGATCTAAAACATAAACACTTTACGTATATTCATTACATTTAACATTCTCACTCTCATTTTCTTCTTTAGACTGAAGAAGCTGTTTGGGTAGTGAAACGTTTCTACCTAACAAGTCCAGTTGAAATGAATCAACTTGCAGATTTATTTCAGGCCACCCCTGGATCATGGTGTTATTATTATTATTATAATACACGCAGCTAGGACTGAAAATCCACATTAATGTTAGCCCACATTCAATTTCATGAAACATTGCTTAAAGAAGAATCAATGTTGAATCTTTTAATCCAGATCTGTTACATCTACAGTTTAAACCCGTTTCATGCTGTCTCGTTTTAAAACCCTAATGAATGAAAGCGTTAATGCGCAGCTTAACGTCAATGAAAATGTGAATGACAGTCATGTATCTATCTAATGCTGGTCGATCTCACAGCCACTCTCGGTATTGCGTTTCTCGTTTTCCCGAGCACACCTTCCTTTTGTGAAGGAGACAATGGAAATGACAATAGAGTTCAAATAGATTGGCAGTAACACGTCTCTGGTGTCCTGGAGAGTCGCTGGCGCCGCCGCCGTTTGGACAGAGAACATCAAACGGATTACAGTAGCAGCACAGTCAGAGCTGATGGAGCTACATTTCACATGCAAACTGGCCAAACAATACACTCCTCAATACTGACAATTCAGACAAATCCCAAAGCGATCCAGAAACCTTTGCTTCATAATGCAAGGAAACACATATTTACATAAACTTACTGCACATTTATTTCTCATTTTTAATTATAGCGTATTAAACATACAGTCCAAGAATAAGACATAGATCTAGTAAAAGATTTCATGTGAAATACATTGGCACACAGACAATGTGAATGCAATGTTAATCCCACTCATCAGGATATATCTCACTGTATGTGTTGACTCTCTCTGAGTTGCTTAATCCCTTTGAGCGCCTAAATCGCCGCCAGGTAACAATGTGCTCCTAAAGGGATCGTTTAGCTCCAGTGAGGATGATAACAGCAGGCTGGTTGCTTCCTTTATCTCAGATCTGTGCTTAGAGAGGTCGGAGCTCTTCGCCTACCAATTAAATGTGTTTATCTGAAGCGCTTTGAAGTGGCGACTACAGAGAAGCACCGACCTCCAGGAGCGCCTGTTTCCTCACCTCGGGAAGAGGGGTGGACACACACACACACACACACACACACACAGAAAGAGAGAGAGAGAGAGAGAACCCCACCGGACCAACCCTCCTCCTAATAATAATAATAATAATAATAATAATTCCATACACTGACTTATAAAGCTAAATTACATGATTGCTCTAAAGATAAAGAAAATACACTACTGTAATATGCAGAAAAAAACCAGATACTTTAGCCCTGCATCATTAAGTGAGAAATAATCCTACTTAAAATAACCCTCTTATAATTCTACATTTTTAGTTCTGCACATAGCTAGCATTCTTTAATTTAACTGAGCTACCAGGTATGTGTGCACTTTCTAGCATTTAAGTAATGGAATTAAGCCATGGCTGTTTATTACAGATATTTCAATTCACCGTATTGCAGTATTATTATGAACAATTAGTAATTTTTTTCACTGGGTTTTTTCTTTTAATACAAAGAATTATTTAAGCAGTTTTTTTTCAAGCCATATCCATCCACTACATCTGAAAACTAAATAATATGCTTCAGAAGTGGTAGATAAAGATAAGGTTGGAAAAGCACTGATATTTCTTTAAGAAAATATCTAACTGATTCGCTAACCCAGGGTTAGAGGGACCCCCCCCCCCCCCCACACACACACACACAAAAAGACTGAATAACTTTGACCACATAAAAAAAAAAAGGTTTCCTTGAGCTGTAGAGCAAATTTTCCCCATTTCTATAACATCCACAGCCTGGTACTTGATTACAACATTTCCCAGAGTGTCTGGTTACTAAAAGCCACATGTATTAACTTCTTCTACACAGAACTTCTGAGAGATGGCCTTTCTTCTCCCTCATCTCTGCCACTTGTCACTTGTGCCAATGTGTCTATGACAGATCTCTCTCAGAATTACTGGAAGGAGGCTTTGACCTTGCGCAATGTGTCTTGCATGCGGCGTGTGTGACGCTCTGCAGCAGGCTGGTTGAAGTTGGCATCATTGTCAGCGGCAAGAAGTGACACATCACAAGCACCCAGATGGCTGATTCGGGCCTGAAGATATGACTGTAGTTCTAGATCAGGAGTGAATGTATATGTGTACTCCTGGAAAGCATGGACTTGACTTACCACACGTGCTATAGTCCTGTAGAGGAAGAGATAAAAAAAAAAGAAGAAATTGAGAGTGAGTTATTCATTCATTCATTCATTTTCTATACCGCTTAATCCTGTGTTCAGGGTCGCGGGGGACCTGGAGCCTATCCCAGGAGACTTCGGGCACTAGGCGGGGTACACCCTGGACAGGGTGCCAATCCATCGCAGGGCACACACACATACACACACTCACACACCCAATCACACACTACGGGCAATTTAGGAACGCCAATTAGCCTAACTTGCATATCTTTGGACTGTGGGAGGAAACCGGAGTACCCGGAGGAAACCCACCAAGCACGGGGAGAACATGCAAACTCCATGCACACAGAGACGGGAATCGAGCCTGGCCGGGGAATCGAACCCAGACCCTGGAGGTGCAAGGCGACAGTGCTAACCACTACACCACCGCGCCGCCTGAGAGTGAGTTAAAATCAATTAAATATTGATTGCAATATTATTATTAATAAATTATTATTATTATTAATTATATTGCTAATGAATAATTTTAACTGAAAATTGAAAGAAATTGCTCTAATGTACAATGAAGTAAAAAGAAAATGCAATTCTATGCAAATATACTGTAAGTGTGATTGAATAATTGTGTTTGACTTATCAATGGCCTATAGTATTTTAACGGAAACTATACATCCATGGCTCACAGGGTACCAGGGCAAAAAGGATAAATTCAAGCAAATTTAGCACAGTTAGCTAGTCATAGCACAGATTGTGGCAGAAACAATGTCAGATGCGAGTTCATTTGTATGAGCCATGCTGTCATGAAGGAATAACTGCAAACCTTAAACAAACAAGTATGACTTTGTACAATTGAGTCAGTGGAGGATGGTTCAGCAAGCCTTTAGCTGAACTTCCCCTTGGCTTGGGACAAATATGTGTCCTGATTCCATCAGACAGCTCTGGGTGTATAACAACCAGCTGTGTGTCTAACTCTCAGTGCACCCACTCACACCCTGGCATCTGCCAACAACACCCATCCCCTCAGGTATCTGGCACAAACCCATCACCCCAAGCAGCCCGTCGCCACTGATGCACCATCTGGCTGCACACACTCCTCACGCTTGGTGTACACGAGCTTGTGAACACTCAGGATGTGTGAACCTGACTGGACACTGTAACATGTGCATCCACCAGCTGTGTCATTACCACTCGATCAGTATCTCCGTGACCTCTGATCCCCACAGATGTCTACCAATGTATGTGTGTGAATTATGGTTTAATTTGAGAATATTTTGGGTTGTGTCTGATGACAGTGACAAATGAAGCATGTTCTTAGTCAGGAATATGTACATGTAGCAATCCTAGCCAACGTTACTGTTGATGAGTTTACAACATTCTTTCTTAAAACAGCAGATTATTGTATAGGATTAAAGATTTACCCAAGTAACATGTGACTATTTGATCAATCTATAAATTGATTTAAATTAGATAAATTTTTATTACTGTTAAACTTTGAGAGGCTGTGTTGACAATATGTCATACTCTAAAGTCAGGGGTTGAGGACTCCTTTCCGAGTACTATGGGGCATCCTTTTGTTTTTCCGTGTTGCATTATCAAGTCTAAAAGTCCAGTCTTGGTGATTGTGTGTACAATTTGATACGACTGAAAAGCAGGTTTTATGTCTGCAGATAATTTAGCATCTTGAAATGAACAGAACCTTTCTTAAAAAGATGACTAAATATTAATGCAGCAGTGCTGGATTCATACGGCATGTTTGCCCAAGCCACTGACAGCATTTTAATAGAGCATATAAAAAATCCAAACAAATCAAACTGCATTCCAATTGCATCTTGCATATTTAATGTCTCTTAAAGATCTGATCTTGGCACAGCTATCAATAACAAACAGAACACACGTCTCCTCTCCTCCCCCTACACATTATTTGGCAAATAGGAGTGGAAACGAACGAGGGGGCGGCACGGTGGTGTAGTGGTTAGCACTGTCGCCTTGCACCTCCAGGGTCTGGGTTCGATTCCCCGGCCAGGCTCGATTCCCGTCTCTGTGTGCATGGAGTTTGCATGTTCTCCCCGTGCTTGGTGGGTTTCCTCCGGGTACTCCGGTTTCCTCCCACAGTCCAAAGATATGCAGGTTAGGCTAATTGGCGTTCCTAAATTGCCCGTAGTGTGTGATTGGGTGTGTGAGTGTGTGTATGTGTGTGTGCCCTGCGATGGATTGGCACCCTGTCCAGGGTGTACCCCGCCTAGTGCCCGAAGTCTCCTGGGATAGGCTCCAGGTCCCCCGCGACCCTGAACACAGGATTAAGCGGTATAGAAAATGAATGAATGAACGAACGAGGGGCGTTCGAGTCAAACCAGGATTGTGTAGAATAATGGAACAGAGCTATGAGATTAAAACTACCTTTATTTTTCTATATCATTCCCTAAGGCACTTATTCCAGTGCCTCACAAAAAGTTTTCTCAGTACATTGGAGCCATGATCAGGCATCCTTGAATTCCGCGTCAAAACATTCTTTTCATTCGGTGCAGATCTTCTGTTCCGGTTGAAGGCAGAGAGCTCTCTCAGTACTCAGTGTGCACTCGACTAACAGAAATGCAGGTGTTCATGAATGACTGTGTGTATAGTTTCCACAGACAGATGCATCTCTTCTGAAAGTTGCCCATCGATTTTCAAGGATCAGGTGTTCCACTCGTGGGAAAGACTGGAGCGGGCTCTGAGCCACTTCACCCGGGATCTTCGTTCAGGGAAATACAGCCTTCTTTAAATCATATGTACCATTCAAATACTGCGGGTAAGAGTCTTATTGCCCTACTGAGCTTGAAGGTTTCTGTAAATGTCAATCACTTTTACATTTTCATTCTCCTGCTTATTTAAAAAATGTTTTTAAATAACCTACATCATGCTTAGTTTTTGCATGGGAAATTGATCTCACTGCACATACACATTAGCACACATTGTTTAGGATATTGATAAAAGCATCTTTATGAAACAACTGAATAAAGCCATAGTTTCTGACCGTAACTTGGGCCACTTGTACGCTTTGTTCGTGAGAGTAAAGGCGCCAATCTCCAGCTGTTGTATGTGCATGGCCAGAATGTGTGCATCAGGCACAGTGGGTTGCCTCCTTCCCCTCTCTCCCTCCATCAGACACATACTGTCACTCTTCAGAAACACCTGTAACAAAGACACAAAGCAGATGAGCCATGATTACTTCAGAAACCTGATCTCGTTTATCCAGATCTTACTGTTTCAGCATAGATGTTATCCCTTACTATGCTATAGATTAAAGCTCTGTCCTACCTGAACCGCCCTGAGCTCATCAAGAACATCTGACATCTTTGCTGACAGCTGCTTCCAAGCCTGCAAGTGCAAGCAGTCCCAAACAGTAATATGGTTTAGTAAACATCGCCAGGTTGATACAAGCTGAGTGAAAATTAAGAAGCTGCCACAAAGGATGTATATTCACTTTCACGCAGTCTTTCTCTGAGTATATTTAGATGTGTACGAAATATAATCATTCTCTGGTTTTAGCAATTACCATTTTTGATACGTAAACAGTGCTTCACAGTATCTCAAACTGTATTAGTCATTGCTGAATTATAAGGACTCTAGAAAAAAAACCAGCCAGTCTTTAATCTAATAAAGTTATTTGTTTTCTCAACATCTGTGCATGTGTAAAAAAAAAAGAAAGAAAAAGAAATATTGTCTCCATATTTAGATCAAACTGTAGACAGATTGAAAAAATAATTATGTGCAATTATGTTGACTCATTAGCAGCTTATGGCCTTAAGTCAACTGTGCTTCCAACTATTTGACAAGTATTATTATTATTATTATACTAAATTAAATATAAAGAATGTGGTATAATAATAAATGCTGCTTCACTCCTTGTAAACTACAGTAAAACAACATTACTATTAATTTTGTCCAGTTTTACCGGTAATTGTCGAACAATCACATTCTCAAGTGCTCCGAGGATCTGCATGGCTGTAGCAAAGTTTCTTGCCTCAAAACAGTGCTTTGCAATAATGAGAAACCTGCCAAGCAAGGCTGTTTGTACCTAAAAGAAGACAGAGCACAGTGGGTGATGGCTAAAAAAAATTAATTCAGCTCAGTTCCCAAGAAAAGATAAACAACCAGGTTGAGATGGAGTCTGGCTTAGAAGGAAGAAAAACAACCACCTCCATTTGGAGCACAGCATCTGGGTCAAACCTGTCTAAATTATATACACTCATTATTTAATGATTTTGTCTGATGTACTAAAATTATAGTTGTTGTTGGTCTTTCGGCTGCTCCCGACAAGGGGTCGCCACAGCGGAATATCCAGTCCGGACTACAACTTGGCACAGGTTTTACGCCGGATGCCCTTCCTGACGCAACCCTCCCATTTTATCCAGGCTTGGGACCGGCACTGTATCCAGTGGCTGGGGTGTGGGCACTGGCTGGAATCGAACCCAGGCCTTCCACATGGCAGGCGAAACACCTACCACTGAGCCACCAGTGCCCTATGTACTAAAATTATAGTTAAATACTAAAATATGCATTCTTTTCTAGGCACATTGTGTTTTTTTAGAAAATGTTTTCTGCTCTTTAATTATATAATTTTAGATCAAAAGAAAAGTGCACAAACTAAGTATATTAATTAATAGTGTACTAATACTAATTATTAGAGTATTACCTTCAAGGAGTCTGTGATGACAATCTCAGCTGAGACCCATTTACTGATGTTTTCTGCATATCTCAGGAGAAGCTTTAGAGGCCCATCATGTCCTGGCACATCACCGACAAACAAACTACTGCCCTCTAGTGGGGGGACATCGGATGCTAAACATCTGGGCAATACACATAATTAAACATAATATTAGTAAAGCATCTTTAAGATCTTTAGATCATGCTACCAAATAGCTGGTAGCATGCTCTAACCATTTAAAACCATGAATTAAAGAAAATAACAATTAATACTTATATAAATTATATACGTTTTATGGTCAGTAATTATAAAATAATGTTATTAATATTATACATTTTCATCTATCTATCATTTTGTTTTGTTATATGGTGAATTAATGCTCTTTGTTAACTAATATGTTAATTAATGTCAGGTAAAATAATCATAAAGTAAAGCATTAGTCTATATCAAATTAAATATAGGACAATGTATCCAACACACAGCCATGCTGCTAAAATAGGAACTGTTAGAGCAGGATTCTTATATCGCACTTCACTGCATATCCACATGTTGCTGCTGGCTCTTATCCAGCGCTCACATATTTCTCCAGTTGGAGTGCCAGTAACAGCTTATGTGCCAGTATAGGATTTTTCCATTTTACTTTCTTGCCCTAATCATGAACAGCTCATCAAACCCCCGTGTAAATGTTTGTTCCATAAACACTCATGCAGCCAGATTGTGTTTCTTTTGCCTGTTTTTTTTTTTGAGTGCTAAATTTGATCCTTAATTTAACACCATTAAGTTGGGAAAGGTACAAATCAGGTTGATTTATTCAACAGGGTCTGGTCAAGTTGACCAGATCCTGTTGGTTGGATGACTACTTTCCAAACTGAATGTCCACTGATCAAAATCAAAATACAATCACTGAATGGCAAGATAGCCAAAAGAACTAAAAGGTTTTAGCCTCTGTATGCAGATTAATTTAGCTACCCTATACAGATAGTAAATGCAGATTAATTTAGCTACCCTATACAGATAGTAAATGCAGATTAATTTAGCTAGGGCAGCTAAATTTATCAGCATATAGAGGCTAAAACCTTTTAATTGGTTTTGGCTGTAGTATCAAACCTCTACAGAAGAGGATTTTCCTCAGGGTCAAATATTTGTCGAACTTGTAAACTCAGCAGATATATATATTTTTGTAATGTGTTTTACAAAGCATATTGGACATTTTTCATTCTAAAATCATTCGGGTGAAATGCAGGCTGTGCAGACTCACTTAGAGATGCTGACTGCCTTTTCTTTCACTCCCTGCGCTCTGGAGTTGAGAAAATGCACGGGGTGACAGCCTTGGAAGATTTCCTAAATCAGAGATAAAACAGTTGGATGAATCTGCACAGACACTTCTGAATCAAAACAAATGTACTTGATAAATTGGAACGATAAAGAAATAAGGAGTGGGAAAGAAGTACCCTCTAGTGGTTGGGATGGGTTTGTGCATTCTCAATAATCAGGGAATAAGAGGAAAATATAACACTCCTCTTGGAAAATCATTTTATTTTGGTGTTCAAAACTACAGGGCTGAACATACAGTATAGTGCCATAATAGATTTCCACAATAATCCTTAATGCCTAGAGTCCAAAATACCCATAATGCCCTACCACTTTGAACAAAGGGATTTAAATTGTCACAAAGTATTTGTTTATTCATCCAGAATATTTTCATACATTATGTGTGTTGAAATATAAAATTACTTTTGATGACAGACACATAGCAATAACTGACTATTCTTTTTTTTTATGTAAATACCATAGCACTGCATATGAAAGTGTTGCTAGATTTGCATTAATGTACCATTTACTTGTTGGTACCAGACCAGACTTCTCTAACTGTGAGATCACAACTAGGAGCAAAAGAGAAAGAAGTTATTGAAATAGAAGAGACTCCACTCTCTTGGTACCTGTTGCAGCAGTGTGAGCTGTTGTGCTGTGTTCAAGGGACTGTGCTCTGTCTGACTGAATGCCAATCTCTCCTCGTTCTTCATAGACATGTTGGTCAGCTGACCCTGCAGGGAACTGTAGCAGGGTCGAGGCAGTGCTGAAGCGATTGTGTACACCTTATCTTTTGGTTGGCTCATCTGGGGCTCCACCACCCGTGATGCATGCCACCGAAGACTCTGTGAGTATAAGATGCACAAACACAGGATTGGCAAATAACTAGATATATTAATACGTAGAAATAGCACATGCCTAGATCTAGTGCTGGTAATAGAAACACAAAAATGTAGACTAGGACATTAATGACAAATACCAGGATTAAGAAATTACGAGTAATGTAATTCACGTAAAACATATACCAAAAGGGGGGGGGGGGGAACTAAGGATGAATCATATAAGAAAAAACTTATTACTTTTATTATTATTTTTACTATTTTATAGAATATCACCATCCTGAACTTTTCAAAGTATTTAAATTGAAAGCAAATGAGGCCAAATCCAACATGCTGACCTTTCTTGCTGCATCATCAACAGAAGATTTCCTGCAAAAGGACTGAACCGATTGGACATTGAGATCCTCCCAAACACTCTGTGTATTCTCACCACAAACTGTCATCCCATAGCCCCGACTCTTTTTAGGACTGTTTTGTAGCATCTTAAGTAGACTCTCTCCACGACTGTCCACTGGAGCTACCTGCAGCCACAACACAACAGCACTTGTAATCCACAGACAACCTTGTACAGACAATACAAGTTACTAGTCCAATAAAGGATGAGGTGATTTACCACAAAATGGATGATTGTTACAGCCTAGTATTACCTCAGATGTGAGGAAGTTGTCAAGTGTTGGTTGAAGACGGGAGTTGGAGCTAAAATCCACTGACTGTCTGTCTTCTATCCAAGACTCTAACAGGTCCAGGGTGCGATGGTATACCTTAGTGCTGTCAGTAGAGAAGTCCTTGTTTGCTCTGTATGCATATTTTACAACACCCACAGGACAATCAGTGTTAATAACCAATTAGTAAATACCAGCTATGTAATAAATGGTACTGATATGACATGATTCTTACACTACAGAGCTGTTAAATTTGTCCATTAGAAACTGGAGTAATTCCTCAGCAGTACAGAAATAGCGGTAGGTATAGAGAAAGTGCTGGATGTATCCTTCCAAAAATGCATTTCTGTCAGAGGAATAAAGGAAAGGTGTAATTCCTGACCTGGTACCACTTATGCCGCACTAAAGAAAACTAATGAAAACCAAAGAAAACAACCCTTAACTCAAATTACAATATAATATATAAAATAATACATAAACAGAAGTTTTTTGTGTACATGAGAGGAAAATATGAATATCAGGGAAATATTATTTATTATATCAACATTCTGCGAACATACAGTCATGTGTAAAAGTTAGTTGTTTAAAAATATAACAAAAAATCTGATCATAGCAGGTCTTACTATTGGGCAAATACAACCTCAGATAAACAATGACACAACTTTTTTCACTGTGCCATAATTTATTTAACAAAAATAAAACCGAAAAGGAAAACCATGTGCACAATACAGATTTTAAGAGGGTGAGTTGAAGCCAGGTGCTGCCAATCATCAGCTCTTGATTAATTGATCATAAGCAGGTCCACAGACCGCTAAGAAACCCACAGTTTTGGCAGTTTGCTGCTCTGGAGTGTTAAAAACAATGCCAGGGTTATTAAACCACTTTCACGCAAATTTGGAGTTGTACAGAAAGAACGATCATTCACAAGTGGAACACATTCAAGACAATTGCCAATCTACCCAGGAGTGGAAGTCCCAGCACAATCACACAAGGTCAAACCGTGCAATGATCAGAAAAAAAGAAGGGAAAAAAATTGCATCTGAATAAATCTTCTGGAACAAAGTCAGATGGGACCAAAGTTGTTCGGCCAAGTTCCATACTTGTGAAAAACCAAACAGCATTCCAGCAGGAGCACCTCATTACCCACTGTCAAGCACTGCAGTGGAGGCACCTTGCATGACCTAGGCACCTTGCAGTCAATAAGTTGACTCTGTATACCAGAGTATCTTTGAGGCAAATGCGTGCCCATCTGTCTGACAGCTTAAAGTATGGCAAAGTGTGGTAAATGAGTCATGCAAGTGGATAATGATCCGAAGCACAGCAGTAAATCTACATCAGATGGCTAAAAACTAAAATAATCAAGGTTTTGGAATGGCCAAGTCCAGATCTCAATCCAAATGAAATTCAGTGGTGGAAATTTACAAGAACTGTGCATAAGCGAATGCCCAAAAACCTCAATAAACCAAAGCAATGTTGTAAAGAACAGTGGGACTCTACAACAATGTGAGAGACTGATAATGTCATACAGGAAATTATTACAGTGAAACCTTAGATTGCGAATAACGCGGTTTGCGAACGTTCTGCAAGACGAGCAAAGATTTTTAATAAATTTTGACTTGAAAACGAATAAGGCTTAGTTTACGAGTATCATGTATCATGCACACGCTTTTTTTAAAGGTAAAGTGCAGGTTAATTTTTACTTAATATTTTGTGTTAATTATTTTTATGTATTTTTTTTTTGGGCTGTGGAAGGAATAATTTGAGTTTCCATTATTCCTTAAGAATGAGGAATCTTAATGCCAAATGCCTAAATGTAAGAAGAAATTCGTTTTTGGTTTACAAGTATTTTGAAATATGAGCCCACTTCCGGAATGAATTATGCTCGTAATCCAAGGTACTTCAAAATATTGCTGCTACAGGTTGATCTACATGCTATTGAATCATGGGGCTACTTAGTATTTTACCCTGGAACAGTGTCAGACACAATAATTTAATCTCCTTACAAAAAGTTGTAATTAATAGTAATTTCCTTTGACTTGGAATTTCTTAATTGTGTTATCACTGTCAAAGTGTTTTTCTGTGTAGCTGAAGCTTCTAATAATGACCGCATGAGTCTCTTCTCACAATTACATTTTACTGGATGACCGCCTACTACTAGTACAAAACAATAGATGAATCAAATAAGCAGACTTAAGCATTGAGTCCAGAAGAGGAAACTAAGACACAAAACTCGGCACAGGTCACTTCCTCTCAACTTCAAACTAAGAGTGTCCACAATTGGAAATCATTGTGATTGATTGCTTTATATCCCAGAGAGCCTTCTTGTCTGTTTCGTTCTAACTCTCCCTTTTAGTTATGCTGTCATAGTTAGTCCTGCCGGCGTCCCTGTTTGCACTCTGCAGTAAATATACATTCACCTTATACATTACAGTATGTGTCTGTGACCATACCTAACTTATCTCCCCTTCTCTTCTGCTCTCTCCTATGTCCTCCTCTCTCCCTCTCTCTCTTTAACTCTCCCTGTCTCTCTCTGTCGAGCTACACATGTCGTTCCTGAGCAGCCAGTGGTCCAGACCTCTTCTGCCCCCTGGATCTGTCTGACTCATCCTGTCTGACACTTCTGGTTGGATATCTCTTGCTTGGATGCCCCGTGTTGTCTGCTTGGGATGAGTGTGGTGAATAAAGACGGTCCTGGCCTTGGCCATATTAACTTAAAGATATCAATTGTTATATTGAACTTCCAGCCTCCTAACACACGGCATAACTGTAGATCAAGTCCTGCTATCTGTTATCACCCAAATGAGGATGGGTTCCTTGTTGGGTCTGGTTCCTCTCAAGCTTTTTTCCTATTGTCATCTCAGGGAGTTTTTCCTTGCCACTGTTGCCCTCGGCTTGCTCATCATGCAACGATGCAGGTCACACGAGGGGCAGAACCGTGCATAAATACGCACTGTTCAGAATGGGCAGATCTGCAGGCTGCCAACCCGCGGAGTTCTGAACAGGCAGAGGCGCGGCCACTTAGTCGGTCACTTTTTCACAGTATTGAACAACTAAAATAAATATTCATATTTCATATTCATAAAATGTTTCTATTTCAACAAATCGTCAAAAGTCACATAAGGTAACTGACAGTGTAGCAAGAAAATTATTCAATTATAATCCATATTTTTGCCTTAGCTCTAATGAAATATTGTCTTAAAATATCAGACACTTGGGAAGACATCACTTGATAAAACATCAATGAGCATAACATCAATAAAAAGGAAATATGACAAAAAGATGATGCAAAAAAAATTATTGTACGTGAAAGATTTCAGATGAACTAATAAAACAACAAAAAAACTAAGATATAACACTACACATTTATTGACAACTTCAAAATTTAAGGCATAATTTTTACTCTACCTGGCATATAAATAAGTCATCAGGCCTTTGGGTGTTCCAGCCAGTAGAGGACAGCAACCTCTTGTTCTGTTCCTCTCACACACCAGGCTCATTATGCCTGGATCTTCACAGGCCTTAAGGTCTACAGTAGAAGTTCCAGAAGAAGCCAAAGAGGACAGTAGAGAGAGGGGGAACCCCCACTGTTCTACATACAACACCTGACATGCACAAAGACATCAGTCATCAGGATTGTTAATATCTAAGTCAGAATAAACTGCATTGTCTAGGTTAACACATTCATGAATAAATGAATTAAATGAAGTTAGGGCTCAGTTATTCACATCCTTTATGTGTTATATAGCTTGAACAGAAATGTATAGAAATGTATATTTTTTTCTTGATTTGATAGCCATTATTTGTTTTATAAATTAATTTGACGCACAGGATCAGCAGGTTCTCTGTGAGTATGGATAAGTTTTAAAATAGAGAAAAAACTGAATATTGATGCAATGTTGATGTTCTAGTAATACTGTGAATTTCTTATTGTGTTTTCTGCCACAAGTGAGATTTGCTGGATACAGAGGTTTTTTTTTTGTCTTATTAACTTTAACCAAAAAAAAAAAAAGAGGTTAGAGAAGGTATAACTGTTAGTAAATGCTACATTGCTATGATAACAGGAACTAATAAAAAGTACAACATAAGTGTGAAATGTGACTCTTTAATACTTTAAAATTGCAAGTGGAGGAAAACAGATGCAATACAAAATCTATAAAACACTTTGGAACTTGGGAAATAATCTTTGTGGCGGTACAAGCCCTTCATTATAGAAGAACTTATATTTTTATAACTAAAGTTTAAATTTTACAGTATGTCTGTTTTACATCTGTGAAACATCCTCATGACATAAATAAGGGGAAAAAGTATTGTGTCATTACTATCAGAAATGTAAACAACACATGATGTAAACAGCAGATGAATTTTTTGTTATGTGACAAGGATACTGTAATGCCCTACCTGAAGATATTGCCTCACGAAGTCAAGAAACTCCACTTTAGTTCTTAGCTCATCAAACTGGGCCCTCAGTTTACAGAGCATCACCTTTGCTTCAGAACCTGCAAAAACATCATCATGTTTAAAAAAATATACAAAATATAAACATATCAATCATAACATTAAAATACAGAATATTAAGCCCAGTATTGTGCCCCTGAGGCAGCTCTGGTTCTATAATTGGTATGCTGGGGCGCTCCTTTGGGTGCTGTGGGTTGTGGGGTGGGGCCTCTGGGGATCAGACTTGTTTGTCCAGTGCATTCCATGGATGCTCGGTCGGTCTGAGAGCTGGGGAATTTTGTGCCTGGATCATCAGCCTTGAACTCTTTGCTTGCTAAGCACCAGACATGTGGGCTGTGATGCACTGAGTGTACCCTTCTATCATAGCCAGTGTTAACATTTTTTAGCAATTTGTGTTACATTGGCTTTTCTGTGGGTACAGGACCAGACAGGCTATCCTTTATTCTCCATAGGCAATAGATAAGCCGTGGGTGCCACTTCTCCTGTCACCAATTTATTGTTGTTTAAGTCAACTGGCAGTGGTGCTAGTGTTGTGACAGATCGACAGTCAACAGATCAACAGTCCTTTTCTTCTATAATACAATTGCCCTTACCTTTATTTTTCCTCTCTTGCTGAATAAGTTTGTGGTAAAAGTTTCTGGTCTTCTTTAAATTTCTGCTCTCAATCATCAGTTGTTGCTGAAGTTCCTGCAGAAAATAACAAATCAAAGAAAACAGGTTCAGGCCATAAGGCTGCGCAGAGATCCACCAATACAGAATTGGGTAAGAAACAGTGCTGGAATTAAAAGACCCACAGTGGTACTAAAAGACAGAAAAACAAGCATGGTGTGTTTACATGTACCTGGTTTGTTACCAGGTCATGAGTTCTAATTCAGAGATTAGTGCGTTGGTGTGTCTGCACCTTTCACTATGGTAACATCATTGCTTTGAAGCAGGAGGTGTGTGCAGAGCTCGGTTGTAGCTTCTGTCCTCCCGTAGAGTTCTTACTGTCTCTGCAGGGTGTCATCCAAGCTCTCTTCATGATAATCAAAGCACTCGGCTCTCACAGTATCAATCTAAGCACTCGCATCATAGTATGTGTATCATGAATGTACTGTAGGTGCACAGCAAAGGAGGCCTCATAACCTTTATTTGCAATTCCAGCACTCAAAGAATAAAACACATTACCGAATAAACATACTGTGGTCTTATTATTACAACAATACAGTGTAATGATGTACAGTATGAAGGGCAGACACTTAACATACTAAATTCATGATATGGACAAAAGGAACCGAGTTAAAAAAAACTTTTTTTCCCATTAAATAAAACATACCTGGTAAAACTCTTGATCTAAGAATGGTGGCTCCTTTTAGTATAGTTAGCATTAAGCAGACATTAAAAATAAAAATTAGGGCACATTCATAACAGAAAACAAAGCCAGCAAGCAAAATCTTAAATTCAAACACAACGTGATAGTTACATAAAGTTAGAAATTTATATCCCCCTCAAACACATGAATGTTTAGTTGTGAATCCTACCTGTGATTTATCTTCCAAGCTTGGTGAGTCAGTGTGACTGCTCAGTTTGTAAGCATACGCCACCACTTCTTGGCTAAAAAATCCTTCTCCATACAAAGCCAGTGACCAGGTAGGGCGGGACAGATGGGCCTGAAAGCCTGAGTGGGTGGATACTGTCCTGTCTGAGATCATTGAGTCAGAATCGTCCATTTCTGCATCTGAGCAGTCCAGGGAAAACTGGGTCTCTGTACTCTCCCCCAGGTCAGGATGCTGGCACAGAGACTCATCATTAGATACACACACTTCAGCTCCATCTGCTGGAGAGCTGCTGCTCTCCATGTCCATATTGATTCCACTTAACACTAGAACAAAAAATAACCCAGATTAAGGTGCCACAATTTGTGTGACTAAAACTGATTATTTTTCAAATCAGCAACACAAAACATTATTCTGGACTGTAGCTTTAATATTTTATGTATTTATGCTTATTTTACTAAAATAAAAAAAGTTTTTAATGTATATACTTAATACAATGTACAATATGTATTATTGCACTTAATTAAAAAATTAGTTTAACCTAAATATATAAATTTTACCTAAATTTTATAAACCTAAATATACCGATTTTATTATTATTTAAATATTTGTTGTAAATAAAATGAACTTGTGTGGAAATTTTAGACTTAATTAAATCGTTTTCATTGTTGCTTTTATACCACAGCAATTACCAGTTTTTATTTATTAATTTTTTTTTATCATGACCATTTTTATCTTTTGGATAGTTACATTTATTGTTGTGGAGCAACCATGCAACAAGGAAGTTTCTGTTAGCACTTCCTTAATAAAATAACACACAATAACTGATAAAATGACAAAATGTCCATACACCTTACTATAGGTAAAAAAGTGACCATTTCTTCCTGTAAATGTTAAATTAACGTCTCCTCACCAAAATATTTGCCAAGCATCTTAACAGTTATAGATTCTTCTTTGATAAATAACAGCAAGCTTATTATTTTGTTTATTTTACACTACCATAGCGCCAAGCACCAAGAGACGTAATCTAAAACTGCTTTGCAGCCGACGCTACTGTCAGAACTGCTGCCAAATCAAACGAATCAACCCATTCTAATCAATCAGATTGGTATTATCTACAGTACTATAGTTTTTAGATTGCTATACAGTTACCATTGTACTTAGCTAATACTGATAATGATAAGCAAATAGAACAGGAAACACAACGCAAGTGTGTTTGCAAAAACAAGTTGGAAAATGTGACAAGAAAGAGAAGGAAAGTTCACTTGAGTGTTTCCAGAGCAACTTTTAGTAAGCCCAAAGCATCGAGGCTTCTCTGTGTGTGTCTGGCAGTGGTGAATACATTTCACCCATTATAAGTTCATCCAACAGAACACTGCTGCATTCATAGCTTCCCTCTACAGTCAATCCAAATTACAAGAACACAAATACATCCTATCAAATAAAAAACAACTAGGTTGACCTATGAAAGCTTTTAGTCCCCACAGATGACACTGTTGGCCATACCTACCTGTGCCACCTAGTTGAGTCTCCTTCTGCATGTTCCTGATCTCAATAGCTGTATTTCCTTCTTCTCGTCCCTCTTCTGTTCTTATGTATCCTTGCCTCTCCTTTCCTTGGTTATGTTGTCTAGTTGTTTTATGTTCTCTCTCCTCCAGAGCATGGCACTTGTCTGCATTGTGGTCAAGCTGACCATGTTCGGTGTTCCCTCCCTCCTCTCCCTCACACTTCTTGGCACTCAGGAATGATGTCAGAGCATTTTCCTCTAGCTCTGATGAAGGATCTTCATCAGACACTCTAAGGGAAAGAAAAACAAGTAGGGAAATGGCAAAATTAATTCAACATCTTTTCTTTTCACATCTCCACTAGGCCTTACACCCCAGACAAGCTTGAAAGTCAAACAGGTCAATGTAACCACCCCCTCAAGAAAGGACACTCAATCCCTAATGTTAAAGAACTACAGACCAATATTCCTTTCAAAATTACTTAATAGTTTCTTCAAACAGAATTACATGGAGGACCTCATTAGATTCAGGTATCTAGACTTGCAGCTACTTAAATCCATGCCACACTGGTTCATTCTTATAAACAGTACGTCAGTCCATACAAATACTGTATGTAGATTTCAATTCCTAATGAGCAACCCAGGAGCACCAGTGGCAAGGAAAAGTTTAGGAGATGGCATCAGGGGGGGAAAAAACTCTGAGAGGAACCAGACTCTACGTTTCTACTTTTTAAAGCATGTGGCAGAAAATAATAGTGTTTAGCACAGTGTTTATTTGATGATCCATGAATGATCATCAAAGACCATAATTGGGACAGGAAAATGGCAGATAAAAACAAACATAGACCCCCAAAAACGGCAACAAGAGAAACACAGTGCATATGTGCAATGAGAGAAACACAGCTGAGAACCCAATAAAATAAATAAAAAAAAGAAAGAAAAAAAGAAAAAAAAAACAGAATAAAGTTTTGAAACTAGATAAAAGCACATCTGAGTATAAATCAACAAATTATCTAAGAGATAATGCAAAACAGTTGCACACAATCAGGCAATATGACAGGAAAGGGGTTGAGACAGAAACATAATCTCAACACATTAAAAAACATGTGATTGACCGCCTGTAATGAGGGGTGATCTGTCAGAATAATATAGCTATACTGTAAATATATAGTTAAGGGTCTGGGTTACTGATCAGAAAGTCAAGTTCAAGCCCCAGCACTGCAAAGCTGCCACTGCTGAGCTAATGTGTAAGGCCCTTAAAACTATTTGCTCCTGGTTGACCCTGTGCTCTGACCCCAGCTTCTTAACGTAAAAAAAAAAATCACTTCATAGAGTTTCAGATAAACAGATGAAAGTTCAATGTCTAAATGCTGTAGGTAAAGCTGAGTTTTAAGGTATTTATTTAATGTTTATAATGCACATGCACTGACTGATAGCAGACGTCATGCAGAGTCCATGTAGCTATCACAGTTGTCTCCTCAATGGTATTGTGCACCCATGGAACTTTTCAACTTTTATGTTGAAAGATTTGGCCACTGTCTCGAGCTTCACAGGTTTTTCGAGTTTAGTTTTCATTAGTGTCTTGAGTTAATGAATAGTGTCTTGAGTTGATTTATGGTGTTAGTTTCTCAGCTTGTCTTGTCTTTCATCTGTTTCGCTTTACAGATTTGGTACGTGCTTTATTTCATTTTTATTTTTTACTTTTTGTATTTTGCTGTTTCCATTTTGCTGCATATATTAGTGATGGTGAAATGATGCCTTATTTGGATGTAGTTTCACCAAAAGGTTAATTTCATGAAGCTTCATTGTACTGACATCTAGGGGACAGATGTTCTGTAGCAAATACTGTAGATCCTAACACAATTAATAAAGACATGTGTCCGCATGTATATAATGTTGCTTAAAAATGCCCGGTGCAAAGGAAATGGTACCACCATCTCTGAATCTGTAAAAGTTAAGTGAAGAAAAAACAACACCCACCAAAAAAAAGAGAGAAAATCCCTCTGAATACATTCCAGCTTTTTTTATTATTTTTTTTTTACACCAATTACATCATTCCTTTATTGGGAGAAATTACTTTGCAAAATTCCACCTCTTTCTCAGTGGCTCCATTCATTCCTTATCGCTGTTGTACAAAGTATTGAGCTACTAGGCACAGTGTGCTGACTGGACAAGTGAGAAAACCATGTGAACCATGCCTCGTTTGTCATTGTCACATGACTCTCAGGGAACCGACACAAGCCCCGAAGGGAGGCCTCATTGACCTTCTAGGTGATTATTAGTTCTACCTTACTTGTATATAGATTTAGATATTTCTGTCTGACAAATATAATATAATTGTATATAAATATAATTGTAAATGTCAACAAATACAGTGCATCTGACATTGACCATAGAACAATATAATAATGTATGTAATGTAGAACATGGCTTAACCCAGTTTTTAGAAAACCAATGGCAAACCACATACAACTGGCAAACTACTAAATGACAAACCTAAGCAACTCCACCACAAATAATAACCTGAATATATTTAAATACATGTTACCATGACTGCAGCTGTTATAAATGCTAATTACTTGAGTTAAATTAAGCAGAAAAGAACAACTGATAAAACAGCTGATCAGAAGGCACAACAACAACACATACCAGTTAGATAGTGGTCAGTTGGAAAGCAAGTAACCTGCCACTCATGAAGTCTCCTGGCAGCCCCCTAGAAAAAGTCCCTAGAAAACGTTTTATAAGAGTTTGCAGTTTCAGTGAGTAACAGATGAATTTCTCTCTCTTTGTGTCTCTCTCGCTCCAACCTCTCATCATCCCAGCCCTCCAAGCCTACACAGAGAAGGGCCTGAGAGTCATGTGACTCATTCAGCAAAAGGCCCCATTGTGTTTGACTATGTGCTATGCTCCACGCTACACACCCTCCTCACAACTCTTCTTCCTCATGTGATCCCTCCGGAAACAAATTCTAGAAAGGAGTGGGATCATCTGCATGGCCTTCTCTTTTCTGTTTACACATCTGGCTCCTTCAGACCCCTCCAGGACTTGAAAAAAGCTCAAGTATCTTCTTGTCAGTCCTATGCCCAGGCTATTCTGTTACCGTTGGAACTATTGGATTGAAGAAAGACTGGGTGAAGGGCTTTTTGAAATGGCTCTAGTATGAATGCTAGTAATGAGTATATGTTTTGGTATCTTAAGTGTGTATTGTGAAAGTCTCATTGGAAGCAAATTAAAATTCATAGAGCTCCATTAAACTGACTGATTCTGATTCAGGAAAGAAATAAAAAGTGAATGTGCTGCTGGTTCCTGACTTATATACAGTAGGTTGGCGAGAATAAATAATCATTTTCTCATACTTAGAGTCAAAAGCTGATATTTCAATACTGTCTTGTCTACTAAATGTGCAAATGGTTGAGGTAATGTGAAAAAGCTTTGTTTTCTGCACAAGCAGTAGGTTACATCCTACTTACAGGAAAGAGGGCTCCTGATTGACAAGACTGTGTAGCAGTCCTAGTAGGTCTTTATCCCAGTGGAGATCGCTGAACTTCTCCACTATTGCTCTAGAGAAGGTTTCAAATTGGAGGCTTGTTAAAGAAAGTATGTACTCTCCTACAAACAGAGAACATAAATATATACAGCAAGAGTTACAAGAGAATCACTTAATTGTCATTGAGTTGTCATTTAAAATAAAAATAAGGGAGTAAGTAAAGCAAAATGAGCAAATAGTGCACTATCTCTAGTTAAATGTGCTTATCCCTTTTTGGTCATCGTGTGGTTATAGTATAACTAATGATGTAATTATAGCTTAATTAAATAGAGGCTAAATCAGCATAAAATGCTTGAGAAATGTTAGCCAATTTTTCTTTAAAGCAATAAAAAGAGTATTTTGCTAGAGAATCTAATGCCTTAATCTAATTTCCAAAGCAATGCACAAGAGAGCATTACATCCTGAAATATTAGGTTTATTACCAAATGAGAAAGTTCTCAGCATTTGTATGCAGAAAGAGCTGACTTAATCAAAATAACATAATTCAATTACCCATTACTAGCTCCTCTGCTCCATTTCGCAGATAACAGTCAAAGGCAAACTCCTCTCTGATAAGACCAATGACCTGCTGCAAGACAGGCTGTCTCTGCCGTATAGTGCTCCAAACCCTGGCATGTTGGGAAGGCTCAGTGGTATTTAGATGAGCTCTGTTATTTGGAATGTTGCTGTTCTTGAGGTAAGAGGATGTGAAATGAGCAGATTCTCCATTCTTGGTAACATTACATACATCATGCTCTTTATTTTGTGTTCCTGGGTCAGTCTCTGAATCCACCCTCAATGGAAGACTAAGATCTAGGCCTGTGATGGGCTGAGAAACGGCTATATGAACAGGGAAAAGGGTTAGATGGCCACTCTGAGGGTCCTGCTGGAGGAGAAAATTGTTGTAAACACCAGGGGAACTTGAAACATTGGGGCAGGTTGACAGAGATTGGCTGTTTGACTCCAGACAGGCTGTTTGTAAGTTGGTATGATGTGAAGAGGTAAAAACTGTTGTGCTACTGGATAAGGATGAGCAATGTTCTTCCTCTTCCTCTCCCTGCACCCAGTTCTCTTGAAATTGTGGTGTTTCAGGAGTCAGGTCCTCATGTCCAATTTCAATTTCACTGGAGCTGCTTTAACACATTGCATTAAAAAAGATAAACAGTCAAATCTGTTAAAAACCCTATAAAAACATGAACAAAAAAATTTCTGTCAGGTTGGTTAATATGCGATTGCTCTTTTAGTGGTTGAAAACATATTCATTTGAAGTCACAAAATCATGCTTACTCATTTCCTTTATGTTATACAGTAATATACAATGCCCTACCTGCCTAGCCTTGGCTGAGGAATGGGCGATTCTTCTTCTTTGACATCCTCCTGGGCCACTACTATAGGAGTAAAGTGGGTCGCTAAAGAAGTAAATGCCTCAGGAAGCCTTGCAGACATAGAGAGTGAGTTGCTCTGGGGAAGAGGACCAGAAACAGGGGCCAACCTAACATCATGGCCTACAGGGATGAAACCTGCAAACATCAACATATTAAATAGCACACAGTAATTATGCAAACAAACACTGATGTTTACTATTTAGTGCAACATAACAGTTTAATGCTTCATTAAACATACAAATAATGTATACTTAAATATGTATATATTAAAGGATATAATCGATTACATCTAGAGTCCTGCAGGGTTCCAACCCCAATATAATAAAACTAGATCAAAGTAATTTGGGTCTTTAGATGCATTTGAGCAGGTTTGGACTTAAACCTATTAAACATCCTGGATTAAATATCCTGGTGTAAAATTAGCCACTCTTGATGTACTAAGACAGAATATAATGAGCTATAATCAGTTAAGAATGATTCAGATTACAAATGTACCAGTTTTCCTTTCAGCTGTAGCTGTGTTTTTGAATGAAGCCACATCTGAGAAACTGTCTTCTTCATTAATTCTATTGGATGCCTAAAATTACACAGGAATGCAAGTTTAAATACAGTTTAAACACTAATTTAATCAAATAAAAATTAGGAACATTACCTAAAATTTAACAAATTACTATATTATTATACTATATTTACTAATAATACTATATTAATAGATGAGAATACATACTGTGTTTATATTAAATTATACACAGTAATAAGTTTCTCATTGGAGTGGAAAAAAGACAAGGTTGAATAAACAAGAAGGTTGTGATGATAACACTTGTTCCAAGTTTATTTAAACAAGCTGCCTAAAGGGTTTCCTACTAGCCACTTACATCTAATATTGCCATAAAAAGCTGCACTCAGTGCTCCTTAGCGATTAATTTTTGACCCATTCAGAATATTTGATGGTATTTTATGGTGTTCTAGAAAGCCGCTATCAATATGAACCATGATTTGATTAACATACACAGTTTGTAATTATGTGGTGTGCTTAGCTTTCAGTTGAACTAAATTCATTGCTAAATGATTAAATGAATAATGTTTTTAAATGTATGTATGTAAATAAAGTTTGAAATGCACTGACTACAGCTTTATAATAGGAATCTTAAAAGATTTCATGTTTTATGTTTAAAGTCTCTGAACATGCTAATGAGTACCTTATGAAGTCTGTTGATTAGCTGTGTCCACACACTCTCAGCATCAGTCCCTTGACGTGACAAATAATCACAGCAACTCTGATGCAGCATAAAAGAAATTTGAGTATTTAAACCACCGTGTGTATAATTTCGTATTGTGTTAGACAGATTCAATCACATATAAGGATATAATTATATAGATACTATAAGGTAACACTACGGTTTCCATATAAACATATGAAACAAATATCTTCAACACATGCAATTAATTTATCTCTTAAATTTCTGTTTAATTATTGGTTGATAACCTTTTTTGCCATAACAATAGATGGCCTTTCAATGGGAGTTTTTTTAGCCATGTCAAGCAGGAGCCTCTTGAGTTTTCTTGGCATAGCTAGCTTTTGATTAGGGGACAAATGGAATTTTGCTGTGGCCCACAAAATAGCTGCCACTCCATATATGCAGGCCTAGAAAAGAAGAAAAACATGTTTTCCTAGCAAGTGCAAGCAATTAGATATCTAAAAAAAAGCACAATTCACTATAAAAATAGAGCTGTCATTCAACTAACCTTTTCTGTTAAAATACCATGTTCCTGGAATTCAGGAGCTACATAAAAGACATCATTAGACCCTATAAATAGAGACAAAAAAAGACAAAAGGGCTGCTGAACTGAACATGAGCCTCGTAAAAAATAAAAAAATAAAAAATAACATAAAGGTGGATGCAGAATTTGCATTAGTCCTCTCAGATGAAGGACAGCTTTACATACAGTACATACTGAACCAAGTAGATACATTGTCTGGCCAACAAAAGTCACACACTAATATTTCATTCCTTCACCTTTAGCTTGCACATCTTTAAAGCACACAATGTGGTGAAAATTATTAATTATGCTCCCAATCTTTCACAATATTCCTGTGCCATCAGGGAAGAAAAACTCCATTGATATGATAACCTGGTCATTCAGTACATTCAGGTGATGAGCTGACTTAATTTTAACGCCACATAACGGAGCCGAATCTAGACCTGACAAACTGAAGCATCCCTAGATCATAACACAACACCTGCC
Source organism: Channallabes apus (assembly GCA_030522415.1). Lineage (NCBI taxonomy): Eukaryota > Metazoa > Chordata > Actinopteri > Siluriformes > Clariidae > Channallabes > Channallabes apus. The sequence continues at coordinate 12,786,502 of CM060118.1, read as the reverse complement.
TGTATGATGCATCACTTCATACACATGACTTTTTTTCATTGCCAAAGTCCAATCTTTAGGCTCCCTAGCAAACTGAAGCCTTTTTTATTATTATTATTAATCTCACTAACAAGTGATTTTTCATATGTTTAGTCCCAATCCAGGAGTTGCCACATTCTGTTCGTATGACAATGCTCTTACTTTAACCATTAAACAAAGCTATGGTATTAACGGTTGATCTCTATTGTTTTTACCATAAACTTCAACATGTGATTAAGTTATTTCCGTTCATTTTGTCCCACCACGTTTCTTCTGTGAAGTTGATGGATCAGCACTATTTTTCCACATTTTGATAATGTATTGATGGATTCCTAACCCAGTTCCAGTAATTTCAAATCTCCTTAGTTGTTTTGTTGGCTTGATACAGACCCTTCTGCAATGTTGACTTTTTTTAGCCAGACAGTGTACAGTATATGTTTATAATTTAGAGAGGCAGATGCCTCTAGATCAGTGGTAGGCAAGTTCGGTCCAAGAGAGCCGCAATCCTGCTTTCAGTTCTGAGTTCAACTCCAACCCTAATCAAACACACCTAAACAAGTTAATCAAGGTCTTCAGGATTACTAAAGCTACAGAAGGATGAGATTTTCGTTAGAGCTGGAGCTAAAATTTGCAAGGCTGCGGGTCTCTAGGACTTGCTCTAGATGAACCCAGAAATGTGTGGGAAATCAGCTAACAGTTACAAAGAAACACAGGACTACAAGAACACTTTGCAAAACATTCTGCCTGCTGGCAATGAGTATAAGCCAAATGTTATAGTAATATATATATATCTTTTGGAAACATTGAAAAGTACCTGTGTTTTTAGGCATAAGGAACAGCAAGTCTCCATCCCAGCCCACATACACAGAGTCCAGACACAGGTAAGCTTTCAAGACAAATAATAAAAAAAAAAATACATGTCATTTAAACTAAAAGATTTTGGTAATTTCATGTGTTCTTATAAATTCTGCCAGAAATCCTGGAAAAAAAATGCCACTGGGTAATGTGAGACTGTTATTCATCCTAAATTTAAACCTCTTCTACATGAAAACTACCTCAATAGCTGGTAACCTTTGATAGACTGTCCCAGTTAGGCAATGAAATAATGCTGAATCAGAATTAGGTAATGTGAAATAATTCTTAATTTATTAAATAATATATACATATCAGCCCTAACATTAACACCAGATAACATTAACACTGATTATCAGCTTTATATTCCAGTAAAATGGTGACAAGATCATGGGTACCCAAAGTTTATTTTTGCCTTGGGAAGAAAACCCAAAGTTTCCCAAAAGCATCGTAAGCCTAAGTAGTTCGTAAAAATGATTGTACGAATGATCTTAATATTACAGTCTGTTTCCTAAAACCATCATAACTTAAGTAGCACTTGAAAATTTTCGTAGATCTACGAGTGCTCTGGAGTAATCGTAAAGCCTTACAGTAAGTGCATCGTAAGGAGACAGAATTATGAGGGCACCTGCTGGACAACCGGCAAATTGCACCAAAAACTTACTTCTCTTCAAAGTAATTTTTCATTTTATTTGTACCTATATTTTTATTCATTTCTATTTTCTACTCATTACACAATTCAATATAGAAATAAAAATGAATAAAGAAATAAAATTAAAATGACATAATAACATAATAATAATGACATGTTAGAATGAAAAACAGAAGTACACTGTTGTATATGTACATTTCGAGGGTACAGTACAAATGTATTTAATAGAAAATATTTAATGTGCTTTAAAGATTACACAAATAAAGGATGACTTGCTGGCGTGCATGAAACCCAGCCATGTATTGAACATGTCTTGGTTGAGCATCATGAAGTCTCATCTTGATTACATTCTCTTCCTCCACCTCTTCATCTTCCTCCTTGATGTCCAAGGGCATTCTTGCCCTCACTGCAATGTTGTGCAACATAGCTCTTACTGTTATTACAGCACAGCACTTTTGTGGCACAAAGAGAGCTCCACTTCCTCTAAAATCTCCATTTTTTTGTTTTTTGATTTCTGCCATTTTGCTAATTTCTCCACCCCTAGGTATGTGCTTATTTAAAATTTTCTCCTATTAGCAAATGCACATCAGGTGAAGATAATTATCTTCAAGGCTAAACTTTTCAAAAATAAATGTAAGAGCTTATTTATTTATGTATTTATTTATTTATTTTGATGTGAGATAAGCGATTGTTGATAAAGAAATTGATAAATAATTCTACTTAAATAATTAAGGTTTCATATAAATATCGAAAATTATGCTGTTAGAACAGTTAGAATTAGTTTTATGCGAGATTGGTGCAAGACAGTGTTTTTACAGAATGACATTTCCAGTTAATTTATGTTTTTAAACTTGCTCAAGAAGAAATTACAGAACGTTTTATGTTATTCGAGTTGAATATACATTCAAACAAGTAGAAAAATCGGAAATCAAAGCTTAGATCGATTGCTAAAACAGCATGTACAACAATGACGAGCCATTCTACAGCGTGACATTTCAGCACATGACATATATACATATAGATATAGATATATATATATACTGATATATCTCTAACCCTAACCCTAGCGACTCCTAAGTAATATTTAAATCAGGGCTACGTGCAACTTTGTTAAGTGCGTGACGTGAAACAATAACGAACGTTCGCAAAACGACTCGTAGAAAACGCTCTTAAGCGCTAAGATCAATCGTTATCGGGAAACGCAGCCCTGTTCAGTATAATCCCACAGAAAGGTTAATATAGCAAAAATAGCTGAAAAAGATTAATGCTGGCTATGATTATAAAAACATCAGAACACTTGGTTCATCACTGCTTGCTGTGTATAGGGTAGAGCAGTAAAAGAGTACAAGGTTGTTGATTTGGCTTCTAAATTACCCAGATCTGATCTGGTATCCATGAATGTGCTGGACAAATGAGTCTGATCCGTGGAGACCCCACCTTGCAACTTACAGCACACAAAGGATTTGCTGCCAGCGTTCTGGTTCCAGATACCCCAGCACACCTTCAAGGGTCTTGCCTCAAGGGGTCAAAACTGTTTTGGAGGCACAAGGGGAACCTACACAATACTGGGCTTAACGTTTTTAAGGTTTTAATATTATGATTGGTGTATATTTATGGGTTATACTCAAACATGCTGATATTTGGTATAAATGTAAAATGAGTGCAATTATTCCTGAGATACTGTCCAAGAGAAAACTGATAAACCTGAAAAAAACCCATGGAATCATGGGGAAAGTATACCACCATGCCATATGTTTTTAGAAACTGTTCAATGCATTTCTATTGTTTTTTCCTGTATAGGACTGACCTGGGAAATCAGTGTAGGTTTGCAGCGTGGATAGGCAGGTGTAACACAGGGCCCACAACTCATTCACAGACAGAGGCCGTGTACAGTTTGACAGCAGCTCCCGCAGAGAGACCCACTGCAAATAAAATCCAAAACAGCATTTATCTGAATGGGCAATATAAAAATGCTCAGCACTTAATCTGACAAACCACCAAGGAGAGAAACGAATAGTCTCTCATAAAAACACAGACTCTGAATCTACTTCTTACCTCATCCTGAGATTCTTCATTGAGGCACAGCATGCTTTTGGTCATATGATTAGAACAGCCCAGATTGCTATACTTTATCTCCTCTTCTACATGTGTGGAGAACACAGGGGGTTCATCTCTTATAACTTCACTTCGACCTATGTAATCTGGAGCTGCGTCAACACTAACATAAGTAGGGGTGCTATTATTTATTCTATTCGCAGATTCTATAGAGTGGCTGTGGACCTGCTCTCTTCTGCCTCCATCTCCATCCTGTGTAGATGTTTTGTGTGATTCCTTCAGCACATGGTCCTCCCATTGCCTTATCATACTTTCATCTCCTCCAATCTCGGACAAATCTGCTACCATCATGCTCAGGTTTGTGTGCGATGGAGACGAGAACACAGGAGGGTTGTTGGAGTCAGGAATGGAGCAGGAGCGGTTGAGGGCACTCCGTGATCTTCTCCACCTCACATCTTGATTCATTTTAAGAAAAGGAAAGCTATTCTGGGATGGATAGAAGGCGTTTACATCTCGGAGTGACATTGGACCTCCATGATATCCATCAACACTCCCTGAGCGGAATGAACCATTGCAGACTCTTCGCCTTTGTTTAACTTGATGCTCTTCGTCTTCATGAGATTCTGTAGAATAATGTCTGGCCATGAGCTGGTCATATGTATGATTCTCAACAGAGCTTGACTGTGATCCTTTATATTCCATAAATTGATGATATGATTTTTCCCACTCATCTGTGAATAAAAATAACAGTTTCAGGTCAAGAACAACAACGACCACCATAAAAGCTTTATGGTCTGCAAAATGAGGGCAGTAATACCTTGAAAAGGTGCGACTGATTCTATAGACAACACTCTTCTTCCGATGGCTGATAGCTTTCGACAAACTTCTCTGGATGTGGTGTCTCTGATTTTGGCTTCTGCTAGGGACAACATGACCTATGAAGAAAGACATGTTAGCAAAAAATAAATGCCATTATTTAATAGACCCATAATAAGACATAAATATAATTTCAATATAAGATCAATTTCAACAGGATAATATGCAACTAGTTTCTAAGGTAGTGAAATATCACCTTAAAAACTTTCATTCTTCCATAAGTTTTCACCAACAGGGAGAAAATTTATAACAAGATTTTGAAAGGCTGCTAGTTTTCACAAGATTTGTCTTTTTGTTGCTATTTAATTTATTTTCTGAGTTTGCACAAAAATAATGACCAAATTTAATCCACTGTCACATCCCCCCTCTGTCCCAATTTTTTTCTGTGCAGTATCGCTCCCTTTGAACTCCACTTTCTTTATATGGCTGATGTTTCCTGTTCTCATTATCCCATTGTTATGGCAGATTTTCTGGCTGATCTGTTGTTCTCTAGTTTATTTATTTATGCCTGTCTGCTTTGTCCATTTAAAAGTTTTTTGGTTTCCACTGTGCCTTTCTGATCTTTTCTGCCTTTCCAGTGGAGTCTATTGTGTTCTGTGCTGTGTTGAGCTGTGTTGCATTTTCATCTTCCACATTTTTCCACTTGGTCCTCTAAGCAAGATAATTTTTCTCTACATTGCTTCATTGGGCTATAATTATGTTCTACAGTATAAGCTTTTTTCTTGGTTGAAAGAAATCTGACGAGACAAGATATACTCAGCATAAGAATTACACAAATTATCACAATTAAACTTTAGAGTGTGTGATTTGTACTGAAAAATGCTCGATCCCACACTCATATGGAAAACAGAACTGTCTTTGTATACACCATTAAAAAATATATGTTCTGTTCTTTCACTTACTGTAGCAGCGTTGCGGCTGAAACATTAGCAAGTGATTGTACAGACAAAAGTGTTTGAAAAAGATCTAGGTTGTTATTTTTCATGTACATTCGTACATACGTACTTTTGCATTCATTATGTGACTACTCTCCAGTTTACAAAGTCATTCTCTGAAGGTCCATATATCACATATTGAAACTAGTCCTGTAAGAAACACTTGATTTTTTAAAAAAATTTTTATAAATTAATTCAATCTTAGCAAGCTCTATATCCTGTTCAATGATCTGTTAAATCTTGGGTAAATCTCAGAAACGCACAGAAACAGAAGTGGCATAGATCTGAAAAATAAAGTGCTCACATGGAAGCCTTGCTGGTGTGTGTTAGCTGGGAGGCTTCAGACATCAAACTATGCATTTGGGTTTTCGTATGTCAGGTACAACGAAAGTTATCATTACTTTTATAACATGCTCACTTGAGGGAATGACTCGTAAAATGAGCATATTATTATATTTTGGTCACATTTCTAAAATGAGTTTTAAGGGCTAAGATACAGAATAGCTTTCAACTGATAAGTAACTGTCTTACATATTTGCCCCACCCTTGCTGGTTAGTATCTGTTATTTGATATGAGAGAATTGAAACATTTTCATAATTAAATATGTGCCATTGAGACACAATTCACAGCCATCTAACGCCTACTCAAAGATTTATTTGCAATGTTAGAATGTGGGCAGTTGTAGAGGGCCAAAGTGACATTTTCTATCCACAAAGAAAGCCCTGGAAGGTTTGAGACCAAACAGAAAAAAAGGTGTTAATATATATTACTGTATATGCCGCATTACTGGGTATATCTAAGTGGTACCAAATAAGGAAGCTTAGAGTTAGGATTAAGCTCATCCATGTTCAAACTATGAGGGCTATACCAAAAGTAATGTAAAAGTGCAGCTCACTCCTGGCAGGTCTGCCTCTGTCCACCATTCATCTTCTGCAACTGATTCAGACTGCAGCTGCATGTCTTCAACCTTCCTAAACACTACCCCACTTCTCCGCTCCCGCATTAAATTCAAAACCCTGATGCTTGCCTACAAAGCTAAAAACGGCCCAGCACCCAATTACCTCTCGTCTCTAAACACACCCCGCACTGCACCATGTTGCTTCCGATCCTCCAGCACTGCTCGACTAGGCCCTCCATCTCTCAGAGGTGGATGAAGCCATGCATCTAGACAACTCTTTTTTTGTTTTGGCACCTGGGTGGTAGAATGAACTTCCTCTAGATGTCTCTACAACTGAGTCGCTGGCAATCTTAAAACAACGACTTAAGACATATCTGTTCCTTCGATACTTGATTTAATCTCCCCCAAAACAAAACAAAAAGAAACACATTTCCAACAGTGTTTGACTGATGGTACATAGTTAGTAACCTAGTAACTAGTGTAAGGATCTATCCAATGACGGAAACTTAAGCACTTTTGTAAGTCACTCTGGATAAAAGCTTCTGCCAAATGCCTAAATATAAATGTAAGTGTAACTTTTATTAACTAATATAGGTTGCTCAAATCGCACATGTTGATTAGAGTAGCTCCAGCAGCTTCCTCTATACAAAGTTTCCCACCATACAAAGTTGTCTTCAATGCTGGTTTTCCTTTCTTTAATGTTTTTTCATCAATCGTTACACATTTGTCTCAGAAATGTAACTTAAAAGAGGTTTCGAGAGTTGTATTTAACAATGGACAAAATGCTTCGCTAGTGATGGAGGAAATGTTGAGTAGTACCTTTGTATAGAGGAAAAGTTATTCTATCAGCTTGTGCAATTTGAACATCCTCTGTCTGTTTGTAAAAAAAAAAAGGAGGGGGGGGGGCACTTTTGCATTTCTTTCGGTACAGCCCTTGTACTTTCTGATGTTTAGATTTGATGTTTAGATTTCAAATGTTTAGATTTTAGTAGTTTATAGTGGCTAACATATTCTCAATTTATATCTGTGTTGGACTGTGATGAAATGAAAATGGGTTTAGAATTATTCCTGATGTATTTCTTATGATATTTGTAAGACAGAAATTTCTAGCACAATAACAAAACAAAACAAAACAAGACTGTAAAAACAAATAGCAAAATACAACCAAATGTAAAATTTATTATAAATTTTCCAAACTTGTGGGAAAGGCCTGTCAACTGGCTTTTCTTCTTGCATTTGTTCAAGCAGCCTGCGAGTATCAGCCCCCAGCTCTGTTTCAGGATCTATATCGTAGCCCAGAACAGCTGAAAGTGTGGAGCCGAGAGAGAACACATGACCCTACAGAAGAGGAAAAGTAATAGAGAGTAAAAAAAATTATGACAGCAACATTAGCTCAGTGGAAAAAAATGTGGTACAGAGTAAAAATTGTGGTATGTCATGAGGTATTGAAAAGAAATGTGACAAGAAATAATAATGATAGTTTCATTTTTAAAAAGTGATCATATTTTTTGTCCTAATAAATCACTTTCAGTCCAGATACTGATATTAGTGCCAGATTCAAAAGTGTGAAACTTAGTCATTCCTGTAGGAAACTGGACCACCCACACATGGTTCTGTTTTGGTTATGTCATCCTGCTATTCAGAAAGCCATTAAGTAGTGAGCACAGACGAACACAGATGAAAGTGAACAGTGTCATCCATTTTTCTGTCTGCAGCCAGGCCAGGCAATATCCATCATCTGTGGCAGGTCATGCACTCTCTCCTCCAGTCGAACAAATGAGTCCTTATCTACACCGTCTCCTTAACCAGGACAGCATACACAATCTACTGTATCCATGTCAGGAGGACTACAAGGAATATTATTTAACTAACTGAGTCTGAATAAAAGAGAAATAACAAATTAGTTCCTACAGCAGAGTCCAAACCTCTGATGCCACTGATGAAAAGACTTAGATCTTTACTTACAGAATTCATTAGTATTTGGTATGTCCCCTTTTTTTTTCTTTAATGACAGTGTACACTACACCTAGCATGTTTATGTGATGATCCTTGTTAAAGAAAATTCTATAGGAATAGATATGACTCACAGAAGAACTGACTGTTTGCACAAGAGAGTTCCCATCCATCCATCTAGAAACCGCTATAGTCCAACCAGGGACTGCGGAGGCCAATGGTGACCATTGTATTTGTTCTTTATTTATGCTTATTCACACCCTACAGTCAATTCGGGAACACCAATTAGCCTAAACTGTCTTTTGGACTGTAGGAGGAAACCGGAGAACCTGGAGTTAACCCACCAAGCACCGGCAAAAATCCATGCACACAGACCTGACAGGGGAATCGAACCCAGGATCTGGAGGTGCAAGGCGACAGTGCTAAAAGCTAAGCCACCACAAGAGAGTTAATATATCACGAATAAGAGTTAAGATATCCACAAAATATGGCAAACTTGCTTAAATGGAAATGATAAAAACTCAAAATTTTAAATCTTATTCAGCTTATTTCCAGCTCAAAAAAAAAAAAATGTGTGGTCTCAGACTTTTGGACCCCACTGTATATATTTTACCCAAAATGCTCATAGTCATAAAGCTCTTGCTAAACACACGTGGAAGGTAACTGAGTATTTTTTCTTTGTTACTGAACTTAAGTACATATTTTGCATATCTGTAGTTAAGCAGTTTTATTAGATACTTTATCCCTCCATAATTGCATTTACCATGTGACACACTTAATAACACTACAGATGCAGAGATGGTTGCAGACAGCGACAAAAAGTGTGTGTGTGTGTGTGTGTGTGTGTGTGTGTGTGTGTGTGTGTGTGTGTGTGTGTGTGTGTGTGTGTGTGAGAGAGGGAGAGATTGTATTACAAAATATAATTTTTATTATGAAATATACTAGTACAATTACAACCTATACAGTATACAAAGTACAATTGATGATGAGTACTTTGGTACTTTTACTCAAGTTGACATGTAAATGGGCGACTTCTACATTTACTTAAGTAATATTTGATCTAGGGTATCTCTACCTTTATCCAAATACAGGATTTGTGTACTTGACCCACCTCTGACTAAACATAGCGACAACAGATTAATTTAATAGCTTAGTGTTCAATGTCAGGATATAAATAGCTCACCTCAAATGTGTTCCCGGTCTTGTCAAACTCTGGAGGAACAAATGAACCTTCTGGGTCATCTGGTGGAAAATGGTGAGAAAAATCACATTCCAACTAAACATTACAGTAATATCAAATAAGCTAAAAGACAGAGAATCAAAGGTTTAACTTAGTGTATTAAAATAATATAAAATAGATAATCTTTACTTGAGGAATAAGTTGACATAATAATAATAATAATAATAATAATAATAATAATAATAATAATAAAAAAGTTAAGTCTATGTCACATTTCAAAAGAGATTTTTTCTTCTTCTGGTCTATTTGCATCCACAGTATGTTTGGAAGGGGTCCATAAATATTGTACATACAGTATATTATTAATTAATTAAGGTTAAACGTGTTTTCAAAATACATTTGACTATTATACTTCTGTAAAGTGATTTGGGTTTATAATAAGGACCTGATTAACAACAAACCACTGTGAACCAGAGGGTTAAATTCCTTCGATGAGTAATCAAGGCACATGGTGTTACTCTCTAATATACAACCTCAGGCTACTGTGGTGCTTGCCGCAGCATCGCCTCTTCTAAGTAGGACAAAGATGCTGAGGATCCCCAGCCTCCTCCAGACTGTTCTGCAGAGTTGGGGTAGTTTTATAGGTCACATTCCTTTTTTCTGACTATCTTTTGTGCATTGTAATACATATTCTCAACTATGAAAGATATCCAGAAGGCAAACAGCAAGGAGTCTTCACTGGAATACATGGAATTCATGAAATACAATTACATCAAAGGAGCCTTGAGAGAGAGATATTACTAATTCAATGGTCTCAACTTCCTGTTGGCTATGGGTTTGTTGATGCAATACATTTGATGGTAGAACTACTTGGTGCAGTGTAGGCTGCAGGCACCTAGGCTCTGAGCAACACACATACACAGGTAGCTTATTGATCACACCCCTGCCTCATTATACAGAAGGCAATGAGACAATGAAATCCATCCTCCAAGATCACTAACTGGTACGCTAATTCCGGGCTGCACGATTTGGAAAATGCACAATTTTTAGCCTTTAATCAACATGGACAGGAAACAAAGAAAAGTAGAGGAGGATAAAGCCAGATTTATGAATATGCCAGATAAAAAGTGGCAAATTTACAGCCTTGTTTGCAAGGACAACAAGCCCAGGTGATAGTGATTTAGCTGCTGAGGCAGGTATCTATGGCACGCACAGTATAATACATGCTACTGTAGCATTGACTGTCTAGCAATCATAACAGTGGTAATAATATAAACGCAAATTACCTGTAGAGAAGTGAGTATAAACTGTCTTTGTTTATTGTTTGTCTTTGTTCTCAAATTTATAAATTTGTCTTTGTGCACATCCTGAGTGAGTGTGTGTGGGCTGCTCAGATATCATTTGGAGTATAAAATACTGTCTTACTCTAGCCTTGTTCCATGTCGACACAGATGAATAATCATAATGCATTTGGTGGAAACTGTTAGTACTTTTCACTTATTGTAAAACTTCACTCCCTGCCCTCTGAAACCTTTTAAAATAAGGAAATAATTATTCTTACATTTCTCTAGGAAATGAACCATGTAACAGGTTTTGGTTTTTGGTTCCACTAAAGATGTAAGTAACCTAACAATTCTTCATTGTAACCTATTATTATTCAGTATTTTTGCATTTCATATCCAGTATGAAAGAATAGTGTTACTGTTCAATGTGACTAGTAATTAGGCTATATATTAAGATTTGAATTAGGAAGTCCGACATCTGTGGCTTTGCTCCCTCTTTGAGTACTTTGTTGTTTGGCTGCACAGTTCATTTATTACACACATTTCCACTACAGATCATTTTCAGATAAGTGCTTAGTGGTCACCTTGCACATCCAGGGTCTGGGTTCGATTCCCGCCACTGTGTGCATGGAGGTTGCATGTTCTCCCCGTGCTTGGTGGTTTTACTTTGGGTATTCCGGTTTCCTCCCACAGCCCAAAGACATTAGGCTAACTGTTGTGCCCTGCGATGGATTGGCACCCTGGCCAGGGTGTACCCTGCCTCGTGCCCTAGGTGTCCTGGGACAGGCTCTAGTCCCCCAGACCTTTAACAGACTAAACTTTTCATGTGATTTGTATTTTCTTTTTCATAGTTAATATTACATGCCACAAGAGGTGTAGTAAAGAAGGTAGTGGTTAGCACTTTGGTATTGCACCTCTGCAAACTGGAGTCACATGTTCGATTTCTGACTTGGGTCTGTGTGCATGGTTAGCATGCTCTGCCCATGCTGGGATAGTCTCCAGGCTTGTCAGGGTTACGGGATAAGAGGTATAGAGAATGAGAGTGAATGAGAGAACAGCCTCTTGGCTTTGTAGAGAATAATTTGGTAACGTTTTTAAACTGTAACAATTTAAAAGACACCTCCTAAGTCCAGATCATCAAACCTAGGAGCTTTAAAATCACAGAAAACTGCTGACAGTGAAGCTGAAGATTGTGAACAGGTGAGTGTGAAGCTTACGGACCACTGAGCTGCTCCATGAAGCACACGTTGCCATGAGCGTTGAAGGCCAGAGTGTCCGGTGTAATGCAGAGAGTGTAAAAAAGTGGGGACCGTGAAATGCTTTGCAGCGAGCGCACACACTCTGCACACACTGCCCACACCTCCTGTTCAGACAGACAGCTGTCTCTCAGACATAGGATATCTGCCAAAGTCACATTCTCCTAAGAAGAGAGAATTACAGAATTATTAAATATGTTATTCAGTAAATCATTTATTGTTGGATAATTGTGGCTTTTTGTCAAAATATGAGAAATTAAGCCATTAGTGATGTGAGCCATCCTACAGTATATTGTCGTTCACTCTATATTTAATCATTTTAACATCAATTTGGTTGTGGGTTCTAGGCATTAAACAGCCTAATATTCAATCTCCTGCCCTAAGTGATGGGACTTCAGCTGGATTATTTTTAGATGTGAAAGACAGTATTCAAGACCATAAGACTCATGATGTCATCTCTAAATCTGACTTAGTTGTGTAACTCATACAGTGCATTCAGTATTCATTCCCCTTGACCTTTATTTTTGCTACCTTCTTTTTCAATTCTTATTTTTCTTAGAACTCAATAAAGCACTCCATAAGAAGAAACCCATTTCAAACACTCTGTTTATTATGGAAACAAACAAAAAAAAAACAGAAGACACATTTACACATTTATAAGCATTCAAACCCTTTACTCAGCACCCTTGGGGTAAATATAACCTTAGGTATAGAAGAGCTGAACTGCTATTTTCAGGTCTCTACATAAATCAGCATGAAGTCCGTTCTCTGGTTGTGCATTAACCAAGTTGTCTTGAAGCCACTCTTGTGTTGCCTTGGCTGTGTGTTTCAGGTCTTTGTCCTGCTGGAAGGTGAACCACTGCTCCAATCTGCTCCAATCTGTGGTCCTGAGCACCTCTGAGTTTTGGTACATCCTCACAGACTCATGGTGACACTACCAGTCTTCACCTTAGGGTTGGAATTTACAGGGGATCAGCGGTGCTTAGTTTCATTCAGATGCACTGTCGCCTTGTACCTCCAGGTCCTGGATTCGATTCCTGCATCACGTCTGAGTACATGGAGTCTGCAAGTTCTCCCCATGTTTGGTGGGTTTCCTCTGTGTTCTCCGTTTTCCTCCCACAGTCCAAAAACATAAATATTAGGCTAAATGGCATTACCAAATTCCAAATTTACGTGAATGTACATGTTAATGTTGACCAGAGGTCCTACCACGGTTGTACAAATGAGAATAAATACAATGGTCACCACTGGCCTCCATTGGTGGATGGAGATGGATGTTACTTGAGATTCAGGACAGAATGTTCCATTTTGGTGCAAATACACCATAACATTTGGGCCTGAGATGTTTAGGTGACTTCTGGTAAACTGTCACCTTTATTCAGGAGAACTTACGTTCAGCCAGTTCACCATAGAGGTTTGATTGGTGCCATAAAGTGAGTCCTTCAGCCAGGGCTTCCCGTCTCAACACAGCATTTCTGGAACTCCATTCCAGACAGAGCAATCTCTGTATTCTTTATCATCTCCTTGACTACTCAGTCAGTTTGATTGGCTGACCATCTCTAGGAAGAACTTCTTCCATTTCAGAATAACAAATGTTTTTGTGCTTTTTCATCTATTGGTGCATTTCAGAGAAACAAGAAACAAGCCCTGGAGTCAAATAAATAGTCAAACGCAGGATTGGATGAAAAAGCAAAAAACATGTGTTATTCTGAAATGGAAGAGGAACTACCTTTATCATAGATGAACCTTAATCAAAAACATCTCAAGAATTAAAGTGGAAACTGAATGCACATTAGCTTAATTTTAGCAAAGGGGTTGAATATAATGGGAATTTAAATATGTGACCTTTCAAAATGTATTCTTATTACAATTAGAGAACTCTGTGTACAGTAATGTTTTAAAGTAAGGGTATAATGTAGCAATATGTAAATATTAAGCAGCATAAATATCTTCTAGATACAATAAATTTGCTGTCTGCTGGAAACCTATCAAAAATACAAGAGACAATGAATCTCAGGAATTAAAAATACAAATGCATGGGTGAACAGGTATTGGCTCTAAATACAGGGAAAAGCAGAACCAAATTAAGAAACATTTAAAACCTTGCTTCGGCTAAACCTTACTTCATACAAGTTCACATACGACTTTGAGTGGAAACCTTTGTTCTAAATCTCTAGTTCCCCAAATAGATTTTTTTTCAAAATACATAAAACGTCTTGCTGCGGTGATGTAATCCACTGTGAATGAGCGGTTGTTTTTTTCACAGACATTCATTGTTCCATCAAGTTTGCCTGGAAACTACTGTTCATTACAAAACTTGTTTTGGGTAATTACATTTCAAAAGAGCAGAATTTCAATATTCTCTCTAATTAAAAAAAATCCACAAAGCTCTTCCAAAGCACATGGAGCATCTTTAAGCTGAAAAACAAACTCTCACACAATCAGCACTCGGAGTGAACAGGCCAAACACAGAAAGCTGCAGTATAAGACATGGAACAGGAAAGTGCTACAGTGCTACAAAAGTGCACCCCATAAATAGGCGAACTCCCACGAGAACAGCACAGAGAAGCACAGCTTTTCTCTCTCACTGTCTTACTCTCTCTGCAAATTACACACTTCGGCCTAGATAAGTTTCCCTTTCAGTCTGGATTTGTATAGTTAAATTTTGTATACCGATCTTAGATTTATGGCTGGAGAGATCTAGCCATACTCTTCAGACTACTTTTATTTTAAATGAAAATATGTATCATTTGATTGATTGATTGATTGATTGATTGACTGATCAACCCTTTATCTATCCCTTTAATTAAAGAGATGCCCATCCTACAGATTTATCATGGTATCATTTATCATGTATACTGTTTAATAAACACTTCTGGCACTTTTTTCGAGTCTCTTCGTTATTTTAGTTTTTCCTGTAAATGATTCAATAAATACCGTACCGTGCCATTCATACCGAGGTATTACCGTACCGTGAAGTTATGATACCGTTACATCCCTAGTATTCAGTAGTGTATTATTATGTTTTTTCGAATGCTGTGTAATGGCTCAGCATTTTCTTCAGAGTGCATTTATTTACCTGGGATTTCTGTTTGACCAGAACTTTAGAAGAAATTGTTCTTCTAAATGTTCTCAAAATTTAGTTTTGTCTACATTTTGAGAACATTTTATGATGTATGATGTATGATGACCTTTAACTCATTACCAGTCCTTTTATAATAGTGGGTAAGAATGACATTACAAAATTATTAAAATGTAAGTAAACAACTACAACAAATTTAAAATACCACATGGGACATCTCCAACACTGCATAACAAACATACAGTAAGTGAGTGAGACACTTAAACCAAAACCTATAATGTGTGAGGCGATAGGATTCTTGGTTCAACCTAAAACCACTAGGACACTGATTCATTACAGGAGTGCTATACAGAATAACTTCTAAGTTGATAATGTATGGGGTCATTAGAGATTTGGTATATTAACGCCACAAAACAGCTCAGACGCTTTTCCATCAGAGGAAAAGCTTTTCTGCTCAGGCTGCTTGATATAAATAGCAATCTAATGCAGAGCCACAACCCACAAATGTCAGTATTTGCATTTTATTTATTTATATATTTATGCATTCAAATGTGTTTTCCTCCTTTACAGTGCTAAAAGTATTCATGTGCATTATATAACCAGCAAAACAAGAGGTCATTCAAAAGGTGCTAATTTAAGACTGCAGGACTCAAGACCTAATTCTTCTAATCTTACATATGAGGGTATAATAAAAGGGTAATGCCATGTAGGGGTGTATTTTTTTTTAACCAATTTTAGCGAGTATTAGTAATTATAGCCCACACCGTTTACGGAAATGTCAACACATCTAAATGAAATTGTGTCCTGCACATGATTTGAGACATAATCAAGTGGTGACGGATTTTCTCAAGTTCCTGGGCCCAACACTCTTTATGGTAGAAAGAAATACTAGTCGAGGGAAAAAACTTCAAGAGTTCTTTGGATAAATAAGCAGTCCTCTATGCTTATTAATGGAGTTTTACCTTTAATTAGATGTTATAAAGACATAACATATTGAAGGGTTTTAGGGGGGAAAAAAACCTTAGAATTCCCTTCTGTCAATTTAAGTGAAAATAATGTCATATAGAATATAATTATAGCATTCAGTGTTTTAGACTTGTATGTAGAATTTCCTTAATGGAAAATCCGTTTCCAATGTTTTTTTAAGGTTTTATTATTATTATTATTTTTGACATTTATGGATTCTCTTAACTTTTACCTGGAGACCTTTTGATAGAATGACATTGTGTTGAAAGATTACACTATAAAACCCTTTGGATGGCTTATAAACCCCCCAAAAAATACACAAAACTTTAGATTAGACTGTTCTTTTTATTATTATTAACTTATTTATTTGATATTAATAGTGCATTCAATGTCTAACACCCCCTGCATTTACAAATACAGGTGACACTGTTATTCTCTTCATACTAACAAGTAAGACAGGCAGCATTCTATGGTTTTATTCAACCTTCCTGCAGATTTCAGCTCACCTCATCCTCGAGTAGCGGGGGCAGAGCCCCAACTTTAGCCCTCTCTTCCTCCACTGCGTCCTCTTCACCCCCGAGAGCAGCTACACCGCCTCCAAACATCTCCATCTCCACTTTAGCACTTAATTCATGTCGGACATTAAAAAGATCCTCTCATGGAAGAACAGGTCAGTGCTGCTGCTGCTGCTGCTGCGTGACTCCTGTTAGTTTATTTATTTATTTATTCTTCCCTTCCCCTGTAGCCGACCGAAACAGAACCAGCTCCGGTACTGTCCTGAGCCCGGCACACTGGCTCTTGATGTGTTTTAATGCCCAAAACAGGATAAATGGCAGGAATAACCAGAGGCGTATGTCCGACTCGCTGCGGCTCTTAATGAGCTCACGGCAACAAGGCAGTTTGCTAACTCTGCTGTCATGGCAACGAGTGTCGCCGCGCGCCTCCACACAGCTCAGGCACGCGGACAGCAGGATTGCCAGATTGATAATTATCACACATAGCGCGGGTCTCAATTAGCTCAAAGTTCAACACAATTCACAAGTTGTGAATTAGCCCTTTCTGTTTATTTTTCTTTTGCACAACACACTTTTCATTAAAAACCCACCACTTTTACAGATAAAATCACAGGAGCATTTAACTGGCTTTTATTATATGCCCTTTTGCCATTTATAAATTACATTTAGCCTATAATATTGAATTATTAGTGATATGTAATGCTATTCTTGGGGAATTGGTTGTATTGTGTTTGTTGTTATTGTTCAGGTTGGATTCTCACCTCAGGTCTGTGTGCATGGAGTTTGCATGTTCTCCACCCAGTGAGTTTTCTCTGGGTATTCTGGTTTCCTCCCACAGTCCAAAGATGTGAAGACATGTAGCAGACACACACACACACACTATATATATATATATATATATATATATATATATATATATATATATATATATATATATATATATATATATATATATATATATATATATATATATACACACACACACAGCAAAAAAACAAACGCCCCTTTTTCCGGACTGTGTATTTCAACAACAATGTTGTAAAAATGCAAATAACTTTACAGATCTTAATTGTAAAGAGTTTAAACAATGTTTTCCATGCATGTTCAATTAACCATGATCAATTAATTAACATGCACCTGTGGAATGGTCGTTCTTCTTCCAGAAAGTCGGCATTTAACGTCACAGTTCTAAAAACGCAGGACACTAAAGAGACTTGTCTACCGACTGTGAAAAACACCCAAAGAAAGATGCCCAGGGTCCCTGCTCACTTGAAACGTGAACGTGCATTAGGCATGCTGCAGGGAGGCATGAGGACTGCTGATGTGGCTAGGGCAATAAATCGCCATGTCCGCACTGTGAGACGCCTAAGACGGCGCTACAGGGACACAGGAAGGACATCTGATCATCCTCGCAGTGGAAGACCACGTGTAACAACACCTGCACAGGATATATATATATTTTTATTTTTTAAAGATATCCTTCTTTTTATGTCAAACACAAAAACAAACAAAAGAAATACACATACAATAACAAATCACTGTGCTCCTTAAGCACAAAATAGAAAAACAAACTGAAAACATGAAATCAAATACTTTCAGCCCTTAAGTGCGAAGTGCAAACATAAAAAAATTGTGCTCCTGAGGTGCAGGCTAAAATTCATGGAAATCATCAGCCACAATCATTCATGGTCCTTTGGGTGGGTTGGGCAAACTTTTAGCTGGCGACATTTTACCTCTGCTTCAGTTAAACAAGCAACCCCGTGCTTTACCAAAGCCAGCAGAGTTGAAATGGCGCAGTCTAAAAGTTCCCTCATCCCCCAAGAAAAACCATTAATGGACGTGGGCAACTAATTCAATCGTGATGTATGTCCATAAATTTAGCTCACACGTCAGGAGTGTTGTTTTTCGTTTTTGTGTATGAACTTCGCACTTCATGCCTGAATTTTTTTTCTAATGTTTTTTTTGTGTATCTGTTTGTGTTTTGAACTTTTCAGTGCCATGTTGTATCATGCCATTGTTGAAGACATACTCATACACTGTTCATATGGGGACTCAATTAGTTTAGGAAAATAACTATACAGCAGGTAAAATCACATAAATTCGCAATTTAATATTTTTATCAAGAAACATTTGTAGTTAATGATAAATTGTAAATGATAATTATTTTATTTAACATTTCCATCCACCTAGGAAATTCTATAGTCTAACTAGGGACCGTGGAGTCCAATGGGGACCATTGTATTTATTCCTATTGTTACACACTACAGGCAATTTGAGAATGTCTTTAGAATGTGGGAGGAAACCGGAATACCCAGAGAAAACCCACCAAGCACATGGAGAACATGCAAACTCCACGCACACAGATACAGAGGAATCGAACCCAGACCCTGGAGGTGCAAGGCCTGTTGCTTAATAAACATTATGTTGAATTTATGCATTCATTGCATTGAAACGTAATATTCTAAATAGCATACAATTTGAAACCATTTCAGCTATAATAAGACGAAGAACAACAATGACTGGTCTGGAGTCGGCTCATATCGGTGAGTTGAGTCACATGACATCACTCCCTGGTTCTGCGAAAAATTTTAACCCAATCTGGCAACCCCGTGTGGGAACGCGCAGACGCAGTGCATCTCATCGAGAGCAGCGCTGACTTTGGGACCGATAAATTATTGATGTTCCTCAGACATGATGACGCAGACGAAACAAGCAGTTGACGTCATGAACCGCAAACCATTGTGTACATGTTAAAAAGAAAAAGAAAAAAAAAAACCGCGTATGTAAGTATGACCCAGCTGCAAGTGGCACAAAAGCACAGGAGAGCTGTAATTAAATGAGATCAAGAACAGTTAAAAGCAAGATGCTATTTATCCAAAGTAATAGTTTGGGTACAAATAGTGTCCAGCTTTAGTCTGTAAACACAGAAACGTCATAGACATAGAGATTTGAAAATCTACCTTAAAAAATAACTATTTTCTATATTGAAAAATTTGAATATGGAAAGGGAATTTTTTTCTTTTGTAATTTCATGTAAAAATTAACTCAAATATTCTAGATTCATTACATGTAAGTTGAATTACAGTATTTCAAGCTTTTTTATTTTTATTCCCATGATTACGGCTTTCTGCTCATGGAAATCAAACATCCAGCATCTCAAAATAATAGAATATTTCCTAAGATCAATCAATAAAGAATTTACAATACAGAAATGATGCACTCACTTCTCATCATAAATAATTGCATCAATGCAGCATGGCATCAGCCTGTGGCACTGCTGAGGTGTTATTGAGGAACAGGTTGCTCTGAAAACAGGACTTTGGACGTTGTTGTTTTTTTCCTTCTCTGTTTGATGCTTCCGACATTGTCCAGCCGCAATCCACTCCTTGAGAAACTCTCCCAGGGTCTTGAATAGACTTTCCTTCACAATTTTCTTAAGATTGCTGTAATCCCTGATGTTTGTGCACCTTTTTATATCAACTTTCCATAAACATGTTTCAATATAGCACCTTGTGTGGGTGACCCTTTTTATTGGATGGGTGTTTAGTGTTGATCTTCTGGAAAATTGTCAAGTCTTCCCCATGTGTATACTGAAGTAGATCGAAATATGCACTGTATTCATAGTCCAAGTAGTAAATTACTCAAACTCAACCTATTGTTTTATTTTATATATATATATATATATATATATATATATATATATATATATATATATATATTTTTTTTTTTTTTTTTTTTTTTTTTTGTGCATATTTAAAATTTTTATAAGTTGTAAGCTTTGTTAGTTTGTTTGTACATTGCATCCGAAAAGTATTCACAGCGATCAAAGTGATGCGCTGTGAATACTTTCCGAATGCACTGTATGTCAAACGTCTTGATCACCTATCAGGACAGGTATTTATTTTCATATATATATAAAAAAAATAAAATCATAATGGTGATGTGCACATTTACATTACATTTAGGCATTTAGCATACATCTTAGCACTTGAGGGTTAAGGGCTTTGCCCAACAGGAACAATTTGGTGGTCATGGGATTTAGTGGACAAATACAACAGAAGGAGATAGTGTATTGCTCATTCAGTTATTATCTGGTGCATTTCAGTCTGGAAATCAGTTCAGCCTTCAGCTTGAACTCTTTTTACATTAACAAGCAACCCAAGTAATACCCAAGATTATAGTTTTTCTCATTTGCTAAGACACGCTCAGTGAAACTGGGATTCACTTGATCTTCATCATCACATTCTTAGCACAGAAGTCTTCTCTTTCAAATGCCTTAACACTTTTTCATTTCTTTCACACATTTTTCACACCCTTTGTCAAAACAGTCACCTCAGATCTCATTGAAAGATCCCAAACTCCATTGGATTCACTGTGTTGAACAAAAGGAAAACATCTATTAACAGCTGATAGAAAGTACTTGCATCATTATGAATATCCAATGCACCTGTGTGAAACTTGGTTGCACAACTCTTCAATCAGCAATCAATCCTCATCCCTCTACAAAAGATGCCACCTCGGAAGGCGAGTAAGAGCCCATGGCAGAGGGGCCCGAGGAAGAGGAGTTTGTATGCGAGGTGAAGGAGCTGCAGCAGCAAGAGGACAAAATCGAGCTCAAGTTCCAAATGAAATTCGGGCAACAATTATTGACCATGTCATCAATCATGGTTTGTCCTTTAGAGAGGCTGGACAGAGGGTCCAGCCCATTCTGAGTCAGAGCACTGTGGCATCTATTTTCTGGCTTTTTAGGAATGAGAACAGGTAATTCACAGTGTTACTGTAATGTATACCACCACTGTGTATTTCAACTGCATTGCCCAGTTAGCAGAACAAACTGTGTCTACAGTAATGCAGATGTTTTATCAGTCCTATTTATGTGACTATCATACAGTAATGTCAATTTTGACATGATTTTTGCTTTTACTTTATAGAATCCTCACATTGCCACACACATTTCTTGATGCATTGAAAGAAATACTGATTCCACCCGGAGAGAGAGGGCTGTTGAGGCCTGGCATGACTCTGTATGTCATAATTTGGGACAATGTGGCTTTCCACCACTCACGCCTTGTGAATGAATGGTTTGCAGCACAGCCTCGTATTATGATGCAATTCCTGCCTGCATATATATATATATATATATATATATATATATATATATATATATATATATATATATATATATATATATATATATATTTCTTTTTTTTAAAGGTATTTCCACCCATAAGTTTTCTTTGGTAGTTTTTTTTCAGTATCCATTTGAGTTTGTAAAGTATTATATTGCATATTGATGGCTGTATTTTGTTATCCATCGTGTAATGATTGATTGAAAGAATCAATTTATTTGACCACAAGTTGTGGAGTTTGATGGAAATATCTGCTTATGTTGCATGTTTTAAATGTTTTGTGAGTTTTAGAGCATTTTGCTAACAAAAGAAGTCATTTTGGCCATTGAGCTTCAGTTTATTCCTGTGTGTTAACTGTTTTGAAAATGTGATGTCAGAGTGGGCAAATGTGTTTAAGCAATCGAGAAAAACTGTAATGCCTTAAGTAGGATTAATTATTGGGAAAGGAAAGCTTGTCAGTGTTTTTGTTGCAGTTTCCCTCACAGGCAGCAGAGGGCTCTAAAGATGACTGCTTTTCAACAGAGCTTAATTGTGGTGTGGAAAATGAGAAAAGAAATCTGTTACAATACTTGATTTGGAATTAACATTTGACCTTATGGAAAGATTCTTTTGACAAATCAGACATGACATTAGACTTAAATGTGGTTCCTAGCAGAACATGACAGGTTTAGTAAAGGGGTCTAATTAACAGGATGATGAGAGCTGACCTTGAGATGCCTTTTTATGACACCATCAAGTGACTCATTACGCAAATTATCACTATGCATTAAAATAAGACAAATTTGTGTATTGAAACAGATATAATATCACAGCTGATTTCACACCTGGTGTCAATTATCTAGAAAAAACTGACAATTCTAGACTAATCCAAAGATTATATATATTTTTTATTGCATTAAGCTATGTGATATTTTTCTACAGTAAGACTTCTTCTAACAGTGACTTACTTTGACAACACAGTTTTTCTCTTAGTAAGCAGTGTCAAGAAGGTGACATGCTACAGGACACAGGGGATTACGACAGGAAGCTGACGGGACAGTCTGAGGACATGGCTGCTCTAGTGGTGCTTAGTTAGCTTGTCTTTCTCCCACACTCCCTTTGGGAATGTAGTGTAGTGAGACTCAATGTAGAACATGTCAAATGTACAGTCTTGCAATATGATGACAGTCTGTCTGGTAGGAATTTTTTTATTTTTTGGGGGGTGGGGGGGGGATGAAAACATGAAAGAGAGGGGAAAAAAGATTAAAAACAGATATCACCAGGCTACATTACAAAGCAGTGGGAATTTTAATATGATTTAAATAAAAATGCAGTTTCCAAAAAATTATACAAAAACTCTGTATCTATATTAATTGATTCAGCTTAAAAGTCATGTTAGCCAATTAATCCTTATCAAGCTTTGTATTCAATTATTATTATTTGTAAAATTGGTTGCTATTCTTTCTAACACTGCATTTTAAGACATTAAGACTTTATCACACACTGTCGATTAATGACAGCCATTCATTCCTCATTGTCCTTGCTGGATCTAGTTCTCCTTCAGAGTTATGCTCTCAGGGTTTTCCTCACTTCTTGCTGTCTGATTGGTGTAAATATCTGTTAACATGAGTATGTTTTCTCTCCCTATTTGGGCTGCTTCTGTAGCCAGCGTCTAAATCTCCTAGAAGTTTAAAGTGGTCACCAACTCTTTGTATTCTGCCCCGGCGTGGGCTATCTGAAAGATGCCGTGTCTGGTTTCGGGACCTTATTGTACAGATGTCTATGTCCTACAACTGATGGGACACTATCATATGTATATGCACAGAGTCAATTTCTAGGCAGATGGATGAATAAACCATTTAAATTTGAAATTCATAATTCAGCAGCTAATGTGGAAGCTCATGTCCTTCATGTCCTCCATCCAATTTTCCTTCCGTTTCCCCTGGCTGTTAATGACCCAGCAGTTGAATTGTCATACAGTATTTAACTCTAGCCTTAATAACATCTGAAAACAGAATTCAGATTTCTGCTCTAAACTAGGGTATGGACAGGCAGCTTAATCTCTTCATAGCTCTGTTGCACATGCTCTAGGTATTATGATGAATCACAAGCAGGTTAGCCTCGATGTCTGCCACTGACGCCTGTATTGTGTGGCTGGTTGTCTTGCCAGATCACTTCAATTCAATTTTATTCATACAGTGCTTTTACCAATAGTCATTGTTACTAAGCAGCTTTACAGAAACATAGACTTATGGAAATGGGTTTTAAAAAGTGTTAGACAAATTATAAGTTTATAATTTGTTTAAATTAATATGGGGTCTACTTTTAATATGGGCTATACTAGTAGGTGAGAAATAATTAAATAAATTAAGTAAATTTGGTTGGAGACTCAGGAACAAAACTGTTTCAGTCAACTATTGAGCGAGCACACTTTAGTGTTAGTCAGCTGACAGAAACTGCATCAGATAAGTCCAAGACCATCTTCATCTTCATTATCAGTCACCACACACATTCCAAGCAGACCATACAGGGCCATTCTCAGCAGAGAGCCAGTGGCCTCCATATGGCAAAAACTCCAACCAAAAGTGAGGCTCCAGGTTGTGCCAGACAGGTCTGAAGAAACAAAGCACTCAAAGAATATTGGCACTTGGGAGCTTAACAACACCACACTTCTAGCAATGAAACACCAAGGCCAGGACATGGGGCGGCTTCACCCAAACCGGTTTATGAGTGATTCCAAGTATTGTTTGCACACTCTCCTTTGCCTGCAACGTATAAATCAACCCAGCGAAATCTGTCAATAACTTTGAGTTACTGTACTTAAGTATATATTTCACATACTTGTACAAAGTACATTACTTGAGTAGTTTTATTAGCAGATACTTTTTACTTTAACTCCACTGCATCCAATAACAAATATATGTACTTTCTACTTCACTATATTTGTGCATGGCACTGTTATTAGTATTTAGTATTTAAAATAAGAGGTAGAAAGTAATGAATTACATTTACTCACATTACTGTAATTGAGTAGATTTTTTGTGTACTTCTACTTTTTAAAGTAGTTTTTAAAATCTATAATTTTACTTTTGTTTAAAGTATTGTACTTCACTACATTTTAAATCATGTTCGCTACTGAGTAAAAACGAAATGAGTGAAAATGAAAAATAATTCAACAGGGAAGGAAAAAAATTGCACACCGGAAACCGTTGGGCCGGATGATTGATGGGCGTGGAGAACAAACGCGCTAAATTCACAAGAACGATGAAGACGGACAAAACAGATGCCCGTGATGCAGACACAGCTGAAAGTGAAATGCCAACTAATTCTTATGTAGCAAACCCCTGGTCATATTTAAGCGACGACTTTGATTTCAAGCACAACAAAGGCAACAGATTTATTATGCAAGGGTGTTCCATCCCCCATCCCACCCCCACTGTTAAAAAAAAAAAAAAGTAACTCAGTAACTTTTACTCTTAGTACATTTTTAATGAGCTACTTTTTACTTTTACTTGAGTAGATTTTTACAAGGGTAACTTTACTTGTACTTCAGTAAAAGTTTACTAAAGTAACAGTACTTTTACTTAAGTACAAAATTTTATTACTCTTTCCGCCTCTGTTTAAAATAATGTCGCCACCTTCTGTCTGTTGCAGGCAGCATAGAAGCATACATGTATATAGAAGGACAGAGACAGGGAGAGAGAGAGAGAGAGAGAGAGAGAGAGAGAGTCAGTTAGTATAGTTTAAAGGATACTGCTAATACAAGTTTAGTACATTTAAAGATACTGAAGTAAACTTGAAGGTAAGTATTTTTTTTTTTACTTTTGTTCATGTAGAATCAAATTTATTATGCCGTTTTGAAGAAAATGTATCTTTAAAATTTTTCAGTTATCATTGTTACAATGGTGTAGTTGAGCCAGAGTTACTGCATGCATGTGACTTACAATTGAAAGTGCTGTATAAGAAAGTCTATGCACAGTGACGTATAGTGCCACTTGTTCACGCCTACAGTAGCCTAAAGACTGTAATCTAACATTGATTTATTGATAAATTTTTTGCTTGCAAACATTCTAGGCATCTAAAGCATAATACCACTAATGAGATATAATCACTACTGTATACTGTCAACTTATTTGATTGCTTATCATATACGTGTTTATTTAGAATGTCGCTTACTTTAATGCTTTGCACAGGTTTTTCTGATTAATAAATGTTTATTCACTGAGTGTTGTGAGGAGGAAACAAAAGTGTGCTGTTTGTTCAGATTCTGAAAGAATCAAGAAAGGCAGTCACACTACAAACCACAATGCCAATGAACTAAATTAAATTGAAGCTAAGTACATGGGTTAGAAAGCCATCTGGAATTGAAATAAATAAATAAAACCCAATTGATCTGTAATCCCTGAGAAGTGTTCTATATGCGAGTGCTCCAGACAGCTAATCTTTAGGGAAGAAAAATAAAGCAATAAACCTAAGCCAGTTCTTACCTAGGTAGCAATATGACATGCAGGCTTTGAGTAAACCAGCCAGGGTGCTGTCTTCATGTTCTGTTGACCTTGTAGAACATCCGACATGTAGAACATCATCAGGGATAAGCACTGACTTCATTAGGTTTACCATGCAGCATCAGATTTATTGGTCGACATGGCTCCAATTTGCTCGCAGTTAATCACTATGTGTTTAAACAATCTCTCACACTGATGAAGACAAACACAGTTTATGGAGTCATTTACTGTCCTCTGGCACCTGCCAATGTGCTGCTTGTGATTTGTTTAAAGAAAAAAAAAAAATCAAGATCTTCCATCCTGGGAAAGGTCAAAGAGGTCTGAGAATTTGATCTTGAGCCTTTAAAGTCATGTGGTTGATCCAAGTCCATAACATCCCACTACATCAGTGTGTCCTTGAGCAAGGCAGGCATAGGTCACATCTGTTATGTGACTGTGAAATACAGGTTTTGAAGATTCTATGAGTAACACAACACATCACCTGCGTTATATTTATGTAATATTCCCCCGAACAACCATCACAATAATGGCATTTTTCATTTATGCCATTTTAAATTTGATTTATTATTACCAAAATGCAAAGAAATAGTGTAGAATATTGCCACTTGGTGGCAGCACCATACCAAAACATAAAAATTGCATTGCAGTGTTATAGAAACAGCTTTAACCACTCTAGGGAAATAAACAGACAAGGTAAGCTTGATGACAAAATCCGATAATCCGAAGGTCTTTTAACTTTTAAAAAGTTATAGTTGATGGATGTAGTGAATTAATTTTAAAGAACAAATCATGTCCACAATCACTTACATTATGAATATGTTTACATTAAATCTAAATATGACAAAACAAAAATGTAGTTAACCTTGACTTGTATAAAAAATGTTGTGCTATGTAAGCTGTCTGTAGTGGATGATTAGATGTAAAAGATTAGCCAGAAGAAAGGGAAAACTTTCAAGTACACAGACAAAATCTGAAAAGGTCATTGTTTAAAACTCCTATACTGTACCAAAGACATGGAATAGTTATTTATGTCATAGACATACGCATAGTTAACTAAATTCCCAACACTGTTCAAGGGGAATTAAAAATGATTGAAAATTTATAGATATTTTTAAAGGTTTTTTTGTCTTACAATAGTTTTCCATTCCCTGGCAAATTTTTAACTGTTCCTTGATATATCTTTAATGTTTAAAATATTTTGGGTTTCTCATGGTGATTGGTTTTAGAAGGATTATGGGTTTCTGTTATGTACTCCAGAGAAACAGGAATTGGTCATTTACAGACTGTACTTAGTTTGATTATTATATGTGATTATAAAATTGGGTGGAAATTTTGCAAAAGTTTTGTTTATTAGACAGTGTCACTGTATGTCTAAATAAGTTTTTTTTTTTTGACCAACAATATCACCACAAATCTAGCACAAAACCACATAATTTTGGTATTTTACAATAATACCAAATTCTAAACACCTGTTTAAAACCAACATCTGTCATTTCTATTCATCTCTTTTGAAATTCTTAATTACTAATCCTTGCCACAAAATTTGTGCCCCGGTTAAATCTTAATATCAACTTAAACCTGTTGCATCATTCATCACTGTATGCAGATTATTATAAAAAAAATTTTTTTTTAAATAATTTGGTCTGTGTTTAAGATGGGCAGTCTAGTGGTCACAGCTAGCAGTCAAGGGTTGCTTGTATTGATGGTATTTATAAATCCAAAGAGTAAATTGTATATATTATCCCAAATCTATCAGCCTTTTCCTGGAAGAAGAAAATGAATACAAATTTAGAAACAATCTGAAATAAGTAGACTATGTATTGCTTAAATGGTTCATATTAAATAGTTAATTGTGGGGGTTGTTTAAAAAAATACTGTAAGTGGTTAATTAAAAAACACTTGACACCATTATCATTATCTGTTAAAAGCCCTTCCAAGTCATCAGAAAGTCCTCTCACATTCTTCTTCTCAGTATTTCACTTGTGTGTTCAATCCAATGGTCACCTGCTGAATGTGCATGAATGCCTGATAATTGTGATGCGTTTATCCTTCACGTTTCTTTGCAATGCAGTCTATAGCTTTTATATTCAGCTTATCTCACAATGCTCTCTCTACCTTTCTCTGAGTGTGTGTGCGTGTGTATGTGTATTTGTTTGTTGGTTGTGGGATGTACTCATGTTAAGGGCATAATTACAACGCTAATCATAACTAAATCACCATTTGCACAGTTCTGCTTGAACACCTGTTTGGATCCAGGCTGACATAATGTTCTTTACTCACATGTTGCAATGTAAATCATCACTGTCTGTCAATTACGTTTGGCCTTTATACATAATGCAACATCATCTGCTCTGAATGCAAAGTAGTTTTAAGTAACCTGACTGTCGACGTAAGTCAAATTCAAATAAAAAATTTCATTCATCACATACACTGCCATACTGTACACAGTATGATATGCATTGAAATGCTTACATGACTGTTTGTGACCTAAAAAAAGGAAATAAGAAACATAAATGCCAGTAGAAATGTAAAATATAACACTTACAGTACAATATATGTTAATTTGTTACAATAAAATAATGTATAAAATAGCAATAGATTAGCAGTATGGGTGGTCATGTAATGTGAAATGTGGTATTGTCCATCATTAAAATGCAATAATTAGTCCTTATTTATCTGTAAATACTGTAGAACCAGAAATGTGCAACATACAGTATGTGTCCTGTGCAATGTGCAAATGTTCATTGTGGTTAGGATTTTGGTGTGCTCCAACGCATGTGTAAAAAAAACATGACAAGTCCAATCAGTTGAGTTCTATATGGAGTTCTGGTTGAGAGCCTGTATAGCTTGCGGTAAGAAGCTTCTCCTCAGTCTCCCTGTGTTGGCCTTCTGGGAGCTCAGCTGATAGCACTACCCTCTGTAGAGCTCGTATGTCCTGCATGGTGCTGTTCCCAAATCAGGTTGTGATGTTTCCTGTCAGGATGCTGCTCTCAATGATTTAATTGTTTTTGTTTAAGGATACTGAGGATTTTAAAACTATGAAATTACACATATGGTAATTCAAAGGTAATTATGTAACAATGACAACAACAACAACAACAATCAGTTGTTATGTTAAGACACGGAGATCAGCATTCCTGGAACAGTTCTTGCAAGAACAGTACAGTGTTGTCAAGTGCATTTGCAAAACCCATCAAGCACCATGATGAAACTGGCTCTCATGAACACCTTCCCACTAGAGCAAGAGCAAAACCTACCTCTGCTGCAGAGGAGAAGTTCAATTAAAGTTAGCGGCCTCAAAAATCACCTAACAGCATCATAAGTAGCAGATACATCTCAAAATTACCCGTTCAAAGGAGATTATTGCATATTTTGGATACCTTCAGCATTACTTTACAATGTAGAAAGAAATAAAAATCAGGAAAGACCATGGAGTTAGAAAGTGATTCTAAACTTTTGAGCGGTGATATATAAAGGGGTTGGACAATAAAACTGAAACCCCTGGTTTTAGATCACAATAATTCCTTAGTATGGTGTAGGGCCTCCTTTTTACGGCCAATACAGCATGAATTCGTCTTGGGAATGACAGATACAAGTCCTGCACAGTGGCCAGAGGGATTTTGAGCCATTCTTCACTCAAAACGTTTCATGACTCACTCTTTCAAAACACCCCAAAGTGGCTCAATAATATTTAGATCTGGTGACTGTGCAGGCCATGGGAGATGTTCAACTTTACTTTCATGTTCATAAAACCACTCTGTCACCAGTCTTGATGTGTGTATTGGTGCATTATCATCCTGATACACGGCACCATCTTCAGGATACAGTGTTTGAACCATTGGGTGCACATGTCCTCCAGAATGGTTCGGTAGTGCTTGGCAGTGATGTGCACATCTAGCACAGGTATTTTCACCCTGGGCGTGCAACAGTCTGGGTGGTACGCTTCTTTGGGGCTTCTCCACACTGTAACACTCCTGGATGTGGGAAAGACAGTGAAGGTGGACTCACAGTTTTGGTGGAAAGTGAGTTGGGCAGCTGTGGTTTTATGTTTTTTTGGATACAACCCAGGTTAGCAGGCGGACATCCCTTTCAGACAGTTTCCTCTTGCGTCCACGGTTACTCCTGTTGGATGTGGTCTTTCTTGGTGGTATGCTGACACTACCGTGGATACCGTGGCTCTTGATACATCACAATTAAACCTTTACACTCTGTTTTTACTGGTGGAATGAGCAATTAATGAAGATTGGCCACCAGGCTGGACAAATTTAGCCATGAAACCTCCAGTGTTTCAGTTTCAGTGTCCAATCCCTGTATATATAATACCAAGTTCCATATTGCCAAGTCTATTGAAAAGCTATATCTATCTATCTATCTATCTATCTATCTATCTATCTATCTATCTATCTATCTATCTATCTATCTATCTATCTATCTATCTATCTATCTATACTCTTAAAAAGGGACAGCAATAATACTTTAGAGAGATGACCGTTTTTGTTGGCAAATCAATGTTCTTCCCATCATAAATGTTATTCATCTGTGGAAAAATCTTTTTGGTAGAAAATTATTGTTTATCATGGCAACAATAAAGAATGGTTAAATAATCATAGCCTAAAAGGTTATTTTGGGAGTCAAAATTACTACTAGAGCATATTCCTAAAGAAGGCGTCCTGAAACTTGACCCTATGTAATTTGTCTGTTACAAAACACATCGAAAAGAAATTCAATGTAAAGTTTTTTTTTTTTTTTTTACTTTTTTGGTCAAGTAACATATGTGTCATAGCACAACAAATTACAATATTTAAGCAGAATGTGGAGAAAAATTCAATGCTTTACTTTTTACTGGACCCAATTAAATTAAATTTTCATATTGAATGTCTTCAAGTTTACAGAAAGTAGATTGACATTTGTAATGATCAAGCCAGAGGCAGCAGAGAGCACAGTAGGAATGTCCAGAAACCACATAAGGAAGAACCTATGAGAAGAACCTAACTAAAAACCTTACCTTCTGAGTAACATGTGGATTACATAAAAAGCAAACATCACTGGCTGTGTTAAAAAGATGGTATTGCGTATTATGTGCAGGCATTGCAAATGCACAGGATAGTATTTTAGTTTACGGCGGCAGGTCTTAGATGGTAGAAATGTATATACTGTACTGGTGAGAATGTGTAAGGTAAATATTCAGTTGTGATCTATTGAGTCAGTCTAGACCTGAAGAATATGATTCACAAGTGCAGAAATAGACGTCTAACATCAGAATATATCAGGAAGGTTCAAAGTGAGATGAGTAACACCAGTAGAAGTGTGTAAGAATCTTATATACGGTATATAAATAAGGCTGATATGATTGCTTTACAAAGTTCTGTGAATCTCCCATTTTATCCCAATCCAAGTCTTATCTACTGAATTTGGATGCATTAAATCAGAAGACTATTATACAGCACTGAAGTCATTATCATGTTCATGAAATTTCAAGACCAAATATTACTTTGTGGCATTGTGCACTGTCATGTAAATTATGTCCATGAAGTATAGCACATGGTCAGTAACTATCGTTAAATAGGCTGAGGCATTTAAATGATGATTGACTGGTTTCAAAGCGTGCCAAGAAAGCATTCTCCACCTCATGGCATTACATTTACAGCATTTGGCAGACAGCCGTATCTAGAGTGACTTACATCTCATTACACATCATTCACCTGAGCAGTTGAGGGATAAGACTCAACTGCGCAATGGCCCAACAGTGGTGGCTGAGGTGGCGGTGGTGAAGTTTAAACCTGTGATCTTCTAACCAGTAGTCCAACATCTTAACTACTGAGTTACCTCTGGCCCATTGCATCACGTCTACCAGCCTGGACTGTTGACAGTTTGGGTCTATGGATTCATGCTGTTGGAGCAAAAATCTGAACGTACCAACCGTGTTCTTCAGCAGAAATCAAGATTTATCAGACTATGTTTTCCAACCTTCAAATGCTCAGCTTTATGTTCTTGGCTGACTAAAGTGGACATGGTTTTCTGTCCACCTGCCTCAAGGTTCAACATGCTGTACATTATGAGTTGTTTTGCTCACCATTACTGTACAGAGTAGCTATCTGAGTTACTGTAAACTTTCTGTCAGCTTAAATAAGTCTGCCCAATCTCTGTTGACCTCTCTGATTAACAACGCCTTTCTGTTGAAGATGAAAGAGAAATGCCACTGATTGAATAATTCATGAATATGGATTATGGATATGGATTTTTACTTGGAATACAGGAAGCCTAAGAAACGACAATTTAGCTAAATATAATGGACAGGACAACAAATCCATATGTTTGATGTACTTGAACATACAATGTTAAAGTTTTCTTTAATAGGAACATGATACGAATGTGATCAATTTCACAGGAAAATCCTGGAAAGACACTGCAAATTTAACACTGCAAAAATAATAGAAAGTACAACACTTAAAAATTGCAAGATATATTTTTCTCTCTATTTTTTATTATTATTATTTTTTTTACATTATATAAAATTCCTAAGCCGATTTGCATATACTTTTACAAACTTCAGGGTTGAAACACCATAAAAAATATTCTCATTCTATTGTAAGAAATGGTTGCTTATTTTCAAGTGTATATTGTAAGCTAAACCAGAATAAACCAACTTTAAGCTTGAAATTTATCAAAGGGTACAGAAGTAGGCTTACTACTTTTACATTTGTTATACGCTGCCTGGCAAAAGAAAGTTGAACACTTTCATATTTCATTGGACTGCATATAGTGTTTATAGTGCATTTGCTTTGGCATTGTTTAGACATCATTTATCTCCAGCCAGAGTTTTATCAATTTTTGTTTGAGATTTTGTATTGATGTATTCACTCTGTAAAGTCTTTTCTAGCACATCCCAAAATCTTTCAATGGGGTTAATGCCATGACCCTGTATTGGCCAATTCATGCCCCAAGGACCACACTCTTTATAATTTGAGCCAAATGAATCTTCGCCTTCGTTGTCCTGAAATATCCCCAGTGAAGAAAAAAAAAAACATTTATTAAATAACTTCATCATTCAGTATATTCAGGTAGACTACTTTTTATTGCTACATAATTCTCCTGAGCCTAGTCTTGCCCAATTAAATCAACCCCAGATCATAACACTGCCTCCAGATTCTTGTACAGGGGGCGCTATGCATGACGGGTGCATCTCCTTAGGTGTTTTCTTTGCCTCATGCAGGCCAATAATTTATCATGTCTGAAACACAGTAATATCTTTTCCACGACCACAGAACACATCTTAAGACATGGTTGTTTAGGTAAAGAGATGCTATACACGAAATATATGAATCATTCCAGTAATAAACCAAATCAAGGCTTTTTATTATTTGCACAAACCATTCATACTGTAAATACCTCCAGTCACTCAGAGGCCCTGGATATCATCCTTACTTACCCCTCCTGTACAGCACCCCTGCATCAGCTCAATATTTCCAGACCCAATCCTTATCACCATTCAAACAGCTTCAGTAGCCTATATTTCGCAGTATTCAGATTGTGGAGCAGATATTTTTGTCTACTTTTCATTTAGTATATCAACTCTTATGTCTGTCTGTGTGTGTGTGTGTTTTTCTTTGTGTATCAGCGTTTTAGGTTTACAAGACACTTTGAACTTGCATATTCTGAGTACTCAGGCTGTTTAGCTGGTTTAATTAAGTATGAGCTAATTACACAGCTCACTGCTTCACATACGCAGAATGATGATATACAGTCTGTCTATGATCGGTAGTCTTATTTGTTTTTAATTTCACAGAAATGGCTGTACCATGTTTATTTAGTATGAGGTGAAGGTTTTGTTTTTGGAATCTGGTATATAGTGTTCCATGGAACATTTCATCTGCAGCAGGTTCACACACAGAACCATATTCTCATACACACGTATGTTTGCCACACAAAGCAAATCCGCCACATTGGTTCAGTGGTGAAAAAATACATTTATTGAAGTCCATGGGGAATGAAAAAACAAAAACAAAAAGAAGAAGAAAAAACGTGATGGCAGTTGTTGGCTTTGCTTACAGTATCACTGGCATATTCTGAAACACACACAATCCCAAATACACACATGCTTGTGCACATACTGTACCTATACCTCCAGCACTGTTAGCAGTATGCTCCAAAATGTTAGAGATAGTTCAACACAGATGCGCATAATCTTCTGAAGAGCAAAGCTCACCATAGTAACCAAGATTTGAGTAAAGACAGCTTAGCGAGTTTCTTTTTTTTTGTGTCAGATTTCCTCTTTTCCACTTTGACACACTGATGGGAAAATGACACACATGCCATTCAGATGTCTATGACTACTACTACCGTTAGAAGCGGTAAAACAAACAGGAGGAAGATTACTAAGGAGCGAAGGCGATGGTTGTAATGTATTGTTTATCCTGTTTTATTTAGGAGCCGAGAAAATACAGAGGTGCAGTAGAACAAACAGGAGACAACAGATTAGTTTTGCCAATCCAGTTTTCCACAGGATGGATATTTTTTTTGTTTTCCATCAATGTGAGGTGAACACGTTTGCATTGCACATGACTGATCCAAATATAACACCACGTTAGCTACTTCTTGAACCATTTTTCTGTTAGGGAAGTGGTGGTTTTTAAAATATAGTCTGAGAAAAAGGAAAAAAAAAGTCTTATAATGAAATGCAAAGATGTGCAAAATCATATAAAGTAGCTTACACGGAACATTTTCCTTGAACATAGCTGATAATTTCCTGAGTCTAAAACCCCATCTTCCTTAAGAGGAGCAGTTAGACTCCTGCTGTGAACAATTTTTGCCTTCAAACCATATGGAGAAAATCGAGAGATTTGTCTTGGATTGTCTTTTTTTTTGTGTTTCATTTCTTTTTCTCTATAAAAAGGCAATATGAGTTAAACAAGTATTCAAACTTCCTTGACCTTGAATATTACAGAGAGGAAAACAGTGGAGTAGTTTCACACTACGCACAATACTGTCGCTCACCATTCAAATTGCGATACCTTTCTCTCTCATATCATAGTGTCGTTGCAAGTTCACAAACATTCTGTGACAAGAGATGCATTGAAACAACCCGAATCAATAACATACCAAAACTCAGATACTGAGCAATAGTTCAAATATAGATTATAAAATAAAAGGGATACCTCAGTTATTAAAATGTCTTTACTTATATTGTAATTATTTATGTTCCTGGTGATTAGTGTACAGGAGTGACAGCCAGCAATGAAAGAAATGACTGAAGCAAAGCTTTTCTAAATGTCCCCACCCAGGGCAATAGTAGACTTTTTTTATAATGTAAAGAAATAAGGTACCCTTGTTGTGAAATCAAGCACAATAAGCACCACTGGCACGTCTAGAACGGCCAGGAAACAAGTTACATAAAAAAAAAACGTGGTTAAAACATCATCAGTGGTCTTAATCAACATTATATACTCACTGACTACTTCATTATGAACACTTGTAAACCTGCTCATTTATACAATTATCCGAGCACGAATCATGTGGCAGCGGCACAATACTGTCCATATAATGATCACAGCGAACATCAGAATGAGAGGAAAACGTGATCTCGGTGACTGGGATCAGAGCTTGGTTGTTTTTCAAGCTGATTTGAGGATTTCAAAACTTGCCTATATTTTCCCCATGGTTTACACAGAATAGCGCAAAAAAAGGAGAATGCCAGTCAGAGATGAATGGCCAGACTGGTTCAACATGGAAGGAAGGCTGTGGTAGAAAACCTCTCCTGGTAAACAAGAATAAGAATCCATAGCTGGTGTTCAGCAGGCTAAACTTGAAGGTTGGAAAGCCTTTCCTTATCCTGCATGCTGTGAAGATGGTTATTTAAGTTACTGTATCCTTCATGTCATCTTGAACTTGAGCCAGTCTGGCTATTTAGTATGAGAGTCAGTAGGCTTTTAACCTACTAAATATTTCTAACTGAAGAACTACTATTAAATGGATGTATATAGAGGCATAGAGGCATACTGTAGAGGCAGTGGTAGCATAGCGAGTTAAGCCATTGAGTTACTGATCAGAATGTTGGGTGTTCAATCCCCAGCTCCACCAGACTGCCATTGTGGGGCATTGAACAAGGCCCTTAACCCTGTCTGCTCCAGTGGCACTGTATCATGGGCTCATGGGAAGGAAGAATTTCACTGGGCAATAATGTGCATGTGTATACAAATAAAAACTGAACTACCATATAATGTTCCTAAAAATCCAGGAAATCAGTTTCTTAACTGCTCAAAAATCACATTCTGATGTTTGCTCTTTGATCCATTTGCAGCCACATGATGAACTGATTTTATAACTGCATACACTGATCAGCCAGAACATTAAAACTTGAATTGAATAACATTAATTATCAATTATATTCTAGTAAACTGGTAACAGGATCTTGGGCACCCAAGACTCATTAATGCTTGTGGGGAGCAAAGGCTAGCCCGTTTGTAATGATCCTACAAAATTTGTGCTAATGTAGCACAAATTGCTGAAAAGGCTTTAATACTAGCCACAATTGAAGGGTACCAGAACACCCAGTGCATCACATCATGTGTAATACCAGACAAAGAGTTCAATGTTGTTGACCTGGTCTCCAAAATTCCATAATCCGATCTGGACCAGATTCATGGAGAGCACCATCTTTCAACTTAAAGCATTTAAAGGATCTGCTGCCAACATCCATCGTGCCAGAAACCACAGATATCACCTTCAGATGTCTTGTGGAGTCATGCCTCATGGAGCTGTTTTGTTGGCACAAGGGGAACCGAAAGCCTTGGTGATTGTAATGTTAATGGTTTTAATGTTATGGCTGATCGGCGTAAATGTGCTGCTATACAGGTGTTCCTAATAAAGTGGATGGCGAGCGTACTATTTCATATCAAAGCGTTGGTTAATTTGTTTGCTCCAGCTGAATAATGCAACATGGTTATGGAATTGTGTTAGTTGGTCTTCTAGCACCAGAGAATAACACGACAGGATTGTTGTACACACACCTCAATGATCAGAAATTCACCATAGAAACGGTATAATCAATACACATCTGCAGTAAAACAGACAGTCTTGTTTTTTTTTTTTTTGTTTGTTTTTTTGTTTAGTTTGTACACTACAGAGGCCAAAAAGAACTCGGACAGAACTAGGTCTATGTTTTCTCTGTTTTCGTATAGTACTGTACTAAGTTTTAGCTGTTGATCACAGTATACAGTAAGCATGTTCGTTAACGTTAAAGTGACATGAAAACACAGATGAGTTAAAATTGCTGGTGATGTATTCATGTTGTACTTGGACACGTGGAAACGTATTCTAAGTGCTTTTCACTTCACTTGTGTTGCACAGCTCGGGCACTGTCAGGAACATTTTATTGAATAACTTAGATCTCATTAGAGTATAATCCGGCATCTTATGAAATAATTCTTTTCACCAAACACTAAATTGATTGCATTTGCAGAAGGACATACACAAAGTACATTCTTGTTCACTGGCACATACGCAAAACCCACTCTCTCTCACACACACACACTGACCGTTTGTTATGCTGTAATGATGATAAAATTGTGGTTATAGATAAAATCCGGATAAAGAACGTGATCCCAATATGGCAGCATGTGTCGAACGATGGTTCCTTTTTTTCCTCCAACAATTCAGGTCTGTGTTGCCATTCTGGAGTGTAATGGTTTTGTAGAATAAACAATAAAAGAAAACAAACCTGAAAGGAAGAATTATGATAATATTAAAACCAAAACAGACATGAATCTTTAGAACATCTGCTTCGTTCATTTTTCTTTTTTCTTTTTTTTTTTTTTATCCTAGAGAAGGTGGTTAACTCAGAATGCTCTCCCGAGCCCATGAACTACACAGTAGTTTCATTCTTCCAGGGTCCAGTGCGTATATTCCCCGTACTGTCAGACTGGTATAGGTTCCCCTCATGTCCACTTCCTCTGAGAAGCCCGTTCTGGTTGGGTACACACTGTGGGAAGGACTGTCTGCGAGGGTGCATCTCTACATGGCCGTGACATGCCACTGCGAGCTCATCCTCTGCCATCTTCCCGCAGCCGCAGAGGAGGGTTTCCGGCTCCCTGCTCTCGGTGTGACACAGGGGCGAAGGCAGGATCTCTGCCTTGGTACAGCACGTGTGCCGGTGGCAAAGTGCAGTGTGGCACAATGGAGTGTCATGATGAGAGCATGCATGGTGCCAGTCCTGGTGCTCATCTTGGGCCAGATGGCAGATGTGACCCTGGCGCTGACAGGTGCTATGCGGGCTGTCAGTGGCTGAGCTGTGTCCGCTGCCAGCATCTGCACTGGCTGGAAGATGGAAAGCCAATTCTCTCTCACCAAGTGGCGATGCCCGCTGCCTTCCTTTAGTCCTGCCTGGTTTCAGGCAGCTGTGCAGGTGAATAGGCCTCTCTTCCATCAACTTATCTGTGTGGAGACCTGAGCAGCAAGGGGACACAGGGCTCACAGGGGTCAAGCAGGTTACATGGTTCTGTGCCTGCAGGTTACTGAGCTTACACAATCCATGTGAGTGTGTGTGACTGAGGACGGACTTTCCTGTGCAGGGCGAGTCTAAATGGCAGTGATCATGCCCATGTCCGTGCCTGTGTACATCACCGTTAACATTAATCTTGGGGCGCCCGTGGGTGTGCCCATGCCCTTGACATGCATTCGCTTGGTGACCAGGGCAGCAGGCGCACCAGCAGTGCCAGACATCGTCACGCTTGGCGCAGTGGTGAATCAGCACAAAAAGACCCAGAGTGACCGAGAACGCTCCGTACAGACAGCTGAATATCATGTCCAGGAAATGAGCCTGAGACACAGCCAGAGCTCCAAATGTCCACGTGGCTAGGAACAAAAATAGTGTGAATGCAGCGCTCCTTAGTTGAGCTTTGAATGAGTGCTCATTAGCGAGTAAAGATGGGTTGATCAGGCCCGGGCAGCCAGCATGACAGTGTGTCCCGTCACCTCCTGGCATACCGGGTTCACCTTGATGGTGGCAGTGGGGTACGTCGGCAGCAGAAAGTCTCTGCTGCTCCTCAGACAGCATCTTCAGCTCATATTTCCTCTCTGGGTGTTTACGCAGCTGGATAAATGTGCACAGGAAGTAAACACACGTCACCAAAACAATGAATGCCACAGGTCCATAGAAAGCGCCGAGACTCGGCTCCCATGCCATCCAGCAGCTGTAACACAACACACAAGTGGTATAATTACCCACAACGTTATACCACAGCACATCGGTAATTGCATTATTGTGAGCGAAGTTAAAAGGAAAACACCATGTCAAGCTATTTATAAACCTAAATATACAGCATACAGCATGTTGCGGCACCACTGACATTTCTAGCACACTAATTTGCACTGCACTTTTTCCAAATATCACCCAGTGAAATCATTTACTTACTATGGAGTTTGCTCTCCGCTGCCATAATTTTCTATGTTGATGGCAGCTGTGATGCCACAGATAATGAAGGGAATTCCTCCACCAATTAAATAAAACCTGCAGAGATACAAACGCAGAGTCATGTGTCACAGGATTAGGTGGTTATTTTGCCGGCTGCTATGAGGCAAGAGCTGAAACAACGAACAGTACAGTTATGAAAGGGAATTAGAGATCATACAACAGAATATCCTACAACAGGCTGTCCATGACCGGTTGTTATTGCGCGTATAAAGCATTTTTCATTTGTATTCGAGTTCCATTCACATATTTTTATTAGGTGATTAAATATGGATGGGTACGACTTTTTAGCAAAACTTCTTTTTTACTCCGCACTAAATATCCAACATATTTTTCTTAAGCATTTTTTTTTCTAAGTAGAAGACCTTTTTATGCTTTGCCAGCTTATTTTTCTTTCTAAACCCCTCTCTCCTTTTCTCTCTCTGCCTCTACCTCACTTTCTTTCCCACTATCTCCCTCTCTCCAAGCGTTGTGAAACTCAATTAAGGTGAGTACTTTGGGGGGCTCTCATTAACAATCCTGTCATACTTGACAGAGGCCTTTTCTTCAGAGGCTTTTACCGCATCTCAAACATTCATCACTCACATAGCCTTATCGCTAAACGTGTGTGTGAACGCTAACATGACAAAAGCGATGTGTGAGGTTGTTCCCCTGGTCTTCGAGTTTAGTAGCATTTATTTTCAATCATATTTTACTGTGCTTAGAGGGAGGAAAAAAAGAAAGAAAACATCACAGTAACATGTCAATATTTCATATTCCCACTCTGTCCAAAAGAGCAATGCGTACGCACATGCACACTCGCGGATTTGCACATTTACAAAGACGCATTTAAATTTATACCTCTATCTCACCTATGCGGTTTGACTCACGGTGAGATGTGGAGTTAGGCACCGTGAGTCACCGCGATTGCCCGCCGACGTTCCACTGGCTCTCCGCGAAGTTCTGTAAGGGCCGCAAGATTCCGCGAGGATTCGTAAAAAAATTTTACGTTTAATTTTTCACGCGGAAAGATGGAAACGTACTCACAGGGCCAAAAACTCGCGGTGAATCATAATGAACCATACTTATGGCCACCGCGGGAACCCGCGTAGGTGAGATAGGGGTATTACACTTACATTTCTTCACTTACATGCAATAAACTGATTGAGAATTAACTAATATTCTCAATTTTAATATCAGTAATTACACTATAATAGACACCATTCCATTAGGCGATAATACTCTTCACACCAGCGGTGTGGCAGGATGACACGCTCTGTATCTGTAACTGTTTAGTGATACAGTTATACTCTGTGTATCTTTATTTGGATTCAATCTAAGGCTGTCAATATTAATGCATGTTATTTAATGTAGAAATGTAAATGTGTTACAAATTTTTTTCATGCAAATGAATAATATGACCAAGTTTGACCTTAATGGCTTCCCATAATCGCAGCACGGCTACCCGGCTGTGTGTGAAACGGCGCGTTTAATAAGATGACTGAGGAAACATCACCGGGTGTGCTGAACAGCAAGCTTTATTATAACACTATAATAGTGCTTTTAGATGGAGAAGTGGATAAAACCAAAGTTGTGTGCTCGAGCTACCTTCAAGGGGAACTGTTTTACAAGACATGGGAGTGGTGGCTCAAGTGGCTAAGGCTCTAGGTTGTTGATTGTCAGTTCTGAGGATATGAGTTTGAGCCCCGCCACACCCCATACTACCCATCCATTTACCATTTGTTAAATGTTAATGTTTGCGATACTATAAAACTGCATAATCTGTTTCCTCTAAGAGCGTTTGTCATGCATTTCTTTATTCCAACATTGCACTTTTACGTATAATACAAGTAAATCTGAGTATTCTAAAAGCGCGATTAATCGTGATTAATCGATTGACAGCACAAATTTAAACTCAAAGTTGGCATGGCCTAAACCGGATTTTCTTTACTGTATAAACAGTACAACTTTGCTTCAGGTCTTGACAGAAAAATACTGGCAGTTGAATTGCTAGCACTTTCAGCATGGCCTGTGAATCCTGAAACTTAGCTATCAGGCATTAATAATTGGTCTTGATTCATGTAAAACCTTCTGCCCGTTTTTGCTGTGTCTCGTGCGATAAGTGCGCCTCATCATCATATCTGTATTCATATCTGTTTAGAGCACTTTATCTGTTTATTCCAAATAATGCATTCATATTCAGTAATCTAATGATAAGGACAAAAGCTTCCTCTGTCGCTTGGAGCATGCTGAACTGAGTCTCTAAACAAACAAAGACACACAATGATAAGTGAATTAAATTGAATAAAACCTCAAAATCAGGATGTTTGACTTCCAAAATGAGGACTATCATTCAGAAGCGCTATACTGATGCTAAATTTCTTATCCCAGATAGAGACTATGACATTGGAATACGGCACGCTGAAAAGGCTGATGTTGTAGGCTGGGCAATAAGCTGATCTGTGAAAGAGTTTCCATTTAAGAGTATGTGTGTGAGTGTCTCCTGAGTGGTGTGTGTGTGTGTGTGTGTGTGACTGTATATGAAGGCAATAAAGGTGAAGGAAATTGATTTGTCTCCAGCTGCTGAGCCTCAGTGGCTAGGTCTTGTGACAGCTCGCATTAGCGTCAATCACGGAGGATCAGCCCAGCACCACGGTTAGAACATTATCTGCTTTTAGATGCCACCCATACACACGCACGCATGCATACACACACATGTAGTACTATACTTGTGATGTGTTACAGATGTCGCCTTTAAGACCGCGCGTGTTTTCCCGCGGGATGCCGCAATTTAGCGCAAAGGGATTTTAGGTTTTCATGAGCTGTATGCCACAATCATCAATATTAAAACAATAAAAGGCTTGAACTACTTCAGTTGTGTGTAATGAATCTAAAATATAAGAAAGTCTAATGTTTATCAGTACATTACAGAAAATAATGAACTTTATCACAATATGCTAATGTTTTTTGAGAAGGACCTGTATTGTTGAAATACACAGTCCTGAAAAAGGGGCATTTCTTTTTTTGCTGAGTATATGACCACACAGTGTATTGTTTCCCGGGCTTGGACCCAAAGAGGACTTCATAAATGCGGCCATCTACCACAGAGGGTCTGTTGGGTTGCTGAACTTTTTTCTTGACATAAGTTTAAATCACATGCTTAGGCAGGAAAATATAAATTGTGAGATTCACTCTATACTAAATAATTAACAGGAGAAAAATTAGCTGAGATATATTGTTATATATACATATGTACTGTTACATATTTTAGATGGATGAATAAACTTATTTTAATTGGGGCTGTAAAATCACAGGTAGATAACCTGACATCTCAACCTAGCTGGTAGTGTGGCATGGGATGACTTTGTTAAGCCGCATGTTGTTCTAGCTGACAGACCTCATGCTGAAGGTGTCAGTTTGCAACAACATCTGTCTGTGGCATCAATTACTGAAATATCCAGTGGTTTAGTGGGGCATGGAAACAAGACACATGAATATCCTACTGCATATGGTAAAAAGATTAGGTCTGGTGACATGAATCTTTCTGTGTACTAAAACGAGAGGAGGAACTTATGCCAAAAATGTTTGTTTGTAATTAAAAAGAATGTTCAATTTTTCCGAATTCTCAAATGCTCTGTTTGTCTATTAAATTGAGGGTTCTATCCAAAAGTGTCCAGAAGATGAAAAATCCTGTTTCCTCTGGGATAGCACTGTTATGAAACATATGGTTCTTTACAGTCTTTAGAGCTACTGAGAGTCCTTGGAGAATCGTCTGCCACATGGGGATTGAGAAGATCTGCAATAAATTAAGGTATATTGCAGTGTGAGACCAAAGACTTGACTGGGTTCAAGGTGTTTTTTTTTTTACTGAAGGAAGTATAGGTGTATATCTCTTCATAGGAATACACCATACTGGTTTTAATGTCTATTAACAGAGCTTGTTAAATTACAAGAAAGCATAATGACATGCTTGCTCTAGTGTTGTGAAGAGGTAGAGGTAGCATGTACAATAGTACTGATACCCGAGTAATGCCTCGTTACTAAAGGCAACTGCAAGATCATGAACAGAGCTCTAGCAGCATGAAAAAACTGAAAAAAAAACTGTTATATCAGCATGCGATGATATAAGCACTCCTAACCATAATACAAATAAATGAAGTATATTGGATAGGGTTTTGCTGCTGGGAGTTTTAAATCCCTCAGTGAAACCAGATTTGAAACTAATTCCCCAGCCAAAAATATGAGTTAAACAGTAGTCATGTCGAGAGAAATATACTGTATATTGGATAAATGTTTTGAAATTGATTTACATAAATCGTGCATGGAAGACAAGAACTAATCTATACTGTACCAGTGCAATAATTTGTGTTTTAAAAACATTTGTAGGGAGGTATGCATCACTGTTGTGTTTAACTTCTATAACTGTATAGTGGTTATTGTTGGCCTTTCGGCTGCTCCCATTTACCTCCCACTGAGGGGTTACCTCAGCAGACCATCCAATCTGCACACAACTTGGCACAGGTCTTGCGCCAGATGCCCTTCCTGATGCAACCCTTCCATTTCACCCGGGCTTGGGACCAGCACTACATCCAGTGGCTGGGGTTTGGGCATTGGGTGGGATTTTAACCTTTACGCATGGCTGGAGAGAAACCTACTGTACCACTAGGCCACCAATGCCCCTATCAATAACTGTATAGTACAATGTAATAATTATACAGTATACCAATATTTATATCCTTTGTCATACTCTATGCTATCTTCGTTGCATGTTCTCACATCGCTAATTTTTCCATTCAGGGAAGATATATAAGTCATTTGAACACTGGTTGCTTTTGCTAGTTTTCCCAAGAAAATGAGTTTAATGTAGATTAGATGACATAACCCTGAAACTACATACAAACTGAAAGATTCAAGAGTTATGAGGTATGTAGTGTGTTTTTTTTGGTCCCAGATGTAGGAGGAAGGTTGAGAGTTTAAATCTAGTTACTACAGATTATCAGTGATGTAGACAATCTAATTCTCTTTATTCTAAAGGTGAACTTGGGTTTTATTTCTTCTTCTTTTTTTAAACCACAGAGGCAGGTTCCCCCCCCCCCCCCCCAGTCCATAGATGAATATCCTTTCAAATGTCAAGT
This sequence comes from Channallabes apus, assembly GCA_030522415.1. Lineage (NCBI taxonomy): Eukaryota > Metazoa > Chordata > Actinopteri > Siluriformes > Clariidae > Channallabes > Channallabes apus. Next base: position 12,741,788 of record CM060118.1, on the reverse strand, counting down.
TGAATTCTTTCCTTCAGCCTGGTGCGGTCTATACACAATGATCCGCCATAAGTACAAGCATGCCTTATACCACTGTTTCAATACTGACACCAAATGATTATACTAGTGGAATTGGGTGCATTTCTGCTTAGTTTAAATGAAAAGCCTGCTGTCACTCCGGTCCTTTGTGGATAGCATCGCTTAGCCTCGCTCTAGACCCACTGAGTCATCTTTGCACATCAGCCCAGATTGCAGAGTGGGGTTGAGTCCACTTTAAAAAAAAAAATGTTTAATTGTTCAACCAGACTGATGCAATGATGGTATGAAATTCCAATTTGAACATTGCTGCTGATTTGATCTTCCTTTTTATGGCCAATTGTTCCTCTTCAGTATTTGTGTATTTAAAAGAATCTGAAGTTAAGGTTCCTATAGTCTGTAAGGTTAGAAAATGCAGTTTGGCAAATAACAAATCCTGCTTCCCATCAGCAAAAATACCAAGTAGGCTACCTTGGCAGACTCATTGGGGAAAGCTGTGAGTTGGCTGCCTGAAGAGAGGTCAACTGTGCTGCATCCTGTTCATACGACGCTAAACACCATGGTGAATATCTGAAGGGTTTGTTTAAAAATATATATATTCAATACACCAAATATTCAATATAATAATTCAATATCAAAAATGGTTTCAAGGTCAAACAAGGGCAACACGGTAATCCAGTACCAAGCAGTAGTCAAAACAGGAGACATGAAATCAAAGCATAGACCAAACATATGGCTCAGCTACTAACTCAAAAAGGATTTTACACTGAAAAAGGCTGAAGCAGATGTTTAAATACACAGAATCCAAAACCTAGGAACATGTGACTGTTATAACTAATTAGCAAGAGCAATTAACAAAAAAAAAAAAAAAAAAAAAACAGTTTTACAGATTTAATCAACTGGGAGAATGTTCTTGCAAGTGCTTAAGAAACAAAAGGTCCTCAGAAGTACAGTACAGCCAGCGATACGGCAAGACACAATCATCCACATTTTTTCATGTTAGTTGATATTGATAATTATTGATGAAAATTATCAATGATTTTTATTAAGCTATTACGAGGGTACAAGTTTATTTTTTTTATCATGGCACACAAGGATGGAGGGGTACTCACCCAAAATAAATGATCTTACCTTGAGTCACTTTAAATAAAGGAGGCAAATTAAATCAACTGACCTAACATCAGTACGATAAACATTTTAATATACACTCTTTAACTTGTTAAATACAATGTTATAAGTAAACTGTAAAATTAGTTTGTTGCATTTCTGATGTGGGTTATAAAAAGCTGCCATACTGCAGAGCTAACCTGTCCTTTTTTTTTTTCCCAATTCAATTTCTTCTTCACTTTCTCCACTCATCTTGTCCCTCGTGTCCCACACTGCTTCTGTTGTTGGGTATGTCTCATTCCGGCAGCTGAAGCAAAATGAGATGGTCTGGTTTATGGAGCCGAGCTGCTGTTGTTTAACGTTGTGTAACACTTAATCATGTTTTAGAAAAAAACGTGTTCCTTAGGGAGTGGATTGCACATAAAATTGTTTTTTTTTTATTTTTTATTTTTTTTAAATGTATGAATTTAATTTGTATATTATATGTGTCCGGGTTCGATTCCTTCCTCAGGGTCTATGCTTGGTGGGTTTCCTCCAGGTACTCCAGTTTCCTCCCACAGTCCAGAGACGTGCAGATTAGGCTAACAAGCATTCCCAAATAGTACTGCCCAATTGTACTGTCCAGGGTGTACCCCGCCATGTGCCGTCAGTCTCCTGGGATAGGCTCCAAGCCTCCCTGCAACCTTGTATATAGGTTAAACCAGTATAGACAATGAGTGAGTGATTGATATTTGCATTCCTACACGTCAACCATGGTCTCTTCTGCTCTCTTCCCCAGCTCGCAAAGTCTCCGTGGATAGATTGGGCCATGAAGCATATACCCCTCCCTACCATCGCTTTCAGGGGAAAGAACCCTGCATTTTTCTGTAACATTTGAAGGAGCCTTCAAAACATGATCCTTTAGTCAGCCTTCAAATTCACCCTTCAAAGGATGCGTCCCCCGAACTGAGACACACCAGTGGTCTCTTAATGCATTGCTTGCAATCGGCAAACTAGTATATAATCAGATATAAAAAATAAGCATCCAAAAAATCTCCAGCAGCATGTCGAAATAAAAGAAGGAATAATTTTCAAGGTCTTGAGTAATTGAAGCCCAAGGGTCCCCCAGGGAATAACAACTGCCCAGGAGGATGAAAACTGTCCAGGATACTTGCCTGAAGAAGGCACCCAAGCATGACTTTCACATTTATTATAAACAACATAATTTTTTCACTTGCATATTTATCAAATTGTTTGCATGCTTATACAAAGCCACTGTTTTCAAAATTCCCTGCCTGCACACAAATCTCTTTTTATGCCTACATAAATCTGCATGTGTGGTTTTTCTCCGGCGATGAACACACGCTCTCAGTCTCGTTCTCTCTGGGGAAGGTTAACATAAACAAACATGTCAATTTGCTGATCCAGCTGCAGATGCTGACATGACGGAAGTCAGTCAATATAGGTTTTCGCTGATTATGTAGAAGCACTGATTGCTTTTCCAATAATTATCAATACAAATAAATGGACCAGGGACAAAAAAAACCTTCTTCCATTATGCAAGTTCTTAGCCTTAGAATGAAGTGTGATTTGGTATTCAGTTAAACTGGCTGTAACAGCTTTGCGAAAGTAAAAAAAAAAAAAAAAAAAAAAAATACTGCAATTATCTCCATCTTCCTAATAACCCCAGCAGGAGCTTGAAAGGTCACCAGGTAACTCTCGGCAAAGCAAAACTTCACTTCTAACATCTAAGCCTTTTTATTATCTGTAGGATTTTCTATTAACTGCCAGCTGCTTGCTTTTAAAATGATCCTTGTACTTAGACAAAGGCAGAAGTAGACAAGAGAAAAAAAAATCTTTCAAATTGACACAACTGGAGAAACAAAGTTGATTGTACAAAACCGACATGATTGTGCCACATTAAATGTTAACCTGAACAAAAAAGACTTCTTCACACCAAGAAAAGATTCTTCTTTCAAGGAGCTCATGTACAAAATAGTAGAAGTAAGAATTGGGCTACACTCACTACAATTAATTAAAAACACACACACAAACACATTTAACACTACACTAGTGTACTCCACTGCACTACTGATACACACTCTCACTCATCATCTATACCGCTTTATTCTATATACTGTACAGGGGAGCCTGGAGCCTATCCCAGGAGACTTGGGGCACGAGACAGGGTACACCCTGGACACGGTGCCAATCCATCGGAAAAAAATTACACACACACACTCTCAAACGCTCATTCACACACTACGGGAAATTTGGGAACAGAAAATTAGCCTAATCTGCATGTCTTTGGACTGTGGGAGGAAACCGGAGTACCCAGGGGAAACCGACCTGGGGAAACGCACTTGGAGTGGACCCTTGGAGTGCAAGGTGACGGTGCCAACCACTAAGCTGCTGTGCCGCCCAGACCCAAAATATTTTTACACAACTGCTATTTAATGAGTTTAGTATACTGGAGATTTAATGTGGTGGCCAAAAGTATTAAGACAATACAGGCGATGTATTATAGGTACACAAAACAGTCCACATCAGAACAAAAACGGCTATAATTTGGGAATTATCAAATGAATTGTGAACGTCTGTGGCAACTTTCCGTACATTTTTCCCGACACCATTTTGAGTAGTGCAAACGACTTTTTTTTAAGTCGGATTCAGCAGGTTTTGAAGAATAAAGCACTTCATACAAAATATTGATTGTTGCATAGCAATTATAGTTGCATAATTCTTCTTACCTTGATTGGCTACCTCTCAATATATAAAAAAATTATGTAAAATGTTTTATATAGCTTGTTAAGAAAATGCACGCTGAATATTGCTGGTATTCATATTTGTATTTATAACGCTGCGGCTGTGTCCGTAGTTTCACACATTTTCTCCCCGGGTGGCCAGTACGCAAACAAAAATCCATCCCTTTGCAAGCCCAACACAACTGCTTTTACTGTAGCATATTAGCATAACATCAATATCAGGTCAATGGGAAGGTTAAAAACAACATCCCTGGTATGTAATATTAAAGACACAAACAACTTTGTTGCTTTTCACCAGCTTGAATCTGAATGTATTTCAATCACAACCCAAATTTGTATTGTATTTTTAATCTTCAAAGCAGAGCTCTGTTCATTGAACATGCGCCAATATCAGTGCGAACATAATTAAATCAACCTGCACAAAAGAGTTGAACACAGAGAATAATTAAGGGAGACAGACACTCTATGAATGCGCATGTGTCTAACCTCAGCAAGGGTGATCTTGGTGGATGAGGAGGCACGTCTCCATCCTGAGGTTTGGGGGGTTTCTTGATCACCTGCTTGTAGGTGTTCCGAGCTGTGAACCCCAGCCATAGCATAGTGGACAGAGACGAGTAATGAAGTATTACTCCAACCTATGAAACAAAACGCATGGAACCCAATTAAACATGGATCAGACTATAAATGAACATGAACCAAATATATGATGTACTGTACCTACAAAGTGTCATGACTCCATTCATTCATTCATTTTCTATATCGCTTAATCCTGTGTTCAGGGTCGTAGGGGACCTGGAGCCTATCCCAGGAGACTTCGGGCACTAGGCGGGGTACACCCTGGACAGGGTGCCAATCCATCGCAGGGCACACACACATACACACACTCACACACCCAATCACACACTATGGGCAATTTAGGAACGCCAATTAGCCTAACCTGCATATCTTTGGACTGTGGGAGGAAACCGGAGAACCCGGAGGAAACCCACCAAGCACGGGGAGAACATGCAAACTCCATGCACACAGAGACGGGAATCGAGCCTGGCCGGGGAATCGAACCCAGACCCTGGAGGTGCAGGGCGACGGTGCTAACCACTACACCACCGTGCCGCCGTCATGACTCCATATAAATAACATTTTTAACACAAACAAAGATAATCCCACTAGTTTACTCATGAACTGTGAAGTGGAGGAGAAAAATCTAGAGGCTAAGAGGTTAGCACTGTTGCTTTGCTCTTCCAGGGTCTTGGATTGAGTTCCACCTCAGGGTCTTTGTGCATGGAGTTTGCATGTTCTTGGTGGGTTTCCTCCGGGTACTCCGGTTTCCTCCCACAGTCCAAAGATGCAATTAGGTTAGTTGGCGTTCCCAAATCGCCAATAGTCTGTGAATGTACAGTATATGTGTATGTGTGTGTGTGCCATGTGATGCACTGGCATTCCATCCAGGGTCCCCAAAGGACCACCTCATCCACGACCACCTCATGCCCAAAGTCTCCTGGGATAGCCTTTAGGCCCCTGCAACCATGTACTGTATACAGGATAAAATGGTACAGACAATGAGTGAGTGAGAGATTTGAAATATTTAATAAATACACCTCAATGAGTAGCTTCTAAGATCAGCTTCCTTAAATATCTACAACACTTTTTTTTTTATTCAGACATATTTATTCAAAATGATACTTGAGTGATATTATAAGTGATACAATAAGGGATATAGAGTCTAGTCTGGGTTAAAAGCTAACAATCTGGTAGTCAGATCTTAACTCAGAAACCCCTATAGTTCAACTGCGGAAAAATCTTCAAGCTCCTGGTCAGGGTGATGTCGCAATTCTACTACACCCAATAATACATACAGTACTTTCAGCAAGGCACTAAAAATACCTTTTTCTTTCTTCCCAAAAGATTCGTTCAACTGTCTAAAATAAGAAACTAGAAGCTCAGCCTCCTGGCGCTCCTGGGTCAAAGTGAGATCCATGTTATTTAAACCTATACTGCTATTTCTTGGACACTTTTGACACTGGTAATGCATTCACTACCCAGGACAAAATCCCAGATGTGTTGTAAAGTTGTCAGATCTGCTGAAAGCACTCTTTTTTTTTTCACCTACTATTGCATTGAAAAAGCCATAAATAGAATAGTATACCCATCACCCTTTGACAGGTGGCCATATTTTAAGCAAATAATAGCATGAAAAACATGCAGCAGTGGTCATAGTAACTAACCATGGAAAAGTATAATGAAAATGCCATTTGCATGAACAACAACTTATCTGCCCTACTAAGTGCATCCGTACGTGGGCTGATATACTTTAATGAATATCTCAAGCTACACTATGTGGCCAAATGTATGTGGACACATGGCCATCCCAATAATACAGTGGTGTGAAAAACTATTTATGAAACTATTTGTGAAAAACTACTTATTCTTTTGCATGTTTGTCACACTTAAATGTTTCTGCTCATCAAAAACCGTTAACTATTAGTCAAAGATAACATAATTGAACACAAAATGCAGTTTTTAAATGAAGGTTTACGTTATTAAGGGAGAAAAAAAACTCCAAATCTACATGGCCCTGTGTGAAAAAGTGATTGCCCCCCTTGTCAAAAAATAACTTAACTGTGGTTTATCACACCTGAGTTCAATTTCTGTAGTCACCCCCAGGCCTGATTACTGCCACACCTGTTTCAATCAAGAAATCACTTAAATAGGAGCTACCTGACACAGAGAAGTAGACCAAAAGCACCTCAAAAGCTAGACATCATGCCAAGATCCAAAGAAATTCAGGAACAAATGAGAACAAAAGTAATTGAGATCTATCAGTCTGGTAAAGGTTATAAAGCCATTTCTAAAGCTTTGGGACTCCAGCGAACCACAGTGAGAGCCATTATCCACAAATGGCAAAAACATGGAACAGTGGTGAACCTTCCCAGGAGTGGCCGGCCGACCAAAATTACCCCAAGAGCGCAGAGACGACTCATCCGAGAGGCCACAAAAGACCCCAGGACAACATCTAAAGAACTGCAGGCCTCACTTGCCTCAATTAAGGTCAGTGTTCACGACTCCACCATAAGAAAGAGACTGGGCAAAAACGGCCTGCATGGCAGATTTCCAAGGCGCAAACCACTTTTAAGCAAAAAGAACATTAAGGCTTGTCTCAATTTTGCTAAAAAACATCTCAATGATTGCCAAGACTTTTGGGAAAATACCTTGTGGACCGTCGAGACAAAAGTTGAACTTTTTGGAAGGTGCGTGTCCCGTTACATCTGGCGTAAAAGTAACACAGCATTTCAGAAAAAGAACATCATACCAACAGTAAAATATGGTGGTGGTAGTGTGATGGTCTGGGGTTGTTTTGCTGCTTCAGGACCTGGAAGGCTTGCTGTGATAGATGGAACCATGAATTCTACTGTCTACCAAAAAATCCTGAAGGAGAATGTCCGGCCATCTGTTCGTCAACTCAAGCTGAAGCGATCTTGGGTGCTGCAGCAGGACAATGACCCAAAACACACCAGCAAATCCACCTCTGAATGGCTGAAGAAAAACAAAATGAAGACTTTGGAGTGGCCTAGTCAAAGTCCTGACCTGAATCCTATTGAGATGTTGTGGCATGACCTTAAAAAGGCGGTTCAGGCTAGAAAACCCTCAAATAAAGCTGAATTACAACAATTCTGCAAAGATGAGTGGGCCAAAATTCCTCCAGAGCGCTGTAAAAGACTTGTTGCAAGTTATCGCAAACGCTTGATTGCAGTTATTGCTGCTAAGGGTGGCCCAAGCAGTTATTAGGTTCAGGGGGCAATTACTTTTTCACACAGGGCCATGTAGGTTTGGATTTTTTCTCTCCCTAAATAATAAAACCCCTCATTTAAAAACTGCATTTTGTGTTTACTTGTGTTATCTTTGACTTATAGTTAAATGTGTTTGATGATCAGAAACATTTTGTGTGACAAACATGCAAAAGAATAAGAAATCAGGAGGGGGGCAAATAGTTTTTCACACCACTGTATATCTGTAGCTACTCATTTATAAGTGCACTATTATATGTATAGGATGTTTACGTATGCTGTAACATCACTCTTTCACTTTATGTGGTGCGCGTTAGAGAGCCGACCACGGAAAGTAATTATATTTATAAGAGTTCTTACACAGGGCTTCTCAGAGGGTTAATGAAAATAGAGCGTTTATGAGACACGCACAGGAAGACCTTCCCGTTTGGAGATAGCGTGGGATTATTAATTAGAGAACTAAAAAGTAAACCAAAGAAAACTGAAAACAAAAAAAACTAACAGAGCTCCGCTGTCTCCTTGAGACCGAAAAGGGCTTCGGGAACTAAAAATAACCCTCCTCACCATTCCTAAATGAGTCAACCCTTACTAAGGGTTTCTGTGTGATTTTCTGTGTGCTTTTACACTTTTTAACTTAACCTGAGAGAGCACACTTAACTGATGGCATGAAGCTCTCTCCCTCACAATCACACCGAGTGCTTTCAAAGACTTTGCCTTGGTCTTTTGAAGTTGACGTTGAAGCACGGTTTGTCTTTGGCCCTGATACCTTACTGGCGCTACCAGTGAGGCTCTGTACATGTATTCTGCACAATGGCTATGAAGTTGAATCTAATCTAATCTCATCTAATGATCGCACGATGTGTTCAGGTATCAGGGCCCTTACGTAAATAGACACCTAGCGCAGGAGATCCTTAACACCAAGACTGGAAAGGAAGAATTCGAGTGGGCTGCACAGAGCCCTGTCCGCACACCCACTGCACCCAAGCACAGTACAGTACCGGACCATCCTAAAGCTCTCGTGGCTGAATGCACAAAAATCTAGTGGAAAGTCTTTCCAGAACGATTGCTATTAATACAGCAAGGAGAGGACGGAATCTAGCATATGATATGCCAAAAAGCATATATGTGCTAGGGTACTGTGTAATGCTCAGGTGTCCACAAACTTTTGCCCATGTAGCGTATTACACAATAACGAATTGTTTTAACCCCCTCCCCCTTTACTTATTTTATTCAGTTTATCCACTTACTGCATTGTGTGTCCCTTTTTTCACCTTCCCTCTCCAGCCCGAATGGCCTCATTAGAAAAGGTTACAGATAATGTTATTACTGTAAGAACAACTATGAGGAAACCCGCCCTTGTGCACTGTAAACTCTACTAACCTTTTTAACACCGTAATGAGAAGACGGTAAAAACAGAAGCTGGTCTTTCTCAACGCTCAGCAGCACAAAGATACCACACAGATGAGCCACCAAGAGAAGTTAAAGAAAGTAAAAAGTGCTAAGGATATTCAGGTTCCAACTGAGATCCAGACTCATCACACTATTATAACTACGCTATTTGAAGGAAGAAAGAAAGCGAGAGAGATTGATTTGTGAACAGCATCTTAGGCTACCACAGAAATAGAGCTAAACATGCCTGCGGGGCAGAACTGGAACTCTGCCCTTACACATTCAAATACAAAGCAGATCAATAAAACTCTGGCAGCATCTCAATCAGACCAGCCGCAATTCTATAAAATATGCACCAAGGTGCAGATTTAAAGATCAGCACCGTGATTCATGACTATTATTGTGCAGGAGTTCAAATGTTTAACAAAAGCATATGTAGGTCATAAACTTGAATCGGTAGCAGGAAATATTCCACAAGGTCACGTACATAGAAAAGGGATTTAAAGGGAGTCTGGCTGTAAGATGCCGGTTTTGAGGAGTACTCATGCTGTCAGTACGACAGAGCTCACCCATATGAGTGCAAAGTTCATCTTTATCTTTGTGTGTGTGTGTGTGTGTTAGTGAGAGAAAGAGAAATTAAAGACAAAGCTTCAGCGACGACATGGGGAAAGTTAATAATTGCACATTAGCTCAGTAAACTTTTCAGCTACTTCATATTCAACGAATGCCCTCAGTGCATATACAGTTTATAAAAATAATAAACAAAGGTTTAAATCTTAAGCTCATATGAAATACATACTGTACAGTACACCACCATTCTGCTTATACTCGATCAGCCATAACATTAAAACCACCTGGCTAATATTACGGTGTAGGTCAGACTTGTTTGTCCAGTACATCTCACAGATGCTCGACTGGGTTGAGATCTGGGGAATTTGGAGGCCAAGTCAACACCTCAAACTCTCTGTCATATTCCTCGAACCATTCATGGACAATATTTGCAGTGTAGCACGGGGCATTATCCTGCTCAAAGAGGCCGCTGCCATTAGGGAATACAACTGCCATGAAGGCACAGATTTGATCTGCAACAATTTAGTTTAGGCAGGTCATACGTGTAAAACTGACATTCACATGTATGCCGAGACCTAGGATTTCCCAGTTTTAATGCGAAGCATTATACCTCTGCCAGCTTGCCGTCCTTAGTGCATCTTGTGACATAGTGAGTCCCGGGTAATGATGCACGCAAATCCTATGTCCACATGATGTAAAAGAAAACATGATCTTCTTTCATTGCTCTGTGGTCCAATACTGATGCTCATGTACTCATGTAGGTTCTTTGTAATAGCCTAATTTAACTGTTGTGCTTCCTTGGACCACATTTGGTGTGTAATAACCAATGCGTATCAGAAGCAATTCCCACTGTTTTGGAGATACTGTCACCCAGTGGTCTAGCCATGACAATTTGACACTTGTCAAAGTCACTGTGATCATACAGTAACACTCCCATTTTTCATGCTTTCAACACATCACCTTCAAGCACTGACTGTTCATTTGCTGCCTAATATATTCCACCCATTGACAAGTGACATTGTACCAAGATAAGCAATATTACTAACTCACTCACTCATTGTCTATACCGCTTTATCCTGTATTCAGGGTCACGGTCACGGTAAGTATTAATTGTAGTTATCATTTAATATTTTACATGTTATTATTGTTATTATTATTGTTGTTGTTGTTAATAATAATAATAATAATAATAATAATAATAATAATAATAATATGAGTAGTAGTAGTAGCAGTAGTAGCAGTAGTAGTAATAGTAGTAGTAGTGTCATCATCATCATCACCACCATCGTCACCATCATCAGTGATTATATCTTGGGATAAAATGCACTGGCCAACCCTAATAATTAGTTTTTGCTACCAGATGCCACTGCCAGTATTACATTATTTTAAAGTCATCCTAGACTTTACAAAACATTAAATTCTTTCACCCGAATTCATTTAAGTAAGCTGGCTGTTCAAAAATGCAAGAAACCACATATGCCACATATTTTTTTTTCTAGAAACAGGTAGGCTGAAAACCTCATTGTAAAATATGAGATATTATTGACCGTGTAACAGTCAATATGGAAATGAAAATGGCAGGAAAATAAAAGGTCATGGAACACTGGTTAACAGCGAGAAGGGCCAGGGTGGAAAGCAATGGTTGTCAGGGTGTTGATTGCTCAATGAGGCATTTTTATTAGATTTTAACCATCTATGTACTGATAATGAGTACAACACACACACACGCACACACACACATATATATATATATATATATATATTCATTCATCTTCTATACTGCTTTATCCTGTATTTAGGGTCGCGGGGACCTGGAGCCTATCCCAGGAGACTCAGGGCACAAGGCAGGGTACACCCTGGACAGCGTGCCAATCCATTGCAGAGCACATACACACACACACACACACACACACACACTTATTTTTTATATATATATATATTTATATATATATATATATATATATATATATATATATATATATATATATATATATATATATATATATATATATATATATCTACTGATATTATATTACTTGTTACATTAATCTGTGATGTGAAACTGTGTGGGTGGGAATAGCCCTGAATAATAATAATAATAATAATAATAATAATAATAATAATTCTGGTCAATTACAGTTGTGAAATTACAGTACACATTTTATCTTTGCACTTAACTGTTTTTCAGCCACCGCCAAGCAATAAGTAAAGATGAAAATTTATCATTTTCATTCCAAACAGGTAAATGTACCTGCTTTTATACTGTAGTGTGTCAGAAAAGTTAGAGCCGCATGGTAAAAGTGGTTTTCGTCAGAGCCAGCATTTGAATCCCTCATCATTACTGTAACAAATGTTGTACTTCAGCTGTCTGATCAGAATCTGCCTGACAACAAACATGTTGGTTTTTTTTTTTAGCTGTTTTTCAATGATGTTTTTTTTTCCCTCAGATGCCGAACAAGTCAAGTAGGTATGCTGGTGAAAAGCTGCATGGTGCTGCACCGCATTCCAATTCCATCTGGCATAAATGGCGACCAGTAGAACTAGAGAAAATGAAACTTTATTTGGGTAATTTTTAAACATGGCCAATTTACATATTTAGTAGTTTTTTGGTGAATAAAATGTGTTATGGTGGCACGATGGCTTATTGGGTTTTAGCACTGTCGCCTTGCACCTCCAGGGTCCAGGTTTGATTCCCACCTTGGGTCTGTGTTAATAGGGTGCTTGGTGGGTTTCCTCTGGGTACTCTGGTTTCTTCCGCCAGTCCAAAGACATGACGATTAGGCTAATTGGCGTTCCCAAAGTGTGTAAGTGAATGTGTGTCCGTGTGCTTTGTGATGTAGACGGAGTGCTATGCGTTGGAATACAATGATTCTGTTTACTGAACAATAACTGGACTACAGCAAGGTGCAGCATCGTCAGCCTACAACAAAAGACTTTAATGAGCTAGAGCCAAATCTGTGCAGTGAATAAACTTGTGCTATATTTAACCCATTTCTGATATCCCATTAACTGGTATTGTCAGGGGGCATATATAGCTGTTGTGTGCACAATAAGTGTAGTTTCTCCTAAAAGCTACTTAACAAGTGATAGCTTTCGACAGCCTTTAGACTTTTATAGCTTCAGTTATATTTTCACTTCTTTGATACAGTAAGCATTAGTTCTCATGCTCTACTCTACAGCACTTAAAAGTCATTCAGCAAGCCTGAAAGGAATACTGCATGAGTCACTGTATTCTGAACATTGCAGCCTCTGTTCCAGCTGTTTCTCAGTTTTTCCAGTGTCCATCTCGACACTGGTTCAGTTAGATTACCTTTGCGGAAGTCTTACAGCAAAAGTGCATTTTTTTCTAAGTGGACCCATGGTTTAATACAACAGCACAATAGTCTTTGAACACCCATGCCTCTTGGGTCTAGAAGGCAGTGCAACAGTCGTCTTATATTTAATGTATATAATATATAATATTTAGTATTACAGAATGAACTACTCTTCTTACGTTTTGCTCAGTGCATGTCTGTATAGACGAATGGTACCCTGGAGATCTTTAAAAAGCTCCAGTGAGGTGGAGATAAATCCAACCAATAGCAAAGACCTATTAAGGATGAAGGCGTCAAGCATGTAGCCATTGTTTGTAATACTGGCAATACACACATAGTTAAAAAGACCTGCTTATGTTAAGGAGTCAGTGCACATCAATATGGACAAAAATTACATTTCAGTAGGCAGTGTTGCTTAAAGGAAGAGAGAGAGAGAGAGAGAGAGAGAGAGAGAGAGAGAGAGAGAGAGAGAGAGAGAGCATGAAAGGGTTTAAAGAGTGTGTGATTATGAAAAGGCCGAGGACTCACCGCTTGGCAGAAAATTGGGTATTTGATGCGGTTGATGCCTCCGGCAAACACAGCGAACGTCAGAGCTGTGTGGAAACAGAAGTTCAGGAGCATGTGCCATCCTTTCCGGCTGATCCGGATTGTACTGTTACAGAAAGAGCATATAACACAGTTGTGTGTGGGCTGTGGTGTACACTTTAAAGCTTTAATCAAGAACTTTTCTAGCTGAAAAGCTCAATCAAATGCAGTACTATGTAAGAAGCTGGTGTTCATTCAATAAGACTCTGCTGCAGATTGTTCAAAATCGTTTCTTTTTAGCATCTGCTGAGTTTTTTTTTTTTTTTTTTTTTTTATTCCCCATGTTTATGATTAATGGTAAACATGTATTTTAGTGCACTGGCATCTTAGTGGCACCATTTCTCATGCATTAGTCATTCACATCATTTACTCACCATTTATTTATACTGCTGTCTATTTTATTTGAGTCATAAGCATATTTATTCTAAATATTTTATTTCAAAATATCATGTTTTACCTATTAAGGGAATCATGTTATAAAATCACATTAACATTATGTGCATTCTATGCTTCACTTAGGCAGCATAGTGGCTTAGTGCTTAGCACTGTCGCCTTGCACCAGCAGGGTCCGGGTTCGATTTCCTCCCAGGGTCTGTGTGCATAGAGCTTGCATGTTCTCCCCATGCTTTGGTTGTTCTTTTCTCTGTGGCATCTATTCTCTCAATTTCTATAATTACTCAGTCATTCAGTATATTTATTGACCATTAACTATATTATGTCCACTGTTATGATTTCCAGATTCTTTATGGTATTAATTGAATTGTTTGTAAAAATATGATGTTAAACTGTACACTAAAATTAGAAGTGGTCAGCCAAGTGAGTCCTACCACTGATGGGACAAAATAAGGAAATTGTCAAATTACCCAATAGTGAACATAATAAATCTGGGGAAAAAAATGTTTAAGATTTGCAACTAGCAGATATGTTACAATAAAGGAATTCACTAACTCGAACACACTATTTATTCTATTGAGAGAGACCATGAAATGTACCCCATGTTATAGAATGATTCTTCACAGAATGTATTAAAAATAACTAACAAAACTGATTAGTAAATCAACAAATCAATCAAATCGCCATTCTTTTTACTAACTAGGCATGCGATTATGTTTGCATAGATTTTAATTGCGCACTCATGAGCAGGTTTTAAAAAACGCACAATGGCACTCACTCAATCACTCATCTTCTATACCGCTTTATCCTGTATTCAGGGTCGCAGGGCCTATCCCAGGAGGCTTAGGGCATGTTATTGTTATAACTATGTTATAGTTGAGGTCAATGTGATTCTTCCCACCCATTTGGATGCTTGAAATTAACATTAATAAAAGCTCTTGATGTGTATCTGCTTTGTGATGTCTGATCGGATAATTGCATGAAATGAAGGGGGCTGATGCATTCCTGGTAAAGTATTTGGTAAACGAATATTAAAATAACAACTCAATAAGACTGCTCACAATACCAATTACTGCAGAAAAACCTGTTGCCATACAATATGTATCCCAGAAGGCTTAGAGCATGAGGCAAGGTACACCCTGGACAGGCCGCCAATCCATCACAGGGCACATACACACACTCACACTCTCCGGGCAATTTGCGAACACCAATTAGCCTAACCTGCATATCTTTGGTCTGTGGGAGGAAACCGGAGGACCCAGAGGAAACCCACCAAGCACGGGGAGAACATGCAAACTCCATGCACAAAGAGTGGTAACCACTGCACTACTGTGCCGCCACGCACAATGGCATCTGTTGTATTTTGAAATGAACTAAAATTTTCATGCATTACTGTCAATTGTGCGGAATAAAGGTGTGAGATTGAGTTTATTACGCAGATTTCAATTGCACATTCATAAGCATGATTACTTTTCATATTAAAAAAATGTACAGCGCCACCTATTGAATTTCGAGATGAACTAATGATTTTTTCAAGGTGATTTTTTTTCTGGTATAAGGATGTTTTCCATAAAAAATTGAAAGTGGTTTTATTACTCATCTTACGTCTCTCAAATATTTTTTTTGTACAGGCACACCGACTTTACAGTTTTATAATATGTAATAGATAAATGCGAGTAGAAAAGCATTTCAGGGGAAGATTTCCTGAGGTTACTGTAGCATCACATCTATGTTCTTGGCTGACCGTACACAGTAAAATTCCCAGTGTTGAATTAACACCCAGGGTGTTGAAATAGCACCCTACAGTGTATATATTGGTCCAGTTGGACTCATATGAGTTCTCGTTCTATAAAGAGCGGTTCATTTAGTTTTACTGTAGACTCCCAGGACATTTTCCTCTGACCTTTATTATCACCAAGGTGTTTCCTCCTACAGGACTGTATCTTCACATTTGTGCACTGTTCTGTATAACCTGGGGTGCATGAAGATCCTAGATGATCATCAGTTTCTAAAAAACTCAAAACAGCCGATCTGGCAACAACAACAACAACTATGTTATAGTTGAGGTCAATGTGATTCTTCCCACCCATTTAGATGTTTGAAATGGACATTAATAAAAGCTCTTGATGTGTATCTGCTTTGTGATGTCTGATCAGATAATTGCATGAAATGCATGATAATTGCATGAAAAGGGGCATGATGCGTTCCTGGTAAAGTATTTGGTAAACTTAAAATAACAACTCAACAAGACTGCTACAATACCAATTATTGCAGAAAAACCATGTTGCCTAACGGTTACTATTTAAGTTTGGTCTCTGGAAATGACAATAAATCTCCCCAAATAGTACATTATACAGACTATATAGTTTCTCTGCAGAGCCAGGAGATATTGTAAGTTTCAGTAGGGCATTCAGTATTAACCTGGCATCCCAACTAGAACTCCATACTGTATGTATGTTTGTTTTAATATGAGTAGGAGTGTATGAGTATGGGTGGGCACGGTAACGAGAAGGCAGCAGTAAGACAGCAGGAACAGGCACATCTATTATCTTCAGCCTGAAATTGTTCTAGGAAAAGAACGAAGGTGACACCAGGGTGTAAAAAAATATTATCTAATCTGAATTAGAGAAAGCCTGAGCGAGAAGCAAAAGTGTGTGGATCAGTATCTACACTTCAGAAGTCTGTGGGCATTGATGAGTGTGTAGATACAGGGACACAGCTCCCATCTCAATGACTAAGGCAGTCTGTTAGACAGGCCTGACTCATAGCGAACCAGTTTAAAGAAAACAACTGAAGAAAAAAGATGAGGAAAGAGATGAAAGCTGAGGCAAGAGGTGGTGAGATCAACAAATCAAGACAGTTCACTTCAGTTTCAATGTCTTATTCCAGCTCATAAAAAAAGGCTAGGCAGAAGTATGAATGAACCACATGGTTCTGGTGGATATGGAAATGGGGACACACAGATGAAAACGGGAGCACGTGAAAAATGTGACTTCACACACAATTAAATAATCCAACAGCAAAAGCTTTGAGATTAATTCCATCAAAGTAGCGTGCAAAACATGCTGTGGTCACATACTGTACTGTACTCACAATCAGTGTGAATTATTCATTCATTCATTTTCTATATGGCGGGGTACACCCTGGACAGGGTGCCAATCCTTGGCCAATCCATGTAGTGGTTAGCACTGTCGCCTTGCACCTCCAGGGTCTGGGTTCGATTCCCCAGCCAGGCTCGATTCCCGTCTCTGTGTGCATGGAGTTTGCATGTTCTCCCCGTGCTTGGTGGGTTTCCTCCGGGTACTCCGGTTTCCTCCCACAGTCCAAAGATATGCAGGTTAGGCTAATTGGCGTTCCCAAATTGCCCGTAGTGTGTGATTGGGTGTGTGAGTGTGTGTGCCCTGCGATGGATTGGCACCCTGTCCAGGGTGTACCCCGCCTAGTGCCCGAAGTCTCCTGGGATAGGCTCCAGGTCCCCCGCGACCCTGAACACAGGATTAAGCGGTATAGAAAATGAATGAATGAATGAATGAATGAATACTGTATTTGGCTTTGAAATATTTGGAAAATGCAAGGCAAATGCAAAAAAAGTGCAAAATTATTGCATAGTGTTGTGAAGGCAGAAAGCTATAGATTACCAAAAATGTTCTTCAATCCAGCTTTAAATTGTCTTGAAATATTGTAAATGTTGGCATAAAAATAAATAAAAATAAGAACTAGCACTCTAGGTTGCCTTATTCACTCACAGGTCTAGTTGTTTTGTTGCTAATTTGCATACCTGAAATGTCCTTAAAATAGACTTAAAATTAAATGCATTATTTTGTCCTTCTGTGATTTTGACTCTATTTGGATCAGTTCCAAAATGTCATCAAATTATCTGCTGGGTAGAATCAATCTTATAAACTTTCAACCACTTGTTGCTGAGTCGCACTAATGAGAATCTTGGGAACAGACCCAAGTACTAAAGCTAAAAAAGTAACTTGCACTTCTTATGGTTTGGTGGAAAACACAATTTATTTTGGGTTTTCTGAAATCAACACAAGGCCAAACTGATATGTCCAGCACAACTAATTTGTGTATGAATTCTTTCCCTTTGTAAGTTCCACCTTTAGCAGCTGCTTTCTTTAGTCTTTAACAAGCTCATAGCAAAATTCTATTTAGATTTGACCACTCTTCTTGGTGGAATTGGTAGAGTTCAAGTAAATTTGGTGTGTTTTTAAGGTCAATGTCTTGTTGAAACACTTAATCTGTCCAGGTTTCAACCTTCTAGCTGAGGTTTTATTGAAGAATTATGACATAGTCTTTCTTCTTTATTATTCACTTTGTTCACTGCACCAGTAACCTTGGCAGTAAAACAGCCTCAAAGCACAATACTACCACCACCGTGCTTAACAGCTTGGGTTGCTACCTTGTCTCCACTGCCCTCAAACATGGTTCTTTTGAAACCTTTTCTCCAAAAGCCTTTTTCTTTGTACATGTGTTCATCTGCAAACTAGAGTCTAAAGAATTGGAGGTATTTTGGAGCAAGGGCTGCTTTCTTGGATAGTGGCATTTCAGATCCATGGAGATACCACCGTCGGCCTCGGCTTGCTCATCAGGAACAATCTCACAATCTCATTATTATTCAAACACATTTTTTCTCACTCATACACACTTCCATAAATTTTCTTTTTATTTTGTGAAGCTGCTTAAAAAAGCGCTATATAAATAAAATAAAAGAATTACTGTACAGCTTGATTGACTGTAGACAATGTAGACACTGATGTTTCCTAAGCCTTGGTGGTTCCTGGGTTTTTCCTGACCGACTCAATTTCCTCTCAGCTGAGGATTGGCTACGCCTCCTAATACCATGAACTTACTTACAAATGATCTTGTAATATACACTTATGTCTTATGTAAGTCTACCATCCTCTTTTTTTAGATCTGCACTGACCCCTTTGGGATTTCCACACATACTATGTGATGGTCAATGTGCTGTAAGGTGTTGTCGAAAAAAAAACTCTTTATGTTGGCACAGAGATGTTAAGACTTGAAGACAATCACTTAAAAGTTCACTTAAAGTTGGGTAGTCTTGGTCTTGGAAAAATAAAAAAAAATTCTGGACCAGTGAATTAAGAATATCTGTATTTATTACCATGTTCCTACAGTACGAGTTGTCTTGATGTCAGAAAACCCGGAATTAATTAAACCTTGTGCTTAAAATTCTTGTTTTCTTTTCCTATTAAGGATGCATGTGATTTAACCATTTTTCACCACAAAAAGACCCTTTTTTTTTTTTTTACATTTTCTCCCTAATTTAGTCGTGTCCAATTCCTCCCCGTCACTAGGGGGCTCCCACATTAACCCTACTTCTACCACTCAGCCGGGAGGGCCGAAGACTATCACGTGTTTCCTCCAAACCATGTGACGCCAGCCGACCGTATCTTTTCGAAACTGCTCACTCATGCACCGTTGGGGGCGGAGTAACACACTCGGAGGACAGCGCTATCCACTCCCTCCGCGTGCGTGAGCTCACAGATGCCCCTGATTGGCTGTAGAGCCGTGATTAATGTGGGAGCACGAAGTACCTCTCATCCCTCCCCTCTGAGAGAGCTCGGCCAATCAGTTCTCTCTAGACCTCCGGCTGTGAGAGGTAACAGCATCACCCGGGAAACGAACCAGCGATCTCCGGATGATAGGCTGAGCACTTTACCACTGCACCACTCGGAGGCCAAAAAATTCATGTTCACGATGAGTGTAAGGAAACTGTAGTTTAGACTGAACTGTATGGTTAAGGAGAAGAAAAACACTACTAACGAATTAATTGTAATAATTATTTTGTATATAAAATTTGTATATAAAATTTAAGATCACATGAACATGCATGATCTGTCGGTTATTCCTATAAGTAAAATTTCTTAAATGATACCACTTCTCTGGACCACCAAGTCAGAATGAGAGTAATTAAGTTAAGTCGATATCATTTTAACACATATGTTGATATGTCCCTAACCCGACTCCTTTTGCCAATTAAGCATTTTTTTTTGCACATAAGTACATGAAAATACCAATCATTTAACCCCCTGCCAGTCTGCTGTATTTTTGTCTTGGCTTACCATGGTTTAAAATCTTGAATATGTTCAAAAGTTACCTATAAAAACTCCATATGCTTAGCTGAAATTGGTTTAACTAATGTTGTCTGGAATTGAACTGGACCGACGCTGAGAAGAAAAGAGGACCATGTGCATCTCTACAGCGCCCCAATGACTTGGAAAATTAGACTTTAATGAGAGAGCGGATGGAACTGACCTACCTGTGGTGCACTATGTAAGTGATGATGGAAGCAAAAAGGCAGAGCAGCATGACAGCAGTGCAGGCATACACAACCGGGTGCAGGAAGTCCCCCGGGTACGGAGGGAACGACAGCACCTTCTTCAGATCCTGCAAGGAAGCAGAAACAGACAGTCAGTAGCGGTATTGAACTGTTTTGGCAGTGACATCATTAAGGACAGCTGGGAATCAGACAGCAGGCAGAGCGAAGCTGAGTAACCATGACAGCAAAGCAAATCAGCGCCAATAAGAACAGAATGTATGAGCAATGGCACTCGCTCAATCCTGTTTATCTGATAACAGCAATAAAAACACCTGCAGCGCTTTGGAAAGGACATGTGACCAATTACTCATATACATATTACCTGCTAAGGGACACTAAGAGGTCGCCAAAGAGAGGTTTGGAGTCGTAACATGACTCGTTTGCATGGAAGAGAAATCAGCTTGTATTCCTTGGATTTAGACAACGGAAGAAGACGCAAAATTGCATCCAAACTGTAACCTGAGCTCAGGTGGGCATATAAATATTAAAACTAGCCAGTGTATGATTGGAAAAAGGCGGTGAGCCTGTGACCACGGTAGTCTTAGATTCCTGTTCTTGGCGGACAGCAGTGGAACCTCATGTGGTCTTCTGTTGCTGTAGCCTATCCACCTCAAGGTTTGATTTGTTGAGTGTTCTGAGATGCTTTTCCATTCACCATGGCTGTAAAGGGGACTTATTTAAGATACCTGTCAAGCCAAACCAGCCTGCCAATTCTCCAGGCTTTTGACATGAGCTAACAAATCAGCCTTGCTGGCAAACTGTCTCCTAGATAGTGCAGATCTCATAACAAAAGAGATTTTTAAAAATAGCCAGGACACAGTCTGGCCAAGCAAAGTGCAACATTGTCACATAATCTTTCTGTATAATTCCCAAGCATGTCCAAGGCCAGTAAAGTGCACACCCAGGACTGAGACCTATCCAGCCAAGTCATTCACAGCTCAGAAAAAAAAAAAACTTAATAAGATTAAACTGATTCAATGCATAATAACCCTGAACATTGTTACCGTGTGCTCACCCACTCCTCATCGTCTACACCGCTTTATCCTGTATACAGGGTCGCAGGCAGCCTGGAGCCTATCCCAAGAGACAGACACACTATCGCTAGACATCACACACTATCGCTAGACATCACACACTATCGCTAGACATCACACACTATGGGCAATTTGTATACGCCATTTAGCCTAATCCGCATATGTTTGGACTGTGGGAGGAAACCGGAATACCCAGAGGAAACCCACCAAGCTGCACACACAGACGGGAACCGAACCTGGCCGGGAATTGAACCCGTACCCTGGATGTGCAAGGCGACAGTGCTAACCACTACAGTAGACATTCAAGCTCAGTCAAGTTTTGCACAATTTTGACTCAGCATGGAGCTGTTTAAGGTTCTCGCTGTGTTCATTGTTATAACAGTGTCACATACAAAGATCAAACTCAAAGAGCAAAAAGTCACCTTATTACTGACAACAGATTGATGGGATTAATCTTTTTTTTATGTCCTTTTTTTCCATTTCTCAGATGCCATCTTCATAAAAAATATTCTAATATTTTATATAAGAGGAGGCCTCATTAGAGAATTGAGGAATAAAACATATAGTCTGTCTTATTATGGTAAAATAACTCATGATGGGTTCTGAAGTGTTTTATTCAGAAGCGATTTGTCAAACATATAAATTTTTTAACTCATTACAAAGTATCAGGTTACGCCTTTTTTTTAATTTACCATTCATAGTTACATTTAATTTTGCGGAATGTCCATAAGACAAGTATGTACCATCAAGTGGATTCGCGTGCACCTATACACCTCCATAAAAAAATCATCTAGACTTTCGGACACATCATATTTATGAATTCACGGTTTGGTCATAAGACTCTTTTGATCTGAATAGTGCAATCATATTAAAGAAGACTGCATTTCCATGAATGCTGATCATGGCCAATGTGGCTAGAAATTAATTCCCTGCATTCGTTCCGGTGAAACTCCTGATCCTTGAAAAAGGAAGGATAAAGTGTTACCATCTGAAGAGACAGATCTATTTGAGGGAGCTGTACACAGTCATTCACGAACACTATTTCCCTATGCAGTCCTGACCTCACTCCAAATGATTTCCACATAAAGTATTTGGGCCATTTAAGGAGTTCCTGGGAGGCCAGAATTTCAGACATGAAGCGGATAATCTAATCATGGCACCACACTGAGAAAACGTTCTACCCTGATGCTATCCAAGCATTTATGAAACCCTGGGATAAGAGATTATATAGAGAAATCAAAGGATTTTTTACTCTCATAAATGTGTTCTGTTGTTCTGCACAAACAAAATTCATGGTTTAAGTTGAACGCCCCTTGTATGATGCACAGCCACCATTAGGCATTAAGGTTCTACAAATACCCAGCTTTGTTTTTATTAGTAGTAATTTTTGAGTGGCATTTTTCGAAATCTATCTTGAAGCTGACAGACTATTCTGTTCTCTCAGCATGAATCTTTAATTGGAGGTTCTTTATAAGGCAAATGCAGGCCTATACTGAACAAATCACAGTTTTCTTTTAAATGCTAATAAATCTATTATAGTAAGAAATGGCCTCCATTTACCATGTCATCTCCATAGACTAGTGTGAAATGCATTATTGTGTTTAAGACCTTTTTTTTTCTAATATGATTGGCAGCCCCTGTAGAATCATAGTAAGTTTATGAACAGATTGCAGCAAAGTCTGTTTAATGATTATTAGTATGGATGGGCCCAAGGATGGTAGTGTCACATTTTATATGAGGAGAAGCTAAACTAGGAAAGGTCTATTTAGGGTTTCTGTCAACTGTGTCATTCTAGTCTAGACATAAAGTGACTAGACTGGTTTATTTTAAAGTTACACTATATGCCTGGTTATCACACCCATATGCTGTCTTCCCCAAACTGTCACCATAAAGTTTGAAGCAGACACACTGACATCAATGCTTGACATCAATAATGTACTTATGCATTAGTCCAATAGTGCAAAATCTAGTGGAAATGAGCCTTCCCATGAGCCTTAAACCATATTTATCTCAGAGGTTATTAAAACAGCAAAATTGAGGACTATATCTAGAATGGGATGCTGCGAAAAACACATATGGGTGAACTGATCAGGTATGTGGAAATGCATGTTTAAAAGGCTACATTGAACATGTTTAAGAATGACAACGATCTCTACAAATCCATTCACAATCGTCTCCTATTGTGCTTTTAGAAAAAACTGTTCTTCATGAGTTCTTTAAGAATACATTGGATAATAAATGGATGTCAGCTTCCAAAGGGGCTCTACTTAGACCACTTTCTGAAAAGGAAACACGGTTTAAGGGTTCCCCTGCAGGAACAACCAAAAAACAAAAAAAGTACAGTTTTGACAAAACCTTAAAGTCAGCTAGTATAAGGCAGTATTTATCTCTTAATGAGCTGGAAGCAGTCGTTCATGCATCTCTTAAAGGCTTGAGTACTACATTGGATTGCCTCAATCTACCCTACCCTATAATTGAGAAATGCAGCAAAATGCAGCAGCCAGATTTTTAATGGGAACTTTTAATGGGAAACATCATCCAGTTTAACCCATGTTCACTGGCCACAGTACCAATTAAATCCAGAATTGATTACAAAATCCTACTTAATTTTTTTAAAGCTCTCAATGGTCTAGCTCCACAGTAGATTACTGACTTTCTAACCCTGTATTCTAACTCCACTCAGGTCACTCAGATCTTCTTAAAAAAAAAAAAACCCTGCAATAACGTCTAAAGATCAGAAGTGACAAGGGTTTTGCTGTTGCTGCCCAAGGCTGTGGAACAGCCTCCAGCCTACATCTGCTTCCACTATTGACAGTTTCAAATTAAATCTAAAGCCTATCTTTTTTCAAATGCTTTTAGTTCAGGCTGAGTTGCATGATAGTATTTGTTTTGGCCTGGCTCCGTCTTTCTTCCAGGTTCAACTTGAGACTTTGCTCCTCGTATTTCACTGAGGGATTGCCTGCACATGACGTTTATAAAAGCTGGTCCGGGTCCAGGATTGCTCTCTCTCTCTCTCTCTCTCTCTGTCTCTCTCTGTCTCTCTCTGTTTCTCTTCCTCTGGAAGGCACATGTAGTTTTTTTTTTTAGTTCGATTTGGTCATGGATTGTTTGATTTATCCATGTACTTTTTTCTAGTTTTGTATTAATAAATCAATTGAATGAAATTACTTGTTTATTTAAATTATTACTATGTGGACCTTATTTCTTTGTTACACCTTCAGGCTTAGCAATGAAAAGAACTTACAGTACAGTATCAGCTACTGTTGACAATATTCTATATAAATAAAATGACTTGACTTGACAGTTCACACTATATACAGTAACTATAATTTTTAGTTTTTTGCCATAACGTGGCATGCTCATCCGTGGCCAGTGTAGAGTGATTGTGACCAACCACAATGTTCTTGTGTTCTGCTCTTTTCTTTCTTTCTTTCTTTTTTTTTTGTAATTAAGCTCTTAAAGTTCTACATTGCTCATCTGAAAACCGCCAATACCAGATACCAGGGATGTACAGAATAGGATGTAGTAATTTTCCTTAAGAAACCATAATAATCACAGCTCTATCATTGCAGAATATTTACTGTATAATTAGAAATGGAGAAAAAAAAGTAACTTTGGAACTTGTTAGAATTCAGCATAGTTATCATCTTGTACAGTGTGACAGGTAATAATCTTGAAAATAATTGCACAGCGTAAAAGATGAGATGGTTGAGATCAGTTGAGATATTCCCATACTCACACTTTTCATATCTCCTTAGTTATGGGTAACTGAAATCATACTAATTATTACTTGCTATGATGGCATAATCCTAGTGTTCATTACCCTGTTCTCTGTTAACATCCAGACCGTTTCAGCTGCGCTCTCGATAAGGCGTTACAGACTATCACTATACTAGCCTAGCCATGCGGCTAAAGTCTTCCGCGACTATAGCCTACAACTAGGCATGGTCTCAGCTTTAGATTAGCTGTAACTCTAAATCCTTTAAACCTGGGCACACACAAGCTTGGTGACAGCTACTAGACCCTGTGAGTACATTAACAATGCGATGCTGCAAAAGTATTAGCCTAGCTGCTTCCCTAATCCCTGCAATCCATGCTAATACAAGCAGGTCACATACTGAAATCAAGGCGGCTGCTGCTGCCGCGGCTGTTGAGGTTCTACAGGCTCATTATTCACACTGTTTGATCCTGCCCTTGCAAAGCCTCTGTAGCCTTAGCAGAATCTTAAAACACAGAACGTAAAACCTGAAGGGAGTCGACCAGGGGGAAAAAAATGAAAGTGGCAGTTAAAATTAATGAGAAGGGGGGAGAGAGAAAGAGAGAGAGAGAGAGAGAGAAAGATAGAGAGAGAGAGAAGGGCATGATAAAATAATGGAATAGTGTGAGCTGTAAATATTTATCCCCCCAAACGAGGCAGGGGATTTCATTAGAACTGTGACATGTACAGAGAAAGACACAGAGAAATGGATTTATATGCACACACACACACACACGCGCACACACTCAGAGGTTGCACTAGCTGGCCAAGAAAATCTTTTTGGCTGATAGCCCAAGCAATCACAGGCTTTATCATCCTTATTGAGCGGTGACTTATCGGTAACTGAAGTTAGCAAATCAAACCTCAAATAATCAGAAATAAAATAAAAAAAGACACAGCTGCACATACATCTCTTAGGAAGACAGATACTGCACCACACGGCATTTTGTAGTATATCCACATCTACACATACGCTTTTGTTTTTAAGCAAACCAGAGGTCAGAGCTCACAGTATATGAATTTAGGCCGAATGCTGTACAAGCACTGATCGTTTTCCACACCAAGGTGTTCACTTATTCAGCATAAACCATTTTTATTTCCGGTGCATTTGTAACAATAGACATCGTCACAACCTGACGTACATGCAGATTCTCATCCCACAGCATGACCTTTCGTATATCATTACACATCAGCACCGACCGCTTAAAGCTTTTTTTTTTTAAGTAGCTAAAATGTGACACACACACACACACACACCTTTCGGAATTAGATTTTATCTACCACTGTAGAGACACTCTTAACACTGCAAAGAAATCTTACCACCTAGGTATACTGTGTAAACTATATAAAAACAGAAATAATACTTGATGGCACAGTTACTGCTAAAAAGTCCTGAACACTGCTCTCTCTCTCTCTCTCTCTCTCTCTCAGTGACATCTTATCCCCAAGGATGTTGGATGAACCAAATACATGTTGAATTACCTTTAAAAAATAGCGAAAAAGGTATATTAAAAAAAGAGAAGTAAAAAAAACCCTGGAATGTAATTATGAGTGAAGGTACTCAATATTTTGTAATCAGTTATTGCTATGGACTTTAATTCTCCGCAGGGAATAATGCAGCTACAATAGTCACTAAATGCTATTGTGTGATGGCTTAAAACTGTATTAAATGTGACAGAAGCACAGCAAATTGAATTATGTTTTGCATTATTCTGTCAACACACACACACACACACACACACACACACACACACACACAAACACACACAGGCTTAGGGACAAATCATTATACTTTATACAGAAACCCAGATTCATGTCCACAATAAAGATCAAATGCATTAGCATATTTATAAATGACAACGACTTTGATACGCATCTGCTACATTGCGGTTTCCATAAACTTCGTCGTGTTCCCACTGTGTCTGAAAAAAATTGGTTGAATGCAGTAAGAACTTGGCAACAAACCGGGAAGGACGTCATATTGTCTGTCTTGACCGAGAGCGGCAATGACAGACAATATGGCATGGTCTGAAAAAAAAAGGCCTGGTGAGGAAGTGGTCGAAGCAAGACACAGGAAGAATTTATTAAGAATGAAGTATTGATGGCATTGACCAGGAAACAGGGGTACTAACACCTTTTATGGACTCCATTGACGTACTACAAGCATAGCACAAACGAGAAATGCTGGACTTAGGTGTTGATGTACTGTTGCTCTACTGTATCAGTTTTCACAGCAACCATGGTTAGCATAAGTCCAAGCTAAGTTATGCTGTAAAAGACCACATTCATTCATATTATGTTCTTATAGGGCGACATGGTGTCTTAGAAATTAGCACTTGCACCTCCAGGGTCCATGTTCCCCCCCGTGCTTGGTGGGTTAGGGTTAGGGTTACCCCTAGGGTTTAAGCCAACCTGTTGGACGGTATGACAAGTGCCCGGCAAGAGCTTGGTGCGGTCCGATTGGACATAGTAGTAACCCGGTTTGATCTCGCTGGTCCTGCTGAGCGCGTGATCATGTGCAACATGATAGGCACATTGAGAACCTGACAGAGATGTTGCACAGAAGTATGAAGTTGCAAATGCACTTTAATCCATTTTAACTCTATTCCTCATGCATTCTTCAATATTGCTAGGATGCAGTGGGAACTCTGCGGTCTTTGTCTGAGTGTGACAAGTACAACAGAGAGAATGGTATATTATTTTGGCACTGGTGACGAGTGGTCTGCAAAGTAGGTTGTCAGTGCGTTGTGTCAATCAGCACTCTGTCTCCACCAGATCAAAGTCTCTATGACACTTCAGTACTGTCTTTGGTGCATGACAAGGGTTTGTTGTATTGCTGAAAGGTAAACTTTTGCCTGAGTCTGTGAGTAATCTAGAGCAGGTATTTTCAACTTTCTGGATTTGCCTGCATTTATTCTTCCTGTTGAACAGTTTCCCTGTCCCTGTCAGTGAGAAGCACCCCATAGCACAATGTTGGCACCACCATGCTTCACCATACGGATGATATTAGCCAGCTGATGTGCAGCACCTGGTTTGCCAAACATAGCCCTTTTTTTTCAATCTCATTAGAGCAAATAATAATGTTTCTCATGATCTACGAATCCTAATCCTTAAATTCCAGAAATACAGTCAGCCTTTTACTAAAGGGTGGCTCCTTTCTAATTTCTATCGAGGACTTTTGAGTCCAACAGGATACTGCTAAATGTTAATTCAACACTGTAAGTGCTAATTCAACACTGCGGAATTTGTGGTGTGGTGTACGAGTGGTTATTGGGAGCTTCTAACCCTGCTACTGAGCTTGTCAGCATTCAACTCTATTCCAGCTCTAGGTCTGAAAACCCCTTTAAAGAAAAAGACGTTGTCCTCCTGGAACATTTAAACCATTCAACACATGCCCATAACTATATTTTTTAGCAAAAGTATTCATTCAATACCCTTGAACACATTTTATCACGTTACAACCACAAACGCAAATGTACTTTATTGGGATTTTATGTGACGGACCACCACAAAGTGGCACATACTTGTGAAGTACTGGAAAGTGACACTGCAAATGGTTTTGTGTTAAATGATAAATCTGAAAAGTGTGTCATGCATTTGCATTCAGTCCTCTTTACTATCTTAAGCCTAACTAAAATCCATTGGAAAATGGAGTTCACCTGTGTGTAATTCATTCTCAGTATAAATGTCTTGGGAAGCCCTCTGAGGTTTGTTAGAGAACATTAGTGAACAAACACCATTATTAAGCCCAAGGAACACACTAGACAGGACAGGGATAAAGTTGGGGAGAAGTTTAAAGCAATTAGGTTTAAAGGTTTAAAGCTTTAGGTTATAATAAATATCTCAAGCTTCGAATGTCTTACAGAGCACTGTGCTCCATCATCCATCAAACCTGAAAATGGAAGAGAATAGCACAACTGCAAATCTAACAAGACATGGCCGTCCACCTAAACTGTCAGGCCAGGCAAGGACAGCTATAATCATAGAAGCATTCAAGAGTCCCATGGTAACTCTAGAGCAACTGCAGAAATCCACAGCTCAGATGGGAGAATCTGTCCACAGGACAACTATTAATCATGCACTCCACAAATCTGGCCTTTATGGAAGAGTGGCAAAAAGAACTTTAAGGCATTGTTTGAGACAAGCCATGTGAGGGACACAGCAAACATGTGGAAGAAGGTGCTCTGGTCAGATGAGACCAAAATTGAACTTTTTGGCCTCAATGCAAAATGCTATGTGTGGTGTTAGTTGCATGGTGGTGGTAACATCATGTTGTTGGTGTTTTTTTTTTTTTTTCAAAGCGCCAGAGCTACAATGATTAGATTAAAAGCATATTCATGTGTTAGAATGGCCTAGTCAAAGTCCAGACCGAAATCCAATTGAGAATCTGTGGCAAGACATGAAAATTACTCATCACATAGACTCTCTATTCAAAAAATAATTGCAAAGAAGAATGGGCAAAAAATTCACTCAATAGATGTGCAAAGCTTGTAGAGACAAATGGAACGGTTTCACTGAACCTATAAAACAAAAGTACAGTTTTTACCCCATTTTGTACAGCACTATTAAAAGTGTAGAACAGTTGGTGGTTGACATGTAATAAGTCGTCAACATACGTAGGGAACAAGGCTTTTGATGGGGTGCGAATCCATCGCAGGGCACACACGTTCACACACTATGGGCAATTTGGGAACACCATTTATTCTTATCTGCATGCTTTGGACTGGGGGAGGAAACCAGAGTACCCGGAGGAAACCCTCAAAGCACGGGGAGAACATGCAAACTCCATGCACACAGATACTGAAGCAGGAATTAAGCCCGGTCCCTGGAGGCAACAATGCTTACCACTACACCACTGTGCCACTACAATCTTTTACATTTTAGTTTAATATGCAGGCCATATAACATTCACTCTTTCAATTAGTTATTTACTCTGCTATTAAAAAGTGTTTGGACAAATGACATGCTGACAAATGGGCATAAAAAATAAGTCAGCCTTGACAGAATTGATCAGGGTCACGGGAACATTCTGAATCGGCCATAGACGAGGAGAGGACACGCGTGTAGAAAGAACCAGATTTCACATTATTGTGCCAAATCATTTTCACCTTCCTGCCCTCCACATTTCATCTCCATACACACATCCTTCAAAAGCTATTATCCTTCAAAAGCTAAATGGACCACATCAGAGCAGAAAACGATGAAGGAGAGAAGTGTCCATTGGAAAAATGCACTAATTTCAGTACAGATGTACTAAATGGCCACAGAAAGCTTTTTATGGTGTATCTAGTTCCGTGTGTCATCACAAAACATGAAAAGGTTTAATGAACAAAATAATGCAGTAAAACATTCAGGAATATGTAAGATGAGGCTACAATTGAAAGTTTCCAATTTAGCCATTATATACCGATTTATGCCAATTTTTAACCCATTAATCAAGGTCGGAAAATGTATTATTTTAACAACCAGTGGTGTACTTTTAGAAATTGCTTTTAATTAAAGTATAAAGATGTGCGGAGGGGAGGAGGGTCAAAGGTAGAGGGACATTTTTCAGAATCTGGGAAGCCACTTCCAACATTACAGATGCAATATACCTGAAAACAACAAAACATTTCTGATCACAAAAATGAGGAAATGAGGAAAATACCAGGCATAATATCTGACAAAAACTCACTACTTTGCTAAATATACTTTCCTGAAGGATCTTGAAAGGTAATTGAGGTTTCAACAGAAATATAGAATGCTAAATTGAAGACTACTCCGTGTGTCGCAGATGGCCTTCTATTAACCATGCAAACAAGCATATAAATCTGTGTCCAAAACAGGTACCGGTTGAATACAAACAAATCAATTTAGGGCAAGCAAAATTAAAATGAAGGGCAAAAGGAAAAAGTGCGACAATGAACAGAGCAAAAATGTCCAAACGTAGGGGTTGAATGAACCGTTCTAAATACACAGAGCTAAACTGAAGTTACTAGAAAACAGGTTCAACATGCAGCTGTCTGACAGGAAGTTGCTTTCTTGACTGTATTAGATTATGGATTTGAAATGAATTGTTGGTAGATAAGGGTGTAAATATGAGGGGAGTTCCAGTCAAACCTGGACTTTTTATTTTTTTACTGTGCAGAATAAGAGAACACAGATACCTTTTTAAAAAACTTTTTTTTTTTACCTAAACTACTGCTACACTAATGCACTTACAGTACATAAGGATTTCAACAGTGCTTGGAAACCAACAAGGTAGAAAGTTTTTATACAGTAGTATGCAAGAGCCACTGATTCATGTCTGAAAATCTGGCCTCCCAGGAACTCCTTTAAAGGTCCAAACGTGGAAATGGGAGTGAGGTCAGGACTGTACAGGAGCTGTGGCAATAGCTCCCAGTTAAATTCCTGTAATGTGCAAGTCGTGTTCTTGAAAGATTTTGTATATATTTCCCATAGACAGATGCATCTGTGCTGTAAGTTAATGCCAATGTATCTAAACCATATTCACGGGAACTACTGCTGTGGGCTCCGAGCCACATGGGGTATCATTCGCCCTTCTTTATAATGTTTCCACCATTCAAGCTAAGAGTCTCATCAGCATACAGTATTTGAAGCTTTCTGTAAATGTCAATCAGTTCCAGACATTAATTTACAAATTACATCACAAGGCCTGGTTTGACTACCTAATAATAGAAACAAACTTTTGTATAATTGAAATATTGCCTAAAATCTCTGTGATGCAGTAGTGAAGTCTTCACCTTATCATCTGAAGATTGCTAGTTCGATTCATGGGTCGAACTGCTGTAGCCTCTTGCAGCCGTGGGCCTAGAGAGAGCTGATTGGCTGATCTTTCTCAGTGGGGTAGGATGAGACGTACTTAGTGCTCCGACATCAGTCACGGCTCTACAGCCAATTATAAGTGTCTGTGAGCTCATGCAAGCGGAAGGGGCGGATAGCGCTGTCCTCCGAGTGTGTTACGCCGACCCAAGTGAGCAATTCAAAAACACGTGGTCGGATGGCGTCACGTGGTTCGGATGAAACATATGATAGTCTTCAGCCCTCACTGACTGACTGGGTAGTATTAGCCTTAATATAGGAGGCCCCTAGTGATGAGGGAATTGGATACGACTAAATTAAGAAGGGGAAAAAATGTCTCTCTCTCTCCCACTTTACAATGCTTATCCTGTATAAAGAAGTCAAAAGAAGCCTGCAGCTAGCATGACTTGAACCCTTGACCATGTGTTAATCACAACTCTACCATGCCACCATAGAGCGTCAACTGTATACACAATATGGCTTAAATAAACACATCTAGTCTTAAGAGTGCAAATGCAATTGCTACAAACACTCACTCTATATATTATATACCGCTTTATCCAGTATTCAGTAGTCGCGGGACCTGGAGCCTATCCCAGGAGGCTTAGGGCACGAGGCAGGGTACACCCTGGACAGGGTGCCAATTCATCACAGAGCACACACTCATACACTCACTACGGGCAATTTGGAGACATCAATTAGCCTAACCTCGCATATCTTTGCACAGTGGGAGTAAACCGGAGTTTTCTCCCGCAGGAAACCCACCAAGCACGGGGAGAACATGCAAACTCCATGCACACAGAGATGGGAGTTGAGCCTGGCCGGGAATCGAACCCGGACCCTGGAGGTGCAAGGCGACAGTGCTAACCACTATACCACCGTGCCGCCACTTGCTACAAATAATTAAGATTTAACG
This sequence comes from Channallabes apus, assembly GCA_030522415.1. Classification (NCBI taxonomy): domain Eukaryota; kingdom Metazoa; phylum Chordata; class Actinopteri; order Siluriformes; family Clariidae; genus Channallabes; species Channallabes apus. Next base: position 12,709,029 of record CM060118.1, on the reverse strand, counting down.
AGGCTTAATTGGATTTATTTTCAATTTATTAACTGAATATTATTTTGAGGTCATTTAAAGAAAAACTGGTGTAAAAGTTGGAATTTTGAAAAAAAAAAACACGCAAACCAATTTAGCGTGTCTACTTTCATAAATATCAATACCGATGCTACATATTCACAAGACAGTTTGATATTTAAAAAAAAAAACACTTTTAAATGAAATCTTTGGTCAGGTTTCAATTCAACATGTTCTGGCTCAGATTGGCACCCTGTCCAGGGTGTACCCCGCCTAGTGCCCGAAGTCTCCTGGGATAGGCTCCAGGTCCCCCGCGACCCTGAACACAGGATTAAGCGGTATAGAAGATGAATGAATGAATGAATGAATGTTCTGGCTCAGTGCTACATTCACTCATGGGCAGTGAACAGAACATAAAGGTTTAACACACCTGTATGCGTTCATACTATTTCTTTTTTCCAGATTTTTGCTTAAAAGCCATGCAATAAAAGGTGAATGTGTGTGAACGCTTGTCAGACATCGAGTTTAGATCACTGATCTGTCTCTTTCTCTCTTTTTTTCTGTCTGTCACCCTCCAGGCGAGGCAATGCAATCTCCTCTCCCCTCTTTAATTATGGAGTGCATGACATGATCTCAGCCGGTCCCATCTCATATACTGACAGCTCTACTAGCTGCGCCGTTTACCTCTAAGTGGCCTCTTCTTGCAGTTCTCCAGCTATTTCCATGGCTAACTATTACTCAGACTTGGGTGTGTCTGCTGCGGGCATGCTAATCTCAGCAAACAGATAAAATTTCACGTTTGATATGTCAGCACTTCGCTCATTCAGCCAGCAGGGATTACTGGCCGCAAGAAGTGGGATTTCAGCTAAAACATCACACAGCTCTACAGAGATTAAAATGTGGAAGGTGAGTCATGGGTGAATTTTATATGCTGTCACTGTCTAGATCACTAAAATACACAAGGAGCATTTACTATGTAACACAAGGGCTGTGGCCCTGACCTATTTGGTGCCCTAGGGGACAGGATGATGAGGAGGCATTTCATTGTCTGTCGTTAGGACTACTCGCAGTGCTGCGCTGCGTTTTATCACAGCATGGACTGTTAGGGAGTTGTGGCAGGGCGGGGCTGGGGCAGTTAATGGGGCGGGACCGTGCACAGAAAAAAAGAAATCAAGTACACTCTAACAGAATGCAATGTGGCAGTGCAACAAATGCTGTTGAAGTTAGTAAAACTATCTTTAATATGGGGAAATTTGTGTAATTATGAGAATTATGTTATTATACTGTATGCTGTATAAGCTTATTTTGGGAGATTATTTAGCTGCCTTCTTACTTTAAATTAGAATTATTAATACTGTCTAGAATTAGGTTCAAGAATCAAATATTGGCAATATAATACAATAGGTAAATAAACAGGTTGCGTAGTGGTTAGCACTGTGGCCACAATCCTCCAGAACCAATTCAATTCAACTCAATTTTATTTGTATAGCGCTTTTAACAATTGACATTGTCTCAAAGCAGCTTTACACAATCAAAAGAATTATTAGGGACCAAGGGTTTGAGTCCCGAGGTCTGCGTGTTTAGAGTTTGCATGTTCTCCCCGTGCTTGGTGGGTTTCCTCCGGGTACTCCGGTTTCCTCCCACAGTCCAAAGATATGCAGGTTAGGATAATTGGCGTTCCTAAATTGCCCGTAGTGTGTGATTGGGTGTGTGAGTGTGTGTATGTGTGTGTGCCCTGCGATGGATTGGCACCCTGTCCAGGGTGTACCCCGCCTAGTGCCCGAAGTCTCCTGGGATAGGCTCCAGGTCCCCCGCGACCCTGAACACAGGATTAAGCGGTATAGAAGATGAATGAATGAATGAATGTTCTCCCCATGCTTGGTGGGTTTCCTCTGGGTATTCTGGTTTCCCCCCACAGACCAAAGACATGAACATAAGACTAAATTGTTCCAAAATACGAGTGAGTGTGTATATGCTTGTGTGATAGACGGGCACCCTGTGCAACGTGTATCCTGTATCCTGCCGCGAATACCCTGGGACTCACAGGATCCTGTACAGGATAGGTGGTATAAGAATAAGATATATATCATTCTAATACCACCTATCCTATATATATAGTGAGTGAATGAGACAAATAAATGACTATATTCAAGATGCATATGGTACGTCTAACTGAGTGATGTTGTATTAGAGGTTATATTATTTAGTCTGTTGTGAAATTCCATGAGAGTTTAAAAGATAAAAAAGATAAGAGAGTCCTGTGTCAGCATGTTTCTGAGCTTTTCATATCATACAGATGTCTTTGCATATCTTTACAGATGTTGTTTAACTTGGTTTGACATTAAAAAGACATCAAGTGAAATTTGCATAAATATGTGTATCTGTGTGAGCTTTTCAAACAGTTACCATATTTTTCGCCTTTGCCCCGAAACCTTCCGAGACAGACCACATTAAATTTGAATGTAAAACTTTAACAAGAAAAGTGGATGAATAGCTTGAAATCCTAGACATTATATGGCAAATTATTACACTTTTTTTTTACTTCTACACTTTTTCCTTATTTACATAATTCCCAACCAAGCTTGAGATTCAAATATGCAAAAATAATTAGACCTGTCACAACTGTTAGATTTTGCCTGATGATTATTTGTCATACAAATACCGGCAATTAAATAATCGCGCTTGTTGTTTTTCTGTCAGTCATTTACACCCAGAATCACACACCTTATAAAGAAAATTAAACCTGTAATTCATTATACTTGTCTCACTTTTATATTGTAAAAGGTCTGCTAAGAGGTCATGACACAATAAATAAACAGTAATTAAATATATTATATAGTAAACAATACACCTTGTTGTGATAAGAAAAAAAGATTTACTGTAACATAGCAAAAACAAATAAGCCCTAATGTATGACAATCTCGAATAACGTGATAATCTGTGTTTGCAATGGAATTAACTGCCTGCCGGCAAAAAGTGGATGTTTTGCAAGTAATTAAAAAAAATAAAAGCTACACATTGCATTACCTCAAATGGACATAGTGGGAGAATGAAATATGTTCATGACATTTTTGTATGCCGCTATTTGTTATTAATAGCCGTAGCAATTACTGTAAGAGATTCCACAATGAGTCCAATTGAAATAAAAAATTGCATCCAGTATTATGGAAATTAAAGTATTATGGAAGGCTGTGAGATATGACAATGTAATACAACAGACGTAACAAATAGTTTTTTCTGATATCTATCATTATTTTAAGTTTTATTATTTTTAGATACTGAAACATAACCAGCTCAACCATCTCCTTATTAAAACCTAGTAAACAGTAGAGTTTAATCTTCCAACTGGATAGCTTTATTGGATCTGGAGCCGATCCCAGGAACATTAGATGTGAGGCAGGGACAAAGCTTGAATGGGATGCAAGTCCATTGACGGCACCATGCACACACACATTTATATCTAGCAGCAGCATAGAAGGAGGAAAACTTAGAGGAAACCCAACAGGGAAAACTTGCAGAACTTGACTTAGACAGCAGGCTGAGCTCCGGATTTAATGTGGACCCTGGAGCTACTGTATCAACCACACCAGAATGCCTAGGGCTGGATATTGAAATTAGATACTTTTATGGCACAAACAGAATTGCTTCGATACCACTGAGTATAAAAAAAAAAAAAGCCAAGTCATTCGATACCAAATTTCAATCTCTAAAGAATACGACTCGTGAGTGTCAGCGAGCAGTATGCTGATTACGGTACTCGGAGACGGGGCTCACGTGTGCTGTATTTTGAGAGGCTTGACTATGGTGTGTTACACAGTAGGTGTAAAAATGTCAATGTGATCAAAAGTATGACTCCATTTTATCACCCTTAATGATTTTATCTGTGTGTGATGCAATATAAACCCGAAAAGCACATCTCTGTCCAGACTGAGAACACGACGAGATTAATGAAACACCTCAATGTGTGTGGAATAAATTTAAGAGCAGAAAGTTGCTCGACAAACCACAGCTATATTCCTCTCAGCATTTATGCTCGGATAAGGTTATAAAACTTTCCTTCAATGTCTCTGTCACCAGATTCCACTTCATCCTAAAATGAATAATGAACACACTATGGATGGATGGTAACTTTTAGCGAGCCACTTTTTGCCAACTTGGCCATCTTCTACATGGTTGTACAATTTTAAGATTCCCAAAGTGATTCTATCTGTTACATTCATATGTTATATTTATTTACTGATATTAACAGACAGTGCTGTGCATACTGTAAATCATTCATGGCGCACCATATTTTATTATACTTCTTTGGTAGATGGTGAACTAAACGTTTAGTTTACAACAAAATAAAGTGAAATAGAGTAAAAAATAAAGTGTGAAAGTGAGTCTTGTTAACATGCAAGGTGGTGCATGTGAGTGGCAAAGGCTTCGTTCATTTGATCGCTTATATTCTGTGAGCTGAAGAAAGAAGTGTGCTCTCGCTCTCTCTGTCTCTCTCTAGTCAGACTAGTCAGAAATGAAACAAATCACCTGAGATTCCTCTGGTGAACTTTGAGCTAGATCTTGTGAAGTGTTTAACAGACAACTCTGAGTTAGAGTTAAAGTGGATGTTACAAAGTTGGCATGAAAAAAATATCCAATATCAGTGCAAAAAAAAAACATAAAAATATATGCAAAATACCTAAATTCATTCATTCTTTCATCTTCTATACCGCTTTATCCTGTATTAGGGTCGCGGGGGACCTGGAGCCTATCCCAGGAGACTCTGGGCACGAGGCAGGGTACACCCTGGACAGCGTGCCAATTCATCGCTGAGCACACACACACACACACACACACACACACACACACACACACACACACACTATGGTCAATTTGGGAACGGCAATTAGCCTAATCTGCATGTCTTTGGACTGTGGGAGGAAACCGGAGTACCCGGAGGAAACCCTCCAAGCACAGGGAAAACATGCAAACTCCATGCACGCAGACCTGATGAGGGAATTGAATCCAGAACCTGAAGGTGCACGGCGACAGTACTATAAGTAAAACAGCTGTTAGGTTTTACTGAGCTTGCTGGAGAATGTGAGTTCTTCTGGTAACTTTGTCACACTCGCTCCTTTCTATTTGTATGCAAATCTCAGGAGTGTACATTAGCGTTTTTTGTTTGCATCTGAAAACTGGTCTGTCTTGTATTATATATTTTTTTCTTCACAGCCATGCATATATTCTACTGCAATGTTATTTATTTATAAATTTTAAAGTTATACAGTATATGGAGATACTGAATGATTTTGTACATAATTATGCAGACATGATAAACATATATAACAAAATGGGTAGAGCATATAATATGTTGCCTAAGACTTGTGCACAGTAGTGTATATACATTTTTTTAATTGAAATTCAGATCAAATAAAAATTTTATTTGTCACAAACATATTTGTACACAGTCCTACACAGTATGCTATGCAGTGAAATGCTTAAAGAGGTCCTATTATGCCATTTTAAAGGTTGCTAATATTGCTTAATGAGTCTCTTAAAACAGGTTTACATGTATGCAAGGTCAAAAAACACTTTAGTTTTCTCCAAAAAAGCCCCATTTCTAAATGATTCATAAACGACTCGTGTGAAGCAATTCGAAGATTCAGCCTGTGAGCCTTCTTTCCGTGAGCCCTCACTGCTTTGATTGGTCAGATGGCGCGGCCCTTTATGATTGGTCTACCGCTACAGGGTGTGTTGGAAAATGAAACGGCCATTATCATAACTGAATGACGGCTCTGGAGACCCGTCAATACATAGAAAAGATGGCGTCGGTTTTACCGTGTAACGACCAGCTAATTTTATATTAACTGTGGCAACAAAAATCGAGAAGTCTTTTATCTTTGTGTTGCGTTAAAAGGCCGGTGAGCAAAAAGGACAAACACAAACAAGTAGATAAAGCAAACGTGTATTATACAAAACTAAATAAAGTAAACAAAAAAGGTGCACCACAACCAAACAAAGATATTAACAATATTACAAATTATATATAATAAACAGTATGTGTATGTGTGCGAGTGAGTGGAAAATGTCCGAAGTCCGTGTTTATTGTATATGTGTTATCCGAGTATACAGAGTATGGTTCGGTCTCACCGGGGTTAATGAAGTCCGGGAGGCCGATGACGGAGGGTGAGAAGTCCGGGGAATATGTCCAGTCAAAGATAATCCAGTTAAAAAATCTTCAAAAGAAAATGATCCACAGCAATCTCTCCTTCTCTTGTCCAAACAAATAACGCCAGTGCTGGTCCACCATTACTACTCCTTCCCCCGCTCTTTCCCGGCTGTCCCTTTGAAGGCAGGTCAGGGAAAGGGCAAGGCGCAATCACACTTCGTGTGCTCTCGTTCATGTGCTCTCGTTTTTTATTGTTTTTTTATATTACAAAGTGTTTAAGCGAACCCGGCATGAATGCTCGGTCACATTAACAAGAGTGTGCTAACGTTAATTGTAAGATGGCGGGCAAGTTGTTCGCGACATAGACCGTGGGCGGACATTATGCAAACATGTTACGGAGTGACGTTGATCCGTAACAGAGTAAAAATAGATTTGCTAACGACTCGTTTAGGCGTTTTTGATAACAACCCGTTTTTTTTTATAGACAAAAACTTCATTTATCGTGCACTGTCGGCATCACAGATAGTGCAGATACTATAGTTTATGTTCACATACAGCTACATGACACACTGCATGAAAGATCATATTTGAAAAAGCATAATAGGAGCTGTTTAAACGACCGCCCATGACCTTAAAAATAAAAAGATTATTAATAGGAAATAAATATGGAATAAAATAAGAAATAAAAAATTTTAAATAACTCTAGTTAAGGAAAGAAAAAAATATGTATAGATATAAATAAGACAAAATATAACAATATACACAAATGTAAACACAATATAAAGAAAAACCTAGCTGGACAAATATGTCTAGCACAATTAAATTCTTAAATCTGGTTGGTCAGCAAAGTGGACATTATTTCTGTATAACAGCGCGGCTCAGATAGTGATTCTATTATCTGGATAGAAGGTGAATGTCAGCTTCAAAGAAAAACTATTATAGTTGATGTGGTGATGTGCTTTTTTTTTTCAATAAGAAACTTTTATTTAACATTCATCTCAGATGTCATTGTTGTCGCTGTGCTTTGCAAAGTTTTCTAGCATGTAAAAGTCTTCGAGACGGGAGTTTTTTGTTGCTCAGTAAAATGCCAAGCTGCTTTTTCGTGAGAGAGGAACAGCGAGAATGAGAGTGAAAAAGAAAGAGAGAGAGAGAAAGAAAGAGAAAGAGTTGCTGGTGAGGGAGCAATTGTTTATCCCGAGGGTTAGTTCCACATCATTCTAGGTGTGGATTGTTTTTATATAACCTCACAACCTGTCAGATTATTCCCTATATAACTTTAACAAGCAATATATAATGAACAAATTACAGACAAAAAAACAGACAACAGTCTATCACTGAGGCTGAAATCCCACGCTGGGCGATTCTGCTTCCTGTCTCTAAAATGTTCAATAGGAAAATAGAGTTGCTGTGGCCTGTGGCAGGGTCAACATTTGCTTAGAGCTCTGTCTAAAGCAGAGAGAATTGCCTGACCCAAATATTTTCTTCCAGCTTATTGTCTGCCCTCTTCATTCACTGAGTATGCCACATTACTCGCTCTGAGAGGCAAAGATTACAATTTTACCATGCAACTCACAATTCACACCGCATATAAAAAAAAACCCCAGCAATTTTCATTCATCCCTCAAGAAACATACACGCATGCAGTCAGGATAATGAGAGCTACTGTATTCAGGTGCGGCGCATATAAGTTTTCCACCCTGAGGCCATGTTAGAGTTCAGACGAAAAAAGAAAAAAAAAAAAGCTTTTTTAAAACAAAAGAACCAAAAGTCTGAACCAGCAAGGACAGCTGATCATGATGCTACTGGACTTAACAAGGTTCAAGTCTTAAAAGGTCAAAGTAGTAAATAATAATAAAAATAATAAAAATGAATGACTGAACAAATGAATGAACTTTATAAATTAAAAAGCACCATAAAAAAAATGAGAGTGAAATACTGAAACTCTTCAGGGTGATAAAACTAGGCCTGGAAGCTCATTACAGAAGTACTGTTGGCGGCAGCCACCGTTCATCTCCTCTTATCACACGCTTCCTGAAATTACAAGAGACTCGCTTTCCCAGAATTCTTATCTGCCGGTGAGGTGAAGGGCAAAGTCACCTCAATATTACTGCCGTAATTACAAACCAGCTATCTGCCCATACCATTTTAAGATCACTTGTAGGCGCCACACACACACACACACACACACACACACACCACAAATACAGTGATACGAAGAAACACAGAGGAGCACAGACTAGAGAGAACACTGAGCATCCAAACGTTAGTGATCCATATGAGTTCCTTTTGTATCAGTAGTCAAGAAGCTAAGGGGCAAAGATCTATTTCTGACTTTCACACCAGCATTACGTGACAAGTCTTCTTTTAACAGACTGCGATGAATCGAAGGCAGGCCCCCAGAGCAAAGAACAAGGTGTAGTCTACAAGTAATGGATATAAGCCACATTAGGAAAACAACAGACTCCTGCTCCGTCATAACACCTGGTGACTTCTTCTCCACGGCTTTTACAAACACACACAGTTCAAAACATCACAGATGCTGCTTTCTAAGAATGCAGAGCTGGGAGTCACAAACAAATCAAATGTTTACACTCTGTCTTCTGAAGTGAAGACGAAGAAGAAGCCTTTATTATCATTATACAGTGTAGAACCCAAATTAGAAAAAAAGCTCGTCCCGCGAGTCCCTTGGGATAGACTCCAGGCCTCCGGCAATCCTGTACAGTATAAGAGGTACAGTATAGTTAATGAGTGAGTGAGAGTATACCCAATTTTATGTGCCAAATCTGTCCTTTTCTGGACATATGATGAGGTCAATCTAACAACTCTACTATTCCTCAGTCATAGAAATCTTTGCTGTAGATCTGTTATGTAGTTGTGCATAAAAGACGGCTGCACCTGCTGGTTTCTGCCATCGTGATCGGTAATGGGTTTGAGGCAGGTAATTGCGGTTGCAACATTTCCGTCATGGCAACATAGCAGTTTCCTCCAGTATTCGGGTTGTTTAAAAGCATACTGTATAACGAGCCACACAACACATCATTGTGACAGAAGATTTCATCTGGAAATCTGATTCTTTTGTCATGCCTGAGTCAACTCTCAACAACATTTTCCCTAAGGAGGCATTTATGAACAAAGAAACACTCGACATTCAGCTGTTCATCTGAGTCATCCTGAACAATGCAAGTCATCACCCAGTTCTAGCATGCAGTGCGCAAATTTAAGCGAAATTATAATCGCACACAAACACACTTCCAACAACACATCATAAACTATACTTACCTGAATCAACATTTAATATAGTGTAAACAAACCATCACGTTCTGGTGTCACCTTAAACCATAACCAGTGTCATCTCTGGGCATCAACCAGACAGAACTTTATAACACTACAGTACTAAAGAACTAAAGCGCTCGGATTTAATAAGAAGATCAGGTGAATTCGAATGTGTTTGATGTAGTTGAATTTTGATTAATAGTCATAAGAAGTCATTAACAAAAAGCTGTAGGATAGGAGTGTAATACAATTCCCTATATCTGTATCTGTATCTACTGTATCTTTGGCAAAATAACAAAAAGATATTACATTATGATACTTAGAAGACACTTCTATGCTATACTCTCTAATATGTTGGTTTGCTAATAAACTGCTAGTTAAACAGATGTTTTGCACATCTGTGTGCATCTGAGTTTCACTATATCATATATTTAATGTCTATTATATATACTGTATACAATAGACATTAAATAATGTAATACACACAGACTAGTCCTCCGATCAACTGTAGATCTTTAAAGCTCAAGATTCCTTAAGAGGTCTTTAGGTCATCTTCATGACAAGCCTCAATATACCTGTATGGCCTTTAGTAAATTAAAGATGCAGGAGTTAGGGTTTAACACATCCTGAAGATGTCCCCCATGAGGTCCCTGGTTCTGAAGATGTCCTCTTGTCTTATCTGTTTCCAGGTTCCAACTGAAAATTCAGTTTAAAAAAAAAGAACATTTTGCAAAACTTTAAAGATTCAGGGCAATATTTTGTATCAGAAAATATTCAGAAGCTTCCAAACAGAGATTCTAGATGTTCTTGGAAAGTTATCTAAAATATAGCACTGCATTCATATTAACTGTAGATGTTTAGTGCTCCACATGCTTGTATCTGTATTCTTATTTAATTTAACCCTTTACAGGGCACTTATTTAAATATTTTAAAATTCATGAAAATTTCTTTTCATGAAAAGAAAAAAGACTTTTTTTCATGATTGTTAAATTTTTTTTTTAATTGTTCTAATTTTTATGTTGCAAATGAAGGTCAGTTAAATGTCCATGTACTGTATGGTTCTATGGTTCCTTCACCATATATAATATTTTTTCAAAAAGGTGTATATAAACACAAAGTTATTTATTTAAACATCAAAATGTGCAAAAAATACGAATCAAACTACGTATATGTGGCTGTGGTTAAAATTTTTAATAAAGTTTATTCATTTGCTTGTTTGTTTGTTTGCTCATTTACAGGAATGCCAACATGCTCAGCATGTTCATGTGTAAATGCTGTAAAACCTCTATACAGAGTGGTCTTTGTACAGTATAAACCTTTTGTCATTTTTAAGTGCTTATGTTCACACACAGCAAAAATTCCCAGTGGTGAATTAACACCTAGAGTGTTGCATTAAGACACTCCAGTGTTTGTACAGTTTAGGTCAGTATTCAAATGAACTATAAAAGTGGTAAGTCAACAGTGGGTGAAACATCCCCCATGCTGAGTTTATGCAAACCCACTTTTACTGCATACCTTTCGTCTCAACCAGATGTCCTGTGAAAATTTCTGTTATAATAATTATAATAATAACAATAATAATGTGCCTCCTATCAATTATGTCTACATTCATATCATTCAAAGATATTATAAGTTAACACTATCCTTACCCCTACGCTTAACCATTATACTTTATACCCTAACCTAAAAAAGTGGAAACTGGTATGAAATTGCAAACACTAAAGGTCTCACTCATTGTCTGTACCGCTTTATCCTGTATACAGGGTCACGGGGGCCTGGAGCCTATCCCAGAACACTTCCCAGGGCATGAGGCAGGGTACACCTTGGACAGAATGCCAATCCATCGCAGAGTATAACAAACAAATATTTAATTTTTTTTTTACTCATTATTCATCTTCAGTATGCATGCTTTCCTGCTCAGGATTGTGTTGGATCAGGAGCCAATACTGAACACCCTTGGTGTGAGGAGGCAACACATCCGGAATGTGCACCAGTCCATACACATGCATTCACACATTTATTAGCACCTAGTGGAAATTATAGTCACTAATCAATCTGCTTGCATGTTTTTGACACACACACACACACACACACACACACACACACACACACACACACACACACACACACACACACACACACACACACTACCCACTGCACAACTACTGTACGCTACCTAGATCTGTCATATTATCAGTTCTGCAATGCTGCATTAGAAAGTATTATCTATTTATAATGCACCTGTTCTCTATGGGCAGCGTTTCAACAGTGGTCCGCCGTGCACGTGATATTTATTTATCCGGAGTTGCTAATTAGGTATTTGTGTGAGGAAAAAAGACAGAGCATCTTCCTAAAACAAAATTTGCTTTCTGCATCAAACATCATCTTTAGTGAAGCACAGGATGAAGGGCAAAAGAAAATAAAAACATTTGAATGTTCCTGGTAGCATTACAAGTCAAATGAATCTTATAGTGTATAGTTCAATTTCCATTCAAACCTGTGAAGAAGATGTGCCTGAATTCTGTTCATATGAATTAAGTGCTATGGGAAATAAATGAGCTGTAGCCACGCCCACCACCTAAATTATGTAGCGTTAATATACAAATTCAAGAAAACGAGAAATACGAGAAATATCGGAGAGAAACCAAAGGAAGGAACAAAATAATAATTTGGTTTACCCACTGCACTAAACTGTCACTGCTAGAACAGATGTGAACATTCGGCTTCTATTTTAGCAAGAAAACGTATACAAGGTGAGGAAGGAAAACAGTATTTCCTTTCTTACACTGGTTTGCGCCTGCTGGAAAATCTGTCATTAGCTTTCTAATACAGGGTTTATAATTGCATCCCCCTGATGGATGACACCTATTAAAAGATAAGAGTAGCTGCAGAAATATATCCACAAAGCCTCTTTCTCCTCTTTGTCTCACACACACACACACACACACACACACACACACACACACACACACACACACACACACACACACACACACACACGCACTTTAGAAAGAAGCATCAGTATTTTAATATGTAAGCCATTTACCAAAGGATCATTATGCATTTAAATAATAATAGGTTAAAACAATGCACTTTTAAGCAAAAAAACATAGGAAGAGAAAATCAGTTTAAATACATGATGTATAAGAAAAAAAACATCGAATAGTACTAAACAAAGCAAAACAAAGTATAAGGGTGTCTATGGATGAGTGTGTACTGTATGTGTGTACACTGAGCACTGCTTAAGCAAAATTGAGTAAGAAATAACTTTTTCTTAAATGCCATTATAACATGTAACTGGTATTATATAACAGTTAGTTCTGACCAAGTAATCTGATTGGAATCGAGGCATTTCATGAGTGGTTATAATAGACAGTAACAGAACTGGGATGTGTAAATATACTGTATGTACCACGCCGTGTCCCAGGTGCTCTATCAATCGTTAATTACACTAACTGTCAGTCGTCATCATGGGTGAAAGTAGGTCGGTACGGTCCACAGAACTGAGGAGAGAGCAGGTGCTTTGCAAAACCCACATTCTACTTAATAATTGCTTCTAAGGCAGTCCAAATTGCCTCTGTGTTATTTTATTTTCACCTAACTAGCTCCTAAAACAAGGCTGCAAAATCCCCCCTTGTACCCCTGATTAAGGGCCCTACTAAGTGTGTGAGACAAGTGATTGTACAACCTAGTGCTCTAGATTTACATTTAACACTATTGGGGATTTAACCCCAGAACCTGGAAATGAATGGAGCTTATATTCTAAAACAGGAGAAATATATAAAGAAAAACTTATGATATTTACAGGACTGTCCAACACATGCATGGTTTATTCTCCTCACATTTATCTACATACAGTAGTATTGGGAAAAACTTAAAACTACCATCATCCCCTTTTAAATGAACTAACTGTCGCAGCTCCGCCAGTCATGGTTAGTTAGTTCCAGAAGCATGTGTGTTGGTGGAGCAAAATAACTGTTTAAATGAACAAACAAATCAAAATCTTTTGATAAAAATGGTGGCTGTTAATCTGTTGTACTGTATATACGGTAAGCAATATCGCACTGTTGTGTTGAATATCAGCACGGTTTGTGATATACAGTATTCCTCACAATAGTACTCCCTCTCATGTGATGTACCTTAATACTCCCATACTGTATGTTAAGTTAAGTCTAAATCAAGTCACATATACATTACAGTTAAATTCTTCTTTGCATATCCCAGCATACCTGGGGTCAGTGCGCCGTGTCAGCTATAATACAGCCCCCCTAGAGCAGATAGGGTTAAAGGCCTGACTGATGAAGACTCGACCTGGCTGAGCTGGTGCTCGAACCACCAACTGTTCCGTTCAGTAACTCAGAGCCTTAACACACTGATCCACAACTGCCCCAGTACTCCCATGAGCAGTACTTAGTATGCACCAAGTACACGCTAAATATATTTTCACTGAGCTAGAAATTAGCACATGTCAATGATTTGACCTGTCCTCCAAACAGTCCAGGTGGAACTAAATGAAATTAATTATGTCCTATTTTCAAGCATAAAAAAACATATTCAGAAACATGAAAACAGACGGAAGCATGTCGTATAGCCGTATGTTGCTCTTGGATTAATTTTAACAAGATAAATTATAACCCTTGTTCCTTACCTAACACTACTTAAGCCAATAGATTAAGTGGAACAGTTCATGGAAATCAGCATTAATAGCTCATTAGGAAGCAACAATACAATTCTTGATTAATGACTAGAAATAAGTTTATAATGACAAATTCCTTAATCAATGTGTTCTTGCTATTAGATGACATTAATTCAAGGACTTCACTTAAGGTTCACTTGACTTACATTATTTATACTCATTTATTACCGTAACGTACCACAGATCAATGCTTGCTTGTTGAATTAATTAAATAAGCAGTGAAAAGGTACAGGGCATGCTATAGACGGCAAAATAATCAATGATGGGGTGAAGCCTGATGTGCGGTGGAGAAGGCTGTATCATCCCAAATTGTTTTAGATATCTGACAGTGCAGCAATTTCCCCACCGCTAACAATCAAACGTTTACTTTTTATATAGTTATAGTTACATTTAATGTTGCAAAATGTCCACAAAACAACTTTGTATAATCATTTACTGTATGTTAAAGTAGCCTGAAGTGTTGTTTTCTCACCATTGTCTCTGTTTCTCTCTCTTAAAGTTCTTAAATAATTCTAAATGAACATCTCATTGAAAGCTTCACCATGTCAACTATTATCCAGATATTAATTCTGTTTGAGGGCACATGTTCTGGTTTAAGAATTGACAATATATCAGAAGAAAAAAACAATCCACAGCCAAAACTAATATCAGTGTTGTTGTTATAGAATGTCACCTTCAGACCAGTCAGAACTGAGAACAGAACAGTGCTGTGGAATAATAATAATTAATTTAAAATAATAATTTTATATAAATGTAAATAATAATTGAACAACTGATTATTTCCTCATTGGCTCAAAATCAATCTCTGGCTCAAAAGTCCAGATCAATTAGTATTTATTAAACTACAGCATATATTCATCAGCCATAACTTTACCATCCAAAACATTAAGCCCAGTATTGTGTAGGTTTTGCTCTCGTCACTAGGGGCTTAACTCCACAAGACCTCAGAGGAGGGGTATTATGGTGGTGGTATGTTAGCGAAAGATCCTTTGGGTACTGTGCCTTCTGGGTTTGGGACTCCAATGGTTGCTCGATTAAATTGGGGGCTGAGGAATATAGAGGCCTTGTCAGATGCCTTGGGCTCTTTGCCTGCTGGGCCCAGAACCCAGTTGGCTGTTATGCACTTGGTGTTCTGGTTCCTTTCTATCCTGACCATAATTGACTTTTGGGGGATTTGGGCTTCAATTACTTTTTTTGTGGGCTCGGACTTGACTGACTGGCCTTGGTCCACCTAAATAAAAGTACAATGTTTGTATTACTCACTATTTTAGTAATGAATATGACAAACATCAATTAGTATAGGTTTTCACTTGCTTAACATTGAATCAAATGGAAATTGATGTAAGTTTGAACTTCAGTTTTATGAAACATTTAAAGATTTAGAAGATTTATGTTTATTTAAATATTGAAAAAAAAAATTTACTTTAAAATTTTCCAAAAAAGCTGATGAGAATCTTACAAATGCTCATAAAATATATGTTTACAATGTTTTATGTTTGAAATACTAATTAATTCTTAACATTATATGAGATATTCAATAAGTCCAGAATCACAGGGATATGGTATTTTTCACAAACCATGATTTAAATGAAAAAGGAGGAGTGAAAGAATTGGTGGACATATTGAGCAGCTTATGGACAAAGAATTGTCTTTGTTTATGATTATTATTATTATTATTATTATTAGTAGTAGTAGTAGTAGTATTCATATTTGATTAATATTAATATTAATCAATATTAATATGTTCCTATGAGGAAATGTGTAGAAATGCATATCAGAGGGTTTCAGAAAGTGTACTTGTGTATTAATGCTCAAGTTTATGGTTTATTGTTGCCTGAAGAACAATGGCAGTGTCTCACGCCTATGAAATAAATAAATATGATTTGACCTTTAGCAGGTTTAGCAGAGAAAGAGAGTGAGAAAGAGTGATAGAAAGAGAGAGAGAGAGAGAGAGAGAGAGAGAGAGAGAGAGAGAGAGAGAGGGCCAGAGGTAACAAGTGTTAAGATATTCAGGAATCCTCCCTGAAAGCTCTGAGGTTTTATCACCATTTATCCTCTTCATTATCCCTGAGGCCAATAAAAACAAGCTATTGTAACACTGTGCTGCAGTACAGTGGCTTCTGGAGCATGCCTTCAAAAGATCATTGCACTTACATTCAATAAAGCATTCACACAATTTCTACAGAGGGTTGCAATCCAAAATTTCCTTTCTACATCTTCATATAACTTTATAGACCATGGCCAATATTTTAGCCTTAAAAGCCTTCAAAACATACTGTAATGTCTCCATTATGAGACAAAACAGTAAGAAAAAGTCATGCTATAACACAACCTAAAATATTATACAACACGTGCTGCTTACAAAGTATTTTCAGAGAGAATAAAATTAATATATCACTGGAGAACCAGTGCAATTATTATGGTATTCTGTTAGGGGGAAAATGAGCTAGATTATATTTGCTACAGGTTTTCCCCTAAGCCTTTAGTTTCACTAGGAATTTAGGTATTTAAATTGTTTTGTACGATTTTGTGCATGGTATGTTATGAATTACTGTACATAGTATGTTTTAGAAACTGCATGGCATAAATATCTTTTTGGGATATCTTCATAGTTGGGTATAACTCCTTCAGATTATACATAATTGCAACAAACTATTATCTATTATATCAAACACTAGTACAGTAGTAGCTTGTATTGAATGTTGATAATGTCTATAATAATCAGATGGAACTTTTATAAATGTATTGCGCACTTAGAGGTAGGACGATATATCTTTAAAAAAATCTAGTTATCATATTTATGGTAAAACAGGGGAAATCAGATTATAATTGCAGTCAGAAAACTGCGTAACATGCAAAACAGGAAACAAGGCTTAGGAATGTACAGTACAATAACAGTTGTAGACTTGTAGACTTCAGAAACAGGAAACAATGAAACAGCCAGGGATACATCAACAATCAATGTTTTATAACAATCAGTTCTGGTCCACTAAATTGATTGGATGAGTGGTGTATGAAGACTGCTTAAATTCAGTATAACCACACTGCAACGTTTCAATTTTTGTATTATGGCATTCAGCAGTTTTTCACCATGTAAAATTCCACTAACAGCAACAAACCCAATGAAACTGTTACTACTTGTAAGGGTGACATAATCAGCAGACATATCAAATGATACACTTTACATGAATAAAACTTCTGATTAAAATCAATGTGAGCTAGGTAGCTGATGTGACGTGGCAAATAATTTGTCTGTTTTGTATCTAAAATGTCAGTTTCTCAATATTTATTCATTCATTTTTTGTATATAAAACTGTTGTATAAATATCACACTTGCAATTATTTGATTTCTTGTACAACTGTGATTACTTGCAGCCAAACATTCAGTACAACCACACTCTTGTGAGATACTGCATAACTAGCTAAAACAGAACAGGTGTAGAGTTAGAAAGCCAATGCCAGGTGGCGGAGATGGGAATAAAACAGAAACAAACAGACAAGTGAGGTAGGAATCTGTGGTTGTGTCTCTTGATACATCATGCTACAGTAGGATCCACCTGTTGACTTTATGATGTCTCTGCCTGCTAAAATTTTCGCTATTCTTTAATCATCAACATGGACTTAGAGTAAATTCTGGTTATAAAAACAAGCAAATTCCACAGACAGTTTACTTATTCATTAGTTTCATCTATGTATGTTTAAAGTCACATCTGGTCAGAGTGTTGGTAAATGTGAGAGTACTATTTGAACAATCTGAAACATTTGTATGATTTGTGGTTGAAGAAGCAAAATAATCAGTAATGCATATCATTATGAATTAGAGCCTTTATTAGAGGAATAAAAATAATAATAAAAATGCATAGTGCAAATAAAAATTTTTAATTGTGCACACAATAATCTTGTCCTAAAATACTGTGCGTAATGTGGTTCATTGGCAACATGCAATTTATAATTTATAAATGTGATTCAGAAGCATAGATGTGTATCATTATCAACTCATTAGTTCTGTAATTGAGTAATAGGTGTATTTGCATATTAAAGGCATCATAAAGCACTGACCCCGATGAGGAGTCTGAAAAACCACACACCTGGGTAAGTCTGCTTTTCAGTGCTTCATTAATTTGCTTTGGTGGTTTTATCTATAGGAAGTAAGACTTAATAAGTTTATTTACAGAGGTACCTTGACCTACGAATTTAATCCGCTCCTGAGGTAAGTTCTTAAGGCGAAGTTCGCAAAATGCATTTTCCCATAGGAAATAATGTAAATGCCTTTCAGCCACCCACAAATATTACCGATATTACCAATTTCCAACACTATAATCATATTTTTCAATATAAAAGCAATCAAAACATTTAGAAACGACATGCAAATGGGGGGAAATGTGAAAAACAGACATTAAAAGTACCACTACACTCAGTCATGACATTAACACCGCAGACAGGTGAACTGAATAACACTGATTATCAACTATATTCCACTCAACTGGTATCAGGATCATGGACACACAGGCTTATCTATGCTTTTGTGGACCAAGGGCTAGCCTGTCTGATTCTATTCCACAGAAAAGCTAAAGCAGCACAAACTGACAAAAAAAAAGTAAATGCTGGCCACAACAGATCAGGTATCGCAGTCTGACATGCAAAGGGCCCAGCAGACAAAGAGTTCAAGATTGTTGACACAGCCTCCAAATTTACCAGATCCAAATCCAATTGAGCAGCCATGGAATACGCTGAACAAACATGCCTGATACATGGGATCCATGGAATCCCCACCCCAAGCTCCACTCTGCAACCCATAGCACACAAAAGATCTACTGCCAACATCCCAGTGCTAATCATCAGCTCCAAAGGTCCCATGAAGCTACAACCTAAGGGACCAGAGGGGAACCTAAAACCTAGGTGGTCATACTGTTAATAGACAACATTATGGTTATTCAGTGTATATCTAGACCCAGATCTCACTTAGGGTCACTTTCCAATTATGCAGCTGGGCTGCAACTGTCTCATCATTCCTACATAAAATTAAGTAAGCTACCTTTAAACTCTAATTGTTTAATTCCAGTGTGGTTGAGCCAGGGTTCAGCTGAGTTTCATCAAATTGTTGCCCAAACACCCATTTTCATTTACCAGTTGATTATAGGTGTTTTCAGCAAGGAAATTGCCAAACTGCTGGACGCAGGTCCTCTGAGAACAGAGTTGATCACCGCTGCTTTTAAAAAGCATGGCTCTGGTGCTGTTTACTGATGACAAGATGCTGAAACAAATAAGCAGAAGTGAGACTGAGAGTTTGTCATGGTGATGGAGAGAGACAATTCTCGAGAAGAGTGACTCAGCCTTTTGCTCCACCCCAACATTACTGCTGCACTGCCAGGAAAAACACATTCAAGCCAGCATGCTCTCATCATTATAAATTGACATAAGCAAACTCATAAGGAAAGTTGCATTTGGTTTTGGTTGGGGTGATGTGGAATAGTAGGAATCCTTGCCAACAAAACTGTTCACTCTCATTTATACCACTTCACATTTTTTTTGGAGGAGAGTGAGTTAGTTAGCTGGAGTGGAGCTGCTGTAGCTGTCCATGGTGCTGAATAAGTACCTAAAAGGTGGTCTGAGACTAGATTACCATGGAGCATAAACCGTCCCTTATTATAAGATAAATCATATTCTGCTGAAAATATCAACTTAAAATTGTGACTATGATGTGAAGATAAAAGTTGATTTTAATTCTGTATATAAGATAATCCTTTATGACTTTTCTTTAAATCAGCTTTAACATTTAAAGCTTTATAAAATAACACTTGAGCAAGAGCAAAATAAAAATAATTACAGACAACTCAAAGACAATCACCGTTGACTCACCAGCAGATAAAAAGAAAGCCTTGAGAATAACACGAACTCCTTAGTAACCTAAGCTTGAGCAAAAATAATGGTCAAATGCAAAATTCAGCTAAATCTCACCCACAGATATCTACCTCCTCCATCAGATTACACTTGCCAATACTGCCTGCTGCTACTAGAATTTCTAAATCAATAAGCAATTTCCTATCAGCTGTGATCAGCAGATGGGGGCTGCAGGACTAGCACGTGGGTTTTGTGGCCTGCGTGAGAAAGGAGGGGGTAGTCAAGGTGAAGGACGTAGCCAATTGTACAAAAGACAGCACAAGATCAGTCTCTGCTCTTGACCACCAGAAAAATCATGGCATTCTGTCCTCATCCACCTCCACACACACACACACACACACACACACACACACTGAAGTTCATCAGACCTTCTAATTTGCCGTCTTTCCCACAGTGTGTTGAACTACATGGTTTAAATTAGACTTTGTTGCAAGCTACTCTTTTATCGTCGGGTAACAGGGCTAAACATTATGACAGATTACAAAAACTGATAAAAAGAAAATTAATACTTTCAACCGTGCCATACAACGTTGCCTTTTATTGCCACACGCAAGGGAATGATTATTCATTGTTTTTTTTTAAAGAATCTTCTCAGTGAGATTTATTAAGAGGAATGTCAGCAGCAATATATTTGAATAGTGGATGTCTGTTATAGCTGATCATATTTTATAATAGGCAGTGAAGAGTAAAACACGTTTTAAAAAAGAATTGTAGCTCAGAAATATAAGAAATATCAGCGTTTGACTTCTGGTCAGAGCGTATTTAAAGAATATTCAAGGCTAAACACTTTTCACACACGATTGTGAAATATACGAGTTATCACTTAGACCAGAACACAACATCTGGGTTGATCATCGGAAAACGAGAAAACAATCGCCCTTGAATGGACGATATGATGCTGAATGGAGCTGAGCAACAGGTTCGGCAGTTCATTGCAGCGACAAGCAAGCAAACAAACAGAAAATAAATATTGAAAAACAGGACTACACAACGAAACAGAGTGATGGCGCAAATCGGTTTAAAGGGCTCTCTTTTCTCGGGCACTGCGCAGAGGAAGGACTGCGGGTGTGGTGACTGCATTAGCAAGCGCACTATCCTGAGCGCCTCTCTCTCTCTCTCTCTCTCTCTCAAACACACACACACAAGCACACACACACACACACACTCACGCGCGCGCACACTCATACGCACACTCACGCGCGGGCGGTCTCTCTCTCTCTCTCATACACACTCACTCACGATATATGGTGCACGGTATAGGGCAGGCACAAACAGACGCACAAGATCAAAGAACATACAATACATAGTATAACATTATGTGTATTATGTATACATGGTATATTGTACAGATGTTTAATCTCTAACGTTTAACAGCAAAACAGCAAGTGAGTGAGAGAGAGAGAGAGAGAGAGAGAGAGAGAGAGAGAGAGAGAGAGTGATATTATCTAATGAGTGCCAACAATCACTAATGCTTCACTTCCATTTTCTAAATCGCCTCATGGGATCACTTTTGTTCAGGTGATGACAACCGTATGACAGGACCCCGCATCTCTCTCCCTCTCTTTGGAGATTAAACATCCAAACACACACACACGCAAACACACACACACACGCACACACACACTGCCAGCGCCAAGAACACCAACTAAACCAAACTCACATCTGCCAACATCTTTGTATGCCACGCACACGCACACACACGACCAGCGCTTTATACCTCCAGTAGCCCAGTTCACCGAAGCAACATTCAGAGAGAAACACCAAAGTGCCCACTATATTCCCTCATACGTTTATCACAAATCACAGTGACCGACCTCCCAGTCTATCGAATCCCAGTCGTCGGTGAACATCCGGCGGGCTTGAGCTCGTCCCAAAGCGGACGAGGCGCGACGGCACTACGGAGCGACCGGGAGACGCGGTGATGATGATGATGATGATGATGAATACGATGACGATGATGATGCCATTGCGCCGCCGTTGGTGTTACAGTCATGAAAGCGATTGTATATGGAGCGTCCGCATCCGCAGTCCGGTGGAGCAGAGTGAGAGCACAAGTGCAGCCGGAGAGCGGCATGGAGGCGACGCTGCTACAGCTGCTGCTTCTCTTCGCCGACAGCAGCGTTATTACGGGGCGGCGCGGCTGCAGCCAATTAGCGCTCCGCGTTGCGCACGCGGCAGGCGGAACACCGAGCCACGGAGCGCACCAGCTTCCCCCCCCCCCCCCTCCGCTTTGCAGCGGCTTCAATTCGATCTGGACTGCCGAGAAACACGAGAGAATAAAGTGGGCGGCGGGGAAGTTTTGTCACTGTTCCATGAACAGATGCGAGGGCGTCAATCTTTAAGCGGATGCGCTTTTGAGTGACCCCCCCCCCCCAGAGAACATCTTCATCTATGAATTTCAATGACAACAGTGACGTGCTCATGATGTACACGTGACGTAGAGGTTTTTTATTTTTTGCCAATTATGACTACTAAGAAGATGTATCCACATTCGGCATTTTCAAAAGTAACCTATGTCTATACAACCATGCGTGCGGTTGGAAACCTGTAACCAGCATAGCAGCATATAAAGCGACAAGCGACGGCTTACCATGAGCACGGCGAAGTTTTTATGCTGCGTGCAGTGTACAGTAGTGGTGTTGCCCGTCGAGCCCGTTATGTGGCAGCCCTCCGCCCGCCAGCCTCCGTGTCCATCCAGCAGGTCGAAATCCCAGTAGGCTGCAGTGGGATCTGCACCTAGAACCCAGTGCCTCAGGGTGATAACGACGGGCTGAATGGAGCTTTCGAGACTGCAGCCATCTACAAAATATAATAAATAAATAAGTAAAAAAGCAACATGTTGCATCGAGACCTTAGGTGCAACATTATTGTATTCTGAACGCGCGCAAATGCGCACCCTCTCTCTCTCTGTCTCGGTGTGTGTATGCGTGAGTCTCAGACACCTGTTAATGGAGTAAAATGGTAAACCTTAAGCTTTTATCTTAACAGTTTGGTGTACTTTGCAAACAATAGTGTGTGAATTGAAATGGCTCATGATGTAAACCCTTACATGCTGCATCATTTAAAACATTCTTAGTTGTGATACACTATAATAATTACTGTAATAATTACTATTATTATTATTGTTGTTGTTTTATTTTCTACCCATAACCTAAACAGTCAGTCAGAATGATATTTAAATGAGCTGTCGGGGCCGGTGGCGCATTTCCAACCTATTAACCAATTACGTCCTGCGCACATGAACTAAATGCGCTGCGCGACCGCGCATCAGCTACGGCCATAAATTTCCCCCTTACCTAATTTGACGAAAGCGACCGGAGTGGCCACGCTCCTCCGCTTGCCGTCGTCTGCCAAGCTGGACGAGTTCCCCGTGCATGGAAAGAGTTTTCCATTGCGAAATACAATCAGCTGCAGTCTGCAGGTCGAGTTATCAACAGATCGTAAGGCGGAGGCGCGCACTGAGCCAGCCAGCGGTAAATGAATGGAGGCGACAGCCACTGCGCTCTGTAAACGAAATGACACAGGGGGGAAACGGATATTACACAGCGGCATGCGCCAAATCGACGTGCACAGGTGTTAAAAGACTCAGCTGACTAAACTGGTCTGCACGTACATGACAGTCAGATCCCCCTTTAAGTTTTAAGGTGAGGATACCCAGCTTGGCCGAGTTGTAAGCATGAGCAAATTGAGGATGATCCGATTCCATACCTGACTTTTTTCTTTAAGTGACTCGGGGGGCGAGTCGATTCTCAAGCCTTGGATAAATTTAAAGTGAGCTGTTGTTGTTTTTTTCTTGTCATGCAAGGAGCCAGTGTATTATTCCGGAAAGCGCTCTGAGAAGTAAATCATGCGAATCAGATTACTCTTGGATTCGATTCAAGTTGAAAAGAATCGAATCAGTAAATTGAGTGCACACAGAGCTCCCCGCCGCCGCGGCGGAAATGGTTCCTACCGCCATTGTTAGGCTAGACACATAGCTACAGAACGCGAAAATGTTCTCCTAGCTCCATAACTTGTGTAATATAGCCTATATATATTTTTGATTCACTGTATATTAATAACAAGGAACATTTACTGAACTGGAATTTTGACTGTTACTATGATATGGAACAAATATGTAAAAAGTAATTCACTATTAAGGTATTTCAGATGAAAAAAAACAAACAAACAAAGAATAGAGCTTGAATGTGCATTGTTTTTCTTATATCCTTGGATAAAGTAACTACACGCTCCCTGCCACATTAAGGTTTTCACTCAAGCCAAAAGTTATTTTTTTTAAAGAAGGCAGCAATGGAAAGCACTGAAAGGGCTGCACTTTATATTTGGGCCGTACCATTTATGATATCTTTAGAAGGTATTTCCCTCCCCTGAAAGGAGCTGGTAATGTCTCTTGAATGATCTTTAAGTGCAAAGCTTTTAAGGGACAACAATATTCATGTCTCATATAAAGATACAAAAACATTTAAAGGTTCAAATAAATGGGACCGTTCCAGGTACTATAACATACCTCTTGGTAAATTCATTTTTGAAAATGTAACATATACTACTACTACTACTACTACTATTAATTTCAATACAACTAGTAGTGCAAAAATACTACTCATCTCAAAGAGTATTTTGCAGTCATACCCATTTGCAATTCAATATTATCAATACGCAGCTCCTTCATTTTTAAAATGTATTATTCATTTATTTATTCATTAATTTATTTACATGACCTGTACCTTCACACTTTGGCGAATTATTCAGTGATGCTAGTCTTTAGTATAACTGCTCTAGAATGCTAAGAAAGCATAAGGTATATTTTTGTGTAGTTTCAAAGACTTCTATAACACCACAGCAAATGGTCAATGACTATAAAAACAACTGTGACTAAACCATACAGTGCATGTTGGCCCTTCTACATGCTTCATTTTGAGTGTCTGAATTGCTTATATTTAAGTGACTTAGAAAGACAATAACCATAAAGTGAATCAGATGTGTTTAAACAAGCAAAACAAAAATCTTTACAGTTCTTCCTCTCAGAAACCTAGCAAGGCTCACTTTTCTTTAGAACATCTGGTTGCTGCAAAAACACTGTAAGGAACAACATGCTGAGGTCAGCACTCTAAAGATTCAGAAGAGTGTGTGCTTGTGTGTTTGTTTGTGTGTGTATGCTTGCTTGAAGGCAGGGAAATTTTTCGTTCACAGAACTGGTGAATTACTACGTCACTATATTTCAATCTCTGAGAGAATGAATGAGAGCAAGCTTTCTGACTCTTAGTTATAGCTCAGCACTGACTCACTCTTCCTGGACAAAAAGCGATCCGTCAACAGTTTTCTGGCAAGATACTGTAAGGGTCCCAAAAACCTTACACGAAAACTCAATAAAGTGAAGCCACTCAAGTTTTACATAAGAATGCTTAGGGCTTTCCCCAGAGCAACAAACCAAAAAAAATTCCTCAAGGGATTTTTTTCCTTTCCCCACAGAGCATGCTTTGGCCAGTCAAAACATTTCACAGCTTCTCACATTAAAATGAAGGAAATGGGATGCTGCAATTATTAATGAAACTCCATGCTTTTTGAATTACTTGCCTTATTGAGTTCACTATTATACTGTTTGTTCCGAATACGTGAAGAAACGAACCACAAAACACCTTTATACCCTTTGTGACTGATACTTGTAATTTTGCTGCAACTGTGTGCAGTCATACAGCAATAAAGTACTGTAATAAACATATTAAATATTAATTGGTGAGACAAGAGTAATGTTTCTTGGATGGGAAAGAGTCTGAATGCCATTATTATATGTTTATGCCTTTTTAAAACCCTCAACAATATACAGTACTTGTCCACTGAATTATTGTAAAATGACTTAGAATAACATGTTTCTTAAGATACATTTTTATTTTTGATAAAAATATTCTTTATAAATGAGAGCAGTCCATGGTTAGCCAGGCTTGTAGGCTATTTTGTTGCTGACTTGTCTAACACTTAAGAAGTCATTAATTTCCATCAGTGATGTGGTGTGTACATTAACAGACAATGATGATAAAAACAGAAGGGATCGATGTCTACGCATACAACAGTATTTAATTCACAATGTGCTTAAGGGTTTAAAGGAATGCTGAATGTATTTTACCTTAGAAAATCTCAGCAAAAAATGATTTATTTAAAGCTTGCCATACAGGCCACAAGGGCAAACCCATACATGATATGTTTTATTAATCCAAGTGGTGATGACTCAATATTTTGCAGAGTAAGGTAGTCTGAGGTGAGACTGGGCAGATGATTATCTCTGCTTCTGAATATGAGGGTTACAGGGGGTTGTAATCAGAAATGTAGACTGGTCATTTGTATATTCGGGTGACAGCATGGCTTGGGCAGTAGTGCTGGGTGCCAGAAAAAAACATACGGTGGTATCTCCTGATAAAGTATATTAGATGGTATCTTTCTGATATATTTTGTGGATATTTCCTATTTCTTTAAAAAAATGTAAATACATTTACAATTTATATATATTTTTTCTCTTTTCACTTTTTTTCAGGAATTTAATGTTATATTTTAAATCCTCATCAACATGTATTGAATCATCTATCAGATAAAGAAATCATGTCATTTTGTCCACTCCTAGTGAAGATATATGTGAAGATATAACTATTTACAGCTGATATGTTAAAATTGTGATAACAAGAATAAATTACTCCATGTACATTCTATAAATAAAATGTTTGTGCATATTGTTAATTGCATTGGCAGCATGCTGTGCTATGGGAGGAATACAGCTTTGTTACAGATTATTTTTCTACAGGCATGTCCTTACTGCTGTGCTATACATGGATTTTTTTGTTTGAAAATTTGTGTCTTGAAAGACATTTTCTATATTCATAAACAAAAAATTTACCTGTTCTCCAAAAATCTAAACAAACAAACAAAAAATCTTTGTAAAAGATCGATTATAAAGCTCATCTGAAATTAAGGAACGATTACACTGAGAAAGAACCTCATTTTTTACACTGAGATCAAAATTATTTGCAAATCAGTCTTGTTAATGATAAAATAAGAAATATGTTATTAAACATATTTAATATCCTATGAATGTATATATATCTTAACATAAATACTAACTAATGTACACTAACTAATGTAAAACTCAATCATAGAACTGATTATAATTTGTGTTGGTTATTGCACTTTCATAAGAAAAACCCTGAGAGATGGACAGAAGAGTCCTTTGGAGTTTTGGAGTCTTGATCAAAAAGTCATCCTCATGCTATCTCACTTGGTCAGGGACTTAGAATATCAACAGCAACATTTTGATGCATAGCCATTTTATGTTACTTCCAAAGAAAATTAGTGTTTGCCAAACCATGGTAGTCCTGAGTGATTTATGCAAACATTCATACCAAATTACGCTAGAAGACTAGAAGAATGAAACTTGTACCTTTTTTTGTGAATTAACTACCAAATAATGCGTAAAGAAGGTCCATCAAATCTTGTGCCATCCAGATACTGTAAGTCAGTCAATGTCGGCATCATGTAAAGTCAAGGTACAAGAATATGAGCTCTGCCACATTTAAGTTGTCAGATCATTCCGCTTCTTCTGCTGGAAGTATTTAATGTAACAAAGTTAACCACAGATTTGGTTTATCTCATTAAAGTAATAACAGAAGGTAAATAGCTTAAAAAGCTGATGTGATCATATTAGCTGTCAAATTATTATTTTAGCATAATATCATATTTAATTCTATTACGTGTAAAAACAATAACTATATTATACTTACATTATAAAAGTTTAGTTGCTTAAAAACAACTTTCCTCTGATTGCAAGCTTATCTCATGCCATTATCTCAACAACAACAACAACAACAACAACAACAACAAAAAGACAAGTAAGAAAGCAAGAGTAGAAGACAGAGCCAGAGACAGAATTGAGAAGGAGACTCTAAAGCAATTTAGTGAGAGGGTGTTTATTATTGCAGACCCAATGCGCTTTTTATTGGCAGGAATAATTGAGAACAGCACTGAATATTTTGTACGTCTTTTTGAGCCAGCTGTCAGGTTCAATAGCCATTCCCCAGATAATTAATTGCGTTTAGATGTTCTGAATACCCAATTCACAGTATATTATTGGAAATAAAGGCATCACACTGGTGTAATGAAACAATGTGCTGGCACTGCCATTTGAGATACAGTATGCCGCCTACAACAACAAAAACTAAAATAAGTGTGAAGCTTCAGGACTAAAGGCATAAACAGTTCATTACTCAGCACTCAGCGACTGACTATTAAAGCTTGTGGACATTTTTTTTTTAATAGAGCTTTGTTAAAAATAGATTAAAACATGCTCTGAATGATATATCGTTTTTGCTTTCTTCAGTGTGGTTCGTCGAAAAACTTGGTGTACAGTAGTTCCTGTTATGGAAGTTTTAAGCATTAATTAAAAAATTGTATTTAACTACAGTACACTTATTCTTCCCTGAAAAAGAACAGCATGTGAGAGTTCTGCTCTGTCCAATCCTTTAAATTTCAAACTATGAATAAAGTGCTAGATTATGTAAATAGGTAATGATTACTAGATCATAACTAAAGAAGCACTGAAAGTAGACTATACTATACGGTAGGCTTTTTCTAACACTTAAAAAAATCTATAAAACAAAATCAAAAACAAAAAAAGAAGATTTATTCTATTCTGCATCAAGGGATATTCATTGTTCTTATCACAGTTATCAGCTACAGTCACCAATCAGCACCAACATTCGTTTAAGTGAAATTAAATTTTATTAATGACCATTATATTTTAATAATATTTATGGTCATATTCACAAAGCAGCTTTACAGAATTAAAAATGGAAATGAATTAAAGAAATGTAAGGACAAAATTGTCATTTATGATTATTAGTATGTTCTTGATGAGCAAGCCAGGGGCGACCCATCAGATAGAATGACCATTAAAATCATCTGCTCAATACTGTATATACACTACCGTTCAAAAGTTTGGGGTCACTTGCAAATTTCTTTGTTTTTGTTTAGTGATTTATTTTCTACATTCTACAACAATACTGGGGATTTCAAAACTATAAAATAACATATATGGAATGAGGTAATTACGTAACAACAACAAAAACAACAGTCAGTTGTTATTTTAAAACACAGAGGTCAGCCTTTCTGTAATAGTTCTTGCAAGAACAGTATTGTCAAGTGCATTTGCAAAATCCGTCAAGCACCATAATGAAACTGGCTCTCATGAAGGCCGTCCCAGGAGGACGAGATCAGAACCTACCTCTGCTGCAGACGAGAAGTTCATTTAGAGTTATCAGCCTGAAAAATGACCAATTAACAGCACCTCAGATTAGAGGCGTTATGAAGTCTTTACAGAGCAAAAGTAGCAGAAACATCTCAATATCAACTGTTCAAAGGAGATTAATGTATTTTTTTGGACGCCTTCAGCATTCCTTTACAATGTAGAGAGAAATAAAAATCAGGAACCATCATGGAGTTAGAAAGTGACCCCAAACCTTTGAACAGTAGTTTAGGTGTTACAGTACCATCTATATGAATGCCAGAACCCAGAGATTCACAGCTGATCCCTTCCCAGATCATCACACTGCCCCTGCTGACTTGCCTTCTTCTCCAGGTACACAACACATACACCCACATGATATAAGAGCAAACGTGATTCAACAGACCAGGCCACCTTCTTCAATTGCTCTGTGGCCCAGTTCTAATACTCACGTGCCTTTGTGTAGATGCTTTCAGCAGTGGGCCTGGGTCAGCACGGGCTGCGCCTATGATGACATTGTGTGTCATGACACCTTTTAACCATAGCCAGCTTTACATTCTTTCTGCAATTTGTGCTACAGTTGCTGTGGGATCAAACCAGACAGACTAGGCTTTGCTCTCCATGTGCATCAATAAGCTCATGACCCTGACACTGGTTTAAATGGACCACTTCCTTGGGCCAGAAAATTCCTTACCCATGACCATCTTTCCTGCTTCAAACAGATCAACTTCAAGAAACGAATATTTCCTGTTTAAAATGCTGGTACACTCTTAAAATGTAAAACATGTAAACCCCAGTTCTTCAGGATATTATAAACCCTACAGTTGTTCTGTCAGAAAGGGTTCCATGCAGGACCTTTATCAGAGGCCACACGTTTTAAAGGTATTATTATTTTTTTTTTATGTAAGGGTGTGACATTTACTACGGTAGGAGCTCTGTAGCCCATGAAGTAATAATTGTATTTATTCCCATTTTACAAACATGGTCGAACCTCTGGTCAACACTCATAGCTCATTCACACACTACAGGCAATTTGGGAAGCCAATTAGCCTAATCTGCATGTCTTTGGACCGTGGGATGAAACCGGGTAATCCGGAGAAAACCCACCAATCACGGAGAGAACACGCAAACTCCACGCACACAGACGCCGAGGCAGGAATTGAAGCTGAAGCTGCACAGTACTTAGTGAATAACAAATGAGTCAGATCATTCATTAACTGTAGCAGTGAGTTTATATACATGTAAGTTATGGAGGGTTTTGGAAAACCTGTAAACAATTAAAACAATTTATTTTACATGATATAATGAAATTTGTACCACTGTAAAAGTTTCAGGAAATCCTCCAGTGATGGACATAAACTGATTTAATAGGGACTTGTGGTAAAGTTTTACAGCATAGTGTATTATTGTATTATCTGTATTATGCCATTATCATCTTATCAGTAAGATATTTTTTTACTTTTAGTATCTTTTAACTCTCCTTTCCTGGTATCACAATTTGATAATTTGAAAATGCATCTGCACACACACACACACACACACACACACACACACACACACACACACACACACACACACACACACACACACACACACACACACACACACACACACCTCCTATCCCTCTACAACAGTGCATTAGATAATGTAACCTTCAAGCAGCACATTTTTCTCCTTGTGCCCGAGGCAGCACCAAACACGGCACGGCATCTCCATCTCCATGGCAACGGAGCTATATGACTTGACAATTTTTGTTGTATTTGAAAAAGGGTCTGAGAAGTCTGAATGGAGCATCCTGGCTTAAAATCGGGACAAAGTACAGTTCGTTCAGGAAATATTGACAGCACAACCTGTGGCAGCTTGAAGAACTGGGGGAGTCACAGAGCCGGGTCTGTTGTTGATGAAGTACGTAGTAGAAGTAGTACTCGCAATCATTGTGCCATTGTTTTCTTCTTCTTTATTTTTTTCTACTACCGAGATAACCATTAACCATTCGTTAAAATTCTTTCATATTAAAGATTACAGTAAGCACTACAAGGTTAGAGCATCAGCACTACGCAGATCATTGACACTTTAAGATAATTAGTAGTAAATGTATTTCCTGTTTTTTGTTTCATTAAGTAAAGTTTGGGAAGTCTGTTGAGTTGAGTTTACTACAAAACATTTGGATGTTGTTAGTAGAAAAGTGAAAAAGGACCTTTCTACAACCTACTTACACAGGTTTAATGAGATTACAGTATTTCTCACTGATTATCAGACAGGAGTGTTGCTATAGATATAAACTTCTAATACAGCACACACATTTTTTCTTGAATCTCTGATGCATGTATGATTTGCTCTACAGGCTTCTCTCGCTTAGCCCAATATTACTGCTACTACCATACGGCTGCAGCCGAAACCGCATTCCATTATACCAAAAAAAAAAACATTTCAAATAAACTAATGAATTAAGTCAGCAATTAAAACTTAAAAAAAGTTATACATCCACTGATTTCAATTCTACAGACTGTTCAGTGTGAAAAAAAAACCCAGGAGATCAGCAGCTTCGGAAATATTCAAACCAGCCGACAAAGCTGAACCATAATACGATCAAATAGAGCCTCTGAAAATTCATATAATCATTTGTTTACGTTGGCTAGACCTGCAAGCAAGTTAGACTAGCTAGCTCATCTATTTATCACCAACTACAACCAGGTCTTCTCTAACTCTCATCTCTGTCCGCTTACTGCTTCCACGTTTCTGCCTGATGTAGTCCATTAGTCAGTAGTGTTGAGTTCATTCATCACGTGACAGCCCCATAAGCTTTGTTTGTTGTGTAATCAGATTGGCACGCTGTCCAGGGTGTACCCTGCCTCATGCCCTGAGTCTCCTGGGATGGGCTCCAGGTCCCCGCGACCCTAAATACAGGATAAAGCGGTATAGAAGATGACTGAATGAATGAATGAATGAATGAATGAATGTTGTGTAATCAGAGTTTGTGTAATTAGTAGATGTTAAGGAAGTAATAGGTAACATTTTAATTACATTTTGCAAAAACAGACGGAATGAACGAAATGACTCGAAAAAAGATTTGTTCATTCTGCTGAACGAGACTCAAAGATCTGAGTCGATGAAATGATCAGAACTTCCCATCACTACTCACTTTCACTCTCTCATCTTCTATACCGCTTTATCCTGTATTCAGGGTCGCAGAGGGCCTGGAGCCTATCCCAGGAGACTGGACAGGGTGCCCATCCATCGCAGGGCACACTCACATCCTCATTCACACACTACAGGCAATTTGGGAATGCCAGTTAGCCTAATCTGCATGTCTTTGGACTGTGGGAGGACTACCCGGAGGAAATCCACCAAGCACGGGGAGAACATGCAAACTCCATGCACACAATCGAGCCTGGCCGGGAATCGAACCAGGATCCTGGAGGTGGAAGGCGACAGTGCTCCCATCAAATTTATAAAACTTACTTTAGTCCTGGAGTGTTATCAAACATCTGAACAACATTACACGTTAATCTCACCAGTTACAACATGCACGCTTTAATTCTTAAATATTAATCCACTGCTAATAATAGACGTTTGTTAAAACTCGTACTCGAACATGAGATTTTAAACTTGTATGTTGAGACATGATTTTTTTTTGTGCAATTCTACCATCCTAAAATCGCAGCTCAGATACAGAGAAATCTGAAGGTTTATCCATACAACACATAAAATATAAAGTTTAAGCAAAGCCTTTAATTCTACAATAAGTAGTTCTAATTATAAGTCTATTAAAAACACAGAAATAAACACTTGGTGAAGCAGGAGGGTTAAACAGTAAATCAGGCTGCAGCGCTCCTGCTGAAATAAAGCTGGTACCGTATCTATGACGAGTAACTCTGTGTATAGCCTGGAGAGAGAATAAATGCAGATTTCGAGTGCAAGATCACAAAGTAGATTAGAATAAAGGAGGTAATAAAATGTTAAAAACATTTTGAAAAGTACTGTATATTCCAACATGATGGTGTAGAAAAGTAATAGTAACATTCCATGTTCGCTCTGCTGTATCTGGAACGGTATTCCTGCTGTTATAGTCTATACCGAATCCCCTGTCTTCATAAACATACACAGTGTGAATGTAAACATGTTGGCTGTCATTCTAATATGCTCATACTGTAGCACTTTAAATAACACAGCAAAGAACAGCCACATTATCCCACATGAGCTTTGAATGGGAACTGGGCTTTTTCATCACAGTGATGATCCAGGACACTGACAGATTCCAGCTGCAGCATCACAGCAGTCAGCAGTGAAGAGAAATGAGGCTGTACAATCGCACACGCGGAGACACAGCCACACACACACGCACACAGACACACACTTCATAAACACACTCTTAAACACATGATATAGGTGAAATGGAGCCATACTGTACATGGTGGGAATTTGCACTTCTGCTTCAAACTTGAAAAAAGCTATTAGCCAACTACAGGGACCCTAGGATCAACTCTTGAATCACTTTTTAATTCTTCTGTTTTTCAGTAAAGCAGGTTACACAACAATCGTTCAAAATGGATTCAACTAAGTGATTGATAACCTTAAATGAAAACCCACAGAAAAAGAGGAACATCACTATAAACAGCGATTTAACTATTATTTATCGAACTTTATAAATCTAACTTCTGCAACTAAACACGTAAAAATGCATGTTCGTATCTTAAAAAGTTCGTAACTCGAATGTTTGTACGTACGAGGCTTCCTGTAATTTAAATAGCGGTTGTTTACATACAGTAACAACATCAGCAGCAACCTCATTTCCCCTCTCGTCTGTTCCAACCACTCAGCATTCAACATCACCAGTATACTAATCACACTAAAATGGCCTAATAATCTGTCCAAAACTTGCCAAAAAATCCTTCAGGAAGCTTGGGGAACTATTCCTCAAGGTTGCAGTAAAAATGCAAGAAAATCTGTTTTTTTTTTTTTTTAAAGCAAAATATTAAGAAATGAGGTGTGGCTCAAGACGTTTTCCCACTCTCGTACATAAAAATGAATAAATAAATACTTTTGCTACATTTGAACATTAATAATGTTGTTGATAAATACTAAAGCACTATTTTCCATGTGGCACCGCCAGGACATCTGTGATTTATTTTATTTTATTTACTTATTTAGCTTGTTTCAACAGCAATACACCTGGCATACAAAGTTATTATATTTATTATGCAGTCTGAAAAAAAAAGAAACTGTGAAGAAATTGGCAAAAAAAACAAAATCCAAAAAACAACGAGTTCAAGAAAACAGCCAAAACAAAAAATTATTAATTAATTAACAACAGAGTCTTTTTTTTCTGCCAATAATACACTTTGACAAACTACGCCAAGAAAACATTGTGGAAATGTTTTATTTAGTATAGACTACTTTCTAACCTTGCCCTTGGCTCTCTTCCTCCAAACAT
Organism: Channallabes apus; assembly: GCA_030522415.1. Lineage (NCBI taxonomy): Eukaryota > Metazoa > Chordata > Actinopteri > Siluriformes > Clariidae > Channallabes > Channallabes apus. The sequence goes on along the minus strand of CM060118.1, from coordinate 12,674,318 downwards.
CATGTTGTGTATGAAATCTGTTTAACTAACTGTCAGTCTGTCCAATGATATTTAAAACATTACTTGCTAAGTGAAAGGCAGCACAGTGGCGTAGCGGTTATCACCATGGTCTCGCACCTCCAGCTTTGAAGGTTTGATTCCTGTCTCTGGTCTGTGTGTGTGGAGTTCGGATTCATATCTCCTCATGCTTGATGGGATTCTTTCCTCCCACAGTCCACAGGCATGCAGATTTGTCTAATTGCCCATAATGTATGTGAGTGTGTGTGCTTGAGTCCTGCAATGGGCTGGCACACTGTGCAAGGTGTACACTGCCTCCTGCCCCAAGTCTCTGGGATAGGCTCCAGGCTCCCCACAACTCTCTTAGAGGATAAACGGTATAAAGAACGTTAGTGTTAGATGCTAAGAGGAGCATGTTGCAGTTGTGGAAAACATGACACTTTCAGAAGTATTGTACACTATGCAGAAAATACTGTATGTAATATAAAATATTTAATTTATAGTTATTATTTGACTGGTCACTTGAGTTAAATTGAGAAGAACTCAAAACCAGCCATCTGTAATGAATGTCATGTTGGACTGCATGTGTTCTGTAAGTGTTCAAGTTCAAAAATTATCATTCTTTATGGCCCCTTATAAATAACTAATGGACTATTGTATAGATTTGAACACGGAGCCAAATAATAATATTCAAATGCTTGGATTAGGTTCATGCTTGGGTTATGTTCACAGCTTGGTTATGTTCAAGGGGTCCCTGACTGCAAAATGTTTACAGTAGGTCACTGGTATGTACTGTACATACTGTATTGTACATTTATAGAGATTATATAAGCTGGAGTTCTGCAATCTGAAACAAGTATATGGTGACCTACTACATTTACTTCTCATGCACTACAGTTTTATTAACATACAGTTTCAGGCAACGCTATTAATTCGACTAGCGGGGTCAAAACAATGGCATTATATTTACCATCTGGGGAAAAGTAGTGTGCTTCAAATATGAGCTAGTCATTTCTTGCTAATGGACTGAATAACCACAAGGACTCCAGGGGGTGCGATTAGCTAGTGTTTATACAGGATACTGTGCACAACAGCAGCACTGCTAACCATATATTTTTGTAAAGCCTATAAAAACTGCCACTGCTCTTTTGAAGCAGCAATATGTTAGACATTGATTTACAAAAGGGTTACTTTCTAAAAAGATCATCATATGTTGAATATATTATAAGTAAAACATTCATTTCAACATGTACAGCTAACCGGCATCCATCCATTCATCTAGGAACCTCAGTCGTCTATCTAGTGGAGGACAAAGGTGACTATTGTAACTATTTCCATTTTGTATGACCATGGTAGGACCTCTGGTCAACATTCATATGCACATTCACACACATTAGGCAAGTTGGGAACACCAATTAGGCTAAATTGCATGTATTTGGACTTTGGCAGGAAACCGGAGTACTCCGAGGAAACCCACCAAGCATGGAGAGAACATGCATACTCCATGCACACACAACCAATGCAGGAATCGAACCCAGGAGCTGGAGAGTACACCCAACCTACAAAACCAAATCTACCTTAAATATGCTCAGAACACTTAAATTAGCCGGGATGTGGATGGATGCTCCACAAAAACCACTCAGTAACACTTCAGAATAATAAGTACATGGGGAAATGGTTACATATCTTGTGCATGGAGTCACATGATAAATAAAAGTCACAATGGCATATTCAATCCGTTAAGTTTCATCTGACATACAGTACATATCCTTAGTTCCGATCTCGGAAAAGCTCAAGATAGGCAAAACGAGGAAGCACAACATGACAATATTGACTACACACTATGAGCTTGGGATGAGAGGTTATAGATTTAGTTCGAAAGAACATTCACACTGTGCAAAAACAGTGTGCAGAATGTGAGAATTAAGCAAGCGGTGTATTGCAAGTGAGTAATTATTTTTCGAGTGACATTTTGTTACAGATCATTTCACAAAAACAATACAAAGAACCATAATAACACCAAAGTCTAGTGACAGAGATTATTCTTCACATGGGTTTGTATGATACCTTCTAGGCTGTCAAACAAATCACCATTACCACTGACTGTAGCTCATTATGTCAGTGTTTGCCAGGGGAGATCTACACTTGAAAAACAGGACAAAGATTAGAAAAATGTGTTGTCAACATTATATTTTAAGTATCAGGTCTATGCTTTATAATTAAAACCTCAATCACAACAACTGCCTTTTAAATAAAAGTGTGGTTTTTGACATATATATACTGTAGATTATGAAAGCAAAGTATATGTTTGATCATTTAGGAACTTCTATAGTCCATCTAGGGACCATGGAGGCCAATGGTGACCATTGTATTAATTCCCATCTTATACAACCATGGTAGGACCTCAGGTCAACATTCACATTCACACATTATGGGCAAGTTGGGAACACCAATTAGCCTAATCTGCATGTCTTTGGACTGTGGGAGGAAACCGGAGAACCGGGACGAAACCTATCAAGCACAGGGAGAACATGCAAACTCCTTGATCATGCTCACAACACGGTAAAAATTTATATAAGCAAACCACCAAAGGAAGGAAAATCTTTACAAGAAAAGCAAGATACTGTATGAAAAATCTGTCATTAGGGGTATGTTTACAATGTTTACAATGACAATGTACTTCTGCTTTAACAGATGTGTCATGTTTGTAATGTTAATATATTCAGTAACAGATGGTTATGCAAGTAATCCTACTGTAGTTAATATATGTATATGTAATGTACAGTACTCTGGGTGTAGTAATAGTGAATAGTGATTATCAGAAAATGCAATAAGTGTAAGAAGCATTGTACTGTAAGGTTAAACCCATTATTAATCGATTGGTTCGATCTTTGATTGATTTACTCAAACCAATGATCGATTATGGAATGGTAACTGACTCCCATCATAAACTATTGGTTGCTTAAATCTGTAAAGTCACATGCCTTAAAATCCTTATGAACTGGCTACACAATACTTCTGAAATGGTACATTATACATACAATTATAATCATAGGCATATTTCATGATTTTAATCTAACTTCAGAATCTAATCTAATCTCACATTTCAATGTAATCCAGCCAGTTGAAACCTCTCAAATATCATATCATAATAATGAATTAAAATTACTAAATGGTATGAAACATAAAAAAGTGGTGTGTTTATTCCAACCTTTTACTGAAGCATTCCAGTACTTTGCAAGCATTTTTTTTTTAAACTAGAGAACATTTCCTGGCTGCTAGCCAATAGGTGGCTGCACTATTATTGGACCTTACGAACTCCTGACCATGGGACAAGTTCTTTATTATTGTGCCACCCACGATCAGATTTAAGTTGAACAAAATAAGGGAAATATTAAAACATGTAATAAAAGTTCTCCATATTCAAATTCAAGTAAGTGCAAATGTTAATTGCGTATAGTAATGAAGAACAATTCATTATGTACAGGTACTACTGTGTTTTCACCTCTGGACAAATGTAACCAGAATTACAGATTGGAAAATCATATAAAATTACATATGAACAGCTTTGAGACTAGGGAATAAGACTTCTTCTTGTGTTCATTTCATCCCAATACATTTATACAATCATAACAACTGCCCTTTAGCTATGATTATAACTGGAGTTATAAGGCAATAGGTTTTGTGGACAGAGTTCACAGTGAAAATGCTAGAGAATTTCATTAAAGCTGGTTTCTGAACTGTGCCGTTTCAGTGGTCCCCACTGTCCTACATTTTGAATGAATACGGTGTGTATTGTGTAAAAGCATTCACCCTAGAGGAGAACTCTATGAAAAGATCAATACAGTAAATATATATTCTAGGACATCCTGATGTATTTGTATCTTTATCAAGGCAAGCGTATCTGACATGCATTCTGATGTTCTTAGTACTCCTGCTGAATCAAATGTCCATTCAAAATGTCGAAACTCTCTTAATGCATTATACTACCTCCCCAGGCAGGTCTTAGAATGAAGGTCTTTTTTTTGTGAGGGGGAGTAAATGAATTGGCTATTGAGCAGGTCTTTAAGTAAATAGGGTAGCTTGGCTTGTATTTATAGACAGCCATTGCCATGTTAATTCTGACTCATTCCTTGCTCCAGTGCAAACAAAATCTCTAATCACTTCATGGTCTTTCCCGTCACAGACCCAGCTGATGACCATGCTGAGCGAGGATGACAAACTCGGTCTCTGCCAGTGATGCATCCATCACATAGTAGCAAAGTCTGCCTGCTTATTTATTATATACATGCTGAGATCTGTGCAGCTGCTCAAGCCATTCCAACTTCAGCTTTATTGTTTCCTTCAGATTCCTCCTCTTCCCTGGAGTGCTTCCTTAAGCAGCTATGCTTCCAATGGTTTCTAAAAGGTAGCCTGTGTAAATTTCAGCATTTCCTTCTTAAACAGCAGGTTTCAGAACTCAGCCAATAAAACACAACCAGCTATACTGTACCCAAAATCTATGGTGTTGAAATGGATATGAAACTGAATGTCTTCACAGCAGATTCAGAAACACTTTATCCTGGTCATGGTGGATCAGTAACTAATACCAGGAACACTGGGTATGAGAATACAAACCCAGTGGCTGCATGCCTTTCCACACCATTTTGCTTGTACTGTATCCTGTTTGTATAATTCATAAACTGGCTGCCATAGCATTATAATTTAGCTTTGGGATCAATCAATCAATCAATCAATCAATCAATCAATCAATCAATCAATCAATCAATCAAATGTATCTGTCTATCCATCCATCCATCCATCCATGTATTTGCATGGTTATTTAACTCTTGGGGTGACTTAGCTTACATGGTTTCGGAAATTGAGAGAAAACTATAGACCCCAGAGGAAACCCACACAGACTAAAACCCAAGATCAGAATCAACCAGGGTACCCTGGACCCAGTGGCGGCTGCTAGCTTTTGAAACAGGGAAAGCTCATATTAGGCCTTCATCATAAAATTCATTATTTTATTTGTACGTAAATTCGGGCTAGTTTCCACTTCCAAGAGCTACTTTAATTACAGTATATGAACGAACTAACTTTACAATGCTGAAACAGGGAGCAAAGTAAAGAACGCTATAATATTCATTCATTTTCTATACCGCTTAATCCTGTGTTCAGGGTCGCGGGGGACCTGGAGCTTATCCCAGGAGACTTCGGGCACTAGGCAGGGTACACCCTGGACAGGGTACGCTATAATATGTTTTTTTTTTATTTATTTAAAGAATTTAATTTAGGAGGACACAAGGCGACTATTCTCCGTTGAGCATCAACGGCTCGTCTGTAGAGATCGTCGACAGCACCAAATTCCTGGGCGTCCACGTGGAGAAGGACCTCAGTTGGTCCCTCAACACCAGCTCCCTGCACAAGAAAGCCCAACAGCATCTCTTCTTTCTGAGAAGACTGAGAAAGGCCCAGCGTCCACCACCGATCCTGACCACCTTCTTTAGAGGAACTATCGAGAGCATCCTGAGCAGCTGCATCACTGTCTGGTTCGGGAACTGTGCCATATCGGACCGCAAGACCCTACAGCGGATAGTGAGACCAGCAGAGAAGATCATCGGGGTCTCTCTCCCCTCTTTTGCGGACATCTACACCACACGCTGCATCCGCAAAGCCAAGAGCATTGTGGCTGATCGGACACACCCCTCTCACACACACTTCACCCTCCTGCCATCTGGTAAAAGGTACCGAAGCATTCGGGCACACACATCCAGACTGTGCAACAGCTTTTTTCCACAAGCCATCCGTCTCCTCAACAAAAAGTGACTGGACTGATAAACACACACACATGCACACACACACACACACACACACACACACACACACACACACACACACACACACACACACACACACACACACACACACACACACAAACATTATCACTCAGCTTAACTCAACTACCTCAAAACATTGAGACTGGACTGACACACAAGCGCAAACACACTGACCTACACCACCAAGCTATCGTACACACCAGCCTATAAATGCTCTTTTGCACAATATTATTACTGGACTTCCTGCACTAACTTCTTTACTTCCTAATTTTTGCTGCTACACTAAGGAATGTTTACTGTTTCTCCACTACTTCAACTCATCACCACAAAACCTTATTATTATGTTACGTTGTGTTTTTGTCGCACTGTCACTTTGTTGCTTTTGTTTGGACATTTGCACGTGCACTTTGTCTGCTGTCTGTTTAAAAAAAAAACAAAAAAAAAACTGTAGATAAAAAGTCTTAGTTAGCTAGTTAGTTTTTGTTAATTTATGTTGTAATTTATGTTAGGTCAGTCTGTCTTGTCTCTGCTATCCAGCTAACTGGGCCTCTTAGTTAGCTAGTTTAGTGTTTTCTGGTAATCGAATGTTGTAAATTTATGTTGCATGTAGCACCTTGGTCCTGGAGGAACGTTGTTTCGTTTCACTGTGTACTAACTGTATATGGTTGAAGTGAAAATAAAGCCTACTTGAACTTGAACTACTTGAACTTGAATGATTTGTACAAACAAAAATGGTTTATATCACCAGCAAACAATACAGAGTGCAGCAGTTCTTCGTACCACTTCACCTGCAAATCCGCATGGGACTGAACTCGAATATCTGTAGCGCTGATGTATACTTAAGACATGCTGTCAATCAAAAAAGTGGTTCCGCCTTTTAAACAGCTCCTCCAAAGCTGAGCTTCCCTGGAAGTGACGATTTTGGTGCATTTATCCAATTACCGTCCAGCTTTTCTGCAGTGAAAAAAGCTCCTCTGTGCTGCCCATAGAGCTCCAGTGAAGCTGGGCTTCAGGAGGGTTTAACGGAAATGTACGACAAGAAAATCACGTCAAACAATCTACAATAAATACCTGATTCTGAACGAGCTAGTCATGAAGTTCTAGCGCACTTTTATTAAAATCAATATAAATACGACATTGCATATATGAGCATTTATTTTCTGACATAGTAGAGGAAGCTGAGCTTCCCTTGTAGTCTTAGAGCACCGCCACTGCCTGGGCCCTCATGCACGGAAAATGTACCACCTGTTGTCTCACAATGCGGAAAAATTACAACTTTAATCCAACGGTATTCCATTCTCCTACCACAGAAAATCCTGAGTGTTAGTTCATAATCCACCTGAATCTCCAGTATATCCAGGATTTTGTTCATCCCAGATCCTTGCAAACTCTGGCTGAACCATGTGCTGGAAAGCCATGTAAAAAGTAAAGTATCTAAATGACTATAATAATAATGATGGAAAGATCACCGGTGGTGCACTACTTACTGTACGGCTGGAACTCCACTGACTAAAACACACATCTTTGTACTGCAGCCAATGAGACACTGCCACATGCTCCGACACATCTCGCCTTATGCTCAAAACATAAATCATACACAAACACTATGTTCTGTCTAAGTTGGAAATGATCTGTCATTAGACATGAAGCCGATAGTGACTGGACTAGCTTATCTGTTAAATAGAAATACTATATAATTTTGATTCATGGGTTTTCTGTACAGTAAAAGAATGAATAATTTATCTATTGACTACTTCTCCTGTGTAGGCTCTCATGGGGCCTAAGGCATAACCCAGGAAACTCTTTAGAAGGCTAATCAACCAACACATACTGTAAGTCTCGGTTATTCTGTGGCTCTAATCATAAATGTTCACTTTTACATAGATTATTATGAATAAGACTTTAAATACAAAATGCAACATACATTAATGTTATACTTCATATCATTCATAAAAAGCTAGATCTAGCTGTGTGTGTGTGTGTGTGTGTGTGTGTGTGTGTGTGTGTGTGTGTGTGTGTGTGTGTGTGTGTGTGTGTGCGCGTGTTTGTGTGTGTGTGTGTGTGTGTGTGTGTGTGTGTGTGTATGTGTGTGCGTGTTTGTGCGCGTGTTTGTGTGTGTGTGTGTGTGTGTGTGTGTTTGTGTATGTGTGTGTATTTGTCTTTGTGTACTGTATGTGTGTGTGCATGGTTTGTGGTTTGCTGGTTTGTGAACAATTTGTTCTGATATTTTAATGATGTCTGTATATTAATGAGGTTTGTATGATAATTAAATCCACAGTGGTCTTCGTTTTAAGCAATTGAACTCTCTCTCTTGCTTTCTCTGTGTGTGAGCAAAGGGCAAATGACACTTTAGTTTAATTAACTTTAGTTTTTAGACACAGTTTAAATGAAAGTCAAAAATTTGGTGTTAAATGTTACTCAGATGTGAATTAATGTTAAAAAGTTCAAATGCTGAATCAAGTAAAAGGGAACTCTTGCATAATAAGGTGAAATAAAAATAATCCTCTAGTATATTTCTGCTGCCAAAGTAAAAAAAAAAAAAAACACCTTCAAAATGTATTTACCTCATCAGCTTAAAATGCCTGGTAGCTATAATGACCAAGGCTTCTGTGATGAACTGGGAGAATCTGTTAGATCTCATAAGCTACAGGTTAATGAAATCTAACATCCATCCAGCTGATGACCAGGGAATATGGCTTTTTCTTTTTTGCTAGTACGCTTCGCACAATGTATTATGATCTATTAAGTTTCCAGCTGTGTCACTATTGTGGACCTACACAGACAGTGTGGGCTGCATTAATTTATTCACTGATTTGCATTTTAACAAGCCCTTTTTAAAATGCAGTTCATATGCATATTATAATTATTCAATCTTGTAGCATGATTTATTTTAAATGGCTCATTTGTCCAACTTAAACATGATACACTAGAGAAATGAATATTGAACATGACAACTGAATTATGGTGCGTTTACAGTACTCTACTTCTCACATGTGGCCTTGGCTAACTAAAACTACAGTGTCAGCAAAAGGCAAAGTATTATTAATGTACGCATTTTATATGTCCACATTTTAATTGTCTATACACTGCCATTTTCATGTAACCACAATATATCATGCTTAAATACAGTATATGATTTGGGCTGTAAATAGACAAAAAAGAAATTAATGTCTCTTTCAATTCAATTGAAAAGCACATATGATTTATTTTTTAATAGATTAAATCATGCACATTTAAATCGTAAGCCACAAGACAGTTTATCCCTCTAACATTTTCTTTAAACTAGTGTACAATGAAATCAAGAACAATATTAGCATTGCGTTATATCATATTAAAACTGATAAAATACACTCCATGCTATGCAAATAATCTCAAGGACTTATTAAAGCTTTATTGATTTGTCACACAATACCTGTCTGTGCACAAATAAAAGTAATTATGTGTTGGATTATGTGCTGTTTTTAAAAGCTTTCCAATATTGTTAAATTTAATGTTCAGTAATTAATAAGACTAATCCTGTACATCTAGGACTATTCAGGGCCAAATATTTTGGAACTCTTTATTGGAAGTTTATTTCAATGCTTATCATTCATATGATAATAAATAATCATGATCATAATAAAATTAAACGTTTTATTATTTTATTTCTTAAATGTTATGATATGATCTTTTATGATACTTTGTATTGCATTGGGAAAAAAAAGCTATTTCCTTCCTCCTATTCAAATGATTCATCCTGTCCCTGAAAGTGTTTATAGGTAGTGGTCTGGATGGTACTAAAAAAACAAAACCTGTCTTGGACACTGAAGAAAAATCTGACAACATGGCACACATACCTGTAAAGCACGTTAACCCATCTCAGAGCACATGTAACTGTCCGGCCAAAGCAAAACATTCATGCACATTATGAACTTAAGTCACTGATTTTGAGCACAGTCTTAAATGTTAAGATGCATGTGATGAAGCTGGATTTGAGAGACAATGATTAATTCTATTTTTTTTTTCATTCTCTCAGTGTGACTCCAAGCTGTTTTCCCATTGCTGCACAGTGTCTACATAGAGAAATAATGCTTTCGAAATGTCAGTAGACATACCTACCACTGAGAACCCGGTCCTCTCCATTAGTATTTTATTTTCTGTCTCTGGGCCATGATTTACTACTTTTTATTTCATTCTAGGGATTGTTCTGAATGGCATATCTATATCGAGAATGCCTCCCTACAATATAACAGTTTTACTGCCTTATAAGTTTATTCGAGAGCATTATCTGTCCAGTAGTTCCCTAGTTATACGAGGACACATTGCAGTCCAGCCTGTATTTTCCTGCTATGATGTAGTGAAAGGTGCATTGATGCTGCGGATAAATCTGAGAAGATTTTATTAGATCAGTGAAAGTTGAATGATTAAGGTTATGGGTTTAAGTCCCAGAATCCTTATCATTTTAAAGTGTAGTTTACAGTCCAAGTTTGGACAGTCAAGGTTCAAACGTGCTTAAAGGTCACAGACGACAGTGTTTCTCTACAGTAATAGTGTTCAACTATTCTTCATTTTACCCATAGCCAGACATTACCCCTCACAGGCATTTAGTACTCATTGAGAAAGACAAATGCAAGCATTTTCCTTCTGAAAAGAGCCTATGCCAATGTACACACTGCCAAGGCTGACACAATTAAGATGAGTAGCTCTTGAGCCAGACTGGTGAATGAGACAGTGGAGCCATCAGAGACAAATTAAACGGAGAAGAGAGAAAAATGAAAAATAGAGACACTCTATCTACTACTACTATGCCTATCATTATTATTATTAGTAGTAGTAGCAGTAGTACTGTAGTAGTAATAGTAGTAGTATTGGTGGTGGTAGTAATAGAAGAAGAACACAAGGCAAAAACTAAAGCAGTACAAAAGTTGGAGTTATTTTTTTGTGTTTTCTTTTGTGTGTGTAAAATCATCTGATTGTAACAGATGTCAATATTAGACAAATAGAACCTCAGATAAACAACATATAACTTTTTCCCTGTACAAATGATTTATCACAAAAATTAAGCCGACAAGAAAAAAATGTGGCAATACTAAGTACCTTATGGATTCCACAGGATTTAAGAGTGAAAGTTACAGCCAGGTTCTCCTAATCATCAGCCCTTGATTAACTCATCAGTTGAAAGCCTCTTCTGTCTAAAAAGAAGAGGGAAGCACGACTGCGGATCGCAAACTGCACAAAGCACACCGCTTCTGTAACAACGTCCTACTGACAAATGAGACCAAAGTGGAGTTGTTTGGCCTTAATGTTCAGTGGCATGTTTGGCCCAAATCAAACAGCATTTCAGCAGAAGCACCTCATGCCCACTGTCAAGCACGGAGCTGGAGGGGTGATGGGGTGACAGGGGCTTGTTTTGCAGCCACAGGACCTGGGCACCTTGCAGTCATTGAGTCGTATACCAGGATGTTCTAAAGACAACTACGAGACCATGTGTCCAACAGCTAAATCTATATCAGAATATCTGAAAAATAAAACAAGCAAGGTTTTGATTCAAAGTCCAGACCTTAATCCAACTGTGGATTGATGTCCAATGGTGGGACCTTAAGAGAGCAATGCATACGCGAATGGCCAAAAACGTCAATGAACGTAAGCAATGATTTAAAGAAGAATTGGAAAACATTCCTTCACAATGATATGAGTGAATGGTAAGGTCATACAGGAAATGATTCCTTCAAGTTATTGCTGTTAAAGGTGGATTTGCAAGCTATTGAATCATGGTGGTACTTAGTATTGCAATCGTGGCTTTTTCTTTTTTGGTTTAATTTTTGGTAAATAAATAATGGCACGTTGAAAAAGTTATATGTTGTTAAGGTTGTATTTGATAATACTGACCCAAAACATACACAAAAACACAGAATTAAAAGAAGGGGTACTAACTTTGGAACGTGACTGTAAGGTTGCTGCCTCATAGTTCCAACATCCCAGTTTCGATCCTGACCTCAGATGTTCTAAGCGTTCATGTGGGTCTCCTCCAGGTTCTGAAGTTCCCTGTCCCCTACAAAAACCATGCCAGTGTTCCCAGGATAGGCTTATCTAAGTGCTTTAAAACAGTTTTTGGTACTACTTCGCTTGACTTAATTAAAATTGAGTGAGTAAAAAGTCCTACAGGATATTGAGCGAAAAGAAAATGAACTTAAAACAAGTCACAAAGTAGCCATTAAACCATAAACAGAGTGGGATGTAATGATATGGTGGAAACTGTTACACCTTTACTTAGTGTCAAACTGTCAAGGAGCTCAGTTTCGTTTGAGCTGAACAAGGAACAAGCATTCCCTACATTTCACACTAAAGTCGCAAAACATCACATGCCTGGGGAAGAATGTTTTAAGACAAGGGGAAACTACAGACAGATTACAGTTCTGTGAGAATGCAATTGATTTCCTATTCTTTGACAGTGTTTTGCTTAAGTCTAATTCAAGCTTTCCTTCAAACAGCCTGTCTCATACTGTAACTTTCTAAATCAACAGTGATTACGCAGTAACAGCATGAGAATGAATACAGCCAGAAGCTGGCAGGAGCTTCAATCCCTGCATGTTTCACACCTTCTTTTTAAACTTGAATATCAAACACAGTGAAGAAATTTAGTGGACAACCTTTTTTCCTAACATAATAAAATAATTTCCCCTTCCAATCACTTTCAGTCACCTACTTATCATCTATACCGCTTTATCTTGTATACAGGGACCCTATTCCAGGAGACCAGATGGAATGGCATACCTGTCCAGGGTGTATCTATCCTTGGTACATTACTTTCGCAGGACACACATCCACACAAACTCACTAGGGGCAATTCGGAAACGGCAATCGGCCTAATCTGCATGTCTTCGGAGTGTGAGAGGAAACCAGAATACCGAGAGTAAATCCACCAAGCATGGGGAGAACATGTACTGTATACTTCATGCACACAGACCCGAGGCAGAAATCGAGCTCAGAACCTGGACCTCATTATTTACAGTAGTTTTCATTCATGAACAATTAAAATCAAAGTGTAGTCAAAGTAAACAATAAATGAGTTTCACAAAAAAAAAAACCAACAAAAAAAAAAACACACAACTGAATTTGCTATTCACAAGTTGTAGCCACTTTCTCTTTCTTCCCAAAGCCTAAAGTAAATAGATCTGTTTTTTTTATTAAACACATTTTTTAAAGATTCTTGTAGTGTAGTGCCTCCCAAAGTGGGGTCTGTCTGGAGTCTACCAAAGTCAGACTGCCAGGGGTAAACTTCCAGAGCGAGATGAACCAGTCAATTTGTTGTTGCTGTTTTTTTTTCTTCTTCTTCTTCTTTTTAATGCATTACAGTTATTTATAGCACAATCATGGATTAGTAGTCAATGATCAGTTGATTTCCTGTGAATTTCAGGTGAACTGTTATGAACAAGATTTGAAATATTAAAAATTCCTAAAACATGCAATGTTGCATGTTCTTTCTGCGCACCTGGGCAGCTGCTGTGTAGCAGAAATGTGCATGGTGCAATGCAGATAACTGGGAATCCTTAAAACACTGTTATGTACAGTATGAGTAACTGGAACTACTGTAGCTGGATGACTAACCAGGAACTACCCGGATAGCTGGATGACTATAAAAATATATTAAAAAAAACTTTTGTGCCAAATACACATAACTTTGAAACCAAATCGATTTAGCTCAACAGGATTGCAGAATCATCATATGAGTCTCAGCTGTACTTTGGAATTTTTCCATGGATTTTACAAGGTTGTAGACTTTGGACCTGCTTACTTACATTGTACTGACTTCCTGTGTGACAAACGTCACGTCAGTGTGCAGTGAAAGAACATTAATGACAACGAGATGTTGTAATGTACTCATATGAACCTCAATTCTGATTTGTTTTGATGAACAGACTTGAAAGTAATCAATCAACCATTGAGTGCGCAGTTAAACTGATTATTCATTGATTGTTGATTGGTTTACCAGTGATTGATTATGGAATGGCTTCCGAATCCCATCACTAGTTACAGTACAGTGATGTCAATCACTCACTCTCTCTCTCTCACTCATCGTCTATACAGTAGGGTCTCAGGGTCGCGGAGGTCCTGGAGCCTATCCCAGGAGGCTTATAGGGCACAAGGCAGGGTACACCTGGGGTGCCAATACATTGCAGAAAGTCAATCACAACCAAACATTATCAAAGTTAACACATTTACTAATACATTTGGCAGAAAACATTGATCACTTAGGTTAAACAGACTAAATCAAAACCATAACCACTCAAATAGAACAATACGTTTTACAATAACTATAAACAATCTCAATTTGAACAAAGAGTGTTTTTCAGTGCAATGCATTGTGATTTTGTATCTGATGTTTTGAGCCCTGACATCTTCCACGGTCGGCTTGGCACTTGCTTCACTTTTCACTTTACAGTTTAAAAAAAAAAAGTTTAAACCTCTACTAAATACTGTCACAATTCAGAAAGAAATGTCTCTGATCTTGGAGAAGGACTGAAATTATGTTGTTATTTGATAGATATAAGCGGGTTTCCCATTGATTTGCTTATAGTTGTAGATGTTGCACAAAATGTACTTCATTAGAGCTATTTCAGTTAGAGGTCGAAAATACAAAATGTAAAAAAAAAAAAATTAAAACTAGATCACCAAATGGGCAAGAATCAGTGGAGCAGCAGAGATGCCAGTTAATGGCATGGTTGCCAGATTGGTCAAGTTTAAAACTCATTGTGGGTGCCACACTTGTGTTTTGTACACACAATCGGAATTGTATGTATATGATGAACAAAACTATTTCTGTTATAAGACATATTGAAAGATTGCGTAAGGAAATGGGAGATCAGACATCAGAAATACATTCAAAGTACTTATACCCCCCTCACAGTCAAAGAAAACCAAGGACTTCCTATATATTGAATTATTTGAATGCATGTTATGTTGAACCTAAAATCTGAAACCACAGAAATCAGGCTGCTAAACTGTATGTTGGATGACTGTACGTTGTCCACTCTCTACTGCTATTTATTGTTCTAGTCTTAAAAAAAAAAAATCACTTGGTAGTAGCCTATAATATAAGTCATGTAGGACAGCCTCTCGACTTCATTTTGTTTCAGGCTATGTCATTATTAACGTTAGGCTGCCCCAACAAAATCTATGGTCACAAGCTGCTGCTGCTACAGTACTCACAAAATAACTCTAATGGAATGCAACACAGAAATGGGGGAAAAAAAAGAAACATAAAAATTCCATTTAACAATCCCCGACCTTCCAGGGTTTCTTTAGGGTACTGAAAGCTTTTGCCAAATGTAACCTTCACAGTAAGAAGCTTTGATATGTAGCTTCTGGGTCTGCTCTCATTCATTATTACTGAAGACAAGGGGGCCCATTAGTACTCGTTCCTAACTGTGTTATTAGCATACAGGGTAAGCAGAGCGAGTGAGAAAGAAAAAGTAGAACAGACAAAAGGAACCCAGAAAGAGAGAGAGCATGGAGGTAGATATGTAGAAAGTGAAGAGGGAGGGAGAGAGAGGGGATGGGATAAGCATGTGCTCAGTAGAATATGATAAGATAAGTATAGTGTGTGTGTGTGTGTGTGTGTGTGTGTGTGTGTGTGTGTGTGTGTGTGTGTGTGTGTGTGTGTGTGTGCGCGCACGCAGTGTGGATGGTCCTTGGTATAAGCTCCCATTGTGCTAAGCATGTGAAGGTCAGCTAAACAGCTAATTCATAGATATACAGTGGTGTGAAAAACTATTTGCCCCCTTCCTGATTTCTTATTCTTTTGCATGTTTGTCACACTTAAATGTTTCTGCTCATCAAAAACCGTTAACTATTAGTCAAAGATAACATAATTGAACACAAAATGCAGTTTTTAAATGAAGGTTTACGTTATTAAGGGAGAAAAAAACCTCCAAATCTACATGGCCCTGTGTGAAAAAGTGATTGCCCCCCTTGTTAAAAAATACCTTAACTGTGGTTTATCACACCTGAGTTCAATTTCTGTAGTCACCCCCAGGCCTGATTACTGCCACACCTGTTTCAATCAAGAAATCACTTAAATAGGAGCTACCTGACACCGAGAAGTAGACCAAAAGCACCTCAAAAGCTAGACATCATGCCAAGATCCAAAGAAATTCAGGAACAAATGAGAACAAAAGTAATTGAGACCTATCAGTCTGGTAAAGGTTATAAAGCCATTTCTAAAGCTTTGGGACTCCAGCGAACCACAGTGAGAGCCATTATCCACAAATGGCAAAAACATGGAACAGTGGTGAACCTTCCCAGGAGTGGCCGGCCGACCAAAATTACCCCAAGAGCGCAGAGACAACTCATCCGAGAGGCCACAAAAGACCCCAGGACAACATCTAAAGAACTGCAGGCCTCACTTGCCTCAATTAAGGTCAGTGTTCACGACTCCACCATAAGAAAGAGACTGGGCAAAAACGGCCTGCATGGCAGATTTCCAAGGCGCCAACACTTTTAAGCAAAAAGAACATTAAGGTTCGTCTCAATTTTGCTAAAAAACATCTCAATGATTGTCAAGACTTTTGGGAAAATACCTTGTGGACCGACGAGACAAAAGTTGAACTTTTTGGAAGGTGCGTGTCCCGTTACATCTGGTGTAAAAGTAACACAGCATTTCAGAAAAAGAACATCATACCAACAGTAAAATATGGTGGTGGTAGTGTGATGGTCTGGGGTTGTTTTGCTGCTTCAGGACCTGGAAGGCTTGCTGTGATAGATGGAACCATGAATTCTACTGTCTACCAAAAAATCCTGAAGGAGAATGTCCGGCCATCTGTTCGTCAACTCAAGCTGAAGCGATCTTGGGTGCTGCAGCAGGACAATGACCCAAAACACACCAGCAAATCCACCTCTGAATGGCTGAAGAAAAACAAAATGAAGACTTTGGAGTGGCCTAGTCAAAGTCCTGACCTGAATCCTATTGAGATGTTGTGGCATGACCTTAAAAAGGCGGTTCATGCTAGAAAACCCTCAAATAAAGCTGAATTACAACAATTCTGCAAAGATGAGTGGGCCAAAATTCCTCCAGAGCGCTGTAAAAGACTGGTTGCAAGTTATCGCAAACGCTTGATTGCAGTTATTGCTGCTAAGGGTGGCCCAAGCAGTTATTAGGTTCAGGGGGCAATTACTTTTTCACACAGGGCCATGTAGGTTTGGATTTTTTTTCTCCCTAAATAATAAAACCCCTCATTTAAAAACTGCATTTTGTGTTTACTCGTGTTATCTTTGACTAATAGTTAAATGTGTTTGATGATCAGAAACATTGTCTGTGACAAACATGCAAAAGAATAAGTAATCAGGAGGGGGGCAAATAGTTTTTCACACCACTGTATAAATTCAAATAGAATATTCTGGGTATGCCTCAGTTTCTATTTCTCTCACACTGCATAGACTGACTTTAGATTTGAATGAGTTTTCAAGTATAATATCACAGGAGCATTATGTAAATATCATAATGCAATTGGTTGCAGAATCAAAGCAATTTGGTTATCTCACTCATCAATAAAGAACCAGAGATCACTGGATCTTGATTAATATGTCGCCACTGGCAGCGTCAACCTTGAATCGTAGGTACTGAGCTTCTTCAAAGAAGAATCATTGTAAAGGAGGTGCAGGAAACAAAACAGCATGTGTAGCAGTTCTGTTTTTATTCATCGTTTTCATTTTTCAGACCAGAAGGGACGAAGAGATTGGGACAGGAGGATGGGTCAAATGATCAGTGGACAAGCTAATTCAAAGAAATGTGCCTGCGCAAGCGTACAGAACTTTCTCTGAGAAATTGCATCAACAGGAGTCTTCAGGGGGAAAAAAAAGATACAAATCATGCACCAAGGACATCAGTGGTTGCTGTCAGCATGAATGGAAATTTCATCTGTCTTGGGACGTGTGTTTCCCTTGAGTCTGAGACTATGAGTATGTGTGTAAAAAGAATAGCCCACAGTCAGGTGTTCTATCAATACTAAAGTTATAAATAATTGAGGAGCAGTGCAACGGTATAACCACATGTTCACAAGTATGAAACCCGGGGATGCTGTTGTGATCCATGGTCTGGATACAGAAGAGGAAAACGTGGATTCGCTGTTTTGGTGGGATAGATCATTTTTGTATCTTATCTGCCAATTAAAGAAACACTCGCGATAATTGCAGACATCCATGTGTGAAAGGGTCCACAAAAGTTGTCTCAAGTGTATGCTTTCCCTGTTCATGAATGACTGGTAGATGCCAATTCATGAATTTGCTGTGTGTCAGGTCTTATGTCAAACAGGCACACCCTATAACAATCTTTCTATCTAAGTCATATCTTTTAGCTGCTCCTGTCAAGTGGTCAGACCATCCGATCCGCACAGACTTTGGCACAGGTTTTACACTGGATGATCTTCTTGACACAACCAATAGCGGGGCTCAAACCTGGCTCCTCAAATCCCCAAACCAACAACCTATACAGTATGTAATGCTGTTTGCGAGTTTGCTGTTCCGCAAGATGAGCAAAGATTTTTAATAAATTTTGAATTGGAAAATATTGTGCTGCTCCGTCTTAGTGCTCGTCTCTTACTGGTATAATTAGCATCCGTGCACTCGTGTACTGTTTATTATAACACTGTGACCACATGTGTGTGTAAAATATATTAGAGAGATTTCTTGTTTATTTTTCAGATAAAACAGTGTTTCCGTTGTGTGCGTGTGTGAAAAGAGACAAGAAGGGGTAAAGGGGAGCTTACTTTAGATTTACACACACACACACACACACACAATCACACAGCACCTGTGCGCACAAATGGAAACACTTATCTTTCAGGATTTATTTTTCTCTTTTTTTAATGTTAAAGTGCAGGTTAATTTGTTTTATTTTTACTTTATATTTTGTGTTCATTTTTATGTATTCATTTTTTTGGGCTGGAACGAATAATTTGAGTTTCCATTATTTCTTATGGGAAATTTAAATTTGGTTTACAAGTGTTTTGGAATACGAGCCCGATTCCGGAACGAATTATAGTTATAATTCAAGGTTCCACTATATAACAACCTATATATATACACACACAAACATAAACACACAAAGCACACAGTGTGAAGTTTAAACTTGACAAGGCAAAAGCTCACATTTCTGTTCAGTTGTTTTGGTTTGGTTGAATTTCTGAAAGTTCGCTGTAAAGCTGAATAAACACGAGCTTGGCTAAAATCCCACCTATCTCCCAAGGCTTCCTCCACACACCCACATACTTCCTCACTGGGGTTCTACACTGGGTTACCAACTTTTTTTTGTCATTATTTCCTAAACAAGACAGCTTAGCTTTCACATATGAGTCACATTTTATTAGATATTATTAAATAATCCCAAGATGATTTTAGGTGTACAGAAATATGTGTGTAGGTTATATGCATATACTATGCCATTTTATATAATAGACATTGGCATCTGCAGATTTTGCTTTTCAGGAGGTCCCAGAGGGCAGTTGACTTGGAAGAGTCATTTTGTGGTGCTTGCTGTTTAACAAACCATTACTAGCATCAGGTTCTCTGGTGGACTAGTGACTAGCATCAGTGCTCCCCCTGCCATGGCCTGGGTTCCATTTCCAGTCAGCGAACCAACTCCAACTTACTTTGGGAGATCGGTCTGACCGATGCACCTTTAGTGCCAAAATGAGAGAAAAAGAAATCTGGCATCAGCAGTATGAGCAAGGATGTACAGTATTACAAGGATGCAATATAGCTAAGAATTATAAATAAATGCTATAAATAAAAAGTGTTTTAAGGTCTTATTTGAAAAAACTTTTGTTCAAAGTCATGGTCCAATATAATTTAATCAATGTAATTCTAACTTTCAAAACAGCATAATACCAACAGTGTTCCAAAGTCTACATTTCCAATGCTACTCAGTGGTACAGTAGGTGTTTCGTCTGTCATGCGAAGGTTCGGGTTCGATTCCCAGCCAGTGCCCAAAAACCCAGCCACTGGATGCAGTGTCGGTCCCAAGCCCGGATAAAATGGGAGGGTTGCGTCAGGAAGGGCATCCGGCGTAAAACCTGGATACTCCGCTGTGGCGACCCCTTGTCGGGAGCAGCCGAAAGACCAACAACAACTATCCAATGCTACTATTACCACAGTAGCATCACCACAACAAAAAGATTTGGATTCATTGTGGCAAGCAAAAAGCTCTGCGGGAAAGCTAGTTGGTAGAAAATGGCAAATTATTAAACTACGATAACTGTACATGCGTAAGCTGCTTTATCCTCCCCTCATCGTAATTGTAAAAAAGTCACGTGAGCTCTGTTTTAAAAGTTGCAGAATGACAATTGGTTTTAACACAGGGTAATCCCTTTGCATCTTTTACTAATATTAGCTATTTGGCTGACACACTAGACATCAAGATTTATTTTTCCAACTTGACAGCTATGACAAAACACACACAAACATGCTCCATTTTGCCTATAAACTGTAAACAAGCTCTATAATAAACTCTAAAACTAAATATGTCTGAAACAAAGCCTTGGCTGTATAGCACCAGAGCTCATCAATTGAAAATTCTAAGGGAACGCTACGGCATATTGAACAAACAAAAGAAATCCTGCAGCAGGTCAGCAGTTTCTAAAATACTCAAACTGACCCATCTGATACCAGCAACCATGCAATTGTTAAAGTCACAGAGATTACAATTTTGCTATTCTGAAGTGTTGAAGTGTGATCCATGATTTCCATGTGCTTCTTAAACTCCTATTCTGGCTCCAATATGATGTAAAGATTTAAAGTGTAGATTCATTCATTAGTTTTCTTGGTCCTCTGTTCCCATGGTAACCAGAGAAACACTGATAGCTCCTTTCATTTTGGTCCTTTCATCAATATAAATCCATAATATTAAGGATTCTACTTCTCCATGGAAATACATCTCATCTCCTTTCCAATCAATCCTGCCAAGTGACATGAGATGACAGTGCCTGCCAAACTCTGTCAATCATCTACACACATGAGACATCCTCTCTCATACTTTCTCCAGACATGCTGCACTAGACACCATTTCTGGATTTGCTTAGTTGCACATGTTTAGCCAAACCCGTGCAAATATAAGCATTTAAATCTCTCCCTAGATTCCCTCCCCCTGAGTAAAATTAATTAATTCATTCATCTTCTATACCGCTTTATCCTGTATTTAGGGTTGCGGGGACCTGGAGCCTATCCCAGGAGACTCAGGGCACGAGGCAGGGTACACCCTGGACAGCGTGCCAATCCATCGCAGAGCACACACACACACACACACACACTCATTCACACACTATGGTCAATTTGGGAACGCCAATTAGCCTAATCTGCATGTCTTTGCACTGTGGGAGGAAACCGGAGTACCCGGAGGAAACCCACCAAGCATGGGGAGAACATGCAAACTCCATGCACACAGAGACGGGAATCGAGCCTGGCCGGGGAATCGAACCCGGACCCTGGAGGTGCAAGGCGACAGTGCTAACCACTACACCACCGTGCCGCCTTGAGAAAAATTATCAAGCCTTTTAAATCAGTAGCATAAGTGTTCCCTTCCATCAAAATCCTTAAGCAAATTTAGTCCATTACATTCCTTTCATCTCAAAACAATCTCATAAGCACTTTTGTGCCAAAAGATAAATAAATAAAAAAGCCCTCTCCGTGGTGCTGAATGCCACACCAAAAATACTGTTCTCTCTCTTTCTCCACCAGACACTCTCATCTCTCATCCACTTTCAGAGCAAACAAGGCCCGGGTAAGTGCAGCCGACCCCAGAGCTTGTAAAATAGCCAGAGACGATCGATTGCCTTGTCTGATTGATACAAGGGAGCTACACAAATATCTCCATCCTCCCATTGATGGATTCATTAAAACTCAATTTTAGCTTGGAGATCATTCATGTATCCCATGCATTCGTATAATGTCTTTGTCATGCAGCAAGCTGGACACAGAAAGACAAACCAGATGCACATAAATGCATTTTTAATCCTCTCTTTCTCTATCTCTCTCTCTCAACCACACACACTCCATCTCAGTGTGTCTCACAATGTCCCATCTCAGCATGCCATCATGGCTATTTAATTCATGGTTAAAACGATTGGCATTCAATCAGCCCTGGCAGTGCTTAACATTGTTAGCTAAAAAATTGTAATGTGCTTGTAGATGCACCCCCACCCCCACCCCCCACCCGAATATAACCCTGATATTCACAATATAAAAACACAAGTATAAACAGGGTTTTAAAACTCATTTAAATTCAGAGATTGTTTGCATTCGGCATTTTATACTGAAAAACATAAGACTTTTTGAGACATGACCTTATCCCACTGAGTGATTCTCAGCTGCTTCCATTGTTCCGAAGGAAATTATTCTCTGAAAAAGTAACACAAAGTAGCAACTACAGTACAAAGTAGTAAACTTAACCATCCCTAATTATGACATATCTAATTTATTTATATACACACACACTGGCAAAGCTCTTTTTTAGCTTCTAAAGATCAGTGATTCATCTACTGAAACACTTCATTCAGTTCAGTTAATTAAAGCAGACAAACATCTGCAAGCCTTTTTCAGGATGTGCTTTTCACTAAATGGTGGTAAAATAATAATAATTACTGTGCTTTATCAGATGCTACCATTTAAAAAGAAAGGTTTAATAAACAAATACATGGCAACTTACCATAATCTTTATATTTATAATGCTGTTATATAGTATTGCTCTTCTATGTGATGTCTCTAGTATATCAAGCTGGTATTAATTGTTAGGAGTGTTGCTCTGTTTTGAAAGTGAGCTGTTTTCCTTGCTTTAATAATGCATATTTCACCCTGATTTAGCGTCTGCACATCCTTTTAACTACAGTCTGCAGAAATCCCTCAGCCTCAAGTTCATCTTCTACATTTGCAAGTAGGCGCGGCTATTTTTAAACACATTTTATCTCATCAGCTGATGATGCATAGTATTTACATTACAGTATACACCAACTATCACCAAACTTAAACTGCTGACCTGGTAAACCGTCATAAAAAGATGCTGACATCTAGGGGAAGTCAGGGTAATTTCGACCACGCGGTAATTTCAGCCAGCAGGATCTGACAGCTTCCAACCTGTCTGTAGTAATTTACTTGCTGCCATCTTGTGAATGATGTTGAATTGTGTATAGATTTAGGTTTTGGTGAATGAATAATCATTATCTCAGCCATAAACTATATAATAAAGCATAATTTTCAGATAAATTGCTATGATTGAATTAAATATACAGCAGAATTTACCAATTCATCAGTACCAATTCACTGTGTGCACACTTTTATCACATTCATTATTTGAATTTTTTGCATGCAAAAACAGAGAAACAGAGTTTTTTCAAGTGTTTCAACATCTATCTTTGTATAATAATCAGTTTTAATTCAATAAACATTCATTTTGTTAAAAAATTATATTGATGTCTTGGGGAAAAACTTTCCATGCTGTCCAATTTTTCCCCATTGGTCAGGGAACATTTAGCAAAATGATTGCTTAATATATTCAAATTTCATGTAGTTTATAATTCAAAACTTTTATCACCACAACAAACATTAATTTTACTAATATTTTAAATATTTTGAAAATGTAGAATTGTATTTTTGAGAATGGTTGAATTTATCCAGACTTCCCCTATAGATGTCTTCCTGCATATAAGTGGACTACAATTATACCAGTAAATCTGGGATGCTTCAAACACATCAACATATGTCTAATTTTAGTTGTCTCTGTAATAATATGTGAAAATAAAATGTTCAGCAACTTCAATAATAAATACTTCTGAAGTTTGTCAAACATGGATCTTGCTTCCTTAAAAAAATTTAGTTAAAACTTCAGCCTTTTTGGAGAGATGATTTTATATGTTCCACCAAAATAGACATTTTTTTATGTTATATGCTATACTGTCTCACTACACCCAATAATCATTCAAAATGCAAATTGTTCATATTTTATTTTTGAGTATTGATACTAAAATTGGTGTACATTTCTAGAAGAACATTCATTCAGTCATTCATCTTCTATACCGCTTTATCCTGTATTTAGGGTCGCGGGGACCTGGAGCCTATCCCAGGAGACTCTGGGCACGAGGCACGGTACACCCTGGACAGTGTGCCAATCCATCACAGAGCACACACACACTCATTCACACACTATGGTCAATTTGGGAACGCCAATTAGCCTAATCTGCATGTCTCTGGACTGTGGGAGGAAACCGGAGTACCCGGAGGAAACCCACCAAGCACGGGGAGAACATGCAAACTCCTTGCACACAGAGACGGGAATCGAGCCTGGCCGGGAATCGAACCCGGACCCTGGAGGTGCAAGGCGACAGTGCTAACCACTACACCACCCTGCCGCCCTAGAAGAACATGAACTTTAAAAATTGTTGCTTAAGTAGTTTTTTGGTAAAACCTTTAAAAGCAAAATATCTGTAGTGTCCGTAACCATGTCAAACTCATGTTGCAATATTTATGTTGTCGTTTAACGTGAAATCGAAATTGGCCAAGATTCATCTGAATGACAATTAAGAGCATTGAATGATTTGACCTATAGGGTCCGGGTTCGATTCCCGCCCCAGGGTCTGTGTGCATGGAGTTTGCATGTTCTCCTCGTGCTTGGTGGGTTTCCTCTGGAACCTCTGGTTTCCTCCTACAGTCCTAAGACATGCAGATTACGCTAATTGATGCTCCCAAATTGCCCGTAGTGTAAGAATTAGTGTGTACAGTATGTGTCTGTGCCCTGCGATGAATTGGCACCCTGTCCAGGGTGTACCCTCTCCTGGGACAGACTCCATTTGGAACACATCCCAGACAGATTTTACTAGCCATCTGGTTGAGAAAAGAGGTGTGCATTGGGACCGAGAATAACTTAAGAGAAACTTCCTGATCTGGGTTGATGTCATTTTAATTGTTTATATTTTGCACAAACAAAATTTTAAAGAAAATATCACAGAGAAATATAAATAATATCTGGATTTGAAAAGTTTCAGTGTTTCTGAGGACATAAAGACTGTAGATACAGAAAGCACTACAGTACACCTCACACTGCTTACACGCAGCATATGATGTTACATTGGGTTTGTGAATTGTAATTATAGTCAGGTGTTGTTCTTAGAAAGTTGTGAGGACATTGTCTTTTGTTCCAGTAAAAGAATGTACTCTTAACTTTTGAAGGATTTGAAAAGACACTGTGAAAATGTCACTATGGAGACATGGAGTGAGGACATAACTGGTTCTTTGTTGTCGAAAGAGTAAGAGGCTGTGCAGCATGAGCGTGTAACGAGTGAGTGGCTACATCTGTGTGTAATTAATGGGATTCTAATATATATCTTGTGCGTCTTGTAGCGAGCAGCTGAACACCAGACAGAGAGAACTGGTGCAGAGCATGGAAATGCTGACAGCATCCTGCTGCGCAATGTGTCTAGTCTGTGCCATTGAGTATCCTGTGTATTTTATTTTTACCTGAGTCAATTACTGGTGGCATGGTGGCGTAGTGGTTAGCACTGAGGCGTGTGGGTATGGGTGTCCTGTGATGGATTGGCACAATTGGTACCATCCAGCCATTGGTACCCCAACTCATGCCCAAAGTCTCCTGAGATTTGCTTAAGGCCCCAGCAACCATCTACAGGATAAGTGGTATAAAATATGAATGAATGAATGAAGCAATTGCCTATGCTGCTAACCGAAAGGAAGATCTACTCTACTACTACCCTCACAACTCCTACTGCTACTACTGCTCCTAAAAATAAATAGAAGAAGCAGAAGAAGAAGAAATCATCATCCCACTCTCTCTCTCTCTCTCTCTCTCTCTCTCTCTCACCCAAGCCTGCCTCCAGCATCTTCAATTTCTGTCACCAGGGTCACACAGTCATTCAGTGATCTGCTATCTGAAACATGGAAGCAAATCTCAGAAAAATTGAATGCTTTCTTATGTTGCCTGCTTTCTCCATATGAACCCAATTTCCATCGGACACAGATCTGATCCCAGCTTGCAGGGTAAATATGGAATACCCAATGCATTGGAAACAAATCCTGTTTGGATATATTCATGGCTAGCTAATCAATACTCAACAAGTTAGTCTGTGATCATCCGGAACCAAGCCTCTTAACTGAAAAGCCACCGTGATCTAAGCAAAGCTGTGATTCTTTTAAAAAAAAAACAAATCCATAGATTGATCACGTTGGTGTCATTGAAGTGTTGAAGCCCAAATGCCTGATGAGAATGGCTGCGGCAGATTGGGAGGACCAGTGATTGTGGCGCAGCGGGAGAAAACAAATTTGCACGGGATCGTTGGAGCATGCTGCCAAGCTGCATTTATTGCGTTTGTTTATCTGCCACCATTAACCGCTAACGGCATGAGCGCCACGGGGCAGCTAGAACTGACAGCATAATGATGACAGGGAATTACAGCGCGTTCATACAGACTGTCCTGCCTTATACTCACACCCTCCACTTCTACACCAACTCCAACAGCCTGCCATTTTATGCAAAAGGAAATGTCAAGAAATAGTCAAAAGTCAAAAACCAATGGAGGTCAGATGGAAAAGAATTAAAATTCATTACTCAACTACACTGATAAAAAGACTTAACAAAGAATAACCTTTCAAATTAACAATGTTTTACAATACATGCTAATTAAGACCCAACATGCTCCTGAATTAACCCAAGTCATTTTAAGGATAAAGGAGACTTATTATGGCGTCAGAATTTCAATAGCAAATCACATTTTTCAACTTTCACAAGCTGAACATGGAATGTCATTTTATTCCTCCTTGCTTGTCATAATTTATGCTGTCCTTTCTGAAAAATAGCCTGAAAACCACCCTGTCATGGAGGGATAGAACACAATCCAAAAAGAAGATTTCTCTAGGTTGTGCTATAAGTTTCCTGGGATAGGCTCCAGGCCCCCCGTGAACCTACATAGAATAAGTGGTATAAATATTGTATAGATGCATGGATGGATTTGTGTGAAAAAAGACAGGAAAAACTATAGCTAATGCAAGTCAAACATCCATCCATTATTTATACCGATCATCCTGTATAGGGATGCAGAGGGCCTAAAGCTTATTCCAGCAAACCATGCAGGGTACACCTACAGTAGTACGTGGTGTGCGCATACACTCTGTGGACTGTGGAGAAAACCCACTAAGCATGATTAGAACATGCCTACTTCACACACATACTGTAGACCAGAGACAAGTTTCAAACCCCTGATCATGAAGGTGCGAGGCAACAGGGCTAACCACAAAACCACGATGCCACACTAAGTTAAACATATATTGATAAACTTTATTCCACGTTAGTGAATTCAACGTCTTCTCCATTGACCTCGGCACAAATGCACAAAAATGTTTAGGTTTTAGAGAAATTTGCTCAATTGCTTAAAAATGTTAAGTAATCTGAAGTAGTACCATTTTTAGTTCATGTTCTTGATGTTTAAAACTTTGCTTTGACAGTTAATTATAGAAGAAATGGTGTATGCTACCTGCAGTAAAGTAGATGTTACTGCAGCATACACTGTATAATCTAGTGTTCTATGTTATTTATTTTAACGTTAAATTAGAGTAGAGTTATGTGCCATAGGAATCGGCCTTGTACGTTAACTACTGTACCATATGGGTTAATTTTTTACTAAGAATTTTAGTCCTTTAATTCTAAGAGTCACAGTTGAGTTCTATTGTTAAGATCAAATCCTACAAACCTGCTTAAATTATTCTCATTGCTTAGTTGATATTTTGCGGCATCTGAATTATTAAAGATTCCCTCAAAATAAGCGCGAATAAAAGTACTAAATGGTTCTGACATTATTTTTGCTATGGTTGTATTTGAAATAATCTATTCAGGGCTGTTTCTCCACTTTCAGGTAGCAGGAGAGAAGCTTTAGATGTTCATGCTGCTTCTACTGTTTCCCACAGGGCACATGGTGCACGGCACTTCATTCTCATTCGAAATCTTTCTGCGCTTTTGCTTTCATTCTCCTTCTCTTTCATTTTTTCCCCCTTATGAATAATGCTTTCAGAGCTTTGACTCCTCTTCAGAAACGATCAGATCACCAGGAGCCATGATTACTTGAAAAGAAGGTGGCTGCTTTTGGTTTCAGTCCTCTAAAGGATGGCAAGGATGGTAAGGTAAGACCATTTTTCTTGTACTCCTCTGCAGGGATGGAGCTGAGTCGAGTACTCAGTGCTTACAAATCACCGGCTCTGTTGCGCTGACTAGACTCTAACCACCTCTGCTGATTACAGTCAGCGTAAAGGTTAAGCACAGCACCTACAGGTTCGAATGAACGAAAGTGGCAGACAACTTGCTTCTAACTGGCTGATTATATAAATTCAAAAGCTTTAAATATATAGAAATTCCAGGAGGCTGTTACTCCTTAATGTATTTTGTCCACACTGATAATGGTGAGGACCATTAACTTCACCTCATTTTGACCTCACAATTCACAATTTGCAGTTGGATTCCAGTAATACATTCAGTCACTTTCCAAAGCACATATTCTGTACAGGGTTACAGGAAGCCTGGAGACTATACTAGGAAACTTCAAGCACAAGGCAGGTTACACCCTGGTCAGGGTGCCAATCCATCACAGGGCATTCACACACTACGGGTAATTAGGAATTGGCAATTAGCCTAATCTGCATATCGTTGAATAGGAAGGGGAAACACACCAAGGATGGAAAGCTCCTCACACCCAGACCCGAGGCGGGAATCGAATCCTCGAGTCTGGAGGTGCAAGGACATAGTGCTAACCCCTTCCAGAAATACAATTATTTTGTACAGTGCCCTTCAGAGGTCACCTAATAAGTAACCAGAGTCTACCTGTGTGTAATTTAATAACTGAAGCCCAAGAAACACACCAGACAGATCAGGGATAAAGTTGTGGAGAAGTTTAAAGCAGGGTAGGGTGATAAAAAATTATCCCATCTCACGAAGCACTGTTCAATCCTTCATCCAAAAATGGCAAGAGTATGGCACAACTGCAAATGTACCCAGATATGGTCGTCCACCTAAATTGACAGACTGGACAAGGAAAGCCTTAATCAGAGAAGCAGCCAAGAGGCCTATGATAACTCTGGAGGAGCTGCAGAGATCCACAGCTCAGGTGGGAGAATCTGCTCACAGGACAACTATAAGTCATGCAATTCCCAAATATGCCATTTTTATAAGAGTGGCAAGAAGAAAGCCATTGTTGAAGAAAGCCACAAGATTTGTGTTTGTGATATGCCATGTGGGGGACACAGCAAACATGTAGAAGAAAGTGCTCTGGTCAAATGGCCTAGTTGCAAAACTATACGTGTAGCGGAAAACTAACACTGTGTATGGTGGTGACAGCACCATGTTGTGGAGATGCTTTTCTTCAACGGGGAAGCTTTTCAGAGTAGATGGGAAGATGAATGGAGACAAATACAGGGCAATCTTCTAAGTGCCTGCAAAAGCCTTGATACTGGGATGGAGGTTCATCTTCCAGCAGAGCAACAACCCTAAGGCCTTGTTCACACAGGTGTTAAAATAGACCGTTTTTCTGCCGTTCATAGTGTCCGGTGACCGCGGATGAAGCGCCGAGGGTTTTCTACACATAGGACTCAATGACGGTGTTCACACGGGCTTTGGTGACGTGCGTTTGTCCGGCTGCGCGTTTATACGGTGTTAAAAAAACGTTGCATGCAGCTTTTCATTGGCGTTCAAATCCCAACGAACGCAAGTAAACCGCGTCTAGTTCGTTTTCTCCGCATCCATTTTACGCTTCGGAGGACCGGATATATCCCATGATCCTACACGCTATACATAGGGAAATGCGGAAAAAAGGCAACAATAAAATGCTTAAAAAATAAAACTTGTGCGAAAATGTTCGCATTTCTTCATAAACCACGAAAAAACTTCCTTTAATCTGACGTTGTGCAGTCGCTGTATTATTTTTAAAAATATTTTTATATATTATATAAAAATATAATAATTTAATTAGAATTTTTAAAACAATAAGATTAATGTCTAATATAGCAAAATGGTCCATATTAAAAGGAGGCACCTCAAATTAAATGACAAGGGCTTTCATATCCAGTTCCCGACACACTGCCCCCCACAGGTTAAACACACAAACTACAATTTGGGCTGCAGGCTGGCGTTAGACAGAGACAAACGAACGCCAGTGTAGAAGTCAATCGAGCGGCACTACAAAACGCAACATAAACGTATAGGACGTTCAGAGCTCGTTCGTTTATCCAAAAATTTAACGCCCGTGTGAACAAGGCCTAAACATACAGCCAGAGCTACAATGGTTTAGATCAAAGCATATTCCTGTATTAGAATCCAGACCAAAAAATCCAATTTGAGAATCTGTGGCAAGACTTTGCTGTTAACAGACGTTCCATCCGATCTGACTGAGCTTGATCTGTTTCGCAAAGAAGAATTGGCAAATATTTCACTCTCTTTTCTAGATGTGCAAAGCTGGTAGAGACATACAGTACTGTACTGTACCCCAAAAGACTTGCAGTAGTTATTTCAGCGAAAGGTGCTTCTACAAATGTATTGATTCAGGAGGGCTGAATACAAATGCACGCCACACTTTTCCGATATTTATTTGTAAAAAATGTTGAAAACCATTTATCGTTTTCACAATTATGTGTCAATTTGTCAGTCTATTACATAAAATCACAAAAACATACATTTACGTTTGCGATAGTAATGTTCAAGGGGTATGAATACTTTTGCCAGGCACTGTAATTGCAATTAGCTGGAGTGTTTAATATTTTCTTTTGTTCTCCCTAAAGATGTCTCTGAAGTGGGCTAGGATTGTGTAGTTCATGTGGATATATTAAGAATGCTATAATCATAAACTTATTTGATCTCCTGAGATACTGTATATCTCCATAATGTTTACTTGCCATGTGTAGAGCAAAGATCCTGCTGGGTTTATTATCACACATTTATTGCTCACTAATTAAAACTGTAACCCAGTGTACTCTTGACTTGTATTTTTATTTTTTAAATGTGTTTAATGTTTTTCCACTCTTACTTCTACTGTTTCTATAGCACCCACTCATTTTTATCTACTTTAAACATTTTATCTCTTCATTATCACAGATTCTTCCTTCTCAGTGTGCCTCATGGTTCCTAGTGAGATGAGCACTGTTTTCATGTTGTGTTTTGTTTTTGGCTCGCCACATGATTGTATTGTTGTTGTTGTTTGTTTTTTACTCTCATCATAGGTCTTTGGTATTCCTGTGTTGTTTGGGATTCGTGTTCTTTGTTTTGTGTGTGCTTCAATTAACAGTATTTTCTCGATCATCATGTTTAAACGCTCTTCATCATCTTTCTTCTATTGTGTTTGTTACTCCTACAGTATGTAGTATAATGTTCAATGTACAGTAAATGCCGGTTTATTAATAATACTTCAAGTCTTTGTGCATTTGTATTCTTGTTCCTTCTACTTTCTTACATCCAATACACCATATAGCCCCCAGCTTGCATTAGGCCATAAGGAATAGTTAATTGCATATAAATTAATCACATAAAAATGAAAATCACAACAAAGACCTGCAATTATTTAATCACAAGAGGCTGCATTTATATATAATATTCACATAGTCAGAAATGTATCTATTTATCCTCTTAATGAGATCATTAGTGCCATTATTTGCTCTTAACCAAGATAAATACTTATGAATATATATTTTATATGAACACCATTCCACCTGAGCTACTGTATGTTATATTACTGACCTGCCTCTGTTTAAAGCAAAACTTATGACTCACTTACTGTATTTAGAATGGCTTTTGATATTTTATAATTTTATGTTATTTATTTAGGTTTTTTTTTTATTGATATTACCATTTTATTGTCATTTTTCATGCTGTGAAGCACTTTGATTTAACTTGCTGTAAGGTGCTATATAAATGCAAATAAATGTTGAATACAAAGTCATATATAATAGTCACATATTGCAGTTTAAATTGCAATCGTAAAAAATGTGCCAAAATAATCGCATGATTTTTGGATCAAATCGTGCAGCCTTTAAAAGGAGGAAGAGCATTAACCATTTAAAACAAACAAAAATGCTACATTAGAGTTTAATAATGAGAAAACAAACAAACGTACTAATGAAGTAACTATTCTATTCGACGTTTCTTAGCTTGACATCCTCTCTTTCCCAGTGGTGCTGGTACGAATCAATCACACAACACTGGGGGTCATTTATTTAATTCATCAATTCATTCATTCATTCATTCATTATTATTATTATTTTTTTTTTATACTTCTTAAAAATATATTTTCACAACATCTTCTACCTAATCATGGAGCTAATAACACTTTGTCTAAATGTATGAACTTAACATCATTTTCCAAACTGCTGTACAAGAGTATTTATCAGATGATCACATGCAGCATGGTGTGTTCATCCATTCATTTTTGGGCTGCTTTGAAATTCATGTAGCTGTCTACATTAGTGTCCAGAAGTATTGAGACAAAAGTGAAATTCATTGTTGTAGCTCTTAAAGCTCAGACCATTTAAGCCATTATAGAAATAGCACAAATACACATTATCATGTGGTTTTATTGTAGTTTTCAGTTGTTTCTATGACAAAATAATAATAAAAATTATAATATGCTCATTTTGAGAGTTCTATATTTTTGCAAAATCATTCTCATATTCTGGTAGTGGTAGAATGTACCCTTTATAATACTAATGATAACTTTTTTTTCTACCTGACATTCAGTCATCTTCTATACCACTTTATCCTGTATTAGGGTCACGGGGACCTGGAGCCTATCACAGGAGACTCTGGGCACAAGGCGGGGTACACCCTGGACAACGTGCCAATCCATCGCAGAGCGCACACACACACACACACACACACACACACACACACACACATTCATTCACACACTATGGTCAATTTGGGAACGCCAATTAGCCTAACCTGCATATCTTTGGACTGTGGGAGGAAACCGGAGTACCCGGAGGAAACCCACCAAGCACGGGGAGAACATGCAAACTCCATGCACACAGAGACGGGAATCGAGTCTGGCCGGGAATCGAACCCGGACCCTGGAGGTGAAAGGCGACAGTGCTAACCACTACACCACCGTGCCACCTTCTAACTGACATATCCAATGAAATATTTTTTTAAAGTTTCTGACATGCATCTGTGACAATTGGCCTTTTAATGAGATTCTCTCTCTCTCTTTATTTTTTACAATCAAGGTAATAAGAATAATTTATTTTCCGTGATATAATTGCTATACAACAATCAATGTTTAGAATGAAATAATTTATACTTCACAACCTGCTGGATCAGGCTGGGCACAAAGTCTGCAGGTGTCATTTGATCAATCCATGCCTGCTTGATTGCTTCCTGAAGATCATGTGAATGAAATGAAATTTGTTCACAATTCACTTGAGAATTCCCTAGTTACAGCCTTTTTAGTAAAGAGATGGTCACCCCAATTTCAGAAAGTAACATTCTTGCCACATACTGTATTTGGTCAACTCATTAACTAAACCAGCTTATTTTAATTAGCTCCACTATTCAGCTCAAAGTAATTCGTGACCTGTTGCACACAGGGTGAACTCTAATACATGGCACATTTTATCTAATACTTTTTCCCACCACTTTATACATTGTTGACACCATAGCGTAAGAGCGCATACATACTGTACAAAACATGTTTTTTTTCCCCTGTAGAAATATTCTGCATCACTTCCTGTAGCTAAGAACAACTCTAACCAGAGATGATTCACAGACAGGAACCTTCACAATTCAGCCTTTCTTTATTTCTCTCTGCGCAGCATACAGTATATAGTCTTCTATTTGAGGAAAGCCTTACGGCTTAGGAAATACTATTAGAAGTTTTAATGGAAAGTGGACTGTTATTTCAGCTGAAGGGAACAGAACAAGCAGAGATTCAAAAATGGGGCAGTGCTGAGATTTCTTGAAAAGTAAACAAACAAAAAAAAGAACAAAGGTTGCACACCAAATCACCAAATCAGTAGGTAAAAGGTAATCGTAATTTCAATGATACTGTTGAGTATTATGCAAATAAATTGCCTGTTTTTGGCATGATTTATGGACATGTAAACTCCACAGCATCTCACAGCTGGTTGACGATTAAATATCTCATAGCTGGTTGAATGAGACAATACTGGATGAGACAATAGTTCATTTATTCATTCATTTTCTGTTCTATCATGATCAGGACTGCGTTGGTAGTCTATCATGGAAACACTGGGTGCATAGCAGGAAACACCTGCCAGAGCATCTCTCAGAGCATTTTGCCCAATCATTGGACAATTAGAGCTGCCAATCCATCTGTTTGAGAGTTTGGAGGTGGGAGACATCTGCATCATGGTCAATCCCTGGAGCTATAATGAGCCCACAGTTTGTTTTACTCTTATAGTCAGGAAAAAAAATCAAGTCTGTTGTACAGTATTTAGTTAGTATGGGGGTGTTCGAGTCAAACCAGGACTTCTGATTGATGTGGTTGAATGTCATCAATACGAAAATATTTTTCAGTACATCAGAGCCATGATCAGAGTCTTAATTAACCTGCTTCAATATCTGAAACGCTGGCTTTCCAGGAACTCCTCTAATGGCCCAAACATGTGGAAATAGCTTGAAGCAGGTTCAGGACTATATGGGATGTTTGTAGCAATAACTCCTAGCTGAGCTCCTGTAATTTGGAAGTGGTGTTCATGAAGGATTGTGCGTACAGTTCTCAAAGACGTGTCTCACAAGTTGGCACAAATTCATTCAACTTCTATACTGCAGGGTCACGGGGAGCCTGGAGACTATCACAGGCTCCAATCCAATCCAATTACAAATCCAATTTCAAGGAACACACACACTATGGGAAATTTGGGAATTAACCTGATCTGCAGGTGTTTGGACTATGGGAGGAAACTGGAGTACATTGAGGAAACCCACCAAGCATGGGGAAAACATGCAAACCCGATGCACACAGACCCGAGGTGGGAATAAAACTCTCGAGATGTGAGTCTATTGCACAGTGCTAATCATTATGATGTCA
Organism: Channallabes apus; assembly: GCA_030522415.1. Classification (NCBI taxonomy): domain Eukaryota; kingdom Metazoa; phylum Chordata; class Actinopteri; order Siluriformes; family Clariidae; genus Channallabes; species Channallabes apus. Next base: position 12,639,454 of record CM060118.1, on the reverse strand, counting down.
AGTTATCCATTGATTTTTCAAGGATCAGGCATTCACTCACTGAATGTTCACTGTAATGACTGCAGTACTCTCTGAGCCAAAACACTTGAGACAATTTTATATGCAATTTATGGTCTTCTTTAAAACGTCTGTACCATCCCAAATGTTTTACCAAAGTTAAGAGTCTCATCTCCATAGTGTGCTTAAAGTCTTCTTTACATGTCGGTTTTACACTTTCATTCACAAGTAATTTTATCACAAGTCCTTGTTTGGCTTGATCGCTCCCTCATATTTTGGTCAAGTAGTAGCCTACGTATTTACAGTATGTTGAAGCGTAGTGATTACGTAAACATAGGTCTGTAACATGCATTTTTGGATCAAAATGGCTTGTAAAGTCCTACTGTGTTGCCAGATTATAGATTATATTACAGCCCACCATGGGCAGTCACATCAGTCACAAAGTCAGCAACCAAAACAGACCTTGATGCAAAAAGTATTATTGTGACCCAAAATATTATTGAGGTCAACCAGCAATTTACTGTGCATTTGTGCTGAGATGAATGTTAAACCATATGGTGATGATTGACCAACCACTCTACACTAAAGGTTTGCAATCAACACTCGTAAAACATCAGCTGAGAGGTCACCATGCAGTTTAACACCAAACCCTAAGAGAGAAGCCCCACTGTTCTGTGCATATGGACTACTAAAGAGAGAGACTGTGTGAGGGTGTATGCAAGTATGAGAGTGTACAGTATATGTGTGCAACAAGGCTGTTTCTGTGCTACATTACAGAAACATGGAGGTCACGTCCCTAGTGTCTCTGACAACTTGGTATCCAGCTGGAGGCTACTGTGTGTGAGTGCGCGTGTGTGAGTGTGTGTGTGTGTATGAGGGTGAGTGCACACATGAAGCATGTGCATGCACGTGTGCAGAATATGGGAGTCTCCAGAGAGAGTGTAGAGATTATAAATCCATTGCAAGCCATCGCCCAAGCTGCACAGAACAGGCTGTTGGCTAGTCCATATGGACGACTTTTCTGGAAAAAGATGTTTCGGGGAAAGGAATCTAAAATAAGCTTCCCTATATTGTTTACAGTATCTATAGTGTTTATGTACGGATTATCCATACTTCCTGGGTAAGAAATTCATCAGTGTTGCTTGTGATTGTTTTTATTAAAATCTCAAATGAGTGTTCATTTGCATGAGCAATGAGATAAGCTGCCCATGCCAAAAGTTTCGTGCATAAGGCGCCGACAAAAGGAAACCTTTTCACAGATTCGTTTTAAATGCGGTCAGCACCGGAGGAGTGAACATGCACTGAATATCTGATATGAAATAATTTTTTGCTGCGGTATTTTGTAAATAATTTTTAAAAACTGGTTGAGGTATGATCTTGATAAAACTTCTCGTTATTGATCTGGTGTGACTTTGTCTTCAACTCGTGAAAATGGAGTGACATGGTGGCACAGAGTTAGATACACTACTGTATATTGCCAAAAGTATTCGCTCGCCTGCCTTTACATGAACTTGAGTAACATCCAAATCTTAATCCACAGGGTTTAATATAATGTTGGCCCCGCTCCCTTTGCAACTACGACAGCTTTTAAGTGTTTTTAGGGGAAGTTTGGCTATTCTTCCAAACCAAACTGACTCATGCATATCTTTTTGGACCTTGCTTCGTGCACTGGTGTGCTGTCATGTTGGAATAGGAAGGGGCCATCCCTAAATTGTTCCCACCAAATTGGGAGCACAAAATTGTCCAAAATGTCTTGGTATGCTCAAGCGTGAAGAGTTCCTTTCACTGGAAGTACAGTAAGGGGCCAAGCCTAATGACTGACCACACCAGTACCAACATGACTGCGCACCAGTGCACAAAGCAAGGTCCGTAAAGACATGGATGAGTGAGTTTGGTGTGAAAGATGACTGATGAACTTGACTGGCCTGCACAGGGTCCTGACCTCAGCCCGACAGAACATCTTTGGGATGAATTAAAGTGGAGACAGCAAGCCAGGCCTTCTCGTTCAACATCAGTGTCTGACCTCACAAATGCGCTTCTGGAAGAATAGTCTAAAATTACCCAATTAGTGCCCAAACCACAGGCACTTCATGCAGTGCTGGTCCCAAGCCAGGATAAAATGGGAGGGTTGTATCAGGAAGGGTATCCTGGATAAAACCAGTGCAAAGCTTGTACAGTATGTGCAGACTGAATGGTTGCCAGGACCAACAACAATATCTAAAATATAGTCCAATAGTCCAATAAAGACAGAATGCATATGAGCCACATTATTGTGATGTCAGAGAATGAGCTCCTTCTCCTGAGTTATTGTAAAATCTAACTGCAGTTTTCAGAAAAGAATTCCTGTTGCGTTCTTTCTCACAGTGAAGAATGCTTTAATTCTGAAGGTGCTACGCTGTTTAGCTAGTACTGTAGGTTGTGAGGTGTTCCCCTTGATTACTATCCGTGTGGTGTGTTGTACGTTCTCCTTATGCTTGTATAGGCGTCATCCAGGTTATCTAGGTTCCTCCCACATGCATATGCTAAATTGCTCAAGGCATGAATGAGTGTGCAAACAGTGGACTGTGTGAACTGGCCTCCAATCTAAGACGAATTCTTAGATCGCCCAGTGCTACTGGGACTGGCTTTGAATCCAGTGTGATACAGACCTTGATTAAGAGTGTTACTGAAGATGAATGAATGGCTAAGATGACTTTCAAAAGTAATCAATCCCATTATAGGAAGTCAATACAGTAAGTTGTGTTATGATACCTTTTCTTACTATATCTTTATGGTGATATCCATAAAAAACCATACCAAGTTTAGTAATAAAGTTCAAACTTCAAAAATGTTTAAAATATAATATATATTTTGAGCCTCCCCTCATTTCATCATATTTTGCTTCCTAAAATGCATTTTTTTGCACTTATTTTCATTCATGCTAAATACTGATTGGTTGGAACAGACGAGAGGGGAAATGAGGTTGCTGCTGAGGTTGTTAAATTAACAAACAAAGTTTCAAATTGTATCTTTAGGCACTCATAACTCAATACTTTTCCACAATGCAGTACAAAGTGGAGAACACAAAACATGTCATTATAGTGTCAGGATCTTGTCATACTGCAGTTTCTCATCAAAATATAATTTCATTACCTTACTTTTCCTCATACCATCACTTCGAATGCTATCGATGATGCAGTGCTCCATCATCACGATTACATCAGAAGTACAAACCAGTCAACTGCAATGACATCTCGTGACATAAATATAAACTTAAAAAGTGTCATAACACGACCTCACGTACAAAAATCTGTCACTCAGTCGTTAAGTTAACTCGACATAAAAATAAACAGAAGCACTGTGACAACTGATGCCTGCTGAAATAAGCTTTTATAAATGTTTATGTAAATTTACCCAGCTGTCATGAACAGTTTATGGAGGTGTTATTATAAACATCTCCTACAGTGCTGAAGCCTTTTCTGAACTCACTCATCTCCAAGTGAGAATCTTCCCACATCTGCGAGTTTGGCACACTCACATATGGCACTATAAAAGATAAGCCCATAAACTCATTAAGATAAACTGGTGTGGGTTAATGGATTATATGCATCTGCCTTAAAGTCACATGCCACCGGTTTCATCACGTTCTGACATGATGATTAACAATCAAATCACACACTAACATTTCCTCGCATGAATTAAAAGATGGTAACAGGAAACGATCATTATTACCAGCCAATGAAAAGATGGATGTTAAAAACGAATGAGTAATCATGGCTGAGAAAGAATTAAGGAGCTCGAGCGGTGTGACATTCCTGATGGAGGTTTTTTTTCTTTTTTTGCTGTGAGTTTAAACTGAAGATTTCAGGTGGCCTACAGTACATGAACACACGAGGCAGAGCAATTAAGAAATGTCCTTTCCTCATCTTAGAAAATGCATGACTTCCCTCTTTTCTTTATGCTTCTCTTATTGTGAGTTTTTGCAGGGACAATAATGGGAAGACAGATGTCAAGGAATTTTTAATTTACTGATTTTGAAGAAAATGGGAGCAGCGGATGCTGTAAATTGGTTACTTGCCCAAAGTAATTAAAGACCAAAGCCCAGTTGGTGTGGGGGTGGAGAGGGGTTAGTGCGTTCATTAGCAGCACTGGGAGACAGCAGGTCTTTATGGGAGTACTTAAATTAGGTTTACTGCACCTATGAGAATCATATCCATAAAAATCCAGGGAAGGTTTGGAAAAAGAAATCTTATGAAGTCCTAGCGGGTTTATAACAATCGGGTGTAAAATTGTTACGTTCTTTCTCCTTTTTTCAATGTTTCTTTGATATGGGACGTGTTCAGAACAGACCAGCAGTGTTCAAATCAAACCGGGACCTGTGATGAAATTTCAAGGCATAAAACTGACTGACCTCAAGCACAGTACAGTGATGACTTGCAAATCATTTTAAAGAAGGTCGGACATCCATGAATGACTAACTTGTCTCCCTTTTGCAGAAGAGACACATCTGTCTGTGAGAACTGAACACACAATCAGGGGATTATATAGAGAAATAGGGGGAGTTTTTACTCTTATAACGGTGTTCTGTTATTCTGCACAATCAGAAGTCCTGGTTTGACTTGAACGCCCGCTGTAAGCAATGATAGTCAAATAATAGTTTGAAGAACGACTGTTTACAGCTGCTATAATGATAACCTGGAACTATCTTTTTGCTGATGTGTTATTGAAATAATAAGATATTGTTCGGCTGTCATATAGAAGAAAAATAAAAGACTTTGAGATGTGCTCCTCCTGGAAGCTAATGAATTTTTTGTTACATTTCAGCTCACATACAGTACCACCATCCTGTCACTGATAAGTTTCCCATTAAACAAAACAATGCTTTAAATAGAATTATTGCACTAATTAATGACAACTCTAATTAATTACAACAATTTTTCTTTTCGGACAACAGGCAAGAGGTTATACTGTACTATCATGTGAAATAGGTGGAGTTTGGGGGTGGTATTTTCATGAGCAGGAACACAAATACAGTAAGTGCTGACTGACTTTGAGAAAAAAAACGGGTCAGCATGCGGAGAAAGACAGAGAGTTAAAAAAAAAAAAAAAAAAGGCAAGCCAGGTCAGTTTTACAACTGCTCTCAGCTGCAAGGACGAGGTAGAAGAGCAAGAGAGACAGACAGAGAGAGAGAGAGAGAAAGAGAGAGAGAGAGGCAGTAAAACAGGAACGAGTGAGAGATAGAAACAGGGAGGGGGTCAGTAAAGCTGTGATTTGTGTGATGTATATGAGAAAGCCAAAAGGTAGACGATAAAAGCAGACAGCACTGATAAAGTGCTACAAAGGTCTGAGCTGTGGCATGAGAGAAAAGGATGAAGAGAGAGAGAGAGAGAGAGAGAGAGAGTACAACAAAAGCAGTTTGTAAAAAGAAAGGATAAAAAGCACTTTAGGACTCCAGACAAAAATAAAAAATGATAAAAAAACAGAGAACCCCAGAGTTAACCAATAATCATTTTGGACGTCTGCCTAGATTTTAGAATTTACACCGCTCTTATTCATCCCGCGCCCTCAAATAGAAAACTACCAACTGATGAAAAAGCAGCTATATTTCTATGACTGCATTACCAAGCAGTTACATTTTTAAGATGGGTTCCCTGCCTGCCAGGATGTACAGAAATAGACAGAACAAAATGCACAAAATTCACACTGTGTGAGACATATCCTCTGCTTATGCAAAAAAAAAAAAAAAAAAAAAAAAAAAAACCCACCCAAAATATATTTGTGTCATACATACTGTATCTCCATTACACACCTACAGAGAAGTAGGCAATTATATAACTAGTGTATTGTGGTAGTTACATGGTGTGTCATCCTGCAGCAACACAAAACGAGAAGGCTGAAATCTCATTTAGTATTTCTGGTAATGACAAAATAATATATAATATCTTACTTAGGGTTAAAGCATGGAGCCTTAAACGATTAGAATTATTAATCATATGAATAAAAAAATCTTTTGTGATCAGTTTAACAGATATACTTCCGGAGATCATGATGGCTAAAGGATTGACTCAGAATAATTTCTGAAAAGTGCTCGCTGTGTCCGGATGAGGACAGACCTCACGACAATGCAAAAGGAAGTACATTAAAACATCTGTACATTAAAACCCTGATTAACAATTCATATTTTTTATATACTATAGTATTTTTATATATTAAAAATATTATTGAGATATAAAAAAGCTGGACAAAACCAATAGAATTTTATCAAGTTTATTAACGCATCATTAACTGGCAGATAAAGACTGATCAATGTAATGCTTAAGCTGTCATACTTTACATAACAACTACAGTATCTCAGTCATGTTGCTGGTCACAGAATAACAATAAGTAAATAAGTCATTTAATTTGATTAAATTACACACTAATGTGTGTAAAGTTTCACTTGATTTACTCTAGAGTGATGAAATTTAACTTTTCTGCCTACACCATAGTTCATATAAGATGTCAATTCCACACTGAGACTATTGCTGTGTAACACTATTCCTTTTTTATTCTTAAACAACTCTATATTAATGTAGTATAATATAATAATATACCTGTATATACGATATATGCTAATACTAGTTACATGCATGCTTTATTATACCATAAAGTTTAAATGAAATAACTGTTTTTATACTTTGTTACATCTACTCAGCTACTGTACTTCGTGTATACAGTATGTACTTTACTTTTTCTGATTTAGTATTTTCTGTATGCGATACGTTTTACTTCTACTCATTTCATTTTTAAAGAAAACTTGTACTTTTACTCCCAACATTTTAAATAGAGACTCAATACGTTTCAGCTGATGATCTGACAATTCTTTTTTTTTTTATCTAAAAAAGTGATTGACAGTTACCTGGGCATCAATCCCGCCCACCTGGTTTGTTGGTTTGTTTTTCACATTTTTTATAACAAGTTTATAATCATAATGCTTTGGCATGTCATTTAACCTTATTGTATTTCGCATGCTTGCAGTATGTGTAGACTACTCATAGATGACATTATACAGGGTTGTAACAGTAGCAACTAGCTAGCTAATTACTGAAGTACTGAAAGCGGCTAACAATGTTACCCGCCATTTCTTTAATTCATGTAAAATCTTGTCGCTATCAATCGACTTACACATTCATGTTATCAATAGCAGCAACTTCAACTGTGTTTAAGTTAAAGTGCATTTTACTGTAGAGCACATACTGTACTTAGTACTTCAACTGAGAAAAAAAATAGAAGTGGTACTTACAGTACTTGTAGTAGAGTACATTTGTAGGCAAGTACTTACTTTTACTTGAATATTGAGTTTGTGATTTCTGTTAGAAAGTAACGAGCCAGACACACTACTGTATAAGCGGAGAGACCAGATGAGATAGGTTGGTGGGGACTTAGTGCAGTAGGATAAAAAAAAAAAAAAAAAAAAGGTCAGTATTTTTAAAGATGTGGTACGATCTGTCTTTGCTATTAACATGCTGATATAATAATTTTCATAGGAACTGTCATTTTATGGCAACTTTATTAATACGGATAAGGTCAGTTGATGGTAGATTGAGCGATAAATTCTACAATAACACTGGTACTGTATCAACCACTGACGACACTCATGAGATCACAGCACTGGTCAATTTACAATAATTTGCATATTTGTCTTCATCCGACAAAAAAAAAATGATGTCTTGTTATTTCACTGGCAACTTGCAATGTGCTACTGAATGATGCGGGTGTGACATGGATATTAACCAATGTTAACCAATTGTGAGACTCTGAGAGGCTCTGCATGCTGTACAGTAGCAGCGGGTATGTTACAGATCTGCTGTGAATTCTGTATAGTGTAAAAATTGAAACCAGTCCGCAAGCTGTATTTGGACAGATGGCCGTGCGTTTGACGCGCACTCTAGACTCTCTGAGGAGCTTACTGTAGGTATTGCCGACCAGATCCCAAAGACTGAAACACATTTCTATTTCACCATTATTTTCTATTTCAAAAATAATGTGTTTACAAATTCCTAAAGCAAGCAATGCACCAGTCATGAGGACAATTTGACCAAGTTGTTCCGCAAACTGACCCAGTAGATCGATAACTAAGGTAAACAGTGATTGAAGATTTGTGGACGTATGGCGGCACAGTGGCTTAGTCGAGCGTTGCCTTCCAGTCTTGCTCTTCCATGGTTGAGGGCTCAAATCTTGCCTCCACTCTGTGCTTGGTGCATCTTCTCTAGGTACTCTGGTGCCATCCAAAAGAGCTACAATGGAATGGTTTACATCAAAGCATATTCATGTGTTTGACTGACCCAGTCAAAGTCCAGACCTAAACCTACGGTAGGTGAGAATCTGTGGAAAGACGTGAAAATCGCTGTTCACAGACACTCTTCTTCCAACCTGACTGGGCTGACACATGATAAGAGGATGGTATAGAGGATGGATGGATGGATGGATGGAAAATGCTATGGCGGAAGACTTTAAAATGTGCAAATAATTAAAGAAATGTAGCCTGTTGATGCATGCATACTAAAATTACTGTATATGCCCTGAAGTAATCACCTCAGCACGGCTATCGTTAAATCAGAGAGTGTGTATGAAACAGCTGTGACAGCAGTTTTTGGCGACTTCTTACAGTATTGCTGCCTCATGAGAGGCTCTCTGCCAGCATCCTCAGCCCACATCCTCAGAGAAACACACTGCAAATCCACGATCGGCTCATCAGCCGCTAGGGCAATGACGATAACCACAGGCCGGAAAAAAAAAAAAACAAGAGGGAGAGTGAGAGACTGATCTGCAGGTTTGTGTAGCATATAGTCTGGTGTAATGGAGCGAACTGCTTCAAAAACACAGTGACAGAAAAGGAAAGGATATAAACAAAAGCAACAGATGAAACAAAACGGTGAAAAAGAAGAAGGATGGGAAAAGTGGAATTTTTTTTTTTTTTGGAGGCAAAATGTTCCATATGTGTGTCCAAATCAGACCATTCAGACACACGCACACGCAGTTATCTTGTTTTGGGTTTTTTTTAGTCTGACAGAAATGGAAAGATCTCCCAGGGGGGTTCCATCAATCTACAGAGTAGTGGCCTTTGTTTTGCCCTTCTGTATATCTTTTGTTTTTTCCCCCATCTATCCATTCTCACCGTGTGCCTCTGTCTATCTGTCTTTCTTTCTCGCTCGCATACACACATGCTCACACACACACACATAACAGTCTGCTTTCCCAGCCTTCTGCATCTTCACGTTCTCTGTGCACACTCAGAGCCCTGTTTCCTTTCCGCACTAAAGTGAGCGCAAAAGAAAGAGGGAGGGAGATGTTTTTTTAATATCCCTCTGCAGAACACAAATATCCGGTGCATGAATGCATATGCCTGCACACACACACACACACACACACACTTAATCAACCTGGGAGATGCAAACAGTCAAAGAGACAAACAGATGAACGAGCATGCCTTTTCTGTCACTTCTATCATTCTGTCTTAGCTCCCAAAAAACATTACAGTACATACTGTACACTCCACTAATACTCAACCATGCAATAATACTGTATGCAACATGCACAGAACTCACCGTGACCATGGTACCATGGCAAGAACATGTATTTACCATGTGTTTATGCATTCACATTATTATTACAGTATACCTCAGTCAGAAATATCACTTAAGCAGAGAGAGTACTTCTGATTTTTGCTGATGCAGACTGAAGGGTGCCTTATTTCTGTATTTTAGTCTGCGATGCATACAAAGCTCATCATCAGTTCAGCGCTCCCACTCATCCTCCCCTGAGAGTCTGCAATGTGTGGATGTGTCCTGACACGGAACTCAGGAGGGACCTGTTTTAACCGTATTATTTTGTGATGCCTTAAGGAGTTGTCATCTTTTTAAAGTCACAGCCGGTGGCAAAGTACACTTTTAGAAAATCTTTCAAATATAATCACGGAGAACAGGAAATCGGTTCCAGCAGTGTTCCGTGTACCATAAATAATTAAACAGTTGTTTATGGCACGCTTTCAAAAGGCGGAAGAAACCCGATACTACAATACAGAGAAAACCCACGTGCAAAAATCCATAAAGACGGTGACTCTGGATCAGGATCAATCTGGAGATCCTGGTGATCTCTGGAGACAATTGATTTGAAACTGGTTGGTCCACCTACTGTAGATCAAAATTTATGCTCAGTGAATAAGGATGATAATCCATGACATAATGCTTTAAATAGACAAGTGATTAGCGTGTGGATCTGATTAACCGCATGTAAATCAATATTAATGATCTTTCTCAAGGACCTATCAGTGGTTCTCATGCAGCACTGGGATTTGAACTTGCAATGTTCCAATTCACGCCAGTCACCACCACCTCAGAGTGAAACAAAAACATGTAGCGCATTTTGTTTAACAAGGATGTATCCATTAAATCCCACCCCAGGTCTGTGTGCATGGAGTTTGAATGTTCTCCCCGTGCTTGGTGGGTTTCCTCTGGGTGCTCTGGTCTGTCACATTTTTAAAACATAATCAAGGAAACGAGTTAAATACTAAACGAACTTTAGCACATTATTACAGCCCAAGATTTGATTGAAACGTTAAATCCGTCTCACATACACACCATGCATGTTATTCATATTTTTATTATTTCTAAAAAATGCTGACTTTGAAGTACATATGCACAGTTTATTCTGAGTCTGCAACCATAATTAACTTATTTGGGACTTTTCTTTGTGTGCAGAAAGGTTAATAGTGGGAACAGTTATAGTGGAATTTCATAACAAGGGTCAGGGGTAGCTCTGTGGTTAAGGCATTGGACTGCGATTCGGAAGGTCCCAGGTTCTAACCTTCAATTCACATTACATCTTAGACTTGCTCTTATCCTTCCAGCTACAGTTCTGTACAATCCACTAAGATCAGTAGATCGGTCAGACGCATGCTTCTCATGTTAAAAATGAATGGTCACGATTCCAGTCAATGCAGTCAAAATGAAAACAATGTGCATTGCTCATGTCCATACAGTATTACTTCTGTAGGTGTCCAAAAAATGCATTAATCTCCTTTAAACAGTTGATATTGAGATGTTTCTGTTACTTTTGCTCTGTAAAGACTTCATAACGCCTCTAATCTGAGGGGCTGTTAATTGGTCATTTTTCAGGCTGATAACTCTAAAGGAACTTCTCGTCTGCAGCAGAGGTAGGTTTTGGTCTCGTCCTCCTGGGACGGCCTTCATGAGAGCCAGTTTCATTATGGAGCTTGACGGATTTTGCAAATGCACTTGACAATACTATTCTTGCAAGAACTATTACAGAAAGGCCGACCTCTGTGTCTTAAAATAACAACTAACTGTTGTTTTTGTTGTTGTTACATAATTACCTCATTCCATATGTGTTATTTTATAGTTTTGAAATCCCCAGTATTGTTGTAGAATGTAGAAAATAAATCACTAAACAAGAACTAAGAAATTTGCAAGTGACCCCAAACTTTTGAACTGTAGTGTGTGTATGTGTGTATACACACAGTATATATAGGCGGTGTAGTGGTTAGCACTGTTGTCTTGAACCTCCAGCATCTGGGGTCGATTCCCGGCCAGGCTCAATTCCCGGCTCTGTGTCCATGGAGTTTGCATGTTCTCCCCGTGCTTGGTGGGTTTCCTCCGGGTACTACGATTTCCTCCCACAGTCCAAAGACATGAAAGTTAGGGTTATTGGCGTTCCCCCAAGTTGCCTGTAGTGTGTAAATGACAGTGTGAATTAGGGCTGCACAATATATAGAAAAAATATTGTTATCGCGATAATGGTATACGCAATATCTGTATCGCAAAGAGTTGCGATAAATGAAATCGATGAGTGTATGGTTACACGTAAATAAAAAGTAATGTTTGAAAGTAATTCATATTGTGTTGGCAGGTCTATAGTAACAACAAACCAGAAGTCAGAATATCTGCTGAGGGTTTTAAAGTCATTCATAGTGTTTTGAAATATTTGCAACTTCCTTGACATATAGTTTCTTTTTAGCCTGAATTAGATTTAATTACATCAGACGAATATCTATTACCTGTTTATTTTTGTATGATCATTATATATATATAAATGATTTTTTAAAAATAGCCAATAATAGTAATAAAAAAATGCATTTCTCTAGGGAAATGTTATATCGCAAGAACTATCGTTATCGCAATATTCAACAACAATATTGCATATCGCGTATATTCCTAATATCGTGCAGCCCTAGTGTGAATGTGTTTGTGTGTTTGCCTTGCAAGGGATTGCCACCAGGGGTGTACCCTAACTCATGCCCTAAGCCTCCAGGGATAGGCTCCAGGTCCCTGCGACCCTGAATACAGGATAAAGAGGTATAGAAGAAGAGTGAGTGAGATGTATATACATTTTGTCACATTACAGCCACAAAGATGAAGCAATTTTATTGGAATTCCACGTGAAAGACAAATACAAAGTGGTGTACACGTGAGAAGTGGAGCCAAAATCATACATGATTCCAAACATTTTTTACAAATAAATAACTGAAAAGTGGGGTGTGCGTAATTATTCAGCCCCCTGGGTCAATACTTTGTAGAACCACCTTTTGCTGCAATTTCAGCTGCCAGTCTTTTAGGGTATGTCTCTACCAGCTTTGCACATCTAGAGACTGAAATCCTTGCCCATTCTTCTTTGCAAAACAGCTCCAGCTCAGTCAGATTAGATGGACAGCGTTTGTGAACAGCAGTTTTCAGATCTTGCCACAGATTCTCGATTGGATTTAGATCTGGACTTTGACTGGGCCATTCTAACACATGGATATGTTTTGTTTTAAACCATTCCATTGTTGCCCTGGCTTTATGTTTAGGGTCATTGTCCTGCTGGAAGGTGAACCTCCGCCCCAGTCTCAAGGCTTTTGCAGACTCCAAGAAGTTTTCTTCCAAGATTGCCCTGTATTTGGCTCCATCCATCTTCCCATCAACTCTGACCAGCTTCCCTGTCCCTGCTTCCTCCCCCTCTTTCTCTTTCCTCTCTCCCCCTGTCTCCCCCTTTCACTCTTTCTCTCTCTCTCTCTCTGTCGAGCTACACATGTGGTTCCTGAGCTGCCAGTGATCCAGACTCCCTCTGCCCTCCGGACCTGTCTGATCCATCCTGGTGCCCGGTTCTGGTTGGAGGTCTCGTCGCATGGATGCCCCGTGTGTCTCTTTGGGATGCGTCTGGTGTCTGGGAATGATTCTATCTACTCAGAAGATGGTTCTGGCCTCGACTGGTGTTGTCAGCTGTTTCTCTGAGGACTTGACAATTCGATAGTTCAGGACTGGAACTTTCTACAAGTCTATCTGAGTCTCGAATAACTACTCGACTCCATTTTACATCAACTATTATAACATCAATTAACATCAACTATTATAGCTGAACCTAACACTGTATAAATGCAGATCATTTCCTGCTATCTGTTTCACCAGATGAGGATGGGTTCCCTGTCGAGTCTGGTTCCTCTCAAGGTTTCTTCCTATTACCGTCTCAGGGAGTTTTTCCTTGCCACTGTCGCCCTGGGGCTTGCTCACCAGGGAATATCTGAACATTTTGATTCATACACATTCACATTCCATACAAACTTAAATAATTATTTTGATTGTGTAAAGCTGTTTTGAGACAATGTCAATTGTTATAAGCGCTATACAAATAAAACTGAATTGAATTGAATTGAATTGAAGAGAAGCACCCCCAGAGCATGATGCTGCCACCACCATATTTGACAGTGGAGATGGTGTGTTCAGAGTGATGTGTTAGTTTTCCACCACAGTTTTGCATTTTGGCCAAAAAGTTCCATTTTGGTCTCATCTGACCAGAGCACCTTCTTCCACATGTTTGCTGTGCAAACGGGACTTCTCATGGTTCCCTTTCAAAGGCTTTCTCTCGATGCTGCGTGAAAACGCTATGGGAACCATTTTGTCACGTTGCCGGTTGTGAAGAATGTGTGCAAACACGCCAAATTTTTGGCTACCTGTATATACAGTGGAGTGAAAAACTATTTGCCCCCTTCCTGATTTCATATTCTTTTGCATGTTTGTCACACTTAAATGTTTCTGCTCATCAAAAACCATTAACTATTAGTCAAAGATAACATAATTGAACACAAAATGAAATGAAGTTTTTAAATGAAGGTTTACGTTATTAAGGGGAAAAAAAAACTCCAAATCTACATGGCCCTGTGTGAAAAAGTGATTGCCCCCCTTGTTAAAAAAATAACTTAACTGTGGTTTATCACACCTGAGTTCAATTTCTGTAGTCACCCCCAGGCCTGATTACTGCCACACCTGTTTCAATCAAGAAATCACTTAAATAGGAGCTTTAAGTGACACTGACACTACCTGACACAGAGAAGTAGACCAAAAGCACCTCAAAAGCTAGACATCATGTCAAGATCCAAAGAAATTCAGGAACAAATGAGAACAAAAGTAATTGAGATCTATCAGTCCGGTAAAGGTTATAAAGCCATTTCTAAAGCTTTGGGACTCCAGCGAACCACAGTGAGAGCCATTATCCACAAATGGCAAAAACATGGAACAGTGGTGAACCTTCCCAGGAGTGGCCGGCCGACCAAAATTACCCCAAGAGCGCAGAGACAGCTCATCCGAGAGGCCACAAAAGACCCCAGGACAACATCTAAAGAACTGCAGGCCTCACTTGCCTCAATTAAGGTCAGTGTTCACGACTCCACCATAAGAAAGAGACTGAGCAAAAACGGCCTGCATGGCAGATTTCCAAGGCGCAAAGCACTTTTAAGCAAAAAGAACATCAAGGTTTGTCTCAATTTTGCTAAAAAAACATCTCAATGATTGCCAAGACTTTTGGGAAAATATCTTGTGGACCGACGAGACAAAAGTTGAACTTTCTGGAAGGTGCGTGTCCCGTTACATCTGGCGTAAAAGTAACACAGCATTTCAGAAAAAGAACATCATACCAACAGTAAAATATGGTGGTGGTAGTGTGATGGTCTGGGGTTGTTTTGCTGCTTCAGGACCTGGAAGGCTTGCTGTGATAGATGGAACCATGAATTCTACTGTCTTCCAAAAAATCCTGAAGGAGAATGTCCGGCCATCTGTTTGTCAACTCAAGCTGAAGCGATCTTGGGTTCTGCAGCAGGACAATGACCCAAAACACACCAGCAAATCCACCTCTGAATGGCTGAAGAAAAACAAAATGAAGACTTTGGAGTGGCCTAGTCAAAGTCCTGACCTGAATCCTATTGAGATGTTGTGGCATGACCTTAAAAAGGCAGTTCATGCTAGAAAACCCTCAAATAATGCTGAACTACAACAATTCTGCAAAAATGAGTGGGCCAAAATTCCTCCAGAGCGCTGTAAAAGACTCGTTGCAAGTTATCGCAAACGCTTGATTCCATATCGGAGGGCGATCTTTACTGCTTCGATTAAAAAAACGCCAGTTTCTGTTGGGTGGCCGGGGGGGCGGAGCCTCAACGACGCACTCCCCCCCCCCCCCCCCAGCTTTCTCCATATGAGTTAACCCTTTCATGGTGTAAGCTGTATTAATCCTGTGTTTTCCTGCCATTGATATATTTAGTTGTTTAAATATAGGTAATGTGGAATCGCTTATGAGTTATATGATGTAGCCCAGATAGAAGAGACGCTTTAAAAGCTATCTCTCTCTTGGGACATCATCCTTCCTGAAAAGCTAATACTTCCTTTCAAGCTGTGTAGACTTTCATCTTCCCTGAAGGGAAAAGCTTTTCAGGCAGCAGGTCAGGTTGGTGCTCCTTTGCACACCATGGCGTTTTGCAGGCCTACCACGCTACCTGCTGAGAGACTTGAGCACTGGTGGGGCTCTTCAGATAGGGCGTATTGGAATTACGCTGGGCCACAGACTTGTCTCTGCGTGCAACAAAAGCAGACGGCTCATGCTATCGTCCGTTTTATGGCTGCGATGGGTTTCGCGCGGAGGCACTTGTGGTTGAATCTTAGGCGCATCAAGGATAAGAATCGTGCATTCCTCCTGGATGCCCCTATCTCGCCTTCCGGCCTGTTTGGCGATATCGTTAACTCGGTCGCCACTAGGTTCATGAGGCGAAGTTATATGAACAAGCCTTTGGGAAATTCCTT
Organism: Channallabes apus; assembly: GCA_030522415.1. Classification (NCBI taxonomy): domain Eukaryota; kingdom Metazoa; phylum Chordata; class Actinopteri; order Siluriformes; family Clariidae; genus Channallabes; species Channallabes apus. The sequence continues at coordinate 12,623,377 of CM060118.1, read as the reverse complement.
CCCCGCCGTGCTCAAAAGTCGGGACTGTTGGCCACCCAGTCTCGACCGGGTCTGACACTTGCGAGGCGTGAAACACAAGGAGTGTGTTTTTGAGCCTGCCACCCCTTTTGGGGTATGACGCGCCTCACTATCAGCCTCAAAAAGGGTCAGACTGGCATATTGTCTTCTTCACAAAAAAGCCCTGAGGTTCATGAGCCCAGGACCATGGGGGTGCCCCCCCCCCAATGGGGAGATGCACGCAGAATTTCTTTCAAGAATGAAGTGGTCTCCCTGACACCCCCAGGAGGTCGGTGTTTTGCTCCGCCACCACTGGTGTTTCGGGCAACACCAGTCTCCAATAAAGTGTTAGTTCTTCGGTTTTTCCTGCCATGTTTCAGGATGCCGAACATCTAACACCCCCCCCCCCCCCCCCCGTTTAGCCAAGTCTCCTTGGGTACTAAGCACTGTAGAGAAACTACAGGACTCAGTTCAGATCACCTTCCGTGTTTCAAAATGGCGTGATCTCCACTTCCATGAAACTGGAAAGTGCACATCTCCTGACAGAAGTTGCTGGGGAATGGGGCCATGGAACATGTTCCCCTACCAGACAGTGAGTCAGACCACTACAATCAGTATTCCTTGGTTCCCAGAGGAACGGGGGGCTGCGTCCAAATTTTTAGATTTCGCGGACTGTACCGCTATCTAAAATAAATTTGAAATTTGAAACTGTATTTGAAATACAGTTTCAAAATGTTGACCGTTAAAGTGATTGCTCTCAAATCCTACCAAGCGATTTGTGACAATCGATTGAAGGACGCTTACTTTCATATAGAAATATTCCCACAACACAGGGAAAAACCTGAGTTTCGCTTTTGGGGGCCAAGCTTACCAGTATCGGGTCCTTTTCAGTTGGTCTAGCTTTCTCACCCGCACATATTACAATGCATGGATGTAGTTCTGGCTCTTACGACTACCAGGGCATCCATATTTGAATTACATAGACAACTGGCTGGCCCAGTCTCATTAGCTAGCGCTTCGACATCAGCATGTCGCCCTAGCTCATCTTGTTTCGGAGGATTGAGACCCAACACCAAGAAAGCGTGCCCTTTCCTGTTCTGAGGATTTGGGTGTCACATGAGATTCGATCGTAAGTGGGCACAGCTGTCTCCCGCTCGTGTCGAATCCATTATCAACAGCCTCAAGGAAATCAAGCTAGACCAGGAAAGTGACCATCACTTTCAGAGATCTTAGCTCTCATGGCAGCCGTATCCACGGTGACCTTTGGGCCTTCGGCACATGAGAGCATTTCAGTTGTGGCTAAGACAGGGGATTTCACTCTAGGGCCGATCCCCAACAAGGGTTACGCGCCAGGTGCTTCGTACCCTTCCTATGTGGTTCAGACCCCGGTTTCTGATTCTGGGTCCCACTCTAAGTTCGTCTTATCGTCGCAGATGCTAACGACAGAAGCTTCCCTCACGGGCGGGGGTGCGGTCTTAGGTGACTGTTCCAGCCCAAGGGTGCTGGAGAGGCCTTCTTCTCGCATGGCACATCAATTGCCTCGAAATGATGGCTCTATTTCTCGCCCTAAAGCACTTCCTCCAGCAGTTGAGAGTGCCATGTCCCATTGCGGGTGGACAACACTATGGCAAGTCTCATATATTAATCGCCAGGGCGGACTGTGCTCGTGCCGCTGAATAGCTAGCGCACAAGGTTCCTGTCCCTCAGCGCGATTTACATTCCAGGGCATATGAATGTGAGAGCAGTTGTAACTGTCCAGTCAATCTCTGACACACGGGGAATGGAAACCCCACCCCGAAGTAGTCAGTCAATCTGGGAGAGATTTCATGCAGCAGAGGTGGACCGCTTTGCCTCGCAAGATCAGCAAATGTCCCGTTTGCTACTCCCCGACTATGGATCTAGTATCCCTCTTCAAGAGCTTATGCCCTCAATGGGAATGTTTTTAAAGGGTGACACTGGGTGAGAGATGCTATTGCCCTCTCCTATGAGGTGCGTGGGCTCACTTCGCCTCTAGGAAGCAGGGCCCACTCAACCAGGGGGATCGCCTCATTTATTGCACTGGCAAGAGGTATTCTCCTGCAGCAAGTGTGTGCTAAGCAGGTAGACCCAGTCCACTGCCGAAATGTGTCAGTGCTGGAGTTTCTGCAGGAAAAGCTTGTCCTCGGGCTTGTGCCCTAGTACTCTCAAGATGTACTTAACCGCGTCCTCACTGAACTATCTTCCGAAAGTTTCATTTGTAACAAGCACCCTACTGTTCTGAAGCCTTCTGTCCTCCGCCTTTTACAGCTTCGGAGCAGGAGAAACTTCAGTTACTGTCCAGTACGTACTCTTCAGATTTACAGTACGTCCACCGCATGAGCCAGTGGCGTAAGTCAGGGCGCCACTATACTGGGTGAGAGATGCTATTGCCTCTCCTATGAGGTGCGTGGTCTCACTTCGCCTCTAGGAATCAGGGCTCACTCAACCAGGGGGATCGCCTCACCTATTGCACTAGCAAGAGGTATTCCCCTGCAGCAAGTGTGTGTGAAGCAGGTAGACCCAGTCCACTGCTGAATTGTTTCAGTGCTGGAGTCCCTGCAGGAAAGTTGTCCTCGGGCCTGTACCCAAGTACTCTCAGGACGCACGTAACTGCATCCTCACTGAGCTATCGGCCTAAGTCCATAAACAACATCACCCTATTGTTTTGAAGCATTCCGTCCTCCGCCTTTACAGCTTCGGAGCAGGAGAGACTTCACTTACTGTGTCCAGTACGTGCTCTTCATATTTACGTCCACCGCATCAGCCAGTGGTGTAGGTCAGAGCAGCCTTTACATGTCTTGGGGCCGCCACTACACTGGGTGAGAGATGCATATTTCCCTCTCCTATGAGGCGCGTTGGTTCACATTGCCTCCAGGAAGCAGGGCTAACTCAACCAGGGAGATCGCTTCCTTTTGCACCAGCAAGAGGTATTCCCCTGCAGCAATTGTGTGATACGGAGGGTTGGTCCTCCCCGCACACATTTGTTACAGTACATTATAATCTGGATGTTCATGCTACTCCGTGCTCAGGGAAAGCCCCGAGTTAGCTGCCCAGGCATAGTTTTGAGACCTTGTCGGCACACACGCTACACAACCTTGGGGTCCAGACACTTGTAGTGCGGCGGCGTTGGTATTCTCGTTCCCATAGAGTTTTTACGCAGCATCGAGAGAAAGCCTTTGAAAGGGAACGTCTCGGGTTATTGTGCTGTAACCCTGTTCCCTGAAAAGGCGGGAACGAGATGCTGCGTCCTAATTCCGCACTACCGCGTGACCGGACATCCGTTCAGACAAATTAATCTGAGGTTTGTCGCCGGCTCAGTAGTATTTATAACCTCCACCTGCGTCTAATCAGATGACGTCACCTGACCGAGGTTATATATAGCCAAAAATGTGGCGTGTTTGCACACATGCTTCACAACCGGCAACGTGACAAAATGGTTCCCATAGCGTTTTCATGCAGCATCTCGTTCCCGCCTTTTCAGGGAACAGGGTTACAGCACAGTAACCCGAGACGTTTTCTGTTAACAATGGCTTTCTTCTTGCCACTCTTCCATAAAGGCCAACTTTGTGCAGGGCACAACTAATAGTTGTCCTATGGTGAGATTCCCTCACCTGAGCTGTAGATCTCTGCAGCTCGTCCAGAGTCACCATGGGCCTCTTGGCTGCATTTATGATCAGCGCTCTCCTAGTTCGGCCTGTGAGTTTAGGCGGACAGCCTCGTCTTGGTAGGTTTACAGTTGTGCCATACTCCTTTCATTTCTGAATGATCGCTTGAACAGTGCTCTGTGGGATGTTCAAGGCTTTGGAAATCTTTTTGTAGCCTAAGCCTGCTTTAAATTTCTCAATAACTTTATCCCTGACCTGTCTGGTGTGTTCTTTGGACTTCATGGTGTTGTTGCTCCCAATATTCTCATAGACAACCTCTGAGGCCATCACAGAGCAGCTGTATTTGTACTGACATTAGATTACACACAGGTGCACTCTATTTAGTCATTAGCACTCATCAGGCAATGTATATGGGCAACTGACTGCACTCAGACCAAAGGGGGCTGAATAATTACGCACACCCCACTTTCCAGTTATTTATTTGTAAAAAATTTTGGAATCATGTATGATTTTCTTTCCACTTCTCACGTGTACATCACTTTGTATTGGTCTTTCACGTGGAATTCCAATAAAATTGATTCATGTTTGTGGCTGTAATGTGACAAAATGTGGAAAAGTTCAAGGGGGTCGAATACGTTTGCAAGCCACTGTATATATGTTGTAGTTGGTCTTTCGGCTGGATACAGAAGCCTCCAGCAAGGACGAGTCTGTGCGCTGGATTAGTGGAAACAGGAAAGGTGTTATTAGTTCATTTTCGTCTGCACTCCTATCACTGCTTTCTGTGTTTCTCAGTAAGTTTCTCTCTTTCTCTCTCTGTCTTGCACATTCCCTCTTTCCCTGCTGTTCGACTGGGCTACAGATCAGAAGGTGGGTCAAAGGGAGGACATGGAGGCTTGGCACTGGTTGTATCCTCACTTTAACCTTCCAAAGCTTCCAAATCAGTGCTCTCAGATTGCATGTTAAATGACAGCATTAACTCGCTCATCTCACTCCGTGTTCCCCACCTGCCTCGCTTAATGCAGCTACAAGTCATTAGCTTCTAGCTCCCTTCTGGCTTGCCGAAAAAAGCCAGCCTCTTATTTATCCTGGTCTTGCTGTAAAAATTCTGCTGCATCACAGTGCCACCTGGCTCGTTTACTCTGCAGAAAACTCGCGCTTGCCCCTGGCAGGCTGTTAGCTGTGTGAGAATTGTTTTTATCTCCGACTCAATGAATGTGTGCACGTCCAAAGGCACAGCACCAATGCCACCTGTTCAGTTAATTATATAACATGCCATAAGTAATACTGATAAGTCAGGTAAATAATACTGTACATAAACGCATACACACACTCAGGTTTGGTTTAAATATTAAAACATCACACCAGGCAGTTAACTGTCCTGCCACACATGTAGAAGCAGTGAGAAGGAGGATCTCTCGTTTGGGGGAGACCCCCCAGGAGGGTAGGTTGGAGAGCAGTGATTGAAAGTGACAGGGGCACAAGGATGTAGCATCCATCAGGGGGAATGGTCAACATTTCCTGACTACAGATTAAGACTACAAAAAGACAAAACCCACACACAGGCTTACACTTAGACAGCACACACACATATTATTGCCACTGCTAGGTTTAAAGGCTTGGATATATTTGGTTCCAACATGAGGGAAAAGAAGCTGTAAATAAATCATAAGCACAAATAAAATAAAATCCATAACAGTCACTGTGCAACTTTTTCCCCCCGAGTTTTGGAAATGCCTTGCTGCTTTGAAACATACTATCACTCAGCATTTTATTTAACACTATAATAATACTGCATAGGACCTCTCATTGCCGCGATTCTTCATGGCATGGATTCCACAAGATCCTTTAAAGATGATTGTCCTTGTTAACATGACTGCATCAAGTGATTCCTGCAGAATTTTCAGTGACTCTTTCAAGGTGGTCTACTGTGTCCACATTCAGTAAAAAGATCTACATGGTCATTAAAACCAGATTGCGGTCATTAAAACCAATTGTGATGAGCAGAGGGAAAAAACATCTTAGAATTCACAGCACATCAAAACCTAAATGTGGCAAAACAGCAGATTTGTAGAATAAAAGTGCACCTGACAGATCTGCACCAACTGCATGATGTGATCATGTCACCATGGATCAGAACATTGTGGAATCCATGCCACAAAGAATGGAGGCTGTTTTGAGAGTAAAGAGAGGCATAGCATCGTCTCATTGTCATCGTTCATACCACTTTATCTTGTCTACAGGGTCACAGGGGGCCTGGAGCCTATTCTAGAAGACTTTGGGCACAAAGCAGTGTACATCTGGATGAGGTGCCAATCCATCGCAGGGCACACACACATACACACTAACTCACGCACTACTGGCAATTTGGGAAAACCAATCAGCCTAATCTGCATGTCTTTGGACTGTGGAAGGAAACCGGAGTATCAGAGTGTCCACCAAGCACTGGGAGAAGCACATGTAAACTCCATGCACTCTGACCTGAAGTGGGAATCAAACCTGGAACCTTAAGGGGCAAGGCGACAGTGCTAACTACTGTACTACTCCACCATGCTGGGGAGGCATAGCATCAAGGGTAGATCCATAGGCCCTAGTCAAGGCTCCAGAACACCCACTGCACCACAGCCCACCACACACAGAACCTATCAGGACACGAGTCCAAGACTGCTGACCCCGGCCTAAAAATTCCCAAGATCCCAATCTGATCAATCACCCATGGGATACGCTGAAAAAAACAAGTCCAATCCATGGATGCCCCACCCCGATCCATTGTCAACATCCCTATGCGGGAAACCACAGCACAACCCAGAGGTCTTGTGGAGTCATGCCTTGAGGAGCCAGAGCTGCCCAGGTCGCACAACGAGAACCTACACAATATTGGGCATACTGTTTTGTGTCGTAATATAATGATTAATCTGTGTAGTTTAGCACTGAAGGTGCAAAATAGAATCGACAAAATGGCAACAAGAAAAATTGTTTAATTAAGCATACTGTATTGAGCAGCCAGATGCTTACATATTTGTGCGTTTTTAACACTGTTGTTATATCGGCAAATACATTTTAAATTATTTAAAATAACAGATAAAATCCAAAGCTTTAGTCAAGGGTGTGACTTATGCCAGTCAAAAGTGTATTCCAGGAGTCTGTACCATCTGTAGTTTATTTATGAAAGTCAGGGTTGCGGTGGATTTGGACCCTATCCCAGGAACACTGGGCATGAAGGAGGAATAGCAGAAATATATTACTTCTAATAAAGTTGCTTCTAAAATTGCATGCGGGTGTTTTTTGGCATAACTAGAGAGTGGTAGAGATTCTAAATTTATTCAGCCACTTGATCAGGGTTACAGAGGATCAAAATCCATACCAAGAAGTACAATAATAATATCAAGAGTAGAAAGTGAGACAATTCAGCCTTAATGGAACTCCACACACGTATAATAAACAATAATCTGGGTATATGGTCGTATTGTAGGTATAGTATAGTGATGTGTACAGATTAGTACCACTTTTCTTTTTCAGCCATTCTGATGAGGTTTACAGGTGTCCTTTAGATCTTTGTTCTGTTGCATGACCCAATTTCGACCAAACTGTAGCTGTCAGACAGATGGCCTCACATTTGCAAGGTGCCCAGGTCGGTCCTGTGGCTGTAAAATAAGCTCAAATCTTCACCCCTGGGTATGAGGTGCTGCTTGGTTTTCCCTAAATACTTTATGGCGCTGGGCATTAGGGCCAAACAACTTCACTTGGGTCTTAGATGTTTAAAGGACATTGTTCCAGAAGCCGTGTTCTTCTATTATGCTTCTGTGTTCATTTTAGACAGAAGAGACGCCCTCCTGGCATATATAAAAAAAAAAAAAAACATATGTGTTCAGTCTTCTTCTAATTGTGCTGTCATGCACAACATTTAACATACTCAGTGAGGCCTGCATGGTCTGGGATGTTTTTCATGGCTCTTGGGGTTTTTCTTTGTATTTTTCTGAGCATTGCATAGACTGACCTTGCAGTGAATGTGCTGGGACGTCCACTCCTGGGAAGATTGCCAAGTGTCTTGAATGCTTTCCACTTGTGAATAATCTTTCACACAGTAGAACATTGAACTCCGAATTGTTTGGAAATAGTTTTATAACCGTTTCCAGATTGATGTCCAGCAACAAATGTTTCTATAAGACTACTGGTTATGTCTTTCCCTCTTGGCATTATGTTAACACACACCTGAATGCTCCAGACCAGCAAACTTCTGCTTTTACAGAGGTCTACGCACCTGCTCATGATCACTTAATCGAGGGCTGATGAGTAGCAGCACCTGGCTGCAACATACCCTCTTAAATCTTGCACATACAATCAGGATTACAGTACATAAAAATGTAATATGTTGTTAGTCTGAGATTGTATTTGCCTAATACTAAGCCTCAGCTGATTTTTATGACATTATGTTCTTACACAAAAACATATTATTAAATCATTTGAACAGCCGGGGGTAGCTCAGTGGTTCGAAAGATCCCAGGTTCAAATCCCACAACCACCAAGTTGCCACTGTTGGGCCCTTGAGCAAGGCTCTTAACCCTCATTGCTCAGATGTGTAATGAGATAAGTCGCTCTGGATAAGAGCGTCTGCTAAATGCCTAAATGTAAATATATGAGGAATCAGAAGAACCTGAAGGAAACCCCATATGTGGAGAACTACATGTACAACATAAAGATTAACCTGATCTCTGCGTAAATCCGGTGACTTTGTGGCAGTGAAGCAGTACAGAAGTACAGGTTATGGTGATATTTTACCCTCTATACAACCATCCTACTTTATTTGTGTATTGATCCCTGACTGTACATAGAATGCCTTAATAAATAATGAAACTATTGCCTTTGATTATGGTTGGCAACTATTGTGTCACATTTGTAAGTGGAAGCTCAACATGGAAGAAAATGGCTGTTTGGATGTTTATTAACCTTATTTTATAATAAGGTGAAGTCTGAGATATCATATTAAGGAATGATTTCAAAGCTATAATTATTCTCAGCCAGATCTGTGAATCACACACTGTTTCCCCACGACATCCTCAAAAAATTGGGTTACAGGGCCTCCGAGTGGCGCAGTGATAAAGTGCTCGCCCTATTATCCGGAGATCGTTGGTTCGGTTCCCGGGTGATGCTGTAACCTCTCACAGCCGGAGGTCTAGACAGAGCTGATTGGCCGAGCTCTCTCAGAGGGGAGGGATGAGGTACTTAGTGCTCCCACATTAATCACGGCTCTACAGCCAATCAGGGGCGTCTGTGAGCTCACGCAAGCAGAAGGAGCAGATAGCGCTGTCCTCCGAGTGTGTTACACCGCTCCAACGGTGCGTGAGCGAGCAGTTTGAAAAGATGCGGTCGGCTGGCATCACGTGGTTCGGAGGTTTTCTGAGTGGTCGTAGTAGCCTTAATGTGGGAGCCCCCTAGTGATGGGGAGGAATTGGACACGACTAAATTAGGGAGAAAAATCGGGGGAAATAGTTTAAATAAAAAAATGTAATTGGGTGATGACAGTAAATGTTCTCACAACGACATTTTCAGGCTTGTGCTATGACCATGGAAGGTCTGTTTACAGCATGCATGTAGCAGGTTATCAGCACGTCTACTGCATGTCACAATCAATCCGTCACACCATCACTAAAAATCACAGCAAGTGTCTTGATATTTAAACCAACCCAACGGATGGAATGACAAAAGAGTAAACACATAAAAAGCGTCTGGTGAGAGCGTGGTGTGCGATCTGATTGGACATAGTAATAACTCTCATTGCACCTGTTGAGCGTGTGATCATGTGTGATAAATGTGTGTAAATTACTGTAGTGACAGCATGATAGATGCATTGAAAACCTGACACTTGCTCTTGGCTAGGAAGTAGTAAGACCATGACAAATGCACATTTTTTTTTTATTTTGACTCTATCTAATCTAATTTATTTGATATTTTTAGGGAAACGTCATGGTCTTCGTGGGAGTGTGACGGAGCCCTTAGATAAATTACTTTGGGTTCTTGCACCAGTGACTTTATTGCAAATTCTGACTGTTATGAGATCTTTATTGAATGAATACGATTATAAAATTTGCTATTGAATCTATTTTTTATTTGTTCAAACCAATTAGTCAGGATGAATAAAGCTGATAAAGCACTGGTATTAGTTCACCACCAACAGTTTATTTCTGTAGATGAAAATGTATTGATTTTGCTTTCGATCAGTAATGAACAGTGTAGCCTACATCGATTAATCAGATACTATCCAAAATGACCACTTATGTAGGATGAACTTAAAAAGGACACAGAAATACCAGCAGAATCTAAGAGTGGCAGTTGAACTATGAATTATCACAGCATATATGAACCGTCCTATACAGTACATTCAGAACTTTTATTTCAGAATACCAAGTCATGTTAAAAAAAAGCAATTCATTCATTTTGCTTCAATAAAGCTATCACAAATGATATTACTGTACATGAATAGCATGCAAATGAGAGCTATATTGAACTTCTTATTAAGGGAAAAAATACATTGAACCTTGAAGTGTTTCCCTGAGCGAAATCAAAAATAAAAGCATTTAAGCTGTAACCATTTTTAGAATGTAGACATAAAATTTAAGAAATAAAAAAAAGACCTTGACTTTGTGAACATGAATGTGTTAGTAACTCCGCTGAATAACAAACAGGAAGAGAACTTAAAAAATAAAATAAAAAAATAATAATAATAAAAATGAAAAGGCATTTCAGACATTTGACCTTGCTGTGACCCTGAGACTGTTTGGACTTTTTCCAAAATGTCTGAGAGTCTCCAACAAACACAACCTGAGAATAATGGGTGGTCCGAACATAAAAATATTAAACGAATATATTCGCTGAAAAAGTGGATCAAGGCCATGTAAAACAAGCAGGATGTCCAGTGAACTCGACTAATGCAGGAAGTGACTTCCGTTAAATGCCTTCAAGTTAAATGGCAACATCAGTAAAGTGACATTCACCACCTGGCTCTATTGTTGTGCAAATAGAGCGACTAGCTACGTATGAGTGTTAACTCTTACCTGACTGAGCTGGCCACTGGGTGATCCTGTGACACTGGGTGTGTGACATCTGAAATTGAGGAGAGTTTCCTCCTGTGATCTCGAAACCGCAGAAACCCCAGTGCCCACAGTCTGACCTGGATTAGCCACCACTGTACACAGCAAACCCGTTACACTTTCTGGTCTCAGCATGAAGGCCTCCAGAGCTATGTTAGGAGAGACCTGCATAAACGAAGAATGTCAGGAAGTATGAAAGACAAAGAGAGAGACAGAGAGAGACAGAGAGAGAGAGAGAGAGAGAAGGATGGCTGATGACCTAGATTCTTCCTAATCGTTTGTCACTCATTTGTGCTGAATGGGGCAAGGACTTCTACATTATTAGAAACTATGCAATGAGTAAACAACACATTAGACCTACATAAACAATGTGCAAATTGATGAGAGTGCAATGGATAACAGAGGCAGACAATATGCTAGCAAGTTGGAAAGTAGGTTGGATGGAGGACAGTGTCTATATGCAATGACTTATGAATATTTATCAAAATATTATACAAATTAGGTTCGTCAGAGGGTGTGGATTAATTATATCGGCAGCTATGACAAGTAGCGCTGGTTGTTACCCAAACCACATGTTTATATGAATGCTATTTAGGTCTGATCACAGCTGCTATAACATAAGTGATGAAAGAAAACCCGTGATTTGTGGTTTGTTTACAATTAAAACATAATAACTCAAATTGCTGCAGTATGGCCTCCGAGTGGAAAGGTGCTCGCCCTATCATCCGGAGATCGCTGGTTCGATTCCTGAGTGATGCTGTAATTTCTCGCAACCGGAGGTCTAGAGAGAGCTGATTGGCCGAGCTCTCTCAGAGGGGAGGGATGAGGTACTTAGTGCTCCCACATTAATCACGGCTCTACAGCCAATCAGGGGCGTCTGTGAGCTCACGCAAGCAGAAGGAGCAGATAGCGCTGTCCTCCGAGTGTGTTACACCGCTCCAACGGTGCGTGAGCGAGCAGTTTGAAAAGATGCGGTCGGCTGGCATCACGTGGTTCGGAGGTTTTCTTTAATCACAGCTCTACAGCCAATCAGGGGCGTCTGTGAGCTCACGCAAGCGGAAGGCACCAAAAAAAATTTTTGCTGCAGTATAAGAGGTAAAATAATGTTATTGGAAAATAATTTGGACAAATGGACAAATTTGCTACCCCACAATCCTTACTCATCGTCTATGTATACTGATTAATCCTGTATTTAGGATCGCTGAGGACCTGGAGCCTATCCCAGGAGACTTAGGGCACAAGGCGGGATATACCCTGGACAGAGTGCCAATCTATCGCAGGGCACACACACAAATATTCAAACACTATGGGCAATTTGGGAACGCCAATTAACCTCATCTGCATGTCTTTGGACTGTGGGAGGAAACCAGAGTATCCGGAGGAAACCCACCAAGCATGGAGAGAACATGCAAACTCCATGCACACAGAGAATCGAATCGAACCCGGACCCTGGAGGTGCACAGTGCTAACTACTACACCACCAATCCTGTTCTTGATTATTTTCCCATAAGAACATGTCTCAGTTTTTTTTTTTATTCTTTACTTATTTCCCACATAAGCTCAACTTTTCTGTATATTTAGCACAAGAGCGGCAAGTATATAAAATATACATAACAGTCATACATTTGTGTTTATTATAATGCATTTCATATGCTCATGTTGATGTGTATGGATTGCTCTTGAGCCGTCCTTGCTGTGAATGACGAGGAAATTGAGTGAACATTATTGCATTGCCTGTGAGATGCCCCGTCTGTGAGTGAATGAGAAAATGTGCAACGGCGTAATGTATTCATGTATTACCCTTGAGAAGTTCTGTGAGAGTAAATCTGATTTTGTACAACAGGCTGTATTACTGCATTACCTTTGAGATGTTCTGGTTGTGTGTGTTAAGGGTGAGGTCTGCAATGCGCTCAACACACTGTACGATACGCGTGCACGCTCGAGCTTCGTTCTGAGCCATCCACAGGATGTGCTCCTCCACCTGCATCATGTTGCTTGCAATGTCGGACACGTAGTCCCCTAGCTGGAGGGAAGAGCAGGATAAACAATACATCCCTGATTAATAATAAGCAAGATTAAATATAATACAGGGCTAAGACCTCACAATACAATCAGATTTGATTTAAAAAATCCACACATTTTTAGATAAGACTGTGTCTGATGTGATCTTTTTTAGCCAGTGTGCTAAATAAGTGATTGCTTGGCTACTGAATGATTTGATTAATGAATAAATCCAAGGTTTTTTCATGTTAAACATGCATTCATCCAATCTTCGGTAACTGTTTTGGGGAAAATTTGTTTTGTGCATACTGGTTTTTTTATTTTTTTTGTCTCTACATTTATTTATGGTTGTACATATGTTTTTTTTTTTTTTCGTTTGTAATTAGTCCCCTGCATCCAACACATGAAAGAGCAAGAATGCTCTTATACTGTAGGATGATAAATTAATTAATGCCATTATCTATATCCATATGTCTATATCCATATATTCATGTATATTTATATGTAAACTCGCATCATTATGTATCTTTTAATGCACCTGCTTTCTGACACGTCTTTCTTAAGATAAGATAAGATAAGATAAGATAAGATAAACTTTATTTATCCCGAGGGAAACTCTTTTGTCACAAACATGCACAATGCAGCCAAATAACAAGAAAAAAAAAATAACAACAGTAGAATAGTGCAAAAACAGTAGATAAAAATAAAATACAATAAAATACAATAATATGACTATTAGTGCTAGTGGTTGTGAAAAGTGACAGTGCACAATGAATAAAGAGAGTAGAAGTATGTAATAGTGGGATGGAGCAAACATTCAATGACATACATATTTGTAATATTGCACGATTTTCCTGAGGACAAAGTAACATTAGTATTAATATTATCTTAATATACATTATCTATATCTATAATATCAACATCTGTTTTCATATCTAATGAATCATGATTTTAAACAAGTTGGTGCAATGTATATTGAAAACATATTTAAAATATTCTAGCTTATGTACAGTATATACTGTATGTTAAAGTAATTTGTTTCATTCAGCGATTATACTTTATTGTAGGAACTTCCTGCCAAGCTTAATATCATTCAATTCAATTCAATTCAGTTTTCAATTCAATTCCCTGGTGAGCAAGCCCGAGGGCGACAGTGGCAAGGAAAAACTCCCTGAGATGGTAATAGGAAGAAACCTTGAGAGGAACCAGACTCAACAGGGAACCCATCCTCATCTGGGTGAAAGAGATAGCAGGAAATGATCTGCATTTATACAGTGTTAAGTGTTAGGTTCAGCTATAATAGTTGATGTTAATTGATGTTATAATAGTTTATGTAAAATGGAGTCCAGTAGTTATTGGAGACTCAGGTAGACTTGTAGAAAGTCCTGAACTATCGAGTTGTCAAGTCCTCAGAGAAACAGCTGACAACACCAGTCGAGGCCAGAACCATCTTCTAAGTAGAGAGAATCATCCCCCCAATCCCCATCTAATGTGACTGAGTAAGTGAGACAACAATAGTCATTTAATGTTTGATCAGATTCACTTCACATTTTGGGTTTGTGCTCTTGTAGAATGAAAAAAAAAAAGAGAGAAAATGTTTGTCAAAACTACTGTATAAGACTCTGGGAACTGGGAATTTTGCAAAAACCTCCCCATGAGCTTTGGCAATCTGTCCTTTAAAGTACAGACCTTTCTTATTTCGTCCTATGAGACACCAGATTTATATATATATATAAACATAGCTTAATTCTGAGTTCAATTTCTCCAGCCACACCCAGGCCTGATTACTGCCACACCTGTTCGCAATCAAGAAATCACTTAAATACGACCTTCCTGACAAAGTGAAGTAGACCAGATGATCCTCAAAAGCTTGACATCATGATCCACTCACTCCCTCACTCACTCCTACTGCTTTATCCTGTCATCATGATTAAAGAAATTCAAAAACAAATAAGAAAAATGGAACAGTGGAGAACCTTCCCAGGAGTTGGTGGCCGACTCAAATTTCCCCAAGAGCCATGTGACAATATATTAACTTTGACTAATATTTAAATTTGTATGATGATCTGAATCAGTTTAAGTGTGACAAACATGCATAAAAATAAGAAATCAGAAGGGGGGCAAACACTTTTTACTTTTTATATACTGTGTATGTGTGTATGTATATATATATGTGTGTGACGTTGGCAAGCTTTCTAACATAAACACCAGGTGAACTTGGTACAAATGATTATCAATTAGCTACCAGTAAACAGATGACCGGATCATGGGCACCCAAGTTTTATTTACAATCTCATTGAGCAAAGATCAGTCTGTTCGGCCTGAGTCCAGAGAAAAGCCAATGTTGCACAAACGTCAGAAAAAAGTAAAAACTGGCAATGGTAGAAAGGTATAAGAACACCCAATGCATTACAGCCTGCTGAACACAGAGCTTAATAGACAAAGGGTTCTCAGATCCCAAATCAATCGAGCATCTGTGAGACACGCTGGACAAACAAGCCTAACCCCACAATGCTCAAAAGATCCAGCGTTAATGCCTTGTCCCAGACACCATTGCACACACTTAGAGGTTCCATGCAGCCACGCCTGGAGGAGCCAGAGCCACCCTAGTGGTTTCAGTATAGGAGTGAACCTAAAACCTAGTTGATTTTAATGTGTTAAGTTTATTTAACTGATTTTAATCGGTTTACGGCTAATTGATATATTCCACCTACTGTTCATGGCACAATGCAGCCAAGGAACAATAAATAAATAAATAAATACATACATACATAACAACAGTAGAATAGTGCAAATAGATAAAAATAAAATACAATAAAATACAATAATATGGATATTAGTGCAAGTGGTTCTGAAACATGACAGTGCACAATGAATATAGAGAGTAGAAGTATGTAATAGTGGGATGGAACAAACATTCAATGACATACATTTTTGTAATATTGCACGATTTGCCTGAGGACAAAGTAACATTAGTATTAATATTATTATTAATCCTGAGAAATCACCTACACTTATTAGTGGTTTGCATCATATCACTTAATAAAGTCAAGTTATATTTAAAAAATACACAATTCAGGTAAATAATCTACATGTGAGTTGTGAGAACCTGATACTGTGAATAAACACACAATCCCCCCTAACCGCACACTGTCTGTCAGGTTATTTCTCTATGTCGAGTTTGCTTGCCAAAATCTACCAAAGTTTATAGAAAGTTTAACTCAAAATGAACTAGCTGACTGACAGAGACAAAAGACTACAATAAGTGTTGGATTTGATAAACTATTCCAGTAAGCCAGGTTCCATCAGTCTACCTGTCAGATATTCTTTAACTAGAACTCAGGTGCTATAAATCATCCAGCAATAATCAAATGATCCTATTGTGATCAAAAGTCTCAACAACTCACTAATATTACAAGTAAAACAGAGGCAGCTCATCATGATCACACTCACTTTACACAAATGCACAGGCCAAACATTTTTGTCAAATATTTCTCTTGACTGTCTTTAGCTTTGATTATGGCGTGCTGTCACCATGGCATTGTTTTAACAACCTTATGCCACATCATAACAGTTTTTTTTTTTTTTTACTGTAGGTTAATTATATTTATACCTTGCAAGATCTTGTATTGATGATAGGAGAGTCAAACCCCAAAGACTTTCAATGGGGTTCCAAAGTGCTGGCAAATACATGTAAAAAAAAAACCTTCCTCATGCTCCCTGACTTACTTTTTCATGAGTTTGGTCCTGCAATATACCCGTGCCATCAGGCAAAAAACAAATCTACTGATCATTCAGTACATTCAGGTCGTCAGCTGACGTTTAATAACTTCATATTCTTACGTCTAGACCTGATCACGTGAAGCGACCTCCAGATCTGCGTCCAGAGGCTTGTACTGTATAGTGGGCATTATGCATGATGGGTGCATCGCTTCATGTGCTTCCCTTTTTACCTTGATGTGTCCATCACTCTGGACTAGGGTCAATCTGGACTCAACAGATCACATGACCTTTTTCCATTGCTCCAAAGTCTAATCTTTAAGCTCCATAGCTTAAATAACTTTAGCCTTATTTTCTGATTAGTCTCACTATCCAGTGGTTTATTTTGGCCACAAAGCTATTTATTCCCAATCCTGTGAGTTCATGGTGTGCAAAAATGCTTATTTACATCCAAACTGTGACATTTTTGCATATGTAATAAATACGAGGCTTAATCGCTGTTTTTGCATTATGATATGTACTGTAGGTTATGAATAGAAACATGTTACTGCCTTTTCATATAAACTGCCTTCCAGGAAAAAAAATTATAAATAATGGATATGCATATATAAAAAAGCAGGAATTGCTGTTTATTTTTAGTTTGAAAATATTTGAGAGACCTACATTAAGATACAACACTTCATGTTCCAACTAACACATATGAAAACAGAAATGCCAGCAAAGCAAATACCTTCTGGTATGTTTGCAGATCTGTTTAATAACTGATACCACATGGCTATAATTATACACAAATACATTCCTCCAGGGCTGTAAGCATATGTAAGTCAATATGTTACCGTGATTACATATACAGTGCTGTCTGAGCTAGCTGTGGGCATGTTTACTTTGGGCACGCTAGGAAAAAGTTCTTACTTTGCACAATGCTACTACAGCTTCAGTTAAAGATTCTCCCCATAAGCTGTAGTAGCACTGTGCAGGGTAAAAACTTTTTTTTCTTATGTGCATAAAGTAAACTTCCCTACTCTCCCTAAACTTCCCTTCTCTAAACTGTTTCAGATAGCCGCATTCCTACGGTTTCCTCCAGGAAACCAGACATCTCTTCTTTGGAATCCTACCATATGCTACATTTGACCTACTTAAAACACCACAAGCATACAGGAGTACACATGAGTTAATAACATGTAGGAAATTGCACGGTAGCTATAGATATCTGAAGCAGATGTCAGAGGAGCTCCCAGGATGCAATGCTTCAGTACTGAAACCAAGGTGGCCAGTTCCTCTTTCTATAAAAAATAATAATCTACTGTAAGGTATATAAGGAAATATGATCCATATAGTGTAGGGCAACACGGTGGCTTAGTGGTTAGCACTTTTGCCTTGCACCTCCATGGACCAGGTTTGATTCTGTTTGCATGTTCTTCTTGTGCTTAGTGGATTTCCTCCTGGTACCCTAGTTTTCTCCAAGAGCATTGGAGTCTAAGTGGTAGATTTCTCGCCTGCCACGTGTAACGCCCAGGTTCGATTTCCAGCTAATGCCCAAACCCCAGCCACTGGATGCCGTGCTGGTCCCATGGATAAAAATAGGAGGGTTGTGTCAGGAAGGGCATACAGCGTAAAATCTGTGTCTAGCTTGTGTGCGGATTGTATTGCTGAAAAAACCAACACCAACAACAACCATAATCTGGGTTCCTCCCACAGTCCAAAGACAAGTAGGCTAATTAGCGGTCTCAAATCACTCATAGTGTGTGAATGTTGACTGTTGGTCCTACCATGGTCATAAAAAATGGGAATAAATACAGTAGAAGCCATTTAAAACGGCCTCTGAGAGGGGTGCGGATGTCAGGCAATTACTTTGACCTTCTCGTTCTGCTATTCTCAGAAAGGCGTGTCTACATTTCATAGTAAACATGCCCATTAAGTACTCGCCATCACCAAGTAAGTCACCATTGTCCTCCATGGTCCCTACTTGGGCTCCATACTTTCCTGGAAGGATGGATGGATATAGTGTAGTGTAGGCAGTGTCAGAGGAATTTAAAATGATTTTCTTATAGGGCTGAAGTTCAAAATGTTTAAACTTTCAGTAACAGCTCAGGTTTCATTAGTAAAGTGAACCATACATTAGAAAGCTTTTAAAATTTGCTGAATGAAGCATCTGAAGGTACTGTACACACTACAAAGCATGAAATCACTTGAATCTTTGATAACAAAGGACAATTTTCAGTGATTGAACATGTTTATACTCAGCGTTGGTGAGAAAAGAAAAGCCTCCCTTCTCTGTGGATTTAAAGCGATTCTGATAACATCACTCATAGCTGACATTCTAGGTTTTACAATATGTACAGTATGTACAGCATGTACTGTATGTATCATTTGTCATGGTCATGAACTGGTCTTGTACAAACAAACGGTATTTTGTAATACATAAAAACATATCTACGCACAAAAGGTTTAATAACTGTAAAGCATCTATACAGCTCAGGTGAACTGCAGTGTAACTGCAGTGAGGTGAGGTGATTGTTTGCTTTACATCTCAGGGAGCCCTCATGTTTGTGTTTCCTTCTGGCTCTCCCTTTTAGTTATGCTGTCATAGTTAGTCCTGCCGGAGTCCCTGCTTGCACTCTACAGTAAATACTGTATACATTCACATTAGACATTGTGACTGTGACCATACCTAATTGCAATCTCTCCTCCTCTTCTCTTCCTCCCCCTCTTTCTCTTTCCTCTCTCCCCCTGTCTCCCCCTTTCACTCTTTCTCTCTCTCTCTCTGTCGAGCTACACATGTGGTTCCTGAGCTGCCAGTGATCCAGACTCCCTCTGCCCTCCGGACCTGTCTGGTCCATCCTGGTGCCCGGTTTCTGGTTGGAGGTCTCGTCGCATGGATGCCCCGTGTGTCTCTTTGGGATGCGTCTGGTGTCTGGGGATGATTCTCTCTACTTAGAAGACGGTTCTGGCCTCGACTGGTGTTGTCAGCTGTTTCTCTGAGGACTTGACAATTCGATAGTTCAGGACTGGAACTTTCTACAAGTCTATCTGAGTCTCCAATAACTACTGGACACCATTTTACATCAACTATTATAACATCAATTAACATCAACTATTATAGCTGAACCTAACACTTAACACTGTATAAATGCAGATCATTTCCTGCTATCTGTTTCACCCAGATGTTCCCTGTTGAGTCTGGTTCCTCTCAAGGTTTCTTCCTATTACCGTCTCAGGGAGTTTTTCCTTGCCACTGTCGCCCTCGGGCTTGCTCACCAGGGAATATCTGAACATTTTGATTCATACACATTCACATTCCATACAAACTTAAATAATTCTTTTGATTGTGTAAAGCTGTTTTTCAGACAATGTCAATTGTTAAAAGCGCTATACAAATAAAAAAAAAAGGAATACCTACATCTGGGATGTAAAACAAAATAAAATGCAAAACTAGCCATAGTTAATTGCCCAATGTTTAATATAGTGGACAGAATATATAAACTCCACATCCCATTTATTTAGAAACCTCTTTTTTTTATTTTAGTTTTCCTCAATCATCCCAAAAAATGTGTGCAAATGAGAGAAAGAGTAATAAATAAAAAAAAACAGGGAGAAACTGTTTATTACATCACTCTCTAAGACTAAAGGAAACTAAAAGGAGAAACAACACACTATAATAACCTTCCAGTGTACTGTAATAGTAGAAATATTCATTATCTCGGCAGCAAGTACTACACACTGACTGTTCTTCCACAAATATAGAAATTTTTAGAAATCTGTATATACCGTTGTCATGATTATGTATTTAAATTATTTGCTTTCTATAGATCATTATAATAGAATACAAATAGCTATCACTAAAACTGTTTGTCACTAGCAACTATAAATGTAAATGTTAACCAACAAAGAAACATCTCTACAAAGTCGATCTTTGCACTGGAAAAATATTTATAATGTTCTTTGAAAAGTCATAAAAGGGTTCAATCAGAGGAGACATGTGTTAGCTTAAAAATACAGTAGAAGAACAAATTCTCCAGAAATGAGTGGTACCAAGCAAAAAAAGCAACAAGTATCAACAATCAGTGTGGCTTTTCAGTGCCGGAGAAATGTGAGAGATTTGAAAAGCCTGAAAAACAGATGTTTCCACTCACTGGCTTGTAATTTTGCTTAATAGCCTCTGGTGCAATTTGTCATCACCCCAGATTGTAACATTATAATGTACATGACATAATTAGCTGTAAAGTTATACTCTAGCAAGGCATATTTGCTTTCCTCCAGTCAGTTACATAATGTGTGAAAGCTGTTTGCTTGGAAGGAGCTTACAAGAGCACCTTTGTGGGTGCAGACTTTTGATCCAACTACGCAGAGGCACACAAGGTTATAGCTACAAATTTAATTAGTGTAAGCAGTGCAGATGTCTGGATATGAAATCAGGTGTGTAACTGCCTGCATGAATCAAAAAGCTCTATTGGTCTCTTGTTACACTTTTTTTCATACTGTACCATTGTACTGTGTGCATGCAATTTTTTTCTCTTCTTTTTGTTAAGGTGAGGCTTTGGGATTGGCATTTGGGGGAATTTCTGGGTCTGGAGAAAGTTAGGAAAATCTATCAAGCCTCGGTTTTTTTCCAATGTAACAAAATATATGAGAACAGTTCCTAAATAATGTGGATAATATATTAACTAGTTCCTTTTTCTTCTAATACTGTACTGTATGTTTAACATTTCAGCAATTGAACTCAAGTTAGATTGTTAGAATAGCGCAAGTTAAAAGGACTCAGTAGTGTAGAGTAGGCTGGAGAAAGCTCTTACTTCATGGAGGCGATCCACCAGACGCGTGATTCTCTCAACAAGATGTGTGACAAAGATGACGTCCATCATGTCTCCGAACATCGCTGCATTGCTGGTGATGGAGGAGAGTTGCTGGGCCATGAGCAGAGCGTTGGTGGTGTTTACTGGTATCTGTATTTGTGGAAAAGACATGAGGACATCTCTGTAACTCACCTCATGAGAAAAGGATTATTTCTACAAATTTTAGATCACCCTAATTGGCTCATCATGTTTATTTGACCTCCAGGGTCCGGGTTCGATTCCCCGGCCAGGCTCGATTCCCGTCTCTGTGTGCATGGAGTTTGCATGTTCTCCCCGTGCTTGGTGGGTTTCCTCCGGGTACTCCGGTTTCCTCCCACAGTCCAAAGATATGCAGGTTAGGCTAATTGGCGTTCCTAAATTGCCCGTAGTGTGTGATTGAGTGTGTGAGTGTGTGTATGTGTGTGTGCCTTGTGATGGATTGGCACCCTGTCCAGGGTGTACCCCGCCTAGTGCCCGAAGTCTCCTGGGATAGGCTCCAGGTCCCCCACGACCCTGAACACAGGATTAAGCGGTATAGAAAATGAATGAATGAATGAATGAATGAATGAATGTTTATTTGTTCATAGAGGTTTTAATCATTTATACAATGAGACCAAAAATTTGCTACCTAAAGATCTAATGCCTAACAATACCAACATACACCTCTTCTACTGTAGCACCATTTCCTGTTTCAGAACATACAGTAACAATGCAACCCTTTTGAAAGTTTTGGGATAAAAGTTTTTATTAAATTTTTTGTGCTATAACATAAAACTGTGTGCAAGAAAGCCAAAATTCTGACTCTACATCAATATCATCAACAATATTAAGTAAGTCATTCATGTTACTAGTCTAGCGTTCTCCATGCATATGTGTCAAAGTTTAAGACGGAATGCTTCAAATAAACAAAAGGCCAAAAAGTCTAATTTGAAACATGAATATATCATTTAAAGTGCTTCAACTGACAAATCAGACTGGCTACGTGACCTGAAACATACACCGGTGGAGCTATTTGTAATGTGTAATGAGAGACAGGATGCAAGTGTGTAAACAACTATATGCTTTATTGGGGTAAATCCAAAAAAATCATAATCCAAGTTCATATTGCGTGCCAAAACACAGGCCAGTAAACAGGGCTAATCCGTAATTAGAAACAAGGAAAGAAAACTAGGCTCAAAACCAGGAAGTAAAACAACAACAAAAAAAACATCAGGAATTCCAGTTTAAGATACAGTAACACCCTGCTACAAACGAAAAAGCCTTAATGATAGTGATGCATAGCAATACAGGGCCATTGCATATGAAATCTACCAACGGTCTGAAGGGGAAGTACATGGTCAAGTCTTTGGGCAAAGGAAAGTGTCCCAGATGAAAACATTCTGTACACTTTTACTTTGGAAATATTCACCAGCAAATTTTTGCACGAATATTCATATTTTAGCTTTATTGTCTCAAAAGCTGATTGTTATTTTCCATCACATGCAGTATTAAAAAAAACCCTGCTTTTTTGGAACATATTTTTGCCATACATACTATCACGGCTTGTGCATGCACGCCCACTCTCCTAAGGAAATACAGCAATATTTAAAGCAACTGAGAAAATTCCTTATGGCACATTATTTTATTACTTTAAAATGTTGTTGTGCCCAAGTGTTGGGAAAAGGAATGGCAACATTACAAAGTGGTAAATGATTTACTGTTCCAACTTTTTTTGAAATGTGTTGCAAGAACCAAAATTGGAATATGTGTTTATTTTGAAAATAAAAATAAGAATCACGAGGAACACATTAAATAATGTGATGTTGTATAGTCTGCAATGAAATACAGTACAAGTCAATTACGAAAACACTACTTTTTATTTTTTTTATTTGCGATTTCCTAACTGTCCCAACTTTTTCTGATTTGTGGTTGTATATCAAAAACCACATAATGATTTTTCTAGGCATCCATGGGCAATTCTTAATTCCAAATCTCTGCAGCTACCAGGAAGATGCATACACACTTAGCAGATTATTGAACCCATGGGAGCCTTTTCCTGATTAAATAATTTTATTTGCTTCATACAGTATATAGCCATGGAGTTTATATTGCAGCCTAATCTGACATGACCAGCATCCATATACTGTACTGTATATCCCACAGAGAAACTGCATCTGACAAGCCTGTTGCATCATAAGTCAGAACAATTGCATCAGCTAATTTAGTTGCTATATAAAGCATGTGACAACTAGCCTTACTTATTCAAACATCGGCATGGATTGTAGACTTTGCAAAGCTGGAGCTTTCTTGGATGAAGAGGGCAACAAGCATGTGACAAGGCTGTCGAAGGTCTGGATGTACATTCCTGGCAAGTACAGTATGTGAACCATTTTGTCAAAGAGCTTTTGTTTCTGTTTTGATTATAAAAACTCATAATTGTCAATGTTTGAACATCTTCAGAAGAGCTGCACTGAAAATGACTTACTGTATTACTGTATAATGCAACAGCTCAATTATCTCCTTCAAATTTTCTTTAGAAGCAGATGATGTCTGATTATGTTATGTCACCTACATGCAAAGGGAACAAAATACCTTTTTATTGCTCCCTAACACTCCTGGATATGAAATGGCTGTGGCTTCACTAGGATTCAATCTCATGATCTCTGCATGATAGAGTGGACAATGATTTAGGCAGGACAATGGTGCAGTTGGGTCGAATTATCTGCTAACTACTGTATATTTTGCAGCTTCCTGGTAAAAGCAGAGATCTGTAATTCAGAGAAATAATTTGGTGGATTTATCGGAGAAAATTACCCACATTTTATTATAATCTTTTTTTTTTTTTATCCCAGGACCCTTTTCAGTTGTCCATGATTTCCACGCTAAGGCATCAAAGGGGCTAATCTTCCCTTTGACCCAATAGAATATAGTATTCTAACATAATGGAAAGCTTTCCACTGTAAGTGAGAATATTATAAATATACTGTAAATCTAATATTTTGCCTGTATGGTGGACTGACACCCCATCCATCCCATCTGAGTCCCCTGGGAGAGGCTCCAGTCCTTCTGTGACCTCATACAGGGTAGGTGGTATATAGAATAAGCTTGTGAATGAGTCAGCATCTACTGTATATGGGTAATTTCCGATTGGGTAGATGAGTGAATCAAAATTCTATGCAAATAATTTTTTTTTAATTGAAACTTGTGTATTACATACAGTAGGCGTTTCACATGCACTTTAAATGTATGACAATTTGAATAACCTATGGCATCATATCTACTAGGGGCTCTAAACTGGAAAGTCAATTTGCTTGCTGCTCAACTCTTTCACTCATGTAGGATTCAGTTTTCTGCTAAACTCGAATGTGGTCCACTGACTCTCCGTGACTGAAATGCAAAACAAAATCCATATATTTTGGGCATCAAATCACTCTGGCTATCAATTCCAAGCTCTATTCTGTTGATCCTTGGGCACATAATAGCTGTCAAAGATCCCTTCGGTATATATTGATATCCACAATACACGTGCATAAAGTAGGCCTGTCCCCCAACTTTAAATGGACCAATCTTGAAGACCCATGAGGCCACAACAGGGTATAAAGACACAAAAGACACACTGAAAACTAAACACGGAGCAGGTGAACACAACTAGGCAACAAGCAAACTATGTTACATAGATGCGGACAAGACCAGAACAAAAACCATGGCACTGCTCAAAGCACAGGTCGCCTTGCACCTCCAGGATCCGGGTTCGATTCCCGGCCAGGTTAAATTTCCGCCTCTGTGTGCATGGAGTTTGTATGTTCTCCCTGTGCTTGGTGAGTTTCCTTCCTCTGGTTCCCTCCCACAGTCCACAGATACAGTATGCAGCTTAGACTAATTGACGTTCCCAAATTGCCCACAATGTGTGAATGTGTTTGTGTGTGTGTGTGTGTGTGTGTGTGTGTGTGTGTGTCCTGCAATGGACTGACACCCTGTCCAGAGTATACCCCACCACCTCATGCCCTAAGTCTCCTGGATTAGGCTCAAAGCCGCCCCCACAACTCTGTATACAGGATTAAGCAGTATAGACGATGAGTGAGTGAGCGAGTGAGTGGGCACTGCTTAAACAGAGAAACCCAGACAACATTATCAAGATGCACTGCAGAAGGAGATAACCTGACATACAGCTACAGAGTGTGCAGCACGCTTGGGACAGGTTGTCTTTTGAACAAGGAGAGATAAAAAAAAAAAAATCTGTCAGCGGTTTTTGTGGCTTTTTTCATTAATATTCCATTTTCCAATATACCCTGGTGTCCTCATGCACTTCCTGCACTTTAGTTCTATTAACTAAACACTTGCATGCATATAACACATCACATTATAGGCAAGAGAAAACTAACAGAAAATAAAACCAGCCAAATTTAATCTTTCGACCGTGTGAACACTTCGACCAGTCTTAGCAGGACTCGACATGTGCCCTAGCCAATTATAATATGTAATAAATTCAGTCTGTGCACAACTGTTGTTTTTCCCAGCATGAGCAGCCAAACAAAGAAGTAATGTTGATCATTTTAGCCCACCTGTGTAAGTTCATGCAGTACACGGGTGAACTTGCTGGAGTAAGGGCACTGATTGTAGTCGTCCTCCGCCCACCGGCCCTGCTTATCACATCTACGCCACGCCCTCTTCTCTTGAGAGCTGTAGGAGGCTGTGGCACAGGGGAGAAACCCCATTAAACCAGCCTGGGTTTTAGGCCACCTGTAGGACACAAGAGCAGCGTCAGATCCGAAACAATAAATGCACTGAAAATGAAATAAATGTGATCAGTAGCAATTGGTTTAGAAATGCTGAAGAGGGCAAAATAAATGTTAATAAATGTTAGTTTAAATAATTATTTCTGCTGTTCCCATTAGAAAGTGTTTTCATTAAATAAAGACTTTATGCTGTACGTACATACAGTACATTAGTCTACAGTATGCGTGCATACAGTAGCAGTCACTTTTTCAGTCACTTTAAATTCTTTCAGGCATATTTGCACAACCCCTGGGCATTTCTATTTATATACAACTTCATTCCATACAAAAAGTCCATAATTCTATATTTTTTATACTGTACAGATAG
Organism: Channallabes apus; assembly: GCA_030522415.1. Taxonomy (NCBI): domain Eukaryota; kingdom Metazoa; phylum Chordata; class Actinopteri; order Siluriformes; family Clariidae; genus Channallabes; species Channallabes apus. Next base: position 12,597,037 of record CM060118.1, on the reverse strand, counting down.
GTGTTTCTTATTTTTCTTATATTTTTCCTATACAGTATTGTATGTTTTGTATTGTATAAATGTTATTCGTTCTTAGTTAAATTTACTTCTATTTTATTTTTCATATTTATTTCCTAATAATAGTGTTTTATTTTAAGGTCACAGGCGGTCGTCTAAGCATTTCACTGCATATCATACTGTGTATGACTGTATATGTGACAAATAAAATTAGAATTTGTATATGCACATACATTTTATGGTAAAATACTGCAATGCTAAATGTGTATTTTTTTTTTCAAATAAAAATATAATTTCTTGGAAATTTGCAGTATTTTTTTTTTCTCTATACAGTAACAATGAGCCAATTTTCCTTTACATCCATATTGTGCAGAAACTGCAGCAGCAGAATGCAGCTACTGTAGATGAAAGGATGAAAGGTTTGGGGAAACTAAAGCAAAGAAAAACAATTTTATTTATATATATATATATATATATATATATATATATATACTGTAAAGAGCACAACAAAAGCAGCAATGCTGAGACATTCAGCCAGAGCGAGGTGGTCGGCTTCGTCTCATTAACTACTGAGTGGTGCCCTGCCAGCCATAGACATGGTTAATGATCATAAAAAATGAGAGTTGTGTGTAATTTGCTGGTTTATGCAGAATTCGGATTGGGATGCCGCAAGATGATTTGTTGCTTGCTATGAATGCCAGTGTACTGTATATGACTTTTGATTAACGCTGTAGACAAATCGGATCTTGAGCTAAATAAGTATGGATGTCTGAATAGTGTGTGTGTGTGTTACGAATGGTGAAACGGTGGTGTTTCTTATCCTTTTGCACACCTGAAGTCACCTTTGTTGCCGGTCACCCTCTCTGCAGAACAGTACAGTGCAGATGTCTCCAATACCACAATCTCCATGCCAATGGTGCTGTTGCCACGGGAACTGGTCACGTGGCACTGCCAATTACCGGAAACATCAGCATCCACGTTGGAGAGGATTAGTTCACTGAGAAAATGGAAAGGGGAGGAAGAAGAGGCAGAGGAATGGAGTCTATTGTAAGTTCACAAATGCATTCAAATCCAGTTTAGCTTCATCACGCTAAATTGCCTATTACATGCATGAGGGTTCAATATATTAACAATGATCATACCTGATAGTTTCACTTTCACTAAATAAAAAGTATGATATTAGTCTAAAGACTCAGTGTAGAAACCGTGTACAGAAAGGTGTGTGTGTGTGTGTGTGTGTGTGTGTGTGTGTGTGTGTGTGTGTGTGTATAGTAAAGTGCAGTTGACTCATGAGTCATTGTGGTTTTTAAAAGAAAAATAATTCACTTGATGGGGATGGAAAGGCTGGAGTATCCAAAAGACAAGATGTATTCAAATCATAGCAGCTGAATGTTCAAACAAAGCAAGTGTGTGTGTGGTCAAATCATTCCACTGCTGTATTTAATTGGTCTATTTTTACAATCGTCTTCCAGCCTCTTTACAATATTTGCACATAGCATTTGACAGAAATAGAGCACAATTTATGTCTGTTCTGCAGACCTTTCGCAAAATTCACTTAAGCTGTGTGTTCACATTAACACGTCTGTCCTCTGAAATGGCACATATGTGCACGTTGTTACATCTTTGTTCGTACCATCTGGGGTAAAACAAATTAGATTTGTGCAATCTCATTCATTTCAAACAGTGGATGCGAGGCTAAGAAAAAAAAAACAGCCTGGGAGGATGGAAAGCACTTAGTTGGCTGTTGTTGAGGTTCAGAAGGAGGAAGAAAGTCTCGTATTAGCTGCTTCAGCAGCTATTGGTAGCACTGCTCAGAAACGCCTGCATGCCAGTGCTGACTGATGACATCAACACCTTACGTACTGTACACATGTGCAGAGGACCACATATAATCATGTCCAAACTAAAAAATACAACTAAACAATCCGACCTGTCATAAAAGATTCGATTTGAGGCACTTGTAATGTGAACACAGCCGTAGTTTACTTTAATGAGTGTAGTCCATCTACCAAATCTGAATCCGAATTAAACAGATATTTATGGATTTATACCACTAATATGTACTAATTAAGTGTTTTTTTATAAGTATGAAAAATAAAGCTGGTGTTAAAATAAGATTATCATACAAAAACAGTTCTTTATATTTTTATCACAATAAATATTTGTTTGATTATTTTTCTCTTTTAGTTCACTGGTTCAAATATCCAGATCATATCACATACTGTACAGTATCAAATCATATCGTCCTTTCCCTTACCTTGTAACTCTCAGATCAGTTCAGCAGCTCACATCATGTGAAACATTTTTTGCACATCTTGGCATTTTCTCACTTTAGTTCCAAAACCTTTAGTTTAGTTACTTTAGTAAACTTTAGTTACAGTGAGGACACAATTAAACTCATTTTTGAGTCCTCACTCTAAATGATTAAATGAGAATTTATTGGAACTAAACTAAGACCAAGACATTCTCTAACCAGATCATTTTTTTTGTTTCTGCACTCCTTAGATTTTTTGCTCTCGCCTTATGAAACACATCAGCACATTTAAAATCCTCAAATCATTTGTGAACATGCATTTGGCTTTTATGGTGGACGTGCTAAGTAAAGGTTTTTTTTTTCTTTTTGTGGTAAAATTTTTCTGTACTAGAAAGAATAAACCATATAATACATATTGTATAATAAAAATACTAATTTTCTCAAGATACTAACAAACATCTTGGGATCTTAAAACCGTTTGAGATGCATTAACCTGCTCACAATTGAGCTATAGACATCTTTACAAAACATTAAGATAATTCAACACTAGAAACTAAAAATCCATAAAAAAAACATACCAGGTTAAAATAAAAATGCTATTAATCCATATTTATCTAAATGAAACCCTGTTAATAGACCATAATTCAGTGCACTTCTATACAGTAATAAATTATTCATCTAAGTAAGAGCTGTGAAAGAAACACAGTCAGTAAACATTGCTTTCTCTTTTAAATGCTAATGCAAACTACACCGTCACATGATTGAGACATTTGACATTCAAAAAGAGTAAGTCGTAGAAAACGAGGGAATTCAAATCTTTACAGAAAAAAAAATGATTAAAGCCTCTTGGCAAGCTTCTGTACTATCCAATAATCCTAAACACACACACAGCCCCACACACACACACACACACACACACACACACACACACACACACACACACACACACAAAATGGCACAAAACCGTTCAGCAAAAGTGCTCTGCATAAACTAACAAATGCATTAACACTTTCCTTGCAAATGTTTTTTTTTTTTCAACAACATTATGAATTTCAGATATTGCTGTGCACTTCCCAGCCAGGTTCGATTCCCGTCTCTGTGCGCATGTTCTCTCTGTCATTGCTGGGTTCCCTCTGGGTACTCCGGTTTCCTCCCACAGTCCAAAGATATGCATGTTAGACTAATTGGCGTTCCCAAATTGCCCGTAGTGTGTGTGAGGGTGTGTATGTGTGTGTGCCCTGCGATGGATTGGCACCCTGTTCAGAGTTATACCCCGTCTCGTGCCCTAAGCCTCCTGGGGATAGGCTCCAGGCCCCCCGCGACCCTGAATACAGGATAAAGCGGTACAGACGATGAGTGAGTGAGCTGTGCAGTCCCACATTTTTAACATTCACACACACTTTGTGCATCTTGTAGGCTAAACCAGGTTTGAAAGTTTCTTGTGCTCTGAAAGGGAACAAACTGTGGGTTGTGGAAATGTCAAAACCATGCTCATGAATCATCCTGAGATCTACTGACACTGGTTAATGATGGCACATGATTATACTTTCCTCTTGTCCTCCACCACAATACGGACCGCTGGACGTTGATTAATTATGCTGAGATGTGTCACTGATCAAGCAGGAGCGATTTGAGCTTTTGGGAGAGATTTCTCCACGCTGCATGAGCCAGCACGTGCCTGGTGGTTCAGGAGCACATGGTGACGTTGTGCAGCATGGAACCGATGCTACTGCACTAACAGCTCCAGCTGCTTCGAAACCACATGCCAAAAATAACAGTCACTTTCTCTCCAGCTGCCATAACCGCAGCGCACTGCATCCGCTCCGGCCTCTCCTCTCCTCGCCACGCCACGCTAGAATATGCCCCCGGAGCAGAAAACCTTTCAACTGCTCTCTCTTTAATTCAGATTGAAGAATGAATGAACACGCATTTAAGATGGATGTGCCTGGACGTCAGAGATAGGATTAAAAACTAGGGGGGCAAAATGAAGACGGGCACTTTTTGAAAGCAGACAATACAGCTGAAGTGCTTCTCCCATCACCTGTTTTTCAAAACAGATGTGGATGCAGAAAGAGACATCGCTGTTAAGTGCACAGCCAAATAAGCCTCTGAATACCAACCTCTTGTGTCCTTCCATCTCACGCATCCTCTTTCACAAGGGTTGGACACAATCTGGCTTCGGACAAGCAGAAGGCAGACCAAAAAAAAGACTATACCAGACTATTGAGCTTTAAAAAATTTAACACACCGCACTTACGCCTGGGTCGACATGGTCAATTTAAACACAGTAGGTTGCATTCTGTAAAGAAAAGGAAACATTAATGAGAGTAAAACACGGATTCAGCCGAGTCTGACGCACACACGAGCACACCGACCTAAATTCTCACCACCGCTATTCTATTGTGGAGCTGTCTACAAACAACGCCTCCCCAAGGCCTCATTAGGAGCATTTGCGCACTTGTGCTGATATTTAACGATTTGTTTATATAACAGCACTCATGAGGCTGTTAACGTTAAAAAAAAGGGGCATTTATACGGCGGCATTCCAACAACCTGACCATAGAGCTGCATGCACTTCGTCTGAAACAGACAGGGAAAAAGCGAGCAGGAGGAAGAATGAGATTAAGAGTAAGAATGGCTAAGCAGGTTAAGTGTTTAACAAAGCTCTGAATATTTGACTATATAGTATTCAGACTAGACATAAGCACTATACAGTATACTGAGAAGGTAATCCTGACATTGACTTCACACAATAACTACACACTTACAGTAAAGGTCTCCTCCTTTTATTTCACTCCTCTACCAAATGCGACATTTCAGTGTCTATGGAAATGGGCTACGACGCCCCACCAGAGACCTGCAGAGCTGAGCAACAAGCAGGAGGAGGATATCATCTTTTTTTTTTTTTTTTACATTTTTCTATCTTTTTTGGATTTTTCTCCCTAATTTAGTCGTGTTCAATTCCTCCCCATCATTAGGGGCCTCCCACATTAAGCTTCTACTACTACTCAGTCGGGTGGGCCGCAGACTATCATGTCTTTTCGAACTGCTCGCTCACGCACCGTTGGGGGCAGGGTAACACACTCAGAGGACAGCGCTATCCGCTCCCTCCGCTTGCGTGAACTCAGACGCCCCTGATTGGCCGTAGAGCCGTCATTAATGTGGGAGCACCTTGTACCTCTCATCCCTCCCCGCTGAGAGAGCTCGGCCAATCAGCTCTCTCGAGACCTCCGGCTGTGAGAGGTTACAGCATCACCTGGGAACCGAACCAGCGATCTCCGGATGATAGGGCGAGCACTTTACCACTGCGCCACCTGGAGGCCTGGGAGGATATCATCTTATATGAAGTCACAATAGGGGAAAAAACTAATTGGCTTGTTAACACCCTGGACAATACAAAAAACAGAAAAATAATAAATAAAAAAAACATGAATGAATTGACTGCTACAAAGCTATCTAGCGCCTGAATTACAAATCTCTCAGGAAACCCTGATCAAGGGCACTTCTTGGCGTGTGGAACAATGGATTGCAGACACTAGATAGTGCTTTAGCTTTTAATTAACAGGATTTGGGAAGTGATAGGAAGTGATATTTTAAAGTGGAATAAGTAAAAATATAATCAGAAACTTACAAGATCCATCACAAAATTTCAAATTCAAATTTTATTTGTCACATACACAGTCATACACAGTACGATATGCAGTGAAATGCTTAGACGACTGGCCATGACCTTAAAATAAAAGACTATTAATAGGAAATAAATATTAAAAAAGGAAAATAGAAGGTAAATTTAACTGATGGCGATGGCGGCTACTGCAAGATGGCGGCTACTGTTTCTCTCTGCTCAAAGGCCAAATGAAATCCATTAAAATCATTAAATTGCACTGACATCCAACAAAGGTCAAGACTGTTTGGAGTACAATGGCCACTAATGCAAAAATAGTGGCTGAAATGGCGGAAATTAAAAATTCCCTGAATTTTATGTCAAGGGAAATAAGTGAAGTGGTGGAACAACAAAGAAAATTGACAGGCCTCATGGAGGAGATCAGGAAACTGAAAACTATTATTCAACAGAAGGATGAACGTATTGAGTTCCTGGAACAAAGGGTGGATGACTTGGAACAGTATGCCAGAGTTGATGACCTTATAGTCACCGGCCTAGACACTAAGCATCAAAGTTATGCCAGGGCTATAGGCCCATCTGGTGACCAACAAGGTGAGGATGCACCATCTGAGGAGCTTGAAACACTGGAGCAACAAGTGGTGCGCTTCATGAAGAGTAAAAATATTCCTCTGGACAGTCAGCAAATTTCAGCTTGTCACACTCTTCCAAGTAACGATAAAAAAACTAAACCTAAAATCATTGTTAAGTTTGTGAGTAGAAAGCACAAGGTGGAAATCCTGAAGGATGCTAAGAAACTTAAAGGTACTGGAGTGTATTTAAATGAGCACTTGACAAAGAAAAATGCAGAAATTGCTTGGGCCAGTCGTACCCTGAAAAAGGAAAACAAAATTCAATCAGTTTGGACCAGAAATGGAAAAGTTTTTATCCGGACGAATGGACCTCCGGAACAAACCAAGGTGATTATGGTGAGAAAAATGAAGGACCTGGATCTGTACAAATGACAATAGTGAGTGCATCATTTGTTTTTGTTTTTTTCATATTTTTTTTTTGAACATTGGATCTCCTACAAGGAATTTTGACCATTTCATTTAAGACTGAAGCCTGTGTAAGTGTTGATTATATAGAATGAGACACATATGATTTTTGAAAATGAAGTGGATCCAGAGATTAATTTATTTAATGACATTAGGGACTCTTGTCAGTATTACACTGAGGAACAACTTGATGAGGTACAAATAGAACAAGCATTTTCTTTTATTCATTTCAATTGTAGAAGTCTATCAAAACACTTTTCTGAAATCAAACAATTTTTAGAGACAATTAAAGGAAGATTTAAGATAATTGCTTTAACTGAAACATGGATAAAGAAAGGTAAGGAGGTTGATTTGAAATTAAAGGGCTATGATTTATATGTCACTAACAGAGTTAATAGGACTGGAGGGGGAGTGGCCCTCTATATCAATAATGAATTGAAATGTAGGTCAGTTAAATGCATGACAACAGCTATTGATGATTTAATGGAAAGTGTAGCTGTAGAAATAGAATTAGAACGAAACAGGAATATTGTTGTTGCATGTGTATATAGAAAACCAGGATCAAAAGTGGAAATCTTTATAGATAAATTAGAAGAAATGATTCATGGTCTAAATAACAAAAGAAATCTGGTAATTTGCGGAGATTATAATATTGATCTTTTGAAGGTAAATTTACATATTCAAAACTCAGATTTTTTAGAGATATTATATAAAAATGGGTTGTATCCATTAATAACGAAGCCTAGTAGAATAACTACATCCAGTGCAACTTTAATAGATAATATCTTTACAAATGTTTTAGAGAATCACATTACTAGTGGGTTGGTAATAAATTATATAAGTGATCATCTGCCTATATTTGCAATATTTGACTATAAGTTGCCTAAAAAAAAAACTGAATACCATCAAAAATATAAAAGGAAAAGGAGTGCTGATCATATTAATAAGTTTAGAAATGAATTATTAAAACAAGAGTGGAAAGAGGTGTATATAGATGATGTAAACAAAGCTTATAATTCTTTTCTTGAATGTTATCTTACTTTGTATAATAAGCATTGTCCTGAAATTCCATGTATAACCAAACAAAGGCAAAATAGTAAACCTTGGATAACGAAAGGATTAAAAAATGCCTCTAAAAAGAAAAATAGACTTTATAAGGAGTTTATTAAATCAAGAACAGAGAATGCAGAAAAATACTATAAGAAATATAAAAATAAGTTGACTGATATACTGAGACAAGCAAAAAAGGATTATTATAATAAAAAGTTGTATGAAAATAAAAATAACATAAAGGCTACATGGATTATTCTGAACAATGTAATTGGAAATAAGACAGGACGAACGGAACTACCTAAATATTTTGAAAAGGAAAATAGGGTGATTGAAAATAAAGATGAAATGGTCCATGAATTAAATAATTTTTTTGTAAATGTAGGACCTAGTTTAGCAAACGAAATATCAATACCTAGTGATCAGCTAGGGGGAGTCTGGAAAAGGGAAAATAGGATTATGCAGTCAATGTATCTAGGTGAGGTGACTGAAAATGAAATATTATCAGTAGTTTATAAGTTGAAAAACAAGACCTCAATGGATAGTGATGGTATTGATATGAAAATAATAAAAAACACAATTGATTGCATTATTAAACCATTACATTATATAATTAATTATTCTTTTACAGAAGGAGTTTTCCCAGATAGTATGAAAATTGCTAAGGTAATACCGTTTTTTAAAACTGGAGACAAACATATTTTTAACAATTATAGACCAGTATCTCTCCTATCTCAATTTTCTAAAGTGTTTGAAAAACTTTTTGTTAATAAGTTAGATAACTTTATTGAAAAATATGAATTATTCAATGAAAACCAGTATGGATTTAGGTCAAACAGGTCTACAAGTTTGGCTATCATGAAAATTATTGAAGACATTACAAATGCAATAGATAGCAATAAATACACAATAGGAGTGTTTATAGATTTAAAGAAGGCATTTGACACTATAGATCATCAAATTCTTATTTCTAAATTATATACTTATGGAATTAGAGGAGTTGTACTGAAATGGTTAACTAGCTATTTACAACAACGACAACAGTATGTTGAGTTTGATGGTCATAAGTCAGAATGTATGAATATTGAATGTGGACTTCCACAAGGCTCAATTTTAGGCCCTAAACTTTTTATTTTATATATAAATGATATTTGTGAGGTTTCAAAAGCGTTACATTATGTATTATTTGCAGATGACACAAATTTGTATAGTTCAGGAAATGATTTGAAAACTTTAGCTAATAGTATTGAAGTTGAAATGGATAAACTAAAATTGTGGTTTGATGTAAATAAATTATCTTTAAATTTGAATAAGACAAAGTTTATGATATTCAGTAATAAAAGAAAGGAGGAAGTCAGCTTATCTATAAACAATGTAAACATTGAGAAGGTGCCTGAAATTAGATTTCTAGGAGTCACCTTGGATGAGAAATTGACATGGAAAAGTCATATATTGCATGTAAAAAATAAGATGGCAAAAAGCCTATTTATGTTGAATAAGGTTAAATATAGTTTACCGTATAATACAATGAAAATGTTATATTGTTCAATAATTTTACCTTATTTAAATTATTGTGTAGAAATATGGGGAAATACATATCATAGCAACATCATGCCTTTATTTATTTTACAGAAAAGAGCCATTCGAATTATTTTCAAAGCAGGATATAGGGACCATACAAATCCACTCTTTATTAGGTCAGGATTATTAAAATTTAAAGACATTGTAGAATTACAAACTTTATTGGTAATGTTCAAAGCTAGAAGTAAAGCTCTTCCACATGACTTACAAAAGTTATTTGTTTTTACTTCTGAAGATGGAAATCACAGACGGCCATATGACTTTAAATATCCAATGGTATGAACAAATCTGAAACAAATGTGTTTGTCTGTTGTTGGAGTAAAAGCATGGAATTCTCTGAGAAAAGATTTAAAAAGTTGTAAAAATATTTTGCTATTTAAAAGGGGTTATAAAAAGAAACAACTTGAATTATATCAAACTAAAGATTAATTCAATTTGTATGTGACCATTGTAAAATGTTCAAATAAATATTAGATATGTTGGAGGTTGGGAGTTTATGTCAATAAAGGTTGGGTGATGGTGGAGGGAACAAATGTTAATGCCATCTATTGTTCCATCTGCTCCTTTCTGATCATGGATATGTAAAGGAAAACTTAAATGAGTTGTATGTGACTTGTATAAATAATGCATTTTCATGAAAGGAATAAAGGAATAAAGGAATAAAGGAACTAAGTAGGAATGAAATAACCAATTGTACATCGTCAGCACTCTCACTCTCATTCACTTATCTTCAATACCGCTTTATCCTGTATTCAGGGTCGCGGGGGGGCCTGGAGCCTATCCCAGGAGACTCCTTAGTATCCATCGCAGGGAACACACATACAGTACACACGTGCAATTTGGGAATGTCAATTAGCCTAATCTGCAGGTCTTTGTGGGAGGAAACTGAAGTGCCTGGAGGAAACCCACCAAGTACGGCCCATACAAACTCCATGCACACAGACCTGAAGCAGGAATCGAATCCAGATCCTGGAGGACAGTACTAACCGCTAAGCCACGGTGCTTCACAGTTAATTGCATAAAAATCTGAATTGCAATATGAACCTGTGCAATTACTTAATCACAAAAGTCTGCAATATACACATAGTTGGAAATTAATGTAGAGTTTATTGATAATTACGTATTTGTTTATTTCACCTTGTTTTTTTTTAGATAATAAATATATATTGGGAGACATTATCTTATTGAGATCATTTGTGCCATTATTTGCTGTTAGCCTAGATAATTAATTCATTCATTCATCTTCTATACCGCTTAATCCTGTGTTCAGGGTCGCGGGGGACCTGGAGCCTATCCCAGGGAGACTTCGGGCACTAGGCGGGGTACACCCTGGACAGGGTGCCAATCTATCGCAGGGCACACACACATACACACACTCACACACCCAATCACACACTACGGGCAATTTAGGAACGCCAATTAGCCTAACCTGCATATCTTTGGACTGTGCCGGGGAATCAAACCCAGACCCTGGAGGTGCAAGGCGACAGTGCTAACCACTACACCACCGCGCCGCCTAGCCTAGATAAATACTGTACATTTGAACATACAAACTCCATGCATACAGAGACGGGAATTGAACCTGCCTGGGAATCGAACCACGACTCTGGAGGCGCTAACCACTAAACCACACTACGTGTGTGTTTTTTTTTTTTTTTTTTTTTTTTTTTTTAATTCAGTGCATTTAAATCAGATTGAAAAGATCATTACAGGGTAAACAACTCCCAATAAATGCATTCCACCAAGCTGCTGGAGTTTATAAATATCAGAAAAATGAATTGGATATCAGCAATCTCCCAATTCATGGCTCAAGGCATGGCTAGTTAAAATGTTTGCTATCATAAGAATGGAGGTGTTGCTTGGTAACCATAATCGTGTGCAACACGTTATATCACTCAAGAAAAAAAAATACAAGGAAAAAAACACACACACACAGATAATGCCAGGTATAGCCTACAAACTGAACAGGAATTGAAAGTGAAAGCTTTTTCATTTCTGCCTATGGCAGTAATGCATACTACATACTACAGATGAAGTAGCTAGATATCAGGTTGAAAAAGTCTTCTCTAAACCTTATCCCAAGCCTTCTGGTCTTTCAAAGAATTGAAATAATATTGTAATTATGTCACACACCATGGGGAACCTTATTGGTAGTGTACTTCTGAAAAGATAGCAGGAGAACTAATTCAGCCTTAGCCCGGAGGTCTGCCCTTAATTAGTAGGGGTCTGAGTTGAATATTGCAACAACTCACAGCTGCACATGACTTTCTATCACCTCAGGTAGCTGCTCATTTATAATGAAGCGTGAAAGAAGAAAGCAGATGGACTCCTGATCTCCAGGACAAATTGCACAAAAATAAGCCACATCTTTATTCTTTGTGCATACACAACCCTTTCTGCTTTTATCAGTGTACACACACACACAAACACACAATTCAAATTATATATATATATTTATTTATATATATTTTTTAACTCTCTCATTCATAAATATCTTCTCCTGCTTTAGTTAGGGACAGAAGACAGGCAGTCAGGCAGCTAACCACAATAAGCCAAATGACACTCTAACAAGCCAATTAAGACCTCAGTCGCCATGGCAACCTACTGTACATAGACAAAGAATCAGGCAAGAATCTGAAGGGAAGCGAGTGAAGGAGTGAGTGAGGATAAGAGAAAACGGGGACAAAACCGGAGATAAAACCTTTATAAGTCCTGTCTTTTTATAATGCTGTCTCCCTGCTCTATTCTCGTATTCTGTGTCAAGTTAGAATGATTAAAAACGGAGAGATTAGTGGCAATGCCGTCTGCAACTCTACAGGCTTTCAGGGCTTTGAGTAATGAGGTATGATTCACACTCCATGGCTGCTCTCTCGGCTATCGCTTACCGGCTCTTTAGCCTCACGCCATTACTCAGCATGGGCGCCAAGCTACACAACACACCGGCCGTTAGTTATTATTTCACACTGGACAGCATGCCTGTCTGGATTCCTAGAGCTCAAGCAGGGATAAAGATTAGACATATAGGAAGAGAATGTCAACTTTCTATTTTGTGTGCAATCAAATTAATGGCCTGAGCAGCTTCGCCATGCATACCCATAACTATACTAAGGGACTCATGATGATAAACTACAGTATATGTAAATACTGCTTTATGATACTGAAATCATTATCATCTCCCAGCAGAGTGCTCACATACTGTACACACACACACACACACACACACACACACACACACACACACACAATTACAACACAAAATACCTCCAATATGCCAAAATTGTGCCCTTAAAAATTCTTTAAAAAAAATTTTTACTAAGAAGAGTATTCCAATGTGACATTTACAGTAACAGATTAATAGGTGCGGTATATAATATCACAATGTTCTTACACCAGTTTCAGCCAGTACAATTAAACTTTTTTTTAATGATTAATAAAAATTTTTACTACTAAAAAAAAAAACAGATACTGCATTTTCCATGTTGAATACATCATGGAGATCAGTAACGTAAGAGTAATAGTCGACCTTCAATTAAAGAAAAAGCCTATTTTCAGGTTATGTCATCAATCCTCATCACAGCGCTTGAGTAAAAATGGAGTTGTATGAACTGGAGTGATCTTGAGGTGATGAGAATGCTTTATTGGTCCATACAGCCATCATCAGACTGAGCCAAGTGCAATATGTCCTCAAAAAATTGGAGGATCATGCTCAACAAAGCTTGGCTGAGGAAATAGTCAAAGCAAAACACAGGAAAAACTTCTGTGCTTGTGCTACATTATGACCGTGGTAAATTCATGCCATGCTGTAGAAGACCTTATAAAGTTCATATTACGTTCTTCTGGTGCTTACCGTGTTTATGGCATGCATGCAGCAGGTTATCAGTGCATATACTGTACAGTAGGTACACACTGCGCATACATGTGGTTTACATTTAAAGGAATAATTTTGTTAGAGGATGTTTTGTTACTTTTATTCCACTACATCCTACAAACCGGATTCCAAAAAAGTTGGGTCCCAACTTTTTTGGGATTTGTTGACACCATGACATTTTGATTCACCATATTTTTCCCTTAAAATGATACATTGTCTCAGTTTAAACTTTTGTTCCGTGATTTATGTTCTATTCTGAATAAAATATTGACATTTGCCATCTCCACATCATTGCATTCAGTTTTTATTCACAATTTCAGTATCTGTACTTTTACTTCACTACATGTAAATCAGAGTGGTGTGTGTGTGTGTGTGTGTGTGTGTAGTATCCAAAACAAGAATTTCACCACTTGCTTACAATTATGCATTCTGTAATTGTTTTCCCATGTGACGCGCTTAATAACATTACAGGCGTTTGAAATCAGAAGCGGAGCTGAGACAGAGACGAAAACAGCACATTCACAATCATGAAACAGACACAAAAGAGAGAGGTTTTTTTTTTTTTTTACTCTGAAAAAGGCTCCTGTGAGTTAACACAATCTCAAAACTTTTAATACTTATGTAACGTTTAAGGTGAGTACTTTTGTACTTTTATACAGTTTGACATTTAAATGGGTAGCCGTACTTTTACTCAAGTACAGGATTGTACTTTTCCCACCTCTGGTCACTGTATTCATATGATGCAATGACAACATAGTAAGAGCATGAGAAGTCCCTGCTAGTAATAACTCATTTTTATCGCGTTGAACATAGTGACAACATAATAAATGCATTGAAAATGTGACATATGTGGCTACAAAGTAGTATGAGCTTGATAAACACACATTTTTCCATTTTGACCCCATTTCTGGTGTGTTCTTTAATAATTTCCGGATGCAGCAGCATTCATGGTCTTTGTAATTTGTAATGTGTGACAGAGCATTGCCATGATTTGTTTACTTTTCATGATGGCTACTACCACATTTTTAGCAGTGTGGCAAATTTCAACCCATTCTACAGCCTCTTATTGGTGGCTTTTAGATGAGCAGAACAGTACTGCTCACATGCTGAGAATTTAATCTTAATGCCAGGATTTCTTTGGTCCCAAAAGGCACTAAACTTTTATATCATCGTTCTGTATAAAGTCAATGCTAGAGTCATGTAAAAAAAAAATAATAAAAATTCAGAGTGACAACCCTTTCTCTTTAAAAAGTATTAATTCTTTTAGGTTCACTGTCATGCAGTGTTACAAGAAAATCAGCAAGAAAGTTGTTCCAAGCATTTCAGAGAACCTGCCGTAGTTCGTGCACAAACTTCAGCTCTCACCTGCTTCTGTCACTGCAGGAAAAGTCCCAGAAAGCTTGAAGGTTTTGTGCAAAAAAAGTATTTCCGAATGTGTGGCTTTGTTTAATGGCACTAAAACTTTGGGCCACATAGTGTAAATGCAGAAAGCAGGAAAAAAGGAAAAAAATGGTGCATAAAAAATTGGAATGCATAAGCAAAGTAGCATGTTATTGTATTTTTACAATAGGCATATTTTAATAATAATAAAAATGTCTTACAACTCGGTTTAAATCTTTGAAATCAGTAATCTCTGTAAAAACATAAATCAAAATATATCACAGCAGCTGAAGGAAATTGAATCAAATTTTGGCTAAACAATGCAATAATGCAATGGCACGGTGGCTTAAACGTCCAGGTGCACCTGCATGGAGTTTGCTTGGTGGGTTTCCTCTGGTTACTCTGATTTTGTCCCACAGTCCATAAACATGCAGATTAGGTAAACTGGCGTTCCCAAATTGCCCGTAGTGTGTGACTGTGCGTGTGAATGTTGACTGGAGGTCCTAACATGATCGGAAATAAATACAATGATCACCAATGGTCACCACTGGCCTCCACTAGGTCCCTAGTTGGACTTCAGAGGTTCCTAGATGGATGGATGAAATGCATTAAATAATCTGCTACACACATTGGGACAGAGTTAGGATTGGCATACAAATAACATGTACAAAACTCTACATCTTGCTGTCAATATCTTTTGGTTCTGATGTATAATGTGTAGAGGCATATGGAAACTAGCTGTCAAAAAAGAGCAAGCTTATTTAAAAACAGGATCCATGGAGAATTGTCTCCTACTTGTTCTGTTTTACATGTCTGCCTTAATGAATATGCCATTTGGGGCATTTCTCCCTATAGCTGAAAATGCAGGCTGGATTGTGTATGAAGATGGATTCATTTAGAGCTGCAACGTGATTTACAATGCCTGAAAACCACTGCGTGTTGTACAACAAAAGTGTACATACAAATCTGTTGGAACGTGTCATACAAATCTGTTGCCACCCAGGTCTTACCTTGCTCTAAGCCATTTCCACATGAACAAGGAGTTCCTGGGAGGCCAGAGCTTCAGAGGTGAAGCAGGCAGTCTGATTGAGTGTACTAAGAAAACATTTTACTTTAATGGTATCCAAGCACCGCTGGTGCATTAGTGTATTAGTGTAGCAGGGGATCTTTATAGAGAATTAAAGGTAGTTTTTTTACTCTAGTAACTGTTCTGTTTGACAGTTTGACTTTGACTTTCTGTAAGTCCCAGTTTGACTTGAACACCACTCATACAGTATGTCGTTTCTTTAGTATTGGTACATATACAGGGACTTATCTGATAGACGAGCTACGGCTAATAATAAATAAAAAGCAAACATATTCCTATTTAAAAAATGACAAACAAATAAAACATAATGTCCAATCTGACCAAGTTTATGAAAGGAGGCCAAAGTGCCATTGCTTTTTAATGATCAGAACATTTTTTTTCCTACAGAGAACGTTCTGGTTTGGGATGCCCTTCCTGACACAACCCTCCCATTCCATATGGGCCCAAGCACTACGTGTGGCCTGCATCCAGTGGCTGGGTTTTTAGGCATTGGCTAGGAATCAAAACCCAAGGCAGACAAAAGGCCTCCCACTCTTCTGCAATGCCCCTCAACATTACATGTACTATAAATGATTAAAAAGAGAATATGAATTAATATAAATTAGAATGTGAATAATAAATTAAAAAGTTAGTGTACTGTATATACTTTTTTTTCATATCTCCTGTCTCTTTATATGCTCACTTTACTCTTCTCAGGGTGCCTCTGAGACCCACATTCCTCCTCGTGATGTCACTTATGACATCTTAAACTCTTTGTTGTGAATCACATGTTGCTCACTTCCCATGCTCAATTAGTACTTGACATTTGGGATCGCACTAAATTAGAGCCTTGGAGTATACTTTGCTACGACTGACATCATTTAAGGCTTGTTAAAAAGCCCAGACCTTGTGAAAACATAAAAATAAAAAAAAGTTTAAACACTTGTTACACTGACAGGACTCAGGTTTGATATTGTTTTATTAATTCTGCCTTTTTTTCTTTTTTACTACAAGTATTCTGGACAAAACCAGAGAATCTGAACACCAGGCTGAGTTTCAGACACTTACAGTATAAACAGTTCATTCACAATTTACCATGTGGCAGCAGGAATCAGATTGCATGTACGTGTGTGTGTATGTGTGTATACTTGGCTGTGGTTAGTGATTAAGTGGGCCAGTGTTTTGGTTGGCAGCTTTGGCAGACTGGCTAGTCTGTGGTGGAAAGGAGAGCAGTTCCTGACACCCCACCTCCTCATCTAGTGGGATCTCCCTGCTGCCAAGAGCAACATTACAGCGTGAACTCCATGTGGGAAAAATGGCCTGCACAGTTTATATGTAGGACTTAATTGCACATCTTAATCAGAAGCATCGCAAGCCTGCAGCAACTGGAAAAAACGAAGAAACGTCTCCCTACTCACTGGAAAAAGAGAAGCGTGGAACAGGACATGAACGAATTCCGCTGAGGGGTCTAATAAAATTCCAAATACAAAATTAGACAATAACAATACTGTAGGTACTATGACATGTACTGTAGAATAACACTAAACGTCAACTATACACCAGTGGACACTCATGCCCACAGGTACCAAAGGCCAGCGCGTCCTATCCAATCCCACATTAAAGCCAATGCAGCACAAATCATCAAAAAAAATAATAAAAATCAATGCTGGTGATGACAGAAAGCAATCAGGATACCCAGAGCAGCACAACCTGTCATGCATGGGGCTTATCAGGCAAAGAGCACAAGGCCGACAACCCAATCTTCAACTTTCTCACACCCCAATCCGATCAAGCACCCATAGGATACACCAGGCAAACAAGTCCGATCCACAGAGGCCCCATTCCGCAACCCACAACACCCAGAGGATCCGCTATAAACCACCTGGTTTCAGACACCACATCATACCCCCCGAGGCCCTGTTGAACCAGGCAAGGGCCCAAGCCACCACGGTGTCACAAGGGGAACCAAAATCTTAGGTGGTTTCAATGTTAATAGAATTAATGTCGTGGTTAATCAGTGCATGAATGAAAGACTGCATTTTAGTAATATTAAAAGAAAAAGTTTTCAGGGACATGCCATGCACCCAGGGACCAACCAGTTTGGTACCATAGAAAACCATTCTGCAAATTTGTGTGCACAACAGTCTTGTATGGGGTTTTACATTTAATCCATGGTTAAAAGCAAGCCTGCCAAAACAAGTCCAGAATCCATCCTGAGTGTGAACAAAATTATCCTTGTCAAGTGTGAAAAACCGAAAGATGTTCGAATACGCAGTCGACTATCTAACTGAAAAAACTAATCTTACCAGCACTGCCTTTCACAACACTAAAAAGAGGATCCAAGTGTACAGATGGGATGAGAATAAGCTGTAATAAACACAGAAAATCACAGGGAAAAGTGCAAGAATCAGGATGCTCATATACACTGGAGATCACACTGAGTCACTCACTGCGTCCTGTTTGACACTGAGACTTCCCATTGCCATTCAACCATCATCGCTCACAGTAAAGGGACCACAAGGCTCACGGTGACGGGGGCAAACAACGACAGCGTAAAAGCGAGCATCCTCCTGGGTGGTTTATGAAGGCTGCAGCTTTCGGCACGCTCCATGAAAACTGCGAGCAAAGCGTTCCAGCCGTGTTGACACAGGAAACATATTTCTGTCAGTGCTCCATCAATATTTATAGGCCAGCTCACACCAAAGAGAGAGGCAGTTAAACTAATCAACGGCACCGCACTTATTTCTCACACACTAACAAGCACACATACATATAAAACTGAGCAGATGTGCATTGCGTAGGTGTGTTCTAACGCATTGTGCAGTGGGCAGTGAAGGAAAATGAAAGCTTGTGCAAAAATGACATCTTAACAAGTGAAAATATCTACTATTTATTATAATAAGTTTAACAAATATAAAATTATTTATTGATTATTATTAGGTATATTTCAAATTATTATTTTTACCCTCAAAATTTGAGAAGAAAAAAAAGCAAAGGTAAATGTTTTTAGAAACATGCTGTCATCCATCCATCTAGGAAACTCAACTGTGTAGTCCACCTAGAGACCGTGGAGGCCGGTGGTGACCTTTGTATTAAATTCCCTTTTTACGACCGTGGTGGGACCTCTGGTCAACATTCACACACTCATTCACACACACCACGGGCAATTTGGGAACATCGATCCGTCGATCTGCATGTCTTTAGACTGTGGGAGGAAACCAACCAAGCACAAAGAGAACACGCCATGCACACAGATCCTGAGGAAGGTCTCGAACCCGGACCCTGGAGGTACAAGGTGACAATGCTAATCCCTTAGCCAGAAACAGTCTTATGAACTAATATTTGGTTGCTTTTAATCTATATTTACGTAGAAAAAATACATGCTGTAAAAATATTTTTACGGGCCTTACACCGTGATAATTAACAAACGACGTAACAGAAACCGGCCACATTATCACGAAAGATGTCAGGATAGACCACATCCAGCATTCCTCTGAAAGGACATACACAACTGGCACTTTGCCAGTTTATTTCTATCCTGTCCTTTCTGATCACTATCAAGGGCAATGATAATGAAAAGTAAAGTACAGCTGGATAAGGTCACTTACTGTACATGTCCATCTGCTGGGAAGTGATTTAAACATACCAACATGGAAATAAATTTATTATATTACATCAGGGCGGCATGGTGGTGTAGTGGTTAGTACTTGCACCTCAAGGGTCTGGGTTCGATTCCCGTCTCTGTGCCCATGGAGTTTGCATGTTCTCCCCGTGCTTGGTGGGTTTCCTCCAGGTACTAATTGCTGTTCTCAAATTGCCCACAGTGTTTGTGTGTGTGTGTATACAGTATGTGCTCTGCGATGGATTGGCACTCTGTCCAGGGTGTACCCTGCCTCATACCCTAAGTCTCCTGGGACAGGCTCCAGGTCCCCGCGACCCTGAGTATAGCAATAAGCGGTAATGACTGAGAGTGATATTACATCAGAAAATATACTGTAACACTACTATTGTGTGGCCATAATCATAACTGAATGTACAGTATAAATGAATGCCTATACAGTATGTTCATAATTTAGTTGGATGCAGGGCAGTATTTGTTGCCTCTCAATCAACTGGTAGTTTCATGTCTAGAAATAAACGCAGATGCGCTATAGTGGATGGTGCTGAGAAACCGGTATTTTCCTATTTCCCATCCTGTTATATGTTGTACTTTACTCATTCTTGTAGCCACAGTTGGCACAAGGAATATATCTATATATGCATAACCTGGCCAAAAAGAAAATAAATCGTGCACTTCAGTACTTTGTTGGAATGCCTTTTGCTTTGATTACAGCCATGGCATCTTTTCAATAAGCTTTCTAATGTCAAAACGTTTATTTCAGTCCTATAATTTCTCTCCACGATCATGCCTTATAGTGGGGAAAGTCGAACGCCCTTTCCATAAGAGAAGAGGAAATCCATTGATGGAAAAACCTACTCATTCAGTACATTGAATACCCAATTTTTGGGCACAATATTGCTGAATCTAGTCCTGACCAACATTGCACTGCCCCATGCGCTTGTACAGCAGGTACTAGGCATGATGAGTGCATTATATTTTATAGAAAACCATAAATTATGCAATCAACAAAACATCTATTTCAACAAACTGAATTAATGACAAACAACCAAATGTATTACCATCATAGAGGTGGGGAACAAGCTGGTGTTCTGGAGCAGGAGCATTCAACTCAAATTTGTAAAATGTCATGCTTTCAAAAGGTCAGGATAAGCAACTAACATGACGGGGCACAAGAGTAACCTTTAAATGCTTAACTATTAATGATTATTTTATAGCTCTAAATAAGATGATTCAAAGGGGATTTGAAGTAGACTTGTGTGTCTTTAATCAATGTGCTATCTTTGATCTTTGATACGTAATGTGCAAGCACATTAATCTACTGTATATTCCTATG
This sequence comes from Channallabes apus, assembly GCA_030522415.1. Lineage (NCBI taxonomy): Eukaryota > Metazoa > Chordata > Actinopteri > Siluriformes > Clariidae > Channallabes > Channallabes apus. Next base: position 12,576,227 of record CM060118.1, on the reverse strand, counting down.
CATATGTGAGATTACAGATGCATTCAGTACAATTGTCTAGCACTGATGTAACTGACTGGGAAGAGAGAGTAAAGTACTGTATGCTATGGCTTCCTCCCAGGAAGCACAGCCCATTCTTCTTTCTTGAAGTCCAAATCAAGAATGACTCAGGATCTTCTGACATTTCAGAAGCATCTGCATCAAGCAAAGAAAACAACTAAGGAAACTAAGTGAAATAACTAGAATTGGGTGAAGAACTGTCCAACGTATTATTAAAAACCTGGAAAGATAGTACTGAACTGTCAATGTTCAGGAACATAAAGATTGGACTTTGGTGCAAAGGAAAACGGTCATGTGGTCTGAGTCTGGATTTCGCCTATTCCAGAGCAATGGGTGCATAAAGGTACAGAGAGATAAAGTGATGCACCCATCGTGGCCACTGTACAAGCCTGTGGGGCCAGTGGTCTGATCAGGGTTTGCATCAGTTGGTCAGGTCTAGGCTCCACATCAATGGAGTTTTTCTTCTCTGATGGCACAGGAATATTCCAGGACTCAAGAGTGGTCCTTGGAGAATGAGGAATCATTTTCACATATGAATTGGCCACGACATTCCGCATCTTAATAAAAACTAAAAGTAGTCTCAAATGAAATATTAGAATGTGTGAAATTGTCTTTGCCAGCCAGTGTACAACACAGTACTCGGTGTCATTTTTTCTTTCTCTATCTATCTATCACTCTTACCTGGTGATAAGGCAGCAGTCATGTATAATGCTGTCCTCTACATACACTCCTCTCTCTTCGTGTGTGTGCACAGGCCAGTGGTTATGACTCCAGCTCAGAGTGATGGAGGAGTCCAGGAAAGAGGTGGTGCACTGCAGTGGGAGTCGGTCACCACGGAACACTAACTGCCTCTGAGAGGGGATCAGCTGAAGCAGAGGAAGCTCCAGAGGAGAGTCTGTAACAGAGGACAATTACTGTCAGATAGATAGATAGATAGATAGATAGATAGATAGATAGATAGATAGATAGATAGATAGATAGATAGATAGATAAAGGACTTATGAAGCCTCAAATACAGATAAATAAATTTACAAATGCGGAAAATGTACTTGAATTAAATATTAGATAATATTAGGTCACATTCATAGTGAGGAGGTTAAAAATCTATGTGTGTCTGTGTTATTCATTCAAATGCTGCACACAATTAACTATTCTGGCTCAAACAAGAAGTATTGTCATATTGTCATTGTCATAAGCGTTTTGCCGCTGCTACTGTCAGAAAAAAAAAAAAGTTTTATTATGTTAGCTTTCAAACAATCAGGCATATTCAATTGTGTATTGTGTATTCAGTTTACTGTAATATAGTTGATAATGTTAATTATCAACTATATTACAGTAAACTGGTGACAGGATCATGGGATCAAAGCCGTTTGGGTGGCACAAGGGGAACCTATATACAATACTAGACATAATGTTCTCAGTTTTAATGTTATGTCTGAAATGAGAAGTAGGCAGGCATCTGTACTATTATTATCAGAACGTCTGCCTACTTCTCATTTGTTTTTCTTTCACACTAGTCTAAACATTCAACTTTCACTTCTTAGAGGGACAATATACTGTATACTGTAAGATTTCTTTGACTACTATGGGTTATAGTATTGAATTTGCACATTCTTCATATTTACTGACATCATGTTGTCCTTAAACATTCCTTGTACAGCCATGGCCAAGAGATTTTAAGAATGACACCAGTATAAATTTTGACAAAGTCTGCTGTTTCAGTGTTTTTAGATCTTTTTGTCAAATGTTACTATTGCAAGCCAGGGAAGTCCAGAAAAGAAAATGTGAGCACAAGCACAACCATGTTATGCCAACAGTACAGCATCTTGAGAGATTAATGTGTGGGGTTACACAATTTTGCCTAAGAACACAGCCATGAAAAAAATATGATACAAAAACATCCTCTGAAAGCAACTTCTCCCAATCAACCAAGAAGAGTTTGGTGATGAATAATGCCTTTCCCATCATGATGAAGCAACCTTGCCATAAGCCAAAGGTGATAACTCTGGGAACTCCTGGCTTGGGGAACAAAACTTCACACCACGTGGGCCAGGAAACGCCCCAGACCGTACGTAATCCCATTGAGAACTTGTGGTCAATCCTCAAGAGGCAGATGGACAAATAAAACCCCACAAATTCTCCAAGAATTGATTATCCAGGAATGGGCTGCCATCAGTCAGAATGTGACCCAGAAGTTGACTGACAGCATGCCAGGGAGAATTGCACAGAAAGAAGGGTCAACAATGCAAATATTGACTCTTTGCATAAACTTAGTGTAACTGTTAATCAAATCCTTTGCCACTTATGAAAGGCTTGTAATTATACCTCAGTACACCATAGTAACATTTGACAAAAAGATCAACTGAAAACACTTAAGACTTTGTGGAGATGAATATTTGTGCCATTCTCAAAATGTTTAGCCACAGCTGTAAGTCAGTTCTTTTCTCAGTACTGGAAAACTATGAATTATGGCCTGTAATGATAACACACACTTTAATACATGGTGCATTGTCATAAGGTGGACAAAAAATGTTTACAGTGAAAAAATGATATGCAAGTGTGTGTGTGTGACTGTGTGTGGTGTCATTTCCGACAGAGAAAGAAACACAGAGAGAAAGGTTGAGTAAGACTCTGGCCCTGATATGAGTGTCTGTTCTGCCCTGGCCCGAGAGGACATGAGGATTACGCCACTGTCCTTTGCGTGCTCACTACCATGAGTCGAATATCCTATTTGGTGCTTCATACACTACCATCACGCGACCATACAGTACAACTTCTTCTACTAATGCCAGAAAGCCCAAACGCTGGCTGTAACCTTCTCACCCTGAGACACTTGGCCTCTGTGAGAAGCTCCATCTTTTATTTTCTATTACGCTAATGTAATGCTTGGACGACACTCCATGTCTCGGCAAGTGATACAGTGGTTTTGGATTTGACTGGTTTCTGCTCGAGTGCTCCAGGGTTCAGAAACACATTGTGAATGTGTAGTTAAGTGTTTTTTGCTTCACTGGGCCAAGACTACGTTTGACCCTACAGTACAATTAAGAAATTACCATACTTTTGTTCACTTATTTTTTTCGCAGTTTTTGCCAAATATCTCAGAACAGAGAAGGACCTGTGGTCTTGTTGGCTGTTGCTCCTTATCATTTTATGGGGGAAAAAATTGGAGACCTACAGAGCCGCCTTTTTGTCTTATCAGAAGCTAGGTGTGTATCATGTGATGACCATATGTTTGGGAACTACTGTAGGATATAATACTGTAGTTATATATTGCTTTAACAAAGAGTTATGAAAAGTAATGTGCTTCAAGCGATCATATGGCATGAATGAACAAAATAGTTAGTGGATCTGTAATACTCACAGAGCTCCAGAGCACACACACATGGTTATAATGACCTTGAACATGCTATTACAATAGAACTTGGGCTAAATAGCTTGGCAGGAGCATAAATACTAGTTTACATGAGGCTGCTGCAGCCGATCTGGTCTAGCAGCCAGGAGTGTACAGGCCAAGAGGCTGAACATTACTGTTCTAATCCTGTAATGGATGGAGTGAGCTGGAAAAGAGACAGAACGGATTTGTGCTGCTAATTCTAGCCACGCTAGCATGCAAAACACCGTGCTGTACAGGTTTGAATACAGTACTTTAACGCATACATAGAGGCCACAGCATATTTTCACAGAAACGGCAAGTTTAGGACTAGACTTTTCATATGTCCATTTAAAAGATAATATAAATAGGTGTGGATTTATTCATTGATTCCTTCATTATCTATACCGCTTTATCCTGTTTTTAGGGTCGCGGAGACCTGGAGCAACTGAAAACACTTAAAACGCTCCTATCCCAGGAGACTCAGGGCACGAGGGAACGCCAATTAGCCTAATCTGCAAGACTTTGGACTGTGGGAGGAAACCGGGGTACCCGGAGGGAACCCACCAAGCGCGGGGAGAACATGCAAACTCCATGCACACAGAGACGGGAATCGAACCCGGACCCTGGAGGTGCAAGGCGACAGTGCTAACCACTACACCACCGTGCCGCCGGTGTGGATTTACTTTAAGTAAATTATTGATGTGTTTGATTAAGATGTTGATGCTGACTGGTTCTTGGCGGGTTTCCTCCGGGTACTCCGGATTCTTCCCACAGTCCAAAAACATGCAGATTAGCCACTCTCAAATTGCCTGTAGTCTGTGTATGAGTGCATGTGTGTGTTCCCTGCAATGGATTGGCACGCCATCCATTCTGTACCCTGCCTCGTGCTCTAAGTCTCCTAGGAAAGGCTCTAGGCTTCTCAGGCCCTGTACACAGGATTGCATGGTATAGACGATGAGTGAGTGAGTAAGTGAATTGTGGCACACTACAGCCATAGCCATACATTTTAAGAATGACAAATATAAATTTTCACAAATTTTGCTGACCTCATCAAATGTTAACTTTATTAGAAGTAGCCTGCACACGCATGCAGTTAAATCATTATGCAGATGTTAGGTAATGTTTACATCAGGATAAAGAAAAGTGTGATCTCTGTGGCTCTGGTAATAACATGGTTGTTGGAACCAGGAGGTCTGGCGTTAGTTTTTCATAAAGTGCTTACCTCCTGGAAACTGTAAGTATACAGTACATTAATCCTACAGGTGGTGCTCTCTAAACTATTCAATTAAACTCAATATTATTTATAGAGCACTTTTAACAATGGTCATTGTCACAAAGCAACTTTACAGAATCAAAAACAGAGTTACTGCAAAGTGAATAAAATGTGAGAAAATGTGCATGAATCAAAATGCTCAGATTGTCCCTGATGATCAAGCCAGTGGTGTCGGTGACAAGGAGAACATTCCTGAGATGGCGATAGGAAGAAACCTTGAGAGGAACCAGACATAACAGGAAACCCATCCTCAAAATATGACAATGGCTATGACAAAAATTTATTTAGAATTATAAGAAAACAAAAAAAATCATAAGATTATGATACTGATAGAATCTCAGGACAGATTGAATCACCATGTACAGTAGGTATCGTGATAATATGGAATTATAATCCCTGGTGATTCAAATCTCTAGTGCCCATGACAGCCTTGGATTCCTGGTCTTGGCTGGCAGGAGTGAAATCTGATGTGGTCTCCTGAAGTTATAGCTAATCCTCCTTAATTTTCATCTGTTCTGAGATGCATTTCTGCTTACCATGGTTGCAAAAAGTGCTTATTTGAGTTACTACATAAATAACTGGGTAAATACAGGGGTTGGAAAATGAAATTGAAACACTGGCCAATTTAGTGTTGCAGGTTTCATAGCTAAATTCTTTACTGATTGCACAATCCACCAGTAAGTGCAGAGTGTTTAGGTTTAATTAGCAGAGTAAGAGCACAGTTTTTGCTTATAATATTACAATGCACACAACATTATGGGTTTACATATCCGAGTTCAAAAGAGAACAAATTGTTGGTGTGCGGCCCGCTGGCGCATCTGTGACCAAGATGTATTAAGAGCCACGGTGTCCAGGGTAATGTCAGCATACCACCAAGAAGGACGAACCACATCCAACAGGAGTAACTGTGGAGGAAGCTGTCTGAAAGGGATGTCCGGGTGCTAACCCGAATTGTATCCAAAAAACATAAAACCACAGCTGCGCAACTCACTGCAGAATTAATTGTGCACCTCAACTCTCCTGTTTCCACCAAAACTGTTCGTCAGGAGCTCCACAGCATCAATGTACATGGCCAGGCAGCTATAGCCAAACCTTTTGATAACTCAATGCCAAACGTTGGTTTCAATGGTGCCAGCAGCAAAAATCTTGGGCTGTGGACAATGTGAAACATACAGTATATTGATCTTTGAGTCCAACTTCACTGTCTTTCCCACAACCGGGAGAGTTACGGTGTGGAGAAGCCCCAAAGAAGCGTACCACCCAGACTGTTGCATGCCCAGAGTGAAGCATGAGAGTGGATCAGTGATGGTTTGGGCTGCAATATCATGGCATTCTCTAGGCCTAATATTTGTGCTAGATGGGCGTGTCACTGCCAAGGACTACCAAACCATTCTGGAGGACCATGTGCGCACCCAGTGGTTCAAACATTGTATCCTGAAGGCGGTGCCGTGTATCAGAATGATAATGCACCAATACACACAGCACGACTGGTGACAGAGTGGTTTGATGAACATGTAAGTGAAGTTGAACATCTCCCATGGCCTGCACTGTCACCAGATCTAAATATTATTGAGCCACTTTGGGGTGTTTTGGAGGAGCGAGTCAGGAAATGTTTTCCTCCACCAGCATCACGTAGTGACCTGGCCACTATTCTGCAAGAAGGATGGCTCCCTCTGGCCACTGCGCAGGACTTGTATCCGTCATTCCCAAGAAGAAATGATGCTGTATTGGCCGCAAAGGAAGCCATACACCATACTAATGAATTATTATGGTCTAAAACCAGGCGTTTTAGTTTCATTGTCCAACCCCCTGTAGGCATATTAAAGTGACCAGTAAATGCATATCAATGCGTTTTTTGGATTACCGCAGGTGAGCTGGTGTTCTTGGAGGCCACGCACTGGGAAGCCATTGAGGTATGAAGGATACACACATGCTGTCTCGTTTCCAACTCGTACAGATCTGGCTCTGGCCCACATCAGCAACCAATTCAACTGGCAGTCACAATACAGGTAATCTGTACTGAAATGTCTGATCATGCATGCACACACACACACACACACACACACACACACAGGTAAATATGTAACAAGTGAACATAATTAGCTTATATCTTTGTAATAGTGTCATCAAGATACTTCTAGTGTGCAGAAGTACCACTCAATAATCTTACAGAACTCTCAAGGAACTCAAGTGTATGAACAGCCCTTCAGGAAGCATGGAGAAGATGTTTCCTGATAAATTTCTTAAAAAAATAAATTAATTAAAAAACACACACAAAGAAACATATTAGACAATTTATAATCATGGCCACTACAACAATAATGTCAGTCTTGTTTCTTATACAGTGCTCAAGCAGGTCATGGTAGGAGCAGGGAGCACACTGTGCGTTTCAGTCAGCACATTACTCACAGCTTCGAGAGATTGCCAAGGTCAAGAAATATCCCGGCGGAAAGGCAGCCAATGCGGTTGTTGGATAGATCCCTGCAGACACACACACACACACACACACACAAAGAGAGGTTTTAAATTGACATGAGTTGCCTGACGCCAAACATTTAAAAGCATCACAGAGAATAAGCAATGGTTTGTGGTTTATAAACATGCCCTTTTTAGTCCAGATACTCCTGTAAAACAACAGGGATGCCTGCATGTGGCCTGTAATTCACTGACTTATGGATGAACATTCTCCACAAGGGGGCGCTCTTATTAGAGTAGCTTTTGTGTGCTGAACTGTCGGATGCAGGAGAATAAAACACACAGCAGCAGGATATTACAAATGCACTCATGTTTGGGGTTAGAAATTTCCTGTATATGCACTATTACACAAATGATTTACTGCCCTCATTAACCGTACACAAAGCTTGCACTCAGACTCATTGCTGTACTTTCAAAAGCATGCCAGTATGTTAATGCTGTTTTCAATTGCCACTAGGGTGGAATGAGCATGTGTGCTTAGTGTAATCGACTGGAGTCCCATAATCGGGGTGTTCCCAGAATAAGCTCAAGCTAAGATGAACGAATTAAAGTAATGGCACACTTGTGTGCGTTTGGATTGATGTGCAGCCATCAATTGAATGTGTGCCCATCTGTAGTTGATATAGTAGGATACACAGTAGTTTCATACATACAGCGAATACCTGTAGCTGTAACCTTTCACAGTAAGCTGGTGGCGGGATCATGGGCACCCAAGGCCAGCCAGTCCGGTCCGGTCCGATCCCACAGAGAAGGCAATGTAGCACAAATCGCCAAAAAAGCTAATGCTGGCCACATAATAGTCACCAGAACACCCAGTGCATTATAACCTGGACCATGCATGGGGCCCACCAGGCAAACAACCTGCAAACCGCCCTTCAAGTCCGCTTCATGCCTCATTGGGATGCAGCAAACAAGCAAGTCCATTGGAGCTTGAACCCACTGCAAGCCAACTAACATCCTGGTACTAGACACCACAGGACCTCTATAAGAGTTCTTGTAAAGAACCGACACAATACTGGGCTTAATGCTTCATTGGGTTGATTACAGTTGATTGGTGTATATGAATATACTATTGTATATGGCGGATTTAATCTACTAGGGCATAGTCTTAAGTTAATAATAATTAAATTAATAACTAAATCAATTAATAACTCCATCATCTAATGTCAACAGTATGTGCTCGCTGCTTCCTCTACTCACCATCATCAGCTTTTTAAAAAGCCTCTCCAGAAAACTCTAGTCGATATTAAAGTTATGCCTTTTAGTTTGTTAAATTAAGCAAAATGTATCAGTTTAAGATATTGTAACATACTCCTTATGAAGCTTAACTTAACCCGAAATGAGTAGTCCAGTGGCGGCGGCTCTAAGACTACAAGGGAAGCTCAGCTTCCTCTACTATGTCAGAAAATAAATGCTCATATATGCACTGTCGTATTTATATTGGTTTTAATAAAAGTGCTCTAGAACACGTTCAACTTCATGACTAGTTCGTTTAGATTGTTTGACGCGTTAAACCCTCCTGATGCCCAGCTTCACTGGAGCTCTATGGGCAGCACAGAGGAGCTTTTTTCACTGCAGAAACGCTGGACGGTAATTGGATAAATGCACCAAAATCATCACTTCCAGGGAAGCTCAGCTTCTCTGGAAGTGAATGGAGCAGTGGGCGGGCCAGGACGCTGGGCTGCTGCATGATGATTGGACGAGCTGTTTAAAGGGCGGATCCCATTTTTTGATTGACAGCACGTCTTAAGTATACATCAGCGCTACAGAGATTCGAGTTCAGTCCCATGCGGATTTGCAGGTGAAGTGGTATGACGAACTGCTGCACTCTGTATTGTTTGCTGGTGATATAAATAATTTTTGTTTGTACAAATCATTCTTTAAATAATAAAAACATTATAGCGTTCTTGACTTTGCTCCTTGTTTCAGCATTGTAAAGTTAGTTCGTTCATATAATTAAAGTAGCTCGTGGAAGGGGAAACTAGTCAGCTACTGTAGCTTCCCCTGTTTCAAAAGCTAGAAGCCGCCACTGGAGTAGTCTTACCGATAGCATACCTTATAGGGATGCGAATCACCAGTACCTCAGTGGTGAATTGATTAATATTGTGATCCTATTTTATAAAAATCCCAATTCGATATTACATTAATTTCAGATTTTGCTATAATTTTAAAACCTTTTAAAATAAAGTTTTCAGCACTTGACAGTTTTATACCTTAGATTAATTGTTATTTCTAAACAAACTTATCATATAAATTCACTCCTACCACAAGGGATTCACAAGTGTGAGAACAGTTAGGCAGAATTTTAAAAAATGGTGATGTTTTACCTGATCAGCGATCCGGTAAACAAAGCAGACAGTTTTACATCTTCACCCCGAGTTGGGGGGGGAACCACCAAGTCACACTTTGACACTCTCGTTGACCTCCAGAGCACATGCCTTTCAATGAACAAAGAGGCATACGGCATGGACACTATTTTAAACCATCTTTGTGAAGATATTTTAAACCATCTAAAGTCTGCCAGTAGGCAAAAACGCATATACGTATATTTACTCATTATGTTTTATTATTCTGCATAACTTTTAAAGGTGTAATCAGCATTTACAAACCCCCTTTATTAGATAAAGGAAGGAATGAGTGGGTAAGATATGTACTGTTTGATATCAATCTAAAGCTGGCTTTATTCAAAGAACATTGGTGAACATGGGAAATTGGTAGCATGAACAGAGCTACAACAGCGCGCCAACCAATCAGCAACGTCGTGATTTCCTTCGCTGGAGGTGAACCACCGGATGAGAACGAAACGTAATGCAAGTAAACAAACAAAGCTGCATACCTTGCTGAAATTGGTGATCGTTTCATAACTAAACCGTAAGATTAAACCCAAGGCTCTTGTGACTTCCTTTGTTCTAATTCATTAAGGCCTTGTTCACACGGGCGTAAAATTTCTGGATAAACGAACGAGCTCAGAACGTCCTATATGTTTATGTTGTGTTTTGTAGTGCCGCTCGATTGACTTCTACACTGGCGTTCGTTTGTCTCTGTCTACATAACGCCAGCCTGCAGCCCAAATTGTAGTTTGTGTGTTTAACCTGTGGGGGGCAGTGTGTTGGGAACTGGATATGAAAGCCCTTGTCGTTTTATTTGAGGTGCCTCCTTTTAATATGGACTATTTTGCTATATTAGAAATTAATCTTATTGTTTTAAAAATTCTAATTAAATTATTATATTTTATATAATATATAAAAATATTTTTTAAAATAACACGGCGACGTAGGGAGAGAAAAAAATTGCCGCCGCTACTGGGTTCACCCTCTGACTGCACAACGTCGGATTAAAGGAAGTTTTTTGTGGTTTATGAAGAAATGCGAACATTTCCGCGCAAGTTTTATTTTTTAAGCATTTTATTTTTGCCTTTTTTCCGCATTTCCCTATGTATAAAATGTAGGATCATGGGATATATCCGGTCCTCCGAAGCGTAAAATGGATGAGGAGAAAACTAACTAGACGCGGTTTCCTTGCGTTCGTTGGGATTTGAACGGCAAGGAAAAGCTGCATGCAACGTTTTTTTAACACCGTATAAACGCGCAGCCGGACAAACGCACATCACCAAAGCCCGTGTGAACACCGTCATTGACTCCTATGTGTAGAAAACCCTTGGCGCTTCATCCGCGCTCACTGGACGCTACGAACGGCAGAAAAACGGTCGATTTTAACGCCCATGTGCACAAGTCCTAATTTTCAATTTCCAAACTTCACCTTCCAAACTGTTTATTGTTGATGAGTTGATTACAGATAAATTACAGATAATAACAACGGGATCAGATGACTAGTAAAAAGAAATATGGTCCAAGGTACGATACATTTTAATCATCTCTACATGATGATATTCAGCGTTACCAGACCAGTCAATGTTTTACCCATTTCGCATCAGAACACACTAGTATACGTAATTTAGCCCTCAAAATACTGTAGCTGGTCTAATCTAGTGATTTGTCGGTCTAGCGATTCGTTCTTTTTGAACGAGTCTTTAATGTGACTCAGAAGAACGAAGTAGTCTCGGAGAGTGATTTGTTCATTTTCTACTTTCTACGCATGTTCAATCATCGCAAAACCTCCGTGGGTTACAGTATGTACCGGAATCTTTGAGTCCGAATTGTTTATTCTTTTGTAACGTGACTCCCATAGACCATATGCAGTGCAATAGATTCAAAAGACTGAACGATTCGGACCAGAAGATATACGAGGTGAGCTACTCATTCTGTTTCTCATAATGCGTCCTTAGTTGCATTCTAATATTTTTATTACTGGAACTATAGCCAAGATTTGTGTACTGTATGTAGGTGGGTAGGGAGTCTGTTTATTGAAAATTTAATATTTTATTTTATTTCTGAACAAAAGAACGAAATGAACTAAATGAAAAAAAAAGATTTGTTCATTTTGATGAACGAGGTTCAAAGAACCGAGTCACTAAAATGATTCAACCTTCCCATCACTAGTCTGACCTGTGTGATTGATTTGCAAAACAAATTGTCAGCTTGTGGAAGCCCCGCCCCTTTCTACCACATCTCATATCTGTACATGGAGATGGGTGGCCATAAGGGCACCAATAAAAGGTGCATATTCTTAATATATGTCATTTTTTTTAAATTAATTAATAAAAATTAACTAATTCAGCTATGAATCGTGATTCTTTTGCCTGCCCACACATACAGTATATCATCACATTGAGTCCAAAATACAATGTGATTTATTACATTAATAAGGATGAACAAGTTGATCAGTAATGACCGGAATTGGCTGTTTTTCAGCCAATTAGTGTCACGATGGACATTGCAGGATTCTATAGCGATAATCTAACTCTGATGAATCCTACACAAGCTGGATTAGTTTTACTTAGAAACGTACTATAATTCACCCTCTTTGTTCTGTTAAGAACTTGTCAATAGACACTAAAGTTAATGGAACCAGACACACAACCCCTTCACATGCTGCTCGAGATTCCTCCTGCTTAGCATGAGAAGGCTGGTGAAAAATGAGCAGGCATACATGATGAGTAAACTAATCAACTCTCTCTGATTTATTGCATGTGTTTATTACTCCAAGACACATCCTTGGAGGAATGGGAGAAAAGAAAATCACTTGCAACTTTGTGTAGGAAGATTGATGTGTTTCTGATTTGTGAATCATCCCTACTGTTTTGACGTCTATATTACTATAATTAAATAATTTAGGGAAATAAAAAATCCATATCTTGGAAAAGCAGTCAAAAACACATTAAAAATTAATTCGGGTAAAGGTGCTTGTGGAAATGTAATCCAATTCAGATACATCTTTAAAGGCATTTTTACAATATTGTTTTTTTGACACTGAGGTTATTTCCGCCGAACATTCAGTATTCAGTATGTTTGGCTGTGTGTAAAAGCTGTTTTTCAAAAGTCTCTGTGCTGTCAGAACCAGATGACAAACAACATAATAGCGTAATTGGTTGACCTTGTCATATTACTTCCTGTTTGAAGTTACAATTGTTGAGAAAGACATGCTGTGATCTGTAGAGGAAATGGCTTCTTAACATCCACTATATTGTCAAAAGCGTGTAGAAACCTGATCATCACATCCACTATGTGCTTATGTGTGCCATACAGTATGTGCTTTTTAAACACCCCACTGTAGATTTTGTCCCGCTTTGCTATTGTAATTCGTTCTACGAATTTGGAACATGGCTATGGGGATTTGTGCTCATTCAGTCACAACAGCATTAGTAGGGTCAGACACTGACGCTGGGCGATGAGGTGCAGCCAGTGTTCAAACTGTTCAGTGAGTTTAAGGTCAGAGGTCTGTTCAGACCGCTCAGGTTCCTCCAAACCAACCTTGCAGTGACCTTGCCTATCTTCATGGACGTCACTGGGCACACAGTGAAACTGTTACTGATGGAACAGGTTTGTGCCTCATTGGTGAAGTGAAAGAAATGCTACATGGTATGCAGAGACATCCTATACAATTATGTGCTTTTGAATTTGTGGGAAGATTCACATGCACTGATCAGTCATAAGATAATCACTATTATTTCCTTATTTACCTCTGGTTGATTTTAGGCTTATTACATTGGAACGTATATTAGTCAGCAAGTAAACCAATGATGGAATCAAGAAAACTAAACAAGTACTGTATGAGGATCGAAGGACACATTGTGATGGCTAGACGACTGGGTCTGAGCATCTCCAAGGACTTCTGGTTTTGTGTCGTTTTCCTGTTATGCAGTGGTTAGTACCTACCAAAAGTACTCCCAGGAAGATGATCTAGTAAACTGGTCACAGGGAGCCGAGCACACAAGGTCCAATCCAAGAGAAGAGATATTGTAAGCATTCAGTAACTTGCTGAAAATGTCTATGTTGTCTATAACTATGATAGAATGGTATCTGGGGGAAGGGGGTATATCTCTGCGTTTAAAATATTGGGTTAGTGATCAGAAGGTGGCAGGTTTAAACCCCACAACCACCACCCTGCTGCCATTGCTGGGTGTTTAAGCAATGGCCCTTGACCCTCAACTGCTCAGATGTATAATGAGATGACCATGTAAGTCGCTCTGGGTAAGGGTGCCTGCCAAATTTTGTAATGTCATCATCGTTTTTACCGCTTTGTCCTGTATACAGGGTCACGGGGGATATAGGGCACAAGGAGGGGTATGTCCTGGACAGGGTGCCAATCACACTCACACATTCATACACACATTCATACAGTACAGACAATTTGGGAACACCATTTAGTTTAATCCTCATGTCTTTGGACTATGGGAGGAAAACGGAGACCTTCGGGGGAAACCCACCAGGCGCAGGGAGAACATGCAAACTCCATGCACAGAGACTCACTCACACACTCACTCACTCATCGTGTAGACCGATTAATCGTGTATTCAGGGTCACAGTGGGCCTGAAACCTATTCCAGCAGACTTAGGGCACGAGGCGGGGTACACCCTGGACAGGGTGCCAATCCATCGCAGGGCACACACACATACACACACTCACACACTCTTTTTGGGAACGGCAATTTGCCTAACCTACTTGGTCTTTGGACTGTGTGAGGAAACCGGAGTACCCAGAGGAAACCCACCAAGCACAGCAGAACATGCAAACTACGTACATGCACACAGAGGCGGGAATCAAACCTGAATGGGAATCGAACCCGGACCCTGGAGGTGCAAGGGGTCATGTAAAAGATTTTTTTAAAAATAATAATAAAACAGTGTATTGTAGCTTGATGTTTATAGCTGCAGATGATAATGGAAACATGAGCATCAGATCTGGACCATGGAACAGTTGATGAATTACATTTTCTTTTACAAACCGGATTCCAAAAAAGTTGGGAAACAAATTGTGAATAAAAACTGAATGCAATGATGTGGAGATGGCAAATGTCAATATTTTATTCAGAATAGAACATACTGTAGATGACAGATCAAAAGTTTATTCATTCATTCATTCATGTTCTATACCGCTTTATCCTGTATTTAGGGTTACGGGGACCTGGAGCCTATCCCAGGAGACTCAGGGCACGAGGCAGGGTACACCCTGGACAGCATGCCAATCCATCGCAGAGCGCACACACACACACACATTCACACACTATGGTCAATTTGGGAACGCCAATTAGCCTAATCTGCATGTCTTTGGACTGTGGGAGGAAACCGGAGTACCCGGAGGAAACCCACCAAGCACGGGGAGAACATGCAAACTCCATGCACACAGAGACGGGAATCGAGCCTGGCCGGGAATCGAACCCGGACCCTGGAGGTGCATGGCGACAGTGCTAACCACTACACAACCACGCCGGCGATCAAAAGTTTAATCCGAGAAAATTATGTATCATTTTAAAGGAAAAATATGTTGATTCCAAATTTCACGGTGTCAACAAATCCCAAAAAAGTTGGGACAAGTAGCAATAAGAGGCTGGATAAAGTAAATTTGAGCATAACGAAGAGCTGGAAGACCAATTAACAGTAATTAGGTTAATTGGCAACATGATTGGGTATAAAAAGAGCTTCTCAGAGTGGCAGTGTCTCTCAGAAGCCAAGATGGGTAGAGGATCACCAATTCCCACAATGTTGCGCAGAAAGATAGTGGAGCAATATCAGAAAGGTGTTACCCAGCGAAAAATTGCAAAGACTTTGCAGTTATCATCATCAACTGTGCATAATATCATCCGAAGATTCAGAGAATCTGGAACAATCTCTGTGCGTAAGGGTCAAGGGCGTAAAACCATACTGGATGCCCGTGATCTCCGGGCCCTTAAACGACACTGCACCACAAACAGGAATGCTACTGTAAAGGAAATCACAGAATGGGCTCAGGAATACTTCCAGAAACCATCGTCAGTGAACACAATCCACCGTGCCATCCGCCGTTGCCAGCTGAAACTCTACAGTGCAAAGAAGAAGCCATTTCTAAGCAAGATCCACAAGCACAGGCGTTTTCATTGGGCCAGGGATCATTTAAAATAGAGTGTGGCAAAATGGAAGACTGTTCTGTGGTCAGACGAGTCACGATTCGAAGTTCTTGTTGGAAATGTGGGACGCCATGTCATCCGGACCAAAGAGGACAAGGACAACCCAAGTTGTTATCAACGCTCAGTTCAGAAGCCTGCATCTCTGATGGTATGGGGTCGCATGAGTGCGTGTGGCATGGGCAGCTTGCATGTCTGGAAAGGCACCATCAATGCAGAAAAATATATTCAGGTTCTAGAACAACATCTAGTCATCTCTTTCAGGGAAGACCCTGCATTATTCAACAAGATAATGCCAGACCACATTCTGCATCAATCACAACATCATGGCTGCGTAGGAGAAGGATCCGGGTACTGAAATGGCCAGTCTGCAGTCCAGATCTTTCCCCTATAGAGAACATTTGGCGCATCATAAAGAGGAAGGTGCGACAAAGAAGGCCCAAGACGATTGAACAGTTAGAGGCCTGTATTAGACAAGAATGGGAGAGCATTCCTATTTCTAAACTTGAGAAACTGGTCTCCTCGGTCCCCAGAAGTCTGTTGAGTGTTGTAAGAAGAAGGGGAGATGCCACACAGTGGTGAAAATGGCCTTGACCCAACTTTTTTGGGATTTGTTGACACCATGACATTTGGATTCACCATATTTTTCCCTTAAAATGATACATTTTCTCAGTTTAAACTTTTGTTCCGTGATTTATGTTCTATTCTGAATAAAATATTGATGTTTGCCATCTCCACATCATTGCATTCAGTCTTTATTCACAATTTGTTTAGTGTCCCAACTTTTTTGGAATCCGGTTTGTACATCACGTGTACAGTATCATGACCAGGTGATAAAACCTGGACGAAACCCACACTGTGTTTTGAGTGTTGTGTGTCTGAGGAAGAGATGTCACCAGGATAGACTACAGTATTTGAATAAAGCAAGCCAAGAGAGGCAGAGTGATGCTTTGTTTAATGTTCTGCTGAGAAGCCTTGTGTCCTGGCATTCATGGATATTACATTGACGTGTACTGTATCATCCACTTAAACGTTGTTGCAGAGCAAGTACATCCTTCCATGACAACAGTACTCCCTAATGGCCGTGGCTCTTTTAGCAGGATAAAAGCTAGTTTTTTTTATGTACATGTACAGTGGTGTGAAAAACTATTTGCCCCCTTCCTGATTTCTTATTCTTTTGCATGTTTGTCACACTTAAATGTTTCTGCTCATCAAAAACCGTTAACTATTAGTCAAAGATAACATAATTGAACACAAAATGCAGTTTTTAAATGAAGGTTTACGTTATTAAGGGAGAAAAAAAACTCCAAATCTACATGGCCCTGTGTGAAAAAGTGATTGCCCCCCTTGTTAAAAAATAACTTAACTGTGGTTTATCACACCTGAGTTCAATTTCTGTAGTCAGCCCCAGGCCTGATTACTGCCACACCTGTTTCAATCAAGAAATCACTTAAATAGGAGCTACCTGACACAGAGAAGTAGACCAAAAGCACCTCAAAAGCTAGACATCATGCCAAGATCCAAAGAAATTCAGGAACAAAAGTAATTGAGATCTAACAGTCTGGTAAAGGTTATAAAGCCATTTCTAAAGCTTTGGGACTCCAGCGAACCACAGTGAGAGCCATTATCCACAAATGGCAAAAACATGGAACAGTGGTGAACCTTCCCAGGAGTGGCCGGCCGACCAAAATTACCCCAAGAGCGCAGAGACAACTCATCCGAGAGGCCACAAAAGACCCCAGGACAACATCTAAAGAACTGCAGGCCTCACTTGCCTCAATTAAGGTCAGTGTTCACGACTCCACCATAAGAAAGAGACTGGGCAAAAACGGCCTGCATGGCAGATTTCCAAGGCGCAAACCACTTTGAAGCAAAAAGAACATTAAGGCTCGTCTCAATTTTGCTAAAAAACATCTCAATGATTGCCAAGACTTTTGGGAAAATACCTTGTGGACCGACGAGACAAAAGTTGAACTTTTTGGAAGGTGCGTGTCCCGTTGCATCTGGCGTAAAAGTAACACAGCATTTCAGAAAAAGAACATCATACCAACAGTAAAATATGGTGGTGGTAGTGTGATGGTCTGGGGTTGTTTTGCTGCTTCAGGACCTGGAAGGCTTGCTGTGATAGATGGAACCATGAATTCTACTGTCTACCAAAAAATCCTGAAGGAGAATGTCCGGCCATCTGTTCGTCAACTCAAACTGAAGCGATCCTGGGTGCTGCAGCAGGACAATGACCCAAAACACACCAGCAAATCCACCTCTGAATGGCTGAAGAAAAACAAAATGAAGACTTTGGAGTGGCCTAGTCAAAGTCCTGACCTGAATCCTATTGAGATGTTGTGGCATGACCTTAAAAAGGCAGTTCATGCTAGAAAACCCTCAAATAAAGCTGAATTGCAACAATTCTGCAAAGATGAGTGGGCCAAAATTCCTCCAGAGCGCTGTAAAAGACTCGTTGCAAGTTATCACAAACGCTTGATTGCAGTTATTGCTGCTAAGGGTGGCCCAACCAGTTATTAGGTTCAGGGGGCAATTACTTTTTCACACAGGGCCATGTAGGTTTGGATTTTTTTTCTCCCTAAATAATAAAACCCCTCATTTAAAAACTGCATTTTGTGTTTACTTGTGTTATCTTTGACTAATAGTTAAATGTGTTTGATGATCAGAAACATATTGTGTGACAAACATGCAAAAGAATAAGAAATCAGGAGGGGGGCAAATAGTTTTTCACACCACTGTATGTCATAATTAGACTTATTATTATAAAGAAATAAATAGATTTCACCAAAATCATGCACGAATGAAACACAAATTAAATCTTAAAATCATTAATCGATTAAGTTACCGTTAACAAAAGCAAAAGTGGCAGGCGAAATTAAGCAATCTACACAGGATTCAAAAGGAATTAATTGACGGTTAAATAAATCTGTGATGATGATGCAGAACCAATAAAGCATGTGGCAAACCCAGAATCAATCCTTCAATGAAAGAAATAATATTTGTGCTTTTACGGCAAGTGTAAAGAAATGTCATATAGTCACTTGGACACCCTGATCTTCATACGTCTCATGTTGTGGTTCAGTAAAGATGCTGTCCAAAGCACAAAACACAGACGGATCATCTCACTCATCCATACCGCCATAAAACCTATATGTTATTATACAGTCCAGCAAAAATACCTCTGATGAAACGGACGTCTCAGGACGAAACCCACACTGTGTTTTGAGAGTTGTACCGGCCAGCTGTTTTAGAGCTAAAGAGCAGTGACCTTTTTGTTAATGACTAAGTGAATGCACTGTGGCTGTGGTGCTGAGCTTTCGCAGTATGTAATTAAAGATATGTGCAGAAGCTGAGCGGAGGGAGTGGCACTGCCCTCAGCTGTAATCACCAGTTGGGAGCTCTTAAATTAGCTCTACACACCATTATGGCTCACACTGGCTCACACATTAGCGCCAGGACCTGGCAGACGCTTCTACAATTAGCAGCCTTAAAGTAATCATGGCTGCATTAAAACGAGCACATACAGTACATTTACTATGTATTCACAGCCATCTGTGTACGTGTGTCAGTGTGTATGTCGGCGTGAGAGTGTGGGAGATAATGAGAGAAGGTGTTTAAAGTCAGAGATATTGTGCCAAAGGTGCACTTTCTCATCCATTCTGAAACAGTCGGAAACAAGTTGTAGAATAAATGCAAAATACCATGCCCTGTAATTACATTACAATCATTTTTAGTTAAGCAAAAACATTTCAGTGATCATTTACTGCAGAATGTTTGTATGTAGGATAGTGATACCAGCGAGGGCCTTCATTGGCATTTCCGAGCTTAATTTATTGTTTGTCTCTTAATAGTACAGTAATCACACATCTTTTAAAATAAAATGGCCCTAAGTTAAATGTAATTTAGTGGTAAAATGACAAACAAAACTAAACACTTTAATATAATTACTCTTTAAACTAGTCATAGCATACAGTATGGTATGGTGGAGTTTTGTCGAGGGAAGTTCCCTTCACCAACAATTTCTGCACACGGAGCAGGGTGTTGGGAGCACCCTATGAAGTACACTTCATGTAAACTCTATGCACACAGAAGCAGGAATCGAACCTGGCTAGGATTCGAACCTGGAGGTGCAAGGCCATAGTGCTTACCACTAAGCCACCATGCTGCCATGTGTTATTACACTGCTGGGGGAAAAAAATAACCATAAGGTCATTTTTACACTTGCATTTTGTCTGGATTCAAGATGATTTTACAGAGACGTCAGTTTGCTTTTTGAAGTTTGAAAGCAAGTGTTTTAGTGGCAAGGAGTGATCCAAAAGGAACAATCTGAACAATCACTTTAATGATCGTGCTGGCCACACTGGAAGATATCAGTCCTGCTTTCTGAATAATGTCATTGGTTTGACTTCCTCCCTCTCTCAAATTTTTTTAAAAACCAGAAAAGTAATCTCATATACAGTAGGTGGCTTGGTGGTCTTCTTGCACCTCCAGGTCCTGTGTGCGTGTTGACCAGAGGTCCTACCCCAGTCGTACAAAATGGGAATAAATACACTGGTCACAATTGGCCTTTCCGGTAGGGCTACAGAGGTTCCTGGATGGATGGATGGATGGATGGAATGGAATCTAATATAAGAACAGCTCCTTGCTGGCATGTATTCCTATTATACAGTACATTCAAAAAGCATTGTTCATCACTGATTTCATACCACAAAAAAAATTCATAAACACAACAGGTACTGTAAGCCCATCCAAGCTCAAAATTGGTCCTAAATTTCAAACAAATTTGAAAATGCCCTGTGGATACATTTACATTTCCAGTCAGTGTCAATGGCATTTTTTTCTGGTATTTTTTCCTCCTCATTGTGTCTGAAAGTATAGTACTGTATGTTACACAAAACATTTTACATAAGTTACAAGCTCCATTGTCTGTGCTCTTGTACTGTAACATTTTGTGATTTCTACGAATAAAGTGTTGTTTACTTTTTTCCATCAATGACCTTTGAGAATAACATTGGTATTTTCAGCTCCACACACCACTGTTATCTTTTGGTTTGGTTGGTTATGTGCAGTGTAAAGCCAAACAAAATCAGGAATATACGAAAAAAAATAAATTATGAGTTGCAAAAAGTTACATACTGTATACATGAAAGCAGCCATCGACTTGTATCATAAGTTATGCATAGACTGATTTTCTGTACATTTCTCAGCACAGTAAATATAGAATAAAAAAAAGGAATATTCCTGTAAGAAAACGGGTTTGATCATTTACCCTAAAAAATTATTCAAAGATTGCTTGTTTACATTATGTAACATCAGCAGCAACCTCATTTCCCCTCTCGTCTTTATAAAGCGCTCATTAAGCACAAGACATCAAAAATTTAACTTGATGGACTGTACAGCAGAAGATCGCATTGGATTCCAGGTGAAAAAAAAAGAATCTGAGACTACTAATCTGAGACAGGGGAAAGTCTGACCAAAACTAGACAGTCAAATCTTCATTATGCAATCAAGTCAACTTGAATCGGAATTTCATAGGATGGTTTCCATCACCTTGTGCAATTTATGCCATGATGGAGTGCAGCTGTTCCTAAAGCAAGGTGGCTACAACCCAGTATCCTTATACTGTTCCTGATAGAGTATAGGCTGGTACTGTATTCTAATCGCTTGTTGTAAGATTAATATAAATCATGCCAAAATGATACATTACAATAAAAAACAGTCCTACAGTAAACAAGTCAACAAGAAAGAAAATGAATAATCATGTTTCTAAATATGTATCAGTGAGCTGTGTATCTTTTCACACAGCTTATTTCCTAACATCAAGGGCCATGCATGCTCTCTCTTTACATTCCAATAAGACGAAATCTGTGCACGAGTATGCTTTGAACACACAGATCATAGGCAGTAGTGATTATGAAAATCATGTGCAATATATCCGGTGTATGCAATATCATTACTACTCAATATGCAATATCAAATATTATGTGCAATATAAATCCAGGGTGCAATAACATACATGTACTGTACATTACACAAAAGAGTTAATTCTGCACCTTTCTGTACAGTCTGTATTTTTATAATATTCTATATCTGTGTGTGTGTGTGTGTATGTATATATATATATATATATATATATATATATATATATATATATATATATATATATATATATATGTTTATATTGTATTTAATTTCGCTCTCTTTTTTTATCCAACTGTATTTGTATCTTTTAAATATGCAGCCATTGGAGAAACAATTTCCTTCGGGATTAATAAAGACTTATCTTATCTTATCTTATCTTATATTATGACCTCAAAGGACAACTCGTTTCTGATTACGGACACTGGTGGGGCATCACTGACACATCAGGCAGTGAGGTGTTTCACATTTATTCATGTACATTTTCACCACAGTGTGAGCTTGTGACTGTCATCTAAAGCAATAATAAATGTTGTTCGGGGAAAAAAAAGAAGCTGTTTGATTCCAGACGATACATTACATCCTATTTCAATTGAACATGCATGCTTAATGCTCTTGATATTGTATGTCATTTTCTATACACACACACACACACACACACACACACACACTACCGTTCAAAAGTTTGGGGTCACTTACAAATTTCTTTGTTTTTGTTTAGTGATTTATTTTCTACATTCTACAACAATACTTTCAAAACAATAAAAACAGAGGGGAAGGGGGGTTGGGGTTGTGTTTGCTAACTTACATTAGCTTTGTTCAAACTAGCCAAACACTGACAATAATCTAGCATGTGTCTCGTTTTAGAGTAGTGTCCATCACATTTATCATTAACAAACATTAACCCTGTCATACAGTACATTACCTTTCTTTTCATAACATTACATTTCACTTTGAATCAGTAATAACTGATGTCAGGAAGCTAGAAAAGTAGATATTAGCAAGCTGGTAGCACTGTGATAAAGCATACTGTCCACATTCACTGTACTTGAAAAGATGTTCACTAGGTACCAAGCAAACTATTATTTTAGATTTAAATGAAGAAATGCAGGTATGAGTACACATGCCTAAGGGAAATGGAGCCTGTTTTCTAATCAAGTTGTACAGATCAAAGATCATACATTAGCATATATTAGCATACTCACAGTCTCTTCAGCATAACCAATCCGCGAAATGCTCCAGGCTCCACTGTACTAATCAAATTATTCCTCAGGTCCCTATAGAGAGAAAGAGAAAGGGACACAATTTATTTAACATTATTTAATAAATCACTTCATCCCCCACATCCACTTCGGCCATTTTGTAGTGGAACTGAAGTGAACAAAATTAGGATTGTAGTTCATGAATGTATGTGAAATTACCAATAATGTTAAATAATGGATTTTATTGTAGTCACTATATACAGACCAGCCACAACACTAAAACCACCACCAGGTGAATTAATAACACTTTATATACAGTAGCAGTAATCTGGTGGCAGGATCACGGGCAGACAAGCCTCATCTATGCCGTCTGGTCTGATCACACAGAAAAGCGCAAATTCCTAAAACTCATTCCTGGCCACGATGGAAGGGTATCAGAACACCCAGTGCATCACAGCTTGTTGTCTAAGAGGCTTAGCAGCAAAGAATTCAAGGTTCTTCTTCTTCTTCTTTGTCTTTCGGCTGTTCCCTTTCAGTGGTCGCCACAGCGAATCATCTGCC
This sequence comes from Channallabes apus, assembly GCA_030522415.1. Lineage (NCBI taxonomy): Eukaryota > Metazoa > Chordata > Actinopteri > Siluriformes > Clariidae > Channallabes > Channallabes apus. The sequence continues at coordinate 12,552,882 of CM060118.1, read as the reverse complement.
TCCATCTGACCCTATCCTCTGCTCTCCTCTGCTCCCCATCTTCTTCTCTCACACCAACTAACTTCATGTCCTCTCTCACTGCATCCATAAATCTCCTCTTTGGTCTTCCTCTAGACCTCCTGCCTGGCAGTTCCAACCTCAGCATTCTTCTACTGATATATTCACAATCTCTCCTCTGAACATGTCCAAACCACCTTAATTTGGCCTCTCTTACTTTATCTCCAAAACATCTCACAAGGGTTATCCCTCTGATGAACTCATTCTTGATCCTATCCATCCTTGTCACTCCCAAAGTGAACCTCAACATCTTCAGCTCTGCTACCTCCAGCTCTGCCTCCTGTCTTTTCTTCAGTGCCACTGTCTCTAAGCCGTAGAGCATCGCTGGTCTCACCACTGTCCTGTACACCTTTCCTTTCATTCTCGCTGATACTCTTTTATCGCACAACACACCTGACACTTTTCTCCCCCCATTCCAACCTGCCTGTACTCGCCTCTTCACCTCCTTTCCACACTCTCCGTTGCTCTGGACTGTTGACCCTAAGTACTTAAAATTCTGCACCTTCTTTACCTCTGCTCCCTGTATCCTCACCGTTCCTCTTGGGTTCCTCTCATTCACACACATGTATTCCATCTTGCTGCGGCTAACCTTCATTCCTCTGCTTTCCAGAGCATACCTCCACCTCTCCAAATTTTCTTCCACCTGTTCCCTGCTCTCGCTACAAAGCACAATGTCATCTGAAAACATCATAGTCCATGGAGACTCCTGTCTAACCTCATCTGTCATCCTGTCCATCACCAGAGCAAACAAAAAGGGGCTTAGAGCCGATCCTTGATGCAGACCCACCTCCACCTTGAACTCTTCTGTCACACCTACGGCACATCTCACCACTGTCTTAGCGCTCTCATACCTGTCCTGTACCACTCTAACATACTTCTCTGCCACTCCAGACTTCCTCATACAACACCAGAGCTCCTCTCTCTGCACCCTGTCATACGCTTTCTCTAAATCTACAAAGACACAATGCAACTCTTTATTACCTTCTCTGTACTTCTCCATTGGCATCCTCAAAGCAAATACTGCATCTGATGTACTCTTTCTAGCCATGAAACCATATTGCTGCACAGCTTCATTGTATGGCTCATTAGCTTTATGCCTCTGTAATTGCCACAGCTCTGCACATCTCCCTTGTTCTTAAAGATCGGCACCAATACACTTCTCCTCCATTCTTCTGGAATCCTTTCACTCTCCAAGATCTTGTTAAACAAACTAGTCAGAAACTCTACTGCCACCTCTCCTAAGCACTTCCATACCTCCACAGGTATGTCATCCGGACCAACAGCCTGATCCTAAGCTTCTGCCTTGCTACCTTTCCATCTGGTCTCCTGGACACACAGCACACAGTATATCCACCTTCCTTCTCTGCATCATATCTACCAACTCTCTTGCCTTCCCTGTCATGGGTCCAACATTCAAAGTCCCTACTTTCACTCCTAAACTCTTGCATTTCCTTTTCTCTCTCTGCTTTCGAACACGCCTTCCTCCTCTCCTTTTTTTCGACCAACAGTAGCCCAATTTCCACCAGCACCCTGTAGGTCAGAGGTTCTCAAACTTTTTCTGTCATTCCCCACTTAAGGGGGTGAGCAAATTTTCAAGCCCCACTTGTCAACAAAATAATAACGAAATTGGGCAAGTTTACTGTTTATTGAAATATCAATTCCTAAACCAATACGATCAAACATTCATTCATTCATTTTCTATACCGCTTAATCCTGTGTTCAGGGTCGCGGGGGACCTGGAGCCTATCCCAGGAGACTTCGGGCACTAGGCGGGGTACACCCTGGACAGGGTGCCAATCCATCGCAGGGCACACACACATACACACACTCACACACCCAATCACACACTACGGGCAATTTAGGAACGCCAATTAGCCTAACCTGCATATCTTTGGACTGTGGGAGGAAACCGGAGTACCCGGAGGAAACCCACCAAGCACGGGGAGAACATGCAAACTCCATGCACACAGAGACTGGAATCGAGCCTGGCCGGGGAATCGAACCCAGACCCTGGAGGTGCAAGGCGACAGTGCTAACCACTACACCACCGCGCCGCCACGATCAAACACCACCAAGTTAAAAAAAGATAAAATACACGTGCAATAGTTACAAGGCTTACGTTGTCACTTATCTTTGCATAATTGACCCCATGTTTATTAGCTGCTCAGCAATCGTTTGTAGTTTTTTTTGCACAGGTCAATTCTGTATGTACAGTAACTTTGAATGAAGCCATTTGTGCTTTGCTGTCCACTGATTCAGATGTTACCATGCGATTCTCCTGCTGTCTGTATTCTGCCAGCTTTCTTTCAAAGACGTAGAGTGGATTATTAACGTGACTGGAGTGTGTTGTCTCTAAGTGTCTTCCTAATTTGTTGGGTCTCATGCGGTCTGCTGCCAGCAGTTTAAGACACAAAACACACACGAGCCTCTCTTCTGCCCCCACCATCACCACCATGAATCCAAGCTCAACATAGGCTTCATTAGTGGTGGGCGATATAACCAAAATCCAAAATATCACGGTAGAAGCAATTTTCTAACTCAATAACGATATATATCACAATATAGCAATTTGTATCTGAAAATGCATGAATAAAAATTAAAACACAAAGAAATTGTTTTACATAATTTCATTTTTTTATGTAATTTTATTTAAACATAATTTTATTTAAACATAAAACATTTTTTTACTTTGGCCATATTCGTTTGGATGTTTGGATTTCAGATGATAAAAAAGGTTTGACGTGTTTCCACCACTTGTTAAAACAGTGCACTTGCGTACCTTCCAAATCACGTTCATCTCATTCGTATCACTTTTCTTATACCCAAACCAATTCCACACCACAGATGAGGCACCTTTTTCTTTACAATCTCCTCGTTGTTGGTTTCGTCACATGTAAGCAAACTCACTGCTGCTGCATCGTCTTCTTCCGTTGTCGAAGTGTACGTAAAGCCAAACACATCAAAAGTGGGACGAAACCGTGGCACCCGATTGAACCAAATATCTGCGCAAATACAGCGCAGCGCGACTATCTGAATAGCGCAGTGATGATCTGGTTTATTTGCGCAGCCCGGTGGATCGCGCAGCGCCGCTCGAATCACAAACCTGCGCGACGCATTGCGTTTTATTTAAAAACAATTTATTTAAAATGTCAGGACTGTTTAATATTGTTTCCGCCTTGCCATGCCTGTTTTGTACGTGCGCATCCCAGCGGGGTAAAATGTACTTTGATGGTCGGCGCGGTTTATTTCTGTCAGAGTCGCGCAGCGATGCCCAGTGGGTCACGCAGGTTTGTGATTCGAGCAGCGCTGCTCAAGTTGGCCCGACGTTAAACCATTATTGTTGCACTATGGTTCCACTTTTTCTCCCGGCCCCCAACTGATGTTATTTTAAATTTACTTGTATTAATGATCCATTTATTTGTGTGTGATTGTTTAGTTTTGAGCGTACGCTCTTCATTATCAATAAAGAAAAGCATGAATTTTTCCTCCCGTTCATTGCGCCCCACCTGTCATGTCTGTATTCCCCACTAGTGGGGCGCGCCCCATACTTTGAGAACCACTGCTGTAGGTCAACAGCACCGGTGGCGGTCGTTGTTAACCCGGGCTGCAACCGATCCGGTATGGAAATTATATTTCTGATTCGCATCATTGATTTGGCAAATGTTTTTACGTCGGATGCACTTCATGACACAACCCTCTGCATTTATCCAGACTTGGGACTGGCACAAGAAGACACTGGATTGCGCCCCCCCATGGTTGCATTAATTCAAGGTTCTTCTTCCGGGCTCCATATCTCAATCCAGGTATCCATGGGATGTGCTGGACTGCAACCCAGTAACGTCCCGGTTCCAACTGTCCCATTGGCACAGGGGAAACCTACGCAATATTGGGCTTAATATCTTGCCTTTAATGTTATTGCTGTTCGGAGTAGATGCCCTAAAACCTCAAAGACTGAATTATCCTAAATTAATTTTTGCGCAACCAGTTTGAATCAGAAGTCATAGATTTTATTGAATAAATCAGTATACTGAAAAGATAACTGTTTTGGAGGATCCATAAGTTTGTTCGAGAACTCACACAATATGTACAAGCAACATAAGTCCGAGACAAAAGTTCTGGAAAATTATCAAAAGTTTGATTATTGAAAAATATATTCTAAACTTTGAATGTACCTTTTCAAATATTCATTTCTTCACCTTCGGTAACAGCCAGAGCATCACAGGGCACCATTGCACACACACACACATACGCCCTCATATGCAGACCAAATTTAGCACAGCCAATCCGCCTACCTCTATGCTTTTGAACGGTGGGAGGAAACCAACGTGACCAGAGGAATAACTTGTGAAACTCCTAATAGAGTTCAGTATCAATCCAAGGTTCCAGAAGCAGCGATGTGGCAATATTACCCTCAGCACCACGGTACTGTCCGACCTTTAAATCCATTATTAAAAGTGTAATGTACTGTACAGTCCAAGCATGATTTGTATCTAGAGGAGACCGTTCACTAAGTCAGTGACTATTAGGTGAAGTGAAGATTAGTCAGATGCAAGTTCAAGGGGTGCAAATAATATTTATACAAGTCATCGTATGTTAAAGGTCTTTGCAGACGAAAACACACATATTCACTCACTTTAATGTCTGTGTGGACTTTAATCCTCACATCACTGTGGATTTTAGAGCTCCACGAGGGGACCAATTACTCCTCCACATAATGGTTTGCCCTTCAAAGCAGATGGTCAGTAATCCCAGTCTTTCTCTCCCTCACACACGCACACACGCACACACACACACACACACACACACACACACACACACACACACTCGTTAAACTAACGCAAGCCACAGAGGACAATCTCATCCTCATTACTCTCTCATTCTCTTCATGCACACTGTGTGTTTAGAGGCGCAGTCGAATCTAAAGGAATCAGCCTGGACTGGGCTTTTTGAGTGTCAACTCTGTGACCACATTCTATAAATAGGGCCTTCACTTTTAGCAAAAGCACTGGGTTAAAGAAGCAGAATGCTACCCAGTGATCAGATCAAAGTCTCACCATCTCAGTAGGTTAGCAATCAGACCCTCCTTTTGGCCCGCCCTCTCTGGCTCTGCACACCCAGTGCACTAAAAATACATTCAATGATTTCAGAACTGTGTGTTCCTCCGGGGCCAAAGCAAACTTCCTAAAATTGTGTCCTCATATATCCTGCGTCTGTCTGAGGGGAGTGACAGGATTCTGAAGGAGCTCTGGGAGCAGCAGCGGTGTGTGGAGACATAACTGACACACATGCGGTCAATCATTCTGACGCCTGCTGATTAGAGCAGCTAATCAAACAGATTAGCAAACAGCAGCTAATTTTATGGCCTTGCTCAAACAGGCCATAAAAGTTAAATTACTAATTTTTACAGTACCGTAGCCCTTAAAAACACAGAGAATTTTAGCATTTTTTTTGTATTACATACCCCGCATGTTTTAATAAATATATATGAGGTCAGGATTGTGCGATATAGAGTGCCAATCTTTTATTCAGCGCAGCTTAGGAAATATGACAAATTGAATTTAATTTCATTTTAACCAACTACACAAACATGACTAAGGAGGGCTACTGGTGGCTCAGCCATGCAAAAGGCCTAAGATCGATTTCCAGCCATTGCCCAAACCCAGGCCACTGGATGCAGTGCCGGTCCCCGGATCAAATGGGAGGGTTGTGTCAGGAAGGGCATCCGGCGTAAAACCTGTGAACCCTTGCCGGGAGTAGCTGAAAGACTAACAACATACAAACATGACTGAGACAAAAATTTTAATGGGACACATACAGTACAATACAAAGAAATAGAATAGATACATATGATCAAGTATTTTAGTTTGTTTCTATGACCAATAATAATAATAATAATAATAATAATAATAATAATAATAATATGAGCATTTGGTGCTGTTGACGTTTTTTGCACCATCATTCCTATATTCTGGTAGCGGTAAAATGTTCAAGTTTAAAAATTATGTTTGTTCTCCAGACAGTCACAGTCTCCTCTGAACAGTGGATATTGGCCTGTCTGTTGCTTGAACTCAGAGAAGCATTTATGTGGGCTCTAATCAAAGGTTCTGTAAATCTATTTTATTCTAATAAACTTATCCTCTGCAGCAGAGGTAGCTCTTCATGTTCCTTTCCTGGGAACTCTGGATAAAGCACATCTGTGAATTGAAAATGATTTCAGGTGAGTATCTACTGTAAGTAAATCTGATCAAAGAATGTCTCAAGTGTGCCAAACTTTCATCAAAGCTAAAAGTAGGAATTTTTAATAATCTAAAATATATTCTGGGTTGTTTAACACTGTTTTGTTCACTATATAATGCCATACTGTATATGCTTTTCTATAGTTTGGATGTCTTCAGTATTAATAACGGTAATACTGCAGAGTACTGGTACTGCAGAGTTTTAAACATTGAAAATTAAATTTTTATACATTTAATGAGTTTAAAATTGTATAGCAGTTCCTACTGTAACACTGTTAATTCAGATCCTTTTGATATGATGTGAGTGTGTAAACTTTTCAGGTCAACCAAAGAACAAAGAACAGAACAAAGAATTCTGACTGCAAATTGACAGCAGGTTTTTTTTTTTTTTTACTTGATTCAGCATTTAGCACCTGACTGAGAGGGTCATTAAATGGTGAAAAATGGCTGCTGTCTGCTTGTGGTGTGTGTACAATTAAGAACATACCTATTCAGCACCACTACATCACTCCATCCTTCCATCTATCAAGCTCTTTTAGTGCTTATCTATTCAAAGCATATGTTCAGCAGTTAATGCTTAACTTGTCTATATGCAATTATAATATTATAAGGTTGCGTCTATCATTCATTCGCGAGATGTCAGCTAGGAAAATGATGGTTAAATCATTGGTTAGTTCGCTAATTACTAAGGGTCTTTTGATTTAACAGCAAAAACCTTTAATTCATCTTCAGTAATTACAGTAGTTTATCCTGGTTGTGAAATAAACTATAGATCCAGCGGCAGTCTATGAAATACGCCTTGTATTGGGGAAATGGTCCTTTGCACAAACCATTCTAACAGTAGGCACCATCGCCTATGGTGAAAATGGGTACATCAGACTAGGGCTGCACGATATATCGAAAAAATATCGTTATCGCGATAATGGCATGCGATAAATACTTTATTTGCCAAGCATTTGTGTGTCCAAATTTGACCAATCAGATGGGCCGGCGAGTCGGCAGGATAACCACGCAAATTAGTTTAAGGACTCTCACAGAAGGGGAGCAACTGAAAAACACACATTTAACCTGCGTCCTATAAACACACACTCGAATCAGAAAGTAAACAATCTGAACCGACATGGCGAACTCAGTGACTAAGCATGTGGTGGTTTGTTTACTCCTCTTATACTTCCTGGTTCGCGCCCGCATTACTTCCGGGTCCTAGTGCCGGTCGTGGAGCGAGTGTGTGTGTGTGTGTGTGTGTGTGTGTGTGTGTGTGTGTGTGTGTGTGTGTGTGTGTGTGTGTGTGACAAATAGTATTTTTTTAATTTAATTTTTGTTTAATAATATTTATTTTTATTTAAAAAAAAAAAAAACAGGCAAGCCAAAGAGAATATTTTGTTTAAAAGATGCTCTTGTTTTAAGACACTATTGATGAGTGTATGGTTACACGTAAATAAAAAGTAATGTTTGAAAGTAATTCATATTGTGTTGGCAGGTTTATAGTAACAGCAAACCAGAAGTTTGAACTTCTGAATTGGGAATTGAACCCGGGCCTTCCGCATGGCAGGCGAAGCACCTACCACTGAGCCACTATTAAATATCAGATACTGTATGATGCACCCTAAGAATATAACACTGCATAACAATTGGCCGAAGGATTTATGGATGCAGTGAGAGAGGACATGAAGCTAGTTGGTGTGAGAGAAGAGGGTGCAGAGGATAGGGTTAGATGGAGGCAGATGATTCGCTGTGGCGGCCCCTGAAAGGGAACAGCCGAAAGACAAAGAAGAAGATAACAATTGGCTGAAGGTAAGCAATAAAATAAAAAATAAAAAAAATTAGTTGCTACTGTAGATACAGTACACTCTTATTATCCCACCTAACCAATATTTCTGGGTGTGTTTTAAATGCATTTTCTAAAGTTTGCTGACCTCCTCTATCCTCATGCATCATTTATTACACATACTGCAGCTCTGCAGTTGTCACACTGAAAGGTTTCTTGTAGGGAAAATTTTATGTTCAAACTTATATTTGATTAATTGTGGGAATTTATTGGATTAAAAAAAGTTCAGGGCTTATAAATTGATATTTCTTTTATCATTTGAAATTCAAGACCTAGATCGAGATAAGTTAATGAAGCAATCTATTTGCAACGAACGTAACTTTTAACCAAAATGCTCTTGTTCCATGTTTGAATTAACTTAACTTTTTAAAACAGCATGCAATACCTCACCTAATAAATAAATGTGTTGTGAATGCTGGCGCCTGTTAAATGTAACGATTTCATTAAACACAATTATTATGTCATTTATTATAGCATACAAAAGGTTAACTGTGAATGTTAATGATATCAAGTCTAAGTAGATTATTAAATAACAGCTCAAACAGAATAGAACAGAACCAGACCAGAATATAATCTGAAACTGTTTCAAATATTTATAGAATTAAGGCTCTTCTATTGATCATGTTCCATGCTGGTTTGAGATAAATAATAAAAAATTTTAAACATCTTATCCAAACTGACTTGGCAAGACAGTTCACAAATTACTTATTTATATATTTTAATTAAAGATTTAATAATAATGTGAAATCATTGTGAGTGATCTACTGTACTGTATCCCAAACGGAAGACGTATAATTAACAATAATTACCACTCCAATAACTATATTAGTAAAGACTTTCTCTTGAAAACTTCTAGATAGACATACAGTATGATGTCTTTCTTAGCCAGCTAGCAAGTGTGGGGTCACAAAAGACTGTATCTTAAGCGAACAAGGCTCTAGAGTCAAAGCAGTTCCTCTTTTCAAAAAAAATGTAAGTAAGTTATGGCTTTATGAGCACGTAAGCAAGTCCAGATTTTCCCTGTGAAGTATACCACTGTGATTTCTTATTAATCTTTTTAATAAACACAAGTCTGTATTTATTACGGCAGACTGTTTTTTGCTTTATGTCTCTTCACAGATGAAAGGTTCCTGCTCCGCACTTCAGTTCATGCGGCAGGTGGAGGGAAAAAACTCACTCAGCACTAGGAATGATACATCCTTAATGTTAGTTAAAATTTTTTTTTTTTTAAGTTTATATATCATCAAACAAATATTTAAAATCCCAAATATGAAAAATGTTAGCTAAAGCTGATGCACCAGGCATAAAATATTTTCAGATGTGTATTTCACACACACTTACTACTGTATATAACTTCTCAGTGATTGTTAACTGCAAAAATCCCATAACAGTACTGTAGAAGCAGATGGCGAGAGGTGATGGTACAACTTTAATTAACTCTATTAAAATAACTAGTATGTGTGCCATCAACTCAAAGCTTAACACAATGTCAAGTGAAAAGTTGCTTTCAGTTGCTTTTCCATGTACTGGTTAGGTCTGTGCCCATCATTAAGTCACCAAGGAGAAGTGTAGAAAGAAATGTTGTTGGACTTTCAGCTGCTCCCTCATCGAGGTGTAACCACTACACCAACCAATCTGCACAACAACTTGGGACATGTTTCCTGGCACGACCCTTTTATCCAGGCTTGGGATCAGTGGCTGGGGTGTGGGATCTGGCTGCGAATTGAACTCAGGCCTTCTGCATGGCAGGCAAGAAACTTCATAGGAAGAAATGGTTATCTCATTGTTTTTACCTCTGTAGGAACTCACAACTACAATAATTTACAATAATAATAATAATAATAACTAGAGAGCGAAAATTCCTGGAGAAATTTTAAGTGTGCCTATGTGATGGCCGGGTCACTTTTAATGTGTGCGGCATCTACAGTATGACGGAACTTTGATGTCACAGCAGAAGCTGATCTCAAAGCCTGGTGAACGGGCCTTTTTGGGGCGGTTTTCGGGGATCTTTGGGAAAACCGTGCGAGGAATCCCCACCAAAAGTCATAGCACACCATTCCCGATCAAGCCGCACGAAATGGTGTAACATAAGTGAGGGTCGTCGCAGAGCTGTGGGGCGAGAAACGCTGCAAAGTTTTAGGCGGAAGAATAATAAATGGATTGCGCAATGGATTCCTGGGGAGAAGAGTAATAAGTGCGTCTAGGCACACTTGATAATAATCCTCGTTTGTTAGCCCGGTTGTACAGCTACTATCTGGTTATACATAAGCAGAGGCCACACATATCCCAAATGGCACACATGTATTGAAAGGGAAAAAAAAGGAAGAAGAAGAGAGGGGGAAAAAAAGGAAGAGAAACTAAGAACTCAATCACATGTATGTTTTCTTAGTCTGAGCATCATTCAACTACAAACCAGTACAAGGTGCAATCAGACGATGCTGCTCAGTATGTATTAAAGATAAATTTCAATACAACAGGTGAAAAAAAAACTTGTTGCCATGGGTGTAACACCTTTTAAAAGTTGTTGCGAAATTCTCTCTGGACAGGTAATTGTTCTTCTTTGTAATGTTAATGAATTACATTATAATACAAGCATTAAATGCTCTAGAATCCAAGCAATTCCCTTAAAAATATACAACAGCTTTTGTACCAAATACTTTTATTTTGTGCAAAGCTCTGGCAAAACGCTCTAATTTGTAGGAGGATCGCTAGATCTTCTTTTGAGTTTATGGACAGTTGGTACAATACCGTTGGCAAGCGAAAACAAGATGATTACTTTGTATGAAAAATGAGATTTAAACAATAAACAACACAAGTTACACAGCATATCAATGTTGATTATAGGCGTTTAGTGGTATTTAATCATTCAGAGCCAGTAAGAAATACTGTGCAGTTGCTTGAGACAAATAAATTAAGACAATAAATATTAGTGCTATTGAATCGAATATCGAATCAAAAATCAAAATGGGCAAAATTCGAACTGGAAAAATGGAATCAATCAAAACTCGTCAACAGTCTACCCGTGGTTCACATTTGTAATAAACAAGCCAAACTGGCTGCGATGGATTGGCACCCTGTCCAGGGTGTACCCCGCCTAGTGCCCGAAGTCTCCTGGGATAGGCTCCAGGTCCTCCGCGACCCTGAACACAGGATTAAGCGGTATAGAAAATGAATGAATGAAGCCAAACTGGTAAAAGACAGTAGATAAAAAAAAAAATCCTAATTTATTCGTCTTTGATTGTTTTTGTTTTTCTGGGCTGGAATTTCACATATTTTCCAAATAGGAACAAGTTCGAAAATTTTATTTTTAAGTCAAGTTGTCAAGTTGAGCCTAAGTCTCTATTCTGAGTCTATATACTGAAACAAAATTGTAAATGGTATCGCCGCTGGTACTAAAACAAATATAGTTTTATCAAAAAGAAATGAGAATTACGTCAAATTTGCATTCCATATTAAGAAAATTTAGTCTTTGTAAAGGCAGCGGTAAACACTGAAACCTATCGTGCAGTCGAAGAACATGTTTTCCAGCTGGTCGGAGTCAAAATGGGATTTAAACAGAAACCATGCGTCTTCCCCTGAATTCTGTTTGACACTTCTACTTTGTCTACAGCAGTCTATACCCAATCTAAGTCTGGTGCTAAACTCCTGACAAACTTTAACAGTTACAGTTAATATTTCACCAGCAGTTGCACCCAATTAGCTTCCACCCTCGCTGTGTGTGTTCGTATGTGTGTGTAACTCCCCATGCGTGCTCATCCAGCCAAGCTGCTACACCGCCTGCTCCCACTGTGACATTAATGTGAAGATTTATGGCCTAATGGTCACACTCACACACAGAGAGGCCTTGGTGAAAAATGCTAGAAAGACAGAGTATGTGCGTAGGTGGAGAAAGCAAAAGAAATTGTGTGTGTGTTGCTACTGAAGAAAAGTTTTGAAAGCCCCTGCCAGAGGAGGTCACTCGGAAAACGTCTTTACCGTAGGAGGCTGAGGATCAGGGGTGGGGGGTGGGGGGTGGGGGGGGGGTACGTTGTCTTCTCTAATTAACAGCTAACTAATACTGTTTCCACCAAACTCACAATAGCGATGCGCCAACAGTAAGTCATGCAGGAAAGATTCCACAGATGGATACAGAAACAAATTGTCTATTAGGGAGTTTTCGGAGGTTTGTTGAGGATTAATCTGATTACTGTCAAAAAACTGTCATATTGTGAGAAGACCGATTTCTTCGACAGTAATAAATCCAAGAACAAAGTAAAGTGAGGAGTATCTTCAGACTGGTGGCTTAATTAACACTGGGATACAGTAGCTCGGACAATTGTACAAAAAAAAAAATGATCACACAAGTGACTCTTATTGGAGACCATCTGCAGATGTTCTTTTCTCTCTGAATAAATTCAATTAGGTTTTGTAGTTTAGCTTTGATATAAACAGATCTTTTATTGTGTGATGTTGCCAGTATACTGTTAATAGACCTTGTTTCAGGCAACCCACTAATCTGAGGTACAGTAACAACAAAATATGATCAAAACCCCCTCTCTCCCGGGCACACATACACAGTAAGGATTTCCATGTTCCACTAATGAACAAAAGAGACATGAGGACAGTTAGCAGAGCTGAGAAACGAACTCATCTATACTGTACATACACTCGCTTCGCCCATCTTTCTGAACTCAGAGGAAATCTGTCTTTGAAACAATATTAATTAGGTGTCTGTGATGACATCACTGTCTGAAATACTGTTTTCCCCTGCCTGTTTCCTTCCTAGAAATGAGCCAGACATTACAATGAGCTCTCGGTTGTACGTGCTAAGTTTAAGGGTTTAAACCTCACTCCAAACACACAACAATTTATGATCACAAGCAATACGCGATGACCCATCAAACCACCATTCAACATGCCAAAACGTTTTAATTCAGAACTAAAAGTAACACCAGTGACACGCAGAATGCCTCATTCATCATACCTCATCCCAAATGTAGTCTGGCGCATAATCATTTCCTGACAATTGCGATTCAGAGCACATCTCTGACCTCTGTTGTTTATTTCGTCATATAGCATTAGACAAGAAAATACCCAAGACATGTCATGTATGCTTTATGAAAATGAATGCAGACAAGCAGGCACAAATTTCGAAAGCCAGCCAGATGAAACCACAAGTAGAAGCGATGCCAAGATGTCAAAATCTAACTACAGGCTTTATTTTGAGAGATCTGATTCTGATGAAAGACCACATCTGTGAGGTTTAGGGTGAAAGCATGAAACGAAACACTGAAATGGTTAAATGAGAAAGTCTGTCCGACTTCATTCAGCAAATTCATATTGATGGAAAATATTAGTAGTCGAACCCTGTGTATTCATTGTGAACAGTTTGATTGCAAAATGAGATATATCCATTTTGACAGCTTTGTGGGGGGGGGGGGGGGGGGGGGGGAAATGTCTTCAGAAGAGAATTACAAACTGAGAATATTTTGTGCATGATTTCTTTTAGTCACACGAATGAAAAAAAAAAGAGCACAGATGGAAAGAAAATGTGTCAAAAAGGTTTTGGTTACATCAATGTGAAATGTGTGTGCTTTCGCAAAAAGTCAACTACAATTTTTCACAATATATAAATCAGCCTGTAGTTGTTTTCGTGGGTATGTTAATGTGCAATGTTGAGTTTAAATAAAAAATATAGGAAACTGATTTTTGATTGTCTTGACTCTAGAAATACACAATCATGAAATACAGTAAAGTGCTGAGCTCTGCTGCACACAAAACATTGTTAGTTGAAGACCACTGTTAGTTGATCATTGTTAGTTTAAGATCATGAGAAACATTAAAAACCTTCTATTTTGGTAGTTAATGACAGCAACTTATCATAGTAATGAGTTTTTTCCAAAAGAAAAAATGAGACCATGGGAATCGTCTGATCACATATACTGTAGGTCAGTGGTCCTACTGTACAGTATAAGGTCATAAAAGTTCAGAAATTCTGACTGGACAACAAGAAATAGTTACTATAACCAGACAACCAGACATAAGAAACACAACAGCTTCCTGCAGTCAGCAAGTGTATCTCATGTCTCCTGTGCTAAAGCGGTGTGGAGTTCACTTTCTGTTTGATATTCTTTCGTAAATATTACTGCAAAGTGCATCAAAATGCAGCAAAGCCAGTGTTGTTTATACTTTAAACCATCTAAAAGCAGAATGTATAGTGAATTTCAACATAAACATTTTGCTCTAGACTTGTATGAAGTATGAAAAATGGCATTTGTCTCATTTTGCAGTCAAACTGTTTATATTTTCATCCATTAGTTGAGTGTAGAGTAAGGGCCTACACTCATGGAAAGATCATTAGCTTGCAAAAATGCTTCTACTTAAAACTTTTTCTGATAGAAAAATGATTTGCTGTAGTTTTCTACATAGAACCTTTAAGGCAGGGGTCATCAGGCCTTAGATTATTGCAACAGTACTTGAAAAAGACATTTATCTGAATAGAAAAATACTGTTTTACATAAATTACATAAATATATTTCAATTATTTAGCTCACTGGACCAGAGAGATAGTAACATTAAGATAAAAGTAGGAAACATTTTTTTTACAGTTGAGTTTTAAAAAAAAAAATAACTGTCTGTGTTATGCATAATTAAGTGGGCGAATAGCATTTTCCTCCAAGCATGTTCTGCCCACAAACTGTAAGGTTATAATGTCCAAGCAACACTGTGGAACCTGAAATGCCAATACCAGCAGCTCTCACTATCATACAGTGTCACTGCTGCACCGAAAATTGTTTATCTGCTAAGTGGTGGTCCACTGATGGTTGTCCATTTTCCTTAGCATGCCTTACGAAATTTCATATAAGAATTGCATGCTCAGGTTAGTAAAAGCTGCACCCTAATCAAAACTAATTACATTAAGCATTTCTGTGTCCTTCAAAAGCTAATTATGCAGAATAAATTAGATTAGTTGTTATTATGTCTGACTTATACAGTTTACATAATATTACTCAAGGATTACAATTACAGTGAGTAATGTACATTCACATTTTCTCAGTACCTTCAGCTATTTAATTATACCTTGTACTGAGAATGTGACCTCTGCCTCTGATGCCAGGAACTCACACACTGTCTCAGATTTGCTGATGTGCTATTGCTCATTAGAAAAACAAGCATGATGTTTTGGACTCAATGATGTAATACATCCAAAAGACACCGAGAGATCCTTATTTTTGTGGAGTTCTATTTATTGCATTTATTGTATTCTGCAAGTGTCCTGCAACTGCTTTCATCTCCATTGAATGACAAAGTCTGATGTTCCTCTACCCCATAATACAGCTCATGACCTAACCGTGGGTGTCACTCCATCTCCTTGCTTCGCATATGATTCCACCCAGCTCCACTTTCGTGTCCTGCTTAGGATGTCAATATGATGTTTTGCTCTGCCAAGGATGTCACTCCATCTTCTTCTTCTGCTATGGATGTCACTCCAGTTCTTCGTCTCTGCTATGTTCATTAGTCCACCCTGTAAATGACCCTCTCCCTTTGCTGCACAGAGGACATTGCCTCCACCTCTTTCTCTATGGAGAATCTTGGAAGGACAGCAATCCATCATCCGGCTCAAAGGAGGACATCGCTTCACCTCCTCCAGCCTCACAAAGGACATCACTTATATCTTTTTCTGTCCTTGCTGAATGCCTCACTCCTGCCTCGGGTTCCAAGGAGGGCATGGCTCCCTTTCACTGGCCTCATAGAGAATTTTGTGCTCTGCCTTGAATGTTGTGCCTGCTAGTTATACAAAAAGTATCACCCTGACTCACCGTGTTGTGGACGATTTCATGTCTCCTGCCAGCTACAATAAGCTCATTGCTCCCAATGAACCATGTCTGGCTATGACATTCTGTCAGGGTAGAGAAATGACACCTACTGGCACTGTACTACACCTAACCTTCAGTTCCAGCACATCACATACTGTAACTACTGTAAGTCACATGTCTCACTAATCGTCCTCACATTTACATAATAAATTATCTGCATTTGCATCTGACTCTAGTTCCATTGCTTGACAGTCTGAAAGGAAAACTGAAGTAACTTACAGTAAATAACCACTTTATACAACCTACTGTAAGTATGTAGAAAGTCATCTCAGAATGCACAGTATATCGAGCCTTGAGGCAAATGGCCTATATCATCAAAGTACCTCATCAGGTTCCACTTCCGTCAGCCAAGAATAGAAATCTGAGCAGCACTGGGACAGCTGGACAAGTTCAAGCAAGTTGGAAAAAAATGAACTTTTCCCTACCTTTTGGTAAAGTTTGATTAACTGAAGCTATTAATCTGGGTCTAAATGATGTTATGCGTTTTACTGCTGCCACATGAGTAACTGATTAAATAACTGTTCCTTTTAGATTGGTAAGTGTAGTATTATTTCATATACAATTAAGCATAATTTGTGCACTACATAAACCATCATCCAAGAAAAACATCTGTATAGATATAATGTTTGACTCTATGAATCCACTTACCACTGGCTGATTTACTGTAGGCTTTTGTTTTTTTTTTTTACCATAAAGCTGGAATCATTTAATCTGCATATAGTTAAAATGATGGGGAAATTGTACAAAAGCATTTTAAAAGAATGAGGTCATGATGGCCATAAGGGTAAACAAATATAAATGGCACAATTTAAGATTTAAAAGTAAGGGATATGGTTGCTTCTATTTTTTCCTTCCCCTTTTTCCTGGTCAGAGAAGGAGAGGAAAGATGAATTAGCCCTGAGAGACATGTGCAGAGAGCTGGAGTGTGAGAAATAGGGAAGGCCTATCCTTACTTTTTCCATTCATGCACCGGCCTATAACCTCACATCCTTAACCTTGCAATGTCAGTGAAATATCACCAGTGATTCCATGGAAAATTGTCCACATCCATTTTTAGCCTTAATGGAGACATTTTTACACAGAGGTAATCTTGTGTCTATCTCATACAACAAATAAATAAATAAATAAATAAATAAGCTGAACATTTGGCACACAGCCTTATCCGATGCAACTTACTCTCAAGGGCAACTTGGTGGTGCCGGGGTTTGAACCTGGTACCTTCCAATGAGTAGACCAACATCTTGAACTACCCCTGCCTTATTGGTTCAGGGAAAGGAAAAACAACTTCCTACTCCTGTTTGCAAACTAAAGCATCTTACTTGTAGTTACCTAATGCATTCTCACCTACCGCACCACTAAAGCCTCTTTTTGCATGGGATTAGTATAACCTGGTGACCTCTAGTCATGCGTAATAATTGCGGAGGTCATCTGTGATCGTAATCCAGTGCGAATCGCCCATGTGTGTAATTTATCAAGTAAAAATTCCCCTGCAAATGACCTACCATATTTCGTTGAACACTGAGGTCCTGTGAAAATATTAATCCCATGCGAATCAGCATGTCTGTAATTTGGCCAGAATTTGCTGGGGTCGTATATCATGTTTTTCAAGGTTTTTGTTTCCTTCCATGAAGAATAGAGGCTGCGTTGGAGTGGTTTTAAAAGTATTTTAGATCATAACGCTATGCACCACACAACCATACAATGCGCAGAAAGAGAAAGCTGAAAACCCTCAGAAGAGCAAAAGCAAAAAGAATGATTAGATGGAGATGACATGTACTAGGACATGTACAAGGATCACTCTTCTGTTCAGCTAGTACCTATAATGACAAGACATTTCCAAGTAATAGCCTATCCAAAGTACTGCACAATTAGGCAAGGAGGTACACATCATAATTCGAGGTTAATGTGTTAGAAATAAACAAAGCCTTGACATCGTATCCTGGAGATAAGTCAGTAAAATCGCCGGCTTCGCTTATCCCGTGCGAATGCGCCACACAAAATTCAGATGAGTGTGTGTGTGTGTGTGTGTGTGTGTGTGTGTGTTGGAGGGGTAATTTCCAAATAACACAAAGTCCCCATATACTGTAATACTAATTCTGTGTGAATAGGGCTTAAGATGCAATCATTTTTTTTTTACAATTATTAATTACATTGCAGAGTTTTCAGAATCAATAATATTCTGGTAATTGGAAATACTAAAAAAAACAACAACATAGGATTAGAAAATAAAGACGGTAGTCTGCATCAAAGGTTGTACTTACAATTTAAGAAAGTAAGACAGCAGCTGGGGTTTGAGGGAAAAACACATACATATGCAGTATGATAAGCAGGTGTCCACATACTTTTGGCCATATAGTGTAACGAACTACAGTAGCTCGTCATACAGTATAAAATTAGATCATCTAGCACTTTCAAGGTTTCCATTTAATTTCTGGGTAATAAAAAAGCGACTGGGCAGTAAACTGGAGCTCCAACTTGCCTAGTCCTGTGTTACAGCAAAGGGGGAAACTACAGTATAAGCAATCGTTGGCCATTTTAGAAATTTTTGTTTTCTAATAAACATGTCAAATTATGTTCCTGCTTTTGCGCAAATGCAGTAAATTAGGAAAAAACTTTCAACAACAGATATTAGCAAGCCTTAACTACTTCAAATATTTGTATGACTATCATGGATAGCACCATGGCCTCACACCTCCACAGTGCAGCGTTCGAGTCCCCTCTCCTTGGGACTGAGCATGAAGTTTGCATGTTCTTCCCTGCTTGGTGTGTATCCTCTGTTTATTCCGATTTCCTCCCGCAGTCCAAAGACATGCAGATTAGGCATAGGTGTACCCTTATGCCCCAAGTCCCCTGATCCCTAAGTCCCCCAACCCTATATGTACATGTTAAGCGGTATAGAGAATGTGTCAGGATTTTTCTGTGACGTTTTGTTCATATCAATTAGCCTATGACCCACATAATTTAAGTGGTATTTTTTTTTGCTGATGCAGACTCAAAGTTATACTGTATACACACTCATACATCAGATAGACCCAGAATTTCCAGACAACCCATTTTTCATGTATATTTTTGTTACCCATATAAAGAGTACTGAAACCTCTCCAGACAATTCGCCAAACTATTTATCAATTGCTTTTCAAGGAGACCGAGTCCATAAGAGGGAGAGATAAATGACACCACTCCACCCAAAACAACAAGGGAACACTTCAGGAGGAAGTCTCATTGACTGACTCCCAAAGTCAGAAAAGAATGGCTGATGCAGAACAAAGCTTACAGATACGGTCCCACAGCGATGCCCACTCAGTCAGGATGGCACTTCACTCATGATGGGTGGGGGAATTTACATTCAAGGGCCTTGATAGTTGCAAATCCTTCAGAGCTCCAAACCATGAGTGATGGAATATTATGTACACATTTTGAAGGTGCACAAGAGCTATTGTAGGAGTGGATAGAAGACTGATGATTAACAAGTAGTGAAATGCTGAAAGGCGGCATGGTGGCTTATTGGTTCGAACTGGAGCCTTGCCCCTCCAGGTCTGGGGTCCCATCAGGCCTGTGTGAATGGAATTTGCATGTCTTCCCCGTGCTTGGTGGTCCAGAAACATGCATTTCCGAATTGGCCGTAGTGTTCGGATATAGGTGTTGACCGGATGTACTACTATGGCCGTACAAATGGGAATAAATACAGTGGTCACCATTGGCCTCCTCGGTCACTAGTTGGACTACTAGGCTCCTAGATGCTGAATGCTCAAAGTTGGTCCAACCAAATGTGGGATGTAGAAAGGAGTAATTTTGGGGTGATATCGTCTATACCACTTTATTCTGTATTCAAGGTCGTGGGGGACCTGAAGCCTATCTCAGGAGACTAGGGTACAAGGCGGGGTACACACTGGACAGGGTGCCAATCCATGGCAGGGCACACACATACAGTACACACACTCATTCACACACTACAGGCAATTTGGGAACGCCAATTAGCCTAACCTACATGTCTTTTTGGACTGTGGGAGGAAACCGGAGTACCTGAAGGAAGCCCACCAAGCACGGGGAGAACATCCATGCACACAGAGATAGGAATCGAGCCTGGCCAGGAATCGAACCTGGACAATGGAGGTGCAAGGCGACAGTGCTAACCGTTACATGCCACCCAGACGTAATTTAACAACATGTTATTTTTTTTTAGACCTTTACTGTGGCTCTTTTAGCATAAATACACCTAATCAGGCATCTATAATTATGCCACGGACTCTGAATCCTACAGTACAAGGAAAATGAAGAGATAAATGAACAGCTTCTCAGCAAAATGCAATAATTGCATTGTCAGTAGGGCTGCACGATATTAGGAAAATATGCGATATGCGATATTGTTGTTGAATACTGTGATAACGATATTTCTTGCGATATAACATTTGCCTAGAGAAATGCATTTTTTTATTATTATTATTGCCTATTTTTTTTATTATTTATTTATATGTAATGATCATACTAAAATAAACAGGTAATAGATATTCGTCTGATGTAATTAAATTTAATTCAGGCTAAAAAGAAACTATATGTCAAGGAAGTTGCAAATATTTAGACTACCATAAACCTGCCAACACAATATGAATTACTTTCAAACATTACTTTTTATTTACGTGTAACCATACACTCATCAATAGTGTCTTAAAACAAAATATTCTCTTTGGCTTGCCTGTTTTTTTTTTTTAAATAAAAATAAATATTATTAAACAAAAATTAAATAAAAAAATACTATTTGTCTCACACACACACACACACACACACACACACACTCGCTCCGTGACCGGCACTAGGACCCGGAAGTAATGCGGGCGCGAACCAGGAAGTATAAGAAGAGTAAACAAACCACCTCATACAGCTTAGTCACTGAGTTCGCCATGTCGGTTCAGATTGTTTACTTTATGATTCGAGTGTGTGTTTATAGGACGCGAGTTAAATGTGTTTTTCCCTTGCTCCCCTTCTGTGAGAGTCCTTAAACTAATTCGCGTGGTTATCCTGCCGACTAGCATGCTTCCGCGTTTGGGTTTACCGTCCACGCTACAAAGGGCTAACGGCTAATCGCTAAGTCTTCTGATCATCCGGGCTTAGTTCGCGACAGAATGAAGTATAAAGATATAAATTTTATGTATATATATATATATATATATATATATATATATATATATATATATATATATATATATATAAGATATAAGCGGGTATAAACATAGTAAGGGCCCATCTGACTGGTCAAATTTGGACACACAAATGACACACGTCAAAACAGACGCGGGGGTGGACTAGTGACTGTCATGAAAAACTCTTATCGTGCGCAGTGCTCCTCTATCTCCCCGGATATTTACACCAGCTTTGAAGCTCAACTTATCCATCTTGACTGGAACGGTCCTATTTGCCTAGGGCTGGTTTACCGTCCTCCACATTCAGATAAGGACTTTCTTCAGCAATTCACCGACTTTATTGGTAACATTGTCACCAAATTTGATCGTTTCTTAGTGCTGGGCGATTTTAACATTCATGTTTGCTGTCAGTCAAACCCTCTTTCGAGAGATTTTCTTAATTTAATGGAGGCTTTTAACCTGACACAGTGGGTTAAAGGTCCCACTCATATACATGGTCATACTCTGGACCTCATCCTCTCTTATGGTGTTGATATCACTGATGTTATTGTTTCTGACTATATGCTCTCTGATCATAAGCCTGTTTTATTTTCCATGTGTCTTCCAAGCCTTCCTCCTGCTTCTTCTAAAGTGACATCTCTGTCTAGGGTTTATTCCCCTGAGTTTAACATCAATTTTAGTCAGTGTTTCTCAAAGTCCTGCTCCCATCTACTTTTGTACTCCCCGTTATCAGACTTGGATGCGGATGAACATCTCAGTCTGTTACAAAATGCCTGGCTTGGTGTAATGGATGAAATTGCCCCTCTGAAGCCTCTTAAGCTCAAACCTAAATCTGAAGTGTGGCATACCACTGAGACTCGGCTACTGAGACAGACTTGTAGAAAGGCTGAGCGAAAGTGGAAAAAAGACAACTTAAACATTTCTTTACAGATGTTCAAAGACAGTTTATCTGCTTATCAGAGAGCCGCCAAATCAGCTAAGGCGACCTACTTTTCAAACTTAATTTTGCATAATCAGTCTAGACCTAAGGTGCTGTTTTCTGTTATTAACTCTGTTGTCAATCCCCCTGGAAACTCTGTGCCAGTTGCTTCTGTTGCCCTCTGTGAAAGCTTCTCACGATTTTTTAAGGACAAAGTAACTAAACCTGATCTGAGAGCTTTTATTTTCTCCCTCAAGCAGCCTGTTCCCCAGCCGTTGTCTGCATCATGGAAGGTTTTCGAACCAATTTCTATTCAGACACTTAAAGACACTATTGCTAAATTGAAACCATCTTTCTCTCCATGTGATCTTATTCATCCTAGATTTTTAAAACAAATCATTGACTCGGTCGGACCGGGCCTGGTGTCCTTCTTTAACAAATGCCGCTCAACAGGCGTGGTTCCTACTAATTTGAAAGTGGCCACTATCACTCCTCTCCTAAAGAAGCCCTCACTCGATCCGTCTGTTTTAAAAAATTATCGTCCTATCTCCGTTTTACCATTTGTGTCTAAGGTCTTGGAAAAGATTGTGCTTTTTGAACTTCAATCCTTTCTTGGTTTAAACAGTCTATTTGAGCATTTTCAATCTGGTTTCAAGGCGGCCCACAGTACTGAATCAGCTCTTTTAAGAGTGTTAAATGACATCTTTTTAGCCACCGATACGGGGGATTCTGTGGTCCTTGTTCTTTTAGATTTATCAGCTGCCTTCGACACTATTAATCACTCAATATTACTAAATAGACTTGAGTCTTGGGTGGGCCTTTCTGGCATAGTCTTAAAATGGTTTCAATCATTTCTATCTGACAGAAAATATGTAGTAAAAATAGGTGATTTTTCCTCATCGACTTCCTCATTTCCCTGTGGACTTCCACAAGGCTCTGTGCTGGCTCCCACTCTATTTTCACTGTACATGCTACCTCTGGGCTCCATTTTTAGGAAACATGGGGTATCTTTCCACTTTTACGCAGACGATACGCAAATTTACTTACCTTTTAAGAAAAATGATGGTCTGGCCATGACTACTTTGCTATCCTGTTTAGAGGAAGTTAAATCTTGGTTATCTCATAACTTTTTATCCCTTAATGAAAAGAAAACTGAGGTGATAGTCTTTGGCCCATCGGAACACATGAAGACCCCTGATCTTGATCTGGGTCCTCTATCAGCTTTTAGATCCTCTCAGGTTCGGAATTTAGGCTTCCTGTTAGATGAAAAACTAAAACTTGAGAAACAAATCTCTACCGTGATTGGATCTAGCTTTTATCAGCTCCGTACGCTCGCTAAAATGAAACCTTTTCTCACTGATAAGACTCTAGAGATGGCCATTCATGCCTTCATTACAACCCGGCTTGACTATTGCAACTCTCTTTATTATGGTGTTTCTAAAGCTCAAATCGCCCGTCTTCAACTGGTTCAGAACGCTGCTGCTAAATTCCTTCTGAAAAAGAAAAAAAGGGATCATGTGACTCCGCTTCTGAAAGCCCTTCATTGGCTGCCTGTTCAATTCAGAATTCATTTTAAAATTTTACTATTTGTTTTTAAATCGTTACACCAGCAAGCACCCATCTATTTATCTGAATTGTTGCACCATCATACCCCCCTGAGAAGATTGAGATCCTGCGACCAGAACCTCCTCTTAATCCCACACTCCAGACTTAAGCGTAGAGGTGACCGTGCTTTCTCGGTTATTGGCCCTCGTCTCTGGAATGACTTGCCATTTTATATTCGAACGGCTCCCAGTTTGACCATTTTTAAATCCCTTTTAAAAACCCATTTGTTTTCCCTGGCCTACTAGGCGCTACTGTGCCTATTTCGTTGTTGTATGTACAGTATAGTGCATTTTTAGCCTATTACATTTTTGTGTGTATAATGTATTTTTAGCCTTTTTATGATATGATGTGGATGTACAGCACTTTGGTCAGTCTCACGGCTGTTATAAATGTGCTTTATAAATAAACTAAACCTAAACCTAAACCTAAAATGCTTTGCAAATAAAGTATTTATCGCAACTCTTTGCGATATGGTTATCGCGCATGTCATTATCGCGATAACGATATTTTTTCGATATATCGTGCAGCCCTAATTGTCAGTCTTGCATGCATTTTTGCAAATTATTATTCTTTGACACACAAGGTTGCCTATAAAAAAAGATTTTATATGGAAACCACTTTATACTGTAACCTTATTTTAGAAGCTTTAAGCCAGAGAAAAACCAACTACCTAAAACAGTAGGTCTTTAGTCGTCACTTGATCAACTGCCAGTGACTCGGCTGTAGGACGTTTATTCCACCACCTAAGAGCTAGGACAGAAATCAGTCTAGATTCATGTCCTCCTAAATCCCTGAGAGATGGTGGGACCAGCTGAGCAGTGCTGGAGAATCGGAGCGAACGTGGTGCAGTGCGTGGTGTGATTAGAGCTTTGAGGTAAGTGGGTGCTGGGCCGTTTTTAGCTTTGTAGGCAAGCATCAGTGTTTTGAATTGGATGTGGGCAGCTACAGGATGCCAGCGGAGAGGGCGTAGAAGTGGGGTGGTGTGGGAGAATTTAGGAAGGTTGAAAACAAGCCATGCATCTGCAGTCTGGATCAGCTGCAGAGGACGAATGGTGCACAGAGTAGCAGTCCAGTCCCATGAACAACTGAAGGCTGATTTATCCGTTGTGACAAAACTGTAGGAGGTGAAGTTATAGCTTTTTGAAAAATCACACAAAATTCACACTTATAAACTCAAACAATTTAGACGTTTTTTTGGTGGTATTTGTGCATTATAACACGATTGTGGCTAATTCTATTAGTTTGCAATACTTCTTCTCAATAGTGCAAAAATGTTTTCTTATTCTGCTGTCTAACTGTTCATATGTCTATAAGTGTTTATATCTCTCATATCTTTGTTTTCCTTGTAGAGGTCCATTATTATACATTATAATGCATTATTATACTGTACATTACAATGCATTATACAGTAATGTATACATAAACACAGAATGGAATTTCTTCTTAAAATGCCAGAAAAATAAAGATGATATGAAAAACAAGACAAAGAAGTAGAATGTAGCTGACTTCAAGTCACAGAGGTTTCTGCATTTAGATTTACCCAAAAAATAACCAATGTACATTAGTGTTATGTGGAAACTCAGCTTAGCAGAGACCTGGACATTAAACATTCAGACAATCGTGTCACCACCACAGCTCTGCCTTTGACCTCCAGACTGGTAGCGTTCTACAGTTCGTTCAGGTCTCTAGATGTATGCTTGGTAAACATCCTTTTTATCAGACTTTATCAGAAGCCAAATCCCAGTGGAGACCTCTCAGCTGTGTCTCGGTCACAGGCCAAACTGCGAAAGCTCAAAGCTGCAACCCATTTGTCCTTACATGCAACTGTTTCCTTCACAAGCAATTAGAGACAGCAGCAGGCTGTGACTTTTTTTCTTGAGATAAAACATTTTATCTACTTCATCAAGAGAGTCTTTAAGGTCGAGTGCGTCGAAATAAGGCATTCGGCATGCTATGAATAAGACAATTAATTATCCACAAGTGATTTAGCACTAAATAACTGGTAAAGCATTACTTTTACTATTACAGATACTACCAAGATATTTACGGAAGAGTCGTTTATTAAACCGCTTGCTTTATCACTGCCGAGGTTTACAGTACATTCACGAGACACTTTATTAGGAACACCTTTACACCTGCTTAATGCATATAATCAGACAGCTACATGTCAAACGCTTCAGTTAAAGTTGATATCAAACATGGGGAAAGTGTGCACCTAATACGTTTAACTGTTGTTAAGTTGTTGATGCCAGATGTGCTGGTTTGAGTCTTTAAGAAACTGCAGTTTTCCCTTTAGAGCTCATGGAGAAATTGACAGAGTGGCTCGAACAGCCAGGAAAACCACCTGTATTTGAACTGTGCTGCCATTACGTGATTGATGAAGGCATGATTGATGCGTGCACATATACAGTATACAGTACAGATATTCCTAATAAAGTGGATCATAAGTGTATATGCTCTGTAAACTTTGATTATATTGCATATTAGTCAATTCGTAAAATAGTAGAGTAAGTTCTTCATGAATATGGTTCTCTTTAATTACATTTACTATCTGTTAGTTAATGGGCACTGCATTTTGAAAACTAGAAAGCTTTTCGAGCGTAATACAATGATGGAAATGTATAGAGGTCATAGCTCAAAAAGTGGTACTTTATTAGATTAGGAAATCTACTTGAGCACTGTAAGAGAGATAATGTAGTACATAGATAGAGAGTTGTGTAGGCTTAAGAAAGTCAATTATTATTATTAGTAGTAGTATCTAGGGCTGCACGATATATCGAAAAATTTTCGATAATGGTATAGGCAATTATCGATATATCGTTTTCGCGATAATGGTATAGGCAATATCTGTATCGCAAAGAGTTGCGATAAATGAAATCGATGAGTGTATGGTTACACGTAAATAAAAAGTAATGTTTGAAAGTAATTCATAATGTGTTGGCAGGTTTATAGTAACAACAAACCAGGAATCAGAATATCTGCTGAGGGGTTTAAAGTCATTCATAGTGTTTTGAAGTCTAAATATTTACAACTTTCTTGACATATAGTTTGTTTTAGCCTGAATTAGTTTTAATTACATCAGACGAATATCTATTACCTGTTTATTTTAGTATCATCATTACATACAGGTCCTTCTCAAAAAATTTGCATATTGTGATAAAGTTCATTATTTTCTGTAATGTACTGATAAACATTAGACTTTCATATATTTTAGATTCATTACACACAACTGAAGTAGTTCAAGCCTTTTATTGTTGTAATAATGAACACAATATGAAAATGTTTTGAGAAGGACCTGTATATAAATTATAAAAATAAAAAAAAAACAATAATAATAAAAAATGCATTTCTCTAGGGAAATGTTATATCGCAAGAAATATCGTTATCGCAATATTCCTAATATCGTGCAGCTCTAGTAGTATCGTTTAAGAAAATCATTAAACCTTTGTATGTATAGTACATTTGAATTACTGTAAGTGTTAATCCTCAAATACCACAAAGCACCCTGATGCAATATTATTCATGTTAATACACTAAACAGTACTGTATGTCTTATTCACAGGGATACATCCATCGTTGACAGACGCTACGGGAGCTAGCAGTAGCGGCATCCGTATGACAAGTACCAAGTACTGGGTTTTCAGTGAAAACTCTGGCAGCTGGTACATAAAGCACCATCATCATGGCCTGGGGCAGGAAGGCCATGTTCAGTATTTTAAATGGACTCCCATCTGCATACATATCAAAGGTTTGATTATAAAAGGTGTGATAGTACAAAAATGGCCCGCTGTTTCAAGATGGAAATACTGTGTAAGGATGTGAAGTAATAGAATTCTACATGACAATAGCGGTAATACTGTAGTAAGGCTGGCCTCATATTGCAACAAAGACCATGAAGTACCCACTGCATGCTAAAAATACTGAATAATGCAGAGGGTACAGGGTCAAAACCTTTATTCCTCTTCTTTGCCATGTCCCTGTCAGGTTCTCGATGAGTCTATCATGTTGTCATTAATCTTTCCTATCCTGATTAAATGCTCACCAGGTCTAATGAGATCAAACCGAGTTATTACTATGTCTGATCAGATCACATCCTGCTCTTACCAGGCACTTATCATGCGTTTACTATGTTGTCATTTCACCATCCTGTGAGTCACAAAGCGCCTTAACTCTATCTGCTCCAGGGGTGCTGTATCCAGGATGGCCATGTGCTTTAACAGCTTCCTAACAGGGATGTGCAAAAATGACAATTTCCCTTAGGGGATTAATAAAGTACTAATTATTATTATAAGTGATGGTGTGAGAAATTATATCCAGTATTTATACTAATAAAGATCTGTCGCATAAACTGGGTAAGCACTACAAGAATTTAGTAGGAACTACTTCTACAACATGGCATGGATCTACCATAGCACAAGCCTGAAGTGACCGTTATGAGAACGCTATTGGGCAATAGCAGCAACGCAATGATATCCGAATGACAACTCGATTGGAACGCCATCCAATCTTTCCCATCTGTGCTATGCTTGTAGTACATCACTGACGTTCCTAAAAGGTGTTAATTACTGCTCAATGCCGTTGTTACTACTTCCTTATTAAGGCTTTCCTGCATTTTAGTTCGATCACATCCTCACTAGGCTTTTTTTTTAATAGCATGTCTAGATTCCTGAAAATTATACAAGTTCGTAATGTGTTCACCCAATTGTTTTGCAGACATAGAGGGAACGTGGCTCAGTGTGATAGGGACGTATAGAGCATTATGCCACTTTCAGGTTTTATATATTGTACGGTTTTAGTCGAGACACACATATTGGGCGGAATTTTTAAAGCAGTTTTTTTCGGATAAAGATTTTATAAAAGTTCATGCCATGTTCTAGCTTACAACATTATTGTGTCTTTTACAGTACATCTACAGTATATAAACTGAACATCGACACTAATAGACAGTTAAGGTGTACAAAGATCTGCCATACAATCTTTTTTTTCCTTAATTTTCCCCATTTATTCAATTCCAGGAAAATATTATGAAAGAATGACCGTTATAATCTATAATAAACTATGTTCTTGCTTGTTGTGTAAATGTGTTTCCTGACATGAAATCTGTGACCCGTCATCGAATTAAGAAAGTTTAATCCTAAACATGGTTTTAAAGCACTTTAATGATTTTCGCTATAAATCCCGTAATGTCTCCCTGTACAGGATGTACCCCTCCTTGTACCCTATGTCTCGTGGGATAGGTGCAGGATAAAGTGGTATAGATGAATGAATGAATGAATGAATGAATAATAATAATAATGCACCGCCACATAAGTGAGACCTTAATTTTTAATGCTTAGTGCTTACCTAACAAAATTAATTATTTTAGAAACGTAAAAATATGTCCAAGAATACTAGATACTACACTACTATCATATACTGTATGTAGTGTTTTAAAACCAAATTATCCTTTCCATCCGTTTCACCTGTAGTTATTGTCATAGCACAGAATGCTAGTGCTAATATAACTTACTGCAGTTTAGCATGTAGTTAAATAGTGTGGTAGTAGTAAAGTGCAGAATAAGTAGATCGTAACTGAGATCTTCGAGTTTCTCAGGCTAGGTTTCTTTGCAGTAATTCTTAGCCAAAATCAGAAGTATTTTGCTGCTTGAAATCGTTCCTGCTTGGTTGAGACTACAGTAGCTATAAATAAGGCGAAGATTTCTATAAGTGTGAAACGTAATAGAGCTGAGTGTTTCACTAAATATGAAGCGTTGACGTGCTATCTCACATTAGGCATCGCTCTGCACAACTCTCTTACAGGAATCCTGCTAGTCTCTCACATTTCTTCATGTTTGTATTTGGCATTCAAACCAGAGCAAAACATCAGACGATGCCCTTTGTATGTGCTATTCTCATTATTTCTGTTAGGTTGCACAGTTGGTGGCAATCTGCACTAAAGTGGCCTGTCAGTAAAACATGAATAGATGCTGTGAAAGGGCCTTTAGAATGTCAGGGTAGCCGTCTGGGTGATGAAGTTTAATTAAAATCAAGGTAGGGGGAGTAATCAATAGGACCAAACATGCTCCTGGTCTGTTAGCTGCTCATTATATGATCTTTTGTGAAAAATGCATCCATGGTCTGCCAGAAAACATTACATGGCCAGTGGAGCAGGGGACACAATCCTTTTGTTTGACACACAGAGTAAATGCGCATTGTTTTGGTGTCATCAGTACCAAGTGCATTGCACTTTAACACAGACAGGTTTAATACTGGGACCGGGACAGACATTCAAAACATGGAGCGGAACCCGTCGAATTAAAAAAGTAGTCAGATATCGGATCCAATCACTTCCTAATCATGGGACTCGTTTGAGCGATCAACGAGCAGTACGCTGAAGACGCCAGCTCCTCTGTGATAAAAATCATTTGTAGCTTGCTATCAATGCTCAGGGAAAGGTTAAATGTACTCACAGTCGCTCCAGAGAGTGTAATCCAAAGAAAGAGCCGTTTTTCACCATTGAGATTTTGTTATTGCTGAGGATCCTGGAGGGAAAAAGAAAATGAGCGTCAGCAAAATCGTGCAAATTCATAAATAAAACATGACCATGTCATTTTTTTTCATCCACTCCTTGTGATAAATCCCTTAGACTACCATTTTTGCCACTAGAAGAGTTATTTATATGGATTTGGGCTACAAATGTCTAAGGCACTGCATATGGGAGTATTTACTGCTATTTATGGTAATGTAATGTAAGACACCTCAGCTTGCACAAAAGCACCCCTCTACCACTAAGACTCTTCGAAATAAAAAAAATATAATTTATTCAAACATTGTTAGCATTTTTTTTGTTTAAAGTAATTCAAATACAACAAATAAATGTTAACAAGTAAAGTTTTACAATATATAAAGAATCACAATGTTTCTGTTCCTCTGCTTATAAAATTCCTGCATCTTTTACAAGCTGTCTGTCCTGACAGTATAGCAACCACCTTAATACTGTATGTGAAATGTAGTTACACTGATGCATTTGCTCCGACTCCCATATCGTTGAAACCTGTAACAAGTTCCACTGAATAAATTGTATGTCACAGTGGTCAGCCAATCGACTGACTATAGACGCAACAGTAGTTTTCTTTTGGCCAATCACTTCTGTCTTGATTTAGCCCTAAATATACACCTTTAGCCCTTTTCCAGTGGTATAAAATTTACATTTGCACCAGGTAATTGTGCACTCATACAGTAGGTGCTACAGCACTCTGTGATTTTACTTCCATATGAATTGCTCAGGTATTTTCACCCTCTGAGAAAATAACAGACTAAATCACTGTTTTTGACCAACTTTTCCGCGTTAACAAAACACTCTCTAGATGTGGTCTATGGTGTACCTTTGAATGCGTACAAGGCATCCTATCAAGTGTCAAATGTTTTGTATTGAGATTTTATTTGTACAGAAAGCAGGTCAGCCATAACATTATGACCGCCCACCTATAATATCGGGTACTGTAGGTCCCCTCATTTGCCACCAAAACAGTAATGACCTGTGTGTTCTGAACCCAGTGTTAGGTATAACGCATTTTAAAATAACGCATTAGAGTACTCCGATTACTTTTTTGATGTAACGAGTAATCTAACGCGTTATGTCCGCTATTTAAGTACTTGGTTATTCAGTTATATTTTCAAAAATGTAATCCGTTATTCAGACGATTTATGCAATCCGTGAGTCAGCAGGCATTCCGTTATTGTGTGTGTGATACCCCGCCCCCTGTTATTCCTGCTGTTATACCCCTATCTCATCTATGCGGTTTGACTTGCGGTGAAAAGCGCTGTTAGGCACCGTGAGCTGCCACAAGTGACCATTTTATAAGGTAATGCTATAATGTAACTGATTGCTTTTTAATGACAGTAATTTTGTAATGTAATTAGTTATTTTAAAAAGTAACGTCCCTAACACTGTCTGAAACCTTTCTATTTCCTCAATTTGAGCTAAAGTAGCTCTTCTTTTGGATTGGACTACACAGGCCAGCCGTCACTCTTCATATGGATCAGTGAGCCATGGCCGCCCATGACCCTGTTGCCAATTCAATTTGGACATTCTCACAGTAGTTATATTCTTGTTACAATGGTAGCTGGAAGTGGGTGAGATATATTAGGAATCTAGTAAACCTTTTTTTCCTGAAGCAGAAAAAATGGCCAAGCATAAGGATTTGACTTTGATAAGGGCCAGACTGCAATGGCTAGACAACTGGAAGTGAGCAACTCCAACACTGCAGTTCTACATACAGTACCAAAAGTAATCCAAGGAAGGACCAGTGAACTGGCAACGAGGTCATGAGTGGTACTGATGCACATTGGGAGTGAAGGTTGGCCCATGCAGTCCGATCCAATAGAAACGCTAGTGTAGATTAAATTGATAGAAGATTAATGCATCACTCTTACGGCAGGAAAATGAAAGACCTACTCAATATTACACAGGTGGTCATAATGTTATGGCTGATCAGTATACATATTACAAGCTTAAAATAACTCAATACTGTTTTTTTTTTTTTTTTTATCCTAATGTGACACAAATCAGATTTTTTTTATGGCTGTCTGAATGCACAAATCAGATTTTTTCAGAACAGATCTGGGTCACTTTCGTATTTGGTCGTATATTGGATACATTTTCAATAAGCAATCATGTGACTTGAATGAGAATGAGCAGCTTGGAATTCATTCCACTTTTCTGACTATGCACACATGTATGGCGGTCGCTGAAATCTGTCAGCACTAGAAGCGTGGGGATTTTATAGCAGCAGTAGAAATAGATGATAAAACCGCTAAAGTAAAACATGTGTCTATCTTCCTTCTTCTGGACCACAACAAATACAGCCAACCAACTGCTTACCATCTTCCAGAGCAAAATCCCAAGCATACGTTTTCTAAAATCAAATCCATTTTTTGAAACGAACTCATGATATGTTTTAACCCGGATGATAGCTTGAGCAAAGCCTTAATCACGGAGTCAACCACTTGACCATTGAATTAACTCCACTAAAATGACACACAGAATCAATGGAAATTAGCTAGTTTTCCCTGAATGTGTATTAATTTTGTAAAATTTCTTTTACAAAATCAATATTACAATATGTCCAACCATAGTCCACGGTGACCTGTTTAAAGGACAGCACACAAGATTTGCTACTGAGTTTTAGTGTTGCAAAAGCAGATCAGGTTAATCGGAAACCAGAATAACGGATCAAAGCCTTACAAGGTAAAGCGATCACAAACGCACACGACTTTGTAGACGTCTCAGACGTCTCTCCACTGCCGAGTTCTATTTAAGCAGATGGGTAATTGGGTGCAGGTGTGTTTCCAACTCCGGTAATTAGAAAAATGATGGATGGGAGTTGTAGTTCGTCTCTGCCATGCTTGTATGCCGAACTTTGTTCCATCATCCTACTGTAGGTGGAGCTTATCCAGAAGGAGACTCAGGGCACAAGGTAGGGTACACCCTGGACAGGGTGCCAATCCATCACAGGGCACACACACATACACACCAGGGTTTGACATTAACTTTTTTGCTCACTGGCCAATGTGGCTAGTGGATTTCCGGAGTCACTCACCATTTAGCTTTTTCTTCAGCATGATACGTTAATGTTTGTTAGATCTAGATTTACTTATAAATGACAGCATACACTTGTATCTCTATTGTAGTAGTCAAGTATTCAGTACTGTTAAGATAGCTCCCAATATAAAAACATGCAAACATGAACAGTATATTCTGCTTATTGGACTTAAATTCAAGCCTCTTACCACATGAAATTGAAAAATAACAGATTCAGTACAACTGAACTCATTCTGATATTAAAAATACAGCAACTCAGAACATTTATCGTTTTAGTGTGTTATTATGTGTACTATTATCAGGTATTATTATTCATTATGTATTATTATATCAGAATTCTGACAATGGACTCTGGTCTATCTTGTAGTGTTGACTCTTTATAGTGTGAGGTAATTCAATCAAATGATGAATCATTCAACATGAAATCTAAATAGATTTTAATAGTGATTTACTTTTATATATATAATCAGTAAATAACCTACAGTATGCATAAGGGGCAAACATTCTCATCCTGTTGAGAAGCAATAGCCCTTTCAGGAAATGAAGCACACACACCAAACAGGAAGTAAAAATGTGTGTGTGTTAGTGATGGGAATTTTAGTGACTCGGTTCTTTGAAGCTTGTTCATCAAAATGAACAATCTTTTTTTGAGTCATTTCGTTCATTTGATCAGAAATAAATTAAAATGTTGCGTTTTCAATAAAAATACCCACAATACGTCTACATACACAAATTTTGGCTATAGTTCCAGTTATGAAAATATTACAATGTAACTAAGAACATATTATAATAAACAGAATGAGCAGCTCACCTCTTATATCTTCTCTGAGTCGTTCATTCTTTTGAATCTATTGCACCGCATAGCGTCTATGGGAGTCACGTGACAAAAGAACGAACGACTCGAGACTTGAAAACATATTGCTGAGAATCATTCAATACTGTTTCCTGTATATAACATACGGAGGTTTTGAACGAATCACTCTCCGAGACGACTCGTTCATCTGAGTCATGTTCAAGATTCCTTCAAAAAGAACGAATCGTTCTTGAACGACCCATCACTAGTGTGAGCATGTGTAGAGAGAGGCATTAAATGCCATCATTACATTCATGCGCGGTTTATGCGGGTAATATTACGTTGCAATGCGTTTATTATATCAGATGACTTTAGAGAAAACTACAACAAAAATATATCGTCATACCAAAGAATAAACTACCCGCCAAAGTGGCTAGTGAGACTAAAGTTATTACCCGCCACAGCCGAATTTTACCCGCATTTGGCGGGTGGGCGGGTGCCAATGTCAAACCCTGATACACACACACACACTCATCAGTGTTTGCGAATGTTCAGTTCTCATATGGTTCTTGTTTCTCATATCTGTTCTTAAGCCCATGATCTGATTGACTTTAAAAGGTTAAACAGATGATATCCAGGATGGGATGTCTTCCACTCTATTAGTTTCTCTACCAAGAGCAAGAGCTGAATAAGTCTTTCAACAAAGGTGGTGAGCAGCTGATGAAGTTTTAATGACCGTTTGAAGAGCTCTCCTATCTGCTGCCAAGCAGCTGTACCATGCAGTAATACAGTATGTCAGCATGCACTCGATTGAGCAATGTTAGTAGGAAACCAGTTACTGCAAGTTGTTTTTTTCCTAAGGATCCCCGGGAAGCAGTCAGTGCTGTGGGTTTTTAACTACTACTGTGTTGTTGGTGGTCTGGGAGAGATCATCACGGATATGTGTAGCCAGAAACAATGAAAACAATGCAACAGGGTCTGCATTATACAGTATATTGCACAGTATTTCCAGAAGTTCTTTGGGTGGGTGAGGGGGATCCTTTATTTTTAAGGATTTCATTTTATGATTGTACAGTATTAGTGGGATGAAAGGGAGCATAATCATGAATGTAGAAGGTGAGAAGCTCTATTGTGGTGCTTAGTTTAAAGATGGAGGAGAGTTAGAAGCCTGATCTGACAGTCTTGGAACAATTTGCCCCAAATTCCTTGATCCAGTGGTGGGTGGGTGGGGAAAGTCCTAGGCTAAGTTTGGTGACCAGTCTGCCCGGAAGAACAATGTTCAAGGCAGAGCTAAGGTTTACAAAATAAATAAAAAAAAACCTTCTCACATTAGCTCCACTGATGTTCAAGGTAGGTTTCTTGTGATGTTAAGTGCAATGGCACCTCTAATAAAACTCTTAACTCTGTAGGCAAACTGGTGTGGGTCAAAGGTGGATGGGTGGGTGTAAGACTGGCCTCCATTGTGCATCAGGAACTCCCAAAACATTTCATAATCAGGTCAAAGGCCATCAGGTCATAATCAAGTGCAAATGCCACTGATGACATTTTTTCAGCAGAGGAAGGATTATGATGACTTCAGGCAATGTGGGATTGTTAGGGACAAGTCTTTGAGAGCAGATATGCACATTTCTTCAACATCGTTCCTGTCACACCATCAGTGCCAGCAGCTTTCCTCAGGTTCACTGCTCAGGAGCACGTCTCATATCATGATGATGTACCACCTCTAGGATGGCGAGGGAGGTGTTGTGACTGTCTCCACTGCTGTCACCTCATAACAAGCAAAGAAACAATTAAGTTCCTCTATAAGGTGTCACCTTTGACACTCGTGCTGATCTTGTGATTGGTGATATGCTGGATCACCCACACCTGCTGTTGGTCATTGATGGAGTGGTCCTTAAGCTTCCGTTTGTATACAGGTGCTGGTCCTCAAAAATGTCAAATGAGTCCTTTCAAAGCTTGCCTGGAGTGGTAGTGGTGATTGTCCTAAAACTATAAAATGTTTAATCTAGTTCATCACAGTCATAGCCTTTAATCACAATTTTAAAATACTCAGATTTACAGTGGTGTGAAAAACTATTTGCCCCCCTCCTGATTTCTTATTCTTTTGCATGTTTGTCACGCAAAATGTTTCTGATCATCAAACACATTTAACTGTTAGTCAAAGATAACACAAGTAAACACAAAATGCAGTTTTTAAATGAGGGGTTTTATTATTTAGGGAGAAAAAAAAATCCAAACCTACATGGCCCTGTGTGAAAAAGTAATTGCCCCCTGAACCTAATAACTGGTTGGGCCACCCTTAGCAGCAATAACTGCAATCAAGCGTTTGCGATAACTTGCAACGAGTCTTTTACAGCGCTCTGGAGGAATTTTGGCTCACTCATCTTTGCAGAATTGTTGTAATTCAGCTTTATTTGAGGGTTTTCTAGCATGAACCGCCTTTTTAAGGTCATGCCACAACATCTCAATAGGATTCAGGTCAGGACTTTGACTAGGCCACTCCAAAGTCTTCATTTTGTTTTTCTTCAGCCATTCAGAGGTGGATTTGCTGGTGTGTTTTGGGTCATTGTCCTGCTGCAGCACCCAAGATCGCTTCAGCTTGAGTTGACGAACAGATGGCCGGACATTCTCCTTCAGGATTTTTTGGTAGACAGTAGAATTCATGGTTCCATCTATCACAGCAAGCATTCCAGGTCCTGAAGCAGCAAAACAACCCCAGACCATCACACTACCACCACCATATTTTACTGTTGGTATGATGTTCTTTTTCTGAAATGCTGTGTTACTTTTACACCAGATGTAACGGGACACACACCTTCCAAAAAGTTCAACTTTTGTCTCGTCGGTCCACAAGGTATTTTCCCAAAAGTCTTGGCAACATGAACCGCCATAAACAGATTATGCATTGAGATGTTTTTTAGCAAAATTGAGACGAGCCTTAATGTTCTTTTTGCTTAAAAGTGGTTTGCGCCTTGGAAATCTGCCATGCAGGCCGTTTTTGCCCAGTCTCTTTCTTATGGTGGAGTCGTCAACACTGACCTTAATTGAGGCAAGTGAGGCCTGCAGTTCTTTAGATGTTGTCCTGGGGTCTTTTGTGGCCTCTCGGATGAGTTGTCTCTGCGCTCTTGAGGTAATTTTGGTCGGCCGGCCACTCCTGGGAAGGTTCACCACTGTTCCATGTTTTTGCCATTTGTGGATAATGGCTCTCACTGTGGTTCGCTGGAGTCCCAAAGCTTTAGAAATGGCTTTATAACCTTTACCAGACTGATAGATCTCAATTACTTTTGTTCTCATTTGTTCCTGAATTTCTTTGGATCTTGGCATGATGTCTAGCTTTTGAGGTGCTTTTGGTCTACTTCTCTGTGTCAGGTAGCTCCTATTTAAGTGATTTCTTGATTGAAACAGGTGTGGCAGTAATCAGGCCTGGGGGTGACTACAGAAATTGAACTCAGGTGTGATAAACCACAGTTAACTTATTTTTTAACAAGGGGGGCAATCACTTTTTCACACAGGGCCATGTAGATTTTGAGTTTTTTTTTCTCCCTTAATAACGTAAACGTTCATTTAAATACTGCATTTTGTGTTCAATTATGTTATCTTTGTCTAATAGTTAACGGTTTATGATATGCAGAAACATTTAAGTGTGACAAACATGCAAAAGAATAAGAAATCAGGAAGGGGGCAAATAGTTTTTCACACCACTGTATTTGTATTATAAACATGCAATGTTGGAATAAAGAAATGCATGATAAACTGGTTAGAGAAAACAGATTATGCAGTTTTATAATATTGCAAACGAACGTTCAATTAAAATCTCGCAAATGGAACCAGCACTGCATGCAGTGGTTGAGTAGTATGGTGTGTGGCAACCCACAACGGCAAGGTTCGAACCCAGATGCAAAAATCAACAACCTAGAGCCGCCTGAGCCACTACTTCCTCTAATTTATTCTTTTAAAAGTAATTCCCCTTCAAGGTAGCTCGAGCACACAACTTTGGATAAAACCAAACATCCATTTAGAAGCATTTTATAATGAAACTTGACATTCAGCACACCTGGTGATGTTTCCTCAGTCACCTTATTATCTGCTTTAAACGTGCCATTATCACAAACGTGCCAGGTAACCACGGTGCACTTATGGGAAGCCATTAGGGTCATGTGATTAATTTGCATAAAAAAAGTAGTAACGAGTTAAAATATCCAGATGTGTTAATATGTTAATATTAACAGGAAAATGGCCTTCAAATCTGCATAGTAAAATCTGCATTGCCATAAATACTGGCTCTTGACAGCAAACAGAATCCTTTCTTTCGATAGTACGCTGCTGCCCGAAATACTAAAATAAAAATCGACAGAAAGAGAGACAAATAGACTGACGTTCAGAAGGTCTTCTTGTTAGACCTGAGGCTGTTACTTGCTGAGATACAGAGACAATGATAGACAGAAAAACCGAAGGACAGACAGAGAGAATGTTTTTCAAGTATGAATAATGTCATGCTTAGTCTCTCAACCTTGTGCTCATTATTTCAGTAGCATGGGGAACAATTGCATTTTCAGATTTCACATCTGCAGAAATATTAATCACAGAGGTGAGAACATTATATCATCCTGTCACCTGATGTGCTGCTCACTCAGGCATGCTAGCATGCATGGCGGTATGCACGTACAGTATGTGTGTTTCAGTGTGTGTGTGTGTGTGTGTGTGTGTGTGTGAAGGAAAGGGAGCCTGCTTTACATGCACTATGTGAACAAGAATGTCATCTCTACCCTACACACTGACACCAGAGTTGGCTCTTTCATCTTCTTTCTACCTCTCCCAAGGTCGGGCATGGCTCTAGGGAAGCAGCTACCCATGCACTGTGAGTATGGAGCTGAATAAAGATTATAAGTTCCCACGAGGCACCTCTTACAAAGCACATTTGTAAACCGTCGATAGAGCAAATACACAGACCAGTTCCACATGTGGTCTATTAGCAACATGGGAGTGAACAAGGGCAAATCTGTTTGGGGTATTTCACCTCTACTCCCGACCATCCCGGAGAGGATAAATAACAAAAAATAAATAAATCGTACAGAAGAAAAAGCAGCATGCACTATTCTCCTCAAATGTGCTTTTGACAGTCCCAACGTCAATGTTAAAGGACAGTTTAGGGAAAAGGGACTCCTGGAAAGAAAGTGCTGGGAGTGAGATTGTAACACTACACAACTGTAATGTAAATGGCAGTGATCTACTCTCAAGAGCTTTCTCTTTCTATAAAGTGAAAACCTTTATAGAGAGAGAGACAGATTCTCAAACCTTTTCAGATCACCCTATCAATGCAGAAATGCAATTCAATAACTTTATACCCCTTTAAGCAAATATTTACCATGTTAATTATTTAACACAGTCATTTATTTTATGTACTGTATAAAACCGGGCATGAAATTGGTGCAGCAGGTACTGTACTGTAGCATTGCCACCTCAGAGCTCTAGGGATTTGATCCTGAGCCATGGTTCACTTCTATGTGTTCCAGTTTCTCCAGTTTCCTCCCACTTCCAAAGAAAAATAAAGGAAAAATACATGGCAAAGTGAATTGGCTATGCTGCATTGCCCCAGAGTATGAACAGAAGCACATGGCAGTGTGTGTTGGCGCTTTGTTAAAATTGCAGTTAGATCTCATTTGTCATCATTTTCTTACTTGTTCTCAAGTTCAGAAACTTAAGAGTATAAAAATCATATACTTGGGGGGGCTGGAGTCCCCTAGTTGCCCTAAAACCATGGCATTACTAAAAAAAAAAAAAAAAAACACACAAAAACACACACATTCCTTCAGGAACTAGTGTTTTGTAACACATCCTGGTGCAAGAATGGTAGTAAGCGACATGTGTTTTTTTTTGCATCGCCTTATCGTGGGCTCTGTGTTCATAACTTATGATTCAGAGCCTCCTCAGGTAATGCACTCCTAAACCAATGCACTGTTCGCTTATTTAGTAAGCCCAGATATTTATTTATTATTCAGAAATGTATTTAAATGATGGTGAACCATGACATTACGACCACTCTCAAGCGAAGGAATTAGCATTTATTATCTCGTTACAATATTTCCTAGAGGCGGCACGGTGGCTTAGTGGTTAGCACAGACGCCTTGCACCTCCAGGGTCCGTGTTCGATTCCTGCCTCGGGGTCTCCCATGGAGTTTTCATGCTCTCCCTGGAGTTCCCAAATTGTGCATGGTGATGTGAATGATGACTGGAGGTCCCACTACGGTCGTAAAATGGGAATAAATACAATACAATGGTAATTTCCATTGGCCTCCATGGCCCATAGTATCGCTACAGAGTTTCCTAGATGGATGGATGGTACAGTATGTGCTGGAGAAACAAGTCTGATCCATGGTCCAAGTACTCACATATTTTCTAGTCCTAAATGGGAATGCTACAGTTAGGGGCAGGAATTCACTCTGGACTAGACACCAGTGGACTTGACACTAAATCATGTCAAATCTAGTACATGGTTGAATCTATATTACTGACCAAACTACTGTATTATAGACGGTAATAATCAACCTTACAGTTATTACTCTAATTTCTTAGCTGGCTTGCCTTTTGCTAATTCTATTCACTATTATAGTATAAATTAATCAAAAAACTTGTTTGAAGTTCACTAAAGCAGAATAAGAGCAATAGGCACCAATAGAGGTGGGAAATTACAGCATTATAACTGGCAGTTTACTACTAACATGGCACCAGGAATGCAGCATAATCAGTATTTATGATACAGAAAAACAAAATAATTTACTTTTTTTAAATCTAGAGATAAGTGGGTCAACAAAAGTAACTTGGGAGTGCTGGAATCTCAAACTCAAACTAGGAACTATGAACAACACCCCTTATGCATCCAAATCTCAAAAAGCAGCGCATTTAGCCGCGGTTCTGTCATGCTAAATCCAGCGGTCCAGTGCGCGGTGATTTCTGTGACTTTATTTAGAACCAAGGATTGCAAGAACTTAGCAACGATGTTTTCCTTGGGCTACCTCTTCCCACAACATCCTCAGCAATTTATTCCATTATCTTGTGGCCTGTTTGAATCACATAAATGTAACGTGTAATTTTTTAATATTATCTTGTATATCTTCAATAGACTTATAATATAAAGGCAGATCTTTGAATCTGTTGACGTTTTGTTTAAGGAGTGTGAGACTAAACATGACCAAATATGAAAACAAACTGAAAGTATTAATTTCACTTCACTTTACACTTGGGTAAGAGTGTGAAAAGTGAGTAGGGTTTACTGTTGCTTATAGTAAATATATGTGGGGTGTTCAAGTCAAACCGGGAAATTTCTCATGAATGACGATGGTGTTTGTATTGTGCAAACTATATTTTAGAAGGCCGTACAGCACATCCATGATTGACGGTCCCGTCCAAGGCCGCTCTGAGTCCGGTGCATTCGTTCACATGAACATTCCAAGTGTATTCGTGTTGCAGGCGATTATATAGAGAAATAAATGTAGTTTTTACTCTCATAACCATGAATTGAATGTCCCTTGTATAACGTGTTATGTTATGTCCAACTGGCCTATAAAGGAATATTATTATCTTTCAGAGAGCATGGCACAAGCAGAGGCTCTGTGTTTGTGCAAACTCAAGCGTGTGACTATGTGCA
This sequence comes from Channallabes apus, assembly GCA_030522415.1. Lineage (NCBI taxonomy): Eukaryota > Metazoa > Chordata > Actinopteri > Siluriformes > Clariidae > Channallabes > Channallabes apus. Next base: position 12,511,222 of record CM060118.1, on the reverse strand, counting down.
GCACCAAGTCCATGGCTCTGTTTGACTAGAGGAAGTTCAGCTGCTCCTCGACCCCTCATGCCTTTTCCAGGCCTCTGCACAACGTCCAGGAAATCGCAGGCAAAACATAATTGTACATTATGTAAACAGCACATGCCGAACATCCAGCACGTCCTTCCAACTTTCTATTTACAATATCAATTATGTTCTCCCAGGATAAGCAGCTTTCGGAGACAGAGAGGCAGAGGACAAGTCAAATATTGTCTCGCAGGGGCTGCTGGAGCAAATGGTCTATGTCATTGCACTCCATGTTTCTCTGATCGCTTCCATCAGGAATGGGTGCACAGTACACACACACACACACACACACACACACACACACACACACACACACACACACACACACACACACACAAATTCTCTCTCATAGACATTCCCTTATACAGTATGTAGTCGACAATATAAAAAGGCCCACTTTAAACCGTGTGTGTGCGTGTACTGTATGTGTAGAGCCTTTGTAGATTAGCCTGGTGTTAGTCTTCACGGGTAAAACTCAAAAGTCGAAGCTTAGGCATAATTCACACACTCTATTTCCTATCTCCACTTTCAGCCCTCAGAGGCGTGCAGCTGGCCAAACCCGGAGAGAAGTGCTCTCAAAACAGCCTTGGGACATTCAGCCATCCTACTGCGTTATTATAGGGGTGGAAGGAATAAAAATAACCCAAATTTTAGCCCTGGTGGGCACAAGTCACACGGACCAAGCAGAGTAGGAATCAAGATTTGAACTATTACAAACATGCCGCGCGGACAGCCCAGTTCTTTCCAGCCTCAGCTCCAAACCCTGTGTTATTCTGTAATATCAGGTTTCTTGGAAGGGCTAACCAGAATAACATATTTCAAATAGGCTAACATTGATGTTGGATGCGAATCAGACATACTTCAGATGGATATTAAGGAGGCTTTTGACTTGGAAGAGGAGAAAGTGTGGCACATCTGGTTGGACAATGCCGAGAGGCAGTTCTGGCTATTTTAGCCACCAGCACTACAGGACTTGTTGTGTTTATTAATTAATAAATTGAGCCTGTCCGCATCATAGATCGGTTACAGTGACAAGATAACATTGTGCTCCGTGAGAATAACACTGTCGAGCAATCCTGTAGTTAAACACAAACACTAACTGTTGATACAGTGGCTCCAAAAAAACTTAAAGCATGTCAACACTACAATTTGCATTACAGCTGCCGGTAAACACAAGGTAGTGACTTTCAGCACATCAGATGACGGTCTGTATGAATCCTCTCTCTGGAGGGCTGATAACATTCCTTCTCTCATAAGCTCACCCCCACAGACAGAAGCCGTGCTCTCAGGATGTTAACCCGGCTGCTTTACGATGTTTAGGAAAGCTGCAGCACACAACACACTTCTGAGGGCCTGAGCTGCCGGTGTCCAATGGATTTATGAGAGTTTAAATAACTTTACTATTTATTATGTCCAGACAAAGGGAGGCAGAGACAACAGCGCAGTAACGGATGCTTGGCAGGCTCCCTATTTTCCTTTCCTTATATTCTTAGGTAGTAAATACTCTGTACACATTCTATCAGACACATTCTTAACTTGTCTGAAGGGTACAACAGGATTTATGAACTTTTGTTACAGGCATGTAAGAGTGTGTTTCATCTATGCATTGAACGCTGTGTTTTTTTGGATACGATTCTTCGACATGTTTAGACGTAGACAGCTTAGTAGCAATAACTCAGCAGTCCGTGAACTTTCCCAGTGTTGAGACCGAGAGTTCATGAATACGATACAACCCACTTGGCCTTCCTAAGGTTTTTCCCTTTGGAAATGACGGAAAATAAAGCATATATCAGCATATACTGCAGAGCCATATGATATTCAATTTGCATTTATTTCATTTGATGCTTTTAATACGTAAAAGCAATGCTGCCTTTAAATCAGCCAACACTAAGCTGACAGCGCTCGCCTGCTGGCAAAATCAATTAGCCTTATATGACTCGGATGGTGAGCAGCAAGCGCACATTTGGGATTTTAAATGTATTTCTACTTATAGGCATGACTTTTCATAACCTTGCTAAATTTATAAAATTGTAAACAAAATGTGTTATAAATCCATTTACTGCAAAACAGCAAGCAGAAGCAACCTGGCTAAGCAGCTGGCCAACTGGTATCATGACTTCTAAAACTCTTTTAAGGTTAGATGGCTAAGTGCAGGCATTCTTTTATGTAGAGAAGATAAAAAAAATCGTTTTTCAAAAGATACATTCGTTAACCCTTTGTTGACAAATTTCATTGTATCATTACAATGATAATAAAGTCTCTTTATCTTGTTAAATTCTGTGGAATTTGTATATTTTGGGTTTTTTGTACATTTATGTTTTTGCACACACAGACACACTACTTTATTTATTTGAGTGATGAGTGCCCTATTAAGAGTTAATCTTACAGAACACCTTTTACTTGAATTGATGCTATATTTATTGATCAATTTTATATAGACACATTTTTGAAAGATTGTTACCCTAGATGGGCAAGAAACCATATCCCTAACCCTAACCCTAACCCTTCATTAGACACTCATTGAAATACAGTAAATATGGTAAATATGGATCCTCGCCCAGTAAAAGGGTCTAGGGTAAGATTATTTCCAAAAAGTGTGTATATATATATATATATATATATATATATATATATATATATACTCATTCATTTACTATACCGCTTTATCCTTCTATTCAGGGTCGCGGGGGACCTGGAGCCTATCCCAGGAGACTTCGGGCACTAGGCGGGGTACACCCTGGACAGGGTGCCAATCCATCGCAGGGCACACACACATACACACCCAATCATACACTACAGGCAATTTTTTAGAAACGCCAATTAGCCTAACCTGCATATCTTTGGACTGTGGGAGGAAACCGGAGTACCCGGAGGAAACCCACCAAGCACGGGGAGAACATGCAAACTCCATGCACACAGAGACGGGAATCGAGCCTGGCCGGGGAATCGAACCCAGACCCTGGAGGTGCAAGGCGACAGTGCTAACCACTACACCACCGTGCCGCCTATATATATATATATATCTCAAATATATATTTGAAAGGTCCACTTTCACCAAATTTCTATTCAGTCCAAAGTCCAGAAAAATGACTGTCGAATTTCAAATAGAGAACTACAAAAAAAGTCAAACTAAAAATTTTCGAACACTACCCAAAAATGACATGGTAGTCCTTTTAGTTTGAAAGGTGACATCATCTTTGTGCCACCAGTTGTTTGAACTTGGGCATAAAAGGTGTGAGTACCAGGTGGAGGCACTGATGTAAATGTTCATTGGTGAGGGAGCTGCGATGTGTGTTTTTCACCATGCTCATAGCTGAAACGGCAGATTCATAGCAGTACGTTGAGGAAAACATTTTGAGAATTTGAAGGGTCATTTTCTGCAGGACAGGAACACCTGCTGCAGTAACCATCTTTGTCCAGAAGGTGAGAAGGTGACCACTTTTGATTGCTAGATTAAGCACGTTGGTTTTCTGCTTCCCATGAATGCATATTCTGTCCACTCACTCTTAAATTCGCTGTTTTCAAAATCAACTTATATCAATGGCCAGCTTTGAGCACACCATTAGGATATTAAGGACATATTATAATAAACAGAATGAGTAGCTCACCTCTTATATCTTCCACGAGTCGTTCGTTCTTTTGAATCTACTGCACCTCATAGCGTCTATGGGACTCACGTGACAACGGACCGAACAACTCGGGACGATTCGTTGAGAACCGTTCAATACATAGCCTACGGAGGTTTTGTGATGATTTGAGCATGCGCGCCCAATAGAAAATGAACGAATCACTCAAGGAGACGACTCGTTCTTTTGAGTCACGTTAAAGATTCATTCAAAAAGAACGAATCGTTCATGAATGACCCATCACTGGAAGACTCAAAGATATATCGCGCAGAAACACAGTTGCGCACTTCATTGAGAACTCATTTGGATTATTATTCAATTAGCATGTTTGTTTTGGAGTTGGTCCAGATGTATTTGGGTCCGGATGCGGACCGGAGTCCGCCTATTGAGTACCTCGGGTACAGTATATATAGTTGAAACTCAAAAATTTTTAATATCGTTCAAAAGTTCATTATTTCAGTAACGCGACTTAAAAGGTGAAACTAATCTATGATCATTACATGCAAAGCAAGACAGTTCAAGCTGTGATTTGTCATAATTGAGATGATTATGGCTTACAGCTCATGAAAACCCCAAATCCACAATCTCAGAAAATAAGAATATTGTGAAAAGGTTCAATTTTCTAGGCTCACAGTGTCCCACTCTAATCAGCTACAGTAATTAAGCACGAACACCTGCAAAGGGCTCCTGAGCCTTAAAATGGTCTCTCAGTCTGGTTCAGTAGGAAGCACAATCATGGGAAAGACTGCTGACCTGACAGTTGTGCAGAAAACCATAAATGACATCCTCCATAAGGTGGGGAAGCCTAAAAACATTATTGCAAAAGAAGTTGGATGTTGCCAAAGTGCTGTATCAAAGCACATTAATAGAAAGGTATGTGGAAGGGAAAAGTGTGGGAAAAAGGTGCACAAGCAGCAGGGATGACCGCAGCCTGGAGAGGATTGTCAGGAAAAGGCCATTCAAAAGTGTTGGGGACTCGTATTTCAATGAGTTCCCTATAAAGGTTTAATCTCACTTAAACCATTACACTACAGTCTCAATTTATGAACTGAATTATTCATCATTACATGAACATTGCATGCAGTGCCAATATCTCATCATACTCCTTTACTCTCAATGTGCGGGAGATTATTTTTAGCTTCACAAGTCTACTACTATGTTACTACTATTATAGTAGCAGAAAAGATTTTGAGCAAATAGCATTTACATAAAGGCAACAGAGGCTTTTCTTGAGAATCCTTATTGAAAGTTGATAGTTTATATAATTAAATGAAATGTCATTTTAAATATTTTGCTATTTATTGTTTTATTTTATATACGAATAGGTTGGTGTTCAGCAGCAAAGTCACCATCATCATTAAGAATTATGATACTTCACCTTGCATCAGTAGTGACATCAGACCTTATGCAGAACATACTGATAATATTTTCTGATATGCTCGTTTTGTCCCTGTCCTGTTATAACAAATCTGGTTGCAGAAACTGATGCCAAATACTAAAAATGTCCATTATGTGGCTGCAGTAATAAAATGTATGCTTTATGGTAAAAATTCATGAAGTATTTAAAAGATTCCGTTTTCTACAGTATGTTTTACCTTACATACACCTGAATGATCATGACACCATACTGTACACTCAGGATACTGCGACATGCTGTATGTGAATATAAAATGTCAGGCTTTCAAAAAGGCTGCATTTGTCATTAACACCTGATTTAATCAGCCTGGAAGGCCACAGCCTCCCAGTAAAAACACAATGTACTGTAGGGAAACCATGGAAAGACTTCCAAACCATCCATTATACTGAGACTTAAATTCTGGCATGAATTTAAATGCTGTATGAGCACATCTTGTTGCGCCAAAAATGCCTTCCGACCGCTTCCTGTGCAAATTGGCCTGGTTTATAATCGATCCTGCAAGCTGTCTCCAGCACGCTTCAAAATGCTGAAAATGTTTGTCTTTATTTTGAATTGTGATTTGTATTTCCGTCGAAGTTGGTGACAAATTCAATACTTGTCTAACATATTTTGGAAAAGATGGGATAGGTGAATATCTACCTCTACTACAAGAACAGCAAAAGTGGAGGGTTAAGACACGTCATGTTCAGTTGGGAGATGTTGTACAGGTGGTGGATGATAATGCACCTAGAAATTCGTGGATCATGGGCAAGATCATTGAGACGACACAAGACAAGAAAGGCCTTGTACGACAAGTTAAAATCAAGACTAGAAGTACTTGCCTGACATGACCAATTACAAGTGTAAATAATATATATGCATTTTAGCTTATTTTATATTTCTTCAATATCAATCAAAATGACACAACATGTGGATCATTCAGATTTCAAATTGTTGTTATTAGTAGAGATGATATTTATCTTTTATATAAATTGACCTTCCTAGAGGCAGTACAGTGGCTTAGTGGTTAGCGCTGTCCAGGCCCTCCGTGACCCTCTATACAGGATAAAGTGGTATAAAGGATGAATGAATGAGAGAGTGAGTGGCTTCCATGGTCCCTAGACTCCAGAGATTCCTAGATGGATGGATGGATATGAACTTCTGATTTGTTGCTTGGTGTACATGAATGATTACACATTAACATTATTATGCCCTCTTGCTTAATCACTTAACTGTTCTAGTAACTGTTTCATTCTGTTAGGGTCATGATTGATCCATAGCCTGTGCCGGGAACACTGGGTGCAAGGTAGAAACGAAGCCATTGCAAAAGAAGACAAAACAAATTCACACGATCAATTCAACATGTGGCATCAATTCAACTACTGACAGGTTTTTGGGAGGTGAGAGAAAAATAGATAAAACAGAACCATGCAAGATACCAGACAATAATTCAAGCTCAGAATCAAAATGGGAATCCTAGACTTGCAGGGCAGCATTGTGACCCACTGTGCCATCATGTCATCTTATAAGTGAATGCTCTATAGTTTTTAGTAATCAAGAGACTAGTAGTAACCAGAGCATTATAAAGGAATGACAGAAGGAAAAAAATGAATGTTTTAACTGTCTCCAGGTTTGACTTTGAAAACTCGTGGTTAGAGCCAAAATTTGTGTTCCTAGAGGAAGCCCATGGCTATTATTGTTCACCAGCATGCGAGAGAGCACTGAATAAGACTGTCTACTGGCCTCAGGTAATCTCCACGCAGACAGATAAGGCAGTGCTGATTACCGTGACTTGAGTGCATGAGACCTTGCCCTGGGCTAGCATATCATCTCTGGAACTGAAGACATAACACTTGAGATTATGTCACCACACTTCATTTCATATCATTTCATGATGTCTACTTTTACAGTCAGCTTAAATTAATAGGGAGCAATAAATAAAGAGAATATGGAGGGAGAGAGAGTGAGGGAGAGTCGTTGCTGATGAGATGGAATAGTTAACCCAGGGCATCTCTGGACGTGTCATTTCCTATTAGGAGCTGCAGAGCTGATGTGCATGTTAACTGCAGCCTTCAGATCACTTGCTGTAAAATTTTCATTTCTCAGCAGTGCTTGAGCTACAGGATTCATGTTACAGTTGAGGAGAAAAAAAAAAAAAACAACAACTGTGAATAACACTGATGGCAAGAAAAAAATGGGCTTGACGGGTTCAGAATGTTGGCTACTGAGGTGGCATGGAGGCAGGTTCGATCGGGTAAGTTAGATCACATGTGTTGTGTACCGAGAAGCTACGAAAGCAAGCGTAAAAGCAGCGGCGATGAAGCTGGTACTGACAAAAACGAAAATAATTGAGAGAATGAAGCAGGGTGGAAAGATGACAGACTCATTCTTTTAACATGAATCATTCAACCGTCAAAATGATTCGAAAGAACAAGGACAAGGTAATGGAACATGTTAGTTTTATACTGGGTATAGCCAGTTGTGTTAGTATCCTAGACAATGTTTGACGGACTTACAAACAAATTCTACCTACAAATGGACTCTCGGAACAGAACTCGTTCGTATGTTGGGGACTTACTGTACTCTAACCGTTGGATTACAAAAAGCGGTGGCTGTACAGTATATTAATGAAATTTTTAAACATATGAATGAAAATTCCTAGGATCTATTTTTATATGTCCATTTACTTTTTATTTTAAACTGCTCCTTTAAGATGTTCTTGTGATCAGGACTGCAAGAGTGGAAGTACCAATGCTGATGGCATCTTGGCCAAAGAACTGCAAGTCTAAGCTGACCACGTTCATACGAGAATCAGGGTTAGGTCAATATTTAAATGTTCAAGCACCGAAAATCATTTGAATGCATTAACACCTCCAAGAATATCAGGGATTTGCAGACACATAATTTTTCTTTTGAAAACCACTGACTATGGGAAATTTTGGAGCTCTGCTGAACTCTGTGGTTCTGGGAACCTTTTATCTTACTGATGTGGTTTACTAAAGGAGACCGAATGATCCTGTTTAAGGTTCAGCAGCCTTGTTGGTGGCATGTTTATTGAGCTAGTAGAAAACCACAGATTCATTCCATGTCTGTGAACCAATTTACGTATCAGGACTAATAAAAGGCAGTGAATAAATTCCCCATGTTAGTCATCTTCCCTGAACCTGCAGCATCACTTGCAGAGATGTGGCTGCCACAGGCAGGGAAATAGAAAAACTCAGAATTCCAAACGACAGCTGCTCAATCTCAAACCCAAGGAAACTCAAACACAGCCTCATTCACACTGTCACCTATGGAAGTGAGGTGTGGGTCCATGCACGGAAAATTCTAGAGCGTGGACAGATCCTTTCCACAAGAAGGCTCATCGATGTGCCAAGCAGTAGCCATGTACTTATCTCTCTCTCTTTCTCTCTCTCACTCTCTCTGTAACTGATCCTAGTGCCAGAGCAGCTGTCAGTACGCATTCACACTCCCCGTGCCCTCAACAGCAGCAATGCTGCACTACATTTGGCCTTTTGTCACACACGCTTAAGACCATTTCAGAGCTCAGTCTTTGACCACTGCTTAGGTGAAGCACTACACTCCACTTGACAAGCAACAAAGAAAAAAGGGGTGGACACTGCTTTCATCAAGTCTAATAGATGATATTATCTTTTGCACAGATTAATGTTATTAGAGCATCACTAGTGTAAAAATGTTTAATGAGATAGGTTTAAGGTTAAGGCTTGCCTATAGTTCCAGGGTCCCTGGTTAAATACTCAGCTCAAGTTTTCCATGTGTCTGTGTATTTCCCAAAAACATGCCAGTAGGTGATCTGGCTACAGTAAATTACCTAAAGGTGTCAAAGAGTGGACTTTCAACTAGGGTATATTCCCAAAGCACACCTACAGTATGGTGTACCTCAGGGTTCTATCTGCACTTCAACCCTGACTACAGTAAAGCTCTTATTAAAGATGAATGAATAAATTAGTTAATGAATAGTTCATTAGTTTATTTATTGTTTAATTATATAAAGAGAATATTGCCATATCACACATGTCAATTTAGGTTTTCTTCTGGGTTCTCTGGTTTCCTTCTTCCATTAATTTTTATAATGAATAGAATAGAATAGCAAAGACTGATGCACTGCATACAGTATATCTAAGTTATGTGTGACACATAAAGTTGAGGAATATACTGTATAAATGAACAGAAAGTCAGAACATCCATAGTGACTTGAATAATAAATCAACAGTATTCCATAAGCGTGCGTGTCAATAAGACAAGAGCATTCACCAAAGAAAAAATAATTGGGTGGCTGTTTGTCCAAAGCAGAAGCAGCACAAGCCTCTGCCAGGAAAAGTACCATAAGCTTCTCCTGAAATAAGCATGTATGAACAGGAGCCAATTACCAATAAAGTAGGTAATTCAATCGGAAAGGGGAACACAACCATAACATTTACACACATTTTGTGTGTGTGTGTGTGTGTGTGTGTGTGTGTGTGTGTGTGTGTGTGTGTGTGTGTTACAAGCACTCTTGATGAACATATACAGCACAACTAGCAGCTTTGTTATGCTTTCCTGTCACATCACATTCACAAATTAAAAAAGGGACAAAGTTTGTATATGGACATTTGTTCATTTTGAGCTAGAAATGACATCAGGGATTTTCCAAATTTCAATTAAGGCGTACTGATGGAATAAAATAAATACAAATAAAAGACCTTTCTCTGGTCTTTCAGAATTTTCGTCAACAGAAAGCCGATTTAAAAGTTGCTTCTATAATATAATTACCATAATTACTGATTATAGCTCATAGTAATTCAATACATATACTGTAGCTACTGTAACCTTATGAATTACCATGTAATACAGTATTAGGAGCGAGTGCAGAATGTAATTATATCAAGCATAGACACAATACATATTAACAGACTTTATCTGAAGAATATTGTTTACTCTGGAAATACCATAATGCTTTTATTATAGTAAAACTAATGTTTAAATATCCCCGTGACTCTTTGCTGTGCCAAATCTCTGCACACTCTATTCAGCAACGTTCGCTGTAACCCAGCAGGTCGTCGTTTTAATAATCATTCCAATAATTCAATCTTCACCAATAAATCAAATGAGATTGCCTCTTCAGTCTGTTGCTCTTACAAAAGAGGGGCATCCTGCTCCAAGCACTCAGAGGAGCAATAATGCCAGCATGTTAACGAGGATAAAGCAGCACCCCAGGTTCTAGGGGCAATAAACGTGAAAATGAAGGAGACCAAAGGGAGGCATTAGTACATAGCCAGAGGACTGAACAGTCCAGTCAGCTTACCTCTGACCATATGCACACTTCCCTCTCGAAGCTGTTTATTTTTTCAGTGTGGGGAAACAAAAGTGAGGCGAGGGTGGCCACTTCAGTTTGATAAAAGGTCACACTTCCTAGTGCAGGAACAAGACTTCCTGGCCGGCTAGTACCAAAACATGGGATCAAGTTTCGAGCCAGAAGTCAAGTACATACTGTACGCATTGGGATGAAAAACATACCTAAAGGCTACATCTTTACAAATGGACACTTAGAAGAGGTGAAGTTACTTTAAATTACATCTGGCAAAACTTAGTGAGCAACACCTGCTTAAAACTAAACACCAAGACTGGTACAAATAGAAAGAAAATATATAATAATAATAATATAAATAATATGAATAATAATATTAATAAATAAAGACGTTTAATCCTATTTACCTCTAATAAATGGTTTAAATTGGATTCTTTTTCTCATTTATTGGAACTAAATACAACAGCACCACCAATGGTCATGAGTAAAGCACACAGAATGGTACAAAGGTTTTATTTTCAGCCCAAACAAAATATGTTATAAAAGTCAATCCCTGACAATTGTGAAACATACTCACATTTACTAAACCACTCCAATATGTCATGTGTACTTTATATTAAAGTATCCAATTTATTAGTAGGACACCTTCAGGGAGTAAAGGAAGGAGAGCTTTCGTGCAAATTTTGGTATGGACAAAGAATGTAACACATCATGTCAATCAAGGGCTTTGGAAACTGAAACCCCTGGTTTTAGATCACAATAATTCATTAGTATGGTGTAGGGCCTCCTTTTGCGGCCAATACAGCATCAATTCGTCTTGGGAATGACTGATACAAGTCCTGCACAGTGACCAGAGGGATTTTGAGCCATTCCTCTTGCAGAATAGTGGCCAGGTCACTACATGATGCTGGTGGAGGAAAACGTTTCCTGACTCGCTCCTCCAAAACACCCCAAAGTGGCTCAATAATATTTGGATGTGGTGACTGTGCAGGCCATGGGCGATGTTCAACTTCACTTTCATGTTCATCAAACCACTCTGTCACCAGTCTTGCTGTGTGTATTGGTGCATTATCATCCTGATACACGGCACCGCCTTCAGGATACAATGTTTGAACCATTGGGTGCACATGGTCCTCCAGAATGGTTCGGTTGGCCTCGGCAATGAAGCGCAATCTACTGTAGCACAAGTATTGGGCCTAGGGACTGCCATGATATTGCAGCCCAAACATCACTGATCCGCCCCCATGCTTCACTCGGGGTATGCAACAGTCTGGGTGGTACGCTTCTTTGGGGCTTCTCTACACCGTTACTCTCCCGGATGTGGGAAAGACAGTGAAGGTGGACTCATCCGAGAACAATACAGTACATGTTTCACATTGTCCACAGCCCAAGATTTCCGGCCATGTACATTGACCCTGTGGAGCTCTGACGAACAGTTTTGGTGGAACTGTTTTCTTTTGAACTCTGGTATGTCACCCATGATGTTGTGTGCATTGCAATATTTTAAGCAAAACTGTGCTATTACTCTGCTAACTAAACCTTCACACTCTGCTCTTACTGGTGAAATGTGCAATCAGGCCACCAGGCTGGTCAAATTTAGCCATGAAACCTGCAACACTAAATTGGCCAACGTTTCAGTTTCATTGTCCAACAACTCTAACTCACACCTTCAAAAATGGCAATACAAAAATCACTGCAAAATCACTCTACTGTATATACTTAAAGGGGGTCTGTAGCATGAACAGACACTGTAAAAAACAACCCCGCATTAAATTTTTCTCACGAGTTTCACGCCTTGAAAAGACAATGCCTAAAGCTCTAGCACATACGGTTACTCTGATATTTAAAAAAAAATTAAAATCACAGGATTGCTGCTGGCTTTGAAGTGAAAGATGGATGCATTCACTGTGCCTGAGAGTTTTGCATTCAAGAGGAGGGGCAGCTGCAGCAAGCTGCCCAAGCCATGTCCCCATGACTCTCACACACTCCCTGGAATAACAAGCAGTATATAGACTCATATCTTTTACGCATATGAGCTAGAGGCTAAAAAAAGAGACATTATTTTGCTTTGGAAAAGTAGTGCCCCATACTGTAGCTCCCTTACTGCACAATTTCTCCAGAAAACTGTATCTAGTGGTATGTAATCTGATACCTCCAGCCACAACACATCATCTGTAATCAGGAAAAAGGTGCAAAGCAGTAAAGTATGAGCAAAGTTGTAAAAAAAAAAAAAAAAAAAAAGAAAGAAAGAAAAGAAAATTAAAACCATAAAAAATTTTTATCTCATTTTCTATTTTATAAAAGTAAACACATTAAGCCAACAGTCCAAACTAAATACAAAGTACATGAAGGAACAAGAATTACGACGAATACAATAGCAAAAAAATAATAACACCATTTGAGATTGAGCTGGTGAAACTTGGTAAGGTTTTGCCAAACTGGTGTAAAAAGCTGCAGCGTCTTTCATAGCCAGTTTATTTATACTTTATATAATATATAGATTCAAATATATCAAAATAAAGCCTGTGACCTCATACAAAAGCCTTCCTCTACACTCACCCTAAATTTGCAAAACATTTGAGAATGGCATAATTAGATAAATGAGAAGCTTTTAAGCACATCTGCTACTAAAATGAATGCACGCTGGCCATTACTGAGCAAGCCGTCAGCATGAAAACAGTCAAGAGTACTACAGTCAGCAATTTATAGGTGAAGTACGAAAGCTATGGCTCCCAACTGAATGTGCTTAGTCAGGTATCAGATAGTGTGTATTCAAAGAATCGATATCCAAGCACTAATAATGCATCATCAATTACAACAGATATATCAATAACATCACCATATCAGTAGTTTCACTACTTCATTCACTCATTCATTCATTTTTTATTAAATGAGATGGGACACCTTAGGATCAGCCATGCTCACAGAGACTAAAGCCCAGCCCATCCTGTCAGAGAACACGGAAAAGTCAATGCAACCCAAATCACAGATAATAGTCTGCTAGACATGGACAGGCACCCAATGCAGGCAAAGAGCCCAAGGCCTCCAAACCTCTCCAGACCGCATCCCAATCGAGCGCCCATAGGATGCGCCTGACAAACAAGTCCAATCCACAGAGCGCCCCACCCCACAACCCACATCACCCAAAGGATTTGCTGCCAACTGCATGGTGCCAGAAACCACAGCACACCCTTATAAGCCCTATATATACTATGAATAACTAGTACGCAGTGGCAAACTAGCCATAACTCCCTTAGGAATATAAAATCAATATGGCTGCACAAAGCAAAGCACAAAGCAAGCAGGTTGTTAAGTACAACCTCCTATATTTAGGAGGCATACTGTAAAATTCAAGTATTAGCTTTAAATTAATCTACATCCAACCTATTTCACTCATTTCATCGCTACAGTATACCGCTTTATCCTGTATTCAGGGTCGCGGGGTGCCTGTAGCCAGGAGACATAGGGCACAAGGCAGGGTACACCCTGGACAGGGAGCCAATCCATCGTAGGGTACACACAAACACACACTAGGCCAATTTTGGGACCGCCAATTAGCCTAATCAGCCTAATCTGCATGTCTTTGGACTGTGAGAGGAAACCGAAGTACCTAACGGAAACTCACCAAGCACAAGGCGAAAATGCACACAGAGACGGGAATCGAACCTGGACCTGGAGGTGCAAGGCAACAGCGTTAACCATTACACCATAGACATAATTCTGTTCGACAAATTTCTGCTTAGGATGAAATGCTGAACTGTATTTTAAATAGACTTGTTTATACTTTATTATATACGTTATATTTTTAAAGTAGAAATGGGTGAATTTCTTTTACAGAGGAAATCATCCAGCGCTACTTTAAGCTAGACAGCATTCACTCAGATCACAACACACACAGTACAAATAGTACAAGTTCAAATGTGGGCACCGTTACACCCCCCCCCCCCCCCCAATGGGATTCATTGTAGTTTTTTTGAGAAATAGATAGTAAGATGTAGCCGCAATATGTATCCTTTTCTTTCTATGACCAATCTGAGGCTCTGCAGCGTGAATGAAGCCAGAAACACACTTTCTTTTTAGGAGAGTGTGAGAGAGTAGAGATACAGTAGGCCAAGCCCAAATTAGGCACAATTGATTTTTTCACAATTGAAAGTTCCCAAGAACAATTGCTTCTCCTGCTAACTCTCCATCTGGCATTCACATTGTTTTTTGCTCTCCTTATTTAAGTGTATTTTCACTCTCCAATACACAAGACGGCAGACTGCACCTCGTTGGTTTTGAAGCCACCATTAAACTCAAAGAAAAGAAAAAAAAAGACACACAATGGAGTCAATCTTCACACTATGCCTAATATTACTGATAATTTTGTGGGAAAAAAACGTTAAGTGTGATGATCTCGTGTGCTTTCCTACTTTCTCAGCTATGGCTCTGTGTATCAGAGGATGAGATTGACCCGTGACGTTGCGTCCACTTCCTTGTTCAGTTATGAGTGGCTTCCATATCTAATTCGATCCATACCTGAGTACTCCGAACCGCTCTCGAGACCACCTGCAAACTTGGACATGGTTCCTAAGCCCGGAACGTTTGTGTTCTCACTGATGAAAATGATCAGACTTTCGCGTCAAGTGCTCTCGGAAACGATCTCACCTGATGTGAAAACGCCCATAATCTGTATTATCTCATCCTACTGTACATCTTGTGTCAAGATGTATTGATATACTTTGAACATTTTATATACCACTAAACCCTAGTCTGCATTTATTTATTTTGATTTTCCGTGTCTTTATAGATAGATACAGTAGATAGATAGATACTTAAATTAGTAAGATAGTATGATGCACCTTACTGCTGTAAAGGTAGCCTGCCACTTGTTTCCAAATACAGCGGTCTGTTCTATACCTCAGATGTCAAATATGACATCAAACACAATTGAGTATACACCCAGCTTATAGGCTAACTAATTCATCTAGGATTTGTAACCCCCAAGACATCTAAATACGGGAGGCAGAGCTGAAGGTAGCAGAGATGAAGATGTTGAGGTTCTCCTTGGAAGTGACAATGATGGATAAGATCAAGAATGAGTCCATCAGAGGGACAACCCATATTAGATGTTTTGGAGATAAAGTCAGAGGCCAGATTGAGGTGGTCTGGACATGGTGGTTTAGAGAAGAGATGGTGAGCATATTGGTAGAAGGATGCTGTGGTTGGAACTGCTAGGCAGGAGGTCTAGAGAAAAACCAATGAGGAGATTTATGGATGCAGTGAGAGAAGACATGAAGGTAGTTCGTATGAGAGAAGAGGATGCAGAGGATAGGGTTAGATGGGGGCAGATGATTCACTGTGGTGACCCCTGAAATGGGACAGCCGAAAGACAAAGAAGAAAGGAGAGGAACCCCGAAGACATATTAATGTTGGTTCTAAATGAACATAGCATCTAAAAAAGCAGTTGCTAATGGAACAATTACATTCTATTTTCCAGATCAACTAATCAACTAATCGGAGTTGTTTTCCAGCAATCCAGATAAGATAAATTATACACAATACTGTCCAACAATCCCAATTCTGTTAGCCTGAGGAAAATCACTTTCGCGAATTAAAATTGCACAATAACCAGCTCTGCAGGAATCTACTGAGCAGGAGATCAGCCATAAGGCAATATGTAACACTGCACCCAAGAAAGAAAAGATGTTCTGTTTATGCTGATAGGAGTCCATTTAGAGGTGTTAGTTTAAGTAAGTCTTGTAATGTTCTCACAAGATTTATTCCAGTAGTGTCTTACTCAGTACAGCAGGCACTGAAGTAGCTGCTGTCAACAGAAAAGAGAAATTAATTGCTAAGTAATGCGCCTTTTAATAATTCATTGCTAGATTTATTTGACAGGAAAATTGGATGAATTATTTGCTGTCCCTACAATATCTATGTGCCATGATTTAATTGTATGATATTTATTTAAAAACAAGGTCGTACAATATATATATATATATATATATATATATATATATATATATATATATATATATGTGTGTGTGAAACAGCTAAAGGTATAATGAGTTAGAAAAATGTGTTTTAATCAAAAGCTCTAACCAGCATATATAAACACATATAAATAAGTGGAGCAGAAAGAAATGCATGTTCTACTGCTGTAGTTTCCAGTCATCTTATCAGTCTGTGTGTGACTGATAACTTGACTGGAATCACACACACACACACACACACAAACTCCAGTCTATTAAAACTTCTGTCAGCCGCACAGAGGCCGTCTTATCAGTGCTTTCGCTTTAAGGCTCGCGTCTCTCCAGTCACTGCTGTGCAGGTGTGAACGTCTTACATCAGTTCATCTGTAACTGCGGTGCGAGCAAGAATGGATGCCCCACTTGTGATTTGCACAAAAGCAGACCAGCGTGCAGTGATTAGTTTTTTGTTGTCTGAAGGTGTGTACCCAATGAAACAACTCACGGAAGAGAATAAACAGAAGCATTTGGAAATCTCCATATGAACTAAAAGAAGGTGAAAGTTTCTCATTGAAAGAGAATCATTACACGAAACATGGATTCATCACTACGAGTCTGAGAGTAAACGGCAGAGTGTGGAAGAGGGCTGCAATCCAAGGGCGTCGTGATCTTGCATGATAATCGTATCTGCACACTTTTGCCCACACTGTCGACACTCGCAAAATTTCGTTTTGAAGCCTTAAAGTGTCCTCCCTATAGTCCTGATCTCGCTCCATTGGACTTTCACTTGTTTGGTTCCTTGAAAGCAGCCCTATGGGGATGAAGATTCACTTCTGCTGAAGAAGTGAAGGCAGCTGTGAATTTGTGGCTCACAAGCTCAGCCTAAAAAAAATTAATAAGGGAATACGAAAGCTTCTTGACAGATTGACAAAGTGTATTTAAAAGCAAGAACAATTATGTATTTCTAAAAGTTAATTAAAACAAATTTTACAGCCACTGTCCAGATAATTTTTGATGATTGTGTGTGTGTGTGTGTGTGTGTGTATGTGTGTGTGTGTGTGTGTGTGTGTTTAATCATCTGCTTGTATCCTTTTCAGCAAACCTAAATGTTGTGCTAATTATCATGCACTGTTTACATTGTTTAAAGCAGTATTTCATACAGTGGAGTCAACTATTAATTGTATTAAAATTATTTCAGTTTTGTTTCAATGATGAAAATTAAAATGTAACATTATTTTAAAAAGCTAGTATATTTATTGTTGTGTTCTACGTTTTTCAAAAGCCTATGTACAATGAAAAAAAGGGAAAAACATTTTATATCTTTATTAATATTTTGTACTTTTGTATAAACTTTTCATGTGTATAATTTTAACAAAGTCTGTATACTTTTTCTTAGCATGTTTGTTTTTCTAAATCCTACCTTGTCTTTATACAAATTAACACATACTTTTTGGTTAAAAACATTAATTCAAAGTAGATAGATGCACTAGAAATACATAAAATAACTGAATAGGTTAAATAACAGGTAGGGTCTATGATTAATGCCAAATTCGACCAAAAGTTTTCTGTGAATTTGAACTTCAGAAATAAGATGGCCCATGTCTCCAATAAAAAGCAAAAAAAAACATATTGTATGGATTTTAGATAATACACTTAATATTTGAATAAGAGAATTATGTTAATAATAATAAAATAAATGTGGGTTGAGCAGTCTGTGTAATGTACTTTATAGTTAAAGTACTATTAAAGTTAAAGTTTGGAGAAGTCAAGTTAAGCATAAGGTCTTTAAATTTACAGTACTAAACAAAACTTGTGCCAGGTACATGCATTTGGTTTCTTGCTAACCAAGTGAACCCACAACACTCAATGTAAGACTAATTGTGAAAACTTCTGGCACGCTTTGCCTCCTCCACCCACCCCTCCCGTGTTGCTGTCAGTGGACTCACAGTGAGGTTGTGGTGGTGAGCAGCGCGCGAGGCTCGAGCGTGTCCGTCAGATCCGCATCATCACAAGCCACCGTGACGCGCGCGCTGCGCCGGTTCAGCGCGCCGGAGCGCTCCGCTGCGCACTCGCAGCTCTCCACGGTGAGGTCTGGACAGTGTCTCCTGCTCGCCACGAGTATCCTGCACAAAGCCGCCAGCGCAAAGAACACGCACCCTACTTTCATCCTGGGGCGAAAACGCATGTCGTTATGTGTGTGTTTTTAAGTTATTTCTCCACAACCTGGGATGTTGTAGCGGACCATCTCACGCGTAAATCACAAAAGGTGCAAGTTTACGCGACCGTGCATGGATGATGATGATGATGATGATGACGCTTGGCTTTCCAAATCTTAAACATCTCGTTTGCGTATAAACTGTAAACGACGTGCATGATGTCCTCGAAATGTCACTTACAGCACGACTTGGCACAAGTTCGGGGAAAAAAAAAACTTGCACATCTGTGTGAGAACAGTGAGAACACATCCGATCTCAGCCCAGCGCGTGTCGGGAACTTCGTGCGCGCTCCAGTCAACAGGTGGTCGGAGTGAAAGATGCGGTGCCTGCACGCGCTTTCTGTCCCGAGTGAGCGCTCGACCTGACAACAAGCCCCGCCCACAAAGACCATAAACGGAAGTGCCGTGCATTCCTATTGGCTCCAAACTGACCACGAGATTCAAATCCGCCCTGATAGCCAGAAGGAGGCGCGTGTCTCCACACCACTGAAATATCATGTCGAACAGGTTAATACAGAACTAAAAGAGGAGGACAGACTGACTGAAAAGAGATTGTACATAATGATTGTACTGTTCAGCTTGTAAATGATAATACTTTTTCGTTACTTTTATTGATTACTAATTTTAATTATTAAATTTTTTTAAATATATAAATCTAAAAAGATATATATATTTATTTATTTTTAATTATTTATTTTTAATTATATATATATTATATCATTTTTAGCTGTTTTCATTTATGTAATTTAATCCTAGTGTTATTTTCTTATTGTCATTGTACAGCATTGTATATTTGATTTATGTTTTTGTATTGATTTATGGATGCAGTGAGAGAGGACATGAAGTTAGTTGGTGTGAGATAAGAGGATGCAGAGGATAGGGTCAGATGGAGGCAGATGATTCGCTGTGGCGACCCCTGAAAGGGAACAGCCGAAAGACAAAGAAGAAGAAGAATGACATTGTATGTTATATATATATATATATATATATATATATATATATATATATATATATATATATATATATATATATATATAGAGAGAGAGAGAGAGAGAGAGAGAGAGAGAGAGAGAGAGAGAGAGAGAGAGAGAATATAAATGTTTTTTTTCCCCAAAAGTTTTTACCAAAAAAAATCTGAAAGTGTGGTGTGCATTTGTATTCAGGCCGCTTTACTCTGATACTACTAACAATAAAACCCATCATGAAGCCCAAGGAACTCACCGGACAGGTCATGGCTAATGTTTGGAGAAGTTTAATGTGTGTGTGTGTGTGTGTGTGTGTGTGTAGGTGTGTGTGTGTGTGTGTGTGTGTGTGTGTGTGTGTGTGTGTGTGTGTGTGTGTGTGTGTGTGTGTGTGTGTGTGTGTGTGTGTGTGTGTGTTGTTTGTACCCTGCAGTGGACTGGCACCC
This sequence comes from Channallabes apus, assembly GCA_030522415.1. Lineage (NCBI taxonomy): Eukaryota > Metazoa > Chordata > Actinopteri > Siluriformes > Clariidae > Channallabes > Channallabes apus. The sequence continues at coordinate 12,491,261 of CM060118.1, read as the reverse complement.
TATCCAGGGCCCAGAGTTCTTTTATGTCAAATTACAGTATATATCAGATGAATCATGCAAAATATTAGAGAGGTTTAATTCAATTCAATTCACACAATCAAAACAATTATTTAAGTTTGTATGGAATGTGAATGTGTATGAATCAAAATGGTCAGATAGTCGCTGGTGAACAAGCCGAGGGCGACAGTGGCGAGGAAAAACTCCCTGAGATGATAATAGGAAGAAACCTTGAGAGGAACCAGACTCAACAGGGAACCTATCCTCATCTGGGTGAAACAGAAAGCAGGAATTGATCTGCATTTATACTGTGTGTTAGATGGCAGGCAGTTCAGCTATAATAGTTGATGTTAATTGATGTTAATATGGAGTTCAGGTATTTATTGGAGACTCAGTTTAGAGTTGGTGAAAAGTGTTTTAAATAATTGAAAGAATACTGTACTGGGTGGTTCAACAAACAAAATTGAGAATACATAATATCTATCTAAACTAGACTTAGTCTTTAGAAGTTAAAGTGATTTCTTTTTGAAGGTTAGGGTGCAATGTAGTGTACAGTATAAACCTTTTTTGTTAACAATGTGTTGCTTGTATCATTTGCAGTTCTGAAGAACTTGCAAGCGCACTGTGTATTGATTTTTCTCTTTGAACGAAACAGCTGTCCTTAAAGATTCTTTATTTCTTCAAAGCTTTACTGTTTTTTTTTTTTCAGATACATTTTAGTGTGGTCTGTGAGTATTTAAGTATAGCTGTAGCTGTGTGTTAAACCCAAGCAATCCAGTGTTAAGTGTATGTGATTATGAGAGCTAATATAAAATGATAGATAGAGACAGGAGCTTTAACAGCTGGTTTAGCTCCAAAGGCCACAGAGGGGGGAAAAGCTTTCTCTGAGTCTCAGAGTGTGTAGGGTATACAATCATAGAGAGAGTGAAGAAGTGATCATGAAGGGCTAATGACCTCTGACCTGCAAACCTACACTGAATTTTTTATCCTTCTCTGCATGACAACTAACAAATTAAATTTAGTGTTTAAAGAAACAAATAAATAATCTAAAATCCTGTCCACTTCACCTTTTCACACTTTTTACGAACAAAGATTAAAAGCATACATTAGGCTTTGCGTTCCATTCACATTGTGTCGCTCCCCTGGCTGCCCAGGGTGGTTGTTTACACAGATGTACGTTCACCTCTCCAGCTTTGGAAGTTCAACGAGGGAATCATCCCACCTTCCCATTTGAGGCAGAGTTGGAAAGATGAATACAGCTAACATCATTGTCTGGAAAGTTGTTGGATCTGGGCCACCGGTATTCGCTCGGCTATCAGTTCTCTTCACTAATGGGAACCAGAATCTTCATCGCTCGTAATGTGTTGCAAGTGTTGGGTCTTTTTTCAGTGCTTTTGTAAGTTTGATTCAAATGTCACATCAACAAATAGCTATGCAACCCAAAAGTTGCAAAAACATTCAGAGTTTTTGAGATTTAAAATATGTTTGCAAATAAACAAATGCTTGGTTCATTTATCATTTGAGCATAAAAGTACTGTAAATGATTGTGAACAAAATAATACAGTATGATGAAATATAGAATGTTCACTTCTCTGAAGGGATACACTTATGGGGAAAATAACTAACTTTTTTGTTATATTATTAGCACCTCCAGGGTCTGGGTTCGATTCCTGGCCAGGTTCGACTCCACTCTCTGTGTTCATGGAGTTTGCATGTTCTCCCTGTGCTTGGTGGGTTTTCTCCCAAAATCCAAAGACATACAAATTAGGCTAATTGGGGTTCCCAAATTACCCATAGTGTGTGAATGAGTGTGTGAGTGCGGGTATGTGTGTGTGCCCTGCGATGGATTGGCACCCTGTCCAGGGTGTACCCCGCCTTGTGCCCTGAGTCTCCTGGGATAGGATCGAGGCGCCTCGCGACCCTGAATACAGGATAATGTAAGGCCGATGAATGAGTGAGTGAGTAAATGAGTGAGTGAGTGTTTGAGTGAGTATGTGTTATTAACGGAATATGTGGTCTGTCTATACAAGAATCTCTGTAGTCCAAATAGGGCCTGGAGGCCAATGGTGATTACCACTGTATTTATTGTTTTTCCATTTTAATTCAATTCAATTCAATTTTATTTATATAGCTCTTTTAACAACGGCCATTGTCTCAAAGCAGCTTCACAAAAATGTTGAAAAGGAAATTTATGGAAGTGTGTATGTGTGAGAAAATGTGTCTAGATAATAATGAGATTGTCACTGATGAGCAAGCCCAGGGGGACGGCAACAGTGGCAAGGAAAAACTCCCTGAGATGGCAATAGGAAGAAAACTTGAGAGGAACCAGACTCATCAGGGAACCCTAAAGGGAAAATAAGTATTATTGTGAGAAAATCACATATGGAATTGTGTAAAATTGTGTAAAATCTTACACAAAAACTTATCATACAACATAAAAGAATTTTGTTAAAAATCATGCATGAAAAATATGTCTCAGATTTGAAAATTAAATCATGTTTAACCAGACACAAAATTTACATATACTGTTTGTTAAGAAGAAAAATACATGAAAACATGTACATTTAATATCATGTGACATATTTTATTCATAAATAATTTACTATTTAGTTCCTTTTATTAATTCCATGAACAAATGCACTAGTGGTGTTACTGTATGCAAAGCCACTATCTGAATTTGTTCCTGTATCTGTTTATTGCTACAACTATCAATATCTGTATCTGTGTTTGGATAAAAACCAAAAGTGGGCAGCTGTGAACTGAACAGCTTGGACAAAACACAGACAAAAACAGTAACACAAGCAGAACCAGGACCCCTGAGAGGGTTTATAAATACACTACATTATAAAAATTTCATAATTGATTTCAACTATACTGTAGATATGCATAGCAGGTTCATTGTTCAAAATCCTGCTCGACACCTATGCCAGTGATTTAATAATAATAATAATAATAATAATAATAATTCCCCAAATCGAAACCATTGAGTACACTATTTTACCATAACCCTGACCGTCTATTGTTTAAACACAATAAAGAAAGTTTACAAATGCAATTCTACCACATAAATGTACTGTATCACAATATGCTGCACATTCTCAATTATCGCCTTCTAAATTTTATATCTGAACACTCATGCCCACACAAAAATAAAATCCTTTCGCATTAACCTTTCTGGCAAGCTTTTCAAAATGCACTACATCTATTCATGTCTGCATTTGTATCTGTTTAGTGAACATTATATTCATTTTGGTTAATGGATTCCTGTTCAGGTGCATGCCTTCTACAGTACTGCACCATTTTGGAGCAGCAAGCATTGAAACCACTTAAGTAGCAAGCAGTAATGTATCATTCAGGTCTGATTTCTAAATTTTCCACACAAGAGGTTCCATTCAACAAATTATATCCTAAAAATGAAAGTAAAGTAGAACGTTTCATACAGACAGAGTAACAAACCGACCTTTGATATGCTGTTTTGATAATTCTCTTCCAGGAAAAATAATTTTGATAGTATTAAATGCTGTGGAATAGAAACATGCAAATAAAAAAAACTCGGACACACGACACTGAGAGAGAGAGAGAGAGAGAGAGAGAGAGAGATGCATGAGAAAAAGGTCATGGATGTAAATCTTACATAAGCAAAATATTTAAGATCTACAGTATAAATGCAACATTTGACAAAATACGAATGTTCCGACAGCTCACAGTCGTCTAAATAATTTAGAAATAATGGTCAATAAACATTTAATAGTTTTACTTGGTTGTTTTGAGAGACACAATTAGATCTCAAGAATGCTTTTTTTATTCATGGGCAGCAGGTAGCCTAATTTCAACCTGCTTAATTCATTTAGTGAGAACAGAAAGAGTTTTAAGTACTGTGCTCATCTAATTACATTACATAATTACATTAGGCTTTTAAAGATAAAATCGATTTGGAGTGTCCCATAGTGCTGCAGAATTCTTAAATTTGATTGTTCAGAAGGTGTTGATTAATTTCCCACTCAATGGTTTATTGCAAACGCACTCATATTAATATGTTATTGTTTCTATAGTAAACTAATTCATAGGCATTTGGCTGACATTCCACTTAATATAAATCTAATAATAACAGCCCGTTTCTAATATTTAAAAAATATTTATAAAGTAATAAATATATTGTACACTCCTTAAAACTTTAATCCATGTGTCTAATCAGCCATCAAATGGCAATAACCCAATACATTCAGCCATGTACGTAGACAAAGTCAAGGCAATATGTGTATGTTTAAACCGAGCATCAGAATGGGGAAGAAAAGGTGATTTTAAGTGACCTTGAACATGGTTGTTGGTGCCAGAACTCGAAACTGGTGATCTACTGTAATTTTCATGCACAACCATCTCTAGGGTTTGCACAGAGTGGTGTGAAGGAAAGAAAATATCCAGTGAGTGGCAGTTCTCTGATTGAAAATGCCTTGTTGATGCCAGAGGTCAGAGGAGACTTGTAGACTGGTCCGAGCTGACAGAAAGGCAACAGTAACTCAAATAATATCTCGTTAGAACTGAGGCATGCTGATGAGCATCTCTGAACAAACAACACATCTACCTAGGACCACACCGGCTAACTGAAAACTGAGGCTACAGTCCAAATGAACTTACAAATCTGCAGCAACTGCATGATACAGTAATATTGTTAATATGGACCAAACCTGATTTTAGCAAGGTGTATCTAAGGAAGTGGCATGTGGGTGTATAATTATCAATATGGTAGAAGCTTTCTGTAAAGGACAATGTTAAATGTAGTACTTTGGTTTAAGTATATTTTTGAGAAGTTGCTCTGCTATAAGAAGAATAAAAACTGTAACAGAAAAAACAATCAACTTTAAGCTGGTTACTTTGCATCACACCCTGTAAAGGATTATTCTTCAGTAAAAGCATGCCCTGCTGTGTTTTATTCCTTACATAATTAAATAAAATAAAAAAAAGAAATTTCCTGTTTTTCATATTTTATGCATTAAATTTCAGCCCCAGATAGCACGTGTAAACAAAAAAACAGAGATTAAATCTAGTTTTGAGGACAATGTTCTAATAACCAGCAGATTACCCATACTGTATGTAGCACATCCCCTGTGCATTGTTGTGTCCCAAAATGTGTTCTCTAACATAAACCTCTAGCATACTACTACAAATATTGTTATGAGAAACTTCTCTTTGGGTATGTTTTAACAAAGATACTCACTTAAAAACTCACATTTTCTTCGCACAAACGAAAAAACAAGGCTGTGTTCCAACCGGCATAAATAATGCTTCCGTAGGGCACTTCGAAGGGAGAATAATTGCGATGGTACCGCTGTTAATCATTTCAAAGTGAATTTGTAATGTAATCAAAATAACCGAAAAATTAATAACCTAATATCTGAGCACCAAAACATTAAGTTCCCTTTCAAAGGCTCCACTCGATGCTGCGTGAAAACGCTATGGGAACATCTTGTCATGTTGCCGGTTGTGAAGCATGTGTGTATCAAACAGGCCAAATTTTGGCTTTTATAACCTCGGTCAGGTGACGTCATCTGATTAGACGCATCTGGAGGTTATAAAAGGAGTAATATAGTTCTGATAGTCTTTTTCTCCACGGTATCGTCCACTAGATTCCCAATAAATCCCACAACCGCTTCCGTAAACACGCTGACGTCATCGGAACTGTTTCTGAACATGTCCCAGTCTGCGTCATCGAGTGCGTCCTGTAACGCGGCCACCGATTGGTCCGTCCTGCGCGTGACCTCCCTCTGAACCGGAACTTCCTGTTTCAGCCTTTGTTTATATTTTGGCATGAGGAAGATGGCGGCGTGGTTGGATTTACCAAACGCTGGACGAGATTGGGCCTTGTAGCCGTTCTTGACCGTTGTATAACAATGATCTAGTGTTCTTTCACCCCTGGTGGGGCAGGTGATGTGCTGATAAAAGTTCGGCGCTGCGCGTTTGAGGTTGGCACTATTAATGTCCCCTGCTACAATGAGCGCAGCATCCCGGTGTTGTGTCTGGTGCTGTGTGAGCGCCTCATGCAGCTCGCATAAGGCAGTTTCAGTGTCTGCTTGTGGAGGAATGTAAACGGCGATGATTATGACCGATGTGAACTCCCGTGTAAGATAAAAAGGACAACACATGATGGACAGTAGTTCCAGGTTTGGTGTGCAGGAGCGTGTAAGAGGAACAACGCTCGCGCTGTTGCACCAGCTGTTGTTCACCACTAAGCACACGCCGCCTCCCCTTGACTTCCCCGAGTACTGCATCCTGTCCATGCGGTGAACCGAGAAGAACTCGGCTGGTTGTATGGTGTGGTCTGGCACCGCTGAGTTCAGCCATGTCTCGGTGAAGCAGAGAAGGTTGCAGTCCCGAATGTCTCTCTGGAACTTTATCCTGGCCCTAACCCTAACCCTAACCCTAACCCTAGGCTCTGAGCCTATTCCTGACGCCAGCTCGTTTTCCTCGGGGCCGCCGCTTCGCGTCGCGTCCATTGTTCTCCCTCAGGATCTCACTCGGCCAGCTCGGATCCAGAGTTAAAAATGTCGAATTGTGAGTACATTGTATACCAATAGAAACAAGAGTGTCACTATCATACCTAATGTACTCAATGGTGATGATTTTGCCGATTTTAAAACACTGAAAACTAACTTAAAGAACAAAAACAAAGAAAAGGTGGTCGGAGCAGTCGTGACGGCAGCCGACCTCACCGGCGCCATCTTGGAATCTGTTTTCACTCAGCATCTCGTTCCCACCTTTTCAGGGGACAGTGTTACAGCAAAGTAACCCGAGACGTTTTCTAAATCGCTCAAAGTGGTTGGGAATGATTTTTTTTAGAAACTAATAGGGCGTAAGGTCGTTAACTGTGAATAGAACACACCCAGCCGCGCTTCTAACCACAGGTCGAAGGCTGTAGTTCCAACCACGTATGTTTGAGACGCTGTTTGCTAATGTTCATTTGAACTATGGTTTCGAGAAATACCGAATTGTTGAACTATGTTGGTAACGACGGAAATTGCAACCATAGTTGGCTAACTATGCTTTTGGGAAACGCACCCCTGGTAGGAAGGTTGGCAGTTCAAGTCCCAGCACCGGCAGGCCAGGCCCTTGAGCAAGTCCCTTAGCCCTATCTGCTCCAAGGGCACTGTCTCATGGCTGACCCCCAGATATGTTAGGACATGTGAAGAACGTATTTCACTGTGTTTTAATGTATATGTGACAAATAAAGTACTTAATTAAATTTTTTTTATATAGAAAGAGAAAAAAATCAATTGAGCAATCAGGTGGCTTAATCATCTTGCACATCCATGATTAGGAGTTTAATTCTCACCTTGGAAAATTCTCTCTATGCTTGGTCTGTTTCAAACCATAATCCACAGGCATGTGGTGAAGGGTAGTCTGGCATTTGAACGTCCTAATGTAGATCAAACTGATGAAAAGGTGTCAGAACACACAGTGTATCACTGTTATGGTGGGAAAAAAGGGGGACTCATTTAATATTAGGCAGGTGGTCAGAATGTTATGGCTGATCAGTGTAGTGAATATATATGTGTGCTTGTGTTGGAATGAAAGAACCAGGAATAATAATAAAAAAGATACAAAAACACGTTTTTATTTGGTTATAAAACAAGAGTTAATTCTGTTCTCAGCCACGTAAAAGTCTCATTAACCTTTAAAACTTAAGTGTCACAGATAAGTGCCGACAACACATCATAGGTCAATGATGATTAAAACTAAAGTGTATATGGAAGACTTGCTGGTGTGTATTAACAGGGAGGCTCAGACTTCAAACTGTGTGTTTGGGTTTTCAGATATGTCAGGTATTACAAAGATTATCATTAGGTTTATAAAGAGTATATATTTTACCACTACCAGAATATGGAAATAACATTACAAAAATATAGAACTCACATTTATAATAAAAACATGATTATGTGTATCTCTGTTATTTCTTTGCCTGTGAGACATTATATATATATATATATATATATATATATATATATATATATATATATATATATAATATATATATATATAATATATATATATATATGCCCCTTCCATCAGACAGATACAGGACAATCAGGACACACTCTAACCGACTAAGCTCCAACTCCACCAAATTGCCATTGTTGGGCCCTTGAGTGAGGCCCTAAACTCTTTCTGCTCCAGGGACGCTGTATCATGGCTGACCCTGCACTCTAAGCGCAGTTATGCTGGAATATGCAAAGAAAGAATTTGACTGCGCAGTAATGTATATGTGACAAATAAAAGCTTCACTTAACTTAAGAGCTTTAAACTCAACAAAAACTGCTTTAAAAGAAGAGTTTGTATACTGTAGGTGAACGTGAACCGACCCATTCTTGCCATCTTATTATGAGATTATTCTTTTTTGGAGTTAAAGGAAAACTCTTGAATAGATCTCTTTCTAAGGCTTATGGTTACGGTATATTTTAAGAATGGCCCTCCTGTCAATCAGAATGACACTAGACAACTACTGGCATCTGTTAATAGAAGTCGGTATTTGCATCCTGTCATCACAGCTGGGAGTCTGAAAGAATATAATTAGCCTGCTCTGTCTGAGAAGAATGCCTCGTCTTGCTTCCTGTTTAAACGTTCGCATCAGTATGCATAGGAAGGTGATTAATGCTCCTTCCACACAAGCCACCATATGATGCTGGATGTGTAATGCTTCATAAAACCTGGAAATGGGTGAATGTCAGGTCTATTAACTGTGGTGTAGATCAGGGGAAACCCAAGCCCGGTGTGTCTCATACGAGCCCCAGCAGCATTCCAGCCTGCATGAGGAAGCTCCCAATAGGAGAGCAAATTCTAGGAACACTTTGTAAGAAATTTGTTTCCCTGTCCATAACGATTTGTTTCCTGACTTATCATTAGACAGACACTCAGACTCATATATTTTCCTTATCATGACAAGCTGTCTCATGCCTTTAGATTCTTTCAGCGTATGATCGAATCATCTAATTCTTTCACTCCCACTTTTCCTTCCCTGCTTGTACACACCCTCTGTCGTATTTTTCTCATGTGAAAATTCGACTGTGCCCTTCACACACACACACACACAGCTGTGGAGAGGCTACTCCTGTGACCGGGAATTATGATAGGAACAGTGAACTACTGTTGTCTCTTGTGAATTGAGAAGAGTGTATTATCAGGATTCCTCGACTGCAACAGATTGGAACCGATTGTCCAAATCCATCGAGCTACATACAGTAGAGTGCTAACGTGCGTATTATAAATTCGGGATGAATACTGTTTGACAGATACAAAGCCCTGTTTGCAGTGAACTGAATGATGAGTTATTGTCAATAGATTTACTACCATATGAAACACTGAGATCTTTGTCCTAATATAGAATACAGCATAATAAAACATCCCCTTAGGACCTCTGACCTTAGAGACTCCGGCACTTCTGTAGTGGAATTCTCATCAGTCCCTGTACAGCACTGTTGGATCTGAGCAATATAATTAGTGGTTGTTCTCTGTCTATGAATCAGACTGGCCCAGGATTGGGAAGTCTCTGGGAATGAGGCTGCATGTCGTGTCAGACAGTTACAGGCTGGGACAGGAACTGCGGACCTTTAGTCCTCATCTCTATTACAGTATAAAAGGGCAGACTCAGAGATGACATGGTGAGAGGCCAGTTATCACAGTTTCGTGGCTTTCATGCAAACATCTTGCTCTCTTCCTATTCCTCCTTTGTATCTCCACCTATAGACAAAACAACTATTGAAACAAGTGCATTTGGCTCATTGTGTTGTTCAGCATGTTTCCTGAATCGTCCTCTGAGGAGTGAACGTCCTTGATCCTGTGAGGAAGGTCTGATATGATTCATGTCACTCAGCTCCAAACTGGAACAGTGCCAGAGGGTTTAATATTTTAGAATTAATGGACAGCAGCTTTTTCTGCATTATTTACCAATGTATTTTCTCTGTTCATTTGTTCACGTTATCTGTTTAATGTCAATGTCATATTTAATCAGTTCAATTCAGTTTTATTTGTATAGCGCTTTTAACAATTGACATTGTCTCAAAACAGCTTTACACAATCAAAAGAATTATTTAAGTTTGTATGGAATGTGAATGTGTATGAATCAAATATTCAGATAGTCCCTGGTGAGCAAGCCGAGGGCGACAGTGGCAAGGAAAAACTCCCTGAGATGGTAATAGGAAGAAACCTTGAGAGGAACCAGACTCGACAGGGAACCCATCCTCATCTGGGTGAAACAGATAGCAGGAAATGATCTGCATTTATACAGTGTTAAGTGTTAGGTTCAGCTATAATAGTTGATGTTAATTGATGTTATAATACTTGATGTAAAATGGAGTCCAGTAGTTATTGGAGACTCAGATAGACTTGTAGAAAGTTCCAGTCCTGAACTATCGAATTGTCAAGTCCTCAGAGAAACAGCTGACAACACCAGTCGAGGCCAGAACCGTCTTCTAAGTATAGAGAATCATCCCCAGACACCAGACGCATCCTAAAGAGACACACGTGGCATCCATGCGACGAGACCTCCAACCAGAAACGGGGCACCAGGATGCATCAGACAGGTCCGGAGGGCAGAGGGAGTCTGGATCACTGGCAGCTCAGGAACGACATGTGTAGCTCGACAGAGAGAGAGAGAGAGAGAGAGAGAGAGAGTGAAAGGGGGAGACAGGGGGAGAGAGGAAAGAGAAAGAGGGGGAGAAAGAGAAGAGGAGAAGAGATGGCAGTTAGGTACAGTATGGTCACAGTCACAATGTATAATGTGAATGTATATTTACTGTAGAGTGCAAGCAGGGACTCCGGCAGGACTAACTATGACAGCATAACTAAAAGGGAGAGCCAGAAGGAAACACAAACATGAGGGTTACCATACCAGTTCACCATAATACTCTACGTCCATGAGTCCCCCAGATCTGCTCCTTTATCTTATGGCAAATCTATTTATAAAAATGCTTGGCTAAATAAATAGGTTTTGAGCCTAGACTTAAACACTGAGACTGTGTCTGAGTCCCGAACACTATTTGGAAGACTATTCCATAATTTTGGGGCTTTGTAAGAAAAAGCTCTGCCCCCAGCTGTAGTGTTCATAATACGCGGTACTGACAAGCAGCCTGCATCCTTTGATCGAAGTAGGTGTGGCGGATCGTAAGACACTAGCAGTTCACTCAGATACTGCGGTGCGAGACCATTTATATGTCAAGAGTAGTATTTTAAAATCAATGCGAAATTTCACAGGGAGCCAATGTAGTGAAGATAGGATAGGGGTGATGTGCTCATATCTTCTGGTTCTAGTGAGGACTCTCGCTGCTGCATTCTGGACTAACTGAAGCTTGTTTATGCACCTAACTGAACAACCAGACAGTAAGGCATTACAATAGTCCAACCTAGAAGTGATAAAAGCATTAACTAGTTTTTCTGCATCGTTTAGCGACAATATATTTCTTATCTTGGCAATATTTCTGATCAATATTTCAATTAAATTTTAACCCAAAAAAAACAACAACATAAAACTGCCTCAGAACCTGCAAATATACCTTTTAGAACATTGCCTTGTTTGCACTTCCTGGGTCCATGTTTGGTGGCCGTCTCGGGTCTGTTTGAATGTTCTCCCTGTGCTTGGTACTATAGGTTTCCCCAGGAACTCCGGTTTCCTCCCACAGTCCAAAGACATGCCCGTTCCCAAATTGCGTACTGTGTGAATGATTGTGTGTATGTGTGTGCCCTGTGATGGATTGGCACCCCGTGCAGGATGTACCCCATCTCATGCCCTCAGTCTCCTGGGATAGTTTGTATAAACACTGAAATGTTTCCAGAACATTACCCAAACACTTCCAAAATGTTATCCAAAACGTTTCAGGACTTCCCCAAAAACTGGACCACAACTCACCATAGTGATAGACGCACACACATACAGTAGCTTGTCCTATAGAAACTGTGTCTGTTCCCCGAATAGTGAGAAAAAATAATAAATTTGTTAAATTTGCCCGAAACAATCTGATAACCATAAAACCAGAAAAAAGTAAAATAAGTAGTCAAAATCCACCTCTAAAGTTTGGACTACTCAACATTAGATCCCTTGCGCCTAAAGCACTTATTGTTAATGAAATTATCTCAGATTATTGCCTTGACGCACTCTGTCTCACCAAAACCTGGCTTAAACCAAATGAATATTTTGGTCTGAATGAGTCTACTCCGTCAGGATATTTCGATAAGCACGAGCCCCGTCTAATTGGTTGCGGTGGTGGTGTCGCCACTATCTACAATGATGTACTCACTGTTACTCAGAAAATAAGGCCCAGGTTTAATTCATTTGAAGTGCTTATCATTAATGTTGCACTCAATGAAACACGTAATAAACCCTTGCTATATTTTACTCTGGCTACCGTGTACAGACCCCCGGGGCCATATGATTTTCTTAAAGAATTTGGACATCTGCTATCAGACCTATTGGTTAACTCTGACAAAGTGTTGATAGTAGGAGACTTTAACATTCATGTAGATGATGCTAACGACGCTTTAGCACTCACATTTATGGATTTACTAAATTCCTTTGGGGTTAAACAAAATATAATTGGAGCAAATCACCGCTTTAATCATACGCTAGATTTAATTATATCCCATGGTATAGATGTCTCTAATATAGAGATCTTACCTCAAAGTGATATCACAGATCATCACCTCCTGATATATACTCTACCCGTAGAACAGATTAGCTGTGTCCCCCCACATTATCAATCTGTTAGAAATATGAATCCGACTACTAAAGACAGATTCACAAGTAATCTGCCGGATCTGTCCCAATTTCTTTTTAGACCCCTAAATGCAGATGATCTAGATGAAGTGACTAGCAGCATGGGCACTATTTTTACCAGTACATTAGACACTGTTGCTCCCATCAGATTAAAAAAAGAGATAAAACACTTGCACCGTCATACTCGCGCCCTAAAGAGAGCAACCCGTAACCTCGAGCGAAAATGGAGAAAAACTAAACTAGAAGTTCTTAGAATTGCATATAAAGACAGTATGTGCAGCTATAGACAGGCTCTAAAAACTGCTAGGACTGAGCATCTTAGCCAACTGATAGCAAGAAACCAAAACAATCCCAGGTTCTTATTTAGTACAGTGGCTCGCCTAACAAAACCTAAGATGCCCGCAGAGAGTATCCCATCACAGTTTAGAAGTGAAGACTTTATGGACTTCTTTAATGAAAAAATCAATAATATCAGGAAGAAAATAACGGAGGTTCAACCTCTAATAGTACTGTATCTCACGATCCAGTTCAGCCTATAGCTTCACATTTAGATTTTCAGTGCTTTACAGGTATAGGACAGGAAGAGCTGTATAAATTTATGACCTCGGCTAAATCAACAACATGCCTGTTAGACCCAATCCCAACCAGATTTTTAAAAGAAGTGATGCTTACGGTTGGAGAGCCACTTCTAAACATTATTAATTCTTCATTATATCTAGGTCACGTCCCTAAACCTTTCAAGTTAGCAGTTATTAAGCCGCTTCTTAAAAAATCTAATTTGGACGTGAATGAAATAACAAATTACAGACCGATTTCAAACCTTCCGTTCATATCAAAAATACTAGAAAAAGTAGTACCAGTTCAAATATGCACATTCTTGCAGGATAACAACATCCTTGAAGAATTTCAGTCAGGTTTCAGGCCCCATCATAGCACAGAAACTGCACTAGTTAAGATTACAAACGACTTGTTTTTAGCTTCAGACCAAGGCAGCATCTCATTGCTCCTGCTCGATCTTAGTGCTGCATTCGACACTGTAGATCATAATATTCTCATAGATCGTTTACAAAATTATATAGGTATTCAGGGACAGGCATTAAAATGGTTTAGATCTTACCTGTCTGATCGCTACCATTTTGTAGATCTAAATGGAGAACCGTCTGGTGTAATGCCAGTGAAATATGGGGTCCCACAAGGGTCAGTTTTAGGACCTCTGTTGTTCTCAATATACTGTACATGCTTCCCTTGGGTAACATCATTAGAAGACATGGGATTAGTTTCCATTGTTATGCTGATGATACCCAATTATATATCTCAACTAAACCAGACGAAATACCTGTGTCCAGGACATAAAAGATTGGATGACCAATAACTTTCTTTTATTAAATTCAGATAAGACAGAGATATTACTTATTGGCCCAAAAACCAGCACACAACAGCTTTCACAATTCACCATGCGCTTAGAAGGATGTACTGTTACTACCAGCTCAGCAGTAAAAGACCTGGGCGTAATATTAGACAGTAACTTGTCTTTTGAAAATCACATTTCAAATATCACAAAAACAGCCTTTTTCCATCTTCGAACTATTGCTAAACTTAGGAACATCTTATCCGTATCTGATGCAGAAAAGTTAGTTCATGCATTCATGACCTCCAGACTGGACTATAATGCATTACTAGGTGGTTGTCCTGCATCCTCAATAAACAAGCTTCAGTTAGTCCAAAATGCAGCCGCCAGGGTTCTCACTAGATCCAGAAAATATGATCATATAACCCCAATATTATCATCCCTGCACTGGCTACCTGTTCAGTTTGGAGTAAATTACAAGATAGTATTACTTACATACAAGGCCTTAAATGGTTTAGCTCCCACATACCTAACCAGTCTTCTGATACGCTACAATCCACCACGCGCCTTAAGATCACAAAGCTCCGGACTTCTGGTAGATCCCAGAATTTCAAAATCTGTAGGGCATTTTCATATTTAGCTCCAAAGCTTTGGAATAGCCTTCCAGACAGTGTTCGGGGAGCAGACACGGTTTCTCAGTTCAAAAGTAGACTCAAGACGCATCTTTTTAATTTGGCATACACATAACTCATCCCATAATCTCATACTCCAGTACACCTATCCCGAATGGCAACTACGCTAATTCTCCCCATCTGTTCTGTATTCCTCTACCCATCCCGAGGCATTGGGAGATTTTGCCAGCTTCAGTAGACAAAGGCCGACCCTGCGAGGTTCCTGAGGCATCCAGAGAAGGACCAGCTCCAGCTGGATTCAGCTTTATGATGGTTGGAGCTACACATGCTGCTCCTGTGCTTCCAGTGATCCAGACCTCATCTGCCCTCTGCACCTACTGACTCGTCCCTATGCTGAACTGGTCTTCATGTCAATTTAAATAATTTCTGTCATATTGAATTTTCACCTACTGACTCGTCCCTATGCTGCACTGGTCTTCATGTCAATTTAAATAATTTCTGTCATATTGAATTTTCACCTGCACAACACACAAGATGTTATATCATTTCTATCTGTTATCACCCAAATGAGGATGGGTTCCCTGTTGAGTCTGGTTCCTCTCAAGGTTTCTTCCTAATGCCATCTCAGGGAGTTTTTCCTTGCCACCGTCGCCGTCACCCTTGGCTTGATCATCAGAGAGATTTCATTAATTCGTCTCATTATTATTATCTACACATTTTTCTTACACATACACACTTCCAATTATTTTCTTTTCTAAAATTATTATTATTATTTTTTTTTGTTGTTGTAAATTTTCTTTCATTTTTGTGAAGCTGCTTTGAGGCAATGACCATTGTTAAAAGCGCTATATAAATAAAATTGAATTGAATTGACTTCTGCCAAAACTACCTTCTACAGAGAAAAGCTGGAAGCCTCTGCACATGATCCTGACACACTCTACAACATCTTCTCCTCATTACTCAACCCACCGGCTCTTCCTGCCCCTTCCTCTCTGACTGCTGACGATTTTGCCACATTTTACGATGGGAAAATTTCAGCAGTATGCCAGTCCTTCGGTCCCAACCAAACTCCTACAGCAGAACCTCAGGACTTTCCCTTCCCTCCCTTAGCAGAATTCTCCAACCTCTCATCTGATGAGATTCAGCAGATCATCTCGTCATCTAACCCCACCACTTGTTCATTAGACCCAATCCCTTCCACAATTGGCCATCTCACAAGACCTCCTTCCCTTCACCACAACCATCATCAACCATTCCATATCATCTGGTCATGTTCCTGCTGCCTTCAAGGGTTATTCCTATCCTCAAGAAACCCTGCCTGGACCCATCAGAAGTTAACAACTATCGCCCGGTATCACTTCTGTCTTTTATTTCCAAAATTCTTGAAAGGACTGTTTATAACCAAATGTCTCTTTATCTCTCACAGAACAACCTTAATGATCCCAACCAATCTGGATTCAAAATGGCACATTCCACAGAGTCCTCATACTCCTGGACCTGTCATCTGCATTTGACACAGTGAACCACAAGATTCTATTATCTATTCTTACAAGCCTTGGAATTTGTGGAACAGCATGGCAATTGTTTGCTTCTTACCTAGAAAATAGGTCATATGAGGTAACATGATGGGGATCTACATCTGCCCCACGTAGACTCTCTACTGGTGTCCCGCAGGGATCAGTACTTGGTCCTCTTCTGTTCTCCCTCTATATTCGATCACTTGGTAAGGTCATATCATCGCATGGATTTTCATACCATTGTTATGCAGATGACACCCAACTTATTCTCTCCTTTCCTCCTTGTGACACTCAGGTTTCCACCCGGATCTCAGCATGTCTGGCAGACATCTCATCCTGGATGGCAGCTCATCAGCTGAAACTCATCAGCTGAAACTCCGAACTGTTGTTCATCCCTGGTGGCTCATCCCCAGGTCAAGACTTTGTGATATCTCTGGACAACAACCAAATCACTCCTTCAGCCACCGCCCGCAATCTTGGGGTAACTGTGGACAATCATCTGTCATTTTCCCTACACATCGCTAACCGTACTTGATCTTGTAGATTTCTTCTTTACAATATCAGAAGAATCCACCCATTTCTTTCTTCAGTCCCTTGTTATTTCAAGACTGGACTACTGCAAGTCACTCCTGGCAGGCCTGCCTCTGTCCACGATTCATCCTCTGCAAATGATCCAGAATGCAGCAGCCCATCTCGTTTTTAACCCCCACCCCCCCCCTGCCCCCCGCAAAATTGACTAATGGCACTTACTGTAGTTATTAACCTAGTCAACCCAGTGTAAATATGTATCCAGTAACGTAAACTTTAAAGCACTTTTTGTAAGTCGCTCTGGATAAGAGCATCAGCAAATGCCTAAATGTAAATGAATGCATGAATACTATAAATATATTGCACAGCAACTTACATTAACAAATGTCATGCCTTACTAAGCATCATATCTGCCCTCTTGCTTGCTTTAGGGGTGCCAATCCATCGTATAAACACACTCATTCACACACTACAGGCAATTTAGAAATGACAGTTAGCCTAATCTGCATGTCTTTGGACTGTGGAAGGAAACCGGAGTACATGGAGGAAGTCCATCAAGCACGGGGAAAACACGCAACACTTCAAGCACACAGAGACGGGAATCGAACCCGGACCCTGGATGTGCTAACCACTACATTAAGTCACCTTGCTGCCCGTATTCAGTTACAAGCCTACATCATTTTTAGATTTTAGAAAGGTGTGTCCATTATGCTCATCCTGCATTTTTAGCCTCTCTCACCTCTCAATTGCAATATGCTTTAAATTTATCCATCTCCATAGGCTCGTAATCTCCTCTTCCATATGCTTCCAAACTCAGCTGTTATGTCCCACTGCTTTGCTTCCTTCTGTTCCTCCTGCTTTGCATTGCCACACACACAGCTGCTACTGTTGATGCTTCCAGAACTTTTTTTTTTTAATTGCTTATAAAACATAGCACTGGGTTGTGTGGAAGCTGAGACCTTCAAAATGTTCCACTGTATCGCCACAGTAAAAGAGAAAGAGACGGCCACGGAGCGAGAACACTGGATCCCATAACGCTGCCCCAGCTACAGTAACCTCAGAGCTCCTGAGGTCACACACAGACACACACACACACACACACACACACAGCTGTTTCTGCTGGGAGAAATAGGCTTAGAGGCTGAAAAAGAACACTATAATCTTTTAAACGAGGGGGAAAAGGAGAAAAAGAAAATAAAAATCAAGTCAGGGTGTGGAAGGGATTGGAAAATAGACTCTTGAATGTGTCCAGTAACAAAGCCAAACCACACAATGAGACAGCAATGAGGACAAACTCCCTCTGACTATTTAAAATCAACATGTACATGAAATCCTCTGTCTGTGCGTCTGCGTGTGTTTGTTCTGGAGAACCTTGACACTGAAGACTCACGTGCTATAACAAAAGAGAACAGAAACCAGCAGAGAGATCAGTACAAAGGTGGCGTGGTGTGTTCGAGGATACATACATGATATACACACTCCGGCTGGGGACAGGACCACCTATGCGATGCACCTGTACTAACACAACCTGATTCCCTGCAGGCCTCTTATAATGCAGTGCCAACATTTAAAAAATAATTTACCAAAGATGAAATCACACAGATTGCTTAATAAAGGCTATATTAAAGACGTTTATAAAATAATGAGTGGATTGTTGTAATGCATGGGTTAGTTTTAAAACCATTAATATCACTTACACCACGGCATTGTTGAATTCTCTATTCTAATTGTTGTAACATGATTAAAATAGCTCTATGGTGCCTTGGTGGCGTAGTGTGTCTGAGTATGTGTAGAGTTAGCCCGTTCTCCCTGTGTTTGGTGGTTTTCCTCAAGACGCTCCAGTCCTTTCCTTTAATTGGTTTAATCAAATAGCCTCTGGTGTGTAAGTAAGTGTGTGAGTACTTGTGTGCCCAGCGATGGATTGGCACCACAGCCAGGGTGTATCCTGCATAGTGCCCCATGTTCACTGGGAAAGGTCCGAGGCGTACTGCCTGGATGAGTGGTGCAGAGAATGAGTGAGAGTGAGTAAAATAGTTCTGACTATAATGTGGCTGCAAGGCTTGTATTTACTGTTGTGATTGTAAAATGTTGGAATCTGAAAATCTGATCTGTGACCCACCCAAACCTTTAACTGTAATCAGTGGACGAAATAAAAAAAGTATTTCCTTATAGATTTTGAATTAAAAAAAAATAATATAAACCCTATTGTTTTGTTTAATTTGGTTAGTTTTCAAATCTAAATACATCACAAATGAGACTTTTTACAGAAAAGGTAGAATTTGGGTCATAAAAATCTCCTACTGTATATTCTCTCTATATTCTCTTACAGTATTTCTTCTTTCACACATAAAGTAGAACTTAATAGCAATAACTTATATATATATATATATATATATATATATTTTTTTTTTTTTTTTTTTTTTTGCGTTTATAAAACTGTCATGAAATATGAATAGATATAATATAGCAATTGGTGAACAAATGGCATTTACAAATAACTGTTCATATGGTAAATTTTTGACATTTTCTTACACTACGTTAGTAAATGCAAATAACAGACAGTATAATTTTCTAGTCATCAACTATTAGGGTATCTTTTGAATTTTATTGAACAAACCTCCTAATGATAACAATATTTATTTTAAAAATAAAAAACTGAAAATGCACTGTTCCAAATTATTATGCACAATAGAGTTAAAACATTTTATAGGTTGTAAAGAACTGAAAATAGGCTTTTGTGGAATTTTCAGCATTAGGAGATCATATTTACTGAAATCAAAAGCTATTTCAATCAAAAACATCCTAACAGGTCATTTTACATCTTAACATAGGACCCCTTCTTTGATATCACCTTCACAATTCTTGCATCCATTGAACTTGGGAGTTTTTGGACAGTTTCTGCTTGTATTTCTTTGCGGGATGTCAGAATAGCCTCCCAGAGCTGCTGTTTTGAATCAAACTGCCTCCCACCCTCATAGGTTCTCAATGGGGTTGAGGTCAGGGGAGGATGGTGGCCACACCATGAGTTTCTCATCTTTTATGCCCATAGCAGCCAATGACACAGAGGGATTCTTTACAGCATGAGATGGGGCATTGTCGTGCATGAAGATGATTTTGTTATGGAAGGCACGGTTCTTCTTTTTGTACCATGGAAGAAAGTGGTCAGTCAATATACTTTGCAGAGGTTATTTTCACACCTACAGGGACCTTCCAGCTCTCTCCCCATGATTCTGGCCCAAAACATGACTCCGGCACCTCCTTGTTGACGTCGCAGCCTTGTTGGGAAATTGTGGCCATCCACCAACCATCCACTACTCCATTCATCTGGACCATCCAGGCTTGCACGACACTCATCAGTAAACAAGACAGTTTAAAAACTTGTCTTCATGTACAGTATGCCTGGGCCCACTGCAACCGTTTCTGCTTGTGAGCATTGATTAGGGGCCGAATAGTAGGTTTATGCACAACTGCAAGCCTCTAAAGGATCCTACACCTTGAGGTTCGCGGGACTCCAGAGGCACCAGCAGCTTCAAATACCTGTTTGCTGCTTTGTAATGGGATTTCAGCAGCTGCTCTCTTAATCTGATGAATTTGTCTTGCAGAAACCTTCTTCATTCTGCCTCTATCTGCACGAACCTGTCTGTATGCTGAATCAGCCACAAATATCTTCACAGTACGATGATCACGCTTACGTGCTCATGAAATATCTAATGTTTTTATACCTTGTCCAAGGCATTGCAATATTTGACGCTTTTCGGCAGCAGAGAGATCCTTTTTCTTTCCCATATTGCTTGAAACCTGTGGCCTGCTTAATAATGTGGACCAACCTTCTTCAGTACTTTTCCATTAATTATCAAACTAATTATCACACACGTGTCTGAGATTCATTTCAGTGATCCAAAGAGCCCTGAGACACAATACCATCCATGAGTTTAATTTTAAAACTAAACATTTAATGTTTATGACACTTACAGTACATTAAATTTGCATAATAATTTGGAACTCGGTGTATATACTGTACAGTATAAGTTTATAGAATGTTATTTTACTATAATGTTCTTATGTCTACTTTCAGGGTTAGCATTGTCGCCTTGCACCTCCAGGGACCGGGATCGATTCCCGTCTCTGTGTGCATGGAGTTTTCATGTTCTCCCCATGCTTCTTGGGTTTCCTCCAGGTGCTCCGATTTACCCCGAACTCCAAAGGCATCAGATTAAGTTAATGTGTGCATCTGTGTGTGTGTGTGTGTGTGTGTGTGTGTGTGTGTGTGTGTGTGTGTGTGTGCCCTTCAATGCATTGGCAACCCTGTCCAGGATGTACCCTGTCACATGCTCTAGTATCGGAATCGGCTCCAGGTCCCCCGCGACCATGTACAGTATACAGGATAAAGAAGTATAGACAGACACTGAGTGGGTAAATGGGTTTACTTTTAGATACCTGGTCCAGATTTGTTTTAATCGAATTTACACATTAAAAACTTCTGTTATGCATTTTTAGGTGACTACAAATGAACAATCATGCATTATGTACTAATGTCCCATCATGCACCAAAGAACAAGAGGAAATTGCTGTGCCAAACATCAGGCAAACAGACATAAGTACAGTACATCATCAGTGCCACTTCTCAAAACTGTAATGATTCTTATCCTATATATTATAGACAAAAATACATCCAGAGCGCACAGGCATAGTGGCACAGCGGGTGGCATTACTAGCACCGACTGGCCTCTAGTGTCCTCTAAGTCATTCGGTCAATAAACTGGGTTCAGTAATGTCGCTCACTCTGGGTTAACTGAGTCATAATTGCAGGCTGAAGGTACGGAGAGGCAGCGGTCTAAAAACCTGCCAATTCACTGGCAGCAAGGAGGAAGGCTGCAGCTGAATAAACATTTGTGAGTAACCATAGTCCACACACATACACACACTCACAGACACACACACACAGTATAAATGGAGAAAGAGACGATGTACTGTATGAGTGGATAAGGAGGAAGGTAATATGTCCAGTGAATCAGCATTTCTGAGTTCAGGAGTTGACTATATTGCAAACCAAATCCACAGGATTTTAACACTGTGCTCAAAACAATAAAATAATTTTTAAGCTAAGTATATTTTTATCTGTTCCAGCAGTTGAAAAATAGTTTTTTTTCCCTGTACCAGCAGAAGAGGAAAGTGTATCCACCACTCTGCTCTTCCACTTTCTCAATGGCCCAAATCACATTTTGTGCACTGGTTCTGGTCCTTATGATGCACCACTAGAGTTAAAAATACTACCTCCTTCTCCTAATTTTTTTTTTCATACCCTTCTTCCATTTCTCTTTCCTTTCCCGTTATGGCTGAAATGGCCTGGCAAGCTTCCAAACATAGCACAGAGCCTCATTCTGCAGACTTATACGCATCCCCCGAGGCCCATGTCCAGAGCCGTGGTGCCATATTTCCTGTAGGGAAAACACTGCTGGTCAGGTGAATCAGTAGTCCTCCATTCCAAACCCGGGGACCCACGTGTACTGCACATATTTTTTTGTTTTCTTCATCTATAATGCACTAGATGACTGAAATGTTAGATTAATTAAAAATAAATGAATTAAGTAAAGTCCAGAAGTCATGATGAATAGTGTAGACAGCAAACGTGATGAAAGTTGTCATGGATGTCTAAAATGATAAATCTCTGTTTGTACATGCCATTGTGAGAACTAAATGCTTGTACCTCTTGTCCAAGTTTGGCACAGTTAAAGGTTTAAGGCTTGTTGCCCTTTAACACATTTTTCCAATGAGAAAGAACGTGAGATTATGAGATTTACCATGGGATTCATCAGTGAGGACAAAGATCTGCAGCAAGTCATTACAAAAGCTTTAAACTTGTGATTTTATTGGATGACAGCCAGCTGACTTATCTATTCGCTATGTTAAGATAGGCCGAGGCAGTGGTGACACAATTTCCCATCTGCAGTGGTATTTCTCTGAATTTGGGATTAATCTGGAACAGAAGTGCAAGGAAGGAATTCTTGCCAACACTCTGAACTACAATTTCAACCAAGTGTAATCAATATAATGACCATGAATTCCTCTTGCTGTGAAATATTAGGCCACGTCTGAAAAGATGATTGTTTCAGTTGGGTTGATAATAAAGGCTTCTTATTACAGTAGATAAGGGTGATTTATTTTTCTCTCACTGAACAGAACTTGGCTGTAAACTTACATGTCTCTTAACAAATTCTTGAATGATTCAGTCTTCATGTTTTTCTTGAACTTCGTCTGATGACTTGTTGAAATGAATTTAATGAGAAAATGAAATTGATACATTATCGTCTCGCCATGACGAAGTAACATTGTGGAATATAGGTCACTTCCAGGGCTGAGGGTTCGATGCTAGGGCCTGCCTCGAGTCTGTGCGTGTGGAGTTTTCATGTTCTCTCAGTGCTTGGTGGGTTTTCTCTAGGTTCTCTGGTTTCTTCCCACAGTCCAAAGACATCCTACTTTCCCATATACTGTATATGTGTGTGCTCTGGATTGACACCCTGTCCAGGGTATACCTCACTAAGTCTCCCCTGTACATGGGATAAACGGTATAAAATATGAATGAATGAACGCCATTTTATTTTTTCAATCAATTCACAATCAGCAAGTTTTAAAAAATTATATGGAATTTTAAACTAATTTATCTTAAGTTTATTTCTCTGTTGTTATGATAAATTTCCACAACGGGGCGCTATTGGTACTTCAGTGTACAGAGCTGCACTGCAATGCCATGGATTTTTGTGGATATCCACTGGAATGGGGATGAACGTCTCACACACACACACACACACACACACACACACACACACACACACACACACACACATGAAATCATGGATGAACTTGTACAGTACTCTCTTGGAGGGATGCTCAGAGGTCATGTATGTTCCATGGTGTTTTACCATCAATGACAATTTGTGTCCTTGTTATTTTTACCGCCAAATTAATTAATTTACATGAACTAAAATTAACACAGTCAGGTAAAAAAGTGCTTCGCTAACAAGCATAGATTTTCACAGGGATATGTATGTATTAATTTCTTTAATTGTATATTAATATATAATATGTATATATTACTTGTATATTAACAATTTTAAGCATCAGTTTCAGGTATAAATCAGAATCTTATTTAATTATGTTTTTTATTTTATTACACTTAGTGTGGTTACAGTGTAAATATAATTGGCAATTATATGACAGTACTGTAAGTTGCATTTGTTTGATCTGAAGGTGCTGATAAATTGTTTTTGAATTTTATGTACAGTATTATGACTGATCTGGTGGCGTGCAGGTAGGCCAATTGGTGTGTGTGTGTGTGTGTGTGTGTGTGTGTGTGTGTGTGTGTGTGTGTGTGTGTGTGTGTGTGTGTGTGTGCATACGTCCTGTGATGGATTGGCATCTTGTCCAGAGTGTATTCAGCCTAGTGCCCCAAGTCCCCTGGAATAGGCTTCAAGTCCCTGGTGTCCCTGTACAAGATAAGTAGTATAGACAAAGAGGGAGATGTGGACTTATCTGACAGCACTGTAGTTCTTTGTACAAGTAAAATTGGAGGTTTATTTAAAGAAAAATATGGAAAGAGAATTGGAAAATTTATCATAGCACGTTTTTGCTGATTGTTTTCCTTGATTTTATATCTACAATCTATTATCTTAGACTTAAACTGGAATGCCATTTTTAAAATCTCTTAACATCTTTAATTGTGCTTTACACAGTAAAAAAAAAAAAAAAAGTCAAACAATATGTAACCTATGTGGGTTTATGATATTTCCGAATACCACTTTGAATAGTTAACCAATCATTCAAGCTTAAATGAGTAGCTGGGAATAAAAGTGACTCAGGAGACGTGATAGACTACTGTATCAGGATAGAATTTCCTAATGGAATGGAAGTGATGAAAACCAGTGCAACCAACCACACATACCAAAATAACACTTTCCTGGTAACTAGATGTCCTTGTGGAATAAAGCGTCTGCTTAACTACCTAGCAGGGGCCTGAACAGCACTGGTGTCCTCAACTCCTCAAATGAATTTGTGACTTAGGCTGTTACACCCACTAGAAATGCATACTAAAAATACCAAATTCACTGCTCATGCTCTCTCTCTCTCTCTCTCTCTCTCTCTCTTTGGGTTCATGCATTTGGTAAGACTCAATGCTATGCTACGCTATTAGTACATCGTCATTAAGTCCAAGATGAGAGTCATTATTACAGACACTTCAGCTACTTTCATAGCTAAATGAAACTCATGCAAAAATGATTCCTGGACAACTTGAAGAGAAGAGAATGAATCTTGGTCTATCTATTCAATAAAAAAAGGTAAAATATTGAAAAATATAAAATAATATCAAAGAAAAAAGGCTTTTAAAAAAAATGATAAAAAAGACAGAAAGTCAAGCAATAAAATGACTCAAATGAAAGTATGAGCTGTTATTATAAAAATAATGATAAGAGACAATTATTTTATGGCAGTAATATAATATCACTAAAAATTCAAGGCAAACTATGCACCCTGAAATAGCTTCCTGGAAATCAAACCCTAACAAAAGGAAGAGAGTAAAAGAGTGTTTTTTAAGCACATAAAAGAGTTGAATAAATGTCTGAATAAGCAGGTAGACAATTGCGATGTCATGACACGTCAAGCCACAGCCCCACCATGATCACCTGAGAACTCCCGTTCCACTTTCCCAACCACCTCTTTCATCTGACCGCCTCACTCTCCACACACCTGTACTCCATCAGTGATCACCCATCATGCCTATATAAACCTCGCCATGACACCACCACATCGCCAGTTTATTGAGTGCCTTACCAGCCCAATTTACCAGCGTTATTTTCGTCTCAGCTTTTCATGATATCGACCTTGTTTTTGCCTCACCGACTACGTCTTTGTCTCTCGCCTCTTCGGATTCTGACTGCTGCCATTTCCCGTTGCCGACCACTTACCTGCTATCGACCACGAGCTTGGATCACGGACTGACCCTCTACTACCCGGCTTTGACCCTCGCCTGCTCAACGACCACGATTCCCCTGCCTCTCCTCATGTCTTCGCTCAGCTCCCACAGGACGGACCCCACCTGCGTCAGAAGAGGAGATCCCTGACTTAACCAAGGTTCCCCCCGAATATCACGACCTACGACAGGTGTTCAGTAAATCACGTGCTATATCCTTACCACCTCACCGCCCCTATGACTGCGCGATTGACCTCCTCCCTGGCTCCTCCCCACCCAAGGGGCGACTCTACTCCCTCTCTCGCCCAGAGAGAGAGGCAATGGAACAGTACATCAATGAATCACTTGCGGCAGGGATTATCCGCCCATCATCTTCACCGGCGGGGGCGGGATTCTTCTTCGTTGAAAAGAAAGACAAGTCCCTCAGGCCTTGCATAGATTATAGAGGGCTTAATGAGATCACGATAAAGAACCGCTACCCCCTTCCACTGATGTCATCCGCCTTTGAACTCCTCCAGAATGCCCGCGTCTTCACCAAGCTGGATCTACGGAACGCCTATCACCTGGTCAGGATACGAGAAGGTGACGAGTGGAAGACTGCCTTTAACACCCCTACTGGCCATTACGAATATCTCGTAGTCCCATTTGGCTTAACCAATGCACCGGCCGTCTTCCAGGCTCTCATTAATGACGTCCTTAGGGATTTTCTCAACGTATTCGTCTTCGCATATCTGGATGACATCCTAATATTTTCACGCTCTACCAGGGAACACAAATGTCACGTACGCCAGGTCTTGCAGCGCCTGTTGGAGAACAAGCTATACGTCAAAGCAGAGAAGTGTGAGTTCCACTGTACCTCCACCTCATTTTTGGGTTACTCCATCTCCCCTATGGGCATCCAAATGGACCCCACCAAGGTCAAGGCGGTCACCGACTGGCCATCACCGTCCTCAAGGCGTGAACTTCAACGGTTCCTGGGGTTCGCTAACTTCTATCGGCGCTTCATTCGAAGTTATAGCACGGTGGCGGCCCCACTTACTACACTCACTTCATCAAAGGTCTCGTTCCGATGGAACCCTCTGGCCGATAAGGCCTTCATGGAACTTAAGCGCCGCTTCACCACAGCCCCAGTTCTCAAGTTTCCAGACACTTCTCTCCAGTTTGTAGTGGAGGTAGACGCATCCGAGACGGGAGTAGGGGCCGTCCTGTCACAGAGATCTCCGGAGGATAACAAGCTCCACCCCTGCTCCTTTTTCTCCCGCCGTCTCACACCCCCAGAACGCAACTACGGCATTGGAGATCGTGAACTTTTGGCGGTCAAACTGGCACTCGAGGAGTGGAGACATTGGTTGGAGGGTGCAGAACACCCCTTCCTCGTCTGGACCGACCACCGGAACCTTGAATACCTAAAGACGGCAAAGAGACTGAACTCACGTCAGGCACGATGGTCACTGTTCTTCTCCCGCTTTCATTTTACGTTGTCTTACCGCCCGGGTTCCAAGAATATCAAGCCTGATGCCCTCTCCCGACAGTTTTCAACTCCTCATGACACGATGATACCGGAGACAATCCTTCCCCCTCATTGCCTCGTGGCAGCAACCCGACTTGAGGTGGAGCACCTCGTCCAGCAGTCCCTCAAACGAGAACCAGGCCCAAGCGCTGTCCCCCCCAACAAACTCTTCGTTCCCGCCTCCGTGCGTTCACAGGTGTTGGACTGGGCCCATAGTTCCAGGTTGGCGTGCCACCCTGGGGTGACACGCACCTTCTTCCTCCTACACCAACGCTTCTGGTGGCCCACGTTCAAACAGGACGTCAAGGACTTTGTAGCTTCTTGTGACATCTGTTCCAGGAACAAGAACTCTAACCGACCCCCTGAGGGTCTACTCAGACCCCTCCCCATCCCTCACCGCCCCTGGTCCCACATCTCCGTCGATTTCGTCACCGGACTACCACCATCACAAGATAACACCTGTATCTTAACTGTTGTAGATCGCTTTTCCAAGGCAGCTCATTTCATTCCACTACCCAAACTTCCGACCGCCAAAGAAACAGCTGAGCTCCTGGTCAACCATGTCTTTCGACTTCACGGACTCCCCATCGACATTGTTTCAGACAGGGGACCCCAGTTCTCTGCCCAGTTCTGGAAGGCCTTCTGCAACCTCGTCGGTGCCACCCCCAGTCTCTCATCTGGTTTTCACCCCCAAACTAACGGCCAAACAGAACGGATGAACCAGGAATTGGAGAAAGCCCTAAGGTGCATGGCCTCTCGGGACCCATCCTCCTGGAGCCGCTTCCTCCCCTGGGTGGAGTATGCCCACAACACGCTCCCTACTTCCTCCACAGGCATGTCTCCTTTCCACTGCTGTCTGGGTTATCAACCACCCCTTTTTCCGACCCAAGAAGAGGAGGTAGCTGTTCCATCAGCCCTAGCTTTTGTTCGTCGCTGCAAGAGGACTTGGCAACGGGCCCGCAATCAGCTGCTACGCACTGTAAGCACCTTCCAGCGTCAGGCTAACCGTCACAGGTCATCAGCTCCCCGGTATCGCATCGGTCAGAGGGTCATGCTATCCACACGCGACCTTCCCCTTAAAACCACGTCAAGAAAGCTCTCTCCAAGGTTCGTCGGCCCCTTCACGATCAACCGCGTCATCAACCCATGTTCTGTCCGACTCTCTCTACCCCTCTCCATGCGTCGAATTAACCCCACCTTCCATGTCTCCCAGATTCGCCGCCTGGTCCCTTGCCCACTATCTACACCACCTCAGCCTCCCCCACCCCCCCGATTAATAGAGGGGGGCGAAGCCTTTACGGTCCGCAGACTCCTCAAGTCTCGCCGCCGCGGACGTGGCCTCCAGTACTTAGTAGACTGGGAGGGCTACGGCCCCGAAGAAAGAAGTTGGGTACCTGCTAGATTCATCCTAGACCGTTCCCTAATCACCGACTTCCACAGACTACACCCTGAGGCACCCACAAGAACGCCTGGGGGCGTTCATAGGGGGGAGGGTACTGTCATGACACGTCAAGCCACAGCCCCACCATGATCACCTGAGAACTCCCGTTCCACTTTCCCAACCACCTCTTTCATCTGACCGCCTCACTCTCCACACACCTGTACTCCATCAGTGATCACCCATCATGCCTATATAAACCTCGCCATGACACCACCACATCGCCAGTTTATTGAGTGCCTTACCAGCCCAATTTACCAGCGTTATTTTCGTCTCAGCTTTTCATGATATCGACCTTGTTTTTGCCTCACCGACTACGTCTTTGTCTCTCGCCTCTTCGGATTCTGACTGCTGCCATTTCCCGTTGCCGACCACTTACCTGCTATCGACCACGAGCTTGGATCACGGACTGACCCTCTACTACCCGGCTTTGACCCTCGCCTGCTCAACGACCACGATTCCTCCGCGCTCCTCTTCGAGCTCACGCTGCTCGCCTCAACCAGCTCACGGGGCGCTCTCTCTCTTCCGGCGCTGCACGCTCGCGCCTCTCCGCAATACTGCTGTCACACACCGGCTCTCGCCTCAGACGCGCTGCTGCTGCTGCTGCTCAGCACTTCCGCATTCCTGCAAGGCAAACGTCACACACCGGCTCTCGCCTCGGCGCGCTGCTGCTGCTGCTCAGCACTTCCGCATTCTTGCAATACCTTCCCCGCTCACACCACAGCACGGAGCTTAACCCACACACAGTCTGTCAATCACTCTGCCTACCTAAATCTGCGTTTGGATCCACCACGCCCTCTACCGACTCTGACATGCGACATTAACTGCGACAGGTAGAATATTAAAATATTATTTAAAAAATGTCAAAAACTAATCAACGTGATTACAGACAATACAACACAATACAATACAATACAATACAATACAATACAATACAATAGGCCTACAATGAACATAAAATCATCATGACATGGTACAGTATCTGTCTTCACTGTAACACTGTTCATGCGCTGTCTGTCTTCCACGCAACACCCAACATTCACGCAACACAGAACTCATCTTGATTTGATCCAAAACAAATTAGTGCTATAAACTCATACAGTACAGTGATGGCCAAAAGCATTAAGACTACATATGCCATGTATTATACAGTAGTTCTGAAGAAGTTGTGTTGGTTTGGTTCATAATGACTGGAACAGATATCTCAGGACTTTTACTTTACGCACAAAAGAGCAAAAAACCAACAACAACAAGGCAATTCTCAAGTGAATTTTGAACCTCTGGCAAATTTCTGTACTTAATCTTCAGGAAGGAGAAAGTTGGCATGGTTTGTCTAGAGTACTGCACGCATCTTTTAAGAATGAAGGACTTCATGCTAAATATTGATTGTTGAATAGCAGTGTCATTGCATAAATACTTCATTGCAATGAATATCTTGGGAATAAAGTAAGTTACTGGATATTAATGAATGAATGAATGAATGGTTACTTTGTTGAGAATATGAATACAGTATGTTCATTAACACATAGAAGAAATTCCACCTATCATAGTGACATTTTTTGCAAAACCAGAAGTGTGTGTGTGTGTGTGTGTGTGTGTGTGTGGTATTGATATAGGATATATGTTCCTATTACCTATTGACCGATGATCTTAACATCATATATGTTTCATCTGTTATATCTGTTATGTTTCAAATATTAGAACATAAACATCAAATATTTATACAAGGACTTAAAAGGTGTTAAAAAGGAGCATTCTTTAAGCATTTGTAAATCATAAAACTGTTCTTATCTTCTGCCATTTGACTTATTGACCTGCTGTGGGTACTGATGATACTCGTCTTCATAATTTGATGCTTGTATGTAGCTCATAATAAGAGCGAAGAGGTCGTGGATATGTTTAATGTTTACAACTTGCCACATAGCAAAGGACAAAAAGGGCATACAGTAAGTGAGTGAGCCTGCACACATAAGTCTGTGAGTTTAGTGCTGTCTTTCCAAAGTGATTTTTAGGCCAGATGAAGTGGTAAGTATGAGCCATCGTTGGGTCATTACTCATATGTCATCAGGGTTTGTCACTCACACATATTTAGTCAGTCATTCTTGGCCTCTAAAGCAACATGACTGTAAATACTGGCTGACCAATCCTTCAATAAATAAGCTGAGAAAGATAGACCAGAAAAGACATTCCAGCAGCCTATATTACTATATTACAGAACCAGAATCTACAAATGTAGTTGACTTTTGAGAAATTCCTCAATAGTAAACAGTAAGCAGAAATATTTCCAGTAGCTGCTGCAAAAGCTTACTTGAAAGCAATAGACTAATGAACTGCATGCTTTAGAAGTTTGGTTGAGTGCATTCACCAAGGACTACCGTGCCTGAGTCATTGCACTCTAAAGTTTTAATACTTCTGATAATCCCACAGCTGACAGCTGTCCTTCCAGAAATCAATATCAAGATATCAAAGTTTCTTCAGTTACTTATCTGGCCATGTCGCCAATACAACGGTACTCTAGCTCTATCTAATGCCACAGATGAAACCTACAGTAAATGAAAGAAAGAGAATGAGAGCAGCAGATGTGAGGATCACATGAAGGCCTGATGAGATTTCCAATGTAAAATGTTAAATATTGAGTAAATAAGCATCATATACTTACTTTTGATTTTACGTATTGATCCTTCAGAGGCAGTGCTCAATGCCATTGCCTGCAGGATACAAACACAGTAAGATGAAAGTAAACTCAGAAGAAGAAGTAATATTGTTTTTTTTTTATTATTTATTATTGTGAATAGAAAAAGGAATTACATAGCTCTGAAGTCTTTGGGTGGATCCTAAGCTTGGGTGGAATGGAGATGATGGGCGTTCCAACATCCCAAAAGCGTTATAGTTGTCCCTAGGTGTAAATTAGCGTGTGTATGTGCGTGTTAGTGTGTGTTTCTTTGCTCAACCAGTTTATATTCCCTATTCATGTGCAGGATAGACTTCCGATCCATTATGACCTTAAACATTGGCTGACAGTGGATGAATGAGTGAAGGAAAAGAATCTAAACAACAAAACAAATAAAAGGAGGGTGTACTGTATAATGTTTTTGTTTTAATAAACTATTTGGCTATGAATGTATTAGAAAACCCAGGCTCGATTCCCGTCTCTGTGTGCATGGAGTTTGCATGTTCTCCCCGTGCTTGGTGGGTTTCCTCCGGGTACTCCGGTTTCCTCCCACAGTCCAAAGATATGCAGGTTAGGCTAATTGGCGTTCCTAAATTGCCCGTAGTGTGTGATTGGGTGTGTGAGTGTGTGTGTATGTGTGTGTGCCCTGCGATGGATTGGCATCCTGTCCAGGGTGTACCCCGCCTAGTTCCCAAAGTCTCCTGGGATAGGCTCCAGGTCCCCCGCGACCCTGAACACAGGATTAAGCGGTATAGAAAATGAATGAACGAATGTATTAGAAAAATCAGTAGTGTTTGTTTTTTAACAGAATTGGATGGTGCCTGCATTTGCAAGGTGTGTTTTCCGAATGCGAAATAATATCGGGTTTATCTGTAACACATTTAATAATGCATCACACAAAAGCTACTTTAGTCAGTGCTCCCTCTTGTGGAAACTTCAGCATGCTACAGATGAATGAATTACCAGTCAGCATCTATCTTCTCGAAAGCATCCTAAGATTCATTATAAAGATGATGTTAAATAATATTATATTATACAGTATGTGAAGCTCATTCTATCCTGTATTGATGTATTTTTGTGCCGATACAGTAGGTGGAGTCCAGGTCCATTGGCTGCTTTTGTTTGTTTGTTTGTTTGCTTGCATGTCCGTACTTATATGTACTCTCTCGCTCTTTCTGTTTCAACATGGTTCTAAGCTATGGCATGTACAGGAGCATGTTTTGATCAGGAGCGAGAACAAGATGTGAGGGATGAAAGTAGGGCTTTTTCAGAAAGCGAAACTAACCTGGCAAGCCCTCATCATGGTCAAATGTCACACAGGCACTGCATTTTAAAATTGGTAGAAGGTGCAACTGAAATATACATCAGAGCTGAGGCGTGAATGAGAGCAGAGGGATGAAGCTAACAGCATTCAGAATGAGCTCATGGGTGGAGGGAATTGCTATTATGTGTCGAATATGTCACTTTTACTTTTACCACAGCAGTGTGATTATCTTCCTATAACAAGGTGTCACAAAGTTTTTCAACAGGAATTTCCTAATGCATAACAAATAAATTTGATATAATAAATAAAACTTCTCCCCGTGCTTGGTGGGTTTCATCTGGGTACTCTGGTTTCCTCCCACAGGCCAAAGATATGCAGATTAGGCTAATTGGCGTGCCCAAATTTCCCGTAATGTGTGAATGAGTGTGTGTATATGTGTGTGTGCCCTGTGATGGATTGGCACCCTGTCCAGGGTGTACCCCGCATTGTGCAAGTCTCCTGGGATAGGCTTCAGGCCCCCCAAAACCCTGTATACAGGACAAAGCGGTATCGACGATGAGTGAGTGAGTGTGTAAAAATAATAAAAAGTAGACATAGTATTTTTTTCCATTTACAGTTATTAATTTTATTCAAATACAATTTTTTTTATATCTATCCAATACATCATAACAGGCATCAACAGTGAGGTATGTCCTCACCAGCACCTTTTTTACTGTACCCTTTGTCCTGAAGTTTAGCAATTACTGACTGTTAAAACGGCATTAAAACACACTACTATTCAGTAAACTTTTTTTTTTTCAAAATTAATGTTTTTTGTGTTAAATAATCTGTCTTTTAAAAATATGTTTAATATACTGTAGAAGATTATATTGGAGATTATGTGAAGCGTGTGTGTGTGTGTGTGTGTGTGTGTGTGTGTCAGGGTGAGGTATTGAGGATGGGTGTGTGTGTGTGCCTGAACTGGACACCATTTTTTTTTTACCTTCGAATTCAGTTTAATTAAATACTCATGTGCAGTAAATAAGTTTGGCATTAGGCTGGTAAGAGCATGGCTGCAATATGTGAAGTGAAAGCAGGATCAGTTCAAATCAGTTTACAGGACAGAGATTTTGGCCAACACGGACTGCTGAGGCTAGTAATAGCTCAAAATACATCAGGAATGCCAGCGACACAAATCTGTCTTTTTATATTCTCATTATTATTGAGACAAATTTAATTTAACATCATGATTAAATCAGGATTGGTTAGAATGGGTAAAAAATGCAAGTTGATGTGAAAATGAACAATTTGGCAAATGAGAGACTGTTGGTTGGTGGAGAAACAAGTTAACAAGCACTGTTTCTCGTGATAATTTAAAAATAATTAACAGCCAACAAAATTTTGATTAAAAGCAAATATTCTGTCCCAGTTTTATTAACTGTCATTCAAATTGCACATGATGGCAGAGTAACTCTTCTTCTATAGTAAGTTTTCTTCCTGTTCTTCTTGCATTAAGTTCTTGGCTTGTCTGACATCCACAGAAAGTTACAGAATGTCTACAGAGATGACAGCATTGTCAAGAGCAATGTGCACACATGGATAAAGAATTTTTTTTTTTAAGTAAAAACCAGCATTGAAAACTAACCCTGCAATGGGAGACCATTAACTGTGACCTTTGACACGAAAGTGGGTACCCCAGTGCACAACGGAACTTTT
Source organism: Channallabes apus (assembly GCA_030522415.1). NCBI lineage: Eukaryota > Metazoa > Chordata > Actinopteri > Siluriformes > Clariidae > Channallabes > Channallabes apus. Next base: position 12,456,939 of record CM060118.1, on the reverse strand, counting down.
GCAAAGACAATTTAAGGAGAATTTGCTGTCGAGCAAATACATCACTAGTAATGGAGATTATTTTGAGTTGTACAGTGCCTTCATATAGAGGAGGAGTTACTCTACCAACATGTGCAATTTGCAAAAATAATAATTATTATTATTTTTAATAAGATTTTTTTAAAAATTTTGTAATTAAAAATTATTTTTAATAAAAATAATATATATATATATATATATATGATATACAGGTCCCTTCTATTGGAAGATTCAGAAATGGAAAATGGAAACAGGGAGTATGGAGTACAGTAGATGTAGATGGTTTCTGTACCGGGTGATGACACAAAGGAGTATTGCACACACACAATAGTAATACAAATATTCTTTGACACCACTGTAAACTTTTTTTCAACTAGTTTCAAATCATTTTGTACAGTTGTTTTTTCCTTTTAAGATGTAGCTGGGCTGGAGAATTTTCGATGACTTGGCAATGTGCAGGATTTGTACGCAAATTTGACTAATCTAATATAGAAATAAAATATATGCCAATATTGAAATTCTTCAATTCATTATTAGTTAACATATGATATTCTATTTGTAATGCTAACTTACATGAGATGGCCACATGTCTTGTTAGATGCCTGCTAGTTGACAAACACATGTTGCTTATCAACGTGTTTATGTCTCATGGGCATCAAGCTCTTGCCCCACACTCATCAATTGGATGTGGATTAGTATTTTGCCTACCGTGCCTTGACCCTCCAGACAAGACATTAGCTTGGTTTGCCCATTGTAAAAGTTCTGGCTATATATTGGTTAATGTAAGTGATGACTAGGTGATGGTTGTATTACTTACTACAGTATACACTACATAAGTACAATATGTATCCACATGTGTGTGGATGCCTTAAGCATGCTTCATTCAATCTGCCTTGAAATAAAATCTGATTAAATAGTGCCTTCTAGTGGTTATATCCAATATTTAGACAGAGTTATCCTATTACAAGGGTTAATTGGCTGAATTAATTTCCCACTATGGCTGTATCATGGTATTTACTTTCATAAACACTACAGTACATGCGCTTCAGTGTTTATTTTCGTTGGTACTTTTTGGACATCAGGAATAATTAACATAATTTAACACCCAATAACACATGATCAGTGATTTGTAAGGTTGGGTATGAGTTTTCTTTTTCTTTTTTTGCTTTCACTAAGAAAAAGAGCGTTTAGTGCACTTTATTTTTCTACATATACTTGTTCTACCATGCAGTGAAAGAGGGAGCAATTTTTTTTTCTTTTGTCTACATTGTTTACAGAATTAAGCTGTATAAATAATATTTAAGAATCATTATATTCCCTAAAACATGGTGTGTATGCTGATTTGGATCTATTTAAATGCATGAATACAAATAAAAAGCATTTCCCAGTAAAAAAGGAAAAATGTTACAATTATATTATTTACAGTATATACTTTAATTGCTAATAATGGTTGTATTTTTTTTTCTTTAAATATGAAAAATTTAAGGTGTTTTTTTTTTTTTTTTGCTGAAACTTACAGTCATGATTGTTGCCTTAATTTTGCTTTTATAATTCAGATCCTGCTCTGCGATGGATTGGCACGCTGTCCAGGGTGTATCCTGTATCGTGCCCTGAGTCTCCTGGGATAGGCTCCAGGTCCCCGCGACCCTAAATACAGGATAAAGCGGTATAGAAGATGAATGAATGAATGAATGAATAACTCAGATCTAATAATGATTGTTTCTATACTGCTGGCTTTTGCGTGTTACATTATCAGTCATATCATTACCACACAAAACATTATGCTCAGTATTGTGTAGGTTCCCCTCAAGGCGTGACTCTCCAAGACCTTTGGGGCTGTGCTGTGGTGACTGGCACCAGGGCTTTTTTTGCAGTGTGTACTTTGGTGCCTCAGTGGACTGGACTTGTTAGTTTGGGACATCCCATGTATGCTCGAATGGATTGGGATTTGGGACGTTTTGAAGGCTGAGTCAGTGGCCTTGGGCTCTTTGCCCCATATGTGGCATGCTGTGGTGCAATAGTTGTTCGGGTGCCTTTCAATCGCAGCTAGCATTGACTTTTTTCTTCCAGTTGTGCTGCATTGGCTTTTCTTTGTGATCGGACCAGACTGGAGGCTTGTGGACCTCAGAGGCATAAATGAGACTTGTGTGCACATGATTCTGTCACCAGTTCACTGGTATATAAGTGGTAATCAATGTTAATGTTTTGGATGGTTAGTGTATATTCAATACACATTCACAACAAAGAACATAAGTTTGTCTACACCCCATATGGACCATCATTCAGTGTGCCAGCATTTAATTCCACATTGCCTTTAGTATTGTAGTTTTGTACATTTAAGCTGTTGTTGTACTGTAAAATGTGGATGATACATTATCAATGTAGTACATAAACACAAACAGCATAAAGAGATGGAACAGTTCAGGTCACTGTAGGTTATGCGCACAGACAGATTTATGTAAAAAGTAATTTGCTTATGTCATTGTCTTTCCACCCCCGAGGGAAATTTCAGAGCAATAGCATCCAGATACAGTTTTACATAATCACTCACACTGAAAGATTATGGTTTTCTTAGTCTTAAAAAACAAAAACAAGGTAGATAAGAGAATAATTATAGATGGATCAATCAATCATAATTGCTTATTAATCACCATAAATGTGTTTATCCTGATAGGGGAACATTGAGGTGGGAATACTTTGTAGACAGTCACATTTTTAGAATTTTAAAATTCATAGAATTTTTAACAATAAATGGTATATCGGTACAGTATGTGTCAGCGTGGCAGCTTAGTAGTTAGTGCTGTCACCTCAAGCCCCAATGATTGGGGGTTCAAATCCCACCTCTGGTCTGCGGGTGTGACCTTTGCATGTTCTCCGCTGGCTTGTCTTGGTACGTAGGCTTCCTCTGGATACTCTGGGTTTCTTCCACTGCCAAGTGGCTTTTTCAGCCATTTTGAAAAGCATCTCCAGTGTCTGCATTTTGTCCCAGGCAGAGATTATGTTACTGTATATGGGAACAGTTCAAAGTCAAACTGGAACTTAAATTTGGGCTAAATGAAGCTGTTAAACTGATTTCAAACATGGTACAGTGATGAGATAGGCTGCAGTACAGTATATTGCAATGTACAGTAATTAGCTGCAGTAAAACATCTGGATGGTGCAAATGTTTTAATTAAAGGAGTTCCTGCATTTCATAAAGCAGACAGTCTGATCATGGTTCTGGCAAACTTTCTACCTTGATTGTATCAGATCGCTAGTGAACTGCTAGGAAAAGGGCATTCATGTAGCAGGGGATTGTAGAGAAATAAATTGAGTTTTTACTCTTATAACTGTTTCCTGTTATTCTGCACAACAAAAAGCCTCAGTTTGACTTGGACGCCGCTTGTAATTGTACTTTTTTTGTTGTTGCAGGAAATACATTTTCCGGACAGGGGATGTTGTATTTTGCAGTTTCGAATTACATAATAAAGTTGTGATTGTTTTTATTCACTTTAAAGGAGACATGTTAAATGTAATAATAAACAGATAAAAGAATTATGGTTTATACACACCGCTCCATTTTCCTATAACAGCATTCCTCATCCTGTTTGTACTCAAAATGGTAATAATGCTTGAGTTTTCCCTTATGCTCTGAACTAAAAACAATAATCAGAAAATAAAGAGGACTTTACACTTGTATTGTTTATTATGACTACAACTTTTTCGAAATACATCAAGAAAACATGCAGTGTGTAACAATGTATTTACATCTTCTTATTAAGCTATTCAACATTATATATGTATTCAGTGTTACAGTATACACTTTACAGCAAATTTACCAATAGGAGATCTGTGTGGCATCTCCAGATGTCAGCGCACGCCATCTATACTGTATGTTCAGCTGACATGCCATGCTGACAAAACACAAAAATATTTCAAAGCAGTAGAATGCTACTGTATACTGTGTGAAAGGTGAGAGCCCTGCACACAGACTTGAATAATCTGGTCTACAAACATGCTGGATGAAATGTTATGAATGAGCCCCAAAATATAATTAATTTAAGGATGCTATCTAAAAAGAATAAAATGGTGAAAAAACAAAAACAAACAAACAAACAAAAAAAGCAGGTTTAATTTAACCTATTTATTAAATTCCATCCTAAACATACAAAGAACTTCAGTTAGAATCATTTATGCTCTTTGTGGTTTGGTTGCTTTTTCTTACTAAACAATAAACACGTGCTATTTTGTTGAATAATCTGCCATTGTTCTGCATTTTATTATGAAGATTCAAATGACTCCTATGTACTGTAAGTGACTATTTGCTTTGGACAAGGTAATACAACAATAAAATCAATACGACTTCCAACTTCTACTGTGATTCTAATAACTATTACATACAAATTAAATCCTGGATGCTCCATTTAGTTTTTGCTGCAACCAGCCATCTAAATGTCACTACTGTAATACCAAAGTATTTATAACAACAGCTCTACTATTATAACAAAACATCATGTGTATCATGTTCACAACCAATTCTGTGGCACAGGGTCAGTGTTTCAACAGTAGAGCTTTAAAAATCTCAAAAGCTTAAGGCACATCCACTCATCCACATACTGTACATAAAAATAAATAAATAAATAAATAAATAAATAAATAATAAACATTTATATATATATATATATATATATATATATATATATATATATATATATATATATATATATATGATATATACTTACTGTAATATCTGTGCATGCAGCTCTAGCTTTATATAAGTTTGTACAGGGTGCCCCTAAAAATACATTTAGGCATTTGGCAGACGCTCTTATCCAGAGCGACTTACATTTTTATCTCATTATACATCTGAGCAGTTGAGGGTTAAGGGCCTATTTGATCTTCTATTGTCAGATATGAGCCATCTTAAATCTAAAATAAATAAATAAATAACTCAAATAAAAACAGCAAATTCAATTTAAGGAAAAATGCCTACAGATCTAGAATTCTGTGTACCCATGAATTAAAAGATTAACATACATTTTACTGAGTAAAGCCTCCAACTTCATTATTAAATAAAAATTTCCAACTCATAGTGTAGAGGTTATGGTTATTGTTGATTCTATTGTGCATTTGAACATTCCAATCTGAACGATTATAAAACATAATTGAATGGAAGCCTAGAAATGGAAGCCTTGTCTACTAGAAAAAAGGGAGGTGGGCACTACAAATAAACTGTGACTTCTCAAAATTATTTTTTTAATATGTTCTCTTCCCTGATATAAATATCCTGACGTTAAATCAGAAAAAAATATATACAGTATATAATGATAGAGCTTTGCAAATCAAAACAAGTCCTTATAAAACTTTTCTTAATAATGTTCTATTATTATCAGTACGTGATCAATCTCCTTTTAAACAATGACAAATGTTCTTTAAAATATTGCAGTATATCCAACATACATTCTTTTTTCAATCTCCAAAAAAGTAACTTGGAATAATTTCAAAATAATCCTTCTATCAATAATAAAGAGATGAAGATAAAGAGTTAGTATGAGAAAATTGGCCACTAAGTTTTACTGAGCATCCAGCAGAACCATTCATAGAACATTCCGTGGAACAGCTTCCATTTAGTTTTTTTCCTAAGAAGTCGTTCTAAGAAGTGGTTGTTTATATGCTACTTTTTTTCTGGCATACAAATCTTTTACTTTACCTTTTAATTTTGTTGTGGAAAATTTAATGTGTTTAAAAATGTTTTGTATTCATTCAATAATAAAATAGAAACAAAAATCCATAGGAAGATTTGTACTAAAAAAGAAAAACACATGGTCACTCTGTGTACTCTCAAAATCTTAAAAAAATTGACTGACATACAATTCTGTTTATTTCTTAACAGATTAATGTTAAAATGTGGCCATGTTCAATCTGAATAAATACTTATTTTCAAATGTTATTTACATTAAATAAGCATGATATATATATATATATATATATATATATATATATATATATATATATATATATATATATATATATATATATATACAGTTTAAATGGCATATCATATTCCACCCATTCATTCTTGATACTGGTTAACCTGTATAGGGTTGCAGGGGGGCCTGGACCCAAGGAACTCAGGGCACAAGGCTTGGATCACCCAGGCTGGATTGGCAACCAATCACAGGCCACAACATATCACATTGATAAACAGAATTGCAGTTGCGTAAATGCAATGTAACAGTGTGATATATATATTGTGTATACCCAGAAAGTAATAAAAGCATGCATCAATAAATACATAAAACATCGCAGTTCTGAAGGGGGAATGCCAGATGAGCACATTGCTCTTGATATTGAGTTCTTTTACGGCCTCCGTGCTGGGCTTTAATAGCAAAATTATGAACACCTGACACATCTTTAGTCAGTCATCCTCTTCTAGCTGCTTCATATATCATTAATATGGCTTTTTTTAATTGTATTTTTTGTCCTGCGAGTAAGACTGGCCTAAACGAGTCTCTAGGCAGGGTGCCACATTTGAGAGTGAGACTTTGCTATAAAAAAAGGAAGAATGTTGCAGGTTCCTGTTTTTTTTTCATCCATATATTATCTGACTGTTTAGAGCAAACGGTACAAGGCTTGTCTCAAAATCCCTAACTGTCCTAGCGATCCAGTGACCTGTCAAGGGCACAAAGGATACATTATGAAAGTACCCAAGCTCCTGCGTTTGCCATTTTTCTGCAACCAAGCATGATCTTGGTACTTTTTCTGCTTGTAAAATGGACTATGAATAATTTAATTTTAAATCATATGAAATCATTTGCACCGACTTGCACTGAGAGTTGATCCTCATAATGTGTGAGAGAGGGAGGAAGCCAAGGCCAAAAAATTTACTGAGGCAATAAAAAGAGCAATAGCTTCATTTGCCCCCTGCAGCACTGACCAGAATTTCAGCCGACTCACTAAGAGGTCTTTTCCACATTCCCGAACTACTCATGAGAATGAAATTAAATTCTTTGATCGTTCTTGGTCGCTCGACTCTGTGATGTCATATGTCTTAATCTGATAAGAATTGGCTACACTGTATTCACAAATCATTTAGGGTGTACTGTCTGTCACAATGTACCTACTGTACAGAGTACCAAGGACACCTCACAAATTGCTATGAATTGTCAAGACTTGTCAGGAACTGTTACTATTTCAAGTCAAGACTTGCTATATCTACTATAGTCATGGACATTTAAAAGGTAAACCATTTTGTTTCAGAGGATTTGATTAGCATCCCTATTAACACCGACCTGGCTACCCCTGGTAAACATTCCAATGAACATCTTTCTTATTAACATTTAAATCCAAATATTGCAACATTTTACCTCATCAACTTTAGCACAGCCAGAGAAAATAAGCATTTAAGAAATGGTCTGGAACCTCAAATAACTTCATCCTCTCTATTTAAGTGCACTACATAAAAACAAGGCATTCTAGCACACCTCATAGTGCACTACATGTATATTTTAAATGCAGCACTATACCGTATCGGGCCTGTAGTGATTTTTAGCAGAACCGTGGCGATTCTTGACTAATCATGAGTTGAAATCGTAATGGTTTAGGACGGGTCATAATTACTGTAAGTTGTAGGAAATCATTGGAATTCATATGATTCAGCATATTTTGGACTGACTAAGAAGGATCAGGCCACCCAGAAAGTCCCAAAGCATTCTATGATCTATTCAAAAATAACTTACATAATGCTATAATGTTTACATATTCAAACTGCAACCTACAGTAGCTGGAAAAAAATTTGATCTGATGAGATTTCTTCCCAGGTGGCACAGTATCTTAGAGGTTCATTCTGCAATCATGAAGTTTGCATGTTCTCCCCATGCTTGGTGGGTTTCCTCCGGGTACTCCGGTTTCCTCCCACAGTCCAAAGGCATGCGGATTAGGCCAACTGGTATTCTAAAATTGCCCGAACTCATTCATTCATTTTCTATACCGCTTAATCATGTGTTCAGGGTCGCGGGGGACCTGGAGCCTATCCCAGGAGACTTCGGGCACTAGGCACACCCTGGACAGGGTGCCAATCCATCGCAGGGCCCACACACACACTCACACACCCAATCACACACTACGGGCAATTTAGGAACGCCAATTAGCCTAACCTGCATATCTTTGGACTGTGGGAGGAAACCGGAGTACCCGGAGGAAACCCACCAAGCACGGGGAGAACATGCAAACTCCATGCACACAGAGACGGGAATCGAGCCTGGCCGGGGAATCGAACCCAGACCCTGGAGGTGCAAGGCGACAGTGCTAACCACTACACCACCGTGCCACCAATTGCCCGAACTGTAGTATGTAAATGTGTGAGTGAGGTGGTGACCGTGTGCTTCATGCCCTAAGTGTCCTGGGATAGGCTCCAGGCCTCCTGCAACTCCCTATACAGGATAAAGCGATATACTGTAAATGATGAATGAGTAAATGAGATTTCTCCCAAACTGCAGCGAACTATAACGAACTCTTCCAAACTTCCTGATGATTTCTCTAGAATTTTTACAATCTTTATATCATACAGGTCTGCGATAAAAAATAAAATAAAAAACATAAGTAGAAACACTGTAATGCGTAGACAAGAAGGGAAGAACTCATTAAATGCCTGTGGCACATGAGGGTAATACCAAAAAAATGTTCACATTCAAATATATATCTGAATAAATCATTAGCAGAAACATTTTGACATTTTTAAAGCAATACTGGATTACTATGTGTTCCTGCTTTCTTAGCAGTGAGAGCGAACACAGATGAAATTCCAAATGAAAACGAGTGTGAAAATGAAGTATCATGTGATCAGTTGGAGGTCTTTGAGAGATACTGAAATCAGCATACTTTTATGCTAAATGTGTAGGATATACTTTGTTTCTTTGAAAAAAAGAGTATTGCTTGCTTTTTTCTGGGCTAACAGGCAAGTTATCTGATAATGAAAGTGCTTAGTGTTTTGTGGTCTCGGTTTAATATATTCCTACAGCATTTTTTAATTATTAAATAAAGTATATTCTGATATACAATATAATATATATTTAAACATATAGTTCGATTTCAAGTAGGTTTTTCTAACAAATTAATGTGAAGATCAATAAAGTTTGTACATTGATGCCCATATATACAAAAAAAGTCAATTAGTCAATGGTAATTAGGTTTCACTACAGTTTTAGACGGTTTATTATTATGAGCAACATGTGGCAGGACATGCATTTTAGTTTTGTAACAATTGTAAGCATTTACGTCAAAACTGGTTGCTTGTTGCTTAAAAATCCAAACTATTCATGTAGCCACTGAATGCTTTTTCATTAATTCATCAAGCTGCCTTGTCAACTATGTTACACTTGGGGATTTGTGGTAACATTATTTTTTTCCCCTTAATATATTCTATTCACTCTTGTTAGCAACATTGGCACCTCTGCATTAAAGTTGAAGTCAGAAGGCATCCCAGTGCCTTCATCCTAATTAGCCTCTTCCTTTAACATCTTATTGCATCATTTGGCATTTTACACTTTCATCTGTTTCTGTAAAACAATAGCGAAGCTGATCCACGAAATGGTACATTGATGAGAAGGTCTTGCACACCCACTCAGACATGTAAAATATGCAAAATAAAAACCACTCGCACCATCATGCATATTTTGTTAATTCCACTCGGATTTTCATCAAAAAAAGAAAAAAAGAAGAAACCCCCCCCCCCCCCCCCCCACACACACGCACACACACAGCCCAGACACATACAGAAAATAAGATTGCTTCATGCTCAGTCAGACATGAGGTGCACACTCTTCCAACTCTGAGGCATATTAAAAATACAGATAGTAAGTCCAGTAGAGCAGATTGACTACGACAAAGGAGAGGGGAAATGTTACACGAGAGTAGTTGTCTATGTAATGTGGATTCTCCACATGACAGCAGTTCACAGAGCGAAGCGTCTGTCGTATGAGAGACAGGTTTCTGATGCAGCGGTGAAGAGGATCCTCCAGGGCCGCTGGGTTCGTGGGTTCCGAGTGAGAAGGGGTTTGTGCCATGAGATCAGGCTCTCCACTAGGTGTCGATGTAGGGTTTGGAGAGTCCTTCCGACGCTTTGCTCGGCTCGAATTCCTGGCGATGGTAGTGACGATGCCGTTCATCTCCTCGTCACAATCATGCATGTGCTGAGATGCCGAGAGACAGAGAGAGAGAGAGCGAGAGAGAGAGAGGGAGACGCTATGATGACTAGAACCTTTTATATACTGTATCAACACGTCTGCAAACTGTGAAGATATCAAAGGAGTTTTTATATATATATTTTTAAAAAAACATATCCGGAGCAAAAATTACTTCAAAAGAGATCTCAAATGTGAGATTTTTTTTTCACTTACAATAAAGTTCAGTTGGAAAACTAGTGCTAATTGGAGTATGATTGGCTTTTATATTTAATCACAAGATTACACACAATTCTACACACGTTACATACTTGCACAAGTCAATTTTTTAAAACCATGATTCTCAAATATTCCCCATGATGTCTATCCAGGGCGGTCCCAGAGTATTGTTGTCATAAAATCAATTGATAATGGTGGAAACTCCTATCTGCGAATTGTTTCGGTTTGTCTAGGTTTGTTTGTTTAAGATTGTTAATGTTATTATTTAATTACCATATGCACTGGTCCTGTGCATAATGTAGGGCTAAATCTATATAATTCCATTACTCAATAACTTAAAATGTACAAATAACTCTAAATGTAACATAACTGTTGCTAATATCAACACTTATACAGTTTTAAATCTAAATCATTAAAACAGCAAAAAAAACATTTTTGTGTTCTCACCCTAAGCGCACTGTTGCAGTCTGGGTGGTGAAGTGTGCAGAAGTGAGCAACTGCGTACTCTATCAAGGCTCCAAAGATGAAACTGAAACAAATTCCCAAATACACGTCTATCGCCTTGATGAAGCAGTTAGCATTGGGCAGGGACGTCCTCGCACCCATCATCAGAGTCGTCATTGTTAAAACTGTCGTAACTCCTTTAACGATGAAAAAAAAAAAAGGCGGGCAAGGAGATGATAAAAACAGCTCTGATTATGAGCAACCTAAGAAAGATACCAGAGCTGCATGCACGTAAGATGGAGTACCAGATGGAGCAGTTTTCCTAATATCCATGAGCAGCTTCATTTCCAAAATATAAAAGTTAACGAGAAGTTAATCTGAAGCAAACGCTGCTATGAAAAAATGAGACATGGCAATTTTTTTTTTACCAAAATGACAGTCAAGATTTGTTACTAATTTCATTTGTTACCAAGTTCTCACTAACCTTTTTCAGAAGTCTGATTACAAGCATTAGTACATCCACAGTCACGTGAAAAAATTAGGACACCCGATTAAATATTAATTTCTCTATTAGGAAATGTCAACATATCGATTTCTGATTTGGGTGTTGTTAAACAACAACAAATTTACTTTGTTTTCATTTAATAAACAAAAGACATCATAAACAAAAAGCCATATTTAAACTAAGGATAAAGTTAGGACACCCTATCCTCTAATAGATTATTTTTCCTCTGTGGCTGAAATAACCTCCATGAGATGTTTCTTGTAGCCATCTACTGTATGTACCAGTCTCTGACATAGACTGGAAGAAAGTTTCCACTCCTCAATAGGATTAAGATCTGGGCGTTGACTTGACCATTCCAGAACTCACAATTTTCTTTTCCACCAGTACTTGGTGGATTTACTTGTATGCTATGGGTCATAGTCAAGTTGAAAGGCTTGGTTCTGCTTCATCTCCAAAAAGTCTCTTTCTGATTGTAGACACATGCAGTTTGACGAACTGTAGAAAGAGCTTGCTGTAGATCCCATGATAATGTTTTTGTAGACTTCTTTAAGCATCTTGCGATCTGCTCTTGCACCATGTTGCTAGTTATCTATTTTATAAATTACATTATAAATGTTCTCCACATTATTAAAACTTATTTAGAGATCTTTTTATATGTCCTATCAGACTTGTAAGCATCTACAATCCTCTTTCTGAAGGTATCATAGAGTTCTTTGGATCTCACCATGTTGACACCTCTCACTTCATCAATTAAGAGCAAACCAAACTAATTGTCTGAGGTTTAAATAAGGTGATTTTCTAATCATTTGAATTCTAATCTAATCATTACCTGATGTGATACACCTGTGTGTACAGTGAAACCTTGGATTACTGTACGAGTAAAATTCTTTCTGGAATTGGGCTTGTATATCAAAACACTCGTAAATAAAAGCAAATTTATCCATAATAAATCATGGAAACTCAAATTATTCATTCCACAGCCCAAAAAAATAAATACATAAAAATCTTCATCTTCTATACCGCTTTATCCTTCTATTCAGGGTCGCGGGGACCTGGAGCCTATCCCAGGAGGCTTAGGGCACGAGGCGGGGTACACCCTGGACAGGGTGCCAATCATACATAAAAATAATTAATACAAAATATAAAGTAAAAATAAAACAAATTTGCCTCCACTTTACCTTTAAAAAAAGTAAAAATAAATCCTGACAGATAAGTGTTTCTGTTAGGGTTTGTGCGCGAAAACCAAGACTCGTAAACCAAAAATTTTTCATTTTTCAAGTCACATTTTTTTTGCTCGTCTTGTGGAACACTCGCAAACCATGTTACTCGTAATCTGAGGTTCCACTGCAATTTTAACCATTTTAAATATGAATAAATATGGGAGCGTCACAAATTTGGTAAAAAATGCATTTTTTATTATTTCTTTTGATTATTTCTTTAAAACAAGATCAGAAATCAAAATGTTGACTTTTGGTAATAAAGAAATGAACAGGGTATCCGAATATTTTCTTATTCTTCCCTTAAGCATAATTTTGCACTTGTGTTTCAATCTCAGTCTATATACAGTAATAGTAATAATAGTAACCTAACTCCATCCAATGTTAGTCAGTGAAGTATGATAAAGAGTGAGAAAATTTGTGTTGTTTGCATCAATGTTAGTCCTACAAATGCCCATTTGTTGGTCCTGGAGCTAATTTAATATCATTCATTAATTAATAATCATATTGTTATCTCTGTGTTTTTCAGAATCAGAATGTGTTGTCTCAAAGCATTTCAGAAACAGTTAGATCAGGTGAAACAATGAATGCATCCTTCTTTAACTCTGATATGGAAAGTGACATTGCTAGTAATTCCTGCTTAGGCTTTAATAAACATCATGCTTTTAAATGTGTATGTCCTGCCTCATAGATAATTGTTTAAGCATGTAATTGATGAAGATAATGTACCTATGCATATGCGAGCAGGCACAGATGATTGGCTGATCCAGAAGGACACCCAGGACAGCACGACTAGCAGGCTGGAGGGCACGTAGGTTTCCAGGATGAAGTACAAAATGCTTCTTTTCAGCTCAAAGTGGAATATAAGTTTAGGATAATTACCTGAGTAGGAAGATATCATATTGGAACTAAAGATAAGTCTCAGTGATTTGTTTTATTTGTCTAAAATATTTTTTTAAAAAGAAAAAACATTTCTGAGGAACGGTGCCAGCTAAAAAAATTAATATTAATACAGACAAATCTAATGTTTTATTTTTAAAGTTTATAACTAGAATCAAGGCCAGGAATGTCAAATTACAAAAATGAAAACAAATTTAATTTATAGTAGTACTAGGATTAGTGTAGTGCATCTCAAAAACATTTAATCTAAAAAAAAATATTTTCACCTGTATTTAATTAAGAAAAACTAAACTCATATCTTCTAGCTTGACTACACAAAAAGTGAAATATTTCCATATTTCCAATTATGTTCAATATTTGTTTTGGTTACAGCTTCCAGCTTATAAAATAACAAATCCAATATTTAAAAATATTAGAATACAGAAAAACACAACCGCTTACCATAGAGAAAGTAAGTTAATTTATGCACTCAATACTTGGTCAGGGCTTCATTAGCACAAATTACTGCATCAATTCAGCATGGCATGGAGGCAATCAGCCTGTGGCACTAATGAAGAGCAGGTTCTTTCATAGCAGCCTTCCGCACGTCTGTACTGTTAGGTCGGATTGAGTCTTTTTCTTGACAATAGGCCATAGATTCTCTATGGGGTCATTCATGTAGTGTTCTAAAATCTGGTAGACAGCTGCATTGCCGTTGAACTTGATAAAACACAGTGGACCAACACCAGCAGATGACATGAAACCCCAAATCATCACTGATTGTGGAATCTTTCCACTGGAGTTCAAGCAACTTGGATTCTGTTCCTCTCGACTTTTCCTCCAGACTAGTGGACCATGATTTCTAAATAAAATGCAAAATATTCTTTCATATGGGAAGAGCACTTTGGACTACTAAGCAACAGTCCAGTTCTTTTTCTCCTTAGTCTCTGTTTCAGGAGTGGCTTGATGCTAGGAATGCAACAGTTGAAGCAGTTGTTGTGTGTGTGGTGGCTCTTCATGCACTGACTCCAGCCTCAATCCACTCCTTGGGAAGCTGTCCCAAGATCTTAAATTGGCTTTGCTTGGTAACCTTCATAAGGCTACAGTCATCCACGTTGCTTGTGTACATTTTCTTGCCACACTTTTCTCTTTCAGGCAACTTTCCATGAATATGCTGATGGAGGGAGCTGATGATTGTTATCTGGACAGTTTTAGTTCAGCAGTTTTCCCCATGCAAGTATTGGACTAGACTGAGAGATACATGCTACTTATACTGAACGATTATTAATTTATTTAAACTTGAAATGAAATATTCTAATATTTGGAGATACTGGATCTTAGATTTTCTTAGCTGTAAGCTAAAATCATGAAAAAATAAAAAAGAAAGGCTTGCAATCTTTTACTTTATGCATAACAAATCTAGAAAATATGAGAGTTTCACTTTTAAAATTAAATAACAAAGAGAATGAACTTTTCTCAAAATATGCAATAATCTCCTGTCTGCTATTCATCCTCTAAAGCCTTCACAACGGCTCTAAGCTGAGGTGCTGTTTGTTAATTAGTAATTTCTAAAGCTGGTAACTGTAAAATAACTTCTCAACAGCAGAGGTAAGTTTTGGGTCTTGATTTCCCGAGATGGTCTCATGAGAGCATGTCTTAAAATAATAACTAACTAATAACTTTTGATTGGCACTGTACATATAATGTATATATTGCATACACATAAAACTATCCGTGCTGTAAAATATGTAAAAAATAAAATTGTTTTTTTTTTAGCTCTTTTATGCTAACATGCTTGTACGACTGTGTGTGTACCTGTCTCATACACAGCTTCCGAGGCAGAAGTGTAATGATCCTCTACTGTGTATTGGGCCAGACGCAGAGTGTCCAAGCCACTGACCGACTCGTTGCCTCTTGCCCAGTAAAACATCACATCATTGACATTATAACCCCCTGATGGAGAGAGAGAGAGAGAGAGAGAGAGAGAGAGAGAGAGAGAGAGAGAGAAAGTGAGGTTGCACAGAATCACTGAAAAAACGAGATTTGGAAATGGATACCGCATTAAATACCGCATTAAATATAAATACTACTAAATCTATGAATCTACTTTTGGTGTGGAATTATTCGTTTTAAAAAATCGTAATAGCATACACGTATTCCGGTAAACTGTTATAATTTAATTTCATAATTGTAGATTTCTGAATGAGACAGTGATTTATTGTGCTATACTGGGTTCTATCACACCACTGAAACCAGTAACAATGTATTTCCTCAAGAGGGAGCTCTGTAATAAAAAGTGATTAAAAACTATCCTGAGTTCTTACCAACACTCATAACAACCACAGCACATGCAAGACTTACTGCTGCGTGCATTCTCACACAAATCACCTGAAGCTAAAAGAAGTGGCTGATTAAAGGTATAACTTGATAGCAGAACAAACAGTACAGTAGCTATCAGACCATTTCTCTTTATGGGTCCTACCATATACTGTAGACATAAAATTCTAAATTTTTAGACTTTGAGATACACAACAACATAAAGGCAATCTGTATTGGATAAGGGTCACTTGTCAAAGAAAGTGATCTAGCTATCAAGTAGCTCTGTACAGTGAAGAATGAAAATGTTCTACATAAGAAGACCTAATACCTTAGATAAAATAACTCTACACTAAATCTGAGTGTCTTATTCAAAAACAAAACATTTATGGTACCTTGATCTTATCTACAGATTAAATAGTGCTGCAACAATGACTTTTATATTTTCAATAAATACATAATTCAGCATAATCTCAATTCAAAAGTCATTTTTGGTGTGGTACTGCATCCCCCTACCCCATTACTGCTTATTTTCCTCTAACAATACACACTGTAATGTCTTATTCCTTCTCTATTTCATAGTCCTGCTATAAAAAAATAAAAAAAATCTTCACATACTTTCATCATCTCTACCGGGCACTAGGGGGCCTGGAGTCTATCCCGGTACACCTTGGATGGGGTACCAATCTATTACACGCACACTCCTTCACACTCTACAGACCATTTTGGGAACGGCAATTAGCCTAATCTGCATGTCTTTGGACTGTGAAGGGAAACCTGAGAACCTGAAGAAACCCAGGACGCATGTGGAGAATGTAAACTACATGCACACAGACCCGACGGGGAAATTGAACCCACAACCTGGAGGTGCAATGTGACAGTGCTAACCACTGAGCCACATGCAGTGACAACTGAGCTCTGCAAAAACGCAGGTGGTCAGATGTGGCTAAAATTGAATTATTTACCCACAACACCAATTGAAACGCTTCGCGGAAATCCAATACAGCTCAACATCCAATTAACACCATTCCTACAGTAAAGCATGGAGATGGCGATATCCTGTTATGGATGTTTCTCTCAAGCAGGGACTGGAGCACGTGTCAGGATAGAAGGAACATGGATGGGGCAACATTCTGTCAAATTCTTGAGGAAAATCTGCTGCCTCCAGCTAGAAGTTAGCCAATGGGAAGAAGGTTGACAATGAAAAACCAACCTCACAGTGGTTGAAAGAAAAAAAGTCTTGAAAATCTGTAGAATGACTTGAAAATGGTCACCATCAAATTTAACTTCACTTGAGCAGTTCTGCAAAGAAGAGTGGGCAAATATTGCAAAGTCTAGGTGTTCAATGCTCTGTGGGTCACTGAGACCATCATTAGCTTCACCTGATTGGACTTAAATATAATTTGTAGAAAGGTGGAGAGGGGAGGTTATTGGGGATCAGTTTTCTAATCCAGATGGAAAACAGAATGTAGCAAATGCTGGCCCTGGGACCTATAAAGATCAGGGGCCTATCATTAGCCAATTAATAGACAAATCTAAAGAGCTTTGGATAAGGAGTTAGGGCAGCACTGTGTATCACATGTTTCTTATACACCCAGTGCTTGTGAATCTCCCCACCTTTATTTCTCAGCTTCATTTTCTCACTCACTCACTCATCATCTATACCGCTTTATGCTGTATTCAGGATCGCGGGGACCTGGAGTCTATCCCAGGAGGCTTAGGGCACGAGGTGGGGTACACCCTATACAGAGTTCCAATCCATCGCGGGGCACAGACACATACACTCACTTACACACTACGGGCAATTTGGAAACACCACTTAGCCTAATCTGCATGTTATTGGACTATGGGAGGAAACCGGAGTACCCAGAGGAAACCCACCAAACACGGGGAGAACATGCAAACTCCAGCTTCATTCTCTTTAAACAATATTAGCTTATGTGTATCATGGCTCCAAAATGCTGCAAAACCAATGCTAGCGATAGCAGGAGCAAGAGGGAAAAAATGAAGCAAGTATTGATTTGGAATTCTGCTAACGGCAATAACCGTGTACACATCTTTCTTCTTGGATTTTACATTTCTCAGAACCCCCTGAAAGCATTTAGTTTACTCACAGGAGCCACTGTTTTGCCTAGCATGTAGTGTTACTGTACTGTAACAGAAAGAAGCAATTGGCTTTTCAGGACTCATTGTGTTTTGTAATGTGCTACAACATGTAATGTGGCTGTTCCATGACACGGTTTACCTAAAACCAGGAAGTTTCTAAATGTTTCTAAAAGAAGGATATATAGCAGTTTTTTTTTTTTTTTTTTTTACAGATAACCTTCTGTGTCGGTGGAAAATGAATGGCTAAAATTAGTGAGAAAATGGTACTTATCACTTTTCCCTGTCAAACTACTTATATATTCTAATAGGTTTGATGCACGGGTGGAACCACAAACACGGATCTTACGGAAAAGGGGTAACTTTATTAGGAATAATGGGAAGGAAAGGGTTAAAAGAAGGGAGGAAGAAAACACGGGAGAAGGTATGCACTTGCAGATCTGGTGGAAGTGGCACGTTATCATGCGGGTACAAGGCTGGGGAGCGGCGACGGTGGGCCGAGTGGAAGAGTGGGCCAGCATAGGCAGCGGCTCCTGCGAACTTTCTTGAATGGCTCCTCTTGTTGATCGGCCAACCGGCCCATCCCTCCCAGCTCTCAGTGGCACAGCCTCAGCTGGGGTTTTCCCGGACAATCCTCGTCTAGAAGGCTTTCCTGGCCGGGGATAGAGGCCTTGACATGAGCCACACAGCAGCCTTTTCCTCTTTGGCAGCAGGGTCACAAAATCTGGCTCTGTCCGAGAGTGCAAATGCCACGGGAGCTCGAGCTATCTTCTCGCGGCTAAGCTAAATGCAGCAATCAATTGGTGCCATTTCATTCACGCCTTTGAAGTCCCTGGGGCACATAGCATCACGAATCTCGCATGCCACTCATCGTGTTTAACAGCCGCTCTGCCCTGTCGATCTCCAGAACCCAGAGCTACACTACACTCCCCGCCTAGTTCTTATATCGCGGGAAGAAGCTGGAAACCTATTAACGATGATGAATCACCAGCCGTGCCTGTTCACGCAGCACCACCCCTTCGCACACCTGCAGAAGGGTAGGCCGCCTACCTAGTAAAGCTCCGGAGTGAGCGAGAAGCGGCAAAAGATTTGGACGCACGCCATAATATTTAAAGTCACTGCTGTGTTGTGAACAGTAAATAGTGAATGCAAAGTACAGTACATGGTGAGAAACACGTTTCGGTAAAATATTCTAGTCCACTAAGAAGAAAGGCTAGTTTTTCTACACCAGGGAACATGACTGAAAATTATGATTCCAAACTTTATGCCAATAATATAGTACTGTTATTATTTGGTGTGACTATAAAGCAGTGTGTATTTTGCGTATAGGCGTATTGTTTTGAGTGGGAGATACAGTATGGTGGAAATACGCAACTATGAAGGAGGACTTAATCTGCTTCTCTCACCCTCACACACACACATTCATTCTCTCTCTCTCTCTTTCTCTCCCACTCTCTGGGTCTTTCACTCTCATTGCAGCTTACATAACGATTCACAGAAACCATGGCAGAAGCTCAATCCCAGAGAGAGAGAGAGAGAAGGAGAGAGAGAGAGAGAGAGAGAGAGAGAGAGAGAGAGAGAAGGAGAGAGAGAGAGAGAGAGAGAGAAATCACAAAATGGTTTTACTGGCTTGGAGAATTTAGAGAATAAAACTTACAATCTGGTTTCAGCAGTAACCATATTGACCCAATAAACTGACTGTCACCACACATCTCACACCCACAACTTCATCCATTGTCTGGGTACTGTGTATCTTTCTCACAGGCTGAAGAAAACTTAAACTGACTCATACAAATCTACACACAAATATTATACCTTCCCAATCTGTGGTTATATGCTTTGGTTATATTTGATTATGGAGATGCTTTAAGCGAACAATACACAGATGCATATTTAGCAGGCAGACTCACTCTTTTTTATGTTTATCCAGACCATGTGTTATGAAATATGAAATAGATTATATAGTCGTATGTTGCTGATGCGACAAGCAAGAGCTGAGGAATAAAAAAAGAGCCTATAGCTTGTTGCCACAGCAACGCTCTCATTAATGCCTTGGAAAAGAGGCAGAGAGAGAGAGAGTATGCCTTGCTCTTACAGCTTTCCAGTTGAAGGGTGCATGTCTGTTTATCCATGGGATATTTAGTCAGGTCCATGTTGCAGGCCACAGTGGTGGTGATCCTGGAGAAATACACAAACACACATGATATATTAATGTCTCATTAATGCTGAAATATTCAGCAACATGCCAGAGTAAGACATCTTAGCTCATGTGTGCTGACCTGACCCTGCTTGACCGTTTCTTCTATTATATCCATATAGTTGTTAAATCAGCATCACATGATTTGGAGAGAGAATCTCATGGATCCTTTTGATTTTTAACATCCACACATACAGTACTGTACTGTACACCCTAGCTCTCAATTAACAGGAATATTCCATTTAGATGGAAAATGGATACCACTGGTATTATAATAGATGCAGTCTTAGCTCTAAAATATAAAATGTAATTATGTGGAAATATGAATATTATTTTTTTTCTGCCTGCAAAAAAAACCCAACATGTACCTGCTAAACACCAAAGGAGCTCAACACCACTCTCTCTCTCTCTCTCTCTCTCTCTCTCTCTTCTCTCACACTCACACACACACACAAACACACACACACACACACACACACACACACACACACACACACACACACACACACACACACAAACACACACACGCGGTATTGGCAGAAAAACAATGAAATGTAAATGAGATCTACCCCTACACTCACTGTCCACAATATTAGGAACACCTGTACACCTGCACATCCATGCAATTGTAAAAATATCAAATCACAAATAAGATCATGAGCTTTAGTTATTTTTTTTTAAATATATTATAACAATCTAAATTGTAAAGAGAATAGTGTTGGAAACCAGACAACATCCACTGAGTTATAATTCTGCAAACACGAGAGAATGGCCTGACTGGTTTGCACTGACAAGAGGACCACACCAACTCCAATAAGCACTCTTTACAACCATGAGGAGCAGAACAGCATCTCAGAATGACAAACTTCACAGATGGTTGGTTTTGGGAAAAAAAAAAAAAAAAAACATTGGTATTGTCTCCTTTCAGGCAAAAATATAGGACCATAATGTGCAGGGATTTATTAAAACTAGGCAACTGAAGATAGGGGGAAAAAAATGTTTCCACATGTCCTGTTTGAGTGTATTTGTGTCTACTGTAGACTAAAATTCCTACTCCTGGCTGACAGAAGTGAAAACTCTTCTGCTGCTCTTTATCTACCTGTCCTGTTGTAAACTTGGCTCCAGGTTAAACTGTGGATCTACAGTAAGTGGTTAGACTAAAATGCTCATCGAGAAGTGCTTTTCAGTACCAGTCCGTGCTGAGTACACAATCCACAATCTAACATCTTCCTGGAGATAAAGTCCACAAAATCTCTTTTATGATCATTGTTTAAGGCTCTGAGTATATACAGTACAGTACCAGGGGAACTGAATGTAAATTTAAGCATGTCTGGTTAATACAATGTTCATCTTTGCATTGGGCCGAATTTCATGTTCGTGTTAGGATTTAGATCTAACATAACCATAGCATAACCATTTGTCACTTTAAATTCTATATATATATATATATATATATATATATATATATATATATATATATATATACGTCCCCCCCCCTATATTTCTATATTTTGCAATATTTTATTATGCCCTTATTGTACAGTTTATTTTACTAGTTAAATTTATTTCTTTAGTATTTCTTTTTATACCCTGTCCAGGGTGTACCCCGCCTAGTGCCCGAAGTCTCCTGGGATAGGCTCCAGGTCCCCCGCGACCCTGAACATAGGATTAAGCGGTATAGAAAATGAATGAATGAATGAATGAATGAATTTCCTTTTATCGATATTTATTTTACGTACAAGCTTTTATTTTCTTTTTAAGGTCACCGGCGGTCGTTTAAGCATTTCACTGCATATTATACTGTGTATGACTGTGTATGTGACAAATAAAATTTGAATTTGACCTTTATATATGCATTTATTGTAAGTTTGTAAGAAAGAAGCATTTCAATAATATTTATGGTCAAACTCCAGTAATAATATTACACATGTGGACAGTTTAAACTTTGATGGATGTGTATACAGTATATTTGCATGGAATAACAATCTTTAATCAATCTTTTTTTGCATGCTGCCGGGCTCTAAATGAATGTGAAAGGGCTCTGGTTGCTCTATTATACCGGACTCTCAGTTCTGGTATTTTACACGCCCTCACCTCAGACTGCTGCAGATACAGTATGCTTACTCTCACACCCAGTTTTTTACCTTATAGTGGTGCTTTACATTACTGCTTTTTATTATCGCCAGCATTTCAGAACATACAGTATGAGAACTTCCTGCAGGAAGAATAAATATCTATTGATCTGTCCATTCATTGTTGAAGGTTTAGTTTTCATAGTCTACTTTACTTTTTTTTGGAGTAAGCCATGATGTGTCACACTTGTAAGAGACTGATGAGTGGCATGTACAGTATACTGTAGCTGTGCCCACCTCAAGGGAAAAAAAAGCTCAGGATTGCTGGTATATTAATTATTCTCATTTATTAGAAAAGTATCAGGGTCGTGATAGAACTGTCACTGGGTCTGGATCCGGATCGACATCCGCCATTTAGTGGCATGTATAAATGTCAGATCTATTATTAACTGACCTGCATACAGGCTCTAAAGGATCATCGAGGAAGCCCATGGATTTACATAAATAACATTGGACACTTAGATACTCTGTCGGAGCTTTGATTTATTGTCATCCTTTAGTTCAGGATGAAGAGTTCACCTCACCGGAGAGCATAAAGCACAGTCCCATTGGGGAAGATTCGGATCAGCCTGTTCTCCACCGTGATATCATGCAGGAAGGACTTCTTGGAATCCACAATGAAGGTATCAGGAACCCAGAGTAGCTCCACCAGACGCCCATCCAGACTCAAGCTCTTATTGCCTTCAAACACCAGTCTTTCGTCTGTCCAGCGCTGCCGCAGGAAAATGGTGGCAGTGTAGTCCTACGTAGGAGAATCAGTGATAAACCACACAACAGACTAAAATTACTGAGCATTTCAGGGTATTTGACAATGTAACATACTAAACAAAACGATCAGTTCAATAACTTCAAGACACAACCTAAAAAGCATCTTTCACAACCATCAAAATGCCCCCCTTCCTGAATATCCACCCCTTTACCAAGCACAAAGACTACAGAGATACATCTAAGAAACCTTGATTAGTAATGCTTGTGTTGGTGTGCTTATTTGTTGTATTCTTTAACAAAGCATTAGCTTGATTGATTCTAAGAACCCTGTCCAATTTATAGCATGAGGATGGTTTTGATAGAGACTACAAAGCACTTCTTTGAATTCTCTAGATACTAGCATCTGCCAGATTCTGTAGTTATAAATATGTGAAACTTGGAGGTGAAGGAGGTGTCCATTCTTAAGAGACCAAGTGGCCATGACTGTGCCCTACTCCCTCCAAAGAAAGCATCCTTTAAAGTGAGAAGCCTGAAGGCTCCACTCAGTGGGTGTTAAAATTTGTGAAACATTTGAATGTATATAAGGCTGAACCCAGGGGGATTTTTGTCTCACTATCATAGACATGGATTAAAAAACCTGGACAAGTTTCTCAATTAGATAATGAGGAAATAGACTAAGCTACTGTCCCTCACTGGCAATGTGTAATTTGAGAGCTGCCACTGAACTGGTCATATTTTCTACATTCAAAGGGGAAAATAAACCAAGATGAAACCTGAAACCTACATCAAACACTATTGCTTTGTTACATGTTCGTTACAGTTTAACATCCATCTGTTATCTGTCCGGCTTATCCTACAGTATATACAGTAGGCTTGCAGGGAGCCTGGAGCCAATCCGGGAACAAAGCCTGGTACACCCTGGATGAGTTGCCACCACATTGTAGGGTACAACGCACACACACACTAGAAATTATTTGAAAATACCAATCAACTAAGGCTGCACGTCTTTGTATGATGGGAGGAAACCTACCAAGCATGGGGAGAACATGCAAACTTCACACACACTGGGGCAAAGGTGAGATTCATACCCAACACTGTAGGTGTGAGGCAACAATGCTAACCACCAAGTTTGTTGTCGTTGGTCATTCGTCTGCTTCTGGTAAGGGGTTGCCACAACATAGGTTTAATGCAGTTCCTGATGCAACCCTCCCATTTTACTCTGGATTGGGACCAGCACTTCATCCAGAGGCTGGGGTTTGGGCTTTGGCTGGGAATAGAACCCAGGCCTTCCACATGGCAGGCCTACCAATGAGCCACCAATACCCCTACCACCAACGCTAACCGCCAAGTTTAACATTATTAAAAAAATTATATTTCCAAACTAAATATAACCCTTTTTGTTGCTCCTGCCATTTTTATCTATTCGGCATGAAAATATCAGCATTATGCTCATCTTGTTCCATTGCTCATCCAATAATAAAATCAACCAATTTTTGGACTGTGAGTATTTTTTTACCCATTATTCCATTTTTTTTCTTACCATGTTGATTTCTGAGATCGTGTCAATGCTGGCAATGTCCAAACTCATCCCCACAGTAACAGGGCCATCTGCGGGGGGAAAAGAAAAGTGGAATAAAAAACAGAATCAAAGAAATATGTTGCATGTTTATGGCTTCCAAGAAAAAAAAATCATTTGGATGATGAATGAGCATTCATAACAATTCCTGGCAAAATAAACATATTTTTACTTACGGAGAAACTTTCACAGAAAGTTAGAAAAACATAAAGGCAAAAATTTTTATTTTTTTTATCAAATAATTATAAAAATTCTTTTTTTCAGTTTCGCCCATTAAATAAAGATACACTCTATAATCTCTGGCCTATTTTCCCCGTTAAAGTGCATCTCATGAGGCAGATGCAGAATTCATCAGGATAGAAAGGGTTTTAGTTGGATGTTATTTTGGTGCGTAGGAGAAATCTGGCTGGAAGAGCAGGCACAGGGTGGTGCCATGGTGAAGCGATAATGAAAGACACAAATAGACAGCTGACTGGGTGAGAAACCGATGCATTATGGAATGTACTGTAACAATTTTATTTAAGGCATGTTTGTGACATGACGGTGGAGTTTCCCCTATCCTAATATAGGATCAAAATATTTAATTGAAGGCTATGTTGATTGAATTATCTGTGTATGCGAACACAGAATATGCTTACTGTCAAAGAAAGGCCTCAGGTACTTGTTGTATCCTTTCATCAGCTTCTGAATGGTGGGAGGCAGAATCTCTCCCTCCTTTACCTCAGCACTCAGCAGTGGCTCCTCCAGGATGCTGCCGGCACACAGGGAGACAAAATGAAGGGAAAGTGAGAAGGAAACCAAATCTTTCTGTCTCTTTTTTTCCCTGACGTGATAGCTGGGGGCTCCAGATCCTGCTGAACTACGCCACATTAGTGGAGCAGTGGAGTGATGATGAGTGCAATGTTACCGCCTAAATCGCATACTTACACAGAACAGGAGATGAACGCTTCCAAAACAACTTTAAATTAGCAGTGTGTGAGAGTGAGAGTGGCAATGTTCTCGTGTATAAAGGAAAGAGAATTGCGGATTTCCTGGGATGTTCCTACCTTTTGATTCACTAACAGCAATGTTTCAGAAATTTTACATCTAGCATCCAAGCAAAGCCCAGGAAAATAGCAGGATGATAAATTATTTACAGAATATGGTGCTTGGCACTGATTGATCTTTACTGCAAGACAAACGTTTATGCACAAGGATACAGTATAAAATACAGTGTGTGAGAAGGTTGCTTAACCAAATAGCATGAATACGGTGATTTAATACCTGCCCACGCTCTTACTCTAAGCCAGCTACTGCAGCACGGCTCTATAAAAAGCAACAATAAAGTTCATAGTTTAATCATTTTCTTGCAGATTTCTTCTGCATAATGATTATCCGCCACACTGAGGGCTCCCAACTGCTGAACACCTTCAACCTAACTTATTTGCCTTAAGCACCATCTGCGATTTCAGGTAGACAAACAGTGTAAATGTAGTAAATGTAGTAAAGGTAGTAAATGTTTCAGTGAAACATTTACTTGCTGGAAACTTATATACGTACTACAACGATCAGCCGTACTGTAGAGTATTACAATGCAAAACAATTTGATCAGAACTGTGTAGGATCACATTGTGCCACAGGAAAAGCTCTGGCCCCTGGCGGCAGGATCCCACAAGACCTCTGGGGGTGTGCTGTGGTGTCTGGCAGCGCATCTTTTGGGTACACATTCCCAAATGCTCATGGCTTAAGAAAACGCAATTGTGCAGCATCCACAGTGTAGGAAGCTTACTGAGCAGGCTTTCTATGAGTTTCTATGAGTGCACTGGAGCATGTAGAGTGCTTAAGAACTAGCCGTTATCATACTTTGGCATGCTGAGAAAAAAAAAAGGGGTTCGTTTGTTCCTTACTTTCCATCTAGCTTTGCTTTCCCTTTCTCTCACACACACACATTCAAATATACAGTGTGACACAGTGAAGGTTGATGCCAAAGGTTGACACACAGCCCTTGTGCCCTGCTAGTGACTGTGCATAACTGCAGGAAGGCTGTGTTACCCAATAACACACACACACACACACACACACACACACACACACACACACACACACACACACACACACACACACACACATACAGTAGAAAGCATCAAGTCTGACAATGCATGCAGCATGGGATTGTCATCATTATTTTATAATAGTTCTGAAAAGCACAATATGCTGCAAATGGAATAGAAAAGTTAAAAGAAGCATAAATAAAATATAAAACTTAAAACTTAAATAAAAAATATAACCCGTCTCCTGATTAGAAAATGGTCCTGGATAAGAACAATAGGGTCCAATTTCAAGGTCCTCTGACTCACATCCCAGGCGCGTGCAGCAACTGTGTGGAGCGTTGCATCACTCTCTCTCATATACAACAGATCAAAAGACGGATGCTCCAGTCTGAATTGATTTTACGCAGGCAGCGAAGGTAAAAAAGACAGAAGGAGAAGCAGAGAATGCACATAAACAGAAATGTGTCTGTCTGACTACAAGACACGGAATAATAATGATGCGATCATTTCCCCACAGATATATTGCACTCCTGTCTGGCGGCATCACATTGCCCTTCATCATTCTGGGCTTCGAGCTACTCAAAGATGAATCCCAGGCAGAGATATATGGAGGTCAGTTTGAAGTCATGTAACGATGGGAAATCCTAGAGCTCATAAACTTAAGTCAGCACAGTCAAACTGGCAGAAGTGGAGGCTGCTGATGGCCGTTGAGGGAACCCGTATTCAACAGAAAAGATTTCCAAGTGGTTTAATAGGTTTAACATCCAACCTGCAGTGTGAGAAGC